>CM077666.1:145763747-146994997 GCA_039707655.1 Elymus sibiricus
AACATGCCACTGCAAATTCACTGGCTTCAAAAAATTCCACTCCATACCGTTTTGGAGGATTAAACATCATAATACGTATGTATACCCCTTCATAATTTGTACATGGACAAAGCTGCCCTTGGGCCAAGTCAACAGCTGCAGCTCCCGATTCCCTTATCCTTATCCTTCTCGTCTTTCTCAAAACAGCCAACGTTGGCCCTCCGCTACTCCCTGCCGCCGCCGCCGCCATTGCTGCTTCCAGCCACGAGCTTCCCCGCCTCCTCATAGCTATTGCCCCGGAGCTTCTCCACCCGCACATAGATGCTGGCCCCAGCGCCGTTGGTACTCGGTGTTGGCGGTGCTGACGACGGCCAAGAACGGCGGCACGACGGAGATGCGTCACTCTGGACGGAACGACGGCATCACAGTTGGGTGTGTGCACGTCGCGTGCGGCACCTCGCTGTTCATGGCTAGCCGCTGGTACTCAGTGTTGGCGAGGATGCTCCGGTGTATGACTTTGCGTGGCAGCTGTGCGTGTGCACCACAAGAAAGCCTAAAGCCTGTAGCAATGTCAAGCAAATGCAGAACCTGAAGCATGTAGCCACATGAAGCAAAATTGGGATATGCTTGCTGTTCCAATTAGGATCTGCTCGTACTCCAAAATTGACAGCAAAATTAGGAGAGCTGGGCGCGACTGCGAGGATCAGAACTGGAGGAGGAGGAGGGGGAGGCCAGGTGCAGCGGTGGCCGGGAGCAGGGACGAGGAGAGAGAGAAAGACAAGAGGAAAAGGGGATCGAGGCTGTTCTTTCTTTTTCTGATCTGATGAATCGGTGGTGCCCTTGAGTTGACCAAGGGGTACTTTTGCCCATGTACAATTTATGAAGAGGTATACATACGTGTTATACTCCCTCCATTCCACAATTTAGTGAACTTTGGTTAAATTTATGGTCAAACTTAGAATTCGGGAAGCGCGGGCGCACTACATTATGGAATGGAGGGAGTAATGTTTAATCCTCCAAAACGATATGCAGCGGCATATTTCGATGCTAGTGAACTTTGCAGTGGCATGTTTCTAAATCGAAGAATACTAATGGCATATTTCAAAACTGAAAACTTTGCAGTGGCATATATCAAATTTACCCAATCCTTTTTGCCGCCCGCGGGCGGCAAATAGTCAAGGCTTCGCTGAAGGGAGCCTCCACTTGGGCCTGCCCACGTACGGATTGCGTGTTTTGTTTTTAGTCGGCTGCTGTTTTCCACACTGTTTCCTTTAGGTTTTTTTTGGTTTTTCTTCTGTTGTTTTTTTGCTTCTGGTTTATTTCACTCTGTTGTTGGTTTTCAGATTTTTTTTTCAGTTTTGGTTGATTTTTCCTTTCGGTTTTTTCTTTTATGTTTCTTTTTTTCTCTTTCTCTTTCTTTTTCTTTTTCCTTTTTTTTCATATTATATAAAAAGTTCACCATGTATTACAAAAATATTATCATATATTAATAAAATGTTCACCGTATATTGATGAAAAGTTCATCGTGCATTATGAAAATATTCATCATGTATTACAAAAATATTCATTATATATTAAGAAATTGTTCAATGTATATGTTACGAAATATCACTGTGTATCTGAAATTTGTTCATCGTATATCAATAATTTTTCAACGTATACTACAAAATGTTCATTGTGCATGTGAAATTTGTTTAGTGTTTTTCCTAAAAAAGTTCACTATTTTTTAAAAATTGTTTAATGTATATTACAAATGTTCAATGTGTATTGAAAACACGCGTATATATTCATATTGTCGTAAAATGTTCGAAGTAAAAACCAAGTAAAAAACCAGGATGCTACAGTAAACCAGAAGGCACAATGTCATTTTGCTACAGTGCCGAAATGCTAGTGTCCCTGCATTGTCTTTTTTTGGTTAAACTGCCAATGGGCCGGCCCAGTCGGATCACCCTGTGCGAAGCCACAGCTCCTGAACGCACACGGGCGTCCTACAGGTCAGGGTGTGCAAAACTGAACCAAAAACCAAACCAAGAAAACCAAACCGAACCAATTTTTTTAGGTTTTTCAGTTTTCGGTTTCAGTTTTGAAATCTAAAAAACATTTGAATTTTGGTTAATTCGGTTTCTAACCGAAAAAACCGAAATTGAGGTTTTCTAGGTTCAAAAGCATAATGGGCTACTATAGTACATTACTTTCTAGCTCATTTAGTGCTTCAGTTTACGTGATTACCTGACTGCTCATCCAACATCCCTTCTTTATCCTTTTCTAATTATTTTTTCCTTATTATGATATATATCATGTATTTACATGGAAAAAATTATGTGTTGGCTCAAAATTTCGTGTCAACTTTGGTTATTATCGAAACCAACCCGAAAGTAAATGGTTATTACCGAAACCAATCCATATCTAAATATAAAACCGTATACCAAAGTATAAAAATCGTATAAACCATAAACCATATAACCGAACCGAACCAAACGGAAAAAACCGAATGCATACCCTTGCTACAGCGACTCTCAAGCGAGACATAGCGCTGCCCGTCCGGTCGGGGTCT
The DNA here is from genome assembly GCA_039707655.1 of Elymus sibiricus. NCBI lineage: Eukaryota > Viridiplantae > Streptophyta > Magnoliopsida > Poales > Poaceae > Elymus > Elymus sibiricus. Next base: position 145,766,281 of record CM077666.1, read on the forward strand.
CACAAGCACGAGAGGGCGCAAAATCGGGCCGGGCCATCATCCTGCCTTACCTCCCAGGCTGGGCCTATAGTGGGCGCAAACCCGAGCCAGAGCCCGATTAAGTAGAGGCAGCCGCGTGCCCGCATCGGTACTCCCTTAACTTCTTCCCCTTTCCACCTTGTCGGCGAACAGCCACCCAATCCCCACGCCCGAGGCTTCCTCCCGCGGCGAAACCCTAGCGACCGGAGCGCTCGGCGGCGGCAGCCATGGCGGACGACGATTACAATGAAGTTGACATGGGGTTCGCCTTCTCTCTCTCTCTCTCTCTCTCTCTCTCTCTCTCTCTCGTGATCACCGTAATCTAGGCTAGGGTTTGGGTAGGTAGCGTCTTCGTTAGGACGAACCTGTTCCCTTCGTTTCTCGATAGCATTCGGGTTGCATAAACTTGGCCCTTGATATTTGATTTGGCGCTCCGCACGGAAGTAGTGGTGAGAATCAGGCCCTAGGTATGGTTGGTTGGGTTTCAAGAGCGCATGGTGCTGATTGTAAGTTCGCACTGGTTCTCACGGGTACTAGGCTCGTGTGCTTGTCAATTGACATTTGACAGGGCAATGTTTTGTCTTCAAGTTGGCTAACATCGTGAAATACAAGGTCCTCCGGTGGCCAGGGGACATGACTGTAGGCTTTGTTCCCCATCTGATTTGGAAATTGTGCCCCTGAATTGCGGGCATACAACTTTTCAAGGCGGCAAATGTTTGAGTTAAAAGATTAGTTGTTCATGCTCCATCGAAGTTAGCAGGAGCTGTAAGGTCTTGCTTCTAATTGGGATAAAAAATTCAGCTCGGCCTTCCATTTGTGATTTGGTGGTTAAGAATTAATGCATTAGTTGGTCAAGTACTCAAGTCTGTCTTTTCAGGATGCCATTGTCATTATGTGACACTATGTGTCTAATTGCTTAAACAATTGTCATTATGTGACACTATTTGTGACGGATATGTCTGCTAACTTTAGTAGAATTACCATTTATAGATATTTTGTACTTCACTTCCTTTGGGGTCAATATTGATCCTTCTATTTCTCTTCTCATACCATTGTACCTATCAGAGTTTATTTCATTGAATGAATTTTTGAGCTACAATTCCTCATTTCTTATGCAGGTATGAGGATGAGCCTCCAGAGGCTGATATTGAGGTCCAGATCCGTCGCTATTTTCATATACTGCTGGTATTCTTAATAGGAAGAGCTTGTAGCTTCATATAATTGTAACAGGTGTATTACTCTTAAGCAGGAAGGGGTTGAAGAAGATCCTGAGAACAATGAGGATGCCCCTGATGACGTGGTAGGGGGTGAAGGTGAAGAAAAGGAACAGGAAAAGACTGCCCGTCCACGCAATACAACAAAATATATGACCAAGTATGAGCGGGCACGCATCCTTGGCACACGTGCTTTGCAGATAAGGTATACTTATATCTGAGTACACATTTCTGTTAATGAGTTCATTTAATGAAGTAATTGACCCATTGATTTTTGTAGCATGAATGCCCCAGTTATGGTTGAGCTTGAGGGCGAAACTGATCCTCTTGAGGTAAAGTCGTATAATTTTTTGTTTACATATGCTTTTAATGTTGGCTTCCAGTTAGACGATAGCCTTGGCTGTTTGCTTTCATTATTTAGTTCCACTTGTCTGGTTGTACTTCTCTTTCTAGAAAAACTCTGATAGTATATTTAGATGGAAATTTACTTTTAAAGTAGAGATTGATTGTCTTGATACCGTGGAATTAGTCGTGTGCCAGGTATAAGAACGTCCATGCTTATTTATGAATCTACTTTATATGGAGCTATAAACTTATGAATAGGCTTTGCAATGAGAAGATTGACATTCCGATGTGGTGATCTAGGAATCTACTTCCTCTGTCCGGAAATAAGTGTTGCTCAAACGGATGTATCTACATGTATTTCAGTGCTAGATACATCCGTTTGAGCAGCACTTATTTCTGGACAGAGGGAGTACTTTATATTGAACTACTCCGTGCTAACTAATGAATATCCAACATTGTTGGAAATATTTATATTTATGAATTTGATAACGTAGATATGTTTGATAGTTAAATAATTGATAGTGTATAGTCTCTTAGGATCACGGGGTCAGCAATCCAACCAGTTACTGATGTGTTTTCATTGTTCTACTGAATTATTGGGATTCTTGATTTGTAATATTGCATCTAATTAGGCACTTGTTAGTTTGAAGTTTCAATATGCCAGTACAAGGAAATGTTCTTATGTGCAATTATGGAAATGTTCTTGCTGTATTAGTCTACCTTGTAAGTATGTGTTTTCCTTATAAAGCATAGAGTTAGATATAACAGAAGTTAATAAGCGTTTCTATTTGTCTAGTGTCTACTGAATCTGGTTTAGTCATTGTACCTATGTACATGTAGCTACTAGCTAGTTAGGATTCTTATTTACTCCAGTTGTATGAACAGGGATTGTAAGTAGTAAACCACTAAATTACACCATTTTATACCAAAAGGATGTCCTTAATCACCTATGGTTCTACCCCTTTCTCTGAAACCACATTCAACAATATGTGTTCTGTTTTGTCAGAACAAAAAGAATCTGAATAGTTTTAGGTAAGAGCAGAAAAACCATGACATGGTCGATATTTTGAGAAGTAATAATGCTCTTGCAAAGGGTAAATGAAATGAAATTCGACCTTATTTGTCAATAGTCCATTACAAACACTATCCGGATGGTTTTTGCTCCCATTTACTGTGGAACATAGTATACCATCGCTTGACTCATTTCTAGTTATTAAATTGCCTGCTCCGCTGATCTTTGTGTCTTTGTGCATCTTCAGATTGCCATGAAAGAACTGAGAGCACGTAAGATCCCCTTCACGATTAGGCGGTACTTACCTGATGGAAGGTGAGATTTAAAGGAAAAAGCCAATCATCACCTCTCTTTGCTGGCTATTATGTGCTATAGCCTCATTTTTACTTTGTTTTGAAATAGCTATGAGGACTGGGGAGTCGACGAGCTCATTGTGGAGGACTCGTGGAAGCGTCAGGTTGGCGGGGACTGAAGCTGGTAGACTGTTTGAATGGAAGGCTCTGTGCTGCAACAAAACCTTGCCCTAGTAGCTATATGCAATGCTTAGCACTGAACTGCTGTGACAATGTTATGTTACCGTAACATCATGTGTGGGCTATGTCTGCCCATTGTGTTGTGCTACTACTGTAATACAACTGCGTGGTTGCGTCAGTTTGCTTGGACCATTGCTTGCCCCTACCCTAACCCCTCTCTTTGTGGGCGTGGTGCAGGACGTTCTGCCGATTCTCGCTCAGTGTAGCTGCGCAGAATATTGTTTTGTGGTAGATGACTTGAATAGATCAACCAGAGTGCTAGGGTTGGGTCTGGGAAGTTTTTGGAAACAGATAAATACAAGCGCGTCCATTCAAACCTTATACGAACCCTCTCAAAAGAAATAACCTCATACGATTCTGTGGATAAAATCCACCTTATATATGCTGGGTGTTTGGATAAAATCCTTATCAGCAAAACAATGCAAGTTTGTTCTCACGGCTGCACAAAGCATCAATCCCATTTTCCCTTTCACAGATCTCGAATGATCAATGCGGGCGCTGGCACATGCATGTCCGTTACAGTACGTGCTGCGACTGCCGCACGCGTCGCTCATCAGAGCAGCGACCTGAACCGGTCGCCCTCGGTCTGGACGCGGTCCCGGGTGATCTCGGCGACGCTCCGGCAACCGCAGAGCGCCATGGCCAGCTCCAGCTCCCTGTTGAGCATCTCGATCACGTGCTTCGCCCCTGCCTCGCCCCTCGCCGCCAGCCCGTATAGCACCGGCCTCCCCACCATGACTGCCCGCGCACCCAGCGCCAGCGCCTTGAGCACGTCGGTCCCCCGCCGGACTCCGCCGTCCACCAGCACCGGGACCGCCCCTGCCACCGCCTTTACTACCTGCACGCACACACGAGTCACGAGTCACGACGCACCGCCTTCAGAACGTGCTTTCAAAAAGGGAAGCTGCTGAACAAAATGGAAGACGGCGGGCACGGCGAGGTGCACCTCTTCGAGAGCGGATATGGTGGCGGGCGCGTAGTCGAGCTGCCGCGCGCCGTGGTTGGACACGATGATGCCGGCCGCCCCGACCTCCACTGCTTTCCTGGCTGTTTGTTCCCCATGGTGTTCAGCATTTCATGTAAAAAAACAAGATAAAAGGATGATCAACAGACTTATCCTCCGAACTACAGTGAAGATGCCAAACAGCGTTTACGGACTTACCGTCCTCGGCGGTTACAATGCCCTTCAGTAGAATGGGCAGGCTGGTTATGGATTTCAGCCACTCCACGTCCTGCAGAAAGGGTTATCAGAGACAGAATTTCAGAATTCACGTTCCAACTTCCGGTATGCTCCTGCAGGATTGGCTCCTTGTTTTCGGACATCAGTGCAGCAGCAGCCAAGTACTGGAGCAATTCAAGGTTACTGTCTCCCTACATATATCCAAGTAATGTAAGGCAGGCCTTTGCGTTTATATCAGCAGCACGTTCTCTACTGAGAGGCAACCCTGTTCCTACCAGAGGGCTTTGAATGTGTCTAGCGTGCCTCTAGATGGGTCATGCAGAGTTGCAGAATTGTCCTTGAAACTACTGTTGAGTATACTTATGAAGCACTGGAGCACATGCTGCAGGATCTAAAGCTTTAATTTGCATATGGGTGCCAATTTTGCTGTACCTTCCATGATAAAGATGGGTCTAGCGTGTCGCGCGCATACTTCTCAAGCTTCGAGCCGTCTGTCTGCAGATGAGAAATACGTATGAGTCTTCCAGAGAGAAAAATGAATTCATGCAGTATCCGAGTGCCATAAACTATTTTGTTCATCTGTCCAGCACGAACAAATTATCATCAAGTAAACATACTCCAGGTAGGATATTCCATCAAGCAGGCATTGACTCACAGTATCAAGATCATCTATTGGCATCAAACCTTCGAGGTTTGCATTCGCAGGAGCAACCATCCTGCATGAACAATAAGATCAGCAAATCAAACATAAGACTTCCGTGCCATGGTATTTGTTTAAGATATTGAAAGGCCATATAAATATCTTTTAGGTACAATTTCAGGCATGAGACATCTGTATGCTTATCAAATTTTGACCTCACTGAATCGAATTCTACCATATTGTTAAGATGGTTTTCTCCACACAAAAAAAAGGAATACTATTAAGAATGGTACTAAAAATAATCACCAGATTCCTTATAAGAGGGAAATTCGCATATGGTTATTTTGGTGGGTTCAATTCAAACTATAACATTGCAGATTGAGATTTCTGGTATACTTTGAGCTATTAAAAGTATATGCAAACATTAAAGTCCTAACAAATAAACTCTATCTTTAAATAGAAGCATATTGTCTTGTCACGTGGTTGCCGCAAAAATCGTTTAGTATATGTAGAAGGCAAATAACATAATGTTGTACAAAATATTTAGAAGAACTTTGAAGATAAAATTTTACTTATTTCTGATATCTGCTTCACGTCGACCGAGCATAGGAGTGTCAACTGTCAAAACAATTGCCTTGAATCCATGACTCTCAGCCCGCCGTACCAATGTTGCTGAAACATCTCTGTTCTTAAAAACCTAAAATGTTTGTAAATAAAACAAAATCAGAGATCACATTATTACGAAAGGAATTATATCGAGCTTGAAGTCTAGATGTCATACATATAACTGATAAAAACGAATCGCATTACAACTGGAGGCAACTTCCTCGATTTTGCAACTGGCTGAGAAGGATAGTACCTGTACTTGACAAATATGAACATGTAGCAATCGGCGGAGGGAATGAAAAATGAGTGAAAGATCATGAATTGTCAGTTCACACCAACCATTAAGGTATTACATGATGCTGCAGCTCTTGCTGTAGCCACCTCCCCTAAAATTAGCATTGAAACAAGAGATGTAGAGATATTACTGAGTTTAGATATCATATTTTGACATTCTAAAACAAGTTTTGAACTTTGAGACCTTCTGGATTTGCTAATTTGTGTGATCCCGTAGGCGCAACAATTATGGGCGATGGCATGTCATATCCCAATAAGTTTGTTGACATGTCTATGTTGCTGACATCTACAAGAACCCGAGGTCGCAACCTGCAGAATAAACATCGAGAAAATCTTCAAGTCCAAACTCTTCAGGTCAATGAAGATTTTACCTGCAAGAGGCAGTATAGGAACAGTACGAAATTCTTCCATATGCTGCAATATTGTCCCTCAATGTGTGTTCATCCTCCGCTCCTCCATTGATATAATCATAGTGCATCTTTGGCAGCGCTTTCTTGGCGAGTTCTTGATACTCGCGAATATTGACTGGTAGATTATTCTCCATTTCTGCTACATATAATGTTTAGAGGTCATTCAGCTGATGCAAATATCTGAATTTTAACCATACATCGGCTCAGATCTTTCTTTACATATGACCAACTGTCCAACTAGATGCATATTTTTCAGTACTTTAGTACCAAATCACTACATCTTTTACACATATACAGAGCTCTAAGTTGAAGTCTCTATATACGTCCGAAAGAACTATAAAATACAGTACTGGCCACCTTTCAGAGCTGCCCTTTTCTTTTTTAGTAGACAACCTATTGCTTGTGTTCCCTGATCTTTGAGCCATTTTTTTTTCTCGAACACGCGTTTTATATTAGAAAAGAACGCCAAGATTGGTGCAAAGTTTACATGCGTAAACCGGGAAAACCAGAAAGAACCAAAAAAAAAAACATAAGCCTAAAAGGTATGAAAGAAGAAAGCCAAAACCCTACTGCTACCACTGTCTATTGTAGGACTGGAGGCCGAGCGTGCAGAGGCAACCTCCTTGGCCACGGCCCCTGCCATCTTCCATTGGTCGACCTCGGGCAGAATTATTTTTAGCATTTTTTTTCTTGTTTCGATTCCTATTGACTCGTCAAATCCAAAAAGGTCTGATTGCTGATTGAAGTTGAATTTATAAGAAATTTATTTTCTTCTAAGATTATGCTATGAAGCATAAAAGAAAATCAGCCTATTGCATTTGAAAAAAGATAGCCAGGCGAGTGAGCCAAAATACTAGTGATAAGATGATGCAACTGTACTAATAAAACATGTTTGTAAACTGAAATATCTGAATCACGCTGCAAATACCATTTATGGAGTAAAGTGCCGTCAGACGAACATTTGCAGTGCCAAACTTGATTTATTCAATTTGGTACAAAGCTTACTGACAATCTAATCATAGTTTCTCTAAAGAAGATAATCCGATCACAACAGACTCAGCCAAGATGGTTAAAATTCTAACTCTGCAGATTTTATAGAAAGGTACATATACAGAAGCAATGCAACAAGAGTACAGTTCTGAAGAAACTCGCGGCACAAAATTTGATTTAATATCTATTCAGGTGTAAAAACCTGCCAATAATTGAGCACTACAACCTGTCAACAATTCCTATAATCTAGTTTCACTGCTTTTAAGGTAGGAGTTACATAGAGAAGTTTTTACTGCGAGAATGCGTATCATAACTCATTTTTGTTCAGTCTCCTCGAAACAGGCTTTCGCCCAGCTTTTATACTCTAAAGCCTAAACGGCCGAACCGATACAAAGTAGTGAGGATTTTTGTTGGGCTTCGGGGTAGATGCAAATTGAAGGGGCAAAACAGTGAGTTTCTACTGTTGGTCACTGACAACTGTGGGGAATCAAAGAGTACAAGGCCGATCGAAATGGCTCCAGATCAAACTATTCAAGTACAAAGTCCTTTGATAGTGTGACGGCACACCTGATGTGAGCCGGCCTATCGATCGAAAATACTCCTCTACTACGTCTCCAAAAATGGATAGACTGAGCTACGGCTTAGCACCAATTCATACAAACACTCCACACTTGAAACCACAAAGTACATTCAAAAGTTCACCACCCACTACCCAGACGCGCAAAATACACATCTACATTCAAGGCTGGGCTAATCGAGATGATCAAGGAGGACGCACGTCTTCGGGACTACAAAGCGTTTGTTCATGCCCGTGGTAACCAGTGAGGCCCAAGGTCGAACACTTAAATCTGCTGCTACCTGGAACAGCATAAGGTGTCCTACTGAGCTTAAAGATAAGACCCCGAATCTGGCGAGACGGGGGACAAATTGAGAAGAAAACAGCGGGCATACAATCGCCCCTGAATCTCCGACGCAACTTCAATCAAATAACTGCACCACACAGTCGGGGATCATTCAAGATTCACAGTAACACGGCGGTCTCATCTGCCAGGTCCCCCCAGTGGGTCTCGTAGAGCAGCCGGCCAGCCAGAGATCGACAGCAAATCGAGAGCGGAACGGCCGTACGAGACAGCGAATTGAAGGAGGGGATCGTGCGTGGAGCAGCAGGCAGGCACCATACCTGTAGTAGAGATTGACGACTCTAGGGGAGGATGGGCAGCTATCGGAGATGTCGGGAGGATGAAATCACCAAGGGGGGACTGATTGCTATGCTAGGTGCTGGCTGGGAACGGAAGGATAGTGGATGATCGACACAGTGCAGGGACGGACCCAGGATGAAAGAAAAGGGGGGGGGGGGGGGGGGGGGGGGGGGGGGGGGGGGGGGGGCAAATACAGCTTATCAAGCTTTAGGGGGGGCCAAACATAAATTTGAAGGGTATATATGCAATTTTTTCAGAAAATCTGAAGGGTATATGTGCAAAAATTTCAACCTTGGGGGAGCCATGGCCCCCCCTGGCCCCCCTGGGTCCGTCACTGACACAGTGTGATGATGTCAGAAGCCAGGTAAGGACAAGGAGAGGATGATTGTTGGCCCTACACTGATGGCACCGAAAATTGCCAAATTGCAGTCCCACTCGTGCAATTTCATCTCAACAGCGTCAACTTTTTTTCTTTGGGGGACGCCATCGCCACTATCTCATCAACGTCGACTTAGAAATAGTTTTCCATGTCATTGAGAAACAAATAGTAAAACCGAACTTCATAATCGATGACGATACTAATAGCATATCCAACAGCGACCCGTAAATTTCCTCCCGCGTCCGTTGGCGGAGAGAGGGACCAGTCCGCGAACACGAATGTGGGAAGCCGTCATCCAACGCTATCTTGTATATGTCCGTCAGTAAATTCAAATTCAAATGTACTCCGATACACACAACGCGTCGGATCTCGCCGGATCACACCAGCGCCGGATCACATGCCCGATCACAACCAAAAAGAGGCAAGTATGCTTAGTTTTTACATGCCCGAATCCAAAAGAATATCAGTCCGGCAGTCCGTGCATCTTTGCCCTGCCGGACCGGCAATGCCCGTCGTCTGCTCCCCGATCAACGGGGTGCCGTCGCCGCCGCGTAGACAGCCTCCGCATCCGCATCCGCCTCCACCTCATCCTCATTCTCCGCCATCGCCAACTGATCGTTCTGCCGCTGCAACATCTAATAGCGGACGGATTGCACGATCATTCTTGCATCGGTATCCAAAGAGTCCACATTCAAGGTCAACTCTTGGTGTCCTCCGCATTGGCGGCAATCTTCACCCTCTTTTCCTCGAGCGCGGCTTTCTTTTCCTCGAGCGCGGCCTTCCTCTCTTCGATCATGGCCCTCCTCTCTTCGAGCTTGAGCTTCTTGTCCGTCGCCTCCATCAACAATTTGAACCTCTCCGCCTTCTTCTCCTCCTTAATGTCCGAGCGCTTCACGCATGCCTCCTCCTTCTTCGCCAAGATGTCCTCGAACCTCTCCGTCAGCTTGGCCGTCGCACCTTCTCGCTTCGCCCTCTCCTCCTCCCACTTCTTCCCCCGTAAATTTCTTCTAACCTTCTTCGGCGGTTCTTGGGTTGGGTCGGTAGGGTCACCGGTTTCTTTCCCGCTGGCTTGGGCGGCGGTCTTGGAAATGAAAAGGTTCCACTTCGGTTGCCCATTCAACTTCAACCAACAATGCATGACGGTGAAGGACTTCTTCTCCAACTTCTTGTACACCACACAAGCACGAGTAGGCTACAAAAGAATGCATATCCGGCTAGTGAGCAACAAAACAATGCATGTTTGGCTAGTGATCAACAAAACTATGCATCTCCGGCTAGTGATCAACATAACTACGCACCTCCGGCTAGTGATCAACATAACTACGCACCTCCGGCTAGTGATCAACATAACTATGCATCTCTGGCAAGTGAGCAACAAAAGAATGCATATTCGGCTAGTGAGCAATAAAAAAAATGCATGTCCGGCTAGTCATCAACTTACTTGCTCGGTGATTTGAGCACCACTAGGCCACCGTGCGATGAGCTGCTTCAAGTGTCCGCAATACTTGGACACGGCCTCTTGGATGATGTACCATCGATGGTTAAGGGACTTCCATTCACGGTTGCGGATGATCGCGTCCGAGTAGGGCGCGAAATGCTTGTGTTCATGGAACCATATGTGAATGTTCCTACAAAAGGTTGTGCCCTTTTGCTCCGTGCCTTGGATCAGATCAATGCTAGTGGCCAACCATGCACCGCACAACAGCTCGTCCTCCCGCATGTTGAAGCTTTCTCCTCTGCGCTTCTTCTTCGGATCGCCGGCTGTATCATCCGGATCATCGTCCACGCCCTCCTCCTCCTCCCCCTCCAGCTACTGCTCTTCGGCGACCCAATGCTGCTGTTGTTGTGTGCCATCGCTGGTCTGGGTGTAGGACTGATGCGTGGCCGTCTGGGTGTAGGTTTGCTGCTGCTGGTAGTTGCCAGACTGGGTGGGATTCGAGTCTTCCACCTGCCCGTCCTCATCGCCCCCTCCTCCTCCATCGCCTCTGTCGTGGATGATGTCCAGCATCTCCCTATCCCCGGTGTCGTACGCCGGCTCTCCCGCTCTAGGAATTGCAGCGAACAGCGTGCGGGCACCCATCTGCTCCCCGCCGGTCGTCCGCGCCCGGACGAGCTGCGGCGAAGCATACTCGGAGAAGAGCGGCGCCGCGTTAACGTCGACGATATAAGGAACTGTACCGGAGGGGGTTCCGAGCTGCTTGGCATAGTAGTGTTGGGAAACGTAGTAGAAAACAAAAAAAATCCACACCTACGCACACCCAAGATCAATATGAAGATGCATGACGGGTTGGGATCACGATCGTTACCGTCACCCAGTTGCAGCGGAAGAAGAACGTGTTGGTGTAGATCGTACTTGGAGTCCCTCGAACCATCGATGAATGATCTCGCGAACCGCCCACGAACAGTCCCTCGAACCGAAGACCGAAAGCACGACCTCTCTACTTGGTTGCAAGCGTGCAACCTTCACGATCCGGCAGCGCTTCGCCGTCCAGAGCTAATCGTCGCCGGAGAATTAGAGGGAGGAGATTAGAACCACACTGGGATTCTAATTAGGAGGATTAGAGGATCTAGGTCTAGCTCTAATTAGATCAACTAGGATCAACTAGAACTAGAACTAGAGGGAACTAGAGGAGGCTCCAAAAACTTGTATGTCCAAGGACAAAATCCTCTAGTATATATAGGTTAGAGAGGGAGGAGGGGGCGCCACAAGAGGGAGGTAAAGTCCCCTCCCTTCGCTAGCCAAGGAGGAGGAGGACTCCCCTTCCAATTCGGCCTCCCTCTCCCCTTTCCATGGGGAGAAGGGGGCGTCACCCTTATTGGGCCTTGGTGGCCCAATTCCTCTTCCAGCTCTTGGCCTTTTAAGGCCCGTTGATATTAAATTAAATATAAAAGCCCTCAAACAATTACTAGAACATATTATATATAATTTAACAGCCCTAGAAACATTTTTCACCTATATATTATTTATCGGTAATACCCGGTATTACCCGATACTCTTCGAAACCCTTTCGGTGACCCCGAAACACTTCCGGATCCTCTCGAAACTACTTCGAATATTTATGAAACAATTCCACAAATATATTCTCATCACTCCTGTCCTACTATCACTCAGCAGATCGTGATTTCCTTAAGCTTGTGACCCCGTAGGTTCGGTAACTCATAGACATGAACGAAACCCCTTCGTTCAATGACCGATAGCGGAACTGTGCGGACATCCATATCGATCCCTATGAGCACACGAATGATATTCAAGTGAACCTTTGGTTATCATGTGATGTTCCCTTTGCTTCGCGATTGTTGGTGCAATAGTTTGCCTCCTTATGTTTTGAAGATTATTGACATAAACAGTAAGGGACTGATGTGTTTGCTAGTGTACACAGAGTAACAGGTTCCCGAAGTCATGAGGAGTTTGGCACAAACTCCGAAGATAATCTCCTGCGTGGCAGCGAGGATTATCACCGAAGATTATGCTGTCGAGAGTGACCCCCAAAAATTGTTGATGCACAATAATTGGTTCGGTGTCGTCCGAAGAAATTGACTGCAGCCGAGAGGTTGAAGACGAAGTGAAGACGTAGCATTTATTTCGTCGTTCTTCTTTCTCTTTATTGAGTCATAGGACCACCATACTATTAAGAGGGGTATAGTGTTCAAAACTTGGATTCTCTGATGCTAAACCCAATCCTATGTGAGTTGAGAGAGAAATATTTTTGTGTTCCGAGCAAATACTTGCCAGCAAGAGACTGTGATCTTTTTCGCTGAGATTTGTCTCCGACCGAAGAGTTAGCATTACTTGTTCCTCAAGTAATGTTACCGTTGCTCCAAATATCCGACCGTTGAGAACGTGTCGGTTGGCCATTGGCTGGATTGCGTGTCCAAAATGGTCATTTCCCTCCAGGGAAGGCCGCGGCTATAAATAGCCACCCCGCACCGGCTTTGTCCGGTGGCTGCTCCGTTTGATTCCGAGAAGTTAGTTGAGCAACCCTCTCTCCTGAGTGATTTGAGTTTAAAATCCACCGAGAGAAAAACCCCAGAGCTGAAAAATTAGATAGTGGTTTAGCATCACTCGAATCTAAGTCTAGTACGCTCCACCTATTACTCTTGAGAGCTGCGAACTCTCTAGACGGTTAGGTGTCAATCTCTTCAGAGACCAAGAGTAATTGTGGTTCTCGAAGAAGAAGTCTGTAAAGGTTCGGAGATCACCTCGAGCATCTACCACGAGTAATCGGCATTGGTTAATGAACCAATTGTCGAGGAGAATAGGGCGAAGAGAGTTTATCTTTCGTGTTAAGTCACAACTCCTCCAAGCAGATGTAGTCCTTTTGCAGAAGGGTGAACTGGTCTACCAAATACCCTGTCGCCATCGAGCATCATTGGTTATCTCTTCTCTAGCTTTTCATTTGCTCTAAGATGTATGAGTAGATTCTATCATGTGATTCACTTTGTTTCATGTTGTTACTTCTTGCTCGCTAATTTGTACTCGTTCACTATAGTTTAATTTCGTTCGCTCCACTGCTGGGTTCCGAGAGTTTTGAAGTTTCCGAAGAAATTTTAAAACTCCCATTCACCCCCTCCTCTGGTAGACATACTTCATTCCTACAATTGGTATAAGAGCAAGGTACTCCTTGACTCTGTTCATTTTGGTCTAACCACCTTGAAGTTTAAGTATGTCTTCAGTGAGCTACAAGTCGCATCTCAAGATTCCCATCTTCGATGGGACGGACTACCCCTTCTGGAAGGAGAAGATGAAGATCTGTCTCCGAGCAATTGATGATGAGATGTGAAATGTGGTGCAGAATGGGTTCTCAGTCGAAGTCCCTCAAGTTCCCACTGACCACGAGAAGAAACTTATCCAGATGGATGCTCAAGCCAAGGATGAAATTGGTGGCTATTTCTCTCGTGCTCAGTTCCTTCGCTATCGCCAGTGTGAAACCGCGAAGGAATTATGGGACATTCTTGAGAAGATCAATGAAGGCATTTCAACTCAGAAAGAAGCTTGCATTGACACTCTGAAAATATTGATATGGTTGACTAGAGGGGGGGGGGTTGAATAGGCAACTTCCAATTTTTAGCTTTTCTTAACAAATTAGGTTTAGCAACAAATAGGTTGTCTAGATATGCAACTAGGTGAGCAACCTATATGATGCTAACAAGAAGAAGAAGAAGAAGAAGTAAGCAAATGATACAACACAATAATAGCTTGCACAAAGTAAAGGTAAGAAGTAACCACAAGTGGAGTTGGTGAAGACGAGGGTGTGTTGCCGAAGTTCCTTCCCTTTGAGAGGAAGTACGTCTCCGTTGGAGCGGTGTGGAGGCACAATGCTCCCCAAGAAGCCACTAGGGTCACCGTATTCTCCTCACGCCCTCGCACAATGCAAAATGTCGTGATTCCACTAGTGGTGCCCTTGAAGGCGGCGACCGAACCTTTACAAACAAAGTTGGGGCTCTCTCCACAACTTAATTGGAGGCTCCCAACACCACCACGAAGCTTCACCACAATGGAATGTGGCTCCGAGGTGACCTCTTCCGTCTAGGATGCTCAAACACCCAAGAGTAACAAGATCCGCAAGGTATTAGTGGGGGGGGGGAATCAAATATCTCTTGGTGGAAGTGTAGATCGGGGCCCTCTCAAGCAAACCCTAGAAAATCAACAAGAGTTGTTGACTAGGGAGAGAGATCGGGCGAAAATGGAGCTTGGAGCAACAATGGAGTTTGGGGAAGAAAGAGTCAAGTCTTCTTGGGGAAGAAGCCCCCCTTTATATAGCGGGGACAAATCCAACCGTTATGCATCTCACAGCCCACACATAAGCGGTACTACCGCTCCACGAGCGGTACTACCGCCCTAGCGGTAGTTCCTGGCCCACAGTGCAACATGCGCAGTGCCTCGGACCGGTAGTGCCGCCGGAGCGGTAGTGCCGCCAGAGCGGTACTACCGCCCGCCCTAGCGGTAGTACCGCGCTCGTACTGCCGCCCTACTGCCGTGAAGAAGCACCCGAGTCCAGAAGCAGTTGAGTAAGAGGTAGTGGGGCGGTAGTGCCGCTCGCAGGCGAGCGGTACTGCCGCGCCACTGCCGCTCTACTGCCGCTTAGCACTTTGTGCTACAGCGAGCCAACAGTAGTGGAACGGTGGTAGGGGCGGAAGTACCCAGAGCGGTACTACCGCCCTACTGCCGCGCCATGATACGTCTCCAACGTATCTATAATTTTTTATTGTTCCATGTTATTATAGTATCAATCTTGGATGTTTTATATGCAATTATATGCCATTATATATCATTTTTTAGGACTAACCTATTAACCCAGTGCCCAGTGCCAGTTGCTGTTTTCTGCTTGTTTTTGCCTTTTCAGAAAATCATTATCAAAAAGTGTCCAAACGAGAAAAAAACTTTGGATTAATTTTTTCTGGACCAGAAGAGACCCACGAAGCTTTGGGAGAAGACTAGAAGAGCCACAAGGAGGCGACAAGCCTGGAGGACGCACCCCCCAGGCTTGTGGGCCCCTCGTGGCACCTCCTGACCTAATTCCAGTGCTATAAATTCTAAAATATTCCCAATATACCAGAGGGACAGAAGAGAAAACCTTTCCGCCGCCGCAAGCCTTTGTTCTTCCGCGATCCCATCTGGAGGCCTTTTCCGGTACTCTGCCGGAGGGGGAATCGATCACGGAGGGCTTTTTCATCAACCTTGCTGCCCTTCCGATGATGTGTGAGTAGTTTACCACATACCTACGAGTCCATAGCTAGTAGCTAGATGTCTTCTTCTCTCTCTTTGATTTTCAATACCATGTTCTCCTCGATGTTCTTGGAGTTCTATCCGATGTAATCTTCTTTTGCGGTGTGTTTGTTGGGATCCGATGAATTGTGAGTTTATGATCAGATTATTCATGAGAAATATTTGAGTCTTCTCTGAACTCTTTTATGCATGATTATTATAGCTTTGTATTTCTCTCCGATCTATCGATTTAGTTTGGCCTACTAGATTGATTTGTCTTGCAATGGGAGAGGTGCTTTGTGATGGGTTCAATCTTGCGGTGCCCAATCCCAGTGACAGAAGGGGACATGACACGTATTTGTATTGTTGCCATTAAGGATAAAAAGATGGGGTTTAATCATATTGCTTGAGTTTACTTTGTCTACATCATGTCATCTTGCTTAAGGCGTTACTCTGTTTCATACTTAATATCCTAGATGCATGCTGGATAGCGGTCGATGGGTGGAGTAATAGTAGTAGATGTAGGCAGGAGTCGGTCTACTTGTCTCGAACGTGATGCCTATATACATGATCATTGCCATGAATACGTCATAATTATTTGCTTTTCTATCAATTGCCCAACAGTAATTTGTTTACCCACCGTATGTTATGTGTTCGAGAGAGAAGCCTCTAGTGAAAACTATGGCCCCCGGGTCTACTTTATCATATATAAAAAACCTAAAAATACCTTGCTGCAATTTATTTACTTTTATTTTAATTAGTATTTTAGTTTATCTATTTACCTCTATAAGATTTAATCCTTGCAAATAACCGCTAAGAGGATTGACAACCCTCTTATTTGTGTTGGGTGCAAGTGTTTGCTCTTGTGTGTGCAGGTGCGCTTAACGGAATTTTGCTTGGTTCTCCTACTGGATTGATAACCTTGGTTCTTAACTGAGGGAAATACTTATCTCTACTGTACTGCATCATCCTCTCCTCTTCGGGGAAATACCAACGCAGACTACAAGTAGCACGTCACTTCCGCTGACCACGACGAGGCAACAGAATGCCTCAACTAAGCAGTACTACGCACGGTACTGGACCGGCGGTACTATCGCCCGCCAGTGGTACTACCGCTCAGGAGAGCGGTACTACCGCTTAGCTGCTTACAGGACATGACAGTGAAACAGTTGGAACTCCAAAGTAGCGGGAATGGAAAGTGGGTGCAAAGGGAAACGTGTACGTGACGATTCCACCCAAACCTTTCCGAAGCGGACCCCCTCTTAATAGTACGGTTTTCCTACGACTCAAGTCCATCGAAAAAGAAACGCGGAAAAAATAACCGTCTTGATTTCCACACTCCGAGGGGCATCAATCGTCTTGTGCCATGTGATGTATTATCTGAAATGCTTAATGCACATGATTAGTCCGCAAATGCATTGTCATCAATCACCAAAATCACTAAGAGAGAAATGGATTGATGACAACACGGGATTTGCACAAAGGATGTAAAGAGATAAATATGCAAACCCAACATCTACAAAATATAGACGGGCTCCCCCTAGATGTGTGCACTATTTAGGTATGCTTTTGGAATGCAAAGCACACACACTAGGATCAACACTCCCCCTGTATTTTATAGACAAGGCAATACTTGCAACAACATAATATACGAGATAAGCATGGGTGCAAGATATAACATGTGAGCATAAAGATAGGGCACAAGATAAGCATAATCTCACAACTAACAAGGTACTAGACATAAATAGATAATTGTAGGGTAGCATATGTCTCACACCATATGACTGCGGTCTCCAGGTCTCACAAACACAAATCAAAGCAAACGATAAAAGAGCTCACGAGAGAAAGAAGGCAAAGGTAAATAAGACACACTCGTGACTCGGCAAATCCCTAAACTCTCCCCCTTTGGCATCGAGACACCAAAAGGGCAAAGAGCACTAAAACGATCCAAGGTGGTGGCGAGGCTCCAGAACATCATCAGAACTCCTCGTGGTCGTCAGACTCCTCATCTGCGGCGGCAGGCTGATCATCCTACTCTGAATCCATCCACTTGCAATGCTTGGAGGTCCACTCCTCCTCATCTGTGATCTTATCCTTGGATCCACTGGTGATCTCCATGCCAAGATGCCTCATCATGGCCTTGTCACGACTGCGGGCCTTCTTTTCCGCCACATGAGCCTTGTACTGACCCTGAGCCTGTAAACAAAACAGCTTCTTCATCTTATGCTTCAGCTTAGCAGCCCATGTTGGTTCCTCAAAGGGAGGCACATAGTCAGGCTCATCATCTCCCTCAGACTCGGAGACATGCCCCTCAGCCTCAGGCGCGGCAGATGTGCCCCAAAGCTCCTTCAGCTTCAGCCTAATAACCTCGTGAGAGACGAGATCACCGGTCACTAACATCTCCTCCGGAAAAGTGGAAGCCCATGTCTCCTCAATGAGCTTCATCGGGTAGGGGCCGTAGATAGGACACTTGCGCTCAAAAAAAGCCGAGTACAGTTCAGACCACATCACATGTGACACATCCAATACCTGGTGAGTGTTCTTCTCCTTCTGATAAATGAGCAACATATCCACAAGGTAAGAGTGAACCATATCCAGATTCCCAATGCGGGGAAACAGAGAGTTCCTGAAGATGTGATGCATGATGTCCAAGTAAGGGATCAGCTCATACGACTTCTTGCCTATGGAGGAGATCTTCTCCGTGGAGAATGGGTAGAGAGCAGACTTGTGCGTGGCTGCATCATCCTTGTGAAGGCGCAATCCAATAGGGTTCTCCTTCCCTTCGTCATTGTAGCTCAAAGACTCCATGAAATCCTTCCAAGTAGCTTTCAGAACACGTCCGTTGGTCATCCAGGTGAGAGTCCTTGCATCATCAGTGCCAAAGTGAACCGTGGCATAGAATTGGGCCACAAGCTCAGCATCGAAGTCTTTGTTGAATGAAATGATTCTGAGAATATCGAGCTGACCACACATAGCCAAGGCTTCTCCAAAGTACTGAGGATTCTTCTCCAAGTGACCGATATCGACAGACCTGACATTGACAAACAAATTCTTCTTGGCCTTGAGAACATCATGATAGATGGACCTTTGCTGCTTGGTCCAGAAAGGCCGGTTGAGGAGAGTGGGCTCTTGAGGGTTGTGATACGGATTGCGACGACGAGCGGCATAGAAATCCTTGGACGACAACTCATGCATGGACTTCTCCTTCTCTTTCTGCTTGCTAGCAACTTTCTTCACAGTTTGCTTGGGTTGAGCACTACTAGAACCGGCACCGGTCTCATCTACGGTGAGAAAGCGCTTGGATCCACCTTGACGATCCGGATTCTTGCGACGCGCTTGGTGAGCGGAGCTACCACCTGTTAGGGTATTTCCCGCCTTGGTGTTTTGGTGATGATGACAATCCACTTTGCGGACTAATCGTGTGCCAAGTTGCTCAGGTACATCTTGTGTGGTGCAAAACGGTTAGGTCTTCCCTCCGGACGGAAAAGATCGAAGACGGTGTTTCCAACGTGTTTTATCTCTTTGGTCGTAGGAAACCCGTACTATTAAGAGGGAATCCGCGTCGGAAGGTACTGGGTGAGTCAAATGCACGAACACATTACTTTTCACTCACCATATATCCTTCCGTTCAAGGAGAGAGGTTTCTCATTTTCTAGCCGCGGTAGTTATTTTTTGGGCCAGCGGTTCTACTACTCGTCCGAGCGGTTGTACCGCTGGACTGGTAGTTCCGGCTCAACCACCGCTCCTAAGGGCATAACCCTAGCCACTTCCAGGTTGTCGTCAAGCGGTTGTACCGCTGCCTCCGGGCGGTTGTACCGCTTGATGCTTGGATGCCACCTGTATGTGGAGGGTGGCGGTTGTTCCGGCCCAGTACCGCCCTACTACCGGACTTCGTTCTGTAGTGGAGCGGTTGGTGGGCGGTGGAGGACCGGTTGTTCCCGGATTGTTTTTACCAACCGGTACTACCGGTGTCAGGGGCAGTTGTACCGCCCATGACTTTGCCTCCACCAGGACTCAGGTCGGGCGGTTGCACCGGCCCAACTACCGCCTCAACCACCGCTATAGGGGTGATGCCCTTCTGTAATGAAGCGGTTGTTGAGCGGTTGTAGACCGGTTGTTCCCGGGTGATTTCGGACAACCGGTACTACCGGTGTTGGTCCCGATTGTACCGCCTAGCCCTATTTCTGTAGGGTACCCCATGGTTTCCGGTTGTACCGGTGACTCGGGCGGTTATACCGCTGCAGTGTAAAAACTACCGTAATGGTTGGATTTGAGGGACACTATATACGGAGGTGGCTCTTCAACCTCCCCTTCACCTCTTGCCTCTCTCTCTCCTCCATTGATGCCCTTCAAGCTTTCTTGCCCGATCTCTCTCCCTAGCCACTCAAACTTGTTGATTTGCTAGGGATTGAAGGAGGAGACCTAGATCTACACTTCCACCAAAGGAAATTTGATTCCCCCATACTTTCTTGTGTGGATTTTGTTACTCTTGGGTGTTTGGGCACCCTAGACGGAAGAGGTTACCTCGGAGCCACATTCCATTGTGGTGAAGCTCCGTGGTGGTGTTGGGAGCCTCCAATTCAGTTGTGGAGAGAGCCTCAACCTTGTTTGTAAAGGTCCGGTTGCCGCCTTCAAGGGCACCACTAGTGGAATCATGGCATCTTGCATTGTGCGAGGGTGTGAGGAGAATACGGTGGCCCTAGTGGCTTCTTGGGGAGCATTGTGCCTCCACACCGCTCTAACGGAGACGTACTTCCCCCTAAAGGGAAGGAACTTCGGTAACACATCCTCGTCTTCACCGGCTCCACTTGTGGTTACTTCTTACCTTTACTTTGTGCAAGTTATTGTTGTGTTGTATCATTTGCTTGCTTGCTTGCTTGTTGTTGTTGTTAGCATCATATAGGTTGCTCACCTAGTTGCATATCTAGACAACCTATTTGTTGCTAAACCTAAATTGTTAAGAAAAGCTAAAAATTGGTAGTTGCCTATTCACCCCCCTCTAGTCAACCTTATCGATCCTTTCAATTGGTATCAGAGCCTCGTCTCTTTATTAAGGGTTTCACCACCCGAAGAGTATGGTTGATGACGGGGATAGGGTAGAAGAAGTACCCGAGGCCATGGAGTTGAACTCGGTCACCCGAGACGACTTAAATGAAGCCATGGCTTCACTTAAGACTTCTATGACGGCCGAGGTCAAGTCCATGTTTAAAGAACTCCTTGAGGGGTTGAAATCTTCTACCGGTCCAATGCAAGTGGTTAATCCTACCGCATCGGAGTCCGAGGCCAACTCCGACAAGGAAGCGGCTAAAGGTACTCAAACTTCTTCCCCTCTAGGTAAGAATGGGATGGGCATCCATGCCTCGGTTGCCCCTCCCCCGGTCTATGGAGGACCGGTACTATCGCCTCGCATTAATCCTCTTGGTCCTCCTCCTAAGCTTGATTTGAATAACTTTCATGATTGGGTTTTTCATATCAAGTCTCATTTGAATCACAGCTCAACACAACTTTGGAGAGTCATTGAGCAAGGCTTTCATCCTCATGATCGATACACCATGACTCCAAGAGAAGAAGTGGACAATTAACTCAATCAATCCGCTTTGTTCATTCTCCAGCCCTCAATGCCGCCGAAAGAACTCTCTCATTTGCGTCCGTTCACTACCGCCAAGGATGCTTGGGAGCACATCGTCTCATTGTACAAGGGAAGCTCAAGCATTCAACGGTCCAACTTTGAGGTCATACTTGATGAGGCCGATGAGTTCGTGATGAAGGATGACGAAGATCCTCGTGAGCTATACCGGAGATTGACTACTCTCGTGGTCTCACTCCGAGATCATGGGAGCAAGGATACGGATGACACTTGGGTCAAGCGCAAGTTCCTAAAGGCCATCATGACATTCAACAAGAGCATGTCTTCCGTGATCCGTCAAAGACCGGACTTCCACACGTTGTCCTCAAGTGAAGTGTTGGATGAATTTATTGCAATGAACATTTTGAACAAGACCGCCGACAACGCTCTAGCTCGTGTCCAACGGTCAAAGAAGACCAACCTTGCTTTGAAGGCCAAGGCTATTCCGGAAGAAGAAGAAGAGGAAGAAGAGGAGAGTTGCCCTGAAGACACCAAATATGCTTACCACGAGCACATGGCTCTTGCGTCAAGGCAATTTTGGGGAAACAAGAGAAACTCAAGGCCCAACTTCTCCAAGAACAACTCAAGTGGATCCAAGGGCAAACAACATGTGAGAACTTGCTACAATTATGGCAATGTGAGTCATTTCGTGGTGGATTGCCCCTACGAGAAGAGGGAAGACAATGGTGGCAAGCTCATCTGCAAAGACAAGGCCAAGTCCTCCACGAACAAGAAGAACTTCACTAAGAAGGTGCCACAAAAGGGGTTGGTGGTGCAAGAAGAGTACAACTCCGACGATGATGATGATGACGCAAGTGGTGAAGTGTTTGCAACGGCCACCGTTGCCATTGCCACCTCTTCTCCAACCTCGGTGCCCCTCTTCGACGCCCCCAACGAGAACTTCATCCCCAAGTGCCTCATGGCAAGAGGCATCAACAAGGTAACCTCCAACATCAAAACTTCCTTCACATCTAATCCTTCTTTGACGGATTGTGTGGATGAAAAAGATGAGGTAAAGGTGGGTGAGAGTGAGTTCGACAAGTTCTTGGGTAAGCTCAAAGGTGAGACCAAGAAGCACTTTGTTGCTCTCTTAGAACAATTAGGTGAGGCCAATGATATCATTGAGTCTCACGAAGAGATTATCACTAACTTGGAAGGCCATAGTCGTGACTATGCGGATGAGATTGCAGATCTTTCTGTTGCTCTTGTGGAAGAGCGAGGTCTTCGTTCGGCTCTTGAGGAGTCGCAAAATGTTGACCTTGCTAAACTAAAGAAAGATCATGATCATGCTCAAGTTCTTGCTCGTGTGCTTAAGTCCGAGAATGTTGAACTTGGGGTTGGCCATGCTAGACTCAAAGAGGAGTTTGATCTACTTGACAAGGCTCATAAGGCCTTGAAAAATGCACATGCTACACTCAAGGAGTCTCATGATCAACTCCAAGCAAAGCTCACTAAGGAAATAGCTACTTGTCCTCCTTTTGTGCTAATTGATAATGCTCATGCTACTAACCCTTGTTGTGAGCATATTCATCTTGTGGAGGAGAATGCCAAGTTAAAGGAGCAAATCGAGAAAGGCCTTGTGACTTGCATACAAGGTGAGAAGAACCTCAACGAACTTTTGAGCAATCAAAAGGAAGTTGTGGCAAAGGAGAGACTTGGGTTTGTGCCCAAGTCAAAGAAGAAGAAGAACAACAAGACCAAGAAACCTCTTCCTCTCAATGAGGTATTTGTCAAGAAGGGAGAGGGTGCTCATAAGGAGAAGAAGGACAAGGTGTGGTGGGTGGAAATGCCAAGAAGGGCAATACCACTCCATCGAACAAAGCCGGCGATTTTAACACTTCTTATGTTTTATGCCGTGCTAGTGATGGGCATGTTTATGCCAAATTTGTTGGTTCTTACTATGAGTACATTGAATGGTCTATTTGGGTTCCTAAGACCCTTGTTACTAACATCAAAGGACCCATTCAAGAATGGGTACCTAAACCCAAGCATTGATCTCTTGTAGGAGTTTGCTTCCGGTGGAGGATCATGGTTGCTCGATAATGGAGCAACAAATCATATGACCGGGAGCAAGCATTTGGTGGTGGACATGCAACCAAGCCCATCTATGCCCACCCATGTTCAATTTGGTGATGCCTCAACATCTAAGGTATTGGGTCTTGGCAAGGTTGTGATTTCTCATGATTTATCAATTGAGAAAGTCATGCTTGTTGAGACCCTTGCATACAATTTAGTTTCCGTTCGTCAACTTGCACTTATGGGCTTTGCCACATTCTTTGATCTTGATACCGTGGCCCTTTTGTGGAGCAAGACTCTTAAAGTAGCCTTTGTTGGGCATGTCGAGAACGGTCTCTGTGTGGTTAACTTCTCGGAGCGACCCACTAAGATCGCGACTTGCCTAATGGCTAAATTTGACGTGGGGTGGCTTTGGCATCGCCGTCTAGCCCACGTACATATGAGATCTTTGCAAAGTCTCCTCAAAGGAGACCTAGATCTACACTTCCACCAAAGGAAATTTGATCCCCCCATACTTTCTTGTGTGGATTTTGTTACTCTTGGGTGTTTGGGCACCCTAGACGGAAGAGGTCACCTCGAAGCCACATTCCATTGTGGTGAAGCTCCGTGGTGGTGTTGGGAGCCTCCAATTCAGTTGTGGAGAGAGCCTCAACTTTGTTTGTAAAGGTCCAGTTGCCGCCTTCAAGGGCACCACTAGTGGAATCACGACATCTTGCATTGTGCGAGGGCGTGAGGAGAATACGGTGGCCCTAGTGGCTTCTTGGGGAGCATTGTGCCTCCACACCGCTCTAACGGAGACGTACTTTCCCCTAAAAGGAAGGAACTTTGGTAACACATCCTCGTCTTCACCAGCTCCACTTTTGGTTACTTCTTACCTTTACTTTGTGCAAGCTATTGTTGTGTTGTATCATTTGCTTGCTTGCTTGCTTGTTGTTGTTGTTAGCATCATATAGGTTGCTCACCTAGTTGCATATCTAGATAACCTATTTGTTGCTAAACCTAAATTGTTAAGAAAAGCTAAAAATTGGTAGTTGCCTATTCACCCCCCTCTAGTCAATCTTATCGATCCTTGCACCACCACCTAGAACCAACAACACAGTACGAGGGAAAGCAGGTGTAAAAGCATTGCATAAGCCAAAGAAGAGAGAAAGGATAATGAATGTTGGGCAAAGAAAGTATGAATTGGGCATCACAGGCGGTAGTACCGCCCCTGGGAGCGGTAGTACTACTTACAAGCGATAGTACCGCTCCAGGTGGAGCGGTAGTACCACCCGAGGCGGATTTGAAACTACCGTCACAGATCCAGTACTTTCGGTGATGTCAAATTCAAAATTTCTCCGCCCAAACTTCGATTCACCTATCCTAACAGTCATCCACGTCCTACTCATGCCTCGATTTAGCCAAAAATCTAAGAACACAATATGTATTGCCCTAGAACCTAGATTCTAAAGATAGAACCATAGGAGAGGAAAACGGGGTCAATACTGGCGTCCATGGCAAGAGGAGAGGGTGGGGATCGATCCCACCGGTCGGAATCGCGGAAGACGGACTGGAGACGGCGGCCCGGCGGGGGCCACCGGAGCAAGGGCTTCGCTGGGGAGAGAGGAGAGCGTGGGAGAGAGAGACGAATGGGTATGGGGCAGTTAGAACTCCCCCTGCCCGACTCATAACCCCCCACATTGTCCACTGAGCGGTAGTACTGTCCCGGTAGTACTGCACGGCAGGAGGCCGCAGTAGTACCGTACCCAGTGGTAGTACCGAGGTAGGGGCGGTTGTACCGCTTACAAGCGGTAGTACCATCCCTGCCCAGCAGTAGTACCGCGCGAGCGACATCCCTTGCAAGGGGAAAAGGAAATCAAGGATTGTGGCTTATGCAATTTTTAGGGGCTGTAGATGAGATGGCTTGGGTTGGAGACAAGAAGACCAACAAATGGGAAGAGACACTCCAAGTTCAAAAAGACAAACAAACGGAGAGCAAACTTGGAGTGAATCAAAGCACAAACAAAATCCCTAAAGACTAGATAAACCAAAACGAAGCAACTCGAACAAAGCACCTCTCAAGGAGAGGGCGGTGGCCGAAGCCACCTATCTTTGAGTCAATTGGTATGGCACCGCGAAGATTTTAACCTTCGGCCCATGACCAAAACTTGTCTTTGAAGCACAAGTACCATAAAAAATGGCTAATGTGAAAGACTTGATCGATTTATACATAATGGGGGGAGGGAAAGTTCATTGAGAGAACAACACTCCTCCTATGTCCATGCCTACATCTAGAACAAGATAACATGATGAATGCGGTGGGGTGTGCCTAGTTTCAAGCCACATTGCTCGAATCAATGATATTTAGCTCATGCCTTAACTCGCAAAATCTTGCTTCATCCAAAGGCTTCGTGAAAATATCCGCTAGTTGCTCTTGAGTGTTGACGTAGATAATATCAATCTCTCCACGCTTGATGTCATCCCGGATGAAGTGATGAAGAATCTCAATATGCTTCGTCTTGCTATGTTGCACCGGATTGTAGGAGATCTTGATTGCACTTTCATTGTCACATAGAAGAGGCACTTTGTCACAAGTGACACCGTAATATTTTAAAGTTTGCCTCATCCATAGCAATTGTAAACAAAAACTTGTGACGGCTACATACTCGGCCTCGGTGGTGGAGAGAGACACATAATTTTGCTTCTTTGAAGACCAACTCACCAAAGAGCGACCAAGGAATTGGCACCATCCAGAAGTTGACTTCCTATCCACACGGTCTCCCACCCAATCCGTGTCCGAGTATCCCATGAGATCAAAGCTTGCACCTTTGGGGTACCATAAGCCAAAGTTTGGGGTATGAGCCAAATATTGAAAGATTCGCTTGACCGCCACATAGTGGCTTTCCTTAGGTGCGGCTTGAAACCTTGCACACATTCCCACACTTAACATGATATCCGGCCTAGATGCACAAAGGTAAAGCAAGGATCCAATCATGGAGCGATATACCTTTTGATCCACCACTTTACCATTGGGATCAATGTCAAGTTGGCACTTGGTGGGCATTGGAGTCTTGGCCGGCTTGACATCATCCAACTTGAATCTCTTGAGCATGTCTTGGGTATATTTGGCTTGGTTGATGAAGGTTCCTTCTTTTCTTTGCTTGACTTCGAACCCGAGAAAGAACTTCAACTCCACCATCATGGACATCTCAAACTTCTCCGTCATGAGTGCGGCAAACTCATCATTGAAAGCTTTGTTAGGAGAACCAAAGATAATATCATCAACATATAGTTGGCATATGAACAAATCCCCTTTAACCCTCTTCGTAAAAAGAGTGGGATCGACTTTCCCAATTTCAAACCCACGATCTTGCAACTACTCGGTAAGGTGCTCATACCACGCACGTGGGGCTTGTTTAAGGCCATAGAGTGCCTTATCGAGCTTGTATACATGATTGGGGAACTTGGGATCCTCGAACCCGGGGGGTTGTTTGACATATACAAACTCATTAAGAGGACCATTAAGAAATGCACTTTTCACATCCATTTGTTGCAATTTAAAATCATGATGAGATGCATATGCAAGCAACATGCGAATAGATTCAAGACGAGCAACGGGAGCAAAGGTTTCACCGTAGTCGATACCCTCGACTTGGGAGTAGCCTTGTGCTACCAATCTTGCCTTGTTTCGGACAACAACACCGTTCACATCTTGCTTGTTTTTGAAGATCCATTTGGTTCCAATGACATTATGGTTCTCCTTTGGCCTTGGCACCAATTGCCACACCTTGTTGCGCTCAAAGTTGTTGAGTTCATCATGCATGGCTTCAAGCCAATCCTTGTCCTCGAGCGCCTCATGTACCTTTTGGGGTTCAACACAAGAAACAAACGCGTGATGCTCACAAAAGTTTGATAATTGTTTACGAGTGGCTACCCCCTTCTTTAAGCTTCCATAGACATTCTCCAAGACATGTCCTTGATGCTTGAGTTTGGAAGCAATCTTGGCGGCACGGCGCTCCAATAGCTCCTCCATAGACATTTGATAAGAATCATCTTGAGCGCCGTCTTGAGCTTGCTCTTGATCTTGAACTTGTTCTTGAACTTGTTCTTGATTTTGAGCTTACTCTTGATCTTGAACTTGTTCTTGATTTTGAGCTTGCTCTTGATCTTGAACTTGCTCGGAGTCTTGGACTTGATCTTGGGCATCACTTGGTGAACCACCATCATCATGAGATTGATCTTGCCCTTGATCTTGTTCACTTGGTTGAGGGCCTTCACTTTGTTCTTCGGAAGCGTGTGGGTCAATGGTTGGTGATGGCTCCACTTGCGTAGAGCATTGTCCTTCTCCTTCGGCCACAAGGGGTTCCTCAATGGGGAGTATTTGACCAATCCCCATTCTTCTTATGGCTTGGGGAGGAATTCCATCACCTACATCACAAATACCACTTTGCTCCACTTGGGAGCCATTATTTTCATCAAACTCTACGTTACACGTCTCCTCAATGTGTCCATTGGACTTGTTGAGGACGTGGTAAGCATGAGAGTTTGTAGCATAACCAACAAATATGCCCTCTTGAGCTCTAGGTTCGAATTTAGACAAACGAACACCTTTCTTCAGAATGAAACACTTACACCCGAACACCCGGAAGTACTTATGGTTGGGCTTGTTACCGGTGAGCATCTCATATGGAGTCTTGTTCAAGCCTTTGCGGAGGTAGAGCCAATTGGATGCATGGCATGTGGTGTTGATGGCTTCGTCCCAAAAGTTGTACGGAGATTTGAATTCCACCATCATGGTCCTTGCCGCGTCCATCAACGTCCGGTTCTTCCTCTCCGCTACACCGTTTTGTTGAGGGGTATATGGTGCGGAGTATTGATGCTTGATCCCTTCATCACTAAGGAACTCATCCAAGGTGTAGTTCTTGAACTCGGTGCCGTTGTCACTTCTAATCATCAATATCTTTGCATCATGTTGACGTTGAGCTTCATTTGCAAAGTCGATGACGGTTTGTTGGGTCTCGCTCTTCCTCTTGAAGAAATATACCCACGTGTATCTTGAATAGTCATCCACAATCACCAAGCAATACTTTCTTCCCCCAAGACTATCGAAGGATGGAGGTCCAAAGAGATCCATGTGAAGGAGCTCCAAAGGCCTCTTCGTGTAGATGATAGTAGTGGGTCGGTGAGCCATCTCATGAAGCTTTCTTTCGATACAAGCACTGCAAGCACGGTCTTTGGCAAAGCTCACATTTGTTAGTCCACGAACGTGATCCCCTTTGAGTAGACTTTGCAAAGATCTCATATTGATGTGGGCTAACCGGTGATGCCAAAGCCACCCCACGTCAACTTTAGCCATTAGACAAGTCGCGATCTTAGTGGGTCGCTCTGAGAAGTTAACCACATAGAGACCATTCTCGACATGCCCAACAAAGGCTACTTTAAGAGTATTGCTCCACAAAAGGGCCACGGTATCAAGATCAAAGAATGTGGCAAAGCCCATAAGTGCAAATTGACGAACGGAACGCAAATTGTATGCAAGGGTCTCAACAAGCATGACCTTCTCAATGGATAAATCATGAGAAATCACAACCTTGCCAAGACCCAATACCTTAGAAGTTGAGGCATAACCAAATTGAACATGGGTGGGCATAGATGGGCTTGGTTGCACGTCTACCACCAAGTGCTTGCTCCCGGTCATATGATTTGTTGCTCCACTATCAAGCAACCATCACTGGTACAACGAGCTGCTATACAAACGGTTTTTACCCCCTTTCCGCGACAGATTTTTAAACCGTCACCTTGCCTGTGTGTGCGATAGTGGGGGGGGGGGTGGGTGGGTCTTCTCACACGACCCAGAAACCGTCCGCGATAGGGAGCGCTGATGCAGACGCCTCATCAAATGTAATCGTATGCGATGCACGAACATATCGCACACACTATATTTTTGGCACACGTGTGGGATTGGTGAGTCAAACGTTTCTAATTGCGCAGGGAAACCAAACAGTGTTTCACATTGGACCGTTTGCGAAATAGTACCTAAGGCAAACGGGCCATCATAGAAACTGTGTGTGATATGTGGCCCATCGCACACGAGTATTATATGGCTATTGTCTGCCATGCATGACATCATCGCACACGTTTCCTGAACAATTTACGAGTGGGATTGTATTTTGCATTGGGCACGGTTTCCTCTAAGCTCTCGTGTGCAATAATGTGCTATCACAAACGGTTCAAGAGCCCCTACGAACACGTAGAAGTGCTCAAAACCATCTGCGATTTGTTGTGTATCACCGACGGTTCCGCTATGAGTGGCGTGTGCTTTCCGTTCTGGATCGCACACACTCATTTAGTTGAACCGTGTGCGCATCAATGGCCAGGTTAAAGAAAAAATAGCGCATTTGAATTGCCCTGAAAATAGCAAATTCACCACAATATGCAATTGAACAAATAGTGTCCACAGGACGAACATTCATCAGAATTCGCAACAATATGCAATTGAACAAATGCTAGCTAAATTCCACTGATTTATCGACAAATGCAGTACATAATCATAGTGTACGAAATACGAAGACCTCATCACATGGAAAACAATGCATCCATGCGTATATGTTTAGTGGCTAACTCGTGTTGAATGTTTACTCATTGTTTCAGGAATAGCCATGCTGAAATCTTCATTATCACCAGTGGGATTGATGAAGTGATTCAGGAAGAAGTTGCTGATAAATCTCCTAACCTCCATCAATTCACCAGGGAGGAGCGGTTCAGGGGTTATCGGTTCAAAGATGATCTGCGGGATTTTTAGATCAGAATGTGCCATACGAGTGGAGTAGAAGATATTAATTAAGATACAAACTTACTGGTGCTAAATTGCGTGCATCGTTACAGCAATCAGTAGATTTGAAGATGGAGATCATGTGTCTACAGACATAGTATCCACAAAGGTTGGTCCCTGGTTGTTGCTGAGGACACTGAATTTTTTGTATAGAATTAGTCATGTATTTGCCCTGTTAGGAGCAACCTAACCGGTGTAAGATGTTTATTTTTTCTTTGGAGAGAAATAGAAAGAGGTTTATTTAGAAACGTGAACATTAGACTAGCGTAAGAAAAGGTATTTGCAAACATTTGGATATATTTTCCAAAAATAACGGATTTCGGTGTATTACCGGATAAACGATCTCGTGCTGCAGAGGTAGTGCACTCTTGAACTGGTTCCCTCGTTTAGTTATGCATGATGCCAACACACTGCAAATGAAGATGAATTTCCACATACTCAGTTCTTGAACCAGATATGAATGCAAATTTTAACATCATAGATTTCAATACCTATCCATGAATTACTGAAGATGCGTCAGATCCTGAGGCTTTATTGAATCTCTGAGAGAATCCAGGTAGTAAACTCTGTTCTGGTTTGGAGCAATGACTACCAAGATCTAGTGAATGCTACAGATTAAGAAAACCATGAACTTATGAACTATGACGAAATGTGAAAGACGGTCAATGTATATGTGGTTGCTTATTTGACTTACCCTTCATGATATGGCCAGAGAAAGAGTTCTGCACGGGGTGTGCGACACAAGATACTGGCGACCTTGCCAATGGCCCACTCCCGATCATCTGTGCCACCACGTAATAATATGCCCTTTGCTACGTGAGGATCTATGAAATACACTGCCTCCATTTTTCTTTGCGTGATCAATCCCCTGAGAGGAATACAATACAGTTAGCTTTTTTTCATTTACAGCCTTGGATGGAGAAGTTGATCAGAGTTGGTGAAGTACTTACAACATCATGCATTTAACTAGAGTCATATCGAGCACATCAAAGTTGAAGAAGAGATGAAAGTCCTCGAATTCCACACTGATGGATCCTTGATCGTGACCGAAATGATCAATGTCATAGTGGACTAGCAGACCCTTATGACCTTCTGACATTGCATCCGTGCAATATTTATGTAACTTGCGGCAACTAGAACTGCACTCCTCTAAGTATTTGTTAACAAGAAATGGCTGGCCGTGGACGTACTTGCGTGCTACAAGTACGTCTGCTTTATTTTTAGCAAGTATCCTTTCGACTTCTTCATTGGGCAAGCTGTCAGAACCAGTATAACTCTCCGATTCGAACAACTTGCTGGTAATTTGGTTCTGGGCAATGAGTGCTTTTAGTAAGAGGTTATCATTCACATTCTTCCTCGGTCTCAGGGGCTACTTTCTCGCGGGTGCGGCCGTGGCCGCTTTCCTCTTGGTACTTGAAGCACTTCTGGTGCAAGGTCTGGATCATTGATAGATGGGCTGCTGAGCAGGCGGTGAAGATACGACGGGCTGCTAAGCAGACAGTTTAGCTACGCCGGATTGCTGAGCTGGCGGTGCTGCTGTGACGGACAGCTGAGCTGTAGGACCAGAGGCGTCGGATTGCTGACCAGGCGGTGAAGCTATGTCGGGCTTCTGCGCAGGTGGTGCCAACACGTCGGTGTGCTGAGGAGGCTGTGCCAACGCGTTGGTTTGCTGAGCAGGCACTGCCGACGCATCGGGATGCTGATCACGTGGCTGTGAACCGACGGACTGATGAGCAGGCGGTTCCGGACCTTCTGACTGCTTAGCAGTCCGTTCCACCGGGTTGGTCTGCTGAGCATGCGGTGCCGCTGTGTCTCCCCCTGCTGCTTCAGTGGCCGACATCTGAACCGGTGGTACGTCTTCAGCAGCTGTAGGCCTTGCCACTGGCTGCTCAGGGGCGAATGATGACATGGCATGTACGGCACGACGTCGGGTGGGCTGATCACAGGTTGATGCATCAGCCGTCGGATTACGAGTATTAGGTTCCTCGGGGGAAGCACGCGAGAGCTGCTGTGGGAAGGAGAGAGTCACCGGTTGAAGGGTGACATTGATTGCTCTTGGCGGGGCTTGAGGGATCTCATCTATGAAGTCTATTTCCTTTCGTGGCCACTGGATATGATTTAACAGTGTTTCTTGCAAGGTCCTCTCCTCATCACAGTCCCCTAGGACATTCTTCAGGGCAAAATTATTGAATCCAGGCTTTACTTCAGTCACGTAGCACTTCATACAGCCCGGCTTCAATGGCACATTGTCCAACAAGAGGCCCCCTTCAGAGTGGGGGGACAAAACCCAGGCGGTTGCACATTTTAACATACCTTCATAATGTGTCAGCACGCCCCTCAATTTGTCTTTCATTCCGGATATATCAGATATAGCATCATCATGCGCAGTTGTAGTCTCAGTGTCGCTGGGGTCAGCTGATGCACAACTACTCTTGTGCGGTGCTGTCATGCAATAAGCAGCATCGTCCATGCCCGCCTCCCCTCCCGTCTGCTGGCTATCTCTCAGTGTTAGAGTCTTCTGCATCATCATTGACTCCTCAATTTCCATTCAAACTTTCGGATACATGTCCATCCTCAACCTTTCATACAATTCTTCCTTCTTCTGTTCACTCCTCACTTTTTTCATGGCGAGCCTCTCTTCTTTGCTGAGAGTGAAAGCCCTCTTGTGCGGGACATTGACACCTATACCCCTTGCACGGCCAGGGGGCTCTTTTGTTACCAGAGCATCGGACAGAATGTCACATGGCCCTGAGTTCCTGTAGAACCTTCTAGGGTTGCTGGTGGAAGCCTTTAACATCACGCGATACAGTTCTTCATCATGTGAGTTTTCAAAGTAATAAGAACCGTCGTCACGCCTCCTTGCGCGTGCCCACAAGTAGTCTCTAGCGCGTTCGCCCTTGATTTCACTAAAGGCCGGTTTTCCACCCGCAGCTACTGCTTCTTTGTCCTCCTGGTCCCATATCGGTTTCATGCCGTAGTATCCTGCCACACCCATACGGTGGGGGTGTGTGTTCCTCTTCTGAAGTTCTGATTGCTTGGCACTCTTATTGGTAAACTCTGCAGTTCCCTGACCCTTTTGAATTCTACCCAGTCTACCTTTGTAATTTGGGGGTATGCAGGGATTGGGTCCTTGCCTTCACTCAAGTCCTTCTTGTACAACATGTGCTTCCAGTTTCTCCAAGCATCCCTGGCCTTCTTCAGTGCAGCGTGTTCCACCTGCATTCTCCACTACTCTGGAACGTTGAAGTGTTCCATGATCTCCCAGACTATCCTGTGCCATGTTTCTGTGTCAGCCTTCCGAAACCCCGACAGATTAATGTTGAGCCTTGCCCTGCTAACAAATCCACACACACTCCTGAACCTCGTGCATGCTTTATCTGGTTTAGTTGGAGCCCAAGACTTTAAATCGATGTCGGTTACTTCATACACACCTTTAGGCTGGTGTGTGGGCTTTCTTGGAGCGTTCTTCCGTGTCCTGACCGGAAGGGTGGTTGCGGCAGCTCTATCCCGTTCCAAATTACTTGTTCCCTGATCATCTGCTGGAGACCTAGGGTTGTCAGACTCAGATGAAGATACATCGCCTGAAGCATGAGTGTTGTCGCTGCTACTCGGCATCTACAGAGAACAAATGTGAAATTCAGAAAAGGGGGATAAGCATAACGCTAACAACTTGGTAGCAAGCTGTCTAGACATGTCATGTAATAATTTGGAAAATGTACGGCTAATTTGTTCATTTTGTGTGACTCGGGTGCCCACGATCTGTAAATCGACAATAACTAATTAGAACAAATACAACTTATATGTACAAGTTAGGAAGGTAGATAATGAACATATATACGCTCTCCGTTATTGTATAGCCAATTTGGGAACATACAGAACCAAATAGGAAGAGGGATCACGAGGAAATATGCCTCACCTTGATGGAGAGCGGTAACTGACAGGTTTTTGTGCAAACCCAGCAGGAGAGGCGAGGGGTACAGGATCGATATGGTCGAGGGCGGCTGGTGAGCAAACGAAGACGGCAAGGCGCGGGCAGCCGCATGTTGGGAACGATAGCGATGGTAGGGTTGACGCCGAAGAGCGGGCACACAGCCGGGTTGAGCATGCCGGCGCCGGATAGGGTTATGGTGTGGATCTAGGGGAGGGGGGAGCTGGCGATGGAGTTTTGGTAGAATATGCAGACTGTTGAGTGAAACAGGGGCGGGCGGTGGGGGGGGGGTGTTGGCGGCTTCGGTGAAAAAAGGGCGCCGATCACAACGCGGAAAGGCCTATGCAAACGGAAGCCTCTACGAGCCCGTGTGCACAAACAACATAATTTCATTTGAAATGAAGACGTGGTAATTTTAAAATGAAGACGTGAGTTCAATGTTTCGCCTCGAATTTTTTTCCACGGTAACAATCACCATCATAACCTATGTTTGATTTTCTGGTGCATTTCAGGTCTCGTTTGCTACATTTAAGCAATTTTTTGCATTTACCATGCATTTAGTGCATATAAATCAAAACCCTACTGCAACTACATGTGGGTGTTAGCAAAAAAGGTGTAAAAATCATTTTTGTGTCAGTTTGCTTGTTTTTATTCATTATCCGAGAAACGGGAAGAATTTTCAAACATTTCGGCCACAAGATGTGGCCACCGGCGTAGGGCTTGTTGGTAATATAATTACAGGAAATGCAGATGGACTTCGAAAATCATGAAAATCGGTGTGTCACCGTGGCGCGATCTCAAGACCGAGTGGAAATTTTTTGGTAAAGTTTGGCACAAGTTACGATGATCGCTCCTTGCAAACCGGAGCATCTCACAAGAAGGATCATAGTTCCCAATAGGAGACGTGGCAATTCGGACTTCGATCGTTGGTTACTTTATCGTTTCGCTTCGAATTTTTTTCCACGGTATGCAATCACCATTACACGCCAGTATTGATTTTTTCGCGCATTTCGGGTCTCGTTTGCTATATTTAAGCCATTTTTGCATTTACCGTGCATTTTGTGCATATAAATCAAATCCCAACCGTAACTACATGTGGGTGTTGGCAAATAAGGTCTACAAAATCATTTGTGTGTCGCTTTGCGTGTTTTCGTTCATTGCCCAAGGAATTGGAAGATTTTTCAAACATTTCAGATGCGGCCACCGGCGTAGGTCTTGTTGGTATTTTAATTACAGGAAATACAGATGGAGTCCGAAAATCAAGAAAATCGATGTGTCACCATGGCGTGCTCTCAAGACCCCGTGGAAATTTTTTGGTAAAGTTTGGCACAAGTTTGGATGACCGCTCCTTGGAAACCGGAGCATCTCACAAGAAGGATCATAGTTTCCAAAAGGAGACGTGGTAATTCAAACTCCAGTTGCTGGTGACTTCATCGTTTCGCCTCGAATTATTTTCCACGGTACGCAATCACTATTATACCCTAGGTTTGATTTTCTTGTGCATTTCAGGGCTCTTTTGCTATATTTAAGCATTTTTTTTGCATTTACCGGGCATTTAGTGCATATAAATCAAATCCCAACTGCAACTGCATGTGGTGATGAAAGGGATGAGGACCGCCGTTCGATCTGGGTGCATCTAACAGTGCAGACGTATGATCCATGGGGTTTGGGTTCTGGCCAATCAGAACGCATGACTCAGATCGTGCGCAGTAGGGGTCATCGGCCACAGTTTGATAGGCACACGGCTTTCGTGACTGAACCGTGTGCTATTGGAAAACATCTACAACAAGGAGTAGCATAATTTCGTTTGAAATGAAGACGTGGTAATTTTGAAACGAAGACGTGAGTTCAACGTTTCGCCTACAACTTTTTTCCACCGTACGCAATCACCATCATACCCCTAGGTTTGATTTTCTGGGGCATTTCAGGTCTCGTTTGCTACATTTAAGACATTTTTTGCATTTAGCATGAATTTAGTTTATATAAATTAAAACATACTGCAACTACATGTGGGTGTTAGCTAAGAAGGTGTAAAAATCATTTATGTGTCGCTTTGCTAGTTTTAATTCATTGTCTGAGAAACGGGAAGAATTTTCAAACATTTCAGCCGCGAGATGCGGCCACCAGCGTAGGGCTTGTTGGTAATTTAATTATAGAAATTGTGGATGGACTTAGAAAATCACAAAAATTGGTGTGTCACCGTGGCGCGATCTCAATACCGAGTGGAAATTTTTTGGTAAAATTTGGCACAAGTTATGATGATCGCTCCTTGCAAACCGGAACATCTCACAAGAAGGATCATAGTTCCCAATAGGAGACGTGGCAATTGAGACTCCAATCGTCGGTGACTTCATTGTTTTGCCTCGTAAATTTTTCCACAGTACACAATCACCATTGCACCCAAGTATTGATTTTCTGGCGCATTTCGGGTCTCGTTTGCTATATTTAAGCCATTTTTGCATTTTATCGTGCATTTTGTGCATATAAATCAAATCCCAACCGCAACTACATGTGGGCTACTTGCAAAGCAGATCTACAAAATCATTTGTGTGTCGCTTTGCGTGTTTTCATTCATGTCCAAGGAATGAGAAGAATTTTCAAACATTTCGGATGCGAGATGCGGCCACCGGCGTTGGTCTTGTTGGTATTTTAATTACAGGAAATGCAGATGGAGTCCAAAAATCGAGAAAATCGGTGTGCCACCATGGCATGCTCTCAAGACCCCGTGGAAAATTTTTGGTAAATTTTAGCACAAGTTTGGATGATCGCTCCATGGAAACCGGAGCATCTCACAAGAAGGATCATAGTTTCCAAAAGGAGACATGGCAATTCGAACTCCAGTTGCTGGCGACTTCATCGTTTCGCCTCCAATTTTTTCCACAGTACGCAATCACTATTATACCCTAGGTTTGATTTTCTGGCGCATTTCGGGGCTCCTTAGCTATATTCAAGCCATTTTTTTGCATTTACCAGGCATTTAGTGCATATAAAACAAATCCCAACTGCATCTGCATGTGGTGATGAAAGGGATGAGGATTGCCGTTCGATCTATGTGCATCCAACGGTGCAGACGTACGATCCGTGGGGTTTGGGTTCTGGCCAATCAAAACGCACGACTCACATCGTGCGCAGCGGGGGTCATCGGCCATGATTTGGTAGGCACACGGCTTTCGTGAATGAACCGTGTGCTATTTGCAAACCAGATTACATATGTTCTGTTCATACATACTGGAGTGACATCAATTGAGTGTGCTAGCTATAGGGTATACAATCAATCATAAATAGTTCAAACTCTCATTGCCCGTGCTGACGACATATCAAGGTCAACATATTAATCGTTCTTAGATCAACAGAAGGCCGGGCATCACTCACAATTCAGTACATGCGATAGTTCTAATTGAATGAATTAAGTTGCAGAGTAGACATAATAAATAGTGTTACGTATTAATTCCCATGTACAGGGGAGAACTGGGATCATTAGGTTGACCCCGAATGAACTTTGGATTTCTGATGATTTTAAGCCTCTCTTTATGTTTGGTGTGTGATCCCTTCGCTGGCATCTCAGCAAATTCATCGTACTCGTCCTCATCAGCAACACCCTCGACGCCCAGTACCCTCCTCTTCCCACGCATCACTACATGGCAGTTCTTATGCAAGGGGTCTTCCACATAGAAAATCTGTGTTGCATCGCTGGCAAGAATGAACGGGTCCTTGTGATATGCCATCTTTGTCTTGTGAACACAGGTCTTCCTGTATTCATCAACCTTTACCTGACTAAGAGGGACCCATTTGCACCTGAATAATGGCACCTTAACTTTCACATAGTTAAGCTCCCAAATCTCTTCGATGGTTCCATAGTATACCCTTTTATCAGCATCATCTACAGTTATGCATTCTATTCGAATGGAGCTGTTCTGATATGAGGTCTTCTTATCACGTTCCTCAGTGTAGAACGTGTAGCCATTTATGTCATACGCTTGGTACCTCAATACCATAGGTGATGGCTTTTGTGCCAACCACGTTGCAATGTCATCCATGGATCCGTGTGACAAACGATCCTTCAGCCATCTGACACAGTCCTTATTGTGCGCCTTCATCACGACATCTAATGGATGCACCATGGGTAAGAAGCTTCATCGTATCTCCGCCAAGTGTTCTTCAGCATAAGCATCGAGAACTGGGCTGTTAAGCAGTACCGTCAAATGGGCTTTATTGGTCTCATCTCCGGGTGCAGCGTGTGGCACGCCAGCAAGGACCAGCTTACCAGCCAGCCTTCCCTCGTGGTGAGAGAGGGGCAAACCTATAGGTCTTTGTTTCATGTATTTGGTGCAAAACTCAACCACCTCATCCGCGGTATAACCTTGTAGGATGCTTGCCTTTGGATGACATCGGTTCCGACAATAGCGCTTCAATATTCCCATGAACCGCTCGAAGGGATACATGTTGCGAAGAAACACAGGACCACAGTACTTTATCTCGTCGACAAGGTGCACAGTGAGATGGACCATGACATCAAAGAATGACGGTGGGAAAAACATATCTAGGTTGGACAATATTCTTGCAATATCCTCTTGCATATGATCCAGCTCCTCACGATTTACCACTTTCTGCCATAGTTGGTTGTAGAACTCACAAAGATCAATGAGTGTGTTTCTTATGTCTGTGTCCATCAAATTTCTGATGGCCACCGGGAGGATTTGTGTCAACATTACGTGGCAATCATGTGACTTCATGTGTGCCAACTTCATTTTACCCGTGCTCACATCCACGAGACTTCTGATGTTTGCGGAGTAGGAAGAGGGTGTATTAATTGACAACAAATAATTGTAGAACTCTTTTGGTTCTTTTGCAGTAAAATTCTAACTCTGGCAAACATGGAGGAATTTGTCACCATCTTCTGCTTCATTCATGCGTTTTGGTTGATCACCAAGCATATCGAGTCGTGCTCCGACACCATCCTTTGTTTTACGTTTAATCTTGAGCAAAGTACCAAGGATGCTTTCACATACGTTCTTCTCTACGTGCATGACATCAATGCAGTGACGTACACTTAGAATCTCCCAGTAAGGTAATTGCCAGAACACTGATTTCTTCTTAAACACCCGCAACTTGGGTGTTTTTTTTGACGACGAACCGGGTCCCTTGCCAAGCACAACTTCAATTTATTTAACCATTCTGTGGACCTCCTTCCCAGAATAAGGTCTTGGGTCCAAACCTACCTTTACCGTACCATCAAATTCAGCTTTCATCTTTCGGTATGGGTGCTCTCTCCGTAAGAATCTACGATGACGCAAATACACGGTTTTGTGCGAGTTGGGAAGAAATCTACTCGCTGTCCTATCCATGCATGTGACACATCCTACATCTCCCCTTGTTTTCTGCCCCGACGTGTTGCCTAATGCCGGCATATCTTGAATGGTGTGCAGCAGCAACGCATGTAGAACGAAAATCTCCTTTTTGGAAGCATCATAACATTTTACGCCAGGCTCTTTTACCCACAATGTCAGCAGTTCTTCTACCAGTAGCTCAAAGTAAATGTCGATGTCATTTCCAGGTTGCTTTGGGCCTTGGATAATCATTGACATCATGATGTATTTTTTCTTCATACACAAACAAGGAGCATGGTTATATATGCACAGAAGCACCGGCCATGTGCTGTGTTTGGTGCTCATATCGCCAAATGGATTCATCCTGTCAGTACACTCCCCGAGCCATATACTTCTAGGATCCATGGCAAAGTCTTTATGCTTTTCCTCGATTGACTCCCACTGAGCCCCATCTTTCAGGTGCCTCAAATATCCATCCGCAATTCGCTCATCATGATGCCACCGCAACCTCTTTGCCTCTCTAGGGTTTGCAAACAAACGCTTCAACCTTGGAATTAAAGGCAAGTACCAAACAACCTTGAACGGGATTCCTGTCTTGATCTCGTCATCCAATTTGTCCTTGTCCTTTGCTTTCCTGCGCTTGTATCATGGATGCTTGCATATGCGACATGCACGCATATCTTTGTACTCACCGCGGTACAACATACAATCATGCACACAAGCGTGTATCTTCTGGACTTCAAGTTCCAATGGGCAAACAACTTTCTTCACTTCGTTCGTGCTTTTGGGGAGCACATTATCTTCTGGAAGAATGTCTTTGAAAAGACCTAACAACTCTGTGAAGCCCTTGTTTGATAGACCATTTTCTGCTTTAAATCTAAGAAGCGCCGGTGTGGAACTCAACTTGGAATATTTCTTTTTGCAACCTGGATACAAATCTTTCTTTGAGTCCGCATCAATGGTTGGCAGATCCTTGTACCCAACCAAATCTTTATCTGGGCCCTGGAAATCTGTAATCATAGCAGCAAAATCTGGCATACCATCAAGGTCATCGTCTTCGTCGCCATCTTGGTTTTCTAGTGGGGCTTTTCGATTGTCTCTGTTCCGTTGGTAGCTTGACGTCTGAGCCCTAAGGTTAGATTCAACATCCATGTGACTCTGATCGGGATTTGGCATCTCGCCGCCCTGGTTACCTTCATCCATGAC
Source organism: Elymus sibiricus (assembly GCA_039707655.1). NCBI lineage: Eukaryota > Viridiplantae > Streptophyta > Magnoliopsida > Poales > Poaceae > Elymus > Elymus sibiricus. The sequence goes on from CM077666.1 coordinate 145,806,721, forward strand.
CGGCTCTTCACCGTGTCTAGTCCAACGTGTATATCCATCCATGAATCCCCGCTTGAATAAGTGGTACTCGACGTCTGTAACTTTATGTGACTATGTATTGCCACAATCCTTACATGGACACAGGATGTAATCATCGTTATAGACTCTCTTCTTTGTCCTTCCAACCAAAGTGATGAACTCTGTCACGCCACTCGCAAACTTTGAGCTTCTCCGATCCTTCATCCATTCAGATTGTTCCATCTGCACCACACGAGGGGTAATTCAAAAAAGCATTAATAAATGTATTAATTGATGCCCAAAGATGCGTGCATAAATCACAAGATTTTATTTTCATAATTTACGGAGGGCGCTCCATATTGTTTTATCCAGCGGTGCGATGACACAAATTAATGACCAGTCAATTTACACGCAGAGTATAGTATACTACCCTTAGGAATTGAATACCTTAATTAAGCCACTCAACGAAAAGAATACCTTAATTAATTAGCCGCACGGCGACCTCCACCCAGCAGACAGAGAAGCGCGATGCCGCGGCACGCCGAGATTGCAAGGTCGATGAGCAAAGCTTAGTGGGGCATCCGCCTGAAGTTTGAGCTCCACTATCCCGCCTTCGACCGTGAGGGATGTGCTCCAATCACGCCGTCGCCGACCTCGAGGATTGAGATCTCCTCCTATCTCCCGCTGCTGATCAAGGATTGACCTCCTATCACGCCGCCACCACCGACCGACCGAGGATTGACCTCCTATCCGGTAGCCGCTGCCTCGGCCGCTGCCCCCATCTCTATATGCAGAGCGGCTGTTTTTATTTTTTGACAGGTATCCGCAGAGCGGCTGTTTACAGTATTAACTCCATTATTGCATCCCCATATGTACCGGGTAGTACATCACATACGGTTATGTCACGGGAACCGTGTGTCATGCACGTTGTCTTCTCACACGGTTTCGTGTGGAAATCGTGTGTGAAGTTGTAATATCGAACACAAACGATATGTACAAACAGTGTGCCGTATACAACAGAGTGCGATAAGTAGTTCCCGACCGTTATCAGATCCCCACAGTTTCCCCATTTCCCCCAAATCCCTAGATAGCCCCCAAATTCCCTCGCGTGGCGCTGACATTGGGGGAATGCGGACGAGTGGTGCTGATGGTTTCGGTGCAGCTGCTCCGGCTCGTATCGCCGCCCTCGGCAGCGCGATAGGCGGCGCCGCCATGACGGCGGTCATCGCCGAGCGCTTGCCTAAGGTCATCAGAAGGCCGGTGTACTATGGATCCGAATCGTCTTGTCAGGTTCCAATCAATCCCGATCTTTTTTAGCATGTCCAAATTAAAGTAGCTCCCTGCTCAATCCGTCCTGAATGACCTCCACTCCCCCACCCAGGAAAGCGATCAACCGCTGGATCCGGAGTATGACTCCAGACTCCCGCAACATGAGTTCGACTCCGAGTTTTGCGCCACCGAGAAGTACCAAAAGCTGAGTTGTGTGCACGGACACACTCCCACTCGATGTGTATGCACGGAGGGATTTGACATTGGCAGAAGGTTTCTCAGTTGCCCCTTAGAGGTTAGGTTCATCATTTAAGTTGCGTTAATGCCCCCGCCCATCCTGAATATTTAACATTGGCAGGGATATAAGGCTTGTGCCTTTGTTAACTGGTTGGATGATGAATGTGTTGGGGAACGTTGCATGGGAAACAAAAATTTGCCTACGCACACACAAGATCTATCCATGGTGATGAGCATCTACGAGAGGGAGAGTGAATCTACATACCCTTGTAGATCGCTAAGCGGAAGCGTTAAGAAACGCGGTTGATGTAGTCGAACGTCTCCGCGATCCAAATCGCAAGTCGTCCCTCGATCCAAGCACGATCCAGCGCCGAACGGACGGCACCTCCGCGTTCAACACACGTACGGCTTGATGACGATCTCCGCCTTCTTGATCCAGCAAGAGGGAGCAGAGAAGAAGAAGAGTTCCAGCAGCACGACGGCGTGGTGTTGTTGGTGAGGAACTATTTCAGCAGGGCTTCGCCTAAGCACTACTGAAATTATGACGTAGGAGGAACTAGAGGTTGCCGGCACACGGCTTGGGGCAATCTAATTGTATCCCGTGTGCTAGCCCTGCCCCTCTATTTATATGTTGAGCCTTGGGGTCTAAACTTGGAGTAAAAGCCTCCTCCAGGTCGGTTTTGCCCGCACAAGGTCGGTTTGGCCCGCAGGGAAAGAGTCCAACTCGGATCCCTGCAGTACCGCGCACAAGCGGTAGTACCGCTTACGATAAGCGGTAGTACCGCCTGTAGCGGTAGTACCGCTTACGATAAGCGGTAGTACCGCCCGTAGCGGTAGTACCGCTTACGATAAGCGGTAGTACCGCCCCAGACGCCAGCAAAACTTCCTTCTGCACTTTCCAATACCTCGTGGGCTTTACCTCTTTGGCTCATATAAAGTGTTGCTGCACCCGAACACTTCGGTAAACATCCGGAACCCCTTCCGGTGAATCCCGGAACCCTTCCGGAGATCAAAACACTATTATCACATATATCAATCTTTACCTCCAGACTATTCCGGAGATCCTCGTCATGTCCGGGATCTTATCCGGGACTCCGAACAACCTTCGGTCACCAACACAATAACTCAACTATTCTAATCGTCACCAAACGTTAAGTGTGTAGACCCTGCGGGTTCGAGAACTATGTAGACATGACCGAGACACCTCTACGATCAATAACCAATAGCGGGACCTGGATGCCCATATTGGCTCCTACATATTCTACGAAGATCTTTATCGTTTGAACCTCTATGTCAAGGATTCAGTTAATCCCGTATGCTGTTCCCTTTGTTCTTCGGTATGTTACTTGCCCGAGATTCGATCGTCGGTATCTCTATACCTAGTTCAATCTCGTTACCGGCAAGTCTCTTTACTCGTTCCGTAATACAAGATCTCGTGGCTAACACTTTAGTCACATTGCTTGCAAGGCTCATTGTGATGTTGTATTACCGAGTGGGCCCTGAGATACCTCTCCGTCACATGGAGTAACAATCCCAGTCTTGATCCATGCCAACTCAACAGACATCCTCGGAGATACCTGTAGAGCACCTTTATAGTCACCCAGTTACGTTGCGACGTTTGATACACACAAGGTATTCCTCCGATGTCAGGGAGTTGCATGATCTCATGGTCATAGGAACAGATACTTGACATGCAGAAAAACAATAGCAATAAACTGACACGATCATATGCTACGTTCGTAGTTTGGGTCTTGTCCATCACATCATTCTCCTAATGATGTGATCCCGTTATCAAATGACATCTCATGTCCATGGCTAGGAAACCTTCACCATCTTTTGATCAACGAGCTAGTCAACTAGAGGCTTACCAGGGACACAGTGTTGTCTATGTACCCACACATGTATTTGAGTTTCCAATCAATACAATTATAGCATGGATAATAAACGATTATCATGAACAAGGAAATATAATAATAACCAATTTATTATTGCCTCTAGGGCATATTTCCAACAGAATGGCATGGCAGGGCTCGGAGTGTTATCACCAAGCTCGCAGAAGATAACGAAAAGCTGAAGAAGAAACTGACTGATCTGGACTGTACAATCACTACGATGAAGCAAGAAAGACTCAATCACAGGCAACAGATGAAAGCAAGAGACAAGAAGGAACTAGCATATGTAGTTGTAGTTGTCACATTAGCCATCTTCTATGCGCTGTTTGTAATGATGATTAGGGGTTTTGTTTGATTATTACTGGCTACATCAATAAGCAGAGCTCATCTATTGCTTGACAACTGTCCTATGAAAACTGCTTGTTTCACATTTGGACGCTCCAACCTGTGTGTGTAATTATCACATTGAGAACTGCGCAACCGCGGGAATTTGGAGCGACTGGGTACTAATAATTGCGGTTGATTATATCAGGATTCTAACCGCCTGCCAAGGCGCCAATAAAAACCGTCAATCCCCCGCTTCAATTGCCATTCCTCTTTTATTTATACCCCACTTCAGTCTCCACCGTCTTCATCATCCCGGCCGGCCACGCTACACACTTACACACACTCTGCAATCTCGCTTTGTGTACGTACCGCAGCCATGTCGAGCGATAGCGAGGACGACAGTTCCGGCAGCAGTCTTCCGCCCGATGATAGGTCAACCTCGGAATCATCCCGCTTGTCTTCCATGAGTCCGGCATCGAGCCCTGATCTCGATTTTATCCGGATCATGGAAGGGACGCTGCCGCCCGAGTCATCGGACGACGACCAGACAGACGAGGACCCGTCGGAGGACGATGAAGACGACGACGATGATGAGGAGGAGGAGGAATGTTCGAACAAGGAGGACGACGACGAGGACATCAACGACGATGATGACAGTGGCGGCGATGAAAAGCCAACGGTCAGCGGCAAGAAGCGTCCTCGCCAAGACGATGTCGCGGAGCCATCCAACAACAACAAGAAGAAGAAGGACTAAATTAAGCAGACTGTATATCTCTGTTGCCGTTCGCTCATATTAATCTGTGTCCCCTGTCAATCTCATCGCAGACGGTTAGCAATACGTATTCGGCAGAGATCTTTTACATTATCGCCCATAGTTGGTTTCTTGAATTGTGTGCCCTGTCGAGCACACAATTCACAACAAACAATCGTATGCGCTGTCTATAATTATCACACACAATTCTGATTACCGACCTGTTTGCCGGATATCACACACATCTTGTTACGCCGAATCGTTTCTGTTCTTCTGGATCATCGCAAACAGTTCATCCGAGTGAACCGTATGCCATGTATCGCACACACCTCGAACTGGCTGCCCATTTCTGTTGTGTTGGGTAATCACAAACAGTTCATCCGAGTGAACTGTATGTCGTGTATCGCACACACCTCGAACTGGCTGCACGTTTCTGTTGTTCTGGCTCATCGCAAACAGTTGGTATGGATCAACTGTGTGCCACATATCGCACATGCGTCTCTAATCAGAATCGTTTTTGATGTCTCCTGCATCGCAAACAGTTCGTCTTATTGGGGACGGTTTTTTTACGACACCGTTTGCGATTCATGCATCGCACACAGTTTGGTCGCGGGGTCTCTGATTCATGTGTCGCGTTAGTGGTCGCCTGCAGTAGTGCATGATCCCCCACCGGAAGCAAACTCCTACATAAGATCAATGCTTGGTTTTAGGTACCCATTCTTGAATGGGTCCTTTGATGTTAGTAACAAGGGTCTTAGGAACCCAAGTAGACCATTCAATGTACTCATAATAAGAACCAACAAATTTGCCATAAACATGCCTATCACTAGCACGGCATAAAACATAAGAAGGGTTAAAATCGCCGGCTTTGTTCGAAGGAGTGGTTTTGCCCTTCTTGGCATTTCCACCCTCCACCTTGTCCTTCTTCTCCTTATGAGCACCCTCTCCCTCCTTAACAAATACCTCTTTGAGAGGGAGAGATTTCTTGGTCTTGTTGTTCTTCTTCTTCTTTGCCTTGGGCACAAACCCAAGTCCCTCCTTTGCCACAACTTCCTTTTGATTGCTCAAAAGTTCGTTGAGGTTCTTCTTGCCTTGTATGCAAGTCACAAGGCCCTTCTCTAGTTGCTCCTTTAACTTGGCATTCTCCTCCACAAGATGAATATGCTCACAACAAGGGTTAGTAGTATGAGCATTATCAATTAGCACAAACGGAGGACATGTGGCAATCTCCTTAGTGAGCTTCACTTGGAGTTGATCATGAGACTCCTTGAGTGTAGCATGTGCACTTTTCAAGGCCTTGTGAGCCTTGTCAAGTAGCTCAAACTCCTCTTTGAGTCTAGCATGGCCAACCCCAAGCTCGGCCTTCTCGGATTTAAGCACACGAGCGAGAACTAGAGCATGATCATGATCTTTCTTTAATTTAGCGAGATCAACGTTTTACGACTCCTCAAGAGCCGAAAGAAGATCTTGCTCTTCCTCAAGAGCAATGGAAAGATCCGCAATCTCATCGGCATAGTCACGACTATGGCCTTCCAAGTTAGTGATAGTCTCTTCATGAGACTCAATGATGTCATTGGCCTCACCTAGTTGTTCCAAGAGAGCAACAAAGTGCTTCTTGGTCTTACCTTTGAGCTTACCCAGGAACTTGTCGAACTCATTTTCATCCACCTTTACCTCCTCATTTTCACCCACACAATCCGGCAAAGGATGATCAATAGTGAATGAAGTTTTGATGTTGGAGGTTACCTTGTTGATGCCTCTTGCCATGAGGCACTTGGAGATGAAGTTCTCGTTGGGCGCATCGAAGAGGGACACCGAGGTTGGGGAAGAGGTGGCAATGGCCACGGTGGCCGTTGCATACCCTTCACCACTTGCATCATCATCATCATCATCATCATCATCATCATCATCATCATCGGAGTTGTACTCTTCTTGTGCCACCAACCCCTTTTGAGGCGCCTTCTTCGGGAAGTTGTTCCTGTTGGGTAAGGACTTGGCCTTGTCTTTGCGGATGAGCTTGCCACCATTGTCTTCTCTCTTCTCGTAGGGGCAATCTGCCACGAAGTGACTCACATTGCCACAATTGTAGCAAGTTCTCACACATTGCTTGCCTTTGGAGCCACTTGAGTTGTTCTTTGAGAAGTTAGGCCTTGAGTTTCTCTTGTTGCCCCAAAATTGCCTTGACGCAAGAGCCATGTGCTCATGGTAAGCATATTTGGTGTCTTCGGGACAACTCTCCTCTTCTTCCTCTTCTTCTTCTTCTTCTTCTTCTTCTTCTTCCGGAATGGCCTTGGCCTTGAAAGCAAGGTTGGTCTTCTTTGACCGTTGGACATGAGCTAGAGCGTTTGTTGGGGATATTTCCTGGCGTTGGAGACCCGACAGCAGGATGACCCGGCCCTAGAGCGGTAAGGCTCGGCGGGTCATCCCATTGCTGGGCCTTGAAGATTCCTAATGGGCCGGTCTGAAGGAAGCCCGATGGAAAGAGGCGGCTCAACGTGTGGGCCGGCTTAAGGAGAAAGACAAGATAAGGAAGATTACCTTGTGGAACAAGTTAATTAGAATAAGAGTAGGGTACGGGTTAAGATTATGATCTAGACTCTCATGTAAACCTAGGGCTCAACCTGTTATATAAAGGGGAGCGCCTAAGACAGAAAGACTAAGTCGCAATCTCTCGAGAGCTAGGTTAGCGAATCTGCATCCTTGTAATCGAGATCCAAAGCAATACAATCAAGCAGGACGTAGGCTTTTACCTCCATGGTGAGGGGCCGAACCTGGGTAATTCTGTATCTTCTCGTTCCCGATCAACCCCGTTAAGCTTCCACCTTTGTGTGATGGTTCCATCACTAAGTCCTTTCACAAGGGCATCTGCCGTGCTAAAACCACGACAGTTGGCGCCCACCGTGGGGCCTACGCACGGTGGAGTTTAGTTCTTAGCGGGAGACCTCCCAGGGTTCGGGAAGTACGCGATCGGCCAGATGATGAAGAGCCACCGAGGAAAGCTCTACATTGACGATTCAAGTTGGGGCCCCGAGGCCGACTCAATCGAGTACGGGTATCGGGTTCCCTTCGGCAAGATCCATGTCTTCATCGGCGTTGTCGGCGAGTCAGCCGCCGGGTTGGATGCTGTCGCCGGCACTGAGTCGGCCCGCCGCGCCAGTCCCCCATAGGCAAAACCCGGCCCTCCGAGAGCCGGCCGGACGCATGTCTTCGTGGGCTTCACTCAGGAGGTGGCCCTGTCAAAAAATTAACTGTCCGGAGACGAGACACTCGTGCAATCTGATGGCGAGTCATCAATGGGAGAAACCGAGTTGATCCGTCCTTTGTATGATGGAAGGCTCAGAGGATGCACTGATGAAGTCTTTCCTGAGACCCTCGAGCCGTCTCGGTTCGCTGCGGTTTACATGGCAGGCAGGCAAGACCCGCCTCCCCTTCGTGACCCGGTGGATCCAGCGGCCGGGCATAATCTCACCATTGCCGGCTCGCAAAAGACCAGGGCGCAGGCGCTTACGGAGCTGATGAATACTCTGGCGACTCTGCTGGCCGAGCCGGTGACAGTCGAGAACGCAGCGACACACAATGCAGATATCACAAAGTGCCGTGAGCAGATGACAAAGATCCAGGAGGATATCAATGCTAAAAACACCCGCATGGCGGAAACGCAAGCCTGGCTTGTCGAGGACACAAAGCGCTTGGAAGAGGAAGCCCTCTACCTGAGCTGCTGGCAGGTGGAGTCAGAATTCGTCCACCGGAGGCGGCATCAAAGCCGGCTTCCGGCTCAGATCGAGCCAACACAACTGTTTACCACGCCGAATGATCTGCGGGCTCCGGTGAACCCGAGGGCTGGTGTTGTATCCCCAGGAGGGCCACCGCCATGGCAGCCGGCTCAGCATCAGATGCTAGTTCCACAGCAGCAACCTCGCCGGTTCCAGACCCCAATTGGACATTATTCCAACCCGGTGGACAATGTGCTAGCTGCGACACATAATTTGGCAGCAATCCCGATCGAAGGAGATGGTTCGGCTCAGGTGGAGGCCAGGAATGCCATTGAGATGCTCAAGACAGTGGTAACATAGCAGGCAAACTATTCTCATAGCCAGCACCGGCTTCACTCCACTCCATACCAGAGCCGCACCAAGAGCCAGCGCCCTGAGTCGCCAACAGTTTCCAGCAGCGTGCGGCATAGGAGGGCCGCACAACCATTGGAGGATCAGCCGCCCTCCAGGATCCCAAATGCACAAGAGATTGTTGACACCACTCGGGCTCTACGAGCGCTGGAGGAGGAAAATGCACATGCAGTGTACAACCCACCGGCGGCGCAACGCCCACCCACCACAACCCCAACAGCTGCCCGTTCCGGTGGTTTGTCAAGCCGGGTAATTGGCACTCCCTGTTTGGTCCCAGCGCTGTGAGATGCACGGATGCCGCCAGATTTCAAAGGTCCTCGCAAGGTGCCTAATTACACAGCTGATCTCGAGCCGGCTGAGTGGCTAGAGAGCTATGAGTTAGCTATGGATTTGATGGAGGCTGGTGAAGCGGTTTGCGCGCGATATCTGCCTCTCATGTTGGAAGGGCCAGCACGTACTTGGTTGAAAAACTTGCCGGTAAATTCCATTAACACTTGGCAGGAGCTGAAGGAGCGTTTCATCAAGAATTTCCAGGGGACTTGCAAGCACCCAACCACAATTGTTGATCTCAAGCATTGTGTACAGAGTGAGGATGAGTCGGCACATCATTGGTCTTGCCGGGTTGCGGAGGTTATCCATTCTTCAGATAGCATAACAGCCCAGCAAGCAGTGCTCGTTCTGGAACGGAATTGTAAATTCCAGCCCCTAGTTCAGAAGCTCAGGCGGATCAAGCGGAAAGTCTAGGACATGGGTGATCTCATGGATGTTTTAACCCGGTATGCTGAGTCAGTTAGCACCAAGGATCCAACATCTGATGAGGAAAAATCAGGCAAGGGCAAGAAAAATGGTGGCAAGGGGCACCAGCAGAACAACGGCAATGGGCATGCCAATGGCAGTAACAAGCGTAAGAACTATGAGGGAAGCTCGGATCTGGTGGCTAATACCAATACTGGTGGGAATAACCAACGACGGAACAACGGCGCCAGAAAGCCTTTTGCCCGCAGCTTTGAGGAGGCCCTCAAGGGTCCATGTCCCAAACATAGTATTAATGGTAAGCCGTCTGCCCACTCATGGTAGAACTGTTATATCATGCAAGAGTTTTCCAAACGGGTATTCCAGAATCATCACAATGGAGGCGACAACGGTGGACATCCCGCCAACTCCGGACCCGGCAACCATGGAGCCGACTTTCAGGGAGCCGGCTTACAAGGGCCCTTTGCAGGCCCCGGGTTCCAGGGGAACCACGGTCAGAATGCCGGGTTTCAGGGGGCTGGCAATGCGGGAAACAATCAACAGCGCAACAACCAAGGAAATCAGAATCAAAGTGGTCCGTCCAGATTTCAGAGCAATCCTAAGCAGTTAAATAGTGGTCAATATCATGTCTTTACAACTAGTACTTGCAAGCACGATCGGAAGGTGCAGCGGCGAGCCGTCAACACAGTTGAGCCGGCAGTCCCGTACTATCTAAATTGGTCCGAGCAGCCGGTTACTTGGAGTAGAGCAGATCATCCTGAGTATATCGATCATCCTGGCGATGTTGCTCTAGTGGTCGCACCACAAGTTGGTGGATATACGTTGAAAAAAGTGCTCATGGATGGCAGCAACAGCATCAATATCCTTTACTATGACACTTTCCGACGGATGAATCTGTCCGAGAAACAGCTCACCCCTTCTACCACAGTTTTTCATGGTATTGTCCCTGGCAAGTCGGCCTATCCCATTGGCAGGATTTCTCTAGAGGTTTCTTTTGGCACGGAATTTAATTATCGCTCAGAGTTCTTGTCTTTTGAGGTGGTCAAACTTAAAAGTCCATATCACGCCCTTTCTGGAAGGCCGGCTTATGCGAAATTCATGGCACGCCCACGTTATGTATATATGCAGTTAAAGATGCCCGGACCAGAGGGCACTATCACTGTCAATGGTAATAGGAAAGTCACCCTGGAGTGTGAAGAGGAAGACGCAGCTTATGCAGAGACGGCTTGTGGAGCCGAGGAGCTAAAATATTACAAGGATAATGTCGACCCGGCTGACAGGACCTCCCTCAAGAAGCCGACGACTGAGTCCGATCCATTGCTCAAATTTAAGTCGGCCAGAGACACAAAGCAAGTTGACTTCGTCCCTGGTGATTCCTCCGAGCAGTTCACCGTCGGGGCGAATATGGATCCTAAATAGGAAAGCGTGCTCATCGAGTTCATCCGTGAGAATCGGGACATCTTTGCATGGAAACCTTCTGACATGCCAGGTGTACCGAGAGAACTTGCTGAGCACTCCCTTAATGTGGATCCTAAGTTTAAACTTGTTCGACAGTACCTCCGTCGATTCAATGAAGAAAGGCGGAAAGCTATTGGTGAAGAAGTGGCTCGGCTCTTAGCTGACGGGTTCATTGTGGAGGTGTTTCATCCTGAATGGCTGGCTAACCCGGTTCTTGTTCTGAAGAAAAACAGGACTTGGTGAATGTGTGTGGATTACACGGATCTGAATAAGGCTTGTCCTAGTGATCCTTTCGTGCTGCTCCGTATTGACCAGATCATTGATGCTACGGCGGGTTGTGAGTCCTTATGCTTTCTGGATGCTTATTCTGGTTATCATCAAATCAAGATAAAGCAGGAGGACCAGGAAAAGACGGCTTTCATTACACCATTTGGTGCTTTCTGCTACACGTCCATGCCGTTTGGTCTGAAATGTGCACAGGCGACTTATCAACGTTGTGTTTATAATTGTTTCCACAAGCAGATTGGGCGTAATGTTCATGCGTATGTTGATGATATTGTGGTTAAATCTCGAAAGAAGGAGACCCTGTTGGATGATCTCAAGGAAATGTTTGACAACCTCCGAGTTTATCAGATGAAGCTTAACCCGGAGAAGTGTGTCTTTGGTGTTCCTGCAGGGAAGTTACAGGGATTCCTCGTCTCAGAGCGTGGGATTGAAGCCAACCCAGAAAAAATCAAAGCAATCACATCCCTGGGCAAGCCGGCCTATATCAATGCCATCCAGAAGTTGGTTGGGTGGGTTGCGGCGTTGAGCCGGTTCATAAGCTGGCTTGGGGAAAAGGCAATCCCAATTTACCAAATGCTCCGGAAGTCAGATAACTTTGTTTGGAGCGATGCTGCAGATCAGGCTTTTGAATCTCTTAAGAAGCAGTTATCTGAGCCGCCCATCCTTGCAGCTCCTCAGGAGAAAGAGCCCATGCTGCTATATATTGCGGCTAATAATAAGGCTATTAGTGTTGTAGTTGTTGTAGAACGAAAGGAAGCAGGCAAGGAGTATCTAGTTCAGTGCCTCAGCGAGGTTTTAATAGAATCCAAGCAGCGGTATCCGCATTGGCAGAAGCTGGTATATGGTGTGTTCATGGCAAGCCAGAAGTTGAAACACTATTTTCATGAGCACCCAATTACTGTGGTCAGTTCAGCACCCCTTGGCGACATCATTCAGATCAGAGAAGCCACTGGCCGGGTTGCCAAATGGGTGATTGAGCTGGGGCTGCATCATCTCAAATATATGCCGCGAACTGCTATTAAATCTCAAGCTTTGGTGGACTTCATCAATGACTGGACTGAATTGTAGGCTCCGGAGGAGAAGCCGGATACCACGTATTGGTATATTCACTTTGATGGTTCCAGGCAATTGGAAGGCTCGGGGGCTGGAGTTGTGATAACTTCCCCACGAGGTGACAAATTTTGTTATGTATTGCGGCTTATGTTTCCTTGTACTAACAATGCAGCTGAATATGAGGCCTTGCTTCATGGGCTCCGTATGGCCAAGGAGATGAATTTGAGCCGGGTCAGGTGCCTGGGCGACTCAGATTTGGTGGCTCAGCAAGTTTCTGGCACCTGGGATTCCAAGGATCCTCTCATGGCGACTTATCGACGCGAAGTGACAAACATTGCTGGCTACTTCACAAGATATTAGGTGGATCACATTGATCGCCGGCTTAACGAGGCGGCGGACGCATTGTCTCGTTTGGGGTCTCAACGGAAGCCTGTTCCACCCAATGTTTTTCTGGATGTGTTGCACAACCCGTCAGTCAAGTTACCGATGGAGGAAGATCTTGCTGTTCCTGATCCGAAGGCGGCTCTAGTGGCCGCTATTCATGCTACCCCTGATTGGACAGTTCCTTATCTGGCTTATCTAAGCCATGGTGAGATCCTAGCGGAGGAAATAATCGCTCGACAGATCATCAGGCGATCCAAGTCTATGACTATTGTTAATGGCGAGGTGCATAGACGGAGTGTCACGGGCGTTTTTCAGCGTTATGTTTCACCTGAGGAGGGCCACGCAATTCTTAATGAGATCCACTCTGGTGATTGTGGTCATCATGCCGGCTCAAGGTCATTGGTCGCCAAAGCTTTTCGTCATGGGTTTTACTGGCTCACAGCTCATGCGGATGCAGAGGATATTGTACGAAAGTGTGATGGTTGCCAGAAGTATGCTCATCAAGAACATGTGCCGGCTCAAGAGTTGAGGATGATTCCAATAACCTGGCCTTTTGCAGTCTGGGGGCTTGATATGGTTGGGCCCTTCAAGAGATCCAAAAATAAACATACTCACTTACTGGTGGCTGTGGACAAGTTTACCAAGTGGGTTGAAGCGGAGCCTGTCAGTCATTGTGATGCTGCTACAGCAGTAAAGTTCCTCAAAAGGCTGATTTATCGTTTTGGCTATCCACATAGTATCATTACAGACAATTGTACTAATCTTTCCAAAGGAGTCATGAAGCAGCTTTGTCAACAAGAGCACATCAGGCTAGACTTAGCGTCTGTGGCACATCCTCAGTCTAACGGACAGGCAGAACGAGCCAATCAAGAGTTGCTCCGCGGTATCAAACCCCGGCTCATGGTGCCTTTACAACGCACGCCGGGTTGCTGGGAAGAGGAGTTACCCACCGTACTATGGAGCATACGGACGACTCCCAATTGATCAAAAGGCTACACGCCATTTTTTCTGGTCTATGGTGCAGAGGCTGTCCTTCCAAGTGATATTCGTCATGACTCCCCCCAGGTTACAACTTATGTGGAGGCTGATAATGAACAAGCTCGTCAGGATGCTCTTGATGCTCTAGAGGAAGAATGTGATCTTGCTGCTTCCAAATTTGCAATCTACCAACAAGACCTACGCCGCTATCACAGCCGTAGAGTTCGAAGCCGTACCTTTCAAGAGGGTGACTTAGTGCTCCGTCTGATACAAGACCAGACAGGCATGCATAAGCTTTCGCCTCCTTGGGAAGGACCCTTTGTCGTCAGCAAGAATCTCAACAATGGGTCATATTAACTGGTTGATATACGTGAGGCAGATAAGTCACGTACCTCTGAGGAGGAGGGAAGCCGACCCTGGAATATTGCACATCTCCGGCCATACTATACCTAAGTCATGGACTGGGTAGTATCTTTTTGTACATACCTTTCTCATGTATATACATATTATGATTAATGAAATAAAGCCGGCATCTCTGCATAAGAGAGATTGTCGTTTCGCCTCAAATTGTGTGTTGAGTCTTTATTCTTTGATCATCGGTTACTTGGGGGCTTCCAACTCATTGAGTTTAGCTTAAAACATCCCTTTTAACCCGGCAAGAAGCCACAATTTTCTTGGTTAAACCTGCCTGTTAGCAAGATGCTACTCCAACAAGGTGACCCGGTGTACGCCTGTCGAGTCAATCACAGAGGTGACCCTGAACTTGTCAGAGTTAAAACACTAGTTGGTCACATGAGAGCCGGCTTTCAGAAAGCTAGGATAAACCAAAGGAGGTGGTAAAGCCTGCTTCATGAAAGCGAATCAGACTTGAGCCTTGAAAGCTGGTCTTTAAGTCGTGCCTTACAAGCCGGCTCTTCATTTTATGTTTTGCATTATAGTTATCTTTTGCATACATGCATACATCCATACATGGCATATGTTTTATTAAAATTATTTCTTGTTTGATGGGTCATTATACCATCAATTTTATTTGGCACTCCTGGCTACTAGTCTTGGAGATAAGCCGCCATTAATATGGCCGGGTTTCAGATCATTCACCTGCCTTGCTGCACAGCTAGTTTTCGTCGAAAGGGTTAGCCCCAGAGGCCAGGTATTCAAACAAACTCTTTGAAGGAAGCAGCAGAATTTTATGGCTAGCAGACAATAAGGTTTCAATAATGAGTCATACAGGCAGAATAATACAAGTGCCCGATGGTAGTTGCATCAGCTAAAGTTTGCGCCTATTGCTATTACAAGACGCCACAGGGCCATGGTCAAACCAAACATTACATTATGTTCAACTAGCAATAGCATATGAGCCAGCAGTCTCCTCGTCTGAGCTGAGATTTGCGCCAGAAGTTAATGCAACGTCAAGAGCCGGCTCTTCGTGCTTCGTCGTCACCCACCGCCTCTTCCTGACTTGTTGACTCACCGTCCACCCACTGGATTGAGCGCAAAGCTTCAAATATTGCATTTTCTGTTATCATAGGTGAAGGGTCGACGTCAGGGGCAAAAGTTTGCTTACGCGGACGGGTTAAGGCGACTGGTTGAGGGTTAGGCGGCTCAATCCGTTCATTGGCTTCAGAATATGCGGCTTGGTACTTTGTCAGATTTATTTCTTCTGCCATCTGTGTTGCAGCCACCCGGGTCTCCTTCACGCACCGCAGAAAGTCTTTCTTGGTAAATGGTGTGTCGTCAGTATTGAATTTGGGGTAGCCGCCCACTAGCTGAGCCGGATTGAGCTCCGGCACATATGCCTTGGCACGTGCAAGGGTGCACAGCGCTCCATGACGACAAGCCGCCTTCTTCCACTCTTGAAACCATTGAGGAACAATGGATAGCTCCTTCAGCATGTCTGCAATCAGTTGGGGTGGTTCCTTGGCATTTTTTGCAGCCATGATACAGCATGAGCCGCCTATATACAGCTGTTCTGCGAATGTATAGACAACCTTCAACTTTACGAATGGCTGCTCCATGAGGTTGTGGCTTCTTCGGCCTACAAGTATCGATGAGTAAGTATTAGATAACCCGGCTCAACAGATTGAGTTGGTATATTTCAAGGTCTAGTGCTTTTTCCGGCTTACCAAAGATGGCGTTGCACATGCTGGTGATATGGCCCCTCAAAGTAGCCAATTCCCGGGTCACTGGGTCCAGCTTAGCTTCAGCTTCTTGAGCGCGTTTTGTCAAGCTGACTTTTTCTTCTTCATGCACTACTTCGGCTGTCTTGAGTGTCTCTCTTACAATGTGTAAGGCTTTTTGGGCTTCTGAAGATGACTGCTCAGCTATTTCCCGGAGTTTCTTTTCTTGTTTCGCCTTCTTGTGCAAATTGGTTGATTGTGTTTCAACCTGGTTCAACATGTCCTGCATGACAGTTTCACAAGGTTCAACAGGAGAAAGATAAAAGTCTCGAGCCGCCATGCGGGTCGACCCGGCACTTGGGGGCTATATTTTTCAGAGTTTTTCTCAGATACAACAAGTCCCGGGAGGATGCAAGCATTCCATCTGGCACTTGGGGGCTAATTCATATGCTTTTTTCATTAAATGCAGAGACCCGGGTTATCATGAAATGATGTGCCGGCTCTCGGGGCCTACCAGTTGTTCTATTCGTCACCCAGGGTGCAGAATAAGTTATTCTTCACCCGAGGTAATCTTACGATCATTTCATAAATAAATTACATTTGAAATACAAATAGTTACATTCATATTGATTCACTGCGTAAAATTTGGCATAAGAATAAGAAAATACAGGTCATAAGACCAGAAAAATTGCATTTTATGTACATTTTACACTATGTTTTTGGATTTGTGATTTTACGTAACATAATTTTTTTTACGGCGATTATATATTTTCTTATGTTCTCTTTTTACGTCTGAAATAAGAAAAAATTTACGGAACGTAAAATTATGGTGCATTGATGTTAAAATAGAGGACGGTGAAGAATAACTATTCCTCACCCAGGGTGACATATATATATAGCCCGTCAATCCCTATATATATATATATAGATCGTTTATTCTGCCAATATTGGCAGAATAGTTATTATGCCCACACTTCAGAACTGCACGCTCAACGCGAGGGCACTGCACTTTCTGAAGCAAGCGCACTGCAATACAAAGACTAGTGAACTCGTCGAAAAAACTGCACGCGGTGTTTTTTCGATACTGTTTTCGAGCTAGTTTTTAAACTGTTTGTCGGAACGAGGCATGTAATATATCGTTGGAAAGCTAGGGATTAGGCGCAACTTCGCCATGTTGAAATTTTTTCGAGATTCCTCGCGGTTTGAGAGCAGTTTCGAAAACGGTGGGCGCCCGACGAGTGGCAGCGAGCGTATTTTCGTGTTTTTTCGCAAACCGCTTGTCGGAATGAAGCAAATGATACGCCGTTGGAAAGATATCATCGAGGCGCAACTTTTTCATATATATTACTTTCTCTAATTCATTATGGTTTAAGAGCAATTTCAAATTTACTAAATCGTGAAATTCTGTTTTTTCAAATTTTTCTGTACTGTTTTCACTCCAATTTTTTAACCGTTTGTCAAAACGAGGCATGTGATACGCCGTTGGAAAGCTACGGACGAGGCACAACTTTCATATGTAGAAATGTTTTTGAGATTCCTTACGGTTTAAATTAATTTTGAAAATGGTGCGGCGGACGACTGGTGGCAGCAGATGTTTTTTCGCGAATTTTTACAAACCGCTGGTCGGAATGATTCAAATGATACGCCGTTGGAAAGATATCGACGAGACGCAACTTTTTCATGTAGAACACCCTCTCTAATTCCTTACGGTTTAAGAGCAGTTTTGAAATTACCGAAATGCGGACACTTTGTTTTTCGCGACACCAAAATCGACGAGTGAACCGCATCGGACAGAAAACCGCACCTCTTCAGACTGAAAACCGCACTGCATCGGACGTGCGAACGAACTGCATGATTTCATTTTTTCAGGCGTACATTTTTTCACGCGAGGAAGTGGACTACGCTTCACGTCGGGCGAAGTGAACCGCAACACTATCGAGAAGTGAACCACATTATTATTATTTTGACATTTCCGTAACATTTTTCTGCACTTCACATTGGGAGTAAGTGAACCGCGACACTACCGAAAGTGAACCTCATGAGTTTTTGTTGTCTTTTTTCATACTTATCATATTTTACGTGCATAGACCGGGAAAGTGGACCGCAGGGACTGAGCGAGTGAACTACATCTAGTATTGGAAGCGAGCTTTGAGAAGTTTTTATTTTCTGTTTACCAAGTGAACCAGGAAGGAGTTTACTAGCGAAATACGTGACAGAACAAAGTGAGCTTCGAAACATACATATCCATTCATTATTTGTACACAGCCACACTCACATTTTACTTCTAAAAAGAAGCGAACCACATCATTATGATTTTGTTTTTTCTAACTTTTTTATATAAACATGTGTTTGACCGAGCATCTGGCTTCTACGAGCAGTGCGTCAATGGACTGCACTACACGAGCATCTGAGCCGCTGGGTCAACTATAGTGAACTACAAGCAGAGGTTTTTTAACAGTGAAACTACATTATTGTTTCAACATTCTTTTTATAAAACAGACCTAAAAAAATACAGAAAAAACTTCACATACGAGCCGCGCGAGCCGCAAGCAGTGCACCAACGGACTGCACCTATTTTACAATTTTTTTACATTTTTCTTCTCACATATTCAAGAACAAAGTGAAACGTAAAAAAAACTCCAGGTGCACTGCAGCATCGGGGCAACCGAACCCCGTCGAGAAGTGGGCCGAACTGCAATTCAGAAGAAAAATAATCAAGATGGCAAGCCTAGGCTTGATTGGGAGAACTTAATAACAACCGGGGAGTAATCACCACCACTACAGCTACACAGAATAGCAACAAGATATTCAGAAGAAAAATTGGGCAAGCTAGGCCGTGAATGGGGAGAACATAAGAAATTGACCAGCGGAAGCAGTCGTCACGGTGGCGGCCCTAGGCTCGATGGCCTCTTCCATGTCACTGATGTGCTATCATGGTAGTCTTTGAACCGTGCACAGGATCTCCAGCGCTTCTTCCATGCCACTTAACTCAAAAAACAACACCGACACATCACACACCACAACTGACCAAGAACAGAGACAGAGCACAAGGGAAAGTGGGAAGCAAGCACACACCTCTCGGGCATCCAGCCCAATGCATCACTCCACCAGCATGTACGAACTGTAGAACACACGAACGCCATCTTCACGAAGTAGGAACTGCACTCAAAAGAAGCACACTGTACTGAACATAGCCAAAATAAAAAATAGCGAACTGCCCAAAATCAGTTTTTTGGGAACTGCACAAAATTATCGATGAAGGGGACTGCAATGTTGGCGCCGGTTAACTGCAACGTCATGAGCCGTGGGGGGAAGACGACGGTGTACTGGAGAGGGGCTCGGGAGGTACTGCAACGCTGCCCAAACTGCACTGCACTCACACCCACTGAACTGCAAATGGCAGAGGTCAACGCTGCAGAGTTGCATTAGAGCACGAGCCGAGCTGCACGAAGAGAGAGGGCCACGACCATGGAGCCTAACTGCGCCGGGGAGGAGGCCTGCTGTCATCGGACCATAGTCGTCCATGGAGGAGCCGCGATGCATCTTGGGCCGAGGAGTTGGGGCTAGGCAGGTGGGGGGGGTTGGGGAGGCGACCGTCATGGATGGGGAGGTGCGCTCGTCGGGAGGAAGCAGGAGCTCGGTGGGGCAGTGCGCTGGTTGCGCTTGAGGGGTCCAGCACGACCGCGTCTTCTCCGTTGGTACTCCATTGCCGGGGAGGAGAGAGGGATGACATCCCGTAGGTGAGGGAGCTCCTGGTCACCGGCGATCTGGAACGTAACGGCAGGCCGGCGGGGAGGCCAGATCCCAAAGGGATTCGACCTGGGCTGATGGAGAATCACACCGCCGGCCGCAAAGGGGCATCTACCCCGCGCGCTAATCACAGTCGACGCCGCCATTCGTCGTCGCCTCACGGAGGTGCGGGAGGAGCCCGGGGCGGCAGGAAGTCGGGATCGAGGTGGGGGCGGCACTGCAGCGCTGGAAGGTCAGGAGGTGGGGCGGCGCTCTGTCGCTGGTGGCGAGGAAGAGGCGGAGCAGCACTGAAGCGGGGGATGGTGCGGGCCGGTGTAGTAGGAGGTCGGGATCCAGGACGGCAGCTGGGAGATGGGGCCGTCCAGATTTTGGTGGTGGGGGAGGGGCGCGGGCAGCCGCGGCTGCACGGGAGGAGGCGGACGTGGGCATCCAGCAGCCCTGCTCGCCGGCGGCGGCGGCGGAGGTAGATGGGAGCAGGCGGCGCTAGGGAGGTCGTGGCCGATGGGGAAGAAGGTGGGTTGGGGGGTGGTCGTGGCTGATGGGGAAGAAGGTGGTGTTGGCAGAATAAGCGTTTTTGTGGGTAGAATAAGGTCTTAAGAGTGTTATTAGAATAGACACACCCTATATATATATATATATATATATATATATATATATATATATATATATATATATATATATATATATATATATATATATATATATATATATATACAGACGGTCTATTCTCCTAATATTATTTTCATAATACTTCCGAACTGCACGCTCAACGCAAGTGCACGTCATTGTTGACGCAAGAGCACTGCAGTACTGATGCGAGTGCACTTCCCGTCGCAAAAAACTGCACACAGTTTTTTCGGTACTGTTTTCACTCTAGTTTTTAAACCGTTTGTCGGAACGAGGCATGTAATATACCATTGGAAAGCTATGGATTAGGCACAACTTCGCCATGTAGAATTTTTTTCGAGATTCATCACAATTTAAGAACAGTTTTGAAAACGGTGCGGCTCACGACGAGTGGCAGTGAGCGAATTTTCGCGATTTTTTCTAAACCGCTCATCGGAATGAAGCAAATGATACGCCATTGGAAAGATATCGTCGAGGCGCAACTTTTTCATATATATTTCTTTCTCTAATTCTTTACGGTTTAAGAGCAGTTTCAAATTTACTAAATCGCGGAATTCTGTTTTTCAAAAAAATTACAATTTTTCGGTACGGTTTTCGCTCTAGTTTTTTAACCGTTTGTTGAAACGAGGCGTGTGATACGGCGTTAGAAAGCTATGGACGAGGCGCAACTTTCATATGTAGAATTTTTTTTGCGATTCCTTACGGTTTTAAATTAATTTTGAAAATTATGCGGCGGACGATGCGTGGCAGCGGGCGTTTTTTCATGAATTTTTTACAAACTGCTGGTCAGAATGATTCAAGTGATACACCGTTGGAAAGATATCAATGAGACACAACTTTTTCATGTAGAACACTCTCTCTAATTCCTTACGGTTTAAGAGCAGTTTTGAAATTATCGAAATGCGGACACTCTGTTTTTCGCGACACCAAAATCGACGAGGGAACTGCATCAGACAGAAAACCGCACTGCATTAGACTAAAAACCACACTGTAATGTCGACAAAGAGAACTGCATTATTACCTTTTTTGCTAACATTTTTCTTTCGTAATTTCATCTAAACTGCGAGGCCGAATGTAGTGAACCGCACGCAACAATGAAGTGCGCTGCAACTGCCGATGCATTTTAATTTTTTTGAACACACAACACTACGCAAGAATGAGTGTAGTTTAATTTTTCGAGAGAAGTGAACCACATCATAAATCAAAGCGAGCTGCATGGTTTTTTCTTGTTGTTTTTTTTAAAGTAAAAAGGCATTTTGGACAACACGGTTGAGGCCAGAACTGTATCTTTGTTCCGTTTTTCAAAACTTTTTTTTACTGGTGATACCGGCCTGCATGAACGGGTCAAGTGTACTGCATTTTTTTAATTTTGCATAGTGAACCACACAAATTTTATAAAGCGAACCACAAAGATTTTAACAATGAACTACAATAGTTTGAAAAAAATGTACTTCTTCGGTTCATCGAGCGCACTGCTTTTACAAAGAAAAGATTTTACAAACTGAGTAATCCACACAAATAGTCCTTTTTTCTGTCTCCACATTACAATCACACACAAAATACAACCGAACTGCACTTTTTATAAAATGCACTGAACCGCACACATTAACATAGCGAGAATGCAAATGCTTTGCGCCGCCGAACCGCACGCACTCGCCGGACGTACTGCACGCACGCGATTGCTTGAACTGCACGGAGGCGTTGCCCATGCACTGTACCAGCAAGCGAGCTGCAAAACAAACTTCAGTGAGCTACAAAACAAACTTCAGTGAGCTGCAGAGAGGGCCCCCTCGCCCTGGGCAACCGGAGCCATCGCCAACCTGGACCCGTCATCCGACCACTCCGGCGCCATTGAGGAGGCCACGGCCGGATCACGGCAAGAAGCTCAAACGAATTAGGAGGGGGTTGATTGGCGACGAACTGCTCACCGCACTTCTTACATCGGCACCGCCACTGAATTGCACGAACGCGTGCACCGCACTACACGACACATGCCGGAGACTGTGAGGGCTCACGCTCAACGAACTGCATCAACGCACTGGAAAATATACTCAACGGAAGCTTCTGAACTGCACTGCACCCAAATTACTCATTAGTTTTTCTGAAAAACCCTAGAAATTATTTTGAACAGCAACAATTCTGGGACGGGATGTGCACGGCAAACTGCATGGCGTCGCGCTTCCGTACTGCATGCAGTTGGTGGCTGGGACCTCGCCGGAATATGAGGAAAGGGGGTTGGCAGAGAGGTTGGGGAGAAGAGCCCCTCGTCGTCTTGCTGCATAGGAGGTAGGGGAAGGTCACCTGAATGAGGAGGAGGCGACGGGGGTCAGATTTGCGGTGGAGGTAGGAGCCCGGCTGCACGCGCGCGGGTGGGGATCCGCCCGCCGGCGTGGTGATAGAGCTCGTCGGATCCGCCGTGGGGGAGATGAGGAGGTGGGTTGGCTCGTCGTATCCGTCACGGACAGCAGGGTTTGGGGCCGCTAGCGCATGCCTCCTGACCGGCCTCCTCCCGGTAGCAAGCGGGGGAGTTGCTCGACGGGGCCTCCCTACTGGAGAGGGAGAGGACGACCCGGGCCCCGGCGGCGCGGGACAGGGGCACCCGTGTGGATCTCGCCGGATCCGGCGCCGGGCTGCGTGAGCGGGGGGCTTCCGCACTGAGGGTCGGCGGCGGCCGGATCCGTCCTTTGTGGCCGCACCAATGGTCGTGGCGGCCGGATCCGGTGGCTGAGGCCGTGCCGGGGGCTGAGGGCGGCCGGATCCCGCCATGACCGCTGGATGGCGCGGGAGAAAGAGGAGGGTGGCGGCCGGCGTGAGAAGGTGGTGGTGGGCGGCGCCGCCGGAGAAGGTGGGGAGGGTAGGGGTGCGCCGCTCCGAAGAAGGTGGGGAGGGAAGTGGGGCGCGGCGTGGGGAGGTGGCTGAATGGGAGGGGAGCAGGGAGTTGATGGAGGTCGTGGGGAGAGTGAGCGGGGAGTTTTTTTTTGCCCCGTGCAGCTCGGTCTTTTCCTTTTGCGGGGTTAGTTTGTAGCTACGGGTCAGCTCGGTCTTTTCCTTTTGCGGGGTTAGTTTGTAGCTACGGGTCAGCTCGGTCTTTTCCTTTTGCGGGGTTAGTTTGTAGCTACGGGTCAGCTCGGTACTGTTAGCAGAATAAGGCTTCAGTGTTAGTAGAATAAGGTCTTAAGGGTGTTATGAGAATAGACCCACCCTATATATATATATATATATATATATATATATATATATATATATATATATAGGGCGGGACTATTTAGGAACCCCCCTCTAGATTTCCTAAATAACCTTATTCAGCAACCCACCCCTCCTACCTGTTTCTTTTCCCGAAGGGGGCGAGCGAGCGAGCGAGCTCTGGTCCGCCGCCCAGCGCCACTAGTCCCCAACTGCCACTGCGTGTGCGCCATCCCGATAACCGCGGCTGCAAGCCGCCGCTGACCACCTACCCCATACCGCTACCTACGCCCAAATCCCTCAATCAGCTGGCGTTGGTCAGAAACAGGGGCGCCGGTCTGGAGCGGTTTTCCCCGGGGGCTTGGGCGGCTCTTCCCCGGCCAGCGAGCGCGGCCGTCTCCGTATTCCTCCACAACACGCCGTCGAGCTGGTCGATATCCCTTCTCTCATCCTCTCGCCGACCTGGAAGTCACAGAGGTTGCATCGTCGGGCGTTGGAGACTGTCACGAGGTGGAGGAGAAGCAATCCAGCTCATGCGGGTGAGTGGGCCGTGCTGGATTTGATGCTCAAGGCCGCCCCTACTGCTTGTCCCGTCAATCCCCTTGTCGGTGTCAGTTGGCTGCGGCCTAGACGGCAGTTAGCCGCGGCGATCTGCTTGCCTAGGTGCTCTGGTTGGGCCACCTCTCCCCAATGGTCAGCCTCGATCCAGATCGAGCCGTCGACGGCCAGACAAGCAGGAGCTCCAGCCCCAGCCATGCCCCTCCCCCTCCTGTAACCTCTCCTCCATCCCCATGCAGCTCCACCATCGGTGAATCGTAGCGCTCCCATGGATGGTTTTACTCTAACAAATTGCAGCAGTTTTTGTTTGTGCATCTGTCAGTCAACTGCTACTCCTAATTGTTGTCGACTGCTACTGAT
Source organism: Elymus sibiricus (assembly GCA_039707655.1). Classification (NCBI taxonomy): domain Eukaryota; kingdom Viridiplantae; phylum Streptophyta; class Magnoliopsida; order Poales; family Poaceae; genus Elymus; species Elymus sibiricus. The sequence continues at coordinate 145,830,824 of CM077666.1, forward strand.
TCTGTTTGTGTTGTTGTGTAGGAAATTCCCCCTCCCTCTCTCCTATGACAGAGAGAGTAGATCGTCAGTAGTTAACTTCAGTTAACTTCTTCCTCTTTTGACAGTTGGAGCGACTTGCTGTGATTTAGAAAAAAAGTTTCCTGTACAACAGCAGCAGTTAGCTTGTTTTAATTTTTTTTTGCTTGAGAACAAAAGCAGTTAGCTTCCTGTACGATTCAAATGCTCTCTCGCTGGTTCTCAGTTAAAAAGGAAAAAAAGAGTTATAGTTTTAGGGACAATTAGATTTGTCTCATACAGTATATTAGGAACAACTAGCTTTGTGAAAAAAAGGTCCAAGTTCTCAGGCCAAAAAAATAAGGTTTTGGCAGTTAACCTCTGCAAACAGGATCACTTAGCTGCTCACTCTCGGAATTTGTAATACAGCAGTTAGCTAGCAGAGAAAAAGGGGTTTTAATTAGTGATAGTTAAGCTTGCCGGTTTATGGCAGTTAACAACAATAGATTGTGTTGTTAACCTTGATAAAAAACATGGCGGTATATTAGGGACAAGTAGCTTTGTGATAAGAAAAAGTGGAAGTTAATGCATCCAGATTAAGCAGTTTTGTTGTGTATAAAAATTCAAATTTTTTAAAGGCAGTTAACTTCGATGGCCGCAACAGTTAATCAAAAAATTTCAAAGTTCAATATAATGTATTAATTAAAAATGCAATTAACTTTAATGACTGTAGCAGTTAACCTCGCGTGGCTGTAACAGTTAACTTGGACAATTGTAGTAGCCGGGCAGTTAACTATTTCATACCCATCAGTTAGCGTGACCCCAATCAAAAAAATGAGAAAAGGAAGAAAATAGTATTTTAGCTATTTCGGTCCAAGCAGTCAGCGTTACGTGGGCAAAAAAATAATGATTTTTTAATATCTTCAGCCCCAGTAGTTAATTTGAAGTTAACTTCCGCAATACCAACAGTTAACTCATTCACTCCCGGTCGTTATTAGCTACTAATTTGTGTGCAAACAAATAATGATTTTTTAATATATTCAGTCACGGGTAGTTAATTCGCAGTTAACTTCCGCAATACCAACAGTTAACTCATTCAGTCCTGACCGTTACCTTGGCCGTTAGCTACTAATTTGTGTGCAAAAAAATAATGTTTTTTTAATATCTTCAGCCCCGCAGTTAACTTCCACAATACCAACAGTTAACTCGTTCAGTCCCGGCCGTTACCTTGACAGTTAGCTACTTATTTGTGTGCAAACAAATGATGATTTTTTAATATATTCAGTCACGGGTAGTTAATTCGCAGTTAACTTCCGCAATACCAACAGTTAACTCATTCAGTCCCGACCGTTACCTTGACAGTTAGCTACTAATTTGTGTGCAAAAAAATAATGTTTTTTAATATCTTCAGCCCCGCAGTTAACTTCCACAATACCAACAGTTAACTCGTTCAGTCCCGGCCGTTACCTTGACAGTTAGCTACTTATTTGTGTGCAAACAAATGATGATTTTTTAATATATTTAGTCACGGGTAGTTAATTCGCAGTTAACTTCTGCAATACCAACAGTTAACTCATTCAGTCCTGACCGTTACCTTGACAGTTAGCTACTAATTTGTGTTCAAAACATAATGATTTTTTAATATCTTCAACACCGGTAGTTAATTTGTAGTTAACTTCCGCAATACCAACATTTAACTCATTCAGTCCCAGCCGTTACCTTGAGTTAGCTACTAATTTATGAGCAGATGCAGCAAGCCTATGCAAACGATGCATCCACCATTCTTTTCTCTCTCACACACACAATGATAGCGGGCACAGAGAGCAGTTTGGGGAAAAAGGATGGTTGTAAATTCTGAATTTTGAATCTTCCAATTGTTGCTAGTAGTGTTTAACCTGTTATTGTATTCATTTAATTTTCATGGGAATTTTTTTTCTCATTACTTGTTGCTTCATGTTTTCCTCTGTGTACTCTGTGCATACAACAAAAACAACACAAAATAAGTTGCATTCAGTCAGTTAGCACGCAACACAGTTAGCTGACGGATGCTCAATTTCTGGAGTTAACCTCTCACAAACCTTCAGTTAGCTCTTGCAAAAAAAATGCAGCAATTCTTCCTATGTACGCTGCAGCTGGCATAACTCGAGGATGCAGTTAGCATCGTGGGACAGTTAAAATCGCCCCTGGGACGCCATTAGCATCAACTCACTTGTACAGTATGCGTTAAAACTGTTGGTTTCAGAGTGTGTTAAATTGAAGCTGAAGGGCGTCGGACGGCAGCAGGGGACCGGACAGGAGCGCAATGTGGCCTAGCGGTTGACAAAAAATGTGGAAATTAGCTCATGGCCATCATCACGCCCTGGTGGATCTTGGCGCCGCAGCTGACCAGAAATCACTCCGAGCAATGCGGACCAGAATCATGTCCCTTTTTTAGCCGTAGACAGGACTGGCACCAACACCGCACCGGTGAGCGCATCCCTGCAGCAATCATCATCAGGGAGGGCTGGTGGAGGATGGGAGGAGCGGGGATGTCACGACTGCCGGATCCCAGGGAGAAGTGCCCCACCATCGGCGTGGCCCAGCTAGTGCTTGCTATCGCATGAATCGGGAGGTCGTGGTCATTACAGCCATCTCCCTGAGTGGCGCCGGGGACGACGACCGACGCTGGGAGAAGCAGAGGCAGGGGGATCCTGGGGTCATGAGGGGACACGATGGATGGCAGCGAGGTGGCTTTGATGGATTTGGATGAGAAGATGGATGGATCCGAGGCGTGGCAGTGCTGTTTTGGTCGAACGGTGGCGGAGGAATAAGGAATCAGTTGCAGAATAAGGTGTAGGGTCTATTCTACCAACGCCCTTAAGACCTTATTCTACCATCTTTTTGCTTATTCTGCCAACAAAATAGAACCAACTAGTCTAATGCAGCGAACTGTGGAGAAAAACAAAGAGGCCGGCCACCGTGCCCACTCCACCACGCCCCGACCCAACTGCACACCACACCACCCCGACCCCAATCCCCCTCACCTTCTTCCACCTTCGCCGACCGGCCACCGTGCACCGACTGGCCTCCCCCCGCCCCGAACCTACCCCGCCGACATCTCCCCAAGCCACGGCGGCCTCCCTCGCAGTGCCCTGCCCTGCGCAATGGCAGCCACCTCCCAAGCACCACCGGTCGTCCTCCATAGCGATCCGGCTGCCGGCCAATGGATCCTACCAGATCCGGCCGCCACGAGCCCCGGGCGCGCCCATCACCACCGGATCGGGCCACCGGGCAGCGCCCTGCTCCTACTCTTCCTCCGGCTGGCTGAATCGGCTTCCCGCGCCCTCCCCATCCCATCTGCCTTCCTCCCCGGGATGGATCTAGGTGAGGTCGACGGTCGCCGTCGCGCCTCCTTCCCATTCCGTCGATAGAGGTGACAGCACCCCTCTCCTCTATCTCCAGCAGCTGCAGCTGCCTTCCCTTGCCGTGCTGGGCTACTGGTTCTTACTGGCAGAGGTGGGAGCCTCCCCTTTGTCCCCTCCTCCTCCCCCTCACCCTCTCATCCGACCATGGGCCGCGGGGGGGTGTCCGACGACCTCCTCTTCTACATGGTTTCTGCTCCCCAGCTTATCCTCTACATCCCACTGCCAGCCAAAAAACTTGAGTGAACTGCAGCGGAGACGGCAACACATCAGCGAGTGGATCTAGAAGGCGATGCCCCCTTGTGCCAAATGCATGGTGAAGCCCCCCTTGCAGTTTGCGGTATGTAGGCATGAAGTACGGCAGGCGCGTGCATGCAGTCCGGCGAGGTAGCGCGTGCAATGCTTGGCCACCAGCGCCATTGCAGTGCATCCAGATCCCTCGAGCAGTGCACCGCCCGCCCTCGAGCTGTTCATCCAACTGAACATGGTGCGGGATGACAAAGGGTAGCGGAGGGGCTGGATCTGAGGCTCTGGAGGAGGGACGACAGTTGCATCATCGTAATGGATCTCGACTCCAAAGTGCTCTGCGAGAGTGCGGTTCTCTGGTTCTTCTGTTGATTCGTCGCGGTTCTCTGGTTCTTCCGTTGCAGTTCGGTTCTTTGATTCTTCAGTTGCAGTTCAGTAAACTGTTTCTGCTTTCAAAAAATGTGTTTTTGGGCTGTAGTGCAGTTTGTGGCTCCGTTGTATATCGCGTTCAATTCATCTCTGTGATCCTGTGGTGATCAGATGAACTGGATGGTTGTTTTTTAGATTTTCGAGTGTGTGAGCATATCAGAAGTTCGTTTCCGCTACCTGGGCGGTTCATTGAGGATATTTTTGAACTATATTGTACAACAAAAAATGCTCGACTGTTCTGTAAAACTATAGGGTACCTCGTTCTAATTTGTTTTTTAGACATGCAGTCCACTCACTATTTCTTCTGTTCATTTTTGTTGTTTAAAGTCAACTATGTCCAAAGATGCAGATCTCTACTTGGTGCCATTCAAAAAATGGGTGCTGCTAGTGCAAGTTCGGGTACATGCCTGGGCATGGAAATTGACCCCTTCGACATGCAGTTCGCCGTGGAAGGAAGTAATGGACCCAATTGCTTTTCAATTTAAGTTTTCAAGGATTTTTCGCAAAAGATTAGGACCCTATTTGTATTTGTTAAGAAAAATTAGTGCAGTTCATTTTGTAGTGAGTCAAGTGGTTCACTCTGTAAAACAAAATTGTCGGGAAAAAGTATGAAGTTCGCTACTCTCGTGTATGCGGTTCGCTACTCTCGTCCGTGCGGTTCGCTACGTACTCTCGTCTCCTGTAGTGCAAAACACACTAGAAAAATGATGTCAAAAAACGGCGGTTCACTTTGATTCGCTCCGAGGTTCACTTCCCCTCATGTGGTTCAGTACTCTCGTGGCCTCGCAATTCAGATTGCAAGGAGAGAAAAATGGTGTAAATAAAGTTAGAAAAAGGACAAAAACTCATGCGGTTCACTTTTGGTAGTGTTGCGATTCACTTACTCCCAATGTGAAGTGCAAAAAAATGTTACGGAAACGACAAAAAAAGTAATGCGGTTCACTTCTCGATAGTGTTGCGGTTCACTTACGCCCGATATGAACCGCATTCCACTTCCTCGTCTGGGAAAATTTACGTCTCACAAAAAAGAAACCATGCAGTTCTCTTGCCAGTCTGATGCAGTACGGTTTTCAGTCTGAAGCAGTGCGGTCTTCTGTCCGGTGCGGTTCACTCGTCGATTTTGGTGTCGCAAAAAATAGAGTGTTCGCATTTCGGTAAAATCAAAACTGCTCTTAACCCGTAAGGAATTAAATAGAGTGTTCTACATGAAAAAGATGTGCCTCGTCGATATCTTTCCAACGGCGTATCATTTGAATCATTCCGACCAGCGGTTTGTAAAAATTCACGAAAAAATTGCCTCTTCCACTCGTCGTCCGCCGCACCATTTTCAAAATTAATTTAAAATCGTAAGGAATCTCAAAATAATTTCTACATATGAAAGTTGCGCCTCGTCCTTAGCTTTCCAATGGCGTATCACATGCCTCATTTCGACAAACGGTTAAAAAACTGGAGCGAAAACAGTACCGAAAAATTGCAAAAATTTTGAAAAACAGAATTCCGTGATTTAGTAAATTTGAAACTGCTCTTAAACCGTAAGGAATTAGAGAAAGTAATATATATGAAAAAGTTGCGCCTCGACGATATCTTTCCAACGGCGTATCATTTGCTTCATTCTGACAAGCGGTTTGCGAAAAAACGCGAAAATACGCTCGTTGCCACTCGTCGGGTGCCCACCGTTTTCGAAACTGCTTTTAAACCGCGAGGAATCTCGAAAAGTGTTCAACATGGCGAAGTTGCGCCTAATCCATAGCTTTCCAACGGTATATTACACACCTCGTTCTGACAAACGGTTTAAAAACTGAAGCGAAAACAGTACCAAAAAACACCGCATGCAGTTTTTTACGACGAGAAGTTCACTAGTCTCTGTATTGCAGTAACTTTGCTTCAGAAAGTGCAATGGCCTCGCGTTGAGCGTGCAGTTCGGAAGTGTGGGCAAAATAACTATTCTGTCAATATTGGCAGAATAGACCGGCTGTATATATATATATATATATATATATATATATATATATATATATATATATATATATATATATATATATGCCAAGCTAGGAAACAGGAGTTACCTCATACTTCCGTTTTAGGGAAGTCACCATGGCGATTTCGGTGTCCTGGCTTTCAGACAGCCGGGTTAGAACAGACTGGTGCAACAAATGGACGTCTTGATCTTCAAAAGAATGAAAGTCAAGAGCCGCCTTTCCTTTATTATTCATTGGCGACTCAGCCTTGGCAGGAATCTTTATTATGGCTGTGGAGGTAGCAGGCGGAGGATTCAGATTTTCGCCCGTCACCACTATTTCATCCTGAGCCGGTGCAGCGGGTTGCTCTTCGTTCATATCTTCCTTCTGACTGCTAAGAGGAGGAGAGGCGTGAGCCGGACTCATTATGGTTTATTGGTACAGCGGGTCATCTTGAACGGGCAGTTCATCCGGAATCTCCAGGTTCTCTGTGGCAATTTCCCGAGAAAGGTTTTCCTAAACAACAGGGTCCGACGACCCGGTAGTAGTTTTCTTCTTGATGGCCTTTGTGCTGCACAAAGTAAAAGGTTACAGTTAATAGATAAAGGCAGAAGTTTTAAGGTATGATAAACAAAAGTCAGATTTTGTACCCAGGGTTGATGTTAAAAGCTGGCGCTTGAGTGGCACTAGATTCATCCGACGAAGGGGATGTTAGATACGCCGAGTCGTTCAAAGGTAACGGCTCCTTGAAGCGGCCGGCGTGAGGAAGAGAGGAAGTAGGGCTACGAGGGACTTCAGAACGAGCCCTTAGAGCAGGCGGCTCATCTGGTAACCCGCCGCTCAGCTCTCCCTCACTGCTCCGGGTCTTCCGTTTAGAGGTTCCTGTGTGCCGCGCTTTCTTCAAAAGAAATTGTGGGTCTAAATGAGCATCTCGGTGTGAAAATGGAACTTTTCGGATTGCAACCCGGAATTTCTTTCGGACGGGTATTGGTGAGTTGGAATCTGAAGAGATCAATGTTACCTCTGGCTCACCGGCGTGACTTGTTTCAACCTGTTCCTGTGAGGAGGTGGCGTCAGCAAGTTGGTTAAACACAAGGGAGTCGAGTTCTACCTCTTGGTCTTCGTCGTCTTTTGGGTCTTCTTCGCTGTCTTCTCGAGGAGGAGTGGGGTCTTGAGGTTCGACCTTCCACCAGTCAGCATCCTCCTGTGTAGCAACATAATCAATAAGTTTACAGCAAAAGCAAGGCAGTGCAAGTAAGATAAAGGAGAATAGTAAGGGCGGCTTACTGCAGGGGCCGGGTTGCCCATATAAAAGGGAGCGAGTCCCACGAGCGCGATGGAGTCCTTTGTTTCACCAAGGAGTTTTTTGGCGAACTTGATGATATCTTTCTGGTCAAGGTTAACCCAGCTAAACCGCAGCGGGTCTTCAAGCTCACCAGAGTAGGTGTGCATGAGCTGGTTTCTCAGCCCCAGGGGTTGGATGCGCCAGCTCACCCAAGTCCGGGTCAGATCAACACCGGTGAGGCCATGGGCAGTTAGAGCGTTGATCCTTGAATATAAAGGCTCTAAAGCTTCTCTTTCTTCTTTGGAAGCGAACCCTGGGAAGACAATAGAGGCGTTGAGCTGGTCCGCCCTATAACCTGGCAGAGGGTGATGTTGGTCTGGTGAGGTATCTTTGCAATGGAACCAAATCTTATACCATTCTTTGGGGTGGCTTGCCGGCTTGGCTTCTGGGAAGGCAGAGTTCTTCCTCCTTTGGATAGTGACCCCACCAAGTTCCAAGCTGGGTCCACCTCTATGTTCAGTCTGTTGATTCAGGTAGAAGAATTCTTGGAACAAACTGATAGACGGCTCAATCTGTAGATAGACTTCATAGAAAATTTGAAATTGACACAAGTTATGAATGGAGTTGGGGCCCAAGTCTTGTGGTCTTATAGCGAAAGAATGGAGTATGTCTCGGAAAAACTTAGAACCCGGGGGGCGAAAGCCTCTGTCCAAATGGTCAGCAAATAAACTGATCTCATTTTGACCCGGCCGTGGGTGGATTTCTTCTTCAGGGGCACGCCACTCGATTTCTTCCTTGGGTGGAAGTAACCCGGATTCTACTAAAGCCTATAGTCTAAGCTCTGACATGTTGGACTTTGCCCAGTTGACAATCTTAACTTTTGGAGCTATGGTTTCAGCTGGAGAAGAAATAGGGAAACGATATAAGGCGACAGAATATAGAAGTTTGCCGGGTTATTGAACAAACAGAAATATAAGCCAGAAAATTCCTGGGTCGTAATTTCCGAGTCAAGTAAGTTGGTGAATCTTGAAGGTCATGGATTTCTACAAGTATTGCAGTGGCCTGGACTATAAGTTGGCAAACAGTTTTCAAACGGGTTGTAAAATTATAAGGATCTAAGAAATGGATTTAATGAAAAATTGAAACCTAGGTTTGTTCTTCGCGAGTATGGAGAAGCAGCGATGGGAATCAGTGAAGCAATGTGGCAGAACTACTGAACACAAAGATGCTGCGGAGTTATCTTATGAGCTAGCAAATGAAGAATCAAGAGCGTTTTAGATCTACAGCAGCCATGGTGAAGAACTACGAAGAATAGGGAGGTGCTAGCAACAATGGCGAAGGAAAGAACTTACAGATCAGGAGGTCAAGCTTGAGGTCCTCGAAGTGCTGTGGATGCGGCCATGCGATGTTGGATGGCTCCGGCGACGATGAGGAGGCGCGACTGGTGCTGACTCCGGCGGCGACGAGCTCGGGACAGTGCGGCGGTGTCGGGAGCAGAGGGGAAGACGAGGAGTGAGAGTGGTAAAGGAAGGCAATGGAGGGGTGCTGGCCTATTTATAGGCGTGGTAGAACCTGGAACGACGGGTGCGGAGCCCCAGGCAGCGCAGTAAATTTCGGCCATGGGCTCCTCGATTTTCATGCCTGACAAGACAGTACAAACCCACTCGAAGATTGGCTATGATGTTACCCCGGATTTTGCGGAAGTGGACTGTGACGTCATGAAGAAAAGTTATGAATATATACCAAGTCTACGGAGGGTGATGATCCGGCAAAATGGTTAAGCCGGCAAATATGACTGCAGATGAAAGACATTGAAGAGACAGCTTAAGAGGCAGATTCAGAGATTTTTCATAGATTATTCGACTTATTTTGTTTGCTTTTCAGGATGAAGTTTAACATGGATAAATCCAAGTCAAACTAAGGGCTAATGTTGGGGATATTTCCCGGCGTTGGAGACCCGGCAGCAGGATGACCCGGCCCTAGAGCGGTAAGGCTCGGCAGGTCATCCTGTTGTTGGGCCTTGAAGATTCCTAATGGGCCTGTCTGAAGGAGGCCCGGTGGAAAGAGGCAGCTCAACGTGTGGGCCGGCTTAAGGAGAAAGACAAGATAAGGAAGATTACCTTGTGGAATAAGTTAATTAGAATAAGAGTAGGGTACGGGTTAAGATTACAATCTGGACTCTCATGTAAACCTAGGGCTCAACCTGTTATACATCATGTCATCATACTTCATGCATTACTCTGTTTGTTATGAACTTAATACGTAGAGAGGCAAGCATAGAAGTGCTCTTGAAGTAGAGTAATAGTAGTAGATGCATAATCATTTCGGTCTACTTGTCACGGACGTGATGCCTATATACATGATCATTGCCATGAATAACATCATAACTATGTGTTTTTCTATCAATTGCCCAACAGTAATTTATCTACCCACCGTATGCTATGTTTTAAGAGAGAAGCCTCTAGTGAAAACTATGGCCCCGGGTCTACTTTAATTATATTACTAAAACTAAAAATACCTTGCTGCAATTATTTTACTTTTTATTTACTTTTCAATTTACCTATCTATCATTACCAGATTTAATCCTTGCAAGTAATGAGTTCAAGGGGATTGACAACCCTGTTGCCCATGTTGGGTGCAAGTATTTGCTCTTGTGTTTGTAGGTACTGCTTACTAGGAATTTGGTTGGTTCTCCTATTGGTTCGATAACCTTGGTTCTCACTGAGGGAAATACTATCCGTGACTATATTGCTTCACCCTTCCTCTTCGAGGAAAATCCCAACGCAGCTCACAAGTAGCAGAAAGAATTTCTAGCGCCGTTGCCGGGGAGACATCATCAAATACCTACAGGTTCCTTCACACAAATTATCATTTACTTGTTCTACTTTTTATTTGCCTTTACTTGTTTTATTAGTCTCATTAAAAAAAATTAAAAACACAAAAATATTTTATTTTGCTTGTTTGCTTGTTTTGCCACTATGGCCAGTTCTTCACTTGTTACTTGCACCCCTGAAAATAAAGTTCTAAATTTTAAACAAAGGGGAGGAGAAATTTTAAAAGATGCTTGGATATGATTTGCAATGCTCAAAATAGATCTACTCATAAGAAATCCACTACTGTTCTTCTTCGCAACTTTTATGTGGGTGTTACTACTTGGTATAGATTTGTGCTAGACACTATCACCGGAGGGAATTTTTTGAATAGTCACCCTATGGATGCTTTCAATGCTATGGGAAATTTAGTGGGATCACCACCTATTACTACTAATGAAACATCATTGACTTTAGAACATGTTATGCGAAGGTTAGAAGCTATTGAGAATAAAATGCCTACTATTGAACATATTGAGAATCTAGACAAAAAGGTCCACAATCAAGTTACTCAATTTGGCTCAAAGGTAGGAACCACATTAAAGATGTTGAAGGAAAAGGAACCAATAATTAATGAGAGAGTAGAACAAAGTCCCGCTAGAATTGATAAATTGGAAGAAATTATTAATAATTTGGGTTCAGATTTTTCTTCCGTGAAGACTATTGATAAGACTCCTCCAAATAAGAATTCTAAGTTTATGTATGTTCCTAAAAATAAAGGTGCTTCATCTAGTAAGGGAAACGAGGATATTAAAATGATTAGTGTGCACCCCAACTTCATTGATATGATAAAGGAACCTATTACTACAAACAAATTCCTCAACTTTGTTCCTAGGAGTGTGATTATTAAAAATATGCATGCCAAACCTCCTAGGAAGCATGCATGTATAATTGAGGAGTTAGAAACGAAGGATGACAATACTTGAAGCAATGCATTATGCCTAGCTAGGGGCATAAAACAATAGCGCTTGTTGGGAGGCAAACCAATATTTATCTTTATTGCAATTTTTAGTTTTTTGAGTGACATGATTATTGCTACTGTAATGATTGTGTTTTTATATTTTAATTAGTGTTTGTGCCAAGTAATGCCTTTGGGATGATTTAAATGATAGTATAATTGATACTGTTTGAAAACAGAAAGTTTTGCGTCCAGTATTTGATTTTACATTTTTTACTGGAACGTCAGAAAAATCTGAAATTTTTACACAGTATTCGGGTACAATTTTTTTACGTTTTACTAATCTTTAGGAAGTTTTAGGGTTACATAAGTATGAGTAAATATTCTTTCATTACGTGCTGTTCTGTTTTAGACAGATTCTATTTTTATTGCATAGTGTGCTTGTTTTAATGATGCTATGGATTATATCGGGTGGTATAAGTCATGGAGAAGTTAGAATACAGTAGGTATTATGCAAGAACAATTATGAATGATTTTATAACAGTACCTAAAGTGGATGATTGATTTATTATACTAACGGATCTCACGAAGTTTCTGTTGAGTTTTGTGTGCTGAAGTTTTCAAGTTTTGGGTGAGATCACGATGGATGAAGGAATAAGGAGCGGCAAGAACCTAAGCTTGGGGATGCCCAAGGCACCCCAAGGTAATATTCAAGGAAGACTCAAGCGTCTAAGCTTGGGGATGCCCCGGATGGCATCCCCTCTTTTGTCCACAATTCATTGGTATGTTACTTGGAGCTATATTTTTATACATCACATGATATGAGTTTTACTTGGAGCGTCTTGTACCATAATTTTGTTTGCTTTTTAGTTTGCCACAATCATTGTTTGCTGGACACACCTTTTTAGAGAGACACACATTCATGTTAATTTGTTAGAATACTCTGTGAGCTTCACTTATATCTTTTGAGCTAGGCAGTTGCTCTTGTGCTTCACTTATATTCTTAGAGCATGACGGTGGTTATATATTTTATAGAAATTATTGCACTCTCATGCTTCACTTAAATATTTTTGAGAGTATTAAATAGGAAGTGGTAATATTCACGAGTTATAAGACTAGTCTGAAAATGATAGGTATAAAAGAGTGGTATAATAAAAACTTTCATGTAGATCACTAAATATGAGGCGTATGGTTTAATTATATTGATGTCGTAATATGAAAAGGTATTGGTTCATGATCATTGGTTAGTAGAAATATCGATATTAAAGCTTGTTATTAACTACTCATTTAAGTGTCGGACATGGCATGGTGGGGATGTTTGAGCATTTTTATGTCTGATTGAAATCCTTGAGTGTTGTCATAATCGGGGGTGCGCGATGGTTAACTCCTACCAACCTCCTCCCTAGGGGCATGTGAGTAGTACTTTGCTTCGATGGCTAATAAAACTTTCACAGTAAGTATATGAGTTTTTTATGACTAATGTGAGTTCATGGACAATTACGCACTCCCACCTTTCCGCACTTTGCTAGCCTCTTCGGTACCGTGCATTGCCCTTTCTCACCTCGAGAGTCGGTGCAAACTTCGCGGGTGCATCCAAACCCCGTGATATGATACGCTCTATCACACATAAGCCTCCTCATATCTTCCTCAAAACAGCCACCATACCTACCTATCATGGCATTTCCATAGCCATTCCGAGATATATTGCCATGCAACTTGCACCGTTCCGTCTTATGACATGTGTGTTCATCATCATATTGCTTTGCATGATCATATAGAGCTGACATGATATTTGTGGCAAAGCCACCGTTCATTATACATGTTACGCTAGATCATTGCACATCCTGGTACACTGCTAGAGGAATTCATATAGAGTCATCTTGTATTTGTTCATCGAGTTGTAAGTAAATAAAAGTGTGATGATCATCATTATTAGAGCATTGTCCCAGTGAGGAAAAGAATGATGGAGACTGATGAGTCCTCCAAAATGTGGGGATGAGGTCCATGAGATTGTTCTAAAAAATATATAAATGAGAGAAAAAGAGAGAAGGGGCAATGCTACTATCCTTTACCACACTTGTGCTTCAGGTAGCACCATGTTCTTCATATAGAGAGTCTCCTGAGATATCACTTTCATATACTAGTGGGAATTTTTCATTATAGGACTTGGCTTGTATATTACGATGACGGGCTTCCTCAAAATGCACGAGGTCTTCATGAGCAAGCAAGTTGGATGCACACCCACTTAGTTTCCATTGAGCTTTCATAGACTTATAACTCTAGTGCATCCGTTGCATAGCAATCCCTACTCCTCGCATTGATATCGATTGATTGCCTATTGATCCGCCGAGTTGATGCGGGCCTTTCTTCCTTTTTGACTTCTCCTGTATATCTCTACCACCGCATTCTATTTCACCCATAGTGCTAATGTCCATGTCTCACGGTCATGTATTGAGTGGAGTTGAAAATGCTGAAGCGCGTGAAAAAGTATGATCCAATTGCCTGGTTTGACATCGGGGTGCTCATGATTTATATTTATGCGGTGAAGGCAGGGTCATGCCATGCTTACATAATTCAATGAATAGGGATAACATTCTTTGAGCATCGTATATTTTGAAAACTTAATGATTATGTTCTTGTATTCACGGACATTATTATATATGTTGATAATTATTACTTCATCGTTTCTATACCATAAGAGAGATTACATGATAAACATGCTAGGTAGCATTCAACATCAAAAATTCTGTTTTTATCATTTACCTACTCGAGGACGAGCAGGAATTAAGCTTGGGGATGCTGATACGTCTCCAACATATCTATAATTTTTGATTGTTTCATGCTATTATATTATCATTCATAGATACTTTTTATGCAATTTTATATCATTTTTTGGGACTAACCTATTAACTCAGTGCCTAGTGCCAACTCCTGTTTTCTGCTTGTTTTTGGTTTTACAGAAAATCTATACCAAACAGAGTCCAAATGCTACGAAACTTTTTTACGATTTTTTTCGGGACAAAAGAGACCCTAGAAGCTTCGGGGGAGGACCAGAAGACCTACGAGGAGATGGCAAGGCAACAGGGCGCGCCCTGGGAGGGTAGGCGCGCCCTGATGCCTTGTGGGCTCCTCGTGGCTCTATCTGACCTAATTCCAACGCTATAAATTCCAAAATATTCAAAAACCACCAGAGAGCCACCTGAAACAATTTTTCCACCGCCGCAAGCTTCTGTTCTTCCACGATCCCATCTGGAGGCCTTTTTCGGTACTCTGCCGGAGGGGGAATCGATCACGGAGGGCTTCTACATCAACCTTGCTGCCCTTCCGATGATGTGTGAGTAGTTCACCACAGACCTACGGGTCCATAGCTAGTAGCTAGATGGCTTTCTCTCTCTCTTCGATCTTCAATACAATGTTCTCCATGATCTCCATGGAGTTCTATCCGATGTAATCTTCTTTTGCGGTGTGTTTGTTGGGATCTGATGAATTGTGGGTTTATGATCAGATTATCCATTGAAAGTAATTGAGTCTTTTTTGAACTTTATTATGCATGATTATTATAGTTTTATATTTCTCTCTGATCTATCCGTTTGGTTTGGCCAACTAGATTGATTTATCTTCAGTGGGAGAGGTGCTTTGTAATGGGTTCAATCTTGTGGTGTCCTCACCTCATGACAGAAGGGGTAGCGAGGCACGTATTTGTATTGTTGCCATTAAGGGTAAAACGACATGGTTTAATCATATTGCTTGAGTTTATTCTGTCTACATCATGTCATCATACTTCATGCATTACTCTGTTTATTATGAACTTAATACGTAGAGAGGCAAGCATAGAAGCGCTCTCGAAGTGGAGTAATAGTAGTAGATGCAGAATCGTTTCGGTCTACTTGTCATGGATGTGATGCCTATATACATGATCATTGCCATGAATAAAATCATAACTATGCGTTTTTCTATCAATTGCCCAACAATAATTTATCTACCCACCGTATGATATGTTTTAAGTGAGAAACCTCTAGTGAAAACTATGGCCCCCGGGTCTACTTTAATTATATTACTAAAACTAAAAATACCTTGCTGCAATTATTTTACTTTTTATTTACTTTTCAATTTACATATCTATCATTACCATATTTAATCCTTGCAAGTAACGAGTTCAAGGGGATTGACAACCCTCTTGCCCGCGTTGGGTGCAAATATTTGCTCTTGTGTGTGTAGGTACTGCTTACTAGGAATTTGCTCCTATTGGTTCGATAACCTTGGTTCTCACTGAGGGAAATACTATCTGTTACTATATTGCTTCACCCTTCCTCTTCGCGGAAAATCCCAACACAACTCACAAGTGGCAATGTCTCCGGGTGTACAAAATGGATCATGGATAGTGGATGCACTAATCATATGACCGGAGACAAGTCGTTGTTTGTCGACCCCAACTTAACTTCTTCATCTCAGAAGTACATTACTTTCGGCGACAACAACAAAGGAAAGGTAATTGGGTTAGGTAAAATTGCTATATCCAAAGACAAGAACACTGGTGATGTTTTACTTGTTCAGTCTCTTGGATTCAATCTCATGTCAGTTGGCAAGCTTTGTGATCTAAGCATGCTCGTTCTATTTTCCATCACCAAATGCATTGTCTTTATGGCCACTGACAATTCCTTCATCTTCGAGGGAAATAGAAAAGGTGATTTATACATTGTGGATTTCTCTAAGGGTCCCTCAGTCCAAACTTGTTTGCTTGCGAAAGCAACCAAAGGTTGGCTGTGGCACCGAAGACTTGGTCATGCAGGTATGAGGAATTTGCTGACTCTAGTGAAGAAAAACATCTTCGTGGCATTCCTGATGTGAAATTTGACAAGGATCGCTGCGTGTGAGGCCAAAAAATTGGCCAAGAAGCATCATTCATCAAAAACTGTCATGACCACGACAAGACCTCTAGAAATTCTTCACATGGACTTATTCGGGCCTCAGAATTATGCCAGCTTCGGTGGCAGTCATTATGGTCTGGTTATTGTTGATGATTTCTCTCGCTATACTTGGGTATTCTTTCTCGAAGACAAGACATGCACCCAAGACATATTCAAAAGATTCGCCAAGAAAGCTCAAAATGAATATGATCTACGCATTAAGCACGTCAGAAGCGACAATGGCACTGAGTTCAAAAATACTCACACCGAGGACTTTCTCGACGAAAATGGTATTACTCATGAGTTCTTTACCACATACACTCCCCAGCAGAATGGAGTTGTTGAGCGAAAGAATAGAACTCTTATCGAGACGGCGAGAACAATGCTCGGTGAGTATAAAACTCCCATTCACTTCTGGGCTGATGCTATTAACACTGCTTGCCATGTTGTGAATCGTGTTTATCTTCACAAGTTCCTTAAGAAAACTTCATATGAGCTTATCACTGGCAAGAAACCAAATGTTTCTTAATTATGTGTTTTCGGTGCACCTGGCTACATGTGTGATATGAATCACAACTCTAAATTTGCACCTAAAGCACATGAAGGTTTTCTTCTTGGTTATGGCTCGAACTCGCATACTTATCATGTCTATAACTCTCATCACGGGAAAGTTATGGAAACGGTAAATGTGTGGTTTGATGAATCTAACGGCTCTCAAAAGGAGCACCTGCCAAATGTGATACATGAACCACCGATTTCGGACGCTATTCGGCAAATGGCCATTGGCGATGTCAGTCCAATCGAAGGGAATGCTCATGACTCCTCCAATGATGATGCTCCCACTGTTCGAAGAAGAACTCGTCAAGCTACTACCGAAGAAAATGCCACTCCGAACCCAAATGGCAACCCAATAGCAAATGCCGAGCAAAATGGCAATCCTGACGAAAATGGAAATGGCAATGCCAATCCAGATGTTGATACTGATGAAAATGATCATCCAGAAGGAAATCCCCATCCACGAGTAGCAAATCGAGTTGGCCCTGCATTAATTCTTGAAGATCTCGAGAATCCAGGTTACCGACCAACAACTCGTTCTCGCACTCATTTGGCTAACTACTATGGCAGTTTCTCTTTTGTCTCATTAGCAGAACCTACCAAGTATGAAGAGGCCATGAATGATCCCGATTGGATGAATGCTATGTAAGAAGAGTTGGTGCAATTCGAATTGAATGGTGTGTGGGAATTGGTTGATCAACCAAATCCTAAGAAGCACAATATCATCGGCACCAAATGGATCTTTCGAAACAAACAAGATGAAGATGGCATTGTGGTGAGAAATAAAGCGCATCTTGTTGCTCAAGGGTATACACTGGTAGAAGGTATTGATTTCGGTGAAATATATGCTCATGTTGCTCGCCTTGAGGCATTTCGCATTCTTCTTGCTTATGCAAATTACAATGATATTCTGCTTTATCAAATGGATGTGAAAAGTGCCTTCATCAATGTGAAATTGATGAGGAAGTCTATGTGAGGCAGCCACCTGGCTTTGAAAATCCTCAGTTCCCTAACAAAGTTTTCAGGTTGAAAAAGGCTCTGTATGGGCTTAAGCAAGCTCCTCGGGCCTGGTATGACACTCTGAAGAAGTTTCTGCTCGAAAAGAGGTTCAAGCTAGGATCCACTAATTCCACTCTTTTCACACGTGCTATTAATGGTGATCTTTTCGCATGTCAAATATATGTGGATGATATTATCTTCGGCTATACTAACAATGCCTGCAGCATGGAATTTGGGCAAATGATGTCCGAGAAGTATCAAATGTCTATGATGGGTGAACTTAAGTTCTTTTTCAGACTGCAAATCCGTCAACATGATAATGGCATTTTTATCTCTCAAGAGAAATATCTGAGAGACTGTCTGAAGAAGTTCAAAATGCAAGATTGCAATCATAAAGGCTACAAAACTCCCATGCCCATGAATGGCCAGCTAGATGATGATGTATACGGTAAATATTATGGTCAGAAAGCTTATTGTTCGATGATTGGTTCTCTGCTCTACTTATGTGCATCTAGACCTGACATTATGTTGAGTGTTTGTATGTGTGCTCATTTCCAAGCTGCACCAAAAGAATCGCATTACCAGGCGGTCAAGCGTATTCTGAGATATTTATGCAGGTGACCGGGTTGACATGAAATCTACTTCGGGGACATGCCATTTCGTCGGTAGATCTTTGGTATGTTGGTCGTCAAGGAAGCAGAATTGTGTCTCATTATCTACGGCTGAGGCCGCATATATTGTTGCTGGCGCATGTTGCACTCAGTTATTGTGGATGAAGCAGACTCTGAAGGATTATGGCATCAAAGTCAAGAAGATACCTCTATTGTGCAACAATGAGAGTGCGATCAAAATTGCACATAATCCTGTGCAACACTCTCGCACCAAGCATATTGAGATCAGACATCATTTCCATCGCGATCATGTTGCTCGAGAGGATATTGTGATCAGACACGTCAAGACCGCGGAGAATCTCGCTGATATCTTCACCAAGCTTCTTGATGAGAAAATATTCTGTGCGTTACAGTGTGAGCTAAATATCCTAGACTCGCAAACGTGCAGTAAGCTGGACTTGGCACCCGTACCAACACTTCCACATCTTAGAAGGAATGGGTGCATAACACTCAAAGAGTTTGAAAATTTCGACAAAGTGAAATTTTCTTTTTGAGAGTGAATACACAAACGAAGAACTAGACTAACCAGGTGCCATGACAAATTGTACGACGCTTGGGGTCATACAGTTCTTATACGGTGGGTCACACTACCATAATTTTCTTCGTTGAGTTGTCTTTCATTTTTTGGAGATTTCTGTTCGTGATGACGACATGGCTACCTTGGATACGACCTAAAATATTGCATACATGCATATTTGTGAGGTGATTTCTTATAAGAATTATGCAATAATTTATTTATATTATTCGGAACAAAAATACTTCACCTATTTTTATTTCATGCCTAAATGCAGAATTGTTGAACACTTGTACGAACTACGTGTGAAGACAAAGGAAAATAAAATGATTAGGTGTTGTTCAAGAAGTCATCTCGTGTCAAAGTAAATGATTTTATGCTGTTCAAAAAGTCCTTCCACGTCACTTTTGGCCCAAGAGAAGATAGAGTCCAAGTCCCCCACATTCTGGACTCAGATTCGGACTGCACAGACATACCTGACTTCAAATGCTTCAAACTTTTACATAATAACTCCAAATTGGGTGATTCTTTTTTTGTTGGAAAGTTTATTTCGTGCACTTTCCAACCCAATTGGATTCACCTTCAAATTCATCCGGAGCGTTGAGATATTGACGAAACAATCTGACATTGCAGCAGAATCCGAGTCAAACTACAAGTCCAAAAGTGTTGCATCACCTTCACTTGGGCCCATGGGCCTTGTACGACCTAGGGTTAGTTTTAGGCTGACTTGGGACGTCCTCCCACCTCCTTGGCCGCCACCCCTTCCTACTATATAAGTAGATCAATCTAGTAGCTTTTTCCTTGTGTTTTGTTTAGATTAAAAGTTCGCCATAGCGGCAACTTCGCGTACTTCGTTGGTGTTCAACGACCAGACCAAGACTTCACAGAACCCTAATTTCATTAATAAAGTTTTCCTCTTATATTCGCAATATTCAGATTGCAATTTCAATTTCTTGCTTGTTATTCGTTTGCACGCAGTAAATAGACCTTCGTGATCAGGTTGATCGTGCTCCGGCGTGGTCAATAACCTCTTCGAGTTGGTTTAGCGATTGCTAAGGCGCAACGTCGTGCACGTTTATAGTCGGATCATTAAAGTCGACTTCTACCAAAACGATAGCCACCACCTCATCAAAAGATGGGACACCTCTACCTCTATAAAGTGGTATCAGTTTTCAGGTTACTCGGTGAGAATTTTCCAGTTTTTCGTAGTTTAGATCGGATATGTTCTTCATACCTACAGTCCAGAAAAAGCCACAAAAAAAATTTAGGGTTAGATCATCATATCCGAACCAATCTGAGCCTTGTGCAATTTTCTGTTCGGTGTTTTGCTTTGTTGAATTATCGGTTGCATCGTCGTGTCGAGTTGCTGGTCTTAGTGTCTAGTTCCTTTAGAGTTTCGAGTTCTGTTCACATTAGTCACGCCGCCGCTGCATCATCATCCCTTCCGCTGTCGCCCACCGCCATCCATCAATTTCCACCACGTGCTTCCCATTGTTCATTGTCATAATCATACTTGAGGTTGTTCGGATCTTCCCTTGATCCAATATGCATCTTATCTAGTTTGTTTTGGAAAGAGAGAAAAAAAGAGAAAGAAAAAAAAAGTAAAAAAAAGTGACAGAAAAAATAGAGAAAAAAAGTGAAAAAAGTGAGATAAAAAAAAGAGAGAAGAGAAAAAAGGAAAATTTCGGATCTATCTAGACTCAATCTCGTACCTGAATTCGGATTGGAATCAGTTTTGCGCAGTGTACAGTAAAATAGGCATATCTTCCTCATCCGAAGTCCATTTTGGCTCCACAAGTACTCAAATTGAAGCTATCGACGAGCCGCATCTGAATAGTTCAAGAAGCTTTTTCATTATTTTCACTTCTAAATTGGCTTCTAAATAGGAGTTTTTGCCCTCCGAAGTTCGCAAACACAGTTTCTCACTATTTTTCATGCCAGTTCCCGAATATTTTGACTCCTCATACGAACTCGGAATTGAGTGATTCTTTTTGCGTTGGAAAGCTTGAGTCAATAGTCTTCTGGAGAAAAAACATAAAAATGTTTATCACAAGTTTTATATAGAAAAGTTCCAGAGAGAGTGTTTGATATATCCTGCTTGGAGCTTGTTTCGCATCATTATCTTTACTGCCATTGTGATCTTCTCTTATATCTTGTTGTCCAAAGCTACTTCACATCCTTTGTTGCTGCTAGTTGTGCTATGCTGTGACCCCATTAGTGTTCTAGGCTCGCGTCTCTAGTCTGGTCTAGCCTAGGACCAGCACAGTACCGTCGTTGAGCGTTTATTCAACATTGCATCTCTGAATTGATTATTGCTAATCTTTTGCTACCATATATATAAAGCCAACCCAGCTCCACATATTTCTACACCTTGCATATTTACGTTCACCTGGCAATCGCTTTACTCAATCTTCGGAGTTATTCGACAGCGCTGGTTGCCTGTCACCACCTGCTGCATGGTAAGAACTTGTAAGACATTGATATTTGCTATACTGTGAGCGTTTTACCACCACCTCCTAGTAGTTCATAGGAACATTATTCTCGGATTTTGTTTCTTGTTTTCTACTAATTATGACAGGTTCTGGTGTTGTTACTTCTTGGGCTTCATCGATTGTGGGAGACTTGCTGCCACCTAAGAAAATACAACACCCGTCACGTGAGGAGCAACGACATCAGAATGTGCATAATCAGGTTAATGTTTCCATGCCACCATTTAATGGTCATTTTTGGCCTGATTTATATATTGAATGGGAGTACGAAATAAATGTTATATTTGCTTCCCATAATTTTGATGAGTGTAAAAAAGTTAAAGCTGCGGTTAGTACTTTCAGTAGCTTTGCTTTAGTTTGGTGGAGCGAATAATGTCGGATATACCCTGATTATATACCTACTACTTGGGATGATTTAAAACTTGTCATGAGGAATAGATTCGTCAATGTTTATTATACTCGTGGCATGATTAAAAAACTACAACATTTAAAACAAGGTAGTGACACCGTAGCAAAATATTATGATGATTTACAAACTACCTTGTTGCACTCTTTTTTAGAAGAAAGTGAAGAAGATTTTATGGATAGATTTTGAGGAGGATTAAACCATGATATTCAGGACATACTAATCCATGAAAAGTGTTATCCTATGGATCGTTTGTTTCGTCTTGCTTGCAAAGTTGAACAGGAAATAAAGAGGCGTGATGCCCACAAGACAAACAAGCACAAGGTGCACACCCAAGTAGTTGAGACGGTCTTTCCTTCCACCACTGCGCCTACTATGACAGCAACATCTATTGTTGTGAGCACTACATTAGCTCCACGTTGTGACCCGTCACCACCGAGAGTGCCTATATCATCTAAGTTGACCATAATAGGTAATGACAAAGGTACTGATCTTCCACCTCCACATGAGAATGATGACTGCCTTGTCGCTTTAAATGCACCATGTGATGCGCTACCCACTACTTTGATCACACCACCTATTTTAGAGGACTATGTTGCTGATTTGACTTCGCCATGTGATCAAACAACTGCAATATCAACAATTTTGAGTGCACCCATTGAATTAACCATTGATGTGAAAGAACCATGTGAATCAGGGAATAAATCAAATTTGGATCAACTACGTTTGAAAATAATTGTGCCACTGTTTAATCATTTTGATACGACCTCTAATCTTGGCGATGATTCTCAGTCGAATGACTTGGTGCATATGTGCTTATTTAAGCATGTAGTAGCATGTAATTATGAAATAATTAAAGTTTATTCACCGATATTGGGATGGTTTAATGATGAACATTGTCAATCTTTAGATATGAATAAGAGCTTCACTTATATGTGCAAACTGAGTTGCAATATTTTCATGCCATCTACTTTTTGTGATAGTAGTCTGCCATACTCACGTATAAATGTGTCAGATGTGCAAAAACTGAGGGAAATAAAAATGGATGACATATACATATACAACATGTACACATTGTCTCTTTTGTTAGCCACGTTTCAGATTAAGCACCGCCGAGGATGGCTTTGTTTTCAAGAAGGGGAGGATGATGAGGACATGGCTACCTTGGATACGACCAAAAATATTGCATACATGCATATTTGTGAGGTGATTTCTTATAAGAATTATGCAATAATTTATTTATGTTATTCGGAACAAAAATACTTCACCTATTTTTATTTCATGCCTAAATGCAGAATTGCTGAACACTTGTACGAACTACGTGTGAAGACAAAGGAAAAGGAAATGATTAGGTATTGTTCAAGAAGTAGTCTCGCATCAAAGAAAATGATTTTATGCTGTTCAAATAGTCCTTCCACGTCACTTTTGGCCCAAAAGAAGATAGAGTTCAAGTCCCCCATGTTCTGGACTCAGATTCAGACTGCACAGACATACCTGACTTCAAATGCTTCCAACTTTTACATACTAACTCCGAATTGGGTGATTCTTATTTTATTGGAAATTTTATTTCGTGCACTTTCCAACCCAATTGGATTCACCTTCAAATTCATCCGGAACGTTGAGATATTAACGAAACAATCTGATGTTGCAGCAAAATCCGAGTCAAACTACAAGTCCAAAAGTGTTGCATCACCTTCACTTGGGCCCATGGGCCTTGTACGACCTAGGGTTAGTTTTAGGCTGCCTTGGGACGTCCTCCCACCTCCTTGGCCACCACCCCTTCCTCCTATATAAGTAGATCAATCTAGTAGCTTTTTCCTTGTGTTTTGTTTAGATTAAAAGTTTGCCATAGCTGCAACTTCGCGTACTTCGTTGGTGTTCAACGACCAGACCAAGACGTCACAGAACCCTACTTTCATTAATAAAGCTTTTCTCTTATATTCGCAATATTCATATTGCAATTTCAATTTCTTCCTTGTTCTTTGTTTGCACGTAGGAAATAGACCTTCGTGATCAGGTTGATCGTGCTCCGGCATGGTCAATAACCTCTTGGAGTTGGTTTAGCAATTGCTAAGGCGCAACGTCGTGCACGTTTGCAGTCAGATCGCCAAAGTCATCTCCACCAAATCGATAGTTATCATCTTATCGAAAGATCATGCGGGATCGAGGAGATAGGTCTAGAGGGGGGGTGAATAGACTCTTAAGCAGGTAAAGGTGCAGTTTTTAATTTCTCTTGGAATTTAGGCAGATTTTGGCACAAGTTAAGATCACTCCAATACTTTCTACACATGCATATCTAGAGGTCGAGCAGCGGAAATAGTAAAGCATGCAAGAGTACGGAAAGTAAAGGGGTAGAGTATGGAAGATCAAACGCAATGAAGACACGGTGGTTTTTGGCGTGGTTCCGATAGGTGGTGCTATCGTACGTCCACGTTGATAGAGACTTGAACCCACGAAGGGTAACGACTGCGCGAGTCCACGAAGGGCTCCACCCACGAAGCCTCCACGAAGAAGCAACCTTGTCTATTCCACCATGGCTTACGTCCACGAAGGACTAGCCTCACTCGGGGTAGATCTTCACGAAGTAGGCGATCTCCTTGCCCTTACAAACTCTTGGTTCAACTCCACATCATGTCGGAGGCTCCCAAGTGACACCTAACCAATCTAGGAGACACCACTCTCCAAAAGGTAATAGACGGTGTGTTGTTGATGAACTCCTTGCTCTTGTGCTTCAAATGATAGTCTTCCCAGCACTCAAATGACTCCTCACAGATTTGGCTATGGTGGAAGAAGGATTTGAGTGGAAAGCAACTTGGGAAAGGCTAGAGATCAAGGTTCAAATGGTAGGAATGGAATATCTTGATCTCAACACATGAGTAGGTGGTTCTCTCTAAGAAAATGTATGGTGGAAGTGTAGGCACGTTCTGATGGCTCTCCTTACTGAGAAGGATGTGGTGGAGGGGTATATATAGCCTCCACACAAAATCCAACCGTTACACACTTTTGACCCAACTCGGTGGCATCGAAACAATAATCTCGGTAGCACCGAACTGTGTAAAAGATATGAACGTTAGGAATCTCGGTGGGACCGATACGAACAACTCGGATGGACCGAAGTGCAATGGCTAGGGCAATCCTCATCTCGGTGGCACCGATTGCATCAACTCGGTAGGACCGAAGTGAAGCAATAAGGCAACAGAGAGTTGGCAAGGCATCTTGGTGAGAACGATTTGCAAAACTCGGTGAGACCGAAGTGAGTACAAACGATTACAGAGAGTTGGCAAGGCCATCTCGGTGGGACCGAGATCTATTTCGGTGGATCCGATTCGTTAGGGTTTTGGCAGTGGCTAAGTCTTGGTGAACTCGGTGAGACCGGATAGAGAATTTCGGTGGGGCCGAGTTGGGATATGAGTTTTGGACATATTTGGGATTGAGAGAGTGGTTGAGGGTTTAGGAGTACTGTCACTAAGCACTTGAGCTAAAAGACCATTAAGCAACGCCTCATCCCCTTTTAATAGTATTGGCTTTCCTATGGACTCAATGTGATCTTGGATCACTAAACGAAAAATGTAGAGTCTTGATCTTTTGCCAATCCTTGTCCTTAGCATTTTGAAGGGATTCCACATCCTCTTGTCCCTGCCACGCCATTGTTCAACTTGTCCGAAATTCACTAGATAAAAGCATTAGTCCAACAACATGTATGTTGGCATAAATTACCAAAACCACCAAGGGAGCAAGTGTGCTTTCAGATCGGGACCCGCGCCTCTATCAGATCGTCCGAATGTATTTCACTCATAGCTTTTCTCTCGGGTGTTTGTGTTTCTTCGTCTAAGTGAGATACCTAGGACCATGTTTTACCTCTCATCTATCTCTCCTAGTCTATACTGATTCCATTACGGATGCACAAATTTCATCTGGTAACAAAACTTTATCTGGTATCTTTGACCACATTAAAGTCGGAACTTAATCTATTTTGGTGAAAGCCGTCCAAAATTTGGGGTTTCCCGCCCAAGTCAGGGCCATGTCTTTGGTTACGGTTGCCACGTGCTGTTCAACAACTGCCATCTAATCTGGTTCGTTGAATCGGAAAGGTCCTCTGATTGTGGTTGTCCGTTCAGATTCACCGGGTGTGGTTATTTACCCTCGCGTATAAATTCTCAGCCGCCCCCAACCTCCCCCATTCACTTTGCCTCTTCGCCACCATCACTTTCCGAAGCCCTACCATACTGCTCCACCTCGAGCTCGACGACGTTGACCATCTTCGCCTCTTCATTGCCGGAAAGTGGTTGCCAGAGTCATTCCTCGTCACCGTGGATCATCTTCCTTCCCGCGCCGCCGTAGTGGCTGCACACCACCGAGTTAGGGTATGTGCAGCACAAACTCATGTTTCCTTCTCTTGTTCAAGTTTGTCCATGGTAGAAATTGCATGTTTTTACCGCTTTTTCAGATCTTCTCTGATAGGTAAATTCGTGTGGATTCGGTTTGTAGTTGTCCCTCGCATCTCAAATCCAGATCTAGGGTTTGTGTTATGTCTCAAATGAATGAAATGCATAACACATAACTAGTAATTTCCTTCAAACCTACTAGTCCGTTCTCCTCCTTTCTTTCATCCGATACATTACTCAAAGTCTGCATCTATTTCTTCGACAAAATGTTTTTCTTCAAAACCTTCGCTGTGTGCATTCGTAACCCCATCCCCATTTTCCCTCGCATCTATTCTTTTTCATAGGAAAATGCAGTCTGTTGAGGATTCTGCCCAACCAGTGGGCTGTAATGATAAAGATGAAGACTTGATTCTTGGTACAGCAGATGAGTCAAAGGCTCCGAATGCAAAGGGCCCAACGGTAGGCCCATCCACCAGCAAGCGTAAGCGAGCATCTCATCCCAACAACAATAATGGAGAAGATGTTCTGAAGAAGTGAAAGAAGGGTGGCAGAAAACCGTACACCAACACTCCTCAGTACATCTCTCATGACAGATATGACACTGTTCCAAGTGAAAGTAAAAACTCCAGGGACAGACGCCAACAATGGATTCGACGCTATTGGGTGCGAAAATGGTTCAACTATGAGTTTGTTCATCCTCGGTTTGCTTAGAACTTCGCATTCCATCCACCATGGGGTGACTGTCATGAAATTTCTCTCATCTAGGCACAAGGTCCCAAAGTGAGACCTCCTCCTCCTCCAAATCCTCATGCACTACTGCAGGCGATCGCTAATGCGACACATGAATCAGAGACCCCGCGACCAAACTGTGTGCGATGGATGCATCGCAAACGGTGTCGTAATAAAACCGTCGCCAATAAGACGAACTGTGTGCGATGCCGGAGACATCAAAAAGATTCAGATTAGAGACGCGTATGCGATACGTGGCATACAGTTGATCCATACGAACTGTTTGCGATGAGCCAGAACAACAGAAATGGGCAGCCAGTTCGAGGTGTGTGCAATACACGGCATACAGTTCACTCGGATGAACTGTTTGTGATTACCCAACACAACAGAAATGGGCAGCCAGTTCAAGGTGTGTGCGATACATGGCATACAGTTCACTCGGATGAACTGTTTGTGATTACCCAACACAACAAAAATGGGCAGCCAGTTCGAGGTGTGTGCGATACACGGCATACAGTTCACTCGGATGAACTGTTTGCGATGATCCAGAAGAACAGAAATGATTCGGCATAACAAGATGTGTGTGATATCCGGCAAACAGGTCGGTAATCAGAATTGTGTGTGATAATTATAGACAGCGCATATGATTTTTTGTTGTGAAATGTGTGCTTGACAGGGCACACAATTCAGGAAACCAACTGTGGGCGATAATGTAAAAGATCTCTGTCGAATACATATTGCTAATCGTCTACGATGAGATTGACAGGGGACACAGATTAATATGAGCGAACGGCAACAGAGATATACAGTCTGCTTAATTTAGTCCTTCTTCTTCTTCTTCTTGTTGGATGGCCCCATGACATCGTCTTGGCGAGGATGCTTCTTGCCGCTGACCGTTGGCTTTTCATCGCCGCCGCTGTCATCATCGTCGTTGATGTCCTCATCGTCGTCCTCCTCGTTCGAACATTCCTCCGCCTCATCATCATCGTCATCGTCTTCATCGTCCTCCGACGGGTCCTCGTCTGTCTGGTCGCCGTCCGATGACTCGGGCGGTGGCGTCCCTTCCATGATCCAGATAAAATCGAGGTCAGGGCTCGATGCCGGACTCATGGAAGATGAGCGGGATGATTCCGAGGTTGACCTATCATCGGGCGAAAGACTCCTGGTGGAACTATTGCCCTCGCTGTCGCTCGACATGGCTGCGGTACGTACACAAAGCGAGATTGCAGAGTGTGTGTAAGTGTGTAGCGCGGCCGGCCGGGATGATGAAGACGATGGAGACTGAAGCGGGGTATGAAGAAAAGAGGAATGGCAATTGAAGCGGGGGATTGACGGTTTTTATTGGCGCCTTGGCAGGCGGTTAGAATCCTGATATAATCAACCGCAATTATTAGTAACCAGTCGCTCCAAATTCCCGCGGTTGCACAGTTCTCAATGTGATAATTACACACACAAGTTGGAGCGTCCAAATGTGAAACAAGCAGTTTTCATAGGACAGTTGTCAAGCAATAGATGAGCTCTGCTTATTGATGTAGCCAGTAATAATCAAACAAAACCCCTAATCATCATTACAAACAGTGCATAGAAGATGGCTAATGCGACAACTAGAACTACACATGCTAGTTCCTTCTTGTCTCTTGCTTTCATCTGTTGCCTGTGATTGAGTCTTTCTTGCTTCATCATAGTGATTGTACACTCCAGATCAGTCAGTTTCTTCTTCAGCTTTACGTTATGTTCTGCGAGCTTGGTGATAACACTCCGAGCCCTGCCATGCCATTCATCATCCAACTAGTTAACAAAGGCATAAGCCTCATATCCCTGCCAATGTTAAATATTCAGGATGGGCGGGGGCATTAACTCAACTTAAATGATGAACTTAGAACTAACCTCTAAGGGGCAACTGAGAAACCATCTGTCAATGTCAAATCCCTCTGTGTATACACGTCGAGCGGGAGTGTTTCCATGCGCACAATTCAGCTTTTGGTACTTCTCGGTGGCGCAAAACTCAGAGTCAAACTCATGTTGCGGGAGTCTGGAATCATACTCCGGATCTGGCGGTTGATCGCTTTCCTGGGTGGGGGGAGCGGGGGTCATTCAGGACTGATTGAGCAGGGAGCTACTTTAATGTGGACATGCTAAAAAAGATCAGGATTGATTCGAACCTGACAAGACGATTCGGATCCGTAGTACACCGGCCTTCTGATGACCTTAGGCAAGCGCTCGACGGTGACCGCCGTTGTGGCGGTGCCGCCCATCGCGCTGCCGAGGGCGACGATACGAGCCGGAGCAGCCGCACCGAAACCATCAGCACCACTCGTCCGCATTCCCCCAATGTCAGCACCACGCGAGGGAATTTCGGGGCTATCTAGGGATTTGGGGCAAATGGGGAAACTATGGGGATCTGATAACGGTCGGGAACTACTTATCGCACTCTGTTGTATACGGCACACAGTTTGTACATATCGTTTGTGTTCGATATTACAACTTCACACATGATTTCCACACAAAACCGTGTGAGAAGACAATGTGCATGACACACGGTTTCCGTGACATAACCGTATGTGATGTACTACCCGATACATATGGGGATGCAATAATGGAGTTAATACTGTAAACAGCCGCTCTGCGGATACCTGTCAAAAAATAAAAACAGCTGCTCTGCAGATAGAGATGGGGGCAGCGGCCGAGGCAGCGACTACCGGATAGGAGGTCAATCCTCGGTCAGTCGGTGGTGGCGGCATGATAGGAGGTCAATCCTCGGTCGGCAGCGGGAGATAGGAGGAGATCTCAATCCTCGAGGTCGGCGGCGGCGTGATTGGAGCACATCCCTCGCGGTCGAAGGCGGGATAGTGGAGCTCGAACTTCAGGAGAATGCCCCACTAAGGTTTGCTCCTCGACCTTGCTATCTCGGCGTGCCGCGGCATCACGCTTCTCTATCTGCTTGGGTGGAGGTCGCCGCGCGACTAATTAATTAAGGTATTCTTTTCGTTGAGTGGCTTAATTAAGGTATTCAATTCATATCGGTAGTATACTGTACTCTGCGTGTAAATTGATGGGTCATTAATTTGTGTCATCGCACGGCTGGATAAAACAATATGGAGCGCCCTCTGTAAATTATGAAAATAAAATATTGTGATTTATGCACGCATCTTTGGGCATCAATTAATCCATTTATTAATGCTTTTTTGAATTACCCCTCGTGTGGTGCAGATGGAACGATCTGAATGGATGAAGGATCGGAGAAGCTCAAAGTTTGCGAGTGGCGTGACGGAGTTCATCACTTTGGCTGAAAGGACAAAGAAGAGAGTCCGTAACGACGATTACATCCTGTGTCCATGTAAGGATTGTGGCAATACAGAGTCACATAAAGTTACAGACGTCGAGTACCACTTATTCGAGCGGGGATTCATGGATGGATATACACGTTGGACGTGAAGACCCGGTCATGGATGAAGGTAACCAGGGCGGCGAGATGCCAAACCCCGATCAGAGTCACATGGATGTTGAATCTAACCTCGGGGGTCAGATGTCAAGCTACCAACGGAACAGAGACAATCGAAAAACCCCATTGGAAAACCAAGACGGCGACGAAGACGACGACCTTGATGGTATGCCAGATTTTGCTGCTATGATTGCAGATTGCCAGGGCCCAGATAAAGATATGGTTGGGTACAAGGATCTGCCAACCATTGATGTGGACTCAAAGAAAGATCTGTATCCAGGTTGCAAAAAGAAATATTCCAAGTTGAGTTCCACATTGGCGCTTCTTAGATTTAAAGCAGAAAATGGTCTATCAAACAAGGGCTTCATAGAGTTGTTAGGTCTTTTCAAAGACATTCTTCCAGAAGATAATGTGCTCCCTAAAAGCACGAATGAAGCGAAGAAAGTTGTTTGCCCATTGGAACTTGAAGTCCAGAAGATACATGCTTGTGTGCATGATTGTATGTTGTACCGCGGTGAGTACAAAGATTTGCGTGCATGTTGCATATGCAAGCATCCACGATACAAGCGCAGGAAAGCAAAGGACAAGGACAAATTGGATGACGAGATCAAGATAGGAATCCCGTTCAAGGTTGTTTGGTACTTGCCTTTAATTCCAAGGTTGAAGCATTTGTTTGCAAACCCTAGAGAGGCAAAGAGGTTGCGGCGGCATCATGATGAGCGAATTGCGGATGAATATTTGAGGCACCCAAAAGATGGGGCTCAGTGGGAGTCAATCGAGGAAAAGCATAAAGACTTTGCCAGTGATCCTAGAAGTATATGGCTCGGGGAGTGTACTGACGGGATGAATCCATTTGGCGATATGAGCACCAAACACAGCACATGGCCGGTGCTTCTGTGCATATATAACCTTGCTCCTTGGTTGTGTATGAAAAAAATACATCATGATGTCAATGATTATCCAAGGCCCGAAGCAACCTGGAAATGACATCGACATTTACTTTCAGCTACTGGTAGAAGAACTGCTGACATTGTGGGTAAAAGAGCCTAGTGTAAAATGTTATGATGCTTACAAAAAGGAGATTTTCGATCTACATGTGTTGCTGCTGCACACCATTCAAGATATGCCGACATTTGGCAACACGTCGGGGCAGAAAACAAGGGAAGATGTAGGATGTGTCACATGCATGGATAGGACAGTGAGTAGATTTCTTCCCAACTCGCACAAAACGGTGTATTTGCGTCATCGTAGATTCTTACGGAGAGATCACCCATACCGAAAGATGAAAGCTGAATTTGATGGTATGGCAGAGGTAGGTTTGAGCCCAAGATCTTATTCTGGGAAGGAGGTCCACAGAATGGCTAAAAAAATTTGAAGTTGTGGTTGGCAAGGGACCCGGTTCGTCGTTGAAAAAATCACCCAGGACGCAAGTGTTTAAGAAGAAATCAGTGTTCTGGCAATTACCTTACTGGGAGATTCTAAGTGTACGTCATTGCATCGATGTCATGCACGTAGAGAAGAACGTATGTGAAAGCATCCTTGGTACTCTGCTCAAGATTAAAGGTAAAACAAAGGATGGTGACGGAGCACGACTCAATATGCTTGGTGATCAACTAAAATGGATGAATGAAGCAGAAGATGGTGACAGATTCCTCCATGTTCGCTAGAGTTACAATTTCACTGCAAAAGAAGCAAAAGAGTTCTACAATTATTTGTTGTCAATTAAGACACCCTCTTCCTACTCCGCAAACATCGGAAGTCTCGTGGATGTGAGCTCGGGTAAAATGAAGTTGGCACACATGAAGTCACATGATTGCCACATAATGTTGACACAAATCCTCCCGGTGGCCATCAGGAATTTGATGGACACAGACATAAGAAACACACTCATTGATCTCTGTGATTTCTTCAACCAACTATGGCAAAAAGTGGTAAATCGTGAGGAGCTGGATCATATGCAAGAGGATATTGCAAGAATATTGTCCAACCTAGAGATGTTTTTCCCACCGTCATTCTTTGATGTCATGGTCCATCTCACTGTGCACCTTGTCGACGAGACAAAGTACTGTGGTCCAGTGTTTCTTCGCAACATGTATCCCTTCGAGCGGTTCATGGGAATATTGAAGCGCTATTGTCGGAACCGATGTCATCCAGAGGCAAGCATCCTACAAGGTTATACCGCGGATGAGGTGGTTGAGTTTTGCATCGAATACATGAAACAAAGACCTATAGGTTTGCCCCTCTCTCACCACGAGGGAAGGCTGGCTGGTAAGCCGGTCCTTGCTGGCGCGCCACACGCTGCACCCGGAGATGAGACCGATCAAGCCCATTTGACGGTACTGCTTAACAGCCCAGTTCTCGACGCTTATGCCGAAGAACACTTGGCGGAGATACGACAAAGCTTCTTACCTATTATGCATCCATTAGATGTCGTGATGAAGGCGCACAATAAGGACTACGTCAGAAGGCTGAAGGATCGTTTGTCACGCGGATCCATGGATGACATTGCAACGTGGTTGGCACAAAAGCCATCACCTACGGTATAGAGGTACCAAGTGTATGACTTAAATGGCTACACGTCTACACTAAGGAACGTGATAAGAAGACCTCATATCAGAACAGCTCCATTCGAATAGAATGCATAATTGTAGATGAAGCTGATAAAAGGGTATACTATGGAACCATCGAAGAGATTTGGGAGCTTAACTTTGTGAAAGTTAAGGTGCCATTATTCAGGTGCAAATGGGTCCCTCTTAGTCAGGTAAAGGTTGATGAATACAGGAAGACCTGTGTTAACAAGACAAAGATGGAATATCACAAGGACCCGTTCATTCTTGCCAGCGATGCAACACAGATTTTCTATGTGGAAGACCCCTTGCATAAGAACTGCCATGTAGTGATGCGTGGGAAGAGGAGGGTACTGGGCGTCGAGGGTGTTGCTGATGAGGACGAGTACGATGAATTTGCTAAGATGCCAGCAAAGGGATCACGCACCAAACATAAAGAGAGGCTTAAAATCATCAGAAATCCTAAGTTCATTCGGGGTCAACCTAACGATCCCAGTTCTCCCATGTACATGGGAATTAATATGTAACACTATTTATTATGTCTATTCTGCAACTTAATTCATTCAATTAGAACTGTTGCATGTACTGAATTGGGAATTATGCCCGTCCTTCTGTTGATCTAAGAATGATTAATATGTTGACCTTGATATGTCGTCAGCACAGGCAATGGGTTTGAACTATTTATGATTGTATACCCTATAGCTAGCACACTCAATTGATCTCACTCCAGTATGTATGAACAAAACATATGCAATCTAGTTTGCAAATAGCACACGGTTCATTCACGAAAGCCGTGTGCCTACCAAACCGTGGCCGATGACCCCTGCTACGCATGATGTGAGTCATGCGTTCTGATTGGCCTAAACCCAAACCCCACGGATCGTACGTCTGCACCGTTGGATGCACACAGATCGAACGTCAATCCTCATCCCTTTCATCACCACATGCAGTTGCAGTTGGGATTTGATTTATATGCACTAAATGCCTGGTAAATGCAAAAAAAGGCTAGAATATAGCAAAGGAGCCCTGAAATGCGCCAGAAAATCAAACCTAGGGTATAATAGTGATAGCGTACTGTGGAAAAAATTCGAGGCGAAACGATGAAGTCGCCAGCAACTGGAGTTCGAATTGCCATGTCTCCTTTTGGAAACTATGATCCTTATTGTGAGATGCTCTGGTTTATAAGGAGTAATCATCCAAACTTGTGCCAAACTTTACCAAAAAATTTCCACGGGGTCTTGAGAGCACACCATGGTGGCACACCGATTTTCGAACTCCATCTGCATTTCCTGTAATTAAAATACCAACAAGACCAACGCCGGTGGCCGCATCTCGCATCCAAAATGTTTGAAAATTCTTACCATTCCTTGGACGTGAATGAAAACACGCAAAGCAACACACAAATGATTTTGTAGACCTGCTTTGCAAGTAGCCCACATGTAGTTGCGGTTGGGATTTGATTTATATGCACAAAATGCACGATAAATGCAAAAATGGCTTAACTATAGCAAACGAGACCCGAAATGCGCCAGAAAATCAATACTTGGGTGTAATGGTGATTGTGTACCGTGGAAAAAATTTCGAGGCAAAACAATGAAGTCACCGACGATTAGAGTCCGAATTGCCACGTCTCCTATTGGGAACTATGATCCTTCTTGTGAGATGCTCCGGTTTGCAAGGAGCGATCATCGTAACTTGTGCCAAACTTTACCAAATTTTTTCCACTCGCTCTTGAGATCGCGCAACGGTGACACACCGATTTTTGTGATTTTCTAAGTCCATCCGCATTTCCTGTAATTAAATTACAAACAAGCCCTACGCCGGTGGCCGCATCTGGCGGCTGAAATGTTTGAAAATTCTTCCCGTTTCTTGGACAATGAATTAAAACTAGCAAAGCGACACATAAATGATTTTTACACCTTCTTAGCTAACACCCACATGTAGTTGCAGTATGGTTTTGATTTATATGCACTAAATGCATGGTAAATGCAAAAAATGTCTTAAATGTAGCAAACTAGACCTGAAATGCCCCAGAAAATCAAACCTAGGGTATGATGGTGATTGCGTACGGTGGAAAAAAATTCTAGGCAAAACATTGAACTCACGTCTTTGTTTCAAAATTACCACGTCTTTATTTCAAACGAAATTATGCTGCTCCTTGATGTAGATGTTTTCCAATAGCACACGAATCATTCATGAAAGCCGTGTGCCTATCAAACCGTGGCCGATGACCCCTACTGCGCGCGATCTGAGTCATGTATTCTGATTGGCCAGAACCCAAACCCCACGTATCGTACGTCTGCACCATTAGATGCACCCAGATCGAACGGCGATCCTCATCCCTTTCATCACCACATGCAGTTGCAGTTGGGATTTGATTTATATGCACCAAATGCCCGGTAAATGCAAAAAAACGCTTAAATATAGCAAAAGAGCCCCGAAATGCGCCAGAAAATCAAACCTAGGGTATAATAGTGATTGCGTACCATGGAAAATAATTCGAGGTGAAACGATGCAGTCACCAGCAACTGGAGTTCGAATTACCACGTCTCCTTTTGGAAACTATGATCCTTCTTGTGAGATGCTCCGGTTTCCAAGGAGCGATCATCCAAACTTGTGCCATACTTTACCAAAAAAATTCAACGGAGTCTTGAGAGCACGCCACGGTGACACACCAATTTTCATGATTTTTGGACTCCATCTGCATTTCCTGTAATTAAAAT
The DNA here is from genome assembly GCA_039707655.1 of Elymus sibiricus. Classification (NCBI taxonomy): domain Eukaryota; kingdom Viridiplantae; phylum Streptophyta; class Magnoliopsida; order Poales; family Poaceae; genus Elymus; species Elymus sibiricus. The sequence continues at coordinate 145,866,292 of CM077666.1, forward strand.
ACCAACAAGACCAACGCCGGTGGCCGCATCTCGCACCCAAAATGTTTGAAAAATCTTCCAATTCCTTGGACAATGAATGAAAACACGCAAAGCGACACACAAATGATTTTGTAGACCTTATTTGCCAACACCCACATGTAGTTGCGGTTGGGATTTGATTTATATGCACAAATGCACGGTAAATGCAAAAATGGCTTAAATATAGCAAACGAGACCCGAAATGCGCGAGAAAATCAATATTGGCTTGTAATGGTGATTGCGTACCGTGGATTTTTTTTGAGGTGAAACGATAAAGTAACCAACGATCGGAGTCCGAATTGCCACGTCTCCTATTGGGAACTATGATCCTTCTTGTGAGATGCTCCGGTTTGCAAGGAGCGACCATCGTAACTTGTGCCAACTTTACCAAATTTTTTCCACTCGGTCTTGAGATCGTGCCACGGTGACACACCGATTTTCGCAATTTTGGAAGTCCATCCGCATTTCCTGTAATTAAAATACCAGCAAGCCCTACGCCGGTGGCCGCATCTCGTGGCCGAAATGTTTGAAAATTCTTCCCGTTTCTCGGACAATGAATAAAAACTGGCAAACTGACACAAAAATGATTTTTACACCTTTTTTGCTAACACCCACATGTAGTTGCAGTAGGGTTTTGATTTATATGCACTAAATGCATGGTAAATTCCAAAATTTGCTTAAATGTAGCAAACGAGACCTGAAATGCGCCAGAAAATCAAACCTAGGTTATGATGGTGATTGCGTACCGTGGAAAAAAATTCAAGGCGAAACGTTGAACTCACGTCTTCATTTCAAAATTGCCATGTCTTCATTTCAAAATTACCACGTCTCCATTTCAAACAAAATTATGCTGTTTGTGCACACAGACTCGTAGAGGCTTCCGTTTGCATAGGCCTTTCCGCGCCGTGACCGGCGCCCTTTTTTCACCAAAGCCGCCAACACCCCCCACCGTCCGCCCACGTTTCACTCAACAGTCCGCATATTCTACCAAAACTCCATCGCCAGCTCCCCCTCCCCCAGATCCATACCAGAACCCTATCCGGCGCCGTCGTGCTCAACCCGGCTATGTGCCCGCTCTTCGGCGTCAACCCTACCTTCGCTGTCGTTCCCAACACACGGCTGCCCGTGCCTCGCCGTCTTCGTTTGCTCGCCAGCCGCCCTCGACCATATTGATCCTGTACCCCTCGCCTCTCCTGCCGGGTTTGCACAAAAACCTGTCAGTTACTGCTCTCCATCGAGGTGAGGCATATTTCCTCATGATCCCTCTTCCTATTTGGTTCTGTATGTTCCCAAATTGGCTATAAAATAACGAAGAGCGTATATATGTTCATTATCTACCTTCCTAACTTGTACATATAAGCTGTATTTGTTCCAATTAGTTATTGTCGATTTATATATCGTGGGCGCCCGAGTCACACAAAATGAACAAATTAGCCGTACATTTTCCAAATTATTACATGACATGTCTAGACAGCTTGCTACCAAGTTGTTAGCGTTATGCTTATCCCCCTTTTCTGAATTTCACATTTGTTCTCTGTAGATGCCGAGTAGCAGCGACAGCACTCATGCTTCAGGCGATGTATCTTCATCTGAGTCTGACAACCCTAGGTCTCTAGCAGATGATTAGGGAACAAGTAATTTGGAACGGGATAGAGCTGCCGCAACCACCCTTCCGGTCAGGACACAGAAGAACGCTCCAAGAAAGCCCACACACCAGCCTAAAGGTGTGTATGAAGTAACCGACATCGATTTAAAGTCTTGGGCTCCAACTAAACCAGATAAAGCATGCACGAGGTTCAGGAGTGTGTGTGGATTTGTTAGCAGGGCAAGGCTCAACATTAATCTGTCGGGGTTTCGGAAGGCTGACACAGAAACATGGCACAGGATAGTCCGGGAGATCATGTAACACTTCAACGTTCCAGAGCAGTGGAGAATGCAGGTGAAACACGCTGCACTGAAGAAGGCCAGGGATGCTTGGAGAAACTGGAAGCACGTGTTGTACAAGAAGTACTTGAGTGAAGGCAAGGACCCAATCCCTGCATACCCCCAAATTACAAAGGTAGACTGGGTAGAATTCAAAAGGGTCAGGGCAACACTCATGCTTCAGGCGATGTATCTTCATCTGAGTTTGACAACCCTAAGTCTCCAGAAGATGATCTGGGAACAAGTAATCTGGAACGGGATAGAGCTGCCGCAATCTCCCTTGCGGTCACGACATGGAAGAACGCTCCAAGAAAGACCACACACCAGCCTAAAGGTATGTATGAAGTAACCGACATCGATTTAATGTCTTGGGCTCCAACTGAACCAGATAAAGCACGCACGAGGTTCAGGAGTGTGTGTGGATTTGTTGGCAAGGCAAGGCTCAACATTAATCTTCCAGGGTTTCGGAAGGCTGACACAGAAACACGGCATAGGATAGTCCGGGAGATCATGGAACACTTCAATGTACCAGAGCAGTGGAGAATGCAGGTGGAACACGTTGCACTGAAGAAGGACAGGGATGCTTGGGGAAACTGGAAGCACGTGTTATAAAAGAAGTGCTTGAGTGAAGGCAAGGACCCAATCCCCTCATACCCCCAAATTACAAAGGCAGACTGGGCAGAATTCAAAAGGGTCAGGGCAACTACAGAGTTTACCAAGAAGAGTGCCAAGCAATCAGAACTTCAGAAGAGGAACACACACACCCCCACCGTATGGGTGTGGCAGGATACTACGACATGAAACCGATATGGGACCAGGAGGACAAAGAAGCAGTAGCTACGGGTGGAAAACCAGCCTTTTGTGAAATTAGGGGCGAACACGCTAGAGACTACTTGCGGGCACGCGCAAGGAGGCGTGACTACGGTTCCTATTACTTCGAAAACTCACATGATGAAGAACTGTATCGCGTGATGTTAAAGGCTTCCACCAGCAACCCTGGAAGGTTCTACAGGAACTCAGGGCCATGTGACATTCTGTCCGATGCTCTGGCAACAAACGAGCCCCTTGGCCATGCAAGGGGTATAGGTGTCAATGTCCCGCACAAGAGAGCTTTCACACTCAGCAAAGAAGAGAGTCTCGCCATGAAAAAAGCGAGGAGTGAACAGAAGAAGGAAGAATTGTATGAAAGGTTGAGGATGGACATGTATCCAAAAGTTTGAATGGAAATTGAGGAGTCAATGATGATGCAAAGGACTCTAACACTGAGAGATAGCCAGCAGACGGGAGGGGAGGCGGGCATGGACGATGCTGCTTATTGCATGACAACACCGCACAAGAGTAGCTATGCATCAGTTGACCCCAGCGACACTGAGACTGCAGCTGCGCATGATGATGCTATATCTGATCTATCTGGAATGAAAGACAAACTGAGGGGCGTGCTGACACATTATGAAGGTCCGTTAAAATGTGCAACCGCCTGGGTTTTGTCCCCCCACTCAGAAGGGGGCCTCTTGTTGGACAATGTGCCATTGAAGCCGGGCTGTGTGAAGTGCTATGTGACTGAAGTAAAGCCTGGATTCAATAAATTTGCCCTGAAGAATGTCCTAGGGGACTGTGATGAGGAGAGGACCTTGCAAGAAACACTGTTAAATCATATCCAGTGGCCACGAAAGGAAATAGACTTCATAGATGAGATCCCTCAAGCCCCGCCAAGAGCAATCAATGTCGCCCTTCAACCGACGACTCTCTCCTTGCCACATAAGCTCTTGCGTGCTTCCCCCGAGGAACCTAATACTCGTAATCCAACGGCTGATGCATCAACCTGTGATCAGCCCGCCCGACGTCGTGCCGTACAGGCCATTTCATCGTCCGCCCCTGAGCAACCAGTGGCAAGGCCTACAATTGCTGAAGATGCACCATCGGTTCAGATGCCGGCCACTGAAGCAGCAGGGGGAGACAAAGTGGCACTGCATGCTCAGCAGACCAACCCGGTGGAATAGACTGCTAAGCAGTCAGAAAGTCTGGAACCGCCTGCTCATCAGTCCGTCGGTTCACAGCCGCGTGATCAGCATACCAATGTGTCGGCACTGCCTGCTCAGTAAACCAACGCGTTGGCACAGCCTCCTCAGCACACCGACGTGTTGGCACCACCTGCGCAGAAGCCCGACATAGCTTCACCGCCTGGTCAGCAGTCCGACGCCTCTGCTCCTATAGCTCAGCAGTCCGTCACAGTAGCGCCGCCAGCTCACCTTCTGCTCAGCAGCCCGTCGTATCTTCACTGCCTGCTCAGCAGTCCGTCTACCAACGATCCAGACCTTGCACCAGAAGTGCTTCAAGTACCAAGAGGAAAGCGGCCACGGTTGCACCCGCGAGGAAGCGACCCCCGAGACCGAGGAAGAATGCGAATGATAGCCTCTTACTAAAAGCACTCATCGCCCAGAACCAAATTACCAGCAAGTTGTTCAAATAAGAGAGTTATATTGGTTCTGACAGCTTACCCGATGAAGAAGTCGAAAGGATACTTGCTAAAAATAAAGCAGACGTACTTGTAGCACGCAAGTACATCCATGGCCAGCCATTTCTTGTTGACGAATATTTAGAGGAGTGCAGTTCCAGTTGCCGCAAGTTACATAAATATCGCATGGATGAAATGTCAGAAGGTCATAAGGTTCTGTTAGTCCACTACGACAGTGATCATTTCGGTCACAATCAAGGATCCATCAGTGTGGAAATCGAGGACTTTCATCTCTTCTTCAACTTCAATGTGCTCGATATGACTCTTGTTAAATGCTTGATGTTGTAAGTACTTCACCAACTCTGATCAACTTCTCCATACAAGGCTGTAATCGAAAAAAGCTAACTGTATTGTATTCCTCTCAGGGGATTGATCACACAAAGAAAAATGGAGGGATTGTATTTCATAGATCCTCATGTAGCAAATGGCACATTATTACGTGGTGGCACAGATAATCGGGAGTGGGCCATTGGCAAGGTCGTCAGTATCTTGTGTCGCATGCCCCATGCAAAACTCTTTCTCTGGCCATATCATGAAGGGTAAGTCAAATAAATAACCACACATACAATGACCGTCTCTCACATTTTGTCATAGTTCGTAGGTTCATGGTTTTCTTAATCTATAGCATTCACTGGATCTTGGTAGCCATTGCTCCAAACCAGAACAGACTTTAGTACCTGGATTTTCTCAGAGATTCAATAAAGCCTCAGGATCTGACGCATCTTCAGCAATTCATGGATAGGTATTGAATTCTATGATGTTAAAATTTGCATTCATATCTGGTTCAAGAACTGAATATGTGGAAATTCATCTTCATTTGCAGTGTGTTGGCATCGTGCATAACTAAATGAGGGAACCAGTTCAAGAATGCACTACCTCTGCAACACGAGATCGTTTATCCGGTAAGACACCGAAATCCGTTATTTTCGGAAAATGTATCCAAAAGTTTGCAAATACCTTTTATTACGCTAGTCTAATGTTCAAGTTTCTAAATAAACCCCTTTCTATTTCTCTCCAAAGAAAAAAAAACATCTTACACCGGTTAGGTTGCTCCTAACAGGGCAAATACATGACTAATTCTGTACAAAAAATTTCAGTGTCCTCAGCAACAACCAGGGACCAACCTTTGTGGATACTATGTCTGCAGACACATGATCTCCATCTTCAAATCTACTGATTGCTGTAACGATGCATGCAATTTAGCACCGGTAAGTCTGCATCTTCATTAATATCTTCTACTCCACTCGTATGGCATATTCTGATCTAAAAATCCTACAGCTCATCTTTGAACCGATGACCCCTGAACTGCTCCCGGTTGGTGAATTGATGGAGGTAAGGAGATTTATCAGCAACTTCTTCCTGAATCACTACATCAATCCCACTGGTGATAATGAAGATTTCAACATGGCTGTTCTTGAAACAATGAGTAAACATTCAACACGAGTTAGCCGCTAAACATATACGCATGGATGCATTGTTTTCCATGTGATGAGGTCTTCGTATTTCATACACTATGATTATGTACTGCATTTGTCGATAAATCAAAGGAATTTAGCTAGCATTTGTTCAATTGCATATTGTTGTGAATTCTGATGAATGTTCGTCCTGTGTACACTATTTGTTTAATTGCATATAGTGGCGAATTTTCTTTTTGCAGGGCAATTCAAATACTCTATTTTTGCTTTAACCTGGCCATTGATGCGCACACGGTTTGACTAAATGAGGGTGTGTGATCCAGAACGGAAAGCACACATCACTCGTAGCGCAACCGTCGTTGATACACAACAAATCGCAGACGATTTGCAGCACTTCTACGTGTGCGTAGGGGCTCCTGAACCATTTGTGATAGCACATTATCGCACACGAGAGCTTAGAGAAAACCATGCCCAACGCAAAATACAATCCCACTCGTAAATTGTTCAGGAAATGTGTGCCATGATGTCATGCATGGCAGACGATTGCCATATAATACTCGTGTGAGATAGGCCACATATCACGCACAGTTTCTTTGATGGCCCGTGTGCCTTAGGTACTATTTCGCAAACGGTCCAATGTGAAACACCGTTTGGTTTCCCTGCTCAATTAGAAACGTTTGACTCCTAAGAAACGTGGGCGATATATTCGTGCATTGTATACGATTACATTTGGGGACGCGTCTGCATTAGCGCTCCCTGTCGCCGACGGTTTCTGGGTCGTGTGGGAAGGACCCCCCTATCGCACACACACAGGCAAGGCGACGGTTTAAAACTCCGTCACGGAAAGGGGTTAAAAACCGTTTGTATAGCAGCTCGCTGTACCAGTGATGAGTCATCCATTCGCACGCCCGAATCTTATCCTGATGAACTTGCAAAGCGTCACCGCAATGCAATAAAGAAGGCTGAAAAGAAAGCAAAGAAATAGGCTCATGAAGAAGAAAATCTTCGTCTTCACAAAGATGATCTTGACAATAAAAACGCCGAAGGAAAATCTAAAGGCCGCACAAAATGTACGCATGGTCCAAACACCGCTGGTTCCTCGAAGAGAAAGTATGCTCTGAGAAAGAAGAAGGTCCAGCCCGCTGATGAATTCGAAATGAGTGACTCTTCAGATGATGATGATCCACCTGTCACCAAGGAAGAAGTTGAAGCCACTCTCAGTGAGCCAGTGAATGTCACTACCTCTACCGTGATGCTTGATCTTCAGGCTCCAATTGTGCCCCAAGCACCACTGAAGAAAATTAAAGTCCGAAAGACTCCTGGCACGACTGTCACGATGGTGAAGAATGTCAATACCACTCCTCATCCAAATGCCATTAACTTGAAAGATTTGGGTGTGGATGCCCATGTGCAAACTACTAAGCCAGGTGAGTGCATTCCCAAACCTACTCTGAAGAAAATCACTGCTCCCATTCCCGAGCAACATGCCTCTGAAGCCACTACTATGAAAGAAAAGGCTGCCAAGTTTGCTCCAACACTAACTCAGCCGCTGGCCTCCATGCCTCCTATCGAGCAAGTTCATGGTCAAACTGCTCTAGTAGCTATTTCTGATGCCCCTCACAGCTATAATCATATTTTCATCATGCAACAGCTTGATCGGTTCGTTGAAAATCCTTTCGATGGAGAAGTGGCATCTTTGCCAATACCCTCTGAGGTTGTAGAGCACGCAAGCTCTATTGTGCATGAGATACAAGAAGATGCAGCTGAGATCAACACTCTGACTGCCAAGTTGATTGACCTAGATGGTCGCATGAAGAAAACCTCTTCAAAGTTTGTCATCAAAGAACTTAAAGACTCTTATAAGGATGTAAACCGCACCATTTCCATCCTTCACAACTGACGATTGCATTTTCACTCGGATTTGGATGAAATGGTTTGGAAATTCTGTGATTCACACCAAGCCAAGGTCACTGTCTATAGTGATCTTGTGAAAGCGCACATCGATCACGATGCAAAGAAGAAGAAACAACGCAAGAAAACTGCGAAGAAAAATGTGGTTCCTGCTTCGAAAGAAAACTCACCTGAACCAACAGCTGCACCATCACCAAGGAATGTCAGTCTTGATCCAGTCATTCCTACTGAACAAACTTCAAAAGATTCGGAAGTTCGTTCCCCTCCAAGTCCAACTTAATCAGTGCCTGTGGCCTCCACTGCTCAAGTTGATATACCCTCAAAATCTGTTTCTGAATAGGGTGAAATTCCTCGCTCCGAGCGCCATGCTCCTCCTCAAGATGCTCCGAGAGTCTCCAATCCCGTTGTGATCAATAGCAACCTAATCTCGTGGCCAACTCAGTACCACCAGCTACTCGAGATTCCACCCCAGTGATTCCCGAAACAAATCCTGTCCAACAACCGGTTGTTTCTGAAGCTCCACTATCAGTAGCACCAACCCCTTCACCACTCAAGTTGATAGTTGACACCTCTACGAGAACAAATGATGTGGGTCCCTCCGCAAGGAAATCAATTTCTGCTCGCCATCCCGACTCCTCAAGTACCCAAAACCTCGAGGGGAATTCCTTTTGCCAGAAGAAGAGCTCAAGTACCCAAATCCTCGAGAGGAATTGCCCATATTTTCTGCTGGAGCTGGCACAAAAGGTCCTTTATTCAACAGGAATGCGCATCCGCAATTCTTTCAGGACAGCCCATATGATCGTCCTCGCACTTCTGAATCCCCTTGTTTCTGGACTAAGGAACAAGCGATATATTACTCTCGTGTGCTCTATGAAAGTAGAAAGATATTCCCTCATGAATATCCAAATATTCCAGCCATGAGAAACATTGGATGCTTCAACCAGTTGCTTCAAGACTTGGATGATTTCTGTCTGACCAAGGTGTTTGAATTCGAGCACCCGTGGAACCGAGAAATTATTCTTCAATTCTATGCCACACTTTACATCACTGGTGATGAATCTGATAGCTCCAAGTGGATTTTCGAGTGGATGGCCGAAGGCAAATAGATAAAATGCACTTCAACAGATTTCATCTCTCACTTTCATTTTCCTCGCTTTGAGCATGGAGACAATGAAATTCGGGTGCACAACATTGATGTGATCTCTGATGAAGACTTTTGCTGCACGATGGACAAGGAAAAGATTCGCGACTACTCTGGTCCTCCTCATCCCGAACACTTAACTTTCGAGAACTAGACGCTGTATCATTTGCTCTCTTACACCATCTGTCCTTTGGCTGGCATGAATCCTGACAAAACCATATCTGATGTTCTTCGGAATGCTATCTGTGCAATCTCTGAATGATATATCTTCGATATTGAAGATATGTTTCTTCTCATCCTGAAGGACTCTGCTCAATATCCATTCACTATGAAAGTTTTCTCCCCTTGGATACAAAAAGTTATTGATCATGCAATGGGCACAGTGTATCTGGCGAAGGGAAGCCACAAATGTTTTATTCCTCCCGTTCGCGATACTTTGCAAGCCATGGAAGATTTCACCTCAGGAAAATCTCCAACATCTCATCAAGATTACCACAAGAAGTCTGATGGTCCTCAACTTCCTCAGCGTGATCGAATGTTTCCCCCTCAGCCTCCATCACAGCTTGAAGTCAGCTTGCAGACACAACAGCTACTTCTGAAACATATTGAAGATGATAGGCAGGAGAAAGAACATATCGCCAATGAGCTTAATGCTATCAATAATCGCACCACGCTGATGCATTTGATCATCAATGAGAACAAGAAAAGGCTTTGGAAACTGCTTCGGAAGTTCTTTACCGAGAAGCAACTCCTGAATGTGAACCTCCAAGAGCTCTATGATTATATTGACAAAGGCTTCACACTTGAAGACTTTCAAGAGTGTCTTCCTCCTCCATTGCCTGCTTGACAGCCTATGATAGATCTTCCTTAGTTAAAGCTTTGCAAGCTGCTTGAAGAATCTGAAGCCACCTCACCAACAGTAAAGCCCTCGGAAGCAACTATCTTGACTCGCATTCCTCCTTCAGCTGATCCAAATGTGCCGAGTTCATTTGCTCAGCATCAAGCCAAGTCCCCCGAAGGGAAATCTGCTACTGCAAAGGATGAAGAGATTCTCGTGTAGCCAGTCACTTTCGAAGAAGATGAACACACCTCTGACAGCTCATCTGGCGATGCCTCGGAGTGAACCTTGTTCTGTGCTTCAAGCCTCATGTTATTCGTCACCTTTTTTTTGCCACTTGTTGACAAAGAGGGGGGGGGGGGTTACATCGAGTTTTTCGATAGATTTGCTTTCTGGTGTTTCATTGATTTGGTTTTCTCTCGAGTTTGCAACTTTTTCTATGACCTTTTATGTACTAAAACTCTCATTAACTTCTGAGCTGTAATATTGATAACCCCTTCTGCTAAACCATTTCTCTCGAAGTATCTATTTTGCAGGTGGAAATGTTATCAGAAGTTAAGAATGATTGCACCATGTTCTCAATGGATTTCATCTCTTCAGTGTGAATCATTGTCTCGAATGATTGGAATTCCCTCCATGTACATCATATACTGCAGGAGATTATGTCATAAAATCTTTTTCCATGCATACATTCAGGGGAGCCCATTTCATATCCGAGAAGAGTAACACTTTCTCACTCTCGATTGTTTTATTTTTCGCATATCTATCTTTCTTCGATGATTATCTGTTTTGTCAACAATCGTTCAAAAAGGGGGAGATTGTTGGTGCAATAGTTTGCCTCCTTATGTTTTGAAGATTGTTGACATAAAAAGTAAGGGACTGATGTGTTTGCTAGTGCACACAGAGTAACAGGTCCCTGACGTCATGAGGAGTTTGGCACAAACTCCGAAGATAATCTCCAGCGTAGCAGCGAGGATTATCATCGAAGAATATGTTGTCGAGAGTGACCCCCAAAAATTGTTGACGCAAAGCAATTGGTTCGGTGCCGTCCGAAGAAATTGACTGTAGCCGAGAGGTTGAAGACGAAGTGAAGACGTAGCATTTATTTCATCGTTCTTCTTACTCTTTATTGAGTCATAGCACCACCGTACTATTAAGAGGGGTATAGTGTTAGAAACTTTGATTCTCTGATGCTAAACCCAATCCTATGTGAGTTAAGAGAGAAATCTCTTTGTGTTCCGAGCAAATACTTGCCAGCAAGAGACTGTGATCTTTTTCGCTGCGAGAGATTTGTGTCCGACCGAAGAGTTAGCATTACTTGTTCCTCAAGTAATGTTACCGTTGCTCCAAATATCCGACCATTGAGAATGTGTCGGTTGGCCATTGGCTGGACCGCGTGTCCAAAATGGTCATTTCCCTCCAGGGAAGGCTGGGGCTATAAATAGCCACCCCGCACCGGCTTTGTCCGGTGGCTGCTCGGTTTGCTTCTGAGAAGTTAGTTGAGCAACCCTCTCTCCTGAGTGATTTGAGTTTAAAATCCACCGAGAGAAAAAACCCAGAGCCAAAAATTTAGATAGTGGTTTAGCATCACTCGAATCTAAGTCCAGTACGCCCCACCTATTACTCTTGAGAGCTGCGAACTATCTAGACGGTTAGGTGTCAATCTCTTCAGAGACCAAGAGTTATTGTGGTTCTCGAAGAAGAAGTCTGTAAAGCTTCGGATATCACCTCAAGCATCTACCATGAGTAATCAGCATTGGTTGACGAACCAATTGTCGAGGAGAATAGGGCGAGGAGAGTTTATCTTCCGTGTTAAGTCACAACCCCTCCAACCAGATGTAGTCCTTTTGCAGAAGGGCGATGTCGAGGGAATGACCCCCGGGTAGGCTTGGGAGTACAGGGAGTTTTTCCAAACATCGGGACGGCCAGTGCCCCTCAGTCCGGCTGGTCCTCCTGCCGGCTCCCCAGCTCTGGGCCGGCTGGGTACGACGCCACGTCCGCGCCGGCTGCCGTCGGGTCAGCGCCTGTCCCATCCAGCCGTACGACAGGACCTCCCCCACGTCGGGGAGAGCGTGGCTACAGTGCCGCCGTCCCCGCTGATCAGGGTGACCGACGTCAGCGCGGCCCTGCACTGTAGACGCACGACGCCAACCACTCCGTGACGCAGAGGGCGACAAGCCACAGTGACATGTAGCCGGCAGGCCCCATAGCCGGCGAGCCCCACTGGTGGCCAGAGACGATGACAACAGGGCCCCGCCCTCCTTATTTTATCACTTGTAGCCTGGGAGGTCAGGCTATAAAACCTCCCAGGAGCCTCCGAGAGCGGGGGTCGGCTCATTCCACACTCACACACACACACACACACACACACACACACACACACACACACTCACATGCGAGGTAGGGAGGAGAGCTAGCTCCTTCTTCCTCCTCCACCCAAACAGCTCCAGGAACATCATTGTAGCCCTTGTGCTCTCCATAGTTCATCCGGCAGGACTAGGGGTGTTACCTCCATCGGAGAGCCCCGAACTTGGGTACATCGTGTGTCACGCATTGCTTGCACCCAATCTCGCCTCCGGAACCCACCAGCGCACCTTGGCTCGACCCACGATAAGCCATCCTATGGCATTTGCTGTGAGAACACCACGATAGCTGGCGCCCACCGTGGGGCCGCATGCGCCGTCGGCCGAAGTCATGTTTCGGACGAGACCCTTCACTCCCTCCGGTGAGCGCATCGCGCATGGCTTGATCAGCTTGCTCGGCGCATTTGGCCGCTTCAGCTGCGGCGCAGCACTCAACGCGGACAGCGCCTGCCCTGTAGGTGGCTCCATCGCCCCCTTCAGCGAGCTGCGCGTCTTTTTTATCATGCTCGTCCTCGACGAGTTCCCCAGCGAGGTGCTCACCTTCGCCGACTCACCCCTCCCTGCCGGCTATGACATCTCCAGCGACGTCGCAGATCTCTCCACTCGCGTGGAGGTGATGACCACTGGCTCCAGCCACAACACCGGGCGCAACAAGAATGAGGCCGCTGCGCCAGCCGGGCGAACCCGCTGCACGCGGTGCTGCAGAGCCTGCGTGCCCCCATCACGCCCGATGCTGACCCGGCCGCTGCCGTGGCCGAGCTCGAAGAGGCACGCCAGCGCCTGCTAGATGAGGCCACAGCGCTTGCTGCTACGCAGCGCTGGATGAAGTCTGTCCAGCGTGAGTACAACACCGCCCACGGCCTCACGCCGGTTGCCGGTGGGCCCAGCGGATTCGACGAGGTGCGACGCCATGGAGGAGCCCTTGGCCAGATGTTGGGCGCTAACCGGCCCACCTACAGCTCCCCCGTCAAGAACACGAGGGCCGCGCAGGAGGCTGCGACTGAGCTCGAACACCTGTAGGGCGAGGAGCTGCTGAAGCAGCAACAGCGCGTCCGTGACCTCATCACCACTGCGAACCTGCAGTAGGCGGAGCGTGGGATCTGGCCTGTCCGGCCGCGTCCGGCTCGAAGTCCCCCCTCTTCAGATGGACAACCGACAGCCGGCCGGGGGTCCCATCAACACGCAGCACGCGTCTTCTCCGCATCCCGACAGCAGTCGTGGAACTCGTCACCAGGGTAACTGGGCCCGGCGCCATCGCACCCCATCGGCTGTCGATAGCCGGGCAGACGAGTTGGCTGGCCACGATCACCGCCAGCCGGAATGGCCGCCCCCGCCTTCTTGGCGGGCCCAGCCAACCTCCATCATCGTGGTTGCGCGGTCGGTTGTTACCGACCGGCTGGGGCCTCACGAGCCCTACGACAAGCACGATGCTCGCCACCGCATCGAGCGGCTGGTGCGGTCCCTAGCCATGGAGGAGGAGAGTTCAGTCGGCCCGGCCTGCTTCGGGCCACCCATCCGGGAGGAGCCTTTCCCCAAGGGCTTCACGCTGGCTCGTGACACCCCCAACTACAACGGCGTCACCAAGCCAGAGGATTGGTTGACAGACTACACCACGGCCGTCGGCATAGCCGGCGGCAACAAGCGCGTGGCGGTGCGCTATGTGCCGCTCATGCTGCTCGGCTCAGCCCGGACATGGCTGAACAGCCTACCGGCTAATATCATCAACACCTGGCTGGACTTCGAGAAGGTGTTTGTGGGCAACTTCACCGACATGTACAAGCGCCCGGGCCGGCCACGCCAGCTCTCCATGTGCGTCCAGGGCCCAGACGAGTCCCTCCGCGACTACCTCATGCGGTGTACGGAGCTACGCAACTCCTGCGAGGGGGTCCACGAGCTACAGGCAATCTAGTAGTTCACCGAGGGGTGCCGAGACGGCACCCTGCTCAAGCACAAGCTCATGTGCTCCGAGCCGGGGACCATGGCGGAGCTCATGGCCAAGGCGGACAAGTACGCCACGGCCGACTCTGCTATGCGCATGCTGGATGTGGCCGGCAAGGTGGTCCAGGCCTAGCCGGCCAATCCTTGGCCGGCTGGGGACAACAGCAAGCACCAGCAGAGCGACAACAACAAGCGAAAGGGCGAGCAGCCGGACGCTCGGTACGGCAGCCGGCAGGTCGCGGCTGTCGAGGAGGAGCAGTCGGCCGATCAAGGTCCCAGTCGGCGATAGCGAACCGGCAAGGCCGCGTGGTAGTCCAAACTCACCTTCGAGCAGATGCTCGACGCGCCGTGCAAGCATCACAGCGGCACAAAGCCATCTACGCACACCACCCGACAATGTAGCTAGACCCAGCGCCTGATGCGGGGCGACGGCCTGCCGCCTCCACTGCTGGCTCCGCAGCCGGCGGCCCCCGTGATGACTTCCCTTGCCAGGACGCGGCCTACATCATCTTCACCAGCGAGGGTGACGACAAGCACAGCAAGCGCAAGTTCCACCATGAGGTGAACGCCGTCGTTCCACTAGTTCCACAGTTCATGCACTAGTCGGAATGACCCATCACCTGGAGCCGCGAGGACCACCCGGCTGTGATGCCTATGCCAGGTGGTTACGCCCTCGTCCTCGACCCTAGCTTCGCCTTTGAGAGGCTCACCTGCCGCTTTTCACGGGTGCTTATCGACGGCGACAGCAGCATCAACATCCTCTACCGCGACAGCATGCTCAAGCTGGGCATCAAGGAGAACCACCTGCAGCACAGCCGGACGGTGTTCCACGGCATCGTGCTGGGCCACTCCTGCTCACCAATCGGCAAGATCCGGCTGGACGTCCTGTTCGGCACCAAGGCCCACTTCTGCCGCGAGCCGATCTGGCTCGAGGTGGTGGACCTGAGCAGCCCCTATCACGCGCTCCTGGGCCAGCCCGTGCTCGCCAAGTTCATGGCGGTGCCCCACTATGCCTACCTGAAGATGAAGATGTCGGGTCTGAAGGGCATCATCACCATAGTCGGCGACTACAAGAAGTCCCTGGAGTGCGCTGCAGCTGGCTCCCGGTTGGCCGAGTCCCTGGTCATCGCTGAAGAGAAGTGATACGTCTCCAACATATCTATAATTTTTGATTGTTCCATGCTATTATATTATCAATCTTGGATGTTTTTATATGCATTTACAACAATTATATATCATTTTTTGGGACAAACCTATTAACTTAGTGCCTAGTGTCAGTTGCTGTTTTTTGCCTGTTTTTGGTCTTCCAGAATATCAGTACCAAACGAAGTCCAAATGCCACGAAACTTTTTGGAGATTTTTTTCTGGACATAACAAGTACTGGAAGCTTCGGGAGAGGGCCAGAAGATGAAGCAGTGGCCCATGAGGCACCAGGGCACGCCCTAGGGGGGTGGCGCGTCCTGGTGGCTTGTGGGGCCCACACAGCTCCGTTTGACCTAATTCCACCACTATAAATTCTATAAAATTGGGAAACCAATAGAGGAGTCCATGAAATACTTTTTCCGCCACCGCAAGCTTCTGTTCTCGAGAGATCCCATCTGGGGGCCTTTTCCGGTACTCCACCGGAGGGGGAATCGATCACGGAGGGGCTCTACATCAACCTTGCTGCCCTTCTGATGATGCGTGAGTAGTTTACCACAGACCTTCAGGTCCATAGTTAGTAGCTAGATGGCTTCTTCTCTCTTTTTGATCTTCAATACAATGTTCTCCTCGATGTTCTTGGAGTTCTATCCGATGTAATCACTTTTTGCGGTGTGTTTGTTGGGATCCGATGAATTGTGAGTTTATGATCAGATTATCCATGAATATTATTTGAGTCTTATCTGAACTCTTTTATGCATGATTATTATAGCTTCGTATTTCATCTCTGATCTATTGATTTGGTTTGGCCAACTAGATTGATTTATCTTGCCATGGGAAGAGGTGCTTTGTAATGGGTTCGATCTTGCGGTGCTCAATCCCAGTGACAGAAAGGGACATGACACGTATGTATTGTTGCTATTAAGGGTAAAAATATGGGGTTTATTCATGCATGAGTTTACTTTGTCTACATCATGTCATCTTGCTTAAGGCGTTACTCCATTCTTTATGGACTTAATACACTAGATGCATGCTGGATAGCGGTCGATGTGTGGAGTAATAGTAGTAGATGCAGGCAGGAGTCGGTCTACTTGTCTCGGACGTGATGCCTATATACATGATAATTGCCTTGGATATCGTCATGATTATTCGCTTTTCTATCAATTGCCCAACAGTAATTTGTTCACCCACCGTATGCTATTTTCATGAGAGAAGCCTCTAGTGAAAACTATGGCCCCCGGGTCTATCAAAATCATATATTAAAAACCCTAAAAATACCTTGCTGCACTTTTACTTTATTTATTTTATTTTATATTTTAGTTCAATCTATCTATCTATCACATACAATTTAATCTTGCAATTAACCGCCGAGGGATTGACAACCCCTTGTTTGCGTTGGGTCCAAGGATTTGTTCTTTTGTGTGCAGGTGCTGCTAACGAGGTGTTGCAGGATTCTCCTACTAGATTGATAACCTTGGTTTCATAACTGAGGGAAATACTTATCTCTACTGTACTGCATCTCCCTTCTTCTTCAGGGAATTACCAACGCAGCTCACAAGTAGCAGGAAGAATTTCTGGCGCCATTGCCGGGGAGACATCATCAACATCTATCAAGTACCTACGCGTAAAACTCTCATCTCCTTGAATTTACCTTTTATTTGCATTTGCCTCTCGTTTTCATCTCCCCCACTTCTAAAAAGTTTTTACAAAAATACAAAAATATTTTCCGTTTGCCTTTTGCTTGTTTGATTGCTTGCTTTATCATTATGACTAGTTCTTCGCTCATTACTATTACCCCTGAAAATGAAGTACTTAATTTTAAACAAAGGGGAGGAGAGAATTTAAAAGATGCTTGGTATAGGATTTGTGATGCTCATAATAGATCAACTCGTAAGCAATCCACCACAATCCTTCTTCGCAATTTTTATGTGGGTATTACTATTACCGGAGGGAATTTCTTGATGTGTCCCTCTTTGGATGCTTTCAATGCTATGGGAAATTTAGTGGGATCACCACCTATCACTGTTAATGAAACAACTTTGACTTTGGAACATGTTATGCAAAGGTTAGAGGCTATTGAAAGTAAAATGTCTACTATTGAACATCTTGAGAATTTAGATAAAAAATTCCATAATCATATCACTCAATTTGGTTCTAAGGTAGGAATCGCATTGAAAACATTAAAAGAGAAGGAACCGGTAGTTCATGAAAGAATAGAACAAAGCCCCGCTAGAATCGATAAGATAGAAGAAATTATTAATAATTTGGGGTCAGCCATTTCCTCCATTAAGAATATTGATAGAACTCCTCCCAATAAAAATTGCAAGTTCATATATGTTCCTAAAACCAATGGTGCTACTTCTAGTAAGAGAAATGAGGATCTTAAAATGATTAGTGTGCTCCCCAATTTCATTGATATAATTAAGGAACCTATTCACAAAAGTAAAATTCTTGATTTGTGCCTAGAAGTGTGATGATGAGAAATACCTACGTTAAATCTATTAGAAAAAATGGGTGTATTACTGAGGAGTTGGAAACCAAAGATGACAATACTTGAAACTATGCATTATGCCTAGCTAGGGGCATAAAACAATAGCGCTTGTTGGGAGACAACCCAATGCATAAAATAATTTTTTAATTTTTGTTTCTGTTATTGTGTGTTTTCACATTTATGCTACTGTTATGATTGTGTTTTTATGTTTTAATTAGTGTTTGTGCCAAGTAAAACCTTTGGGATGATTTGGAAGATAGTATAATTGATGCTGTTTGG
Organism: Elymus sibiricus; assembly: GCA_039707655.1. Classification (NCBI taxonomy): domain Eukaryota; kingdom Viridiplantae; phylum Streptophyta; class Magnoliopsida; order Poales; family Poaceae; genus Elymus; species Elymus sibiricus. The sequence continues at coordinate 145,884,264 of CM077666.1, forward strand.
AAAACAGAAAGTTTTGCGTCCAGTGCTGGAATTTTGGTTCTGTACTGGAGCGTCAGAAAAAGCTGAAATTTTTACACAGTATTGGTGTATGAATTGCCGACGTTGTACTAATTTTTCAGAATTTTTGGAGTTACAGAGTATATCTTTTAAATAGATCTCTACAGACTGTTCTGTTTTTGACAGATACTGTTTTTTGATGCATTGCTTGCTTGTTTTGATGAAACTATGGATTGTATCGAGGGGTATAAGCCATGGAGAAGTTAGAATACGGTAGTTATAATGCAAAAATAAAATATTAATGGGTTTGCAACAGTAATTAAAGTAGTGATTTGTTTTGTTATACTAACGGATCTCACGAAGGTTTTGTTGAGTTTTGTGTGATTGAAGTTTTCAAGTTTTGGGTGAGATCACGATGGATGAAGGAATAAGGAGTGGCAAGAGCCTAAGCTTGGGGATGCCCATGGCACCCCAAGGTAATATTCAAGGAAGACTCAAGAGTCTAAGCTTGGGGATGCCCTGGAAGGAATCCCCTCTTTCTTCTACCAACCATCTGTAATTTTACTTGGAGCTATATTTTTATTCGTCACATGATATGTGTTTTGCTTGGAGCGTCTTGTATTATATGAGTCTATGCCTTGTTTGCTTTTTAGTTTGTCACAATCATCTTTTCTGGACACACCAATTTGAGAGAGCCACACGTTCATCATGATTTGTTAGAATACTCTATGTGCTTCACTTAAATTTTTTGAGCTAGGCAGTTGCTCTAGTGGTTCACTTAAATCTTTTTTGAGCACGGCGGTGGCTGTATTTTGAAGAAATATTTAAACTCTCATGCTTCACTTATATTATTTTGAGAGTTGATAAGATAAAATTTTGAAGAAATATTTAAACTCTCATGCTTCACTTATATTATTTTGAGAGTTGATAAGACTAAAATTTTGAAGAAATATTTGCGCTCTCATGCTTCACTTATATCTTTTTTAGAGTTGATAATAGTAATGGTAATTTGCACAAGATATGAATTTGGTCCCAAGGTGATGAATATTCAAGAGGGATATAATAAAAACTTTCATATAGATCATTGGATATGATAAGTGTGATTCCTTGCAATAGTTTTGTGATATGGAGATGATGATATGTGAGTCATGTTAGTGAGTAATTGTGATTTAGTAAGAATATTAGTGTTAAGATTTGTGATTCCCTATGCATGCACATTAAGTCAATAGTTATGCAACGAAATTATATCCCACTTATGGTGCATTATTCGGTGTTAGTTATGTTCAATGCATGTTTATGACTGTTTTCACTTTTTGGTTGGTTGCTTCTCAATATATTTGCTAGCCTTCATTTGTACTAAGCGGAAATACTGCTTGTGCATCCAAACTCCTTAAACCCAAGTTGTGTCAAATGAGTCCACCATATCTACCTATATGCGGTATTTCCATGCCGTTCCAAGTAAATTTGCGTGTGCCAACTCTAATTTTCAAAGTAATTTTCCATTTTGTGTGCCCGTACCACTCATGAAGCGGCAGGGGGTGGCCAAAATTTTCCATGCTAGATGTGTTATTCTCACGATGAGTGTTTATTCACTTGTCATTGCACGGTAGAGTGGCTGGTAATAGGGATGCCCAGTCCCACAATGAATCAAAAATTAATAACAACAAAATTCCTTGGAAACTATTGGTATGGAGGGCACCCGTGGATATGGCTAGCCATGGATTGTGAAAGAATGGTGGAAAGGAAATAAACTTTACTTTCTATTTGGGAACCACCTATGATGTGTCTAGCATGGAAGATATTGGGAATTCTCGGTCGTTTTCATTGACAGGAAAAGCATGCCTCTCAAAATAATTTTATCTCTCTAATTTAATCTTTGAGCTCTCGCACATTTGCAAATCTCTGCTTCCCTCTGCGAAGGGCCTATCTATTTACTTTTAGGCAATTTTTATTTTTATTTTGAGTCTCCAGCTTCTCTTATAAAGCACCAACTAGAGAGCACTATTGTCATACTTGTGCATTGTGTGTAGCTAATATTGAGTGTGTTTCATGAATGGATCAATGATTGAGCATAATGGGCTAGGGATAACTTTCTTTAGCGTTGATATTTTGAAAGACATGGTTGCTTGTTAGCATGCTTGAGTATTTATGTCTTCATGTCAAACTATAGACTATTGCTTTGAATCATTCAAGTCCAAATGTCCATGCTATAAAAGAAAATAATATATGATGAATATGATAGGTAGCATTCCACATCAAAAATTCTGTTTTTATCATTTACCTACTCGAGGACGAGCAGGAATTAAGCTTGGGGATGCTGATACGTCTCCAACGTATCTATAATTTTTGATTGTTCTATGCTATTATATTATCAATCTTGGATGTTTTTATATACATTTACAGCAATTATATATCATTTTTTGGGACTAACCTATTAACTTAGTGCCCAGTGCCAGTTGCTATTTTTTTGCCTGTTTTTATATACATTTACAACAATTATATACATTTACAGCAATTATATAAATTTAGCCACCGCCGTGCTCAGAAAGATTTAAGTGAAGCACTAGAGCAACTGCCTAGCTCAAAAAATTTAAGTGAAGCACATAGAGTATTCTAAAAAATTATGATGAACGTGTGGCTCTCTCAAAATAGGTGTGTTCAGCAAGGATGATTGTGACAAACTGAAAAGCAAACAAAGAAAAGACTCAAATAATACATGATGCTCCAAGCAAAACACATATCATGTGACGAATAAAAATATAGCTCCAAGTAAAATTAGCGATAGTTGGTAGAAGAAAGAGGGGATGCCTTCCGGGGCATCCCCAAGCTTAGACGCTTGAGTCTTCCTTGAATATTACCTTGGGGTGCCATGGGCATCCCCAATCTTAGGCTCTTGCCACTCCTTATTCCTTCATCCATCGTGATCTCACCCAAAACTTGAAAACTTCAATCACAAAAAACTCAACAAAACCTTCGTGAGATCCGTTAGTATAACAAAACAAATCACTACTTTAAGTACTGTTGCAATTCCATTCATATTTTATTTTTGCATTATACCTACTGTATTCTAACTTCTCCATGGCTTATACCCCTCGATACAATCCATAGTTTCATCAAAACAAGCAAGCAAAGCATCAAAAAGAGAATCTGTCAAAAACAGAACAGTCTGTAGCAATCTATTTAAAAGCCATACTTCTGTAACTCCAAAAATTCTGAAAAATTAGGACAACGTGGTAAATTCATATACCAATACTGTGTAAAAATTTCAGATTTTCTGACGCTCCAGTACAGAACCAAAATTCCAGCACTGGACGCAAAACTTTCTGTTTTCCAAACAGCATTAATTATACTATCTTCCAAATCATCCTAAAGGCTTTACTTGGCACAAACACTCATTAAAAACATAAAAATTCAATCATAACAGTAGCATGAATGTTAAAACACACAATAACAGAAACAAATAATAAAAAATTATTTTATTCATTGGGTTGCCTCCCAACAAGCGCTATTGTTTTATGCCCCTAGCTAGGCATAATGCATAGTTTCAAGTGTTGTCATCCTTCAAGTTGAGTCCATAAGTGGCCCTCATAATGGATTCATATGGTGTTTTAATTTTCTTCCTAGGGAAATGTTCCATACCCTTCTTTAGTGGAAATTGAAATTTAATATTCCCTTCTTTCATATCAATAACGGCACCTATGGTTCGTAAGAACGGTCTACCAAGTATTATGGGGCAAGAAATATTGCATTCAATGTCAAGTACAATAAAATCAACGAGCACATAGTTCCTATTTGCAAGGATAAGAACATTATTAATTCTACCCAAAGGCTTTTTAATAGTAGAATCCGCAAGATGCAAATTAAGAGAACATTCATCCATATTGGTAAAACCTAGCACATCACATAGAGATTTTGGAATTGTGGAAACGCTAGCACCCAAATCACATAAAGCATTGCACTCATAATTTTTAATTTTAACTTTAATGGTGGGTTCCCACTCATCATATAATTTTCTAGGAATTGAAATTTCTAGTTCTAGCTTTTCTTCTAACGCTTTCATCATTGCTTCTACGATGTGTTTAGTAAAAGCCTTGTTTTGCTCATAAGCGTTGGGTGAATTTAACATGGAATGTAACAAAGAAATGCACTCAATCAAGGAACAATTATCATAATTAAAATCTTTGTAATCCAAAAGAGTGGGCACATCGCTAGTTACAGTTTTTACCTCTCCAAACCCACTTTTAGCAATTTTCTTATCAAGATTTTCACCCTCCGAATTATGGGGACGCTCTTTAGCTAAAGTTGACTCTTCTTCAGTCCCCTTTTCATCAAGTTTTATATTGCTAAACAAAGAATCAATAGATGAAACACCAATCATTTTAATATCCTCATCATTACTATGATAAAAACCGGGAGGAATCGCTTTTTCTAAAAATTCTCGTTTAGCTTTTAGCATGGCGGTTCTTTTCTTACTCTCATCCATGGAGACATGTAAAGCCTTAATTGATTCATTAATATCAATTTTAGGTGGCAAAATTTTAGTCTTAAGATTTTCCACATCATGAATAATTCTATCAATGCTCCTAGACATATCATCAAGTTTACTTAATTTTTCTTCTATCGTAGTGTTGAAAACTTTTTGAGCATTAATAAATTCTTTAATATTACTTTCAAGATCAGAGTGCATCCTATTATTATTATTATTATTATTGTTATAATAATTACCATAGGGATTGCCATAATTATTAGAGGAATTTCCAGGAAACGGTCTAGCATTGAAATTACCTCTATAAGCTTTATTATTAAAAACATTTCGCGAGACAAAATTCACATCAATAGCATCATTATTTTTCTCAATCAAAGTGGATAATGGCATATCATTAGGATCAATAAGAGCAATTTTACTAGCAACCAATTTCATAAGCGCATCAACTTTATCACTCAAAGTATTAATTTCTTCAACCGAATTCACCTTTTTACTAGTAGGAACTCTTTCAGTATGCCATTGTGAATAATTTGCCATAATATTGTCAACCAATTTAGTAGCTTCTCCCAAAGTAATTTCCATAAAAGTACCACCCGCGGCGGAATCTAAAAGATTTCTAGAGACAAAATTTAATCCCGCATAATTTTTTTGTATGATCATCCACAAATTTAAACCATGAGTAGGGCAATTTCTTATCATTAATTTCATCCTTTCCCAAGATTGGGCAACATGTTCATGATCAAGTTGCTTAAAATTCATAATCTGATTTCTAAGAGAAATAATTTTCGCGGGAGGAAAATACTTGGTAATAAAAGCATCATTACACCTATCCCAAGAATCGATATTATTTCGTGGTAAAGATGAAAACCAAATTTTTGCACGATCCCGTAATGAGAATGGGAATAATTTTAATTTCACAATATCATTATCCACATCTTTTTTCTTTTGCATATCACACAATTCTATGAAAGTGTTAAGATGGGATGCAGCATCTTCATTAGGACTACCAGAAAATTGTTCTTTCATAACAAGATTTAGCAAAGCGGCATTAATATCACAATTCTCCACACTAGCAGCGGGAGGAGCAATTGGAGTACTAATAAAATCATTATTATTATTATTGGAAAAATCACACAATTTTGTATTTTCTTGAGACATCGTGGCTACGCAAACAAGATAACGAGCAAGCAAATAAGAAAAAGGCAAACGGAAAATATTTTTGTATTTTTGTAAAAACTTTTTAGAAGTGGGGGAGATGAAAATGAGAGGCAAAGGCAAATAAAGTAAATAAAGTAAATGCAAGGAGATGAGAGTTTTATGCGTAGGTACTTGATAGATGTTGATGATGTCTCCCCGGCAACGGCGCCAGAAATTCTTCCTGCTACTTGTGAGCTGCGTTGGTAATTCCCTGAAGAGGAAGGGAGATGCAGTACAGTAGAGATAAGTATTTCCCTCAGTTATGAAACCAAGGTTATCAATCCAGTAGGAGAATCACGCAACACCTCGTTAGCAGCACCTGCACACAAAACAACAAATCCTTGCACCCAACGCAATCAAGGGGTTGTCAATCCCTTGGCGGTTAATTGCAAGATTAAATTGTATGTGATAGATAGATAGATTGAAACAAAAATAAAATAAATAAAGAAAAAGTGCAGCAAATATTTTTAGGGTTTTAGTTATATGATTTAGATAGACCCGGGGGCCATAGTTTTCACTAGAGGCTTCTCTCAAGAAAATAGCATACGGTGGATAGGCAAATTACTGTTGGGCAATTGATAGAAAAGCAAATAATCATGACGATATCCAAGGCAATGATCATGTATATAGGCATCACGTCCGAGACAAGTAGACCGACTCCTGCCTGCATCTACTACTATTACTCCACACATCGACCGCTATCCCACATGCATCTAGTGTATTAAGTCCATAAAGAACGGAGTAACGCCTTAATAACGATGACATGATGTAGACAAGATAAACTCACGTATAAATAAACCCCATCTTTTTACCCCTAATAGCAACGATACATACGTGTCATGTCCCTTTCTGTCACTGGGATTGAGCACCACAAGATCGAACCCATTACAAAGCACCTCTTCCCATGGCAAGATAAATCAATCTAGTTGTCCAAACCAAATCAATAGAGCGGAGAAGAAATACGGAGCTATAACAATCATGCATAAAAGAGATCAAAAAAGACTCAAATAATGTTCATGGACAATCTGATCATAAACTCACAATTCATCGGATCCCAACAAACACACCGCAAAAAGTGATTACATCGGATAGAACTCCAAGAACATCGAGGAGAACATTGTATTGAAGATCAAAAAGAGAGAAGACGCCATCTAGCTACTAACTATGGACCCGAAGGTCTGTGGTAAACTACTCACGCATCATCGGAAGGGCAGCAAGGTTGATGTAGAGCCCCTCCGTGATCGATTCCCCTTCCGGCGGAGTACCGGAGAAGGCCTCCAGATGGGATCTCTCGAGAACAGAAACTTGCGGCGGTGGAAAAAATATTTCGTGGACTCCCCTGAGGGTTTCTGATTTATTGGGAATTTATAGTGGTTGAATTAGGTCAAACGGAGCTGAGGTGGGCCCACGAGGCAATAGGGCGTGCCTGCCCCCCCAGGCGCGCCCTGGTGGCTCGTGGCCCCCTCCTCTGGCGTCTGGTCTTCTCCCGAAGCTTCTAGTGCTGTATATGTCCAGAAAAAAATCTCCAAAAAGTTTCGTGGCATTTGGACTTCGTTTGGTATTGATTTTCTGTAAAAACCAAAAACAGGCAGAAAACAGCAACTGGCACTGAGCACTAAGTTAATAGGTTAGTCCAAAAAAATGATATATAATTGTTGTAAATGCATATAAAACATCCAAGATTGATAATATAACAGCATGGAACAATAAAAAATTATAGATACGTTGGAGATGTATCACATAACAAGTACTGAAAGCTTTGGGAGAGGGCCAGAAGATGAAGTAGTGGCCCACGAGGCACCAGGGCACGCCCCAGGGGGGGTGGCGCGCCCTGGTGGCCTGTGGGGCCCACACAGCTCCATTTGACCTAATTCCACCACTATAAATTCTCTAAAATCGGGAAACCAACAGAGGAGTCCACGAAATACTTTTTACGCCACCGCAAGCTTCTGTTCTCGAGAGATCCCATCTGGGGGCCTTTTCCGGTACTCCCCCGGAGGGGGACTCGATCACGGAGGGGCTCTACATCAACCTTGCTGCCCTTCCGATGATACGTGGGTAGTTTACCACAGACCTTCAGGTCCATAGTTAGTAGCTAGATGGCTTCTTCTCTCTTTTTGATCTTCAATACAATGTTCTCCTCGATGTTCTTGGAGTTCTATCCGATGTAATCACTTTTTGCGGTGTGTTTGTTGGGATCCGATGAATTGTGAGTTTATGATCAGATTATCCATGAATATTATTTGAGTCTTATCTGAACTCTTTTATGCATGATTATTATAGCTTCATATTTCTTCTCCGATCTATTGATTTGGTTTGGCCAACTAGATTGATTTATCTTGCCATCGGAAGAGGTGCTTTGTAATGGGTTCGATCTTGCGGTGCTCAATCCCAGTGACAGAAAGGGACACAACACGTATGTATCGTTGCTATTAAGGGTAAAAATATGGGGTTTATTCATGCATGAGTTTACTTTGTCTACATCATGTCATCTTGCTTAAGGCGTTACTTCGTTCTCTATGGACTTAATACACTAGATGCATGCTGGATAGCGGTCGATGTGTGCAGTAATAGTAGTAGATGCAGGCAGGAGTCGGTCTACTTGTCTCGGACGTGATGCCTATATACATGATCATTGCCTTGGATATCGTCATGATTATTTGCTTTTCTATCAATTGCCCAACAGTAATTTGTCTACCCACCGTATGCTATTTTCATGAGAGAAGCCTCTAGTGAAAACTATGGCCCCCGGGTCTATCTAAATCATATATTAAAAACCCTAAAAATACCTTGCTGCACTTTTACTTTATTTATTTTATTTTATATTTTAGTTCAATCTATCTATCTATCACAAACAATTTAATCTTGCAATTAACCACCGAGGGATTGACAACCCCTTGTTTGCGTTGGGTGCAAGAATTTGTTGTTTTGTGTGCAGGTGCTGCTAACGAGGTGTTGCGTGATTCTCCTACTGGATTGATAACCTTCGTTTCATAACTGAGGGAATTACTTATCTCTACTGTACTGCATCTCCCTTCCTCTTCAGGGAATTACCAACGCAGCTCACAAGTAGCAAGAAGCGCCAACTCGACCGGCTCGTAGCCCTGGCTAACAAGCAGCCGACCACGCTGACTCCAACCAAGCAGCCGGCTAACGAGGCAGGCTTACAGCCATCCAAGGATACCAAGCGGGTCCCGCTCGACCCTGCCAACCCTGACCAGTGTGTTGTCGTGGGCACCCGCCTCAATAGAAAATTGGAAGGCTAGCTCGTCGACTTCCTCCGCGAGAATCGGGACATCTTTGCATGGTCCCCCAAAGACATGCCGGGTGTTTCGAGGAAGTTCGCTGAGCACAAACTCCATGTCCGGCCGGATGCCAAGCCGGGCCGACAACCGCTCCACCGCTTCTCCGAGGAGAAGCGAAGAACCATTGGTGAGGAAATCGCCCGGGTGCTCGCAGCTGGCTTCATTATGGAAGAGTTCTGATACGTCTCCAACCTATCTATAATTTATGAAGTATTCATGCCATGTTTGCAATAATTTTATATTGTTTTGGTGCACTTTTATATGATTTTCATGGACTAATATATTAACCTAGTGCCTAGTGCCAGTTGCTGTTTTCTGCTTGTTTTTGGTTTTCTAGAAAATCCATACCAAACAAAGTCTAAACGCGATGAAACTTTTTGACGATCTTTTTTGGAACATATGAGACCCCTGAAGCTTCGTGGGAGGACCAGAAGACCCACGAGGCAATGACAAGGCAACACCACGCGCCCTGGGGTGTATGGAGGGGGATGTTGCTATCGGATTCGGGGCTCCGGGGACCCTGGTTCGAACTCTGGGGACGCGCTCACTCCTACCCGCTAGATGGTGACCACGGCGGGACTAAGGCAAGAGCACGCTAAGCACAGGGCACGGCAGGGGACACAGCAGCTACCCAGGTTTGGGCCACCCCGCGGTGTAAAACCCTACTCTTGCTTTGTGTTGGGATTATTGTGGAAGAGTGTTCTCGCGTACAAGGTTGAAGACGAGGGAATCGACCCCCCTCTACGGTGGCGGCACTGCCCCTTTTATAGCCGCCTTGGTCCTCTTCCCCCGAAAACGTTGGCGGGAAGGGTTGCCACACACAACGGCAATTTGAAGGGGGACAGGCGCCCAGGCTTATCCCGACAAAAGACGGTCTTTGCGTGCAAAGGTGTTATCCATGACGCGCCGGTGGGCTCGGTGATGACTTTCGCCCTGCGCGCGTTATCGTCCTGGTCTTCTTTCACCAAACGGGCAAGCTTTGGGACTTGCTTTGGGGGTGGGCAGCTGGCGCTGCCTCCTTAGCACCAAAGAGGAAATCCTCTCTGTCCGCGCCTGCTGGTACGGCTCCTGCCGCTATTCGTCGCCAAGCTCATCACCCACGTGGTGAGCACTGGACTGCCTGGCTAACACCAGGCTCGGGTGGCTTCAGGAGGTACCTCGGGAGGCCGCCTCGCGAGGGGGCCTCGCGAGGCTTCCTGCTGCTGCTGAGTCTCGGTGGTTCGCCCCTTGTGGAAGGGTCCTCGTGAGGCCGGCGCCTCGCGAGACGTCTTGCTCCGTGGCGCCCACGACTGGGCCGCCTCTTGGGCCTTTGCCAGGTGCTGCTTCCTGGGCCGCATGCCGATGGGTCGTGGTACCCCGGTTCCCACTGGCCCGACAGTAGCCCCCGGGCCTGCGGCGCGCACGTTCCCGCCCGTTGGGAGCGAAATGGCATGGGCCCTAATAGACTGCGGGGCCCAGGTAGTGGCGCGTGGCGCACGATGGGACGGGGGACGCCCCCGCTTCCCCACTATGCCTCGGTAACCGTCCGCCCTGCCATAAAACTGACCCGCGCATGGCGCAGAAGCATCATTGCCTTCTCGTCCTCTCCTCTCCACCTCCTTTCATCCTTCTTCCTCCTCTCGGCTCCAAAGTTTCTCCGCGCTGCAATGGCGCCCGCGGGCAAAAAGGGCAAGGCGACGGCCGCAACCCCGACCGCGCCGGCCTTGGAGCCGGCCCTGGCGTGCTCCATCATCGCCAACCAAGAGGGGATGGCGAAGGTGATTCCGATGACAGCCGCCGCCACCCACGAGGGGAAGGCGACGAAGATGTGGATGGGCTCGCGCCCGCCGCGCGAGTTGGATGCGACGACTTTCCCCCTCTTCGTCCACAGCGTCTATGCCGGCCTGGTACCGCCGTTCTCCGATTTCTTTAACGCCATCTTGTCGCACTATCAGATCCACGCGCTCCACCTCCAGCTGAACTCCGTCCTCCTCCTCTCCGTCTTTGCCTTCTTCTGCGAGGCCTTCATGGGCGTGATGCCCTCCGTGGCGCTCTTCCGCCATTTCTTCAGCCTGCGGCTGACCGCGGCGAACCAGCGCTCCGCGTGCGCTTCATTCCTCAGCATCAAGGGGACGGAGGACGACACCATCAACCTGAGAATCTCAAGGAAGGTGGAGGGCTATCGGCAGCGCTGGGTCTACGGGGACGCGCGCCGGCATAGCCCACTGCTGATGATCCCGACGGACCCCGCCGCGAAGAGCTCCGGCTGGGAGCACGAGAAGCTCACCGACCCGAGGCTGGCGCCTATGTGGGGGCGGATGGCCGAGCTAAAGGAGGCCGGGCTCACGGGGCCGATGGTCGTGAGGGAGTTCCCGAGGCCACGCATCACGCCGCCCCAGAGGCGCTCGCGTCCGGTGTGGAAGATCACCGCCCAGAAGGACCCCATGAGGTTGAGCATCGACAATTTGCCGTCGGAGGTGCTGGAGGAGATCATGCAGGTCTTGGTTGTCGGCGGCGCAAAGGATCCACCCCGGGATGCGCTCCCACTATACCGCTACCAGAATAGAGATGAGCTGGTCACGGAGATGCCGACCTTCGACCAGTGGGGCCTGCTGCCGGAGGGCTTCGAGGTGCCTCCTCGCGAGAATCCTTTCGTGGTGGTCCCCGGCTCGGGAGACCGTGGCGACGCGAGGTGTAGGATCGAAAGTATGTCTAGAGGGGGGGGTGATTAGACTACTTGACCAAATAAAAACATATTATTTTCCCAATTTTAGTTGTGGGCAGATTTTAGCAAGTATATCAAGTCAAGTAACACCCTACACATGCAATTCTAAGAGTATAGCAGCGTAAAGTAAAACATTGCACATGTAAGTAAAGGAGGGGACCGGAGATTTCAAACGCAATGAAGACATGATGATTTTTGGCGTGGTTCCGATAGGTGGTGCTATCGTACATTCACGTTGATGGAGACTTAAACCCACGAAGGGTAACGGCTGCGCAAGTCCACGGAGGGCTCCACCCACGAAGGGTCCACGAAGAAGCAACCTTGTCTATTCCACCATGGCTTACGTCCATGAAGGACTAGCCTCACTCGGGGTAGATCTTCACGAAGTAGGCGATCTCCTTGCCCTTACAAACTCCTTGGTTCAACTCCACATGATCTTGGAGGCTCCCAAGTGACACCTAACCAATCTAGGAGACACCACTCTCCAAAAGGTAATAGATGGTGTGTTGATGATGAACTCCTTGCTCTTGTGCTTCAAATGATAGTCTCCCCAACACTCAAACACTCTCTCATAGATTTGGCTATGGTGGAAGAAAGATTTGAGTGGAAAGCAACTTGGGAAAGCTAGAAATCAAGGTTCAAATGGTAGGATTGGAATATCTTGATCTCAACACATGAGTAGGTGGTTCTCTCTCCAAAAATGTATGGTGGAAATGTAGGCACGTTCTGATGGCTCTCTTACTTGGTAAGACGGTGGTGGAGGGGTATATATAGCCTCCACACGAAATCCAACCGTTACACACTCTTGACCAAACTCGGTGGCACCGATTTGAAATCTCGGTGAGACCGACCTGTGCAAAAGATATGAACGTTTGAAGTTTTGGTGGGACCGACTGGGAACAACTCGGAGCGACCGATGTGCAATGGTAGGGCAAACCTCATTTCGGTGGCACCAATTGCAACATCTCGGTGAGACCGAAATAATTGCAACAGGCAACAGAAAGTTGGTCAAGCCATCTCGGTGGCACCGATTGCATACTCAGTTAGACCAAAATAATTGCAATAGGCAACAGAGAGTTGGCCAGGCCATCTCGGTGGGACCGAGATCCATATCGGTGGATCCGATTTGTTAGGGTTTGGCTTGTGGCACTGTCTTGATGAACTCGGTGGGTCCGGATGGATAGGATTCGGTGGAACCGAGTTAGACTTTGGAACTTTGGACAAGTTTAGATAGAGAAAGTGGCTGAGGGTTTTGGAGCAATATCACTAAGCACTTGAGCAAATAGATCATTATCAAAACCTCATCCCATTTTAATAGTATTGGCTTTCCTATGGACTCAATGTGATCTTGGATCACTAAACCAAAAATGAAGAGTCTTGAGCTTTTGCCAATGTATGTCCTTAGCATTTTGAGGGGTCCACATTCCCTTGTCCTTGCCATGCCAATCATTGAACTTCCTGAAATCTTTCACTTGATTGTTTATTAGTTCAATGAGATATATGTTGTAATGAATTACCAAAACGACCAAGGGAGCAAATGCACTTTCAATCTCCCCCTTTTTGGTAATTGATGACAACATATAGATCAAAGCTTCGATAGAGGATGTAATCAATGAATAATGTCATCGCTTTGAGAAGTATGTGATAAGCAAGAGCTCCCCCTAAATTTGTGCATTATTTTGAATTTGCATTTGAATGCAAATGCATAATCGATTAGGATCATGGGTTACTCTTCCATGTCACATACACCTTGGTGGAGCGCACAAAATGATATGAGTGGACTAATAAGCATGCATCACCAAAGCACATGTGAATGATCATACATAGATAGAGATAAAGATAACCAATGTGCACAACATGTAGCATGGTATGATCAAACACACAAATAACCAACGTAGTCTCAAGCATAAGGAACAAAGTAGCAAGCACATAATCAAACACTCTCAAAAGAAATCAAATGAAGCAAAAGACAAGACGCTCTCTCTCGAAGCCTAATGATCCATACATATTCTCCCCTTTGGCAACAAGTACCAAAAAGGTCGAATAGGTATAGAGCTAGTCATCACTCTAGGCACAATCTCCGGCAGCTCCTGGAGGTGAAGATATCTGGCTGGCAGCTCCGGTGTGCGTAGACGGCGTTGAGATCACTGCGTCTGCAAAGGCTTCGGCTGAAGTTTGCTGTGCTGGCAGAGTGGACACTGGAGGTGGAACTGATGGAGCAGCAGCTGGTGCAGAAACTGTAGTCCTCACATCTGCACTGGGTACAGCAGCAGACCTTGGTGCCCTAGGCACTGTCTGAAATCTGTCTGTGGTTGGTCTCTCATCCCCACTGTCAGACTCTCTAACTCTGTCCACATCTCTCTGTAGCTTGTCTACGGTGGTCTGGATCTCTGTGACTTTGACATCAAGATCATAAAATTTTGTTTCCACAATCCGCTCTAAGCTTGCCTGATTCTTGATAAGGTTGGTCAGACTTTGTTCAATCCTCTAGGTGGCTTCTAGCAGATAAGTCATTTGATCCGACTTAGTTTTGAGCTGAGTTGTAGATGAGCTTGCAGCTGATGCTTCCTTTGCTGCCTTGGCTGCTTTAGCTGCTTCAATCTCTTCTTCCTTAAGGGGCTTCAAGAAGGGCTGCCCACTCAGTGATGGAAGACTGGTATCTCACACCTTCAGTCATCCACACTATTTTCCCATCTGGATAGAAGTGTGTTGTGGAATAAAATTGCATTATCATCTCATCACTCCATGATGTAAGCTTCCTTCCTATGAAGGTATCAACTCCAGCAAGCTTGAAACTTTCATGCACATGAGGAAAGTTGTCCTCATTCTCATCAATGTATTCCCACTTGACCCATCTCATGTCACTGACTATTGGCTTCTTGTCTAGCAGCACTGTCTCATAGAAGTCTTGTTGCTCTCTAGTGTGAAACCTATAGTCACAAGCTGTTCTTCTCCTGATAGAGTAAGGATCACTCTCTCTCTCCATTTCCTCAGACCATTGTCCCTTCTTTCCTTCATATCCTCTGCAATAGGATGAGTGTCATCATGATCAGGCAACTTGGGACTTAGCTTCTTGAGCACTAGAGGCTCATCATCAACTTCAGCTTCAGGCACTGGGGCCTTGTTCTTCTCTTAGGCAGAAACATCTCTTGTTGTTCTCTTAGGTCTGGTTGTTGTAGATTTCTTTGTCTTGGAGGAGGTGCTGGATTGCATTGCACTTGACATAAGCTTTTGTTGCTTTGCAGGAGGTGGATTTGCTGGTTCTTTCTCATCAGTAGCATCATCTCTCCTCATGGAGGTTGGTTTGTAGATCACATGTGCAGTTTCTTTCCTTTCTCTTTTCTTGCCTGCAACTTTGGCTTTTGAGCCACTTGGCTCCTCAAGAGTGAGTTTGGTTCCTTTCTTGGCTGCAGATGATTCTGACGTCTTTTTGGTAACTCCTCTTTCTTTTCTTGTGCCATATTCCTTGGCAACAACTGCTGGCTTCTTCTTCTTGGAGGTGGCCTCCTCAGCTGCAAAGTCCTCATCATCATCATCTGAATTTCTCTTCTTTCTGGATCTGGTGGCAGCTTTGGGCAATTCAGGAGAACTCCTTTCTCCTTCATAGTAACTTTCCTCAGGGCTTGACCCTACACTCAGCTCTGCTGGTCTTTCTGACATGTTTTGACTATCACTTGCTTCAGACATCTTGCAAACAGACCCTGTGAATAGATTGGTATGGACAGAGTAGATGAGTTATCACAAAAAGACAGCTGGTTTTTTGAAAATGTGAGTTCAAATCTTAGTTTCAACTTTTCACAGAAGGGATTTCGGATCCACCGAATTGATCATTTCGGTGATACCGATGCACTCAGCAGAAACTTGGCTCACAGTTTCGGTCAGACCGATTTGTGGCTCGGTGTCTCCGATATGCTAGGGTTTCACAGAAACTTACTTTTGGTCTCACCGATTCGTACAACTCGGTGGCACCGAGGGGCACTAGTGCAATGGCTAAAGCCAAATCGGTGACTCCGAAAGTTTCAATTCGGTTGGTCCGAGATGCATTCTGAGAAAACTTAAACCTAATTTTTTTGCTCGAATCTAATATAAGGAGTTTTATATGAGGAAAGAGCATTGCAAACTGTGGCATGAATCATGGCGAAAACCCTAGTGCATAGAATCAGAAGTTGAAGCACAAGGGGATCAGATTTTACCCTAACTTGGCGCAAACCCTCTACGGCGGCAACGGCGGGAAAGATTCCCGTTGACGGCGACGGAATCCAATGGCGAAGGCGCGCTGGATGCAAGGGCGACAGTCCGGAGACCTGGCGACGGCAGCAGTGGGGCGCGGGTTCGAAGGGGTTTGAGAAATTTCAATCGAACGGACCGCTGGATATATATACCCACTGGCTGTCTGTGGCTCCGATTTGAAGTGAATCGGTGGCACCGAGACGAGCAACTGCTTGCAGTTAGGCGTATCGGTGGCTCCGAGACAGTTCATGTCGGTTGCACCAATATGGAAAATCTGATCAGTCTAAATGGTTTCGGTGAGACCGAATGAGAGTGAGTTGGTCTAACCGAAATTCATCTAGAAGGTTTTGGAGTTCAGTCCTTTGCAGATCGGTGACTCCGAGTGTGCCTCGCCCGGAGGGTCCGAAAAAGACTTATACAATTTTTGTGATATAGCAACAATATAATTTGAGACAAGAAAGAATAGATAGCTAGAGAAGGTTCCTAGGCATTTTTGTACATCCACTTGGCCAGAAAAACCAAGACAATCAAAACAACAAATGGATGTCCTTGAATGAAGAAAAATATGCATTCCAACATGCTCACACAAAAAGATAGCAAATGAAGTATGTGTCAAACATGCACAACCAATTCTAGCATCTATCAAGCAATGGGCGATGACATAGTCATCTATATATGAGTATATTGAACTGGGAGTCAAATGAGAACATTTGATCATAGGTCATACTCATCGTTTATGCACAAGTGGGGTTACCACTTTTACATAAAGCATTAATGTGTTCGCACCATTAGAGTTGCTTTAGCTCAAGTCTTAGAGCAAAGCTCCCCCTAGATGTGATATCCCCCCAAAAGAGGGATGAACTAACCTTGGGTTTTGTCGATGATGACTTCATGTAGATGTTGAAGATGTGGATGCTCAATGTTGATGTAGACCATCAAGAGTTGGGAGCAATCCTTGAAGTTTTGCACTTTCAATACCTACATGGGTTAGTCCCACACAAGGAACACACAAAGATATCCATAGACATAGAGTGAAATGCACATATGATGATGTCCATGAATGCATTGAATACCTTGTCCCTTGTCTTACCAACAAGAGGGTTTGTGACTCCATGAACTAGTGCAAGATGTTGAAGTTGGTTGCACAAGTTCTTGCCATAGATGAATGTGAGTGAAGTTTGTTGGTGGAGTCACCCTCAAGAACTCTCTAGTTCTTCTTCTTTGGGACCCACATCAACTTGATGGGAATCCTTGGAGTTGTAGTAGCACTTGATGAAGTAGAACTTGATGAAGTCTTGGGAACCCACTTGACCAAGGCTTGAGGTGCTTCTTCAAATGAGTCAATCTCCTCTTGAAGCTTGTCCTTGCCTTTTAGCTTGTGGTCTTGTGGTGGAAGATCATCTTGAGCTTGTGTTCCCTTGAAGGAAGTAGGATCATACTTCTCTTGTTGAGGAACAAACTTCGTCTTGGGGTATTGATCTTCTTCCCACTCAACTCCATTGGCATTGAACTTTCGTTCAAAACCAACACCTTGGTTCTTCCGGTGCCTTCCTTGCTTGCACACAATTTCCTCAAATTGCTTACTCCCGGCAAGGCTCTTGTAGACACCTTTTTCTATAATTCCTTTCAATAGATTGTTTTCTTGCTCAAGTGTAACTTGGCTAAGAGAATCATTAGTGGAATCTATAGAACTACTAGAAGCAACAACATAGGATTTAGCAGTATTATTGTTACTACTAGAGGTAGAACCCTTTTTACCCTTGTTATTAGTTTGCTTAGATTTAACTTGTGGCATAAAGGTAGACAAGAGTAAACGTTTGGCAAGATATGAAGAACTCTTCTTTCGAAGATCATCATTGATAGCTTTAAGAAACTCATGCTCTTGCTCTAAATTTAGCTTCTCGAAGCGTAGCTTCTCATGAGTTCTTAAAAGCTCTCTATGATCCTCTTGAGTTGTTTCATGAGCTAACTTAAGAGCATTTAGTTCTTTAGTTAGACGTTCAATCTCCTTCATAGCATTGTCATTCGTTTCCTCTTGACTATGGTTACTAGCATTTTCATTGTAGCTCACATCACTAGTCTTATCAACAAGTAAATCATCATCACCAAGCAAATCATCATCATCACTATTGAAGTCAAAGTATTCGGGGTGTGATACCTTGGGGCCATTTGCCATGAAGCATCTTCCAATTCCTTCATTTGGTGAATCAAATAGATCATAGGAGTTGGATGACACAAGAGCAAGTCCGGCAACACCTTCATCTTGATTATAGTCAGAGTTGGAGTGATAGCTTCTCTCAGATTGGTTGTCGGAGTCAGAGCCAGAAATCCATTCACCAACACGAGCATGATGTCTTCTTCTTGTGTAGCTCTTGGATGACTTGTCCTTCCTTTCCGAATCCTTGCTTCTTCGAGAGGATCTTCGTTCATAACGATCATCTCTACTCCTTCTCTCCTTGTGAGGTGATTCATCTCTTCTATGTCTTCCTCTTGGTGATTCGTCTCTTTTCTTGTGAGGTTCCGTACACTCATTGGAATAGTGTCCGGGTCTTCCACAATTGTAGCAATTTCAGTCACGACTTGATGATCTTCTCTCATAGTGTCTTGAGCTAGATCTTCTTTCTTTTCCTTTGTTCTTGTAAAACTTGTTGAACCTTTTCACCATTAGGCTTATCTCTTCATTGGATACTAGCTTGTCGCTTGAAGTTGTGGGAGCATTGGTTGAGGCTTTGTAAGCACCACTTGATTTGTTGTGTAGCTCCTCTTTGTCCTTGAGTGACATTTCATGAGCAACAATCCTTCCAATTACTTCCGTGTGCTTGAGATCTTTGTAATTTGGCATCATTTGGATCAATGTGCACACGGTATCATATTTTCCATCCAAAGCTCTAAGGATCTTCTTGATGATGAATTTGTCGGTCATCTCTTCACTTCCTAAGCCGGCAATCTCATTTGTGATGAGGGCAAGCCTAGAGTACATTTCAGTGACTCCTTCACCATCCTTCATCTTGAACTTGTCAAATTGACTTTGAAGCACATCCAACATAGATTCCTTGACGGACTCGGTACCCTCGTGCATACCAACCAAAGTATCCCAAATTTTCTTTGCATTCCCGAGGCGACTGATCTTGTTGAACTCCTCAGGGCACAAACCGTTGAAAAGAATGTCGCAAGCTTGAGCATTGTATTGCAACATCTTCAATTCTTCCGCGGTCGCTTCATGATCCGATTCCTTACCATGCTCAAAGAATTCACCTTGCAAGCCAACACGAACAACAGCCCAAACGACGGGGTTATGACCAAGAATATGCATTTTCATCTTATGTTTCCAACTAGCAAATTTGTACCATCAAAATATGGACCTCTACGGTGATAGTTACCCTCACTAGACACCATACTCTCCTAGGTTGTGAAATCAATGCAATGGAGACCAAAGCTCTGATACCACTTGTAGGATCGAAAGTATGTCTAGAGGGGGGGTGATTAGACTACTTGACCAAATAAAAACCTATTCTTTTCCCAATTTTAGATGTGGGCAGATTTTAGCAAGTATATCAAGTCAAGTAACACCCTACACATGCAATTCTAAGAGTATAGCAGCGGAAAGTAAAACATTGCACATGTAAGTAAAGGAGGGGAGCGGAGATTTCAAATGCAATGAAGACACGATGATTTTTGGCGTGGTTCCGATAGGTGGTGCTATCGTACGTCCACGTTGATGGAGACTTCAACCCACGAAGGGTAACGGCTGCGCGAGTCCACGGAGGGCTCCACCCACGAAGGGTCCACGAAGAAGCAACCTTGTCTATTCCACCATGGCTTACGTCCATGAAGGACTAGCCTCACTCGGGGTAGATCTTCATGAAGTAGGCGATCTCCTTGCCCTTACAAACTCCTTGGTTCGACTCCACATGATCTTGGAGGCTCCCAAGTGACACCTAACCAATCTAGGAGACACCACTCTCCAAAAGGTAATAGACGGTGTGTTGATGATGAACTCCTTGCTCTTGTGCTTCAAATGATAGTCTCCCCAACACTCAAACACTCTCACAGATTTGGCTATGGTGGAAGAAAGATTTGAGTGGAAAGCAACTTGGGAAGGCTAGAAATCAAGGTTCAAATGGTAGGATTGGAATATCTTGATCTCAACACATGAGTAGGTGGTTCTCTCTTAGAAAATGTATGGTGGAAATGTAGGCACGTTCTGATGGCTCTCTTACTTGGTAAGAGGGTGGTGGAGGGGTATATATAGTGTGGCACCCCGGCTCAGAGGACCGATTTACCCAGTGTTTCCAACCCAGAGATCATGTCTTCTGGAAACACACAACAACTTGGAACAGAACTGAACTGAACTTTATTGAAATATCTCGAGTACAAGCTCATAATTTACATCGATAGCGAGGCCAGAAGCACATCATGTGCTATGACATTATCTACATTATTTATTGAACATAGCAGGGCCTCGATACTACTGGGTAGAACTACGGTGTAGCGAAACATAGCGTGGAAAACTCCATCCACAGGGACACTGCTGTGACACGGCCTAGTTAGCTTAGCACGAACCTTCGGGACCTCTGTCCTCGGCTTCTCCTGCATCTGGCATGATACGCCAGGTGAGTACTTGGAATGTACTCGCAAGCTCATGGCAACCAAAACAATGCAACAAACAATAGCATGGCAAAGATCATATTAAGTGCTTAAGTGCTCACTGTTACCAACTTACTCTCGTCCGGGTTGTCCCACAACCCTCGGAACGCTCATAATCCACTGAGCACTTCCGAACATAAGACAAGTTCTTCCATCATTATTATCATTGTTACGGTTGACCTTTCAGTGGCCTAGTACGGACTGTCCAATACCGTGGACGCGGCTATTCGAATAGATTCATACACTCTGCAGAGGTTGCGCACTTTACCCACACTATGGAGCTCCTGGCCTCATGCTCCCATTTGGGTGGACCGATGGTGCTCCAACGAAACTTGCCTGACCCGTGACTCCTCTATTGTACCACCGATAATCATACCCTCCCAGGTTCATGTCCTGGGTGGCCCCTGTGTCAATCTGTGACACCTGCCACCGTCGTGGCCACTAACTGTCCCAAACGGGGTCGCCGGCAAAATAACTCAACTGGGCTCACAGGATTATCGTCGTCTATCTGATCAGGGCAGCACGCACGCATAACCCTCCCTAGTGTGATGGTACCGATAAAAGAGCACAAAGCCAGACCAAGTCAAGGTCGTCCCATACCGGCAAATGTGGTTGCACGGATAAGTCCGGATAGGTGACACTAGATCAACCAATTAGGTTTAGTGTTGACAAGCATTTATCAAGCATGGATTTAATTGAGAATAAATTAACATGGCAGTAGCTAGGCATCCAATTAATTTACTATGAATTATCACATATTAAAATAATGCATATAATTCATTTAAATAACCAACACCATTGAAATGCTTCATGCAATGGATGACATGGCTTGCCTTGCTCTGTTGGGTTGTCCACAAACTCCTGGGCTTCAAAACCAAAAGAATCTCCTTCTGAAAATATTTTAAAAGTGCAAAGGAAAAAGTCACATATTACTGTTCTGTGCACCAGAAATTCTGTGAGCATGGGAAAAATACCAAATTTTTCCAGAAAATATAGGAGATCAAGACAAACCCAGAGCAAAAAGAATCAATTGATTTGGACTTATGGATAAAAAGTTATGGACGGTCAAATTTTCTGGTCAAATATGAATTAAAATCAGAAAATCAGAAAATCAACAGGGGGCCACGTCGAAGGCGTACTTTGCCAGGGCGCCTCCACTTACCGCTTCGGCGTGCCACTGACGAGCGGGCCCCGCTGTCAGATTTAAAAGGGGGGGAGGGAAACAGGGAAGGGCAGGGCTCCGGCGACGGTCGCCGGCGATACAGACGGCGGTGAGGTCCGGCGACTACGGGAATGGATCGAGCGCACGGAGACGAACACGTACGTACCCGTGGGTTGGCGAGAGATGGCCGGACGGCGTCGTCCCCTTCCTCTCCGGCGGCGGCAGCTTTCGGGTGTCGCCGGAGACGGCGTTTCCGGCAGGATTTCGACCGGGCAAGGGCTTGGGCAGGGTCAGGAGGGTGAGCTGAGCTCGGGCGTGGAGTCAGTGGAGTCCGGGGTGGAGTGGAACGGCGAGGAGGCAGAGCTCGGGTGGCGGCGGGTCGCCGGCGAGATGCGAGGCCAGAGGGCCTCTCGGCCTTGGCTCGATGCTCAGGGGGCCGATTGGGAGGTGGAGGAGTGGGGTGAGGAGCGAAGAGAGGCCGGGGAGGCCTTTATATAGGAGGAGGCGGAGCTTCTGGACCCGGGTGCGCCGCGGCCACGTCGCCGGTGAAAGGACACCGCGCTGGCTGGCACGACGCGGGCGACACCACGGAGGAGGGCGGAGGAGAGTTAATACGGTGGAGCGGCTAGCGGAGGAAGGCGACGAGCAGCAGAGCCACTGTGGCCGCACGGGTGCCACAGTGCCCGCGTGCGTGGCGGCCGTCGGGGACGATTCCGGCGAGGGGAGCCCTCCAGAATGGCCAGGTCGGGGAAGCAGAAGATGCTGGCAAGCTGGGACAAGGAAGGATCACGCGAGGCAGTCGGACGCGACTCAACAGACACGGGCGCGGTGCAGAGCGCGTGTTTTGGCATGCCAGTGTCGTGCTCACCATGGGCATTGGCACTTGGAGGACACGCATGTCTGGCGCACCTTGTCTAGCATGTTCTCCTTTGATCACTTAGCCTCTCCGTGCCTCTGGTTCGTCTAGATGCACTCTGGTTCGAAGTGTAGCTTCAGCTACAGTTTCTGACTGAAAACTTGAGAGGAATCTAGAGGAGAGGCGAGCTGGAGATGGAGCCAGAGGAGATGTCTGGGATGATCTATCTTGGAAGGACTCCAAGCTGGCCAAGTTTGAGAGAATTTCATCAAGATTTGAATATAGTTCATGTACAACTGCTGTTACTGGACCAGAAGAAAGATGAGCTTGTAGCACTCATCTAGTTGATCCGCTGGAGCTGAAATTTGGTGTAGGAGAGTTATTTGGTGGATAGAAGATGTCATAAAAATTTCAGCTCAATTGGATACCTCTAGCTGGTACTTCCTTCACAGAGGTTCAAAATGAGCAGAAACTTGGCAGAATATTGCTAATGAAAATTTTGTACTGGACAAGATGATATTTTTGGATATTGTGGCAAGATAGGTTCCCTAGTATCTCAGGGAATTATTTGAGAGTTTTCTGAGTTTGGAAAATATGAGTTGCTTCACAAAGGGCCAGTTCTGTCCAGAAGACAAATGGAGTTTTCTGGACTAAATTTTGTACTGGACCATGAAATGTTTTTGAAGATTGAGGGAGTAGATGATGACAAGAAGGTGTGGTAACAATTTGGGATTTTTCTGACCATCAGAACTATAGGTTGCTTCATAACCCATAGTGATGACAGATCTTCCCAAAGGAAGAAAATGAATAATTGGGAAAGATGAAGAATTAGAATTTGATCCAGAAGGTGAGTGACAAGATTTTGGCAAGATGCTGAGGGATTTGGATCATTGAGAGAAATTCATAAGTCCAAAGTCAACTGAAAAGGTTCAAAAACCATCCAAATTGCAAATAAAGCCAGAAAGATTTTGAAAAGAAAAAGTTGCCAAAAACCAGGGTGTCACAAACCTACCCCCCTTAGAATGAATCTCGTCCTCGAGATTCGGTTGCTCAGGAAACAAGTGGGGATATGCTGATCTCAGAAAATCCTCTCTTTCCCAGGTAGCCTCTTCCTCAGTATGGTGATACCACAACACCTTGTAAAATTTGATTGTCTTACTTCTGGTAGTTCTTTCCATCTCATCCAATATTCTGACAGGTTTTTCCTCGTAGGTCAAATCCTTGGTCAACTCTAGCTCACTCATATCTGCCTGTTTGATTGGAGGTGCAATGCACTTTCTCAACTGTGATATGTGGAAGACGTCGTGAACGTCAGACAACTCCGGTGGTAGCTCTAACTGATATGCCACTCTGCCTCTTCTAGCCATGACTGGAAAGGGACCGATGTATCTCGGTGCGAGCTTTCCTCGGGTATGAAACCTCTTTATTCCATTCATGGGGTAAATCGGAGATAAGCATATTCTCCGGGCTCAAAAGTTACTTCCCGATGCTTCGGGTCATAATAGCTCTTTTGACGGGACTTGGCTGCTCGAAGACGCTCCTGGATATCTTTGACTTGCTTTTTAGCCTCGAGCATCAAATCCGTGCCGAAGATACGGCTGTCTCCTGTCTGAGACCAATTTAAGGAAGTGCGGCATTTCCGTCCATACAGGGCTTCGAATGGGGACATCTTGAGACTCGACTGATAACAGTTATTGTAGGAGAATTCTGCATAGGGTAGACTATCCTCCCATTTGGGTCCATAGGTGAGAGCACAGGACCGAAGCATATCTTCCAATATCTGATTCACACGTTATGTCTGCCCATCTGTCTGTGGATGGTATGCCGTACTATGCTTTAGCACAGTTCCCAGGGCTTGGTGCAGTCGCAGCCAGAATGCTGAAGTGAACAAGGAGCCTCTATCTGATGTGATAGACTTGGGTACTCTGTGAAGGCTGACTATCCGGGACATGTAGAGCTGTGCCAGTTGGTAAGCGTTGAAAGTGGTCTTTACCGGAAGGAAGTGAGCCACTTTCGTAAGTATATCCACGATGACCCAGATAGCATCATGGCCTCTTGTTGACTTGGGTAGTCCAACAATGAAGTCCATGCATATGTCATCCCATTTCCACTAGGGAACTGGTAAAGGTTGCAGTAGCCCAGCGGGTTTCTGGTGTTCGGCCTTGACTCTGTTGCAGATGTCACAACAGGCGACATAGTATGCTATGTCCCTTCGCATTCCTGGCCACCAAAAGGTTTCTCGCAAGTCCTGGTACATTTTTGTTCCTCCCGGATGGATAGAATATGCAGATTCATGTGCCTCTCTGAGTATTTGCTGTCTCAAGCTGTCTTGATCAGGGACACATATTCGGTTTTCAAAGCATAGGGTACCTTGATCATCAATATGGAAGGACTTGGCCTTTCCTTGCGGAATGCGCTCCTTGATCTCTTGTATGCCTTCATCTGATTTCTGAGCTGCCTTAATTTCGTCCATAAGTGTCGGAGTAATTTCCAAGGTATCCTGGCTAATTGGGCCGCATAGCACCATATTCAGCTTGGCAAGCTCTTCTTGTAACCTTGGATGGATTCCCTCCATTAATGCATTTAAGGTACCTTGTTTTCTGCTGAGGGCATCGGCGACCACATTGGCTTTTCCCGGATGGTAATTAATTCCAATGTCATAATCCTTGACCAATTCAAGCCATCTTCTCTGTCTGAGATTAAGGTCAGGTTGAGTGAAGATATACTTGAGACTCTTGTGGTCTGTGTATATTTCACATCGCTGTCCAATGAGATAATGCCTCCAAATCTTTAATGCATGAATCATGGCTGCCAATTCCAAATCATGCGTGGGATAGTTCTCTTCATGAGGTCGTAGCTGTCTGGATGCATATGCCACAGCCTTTCCTTCTTGCATTAGAACGCAGCCGATTCCACGCTTGGAAGCATCGCAGTATATATCAAAGCTCTTGTGGATGCCTGGAAGAACTAAGACAGGGGTTGTAGTTAGCCTCGTCTTTAATTCCATGAAACTGCTATCACATTCTTCCGTCCAGGCAAACTTGTGGTTCTTCTTCAGTAATTCTGTCAGTGGCTTGGCTATTTTTGAGAAGCCTTCAATGAAGTAACGGTAGTAGCCTGCCAATCCCAGAAAGCTACGGACTTCGGTTACTGTGGCTGGTATCTTCCAGTTTAATACAGCGGTCACCTTGCTGGGGTCGACAGCCACACCTTGTTCTGACAGAACATGTCCTAGAAATCCCACCTCTTTTAGCCAAAATTCGCATTTACTGAATTTGGCATACAAACGATGGGTCCTTAGTCTTTCCAGGATAGTACGGAGATGTTGCGTGTGCTCCTCTTCATCTTTTGAATAGATAAGAATATCATCGATGAAGACCACCACAAATTTGTCCAAGAAGTCCATGAAGACCTTGTTCATCATACTCATGAAATAAGCTGGGGCATTTGTCAGCCCAAATGACATGACTATGAATTCATACAGACCATATCTAGTAGTGAAGGCTGTCTTGGGGATATCCTCTTTGAATTTTTCCCAAGAAATATCTTCTCCAGAGGGCCACATTATTTTTGTGTTGCCCCACCATATAGCTGCTGGTCCCTCCAGGTAGTGAGTAACAAAAGGAACCTTGTCTGACTCGTCACAGCGGGCTATGTCCAACTTCTTTTCCATGGTCCTCAGCCAGTCATCAGCTTCCATAGGATCCACAGCTTGACCAAAACTGGGTGGCTTGGTACGCTGAAAATCGGACAATTTAGAGTGTGTCCCATTATTGTTATTCTGACCCACCATAGTCTGCATGCTTTTCAGAAATTCCATGAGATCTTGATTTCTTTTCTCTTCAAACCTTCTCATAATCTGATCAGTGGTTGGTGACTGTGGTGGCGGAGGTGGCAAATCTTCTGGTGGCTCTCCTGCTTGTCTGGCGGATCGACGAATGGGAGTTCCATCGCCGCCTTGATTACTACACCTCTTCATCCTAAATTTGTTCCCATTG
This sequence comes from Elymus sibiricus, assembly GCA_039707655.1. Taxonomy (NCBI): domain Eukaryota; kingdom Viridiplantae; phylum Streptophyta; class Magnoliopsida; order Poales; family Poaceae; genus Elymus; species Elymus sibiricus. The sequence goes on from CM077666.1 coordinate 145,910,846, forward strand.
CAAAATACCAAATCGATGAGCAACATCCATAAGGGAAAGCATGACAGTGTGACACCAGAAAAGAAACCAAATAAAAAGAGAGAACAAAGAGAACAACCTAATTATACAAGGCAACCCAACATCATACATGACAAGCTAGTAGGGGGATTATCATGACTGGACTGCTCATACGGCAGTTGACACATGCAGGGATGCTATGATGCATGCACTGAAACTCAAGCCTCCACTCTAGTGGCGCGGGTGGCACGAACACTGGCAGACTGAAGACTCCTCTTCGTCTGATCCGGTCTCGGAATCTGAGCTGATGATGTGAATCTCGGCCTCCGGATCAAAGGAAACACGACGACGCTGACGGGAAGGTTCCCCCTCCGAAGGAGAAGAAGCACGACGCTGCAGCATCGGAGCAGCTGGAGTGGCTAGAAGTGAGGCCCACTCTGCCAGGGTCTCACGTCGGCTACCAGACGAAAAGCCTGGCGGTCCGAACGAGCTAGAAGGAGTCTCAAAAGGTGGAACGGGTGGAGTATACATGGGTGAAAATGGAGGTGGAGGAGGAGACTGTGCTGCCGCAACAGCTGCAAGTGCCTCTCGGGCATGAGCCAGCTCCTCGGCTAGTGAAGTGATCATACGGTAACTGGCGTTCAAATAGCGAGATAAAACACCAGTGGCACGATCACTCGTCGGATCAACAGGTGCGAAAAGGACTCGCCCTGTCGCAGGCGATAGGGTGGGGTAGTGAAAGAAACCTGGATGAGTCTGCATCTCGACCTCGTGGAAGCGCAAGTCAGTGAGAGCCTCCGTCGCAGCAAACTGGATCGCCAACTCCGGAGTAGAAGCAGTTCCGCCCTTGGAAGAACGGGAGTAGCTGCCAATATCTGAACTCACAGTGAGAAAGGCTTCCGTGTGATACTCGTATACTGAACCAGCAAGCTTCTCTCGGAACACCTGGTACACTGGGTCTTCGCCGTTGGGATACAGCCGAAGCCAGACACTACGAAGCAGTACTGGAAAAGTGAACGGTGCCGGCTCATGGTTGTAGTGGTACGGAACTGGTGCCATCTACACTCATCAAACCAACGGTTAGCACAATAAAAACTATATGCATGCAATGCAGCAATCAGATGCAACAAGCAAGACACACCAAAACTCTAAACTAGTCGCGGCTCTAGCGCGGGGTTAACTAGGGTGTCCTACAGTCAGTGCGGCTCTGATACCAAGCGTTGTGGCACCCCGGCTCAGAGGACCGGTTTACCCAGTGTTTCCAACCCAGAGATCATGTCTTCTGGAAACACACAACAACTTGGAACAGAACTGAACTGAACTTTATTGAAATATCTAGAGTACAAGCTCATAATTTACATCGATAGTGAGGCCAGAAGCAAATCAGGTGCTATGACATTATCTACATTATTTATGGAACATAACAGGGCCTCGATACTACTGGGTAGAACTACAGCATAGCGGAACATAGCGCGGAAAACTCCATCCACAGGGACAATGTTGTGACACGGCCTAGTTAGCGTAGCACGAACCTTCGGGACCTCCGTCCTCGGCTTCTCCTGCATCTGGCATGATACGCCAGGTGAGTACTTGGAATGTACTCGCAAGCTCATGGAAACCAAAACAATGCAGCAAACAATAGCATGGCAAAGATCATATTAAGTGCTTAAGTGATCACTGTTACCAACTTACTCTCGTCCGGGTTGTCCCACAACCCTCGGAACGCTCATAATCCACTGAGCACTTCCGAACATAAGACAAGTTCTTACATCATTATTATCATTGTTACGGTTGACCTTTCAGTGGCCTAGTACGGACTGTCCAATACCGTGGACGTGGCTATTCGAATAGATTCATACACTCTGCAGAGGTTGCGCACTTTACCCACACTATGGAGCTCCTGGCCTCATGCTCCCCTTCGGGTGGACCGGTGCTGCTCCAACGAAACCTGCCTGACCCGTGACTCCTCTATTGTACCACCGACAATCATACCCTCCCAGGGTCATGTCCTGGGTGGCCCCTGTATCACCTCGTGACACCTGCCACCGTCGTGGCCACTAACTGTCCCAAACGGGGACGCCGACAAAATAACTCAACTGGGCTCACAGGATTATCGTCGTCTACCTGATCAGGGCAGCACGCACGCATAACCCTCCCTAGTGTGGTGGTACCGATAAAAGAGCACAAAGCCAGACCAAGTCAAGGCCGTCCCATACCGGCAAATGTGGCTGCACGGATAAGTCCGGATAGGTGACACTAGATCAACCAATTAGGTTTAGTGTTGACAAGCATTTATCAAGCATGGATTTAATTGAGAATAAATTAACATGGCAGTAGCTAGGCATCCAATTAATCTACTATGAATTATCACATATTAAAATAATGCATATAATTCAATTAAATAACCAACACCATTGAAATGCTTCATGCAATGGATGACATGGCATGCCTTGCTCTGTTGGGTTGTCCACAAACTCCTGGGCTTCAAAACCGAAAGAATCTCCTTCTGAAAATATTTTAAAAGTGCAAAGGAAAAAGTCACATATTACTGTTCTGTGCACCAGAAATTCTGTGAGCATGGGAAAAATACCAAATTTTTCCAGAAAATAGAGGAGATCAAGACAAACCCAGGGCAAAAAGAATCAATTGATTTGGACTTATGGATAAAAAGTTATGGACGGTCAAAGTTTCTGGTCAAATATGAATTAAAATCAGAAAATCAGAAAATCAACAGGGGCCACGTCGAAGGCGTACTTTGCCAGGGCGCCTCCACTTACCGCTTCGGCGTGCCACTGACGAGCGGGCCCCGCTGTCAGATTTAAAAGGGGGAGGAGGGAAACAGGGAACGGCGGGGCTCCGGCGACGGTCGCCGGCGATACAGACGGTGGCGAGGTCCGGCGACTACGGGAATGGATCGAGCGCACGGAGACGAACACGTACTTACCCGTGGGTTGGCGAGAGATGGCCGGACGGCATCGTCCCCTTCCTCTCCGGCGGCGGCAGCTCTCGGGTGTCGCCGGAGACGGCATTTCCGGCAGGATTTCGACCGGGCAAGGGCTTGGGCGGGGTCAGGAGGGTGAGCTGAGCTCGGGCGTGGAGTCAGTGGAGTCCGGGGTGGAGTGGAACGGCGAGGAGGCAGAGCTCGGGTGGCGGCGGGTCGTCGGCGAGATGCGAGGCCAGAGGGCCTCTCAGCCTTGGCTCGATGCTCGGGGGGGCGATTGGGAGGTGGAGGAGTGGGGTGAGGAGCGAAGAGAGGCCGGGGAGGCCTTTATATAGGAGGAGGCGGAGGTTTTGGACTCGGGTGCGCCGTGGCCACGTCGCCGGTGAAAGGACGCTGCGCTGGCTGGCACGACGCGGGCGACGCGATGGAGGAGGGCAGAGGAGAGTTAATGCGGTGGTGGCGGCTAGCGGAGGAAGGCGGCGAGCAGCAGAGCCACTGTGGCCGCACGGGTGCCACAGTGCCCGCGTGTGTGGCGGCCGCTGGGGACGATTCCGGCGAGGGGAGCCCTCCAGAACAGCCAGGTGGGGGGGGGGAAGGAGAAGATGCTGGCGAGCTAGGACAAGGAAGGATCAGGCGAGGCAGTCGGACGCGACTCAACAGACATGGGCGCGGTGCAGAGCGCGTGTTTTGGCATGACAGTGCCGTGCTCACCACGGGCATTGGCACTTGGAGGACACGCAAGTCTAGCGCACCTTGTCTAGCATGTTCTCCTTTGATCACTTAGCCTCTCCATGCCTGTGGTTCGTCTAGATGCACTCTGGTTCGAAGTGTAGCTTCAGCTACAGTTTCTGACAGAAAACTTGAGAGGGATCTAGAGGATAGGTGAGCTGGAGATGGAGCCAGAGGAGATGTCTGGGATGATCTATCTTGGAAGGACTCCAAGCTAGCCAAGTTTGAGAGAATTTCATCAAGATTTGAATATAGTTCATGTACAACTGTTGTTACTGGACTAGAAGAAAGATGAGCTTGTAGCACTCATCTGGTTGATCTGTTGTAGCTGAAATTTGGTGTAGGAGAGTTATTTGGTGGATAGAAGATGTCATAAAAATTTCAGCTCAATTGGATACCTTTAACTGGTATTTCCTTCACAGAGGTTCAAAATGAGCAGAAACTTGGCAGAATATTGCTAATGAAAAATTTGTACTCGACAAGATGATATTTTTGGATATTGTGGCAAGATAGGTTCCCTAGTATCTTAGGGAATTATTTGAGAGTTTTCTGAGTTTGGAAAATATGAGTTCCTTCACAAAGGGCCAGTTCTGTCCAGAAGACAAATGGAGTTTTTTGGACTAAATTTTGTACTGGACGATGAAATGTTTTTGAAGATTGAGGGAGTAGATGATGACAAGAAGGTGTGGTAACATATTGGGATTTTTCTGACCATCAGAACTATAGGTTGCTTCATAACCCATAGTGATGACAGATCTTCCCAAAGGAAGAAAATGAATAATTGGGAAAGATGAAGAATTAGAATTTGATCCAGAAGGTGAGTGACAAGATTTTGGCAAGATGTTGAGGGCTTTGGATCATTGAGAGAAATTCATAAGTCCAAAGTCAACTGAAAAGGTTCAAAAACCATCCAAATTGCAAATAAAGCCAGAAAGATTTTGAAAAGAAAAAGTTGCCAAAAACCAGGGTGTCACATATAGCCTCCACACGAAATCCAACCATTACACACTCTCGACCAAACTCGGTGGCACCGATTTGAAATCTCGATGAGATCGACCTATGCTAAAGATATGAACGTTTGAAGTTTCGGTGGGACCGACTGGGAACAACTCAGAGCAACCGATGTGCAATGGTAGCGCAAACCTCGTTTCGGTGGCACCGATTGCAACATCTTGATGAGACAGAAATAATTGCAACAGGCAACAGAAAGTTGGTCAAGCCATCTCGGTGGCACTGATTGCATACTCGGTTAGACCGAAATAATTGCAACAGGCAACAGAGAGTTGGCCAGGCCTTCTCGATGGGACCGGGATCCATATCGGTGGATCCGATTTGTTAGGGTTTGGCTTGTGGCACTGTCTTGATGAACTCTGTGGGTCCGTATGAATAGGATTCGGTGGAACCGAGTTAGACTTTGGAACTTTGGACAAGTTTGGATAGAGAAAGTGGCTGAGGGTTTTGGAGCAATATCACTAAGCACTTGAGCAAATAGATCATTATCAAAACCTCATCCCCTTTTAATAGTATTGGCTTTCCTATGGACTCAATGTGATCTTGGATCACTAAACCAAAAATGAAGAGTCTTGAGCTTTTGCCAATGTATGTCCTTAGCATTTTGACGGGTCCACCTTCCCTAGTCCTTGCCATGCCAATCATTGAACTTCCTGAAATCTTTCACTTGAATGTTTATTAGTTCAATGAGATATATGTTGTAATGAATTACCAAAACCACCAAGTGAGCAAATGCACTTTCACGAGGCCTCAGCAAGCATCGTGGAGGAGAGCGACGGCGGGCCGACCCCGCGAAGCCACCGCTAGCTCATCTGCGACCTCGAGGACGACGGCGACGATGACGACGCCCAATTCAGGGTTGTGCCCTCCCGGCCTGTGGGTGCGGGAGGTGAAGGAAGTTCCAGCGCAACGGCTGACGAGCCACGCGTGGAGGATACTGACACCGGCAGCGGGGACACCGAGCCCCCTGTGTTGAAGACCGGCGAGGACGGCGGGGCCACCGAGCCCCCCGCCGATGAGGACGGCGCCAAGGCCGGGGCCGCCGAGCCTCGCGCCATGCCCTCTGGAGGTGATGCGAGGAAGACTCGCGAGGGCGGCAGCAGCAGCCGGCCGCCGCCGGCACTAAAGAAGAGGAAGTGGGTCCCCAATGACGAGTAAGTCACCATGCCTCGCTCTCTTTTCCTTTTGTTCTTTCTTCTTCCTTTCGAGATCTGGGGTTGAGCCCTCGCGAACGCAGGGGGCCCACGAAGAAGAAGAAGCCGAAGACACCTGGCTCGAAGGGGGCCCCGATGCCCTCCGCAGGCGCCGAAGGGCGTGCAGAGGCCACTCACCGCCCTGAAGCCGAGATGGGACGCGCGGAGATGGAGGAGGATCAAGTGGCCCCTCTGGAGCCACGCGTGGACGTGGCCCCTGAGGCCAAGGAGAACGAGCCTCGGGAGGCGGCCTCCGAAGGGGGGGCTGTGCCTCCTGAGGCGCCCGCCGCTGGAGGGGACGCCGCGACGAAGGAGGCGGAGGCGCCAACTCCCTCGCCAAGCTCTTCCCCCACCAAGGAGGCTGCAACTACCGGTAGCTGCCTGGCAAGCTCCCAGCGCTCGCCGGCACGCGAGACTCCCGCCACGGGCGCGACGAGCCCGCGGAGCACGCAGCCGCTACAAGAGGAGGAGGTCCCGGTGAGCCCCCCGCTCCTGACGAACGATGCCGGGCCCCCTCAGGCTGCGACGGCGGACGGTGAGGAGGAGCCGGACCCGGACTGGGCCCTGGCGCTTGTGAACAGCCGCACCCTGCTCAGGCGCGGGGTACTGCGGAACACCAGGGCGGCACTGGGCCAGCTCGAGGCAGAACTCCAGGCGGAAGAGACGCGCCTCGCCGGGGAGCGCCTGCACCTTGCTGAAGGGTGGCGACAACTTGACGTCGTCTTCAAGCTGGGCCGGCGCCAAGATGAAGTCGCGCGGGAGAAGCACGAGAGGGCCGCCTCCGAGGCGAAGGAGATCTTCGAGAACACCGTGCGGGAGGCCGACGCGGCCGATCAGCGCCACGAGGAAGTGGAGGCCCGCACGAAGGTGCTCCAGGAGCAGCACGCTACTCAGGCACGACAGCTCCAGGCGCGGGAGGCCGAGCTCATCCAGCGCGCCGAGGCTCTTGCAGGCTGCGAGGCGGATCTCGCGATCCGCGAGCGGGAGCTCACGAGGACGACAGCCGACCAGGCCACAGAGCGCGAGCGCCTGGAAACGCTGGATTGCGAGATGGATGCCGCCCATGCCTCCTACAACCAGCGCATGGAGAAGGCCAACGTCGCGCTGGAAGTTAAGGAGAAGAAGATCGAGGCGGATGCCGATGCGAGGGTCAAGAGGAGCTGCCAGGCGATCGCCGCCAGACCACATCAAGAAGCTGAAGGCTCAGGAGGACCGCTTCGAGAAGAAGTGTGAGGAACTCCAGCAAGAGATCAGCGGCCTTAAGGAGGTGCTGACAGAGGCGGAGAGCCGACGGGAGGCCGTGCTCAAGGCCAAGGCTGCCGCGGAAGAGGAGCTGGCTTCCCTCCAGCAGCAGGTGGGCAGCGTCACAAACGTCGTCGAGCAGGCCAGGCTGGAGGCGGATTGGGCGCGGGGGCGGCAGCATGAGCGCGCCAAGATGTTCCACTCCCTCCAGCTCCGATCCGGCGGCTCCCTGACCACCATCTGGCAGGAGAGGCTCGGGGGCCCCCTTGAGACCCACGACGCCAGCTACCTTGACTTCTTCACCAAGCTCGTGGAATGGCTCGAGGTTGGCGCCAAGCGGGTCAATGGCATCATCAAAGATGAGTGTCGCGACCTCCTCAACCAGGCGGCGACGCGCATCTTCAGCAATCTTCTTCGCGCCGATGCCAACTTCGACTTCAACAGGGTGATGGCCCCTGTCCCTGAGGAGCTTCGCGACGGCCTCGGGAAGGCGGTGGAGGACCATGTCGACGCCCTGCTCAAGAAGTTCTCCCACGGCAGTAGTGAGAGCTCCGGTGACGACGACGAAGGCGATGGTGGTGACGACAGTGGCGCATCCTCTTAGGCCTTTTTCCCCTCCATTTATCCTGTATCAGATCGATGTAGCCCCGTGGGAGCGTGAAAACATGACTCTTGCATTTAAGTACTTAACGGCTTGCTGTAATTCGTGTTCCTCATGAAGCCCTCTCGTGAGGCTCGTTTTTCCCCTCTTGCATGACTTGGTGCTCTACGTCATTAGGACCCAGCCCCCAAGCGGGCTACGACCATCGCTGGTATGTTAGGACGCGTGCCTAGACAAGGCCAGAGGGTGTAGGGCTTGGAGGGGTGGTAAGAGCTCCTGAGGCGCGATGCTTAGGAAGCCCCCCTTTGACGTGCAAGCGGCTTGCGCAAAGGAGGAAACGGCGGCACTCATCGAGGTTGCAGGGAGAGGAGAGCTTGAGGGGCACCGAGAGTGGCTCACAAGATGTTTTTAGACTTAGCTTTTTCGCGAGTGCGACGCTTGCCGTGTCGTGACTACGGAGTGTGCCTCGTGAGGCTCTTGCTTGTGAGGCCTTACATTGGCACTTGGTGAAGATGGCCACCGCAGGCCGCCTCGCGAGGCAGCACTCGCGAGGCCTTCTGTAGGCTTCGTCAGGAGGCGGCTTGACGTGGGTTACCTTGCGAGGCAATGCTCGCAAGGCCTCCTGTGTGCCTTGTTCATGTGACAACTGCATATCGACAAGTTCACAAATGGAGGAGCAGTGCACGCTTGCTAGCTTGCTCATGGGTGTCATGCGAGGAGACAAGGCACCAAGGACCTTGGTGAGGTGACGTGCACGGGAGCAGGCCCGCGAGCCAGAGCTCGGTCACTTGGGTTTTGCGGCGCTGCTGGGACTGACCCGAGCACAGGCACACCGTGTCTAGCCCCCGCTCGCGTGATGTGCAGGAGGAAGATCGCGAGCACGCACGGCTCCTGAATCAAACAACTTACCAAACACATATGATACTTGGGAAATAAAACTTTACTGCAGCATAATAATAAGGTTCATTACACAACCAAAAGAGATGCGGCTGCCGTGTCTGGCACAGGTCAGCTTGAGGATAGTGCAGCCATGTGGCGCCCTCGGTTTCACATCCAAAGAGGAGAGGCTGCCGTGACGGACACGAGACAACTTGAGGATGATGTAGCAAGGCGGCACCCTCAATTCGATCATTCCGCCAGCGCTGAGCATGGGGCTTCCACTGGGTTGTGGGAGGGAGCTCTCACGGGCCCATCAGGCTAACGCAAAGAGAGGCTCCGGAGCATGTACAGCTCCATTTCGTTCGTACATGTGAGGTCACTGGTAGAACTTGCGGAGGTGTGGGATGTTCCATGTGTTGGGCACAGGAACACCCTCCTCCGTCTCCAGCCGAGCGGCGCCAGGCCGGGAGACATGGGCAACCCTGAATGGGCCTTCCCACATGGGTGAGAGCTTGTGGAGTCCTTCTCTGGAGAGGATCCTTCGCAGGACGAGATCGCCAGCTTTGAGAGTGCGTGGACGTATGTTGCGGCTGTGATAGCGACGCAAGGCTTGCTGGTATCTAGCAGTGCGTAGAGCGGCCCGGCAACGGGCTTCCTCGAGGAGCAGCAGGTCAGTCTCTCGCGAGCCATCCTGCTAAGCTTCGTTGAAGGCGAAGACTCGCAGAGAGCCGTGCTTGAGTTCAGAAGGGAGGACTGCTTCGGCTCCGTAGATGAGGAAGAAAGGAGTTTTGCCAGTAGGCTTGGTTGCCATTGTGCAAATTGACCATAGCATGGACTGGAGCTCGTCAAGCCAGCCTTTGCTGCAGGCGTCAAGCTTTTTCTTGAAGCTTCGTGTCTTGAATCCCTTTAGGACTTCAGTGTTGGCACACTCGTCCTGGCCGTTACTGCACGGGTGCGCCACAGAGGCGTAGCAGATCTACGTGCCAAGGCTGGCGCAGTATGACTTGAAGAGGCTGCTCATGAACTACGAGCTGTTGTTAGTGATGATGCGGTTGGGGACGCCAAAGCGGCTCACGAGGCCCTTGATGAACTTGACGGCTGAGGCTGCCGGGATGGTGCAGACTGGCTCGACCTCCGCCCACTTGGTGATCTTGTCGATGGCGACGTAGAGGTAGCGTTAACTGCCAGCCACGTGAGGGAAGGGGCCCAGGATGTCCAGCCCCCAGACCGCGAAGGGCCACGAGAGTGGGATCTTCTGGAGGCCTTGCGCCAGCTGGTGGATTTGCTTGGCATGGAATTGACAGGCTTCGTAGGATTGGACCAGCTTGGTAGCATCTTGAAGCGCGATGGGCTAGTAGAAGCCGCTGCGGAACACCTTGCCGGCGAGGGTGCGCGATGAAGAGTGGTGGCCGTAGTCTCCACCGTGGATATCGGCATGCAGCTCGCGCCCTTGTTCTTTGAAGATGCACCGTAACTCGACACCATTGGGGCGCCTGTGGTAGAGCTCGCCATCTCTCAAGCACTAAGCTGTGGCCTGGCGAGCCACATGCTCTGCCTCTGAATCCTTCTCTGGGAGGGTGCCGCTTTGCAAGTAGATCTTGAACTCCGTGACCCAGCTGTCTGCTTGAGGCTCCAGTGCGAGCAGGAGACGAGCGCCTGAGGATGGGCCACAGTCGGGTGCGCCTGAGGGCGGCGCCGGTGGGAGCTCCTCATGAGGCGGCGTGGCGCTGGCAGCAGGTGGTGCAGCTGATGGCTTCATGAGCCTTTCCTCGAAGACGCCAGGGCATTGAGGCTCGCGGCGAGATGCCTGCTTGGCGATGTCGTCTGCTTCTTTGTTGCTGTCGCGAGGGACATGCTGGAGCTCCATGCCAAGGAAACGCTTCTCGTGCTTGCGCACCTCTTCCAGGTAGGCGGCCATGTGCTCATCCTTGGGCTTGTAGCTTTTGCTGGAGAAGCTGACGAGGAGCTGGGAGTCGCCCTTGATGATGATGCGCTTGATGCCCAGAGCAGAGGCAGCCTTGAGCCCGGTGATGAGGCCTTCATACTCCACGATGTTGTTGGAGACCTTGTCGTCATACCTGAAGCAGAGTTGGACAGCATAGAAGAGCTTGTCTCCTGTCGGCGAGGTGAGCATGACGCCAGCCCCCGCGCCCTGCCGGGAGAACGCGCCATCGAAGTGCATGGTCCAGCCTCCAGGTGCTTCGTCCCCAGGCAGGAGGGATCCGTCCTCGCAAGGCTCTTCTTGGTGCGGGTTCGTCCATTCCGACACGAAGTCCGCCAAGGCTGCACCCTTGATCGTCCGCGTGGTGCAGAATTTTAGCTCGAAGGCATGCAGCTCGATGTTCCACTCGGCGATGTGGCCGGCGGCGTTGGGGCTGCGCATGACTTGCTTCAGTGGGTAGGATGTGATCACCTTGATGGGATGGCCCTGGAAGTAGTGGCGCAACTTCCTGGAGGCGACGAGGAGTGCGAGGAGGAGCTTCTGCTGCATGGGGTAGCGCTCGCGCGCATCTCGTAGCACCGTGCTGACGAAGTACACGTGGTGCTCGACGAGGCGCGTAGTTGTGGTAGCATCTTGCCCTCCAGAGGGCCCTGGGGCTCATGAGGCTCGGGAGGCAGCTCACGAGGTGGCTCGGCAGTGGCCTCATGAGGAGGGCCCTCGGCAGGCGAAGGTGTGACCTCGGCAGGCGCTGGTGCGGCCTCGGCAAGCGCTGGTGCGGCCTTGGCAGGCTTCTTCTAGATGGAGATGCGATCCTCTCGTACCGCCACCAAGGCCATGCTGGCCGTTTGGGGGATGGCTGCCAAGTACAAGAGCAGGGGCTCGCGAGAGCGTGGCGCGACCATGATGGGTGGGCTCGTCAGGTACCTCTTGAGGTCCTCGAAGGCAGCGTCAGCCTCAGGAGTCCACTTGAAGGGGCCGGATCTCTTCATGAGCTTGAAGAACGGCAGGGCTCGCTCGCCGAACTTGGAGATGAAGCGCCCAAGTGAGGCCATGCATCCCGCCAGGTGCTGCATTTCCTTGAGGTTCCGGGGAGGGCGCATCTTCTCGATGGCCTTGATCTTCTCAGGGTTTGCCTCGATGCCGCGGTGGGAGACCAGGAAGCCAAGCAGCTTGCCAGAAGGAACTCCGAAGATGCACTTGTCAGGGTTGAGCTTGAGGTTGACCTTGCGCAGGTTGGCGAACGTTTCCTCGAGGTCCGCGATGAGGGACCGGGCCTCGCACGTCTTGACAACGATGTCGTCGACGTAGGCCTCCGCGTTTCTTCCCATCTGGGGCCCCAGGGCGATGCGCATCAGCCTCTGGATGGTGGCTCCGGCACTCCTGAGGCCGAAGGGCGTGCAGATGTAGCAGTATATCCCGCAGGGGGTGATGAAAGCCATTTTCTCCACGTCTTCTGTTGCCATCTTGATCTGGTGGTAGCCTGAGAAGGCATCTAGGAAGCATAACAACTCACACCCGGCGGTGGAGTCCATGATCTGGTCGATGCGAGGCAGCTGGAAGGGATCTTGAGGGCAGGATTTGTTGAGGCTCGTGAAGTCGACACACATTCACTCCTTGCCACCTTTCTTGGGTACTACGACTGGGTTGGCGAGCCATTTGGGATGGCGCACCTCACGGATGATTCCTACCTCTTGCAGCTTCTGGACTTCTTTGACGATAAACTCTTGCTTCTCTGGCGCCTGGCGCTGTGCCTTCTGCTTTACGGGGCGTGCGTTGGGGCACACCGCTAAGTGGTGCTCGATCACCTCCCTCAACACACCGAATCAGATGCTTTCTAGGCGAACACATTTGCATTTGCCTGAAGGAAGGTGACAAGCGCGTCTTCCTATACAGGACAAAGGCCCGTGCAGATGGTGAAGGCAGGGCCTGAGCCGCTGCTGTCCACCGACACCTTCTTCGTCTCGGCGCATGCTACTTGTAGACTGCGTTGGTATTTCCCCGAAGAGGAGAGGATGATGCAGTATAGTAGAGATAAGTATTTCCCTCAGTTAAGAACCAAGGTTATCAATCCAGTAGGAGAACCAAGCTAAATTCCATTAAGCGCACCTGCACACACAAAAGCAAACACTTGCACCCAATGCAAATAAGAGGGTTGACTATCCTCTTAGCGGTTATTTGCAAGGATTAAATCTGATACAGATAAATATATAAACTAAAATACTAAATGAAATAAAAGTAAATAAATTGCAACAAGGTGTTTTTAGGTTTTTTATATATGATAAAGTAGACCCGGGGGCCATAGTTTTCACTAGAGGCTTCTCTCTCGAACGCATAGCATACGGTGGGTAAACAAATTACTGTTGGGAAATTGATAGAAAAGGAAATAATTATGACGGATTCATGGCAATGATCATGTATATAGGCATCATGTCTGAGACAAGTAGACCGACTCCTGCCTGCATCTACTACTATTACTCCACCCATCGACCGCTATCCAGCATGCATCTAGGGTATTAAGTATGAAACAGAGTAACGCCTTAAGAAAGATGACATGATGTAGACAAAGTAAACTCAAGCAATATGATTAAACCCCATCCTTTTATCCTTAATGGCAACAATACAAATATGTGTCATGTCCCTTTCTGTCACTGGGATTAAGCACCGCAAGATTGAACCCATCACAAAGCACCTCTCCCATTGCAAGATAAATCAATCTAGTAGGCCAAACCAAATCGATAGATCGGAGAGAAATACAAAGCTATAATAATCATGCATAAAAGAGTTCAGAGAAGACTCAAATATTTCTCATGAATAATCTGATCATAAACTCACAATTCATCGGATCCCAACAAACACACCGCAAAAGAAGATTACATCGGATAGAACTCCAAGAACATCGAGGAGAACATGGTATTGAAGATCAAAGAGAGAGAAGAAGCCATCTAGCTACTAGCTATGGACCCGTAGGTCTATGGTAAACTACTCACACATCATCGGAAGGGCAGCAAGGTTGATGTAGAAGCCCTCCGTGGTCGATTCCCCCTCCGGCAGAGTACCGGAAAAGGCCTCCATATGGGATCACGGAAGAACAGAGGCTTGCGGCGGTGTAAAAGTTATTCGGGGTGGCTCTCTGTTGGTTTCCCAATATTTGAGAAATTATAAAAGTGGAATTAGGTCAAACAGAGCCATGAGGGCCCCACAAGGCATCAGGGCCCCCCCTGGGGCCGCGCCCTGTTGCCTTGTGGAGGCTTCGTGAACCTTCTGGCCTCCTCTCCAAGTCTCCAGGGTCTTCTTTGTCCAGAAACAAATATCAAAAAAGTTTCGTCGCATTTGGACATCGTTTGGTACTGATTTCGTGAAAAACCAAAAACAAGCAAAAAATAGCAACTGGCACTGGGCACTAGGTTAATAGGTTAGTCCCAAAAAATGATATATAATTGCATATAAAAACATCCAAGATTGATACTATAATAGCATGGAACAATCAAAAATTATAGATACATTGGAGACGTATCAAGCATCCCCAAGCTTAATTCCTGCTCGCCCTCGAGTAGGTAACTGATAAAAACAGAATTATTGATGTGCAATGCTACCTAACATGTTTCATCATGTAATCTTTCTCTTACGGTATGAATAATAAGATCCGAATGATTCAAAGCAATAGTCTATAGTTTGACATAAAGACATCAATACTCAGGCATACTAATAAACAATCATGTCTTTCAAAATAAAAATGCTAAAGAACGTTATCCCTACAAAATCATATAATCCTGTCATGCTCCATCTTCTTAACACAAAATATCTATCATGCACTACCCTGATGACAAGCCGAGCAATTGGTTCATACTTTTTAACGCGCTTCAGCCTTTTCAACCCCCACGCAATACATGAGCGTAAGCCATGGATATAGCACTATGGGTGGAATAGAATGTGGTGGTAGAGATCAAAAAGGAGAAGTCAAAAATAAGAAGATAGTCTCACATCGACGAGGCTATTCAACGGGCTATGGAGATGCCCATCAATTGATGTCAATGCGAGGAGTAGGGATTGCCATGCAACGGATGCACTAAGAGGTATAAGTGTATGAAAGCTCAACATGAAAACTAAGTGGGTGTGCATCCAACTTGCTTGCTCATGAAGACCTCGGGCATTTGAGGAAGCCCATCATCGGAATATACAAGCCAAGTTCTATAATGAAAAATTCCCACTAGTATATGAAAGTGACATAATAGGAGACTCTCTATATGAAAAACATGGTGCTACTCTGAAGCACAAGTGTGGAAAAAGGATAGTAACATTGCCCCTTCTCTCTTTTTCTCTCATTTTTTTTCATGGGCTCTTTTTGGCCTCTTTTTTTTCGTCTGGAGTCTCATCCCGACTTGTGGGGGAATCATGGTCTCCATTGTCCTTTCCTCACTGGGACAATGCTCTAATAATGATGATCATCACACTTTTATTTACTTACAACTCAAAATTACAACTTGATACTAGAAAAAATATGACTCTATATGAATTCCTCTGGCGGTGTACGAGGATGTGCAATGATACTAGCGTAACATGTATCAAAATGATGAACGGTGGCTGAGCCACAAATACTATGTCAGCTATATGATCATGCAAAGCAATATGACAATGACGATGTGTGTCATAAAAACGGAACGGTGGAAGTTGCATGGCAATATACCTCGGAATGGCTATGGAAATGCCATGATAGGTAGGTATGGAGGCTGTTTTGAGGAAGATATAAAGAGGCTTATCTGTGATAGAGTGTATCATGTCACGGGGTTTGGATGCACCGGCGAAGCTTGCACCAACTCTCGATGTGAGAAAGGGCAATGCATGGTACCGAAGAGGCTAGCAAATTGCAGAAGGGTGAGAGTGCGTATAATCCATGGACTCACATTAGTCATAAAGAACTCACATACTTATTGTGAAAGTTTATTAGCCCTCGAAGCAAAGTACTACTATGCATGCCCCTAGGGGGATAGATTGGTAGGACAAGTCCATCGCTCATCCCTGACCGCCACTCATAAGGTAGACAATCAAGAATAAATCATGCTCCAACTTCTTAGCATAACGACAGATCATACATGCATGCTTCGGGAATCACAAACCTTAACACCAATACTCTTACTAAACCACAATTATCTACTAGCACCTCCCACATATTACCATCTTAATATCGCAAAACTATTGCAAGGAATCAAACTTATCATATTCAGTGATCTACATGAAAGTTTTTATTATATCCCTCTTGAATACCTATAATATCAGGACCAAATTCATAACCCATGATATTACCATTGTTATTCATTAGTCTCTCAAAAAGATATAAGTGAAGCATGAGAGTGCAACTATTTCTTTAAAATATAACCACCGTCGTGCTCTAAAAGATATAAGTGAAGCACTAGAGCAACTGCCTAGCTCAAAAGATATAAGTGAAGCACATAGAGTATTCTAACAAATCACGAATAATGTGTGTCCCTCTAAAAAAGGTGTGTTCAGCAAAGATGATTGTGACAAACTAAAAAACAAACAAACTATATCACAAGACGCTCCAAGTAAAACACATATCATTTGATGAATAAAAATATAGCTCCAAGTGAGTTACCGATAGATTGTAGACGAAAGAGGGGATGCCTTCCGGGGCATCCCCAAGCTTAGACACTTGAGTCTTCCTTGAATATTACCTTGGGGTGCCTTGGGCATCCCCAAGCTTAGGCTCTTGCCGCTCCTTAT
The DNA here is from genome assembly GCA_039707655.1 of Elymus sibiricus. NCBI lineage: Eukaryota > Viridiplantae > Streptophyta > Magnoliopsida > Poales > Poaceae > Elymus > Elymus sibiricus. The sequence continues at coordinate 145,927,120 of CM077666.1, forward strand.
TCCTTTATACATCGTAGTCACACCCAAAACTTGAAAACTTCAGCACACAAAACTCAACCGAAACCTCGTGAGATCCGTTAGTATAACAAACAAATCTTAAATTTTAGGTACTGTTGTAAATTGATTCATATTTAATATTGGCATAATGCTACTTTACTCCAACTTCTCCATGACTCATACCCCCCGATACGATCCATAGATTCATCAAAATAAGCAAACTATGCAACAAAAACAGAATCTGTCTAAAACAGAACAGTCTGTAAATATCTATTTAGAAGCTATACTTCTGTAACTCCAAAATATCTGAAAAATTAGGAAAACTTAACAAATTCATATACCAATACTGTGTAAAAATTTCAGATTTTCTGATGCTCCAGTATAGAATCAAAAATCCAGCACTGGACGCAAAACTTTCTGTTTTCCAAACAGCATCAATTATACTATCATCAACGTCATCCCAAAGGCATTACTTGGCACAAACACTAATTAAAAGATAAAAACACAATCATAAAAGAGGCTATAATTTTGTAAACACTCAAGAACATAAATAAAAAGTTTATTGGGTTGTCTCCCAACAAGCTCTTTCTTTATAGCCATTAAGATAGGCTTGAGATTTTAATGATGCTCTCATGAAAGATAATAGTTGAAACACAAAGAGAGCATCATGTAGCATGTGAAAACCACATTTAAGTCTAACATACTTCCTATGCATAGGCATTTTATAGGAAAATAAATTATCAAGGCAAGCAATATCTAGCATATGCAAATAGGAAGAATGGAGCATTAATAATTTTAGCACAAAGAGAGGTAATTTAGTGACATGAAAGTTTCTACAACCATATTTTCCTCTCTCATAATAATTACATGTAGGATCATAATCAAATTCAAAAATATAGCTATCATATAAAATTTTATCTTCATGATCCACATGCATAAAAGTTTTATAATCTTCCAAGCTAGTGGGATTAACATCAACTAAAGTCATGACCTCTCCAAACCCACTTTTATCAAAAAAAAATATAAGATTGAACACTCTCCAAATATGTGGGATTATTTTTACCTAAATTTGAAACTCTTCCAAACCCACTTTCAATATTATTGTAAATATTACTATCAATAACATATTCATCATGAGGCTTAAATAAATTTTCAAGATCATAAGAAGCATCATCACCCCAATCATGATCATTGCAATAAGTAGTGGACATGACGAAATTATCATTCCCAAGCTTGTAGCTTTGCGTATCATTAGCATAATTGACACTAATAGAATTTATAATAGCATTATTGCAACCATGCTTTTCATTCAAGGAGCTATCAAGTGTGGGTGCAATAGCAATGATTTCATTTTTAACATAAGGAACTATAGCAAGTTCATCTCCATAAGCATAATTAATATTGGCATCATGGCCACAAGCATAGCAAGCATCACATTCATCAAGAGGGGATATTTCAATCGAATCAATGGAATCACAATTATCTATAGATTCATGCATGTCATTATTCTCTTCCAAAGAAGCAGACATTCTTCCAATGAATTCACTAACATAGGTATTGGAAGCATAGTTTTCATCGCAATATTTAAGTATGGCAAAAAATTTAGATTTATAGAGAGTAATATCATACTTTTCAATCAAAGAAGCAACTTCATGGGCACCCTTAAAAGCAACAAATTCTTCAATTTGTTCGATATCATAATAGCTATAAACACCCATGGCATAAGAAGATAAGATTTCATTATCATTAAACTCACATAGGTAGGGAAGGTGTTTTTTAGGGTTCTAAGAGCAACAAGTAAAATCATGAATTTCACATAGATTCCAAGCATAGCATAGCAAACAATTTATTTGATTCCATAAGAGTCTCCCTTTTTTAGACAAACGGTGACGCACAAAATGAGCATGCTCATCTAATTATTTTCCCTCAACTAAACTAGTTGGGGTTTCAGCACGAGCACAAATGGATCGAAGATGATCCAAGTAGAAAACTTTAAGGTGATCCATAGCGATCTTAAATTATTTTTTTACTTTTTTTGTTGACATGGCAACAAAAGCTAGCAAGCAAATAAAATATTTTTGTGTTTTTGTAAAAAAAAATTAGAAGTGGGGGAGATGACAACGAGAGGCAAATGCAAATAAAAAGGCAAATAAAATAAATGCAAGTGGATAATAGTTTGTGCGAAGGTACTTGGTAATTTTGATGATGTTTCCCCGGTAACGGCGCCAGAAATTCTTCCTGCTACTTGTAGACTGCGTTAGTATTTCCCCGAAGAGGAGAGGATGATGCAGTATAGTAGAGATAAGTATTTCCCTCAGTTAAGAACCAAGGTTATCAATCCAGTAGGAGAACCAAGCAAAATTCCGTTAAGCTCACATGCACACACAAAAGCAAACATTTGCACCCAACGCAAATAAGAGGGTTGCCAATCCTCTTAGCGGTTATTTGCAAGGATTAAATCTGGTAGAGATAAATAGATAAACTAAAATACTAAATAAAGTAAAAGTAAATAAATTGCAGCAAGGTGTTTTTAGATTTTTTATATATGATAAAGTAGACCCAGGGGCCATAGTTTTCACTAGAGGCTTCTCTCTCGAACGCATAGCATACGGTGGGTAAACAAATTACTGTTGGGCAATTGATAGAAAAAGAAATAATTATGATGGATTCATGGCAATGATCATGTATATAGGCATCACGTCCGAGACAAGTAGACCGACTCCTGCCTCCATCTACTACTATTACTCCACCCATCGACCGCTATCCAGCGTGCATCTAGGGTATTAAGTATGAAACAGAGTAACGCCTTAAGCAAGATGACATGATGTAGACAAAGTAAACTCAAGCAATATGATTAAACCCCATCTGTTTGTCCTTAATGGCAACAATACAAATGCGTGTCATGTCCCTTTCTGTCACTGGGATTGAGCACCGCAAGATTGAACCCATCACAAAGCACCTCTCCCATTGCAAGATAAATCAATCTAGTAGGCCAAACCAAATCAATAGATCGGAGAGAAATACAAAGCTATAATAATCATGCATAAAAGAGTTCAGAGAAGACTCAAATATTTCTCATGAATAATCTGATCATAAACTCACAATTCATCGGATCCCAACAAACACACCGGAAAAGAAGATTACATCAGATAGAACTCCAAGAACATCGAGGAGAACATGGTATTGAATATCAAAGAAAGAGAAGAAGCCATCTAGCTACTAGCTATGGACCCGTAGGTCTGTGGTAAACTACTCACACATCATCGGAAGGGCAGCAAGGTTGATGTAGAAGCCCTCCGTGATTGATTCCCCCTCCGGCAGAGTATCGGAAAAGGCCTCCAGATGGGATCGCGGAAGAACAGAGGCTTGCAGCGGCATGAAAGTTATTCGGGGTGGCTCTCTATTGGTTTCCCAATATTTGAGAAGTTATAGAAGTGGAATTAGGTCAAACGGAGCCACGAGGGCCCGACAAGGCATCAGGGCGCCCCCTGGGGCCGCGCCCTGTTGCCTTGTGGATGCTTGATGTCTACTACACAACTTATTCTTGTAGACTCGTGTTGGGCCTCCAAGCGCAGAGTTTTGTAGCACAGTAGCAATTTTCCCTCAAGTGGATGACCTAAGGTTTATCAATCCGTGGGAGGCGTAGGATGAAGATGGTATCTCTCAAACAACCCTGCAACCAAATACAAGAAATCTCTTGTGTCCCCAACACACCCAATACAATGGCAAATTGTATAGGTGCACTAGTTCGGCAAAGAGATGGTGATACAAGTGTAGTATGGATAGTAGATATAGGTTTTTGTAATCTGAAAATATAAAAACAGCAAGGTAGCAAGTGATAAAACGGAGCACAAACGGTATTGCAATGCTTAGAAACAAGGCCTAGGGTTCATACTTTCGCTAGTGCAATCTCTCGACAATGCTAACATAATTGGATCATATAACAATCCCTCAATGTGCGATAAAGAATCATTCCATTCCTTGGTGCCTTATCTCCTCACGCAACGGCCAAGGGTGAGTTAGCAAGCACGTGCCGCTCCCCCCATTGCGAAATATTTCGGCATGCAGTCCCTCAGGAATCGAGCTGCGCGAAGACCACGCGGGCGGCCTCTCACGAGCCGGCCTCGCGAGGCGAAGACGCTTCGAACACCGAGCCTCGTGAGCACGCCTCGCGAGCTGCGTGAGCCCCTCATGAGCCGTGGCTCGCCCGACACCGCTCTCCGCCAAAAGCTAAGTGTGACTGCCTCGCGAGGCGCCCTTGCCATCTCTCAAGCTCTCTCCCCTCGTGATCCCGTTGAGTGCAGTGTTTTTCTTCTGCATAAGCCGCTTGCACGCTAAAGGGGGGCCACCTGAGCATCGCGCCTCAGGAGCCCTCACTAGCTCCCGGTGCCCCTCACCTCCTGGCCTTGTCCCGGCATCGCGACCGGACATACCAGCGGCGGCTGAGGCCCGCCCGGGGGCTGGGTCCTAACGGCGTAGAGCGCTGAGGCGAGCAAAGAAAAAAAAAACCAGCCTCACGAGAGGACTTCGGGAGAGAGTGCATACACCCCATGTCACGAAAGCACTAAGTTAAACATAGAAGATACTGTTTTCATGCCCCCGCGGGGCTACACCGGTTCAATGCAGGAAAATGAAAAGAAAGAAGGGGCCTAGGCGAGGCGCCGTCAAGACTCCAATGCAGGGTGCCGCGCGCATCCCCAAGCAGGCGCTGCGGGCATGAGCGGCTCCGTCACCGTACGCACGATGCCGCCGCCATCGGTTCCGGAGCCCCCGCCGCGCGCCTAGTCGGAGTCCTCGTCCTCGCTCTTGACGCGGGAGAGTCGCCGTCGCTTCCGCCCACGCCAATGGGGGCGACACCGTCGGAGGAGTTGTCCTCGCTAGAGGAGCCGCTGTAGCTGCCATCCTCGCTCTCCGCGAAGCACTCCAGGCGGCTACCGGAGAACCCTAAGATCTTAACGAAGAGCGTGGCGGTCCCATTGTACTTGAACTGGAGGACGTGCCCCCGCTTCAGGCCGCGGGTGAGGGAGAACGACTTCCACCCCTGCCTCAGGAACATGAAGCCCGAGGGGGTGAGCTCCGTCGCCACCCAGGAGGGGCCGGTGCAGCAACCGTCGGCCTGCACCCACACGCCCAAGGGCGCGCGGTCCGCCATCGCCACCGCGAAAGAGTCCGGGAGCCGGAGCCAGGTGCAGGGGCTGCGGTGCATGTTCACAATGAACTCACGTGCCGCCTCCGCCGAGTGGCTCCTCGCCTGAGGCGGGAGCGCGGCCGCTTCGCCGCGGCCGCCTCGGCCTTCCGCTCCTCGCCCGCGGCGCCCCTTCCGCGACTGCTGGGCCCAGCGCCGGCAGCCGTCGGGGAACGACCGCGCCCCCAGGGCGGGACCTACGATGCGGCCGCGGAAGCATGGCCACGCCCTGTTCCCCTCGCCATTTTCGTGGCGGCTCTAGCAAGGAGGCAGAGGAAGCTGGAGGAAGGAGAAGATGGGTGGGGGACTCCGGCCCTCCCCTCTCCCTCTTTATCCCGGCGCGGAACTCCCCTCGTCGCTCCGCCTTCTCCGGCGTTGGGAGTTGGAGCTATAACAAGTATGAAGGAAGGCAATGATGGCCTCGCGCCGCCCGCGCCAAGATTTATGTCAGCGCGGCAGTTACCGAGACGTCGTGTGGAAGTGGGGGCGTCCCCCGTCACATCGTGCGCCACGCGTCGCGCCTGGCCACAGGCGATTAGGGCCCGCGCCGCTTCGCCCCTCAGTAGGCGGGAACGCGCGCGCCGCGGGCCCGGGGGCTACTGTCGGGCCCATGGAATCCGGGGTATCCAGGCCCGTCTGCCTTTGGCCCAGGGCGCAACGCCTGGCGTGTGCCCAGCGGGCCGTCACCACCAAACTCTCACCAAGACCCCTCACGAGGCCCTAGCCACCTGAGGCCCCCTCATCAGGGAGTAGCAAGCAACACTCAGCACCACCATCAACGGTCTTGCGAGGTCCTCTCACTAGGCGGCTTCCCGAGTGGCCTCGCGAGGCGGTTTTCCGAGGTGGCCTCCCGAGGCCCCCTCTCGCAGACGCTCGAGACGAAGGTTGTCCGCCTTGCCGCGCGGCCCGGAGCCCGTCACGTGGGCGACGCGCGCGGCGACGAACGGCAACAGAAGCCGCGCCAGTAGGCACGGATGAAGATGGTTTTTTCTTTTGTGTTAGGGGAGCAGGGCCAGATATCTACTCTCCAAAGCAACCCCAAAGGTTGCCCGATCGGCGGAGGTCATCACCGAGCCCACCGGCGCGTCATGGATCATGCTTTGGCAGGCGAAGACCACCTTTAGTCAGGATAGCCTGAGCGCCTGTCCCCTTTCAAAATCGCCAAGTGTGGCAACCCTTCCCGCCTAAGTTTCCAGGGGGAAGAGGACCATGGCCGATATAAAGGGTAGAGCAGCCGTTGTAGAAAAAAAATATCGGCTCTAGAGAGAGGAGGATCGGCCCTTGTTCTGACCATCCTCAACCTTGTACTCACACACGCACCAGAGCAATACCAGACAAGCAGGAGTAGGGTCTTACACCGCAAGGTGGCCCGAACCTGGGTAAACCGCTGAGTCCCTCGCCCCGTCCCTCACTATCGCGCTCCCGCCGTCGCATCGCCGTCGCTTAACCGTGGTAGGAGACGAAGTAGGTAGAACAAGATCACCCCAGTGTTCGAACCTTTGGGTCCCCGGAGCCCCACTTCCGACATTTGGCGCGCCAGGTAGGGGTGCGCTACTGTTCTTCTGCTCCGCCCTCAGCTCCGCCAACCCCATGGCCGACGCACGTCGCGGGCGCGCCGAGCACAGGGCTGGCCGCGTGGCTCAGACGGAGCCGGTGGCCCACGGCAATCGCCGCCGTCCCGAAGCCGAAGCCGCCGCCACCGGCCCCGCTGCCCGCAAGCAGCAGGACTCCTCCCTGCACCCCTCCGTGTGGGCGAACGGCCACACCGCCACGGCCTCCTCCCTCGCCCACCATGGGCCGCCGAACCCGCAGGCAGCGCTGCTCATGGCGCGTGAACTGCTCCGCTACCGTCCGGCTGACACCGCCTACGACGCCTGGCTCGGTCGCATCGCCGAGCTCGTCAACGTCGCCGGGGACACTCCGGCACCTTCTCACTCGCTCCGCCCGCCGCCGTCTTGTGCTGGGGACCTGGCTCACGGCGCGCCTCCATTGCCTCCTCTGCGCGACGAGCGCGCCGGGCCCCAGCGTAGCGCGCGGGCTCGTGAGCCATCCCGTGGCGCATCCTCACCAGACCGAAACGAGGCCAGCTACCAGATCATCTACCGCGCGCCCCCCGACGCGCGGGTGCTCCTCGAGCGGCAGCGCCAGCGCCAGGACCAGGCCGTTCAGGACGTCGCAACGGCCGGGCGTCAAAACCGCGCCGCCCTCGCTGGCGGCATCCCCTCCAGCGGCGTGGGCTGCCGTGCCTTCACCCGCGAGCTGCGTCGCGTGGTCTAGCCCGCGAAGTTCAAGCCTGAGCTGCCTCCGCGCTACGACGGCACCCCCAACCCCACGGAGTTCCTCCAGCTCTACGCGCTGAGCGTCGAGGCGGCGAACGGCGACGACAAGGTCATGGCGAACTGGTTCCCCATGGCCCTCAAGGACGGCCCGCGCTCCTGGATCATGAACCTCCCTGAGGCTTCCATCTCGTCGTGGGCCGAGCTCTGCAGCCAGTTCATCGCCAACTTCAAGGGCACGCAGGACCGCTCCCTCACCATCAACGACCTGCGGCGTGTTCGACAGCGCCCAGACGAGACCCTCCGCAAGTACATCCAGCGCTTCAGTCAGGTGCGCAACAAGATCCCGCGTTTTCCACCGGCGTCACGGACATCAAGATGCGTGAGAAGCTCGCCATCAACGTTGAGCTCGACTCCGTGCTCGAGCTGCTCGACCTCGCCAAAAAGTGCGCCAAGGCTAAAGAAGACCACCTCTTCGTCCACAACGACCCCGACGCGGCGCTCGACGGCGGCAAGGCCAAGAGCAAGGACGTCAAGCGCAAGGGCCCTGCCATACTCGCGGCGGAGCCCGAGCAGAAGCGCGGCTGCGACCGCGATGAGCCCAGGAAGGACAACCGGCCACTCTGCACTTTTCACAATGTCCGCTCCCACGGCACCGAAGACTGTCAGGAGCTCAAGCTGCTCCTCGATGAGCGCCAGAGCCGCCGGGACGACCGCAATGGCCGCGGCGCCGGCCGCGGAGGAGGCCGCAGCGGCAGTCGCTGGGACAGCCGCAACAATAATGGCAACTACCGCCAGGGCTGGCGCGATCAGCCTCGTGAGGCCGCCTGGCGCGACCAGCCTCATGAGGCGAATCCTCAGGCCAATGCCGCTCTCCCGCCACTGCCATGTAACACCCTGGATTTTTGCCCTTTTTCTTTTATTTGGATTTATTATTTGCATTTGGGTTTTCCAGTCATTTCTTTTGGACTTACCACTTGGATTTATTTTTGATTTTCTTCCAAGTGGGTTCCTTCATCCATAAACCCTCCCTGGACCTCATCCCTCTCATAATAATGCCATTGGGTATTTTTATTTAATGGCATTATACCCTTTTTCTCTCTGAAAATGCCTCTTTTCTCACTAAGCTCTTAAGCAACCCCTATTTTTATTGCCCAGAAAAATCCTAGAAAATTCCCAAATATTCTTTGGGTCATGCCTCACCTTCCTATGCAAAAATATCCCATGGTCATTTGGAAAATTTCAGCCCAAGAAAATATTTTTGCTTCTGGACAGAAAAGTCACTTTGTGAAGCAACTATATTATTCCTTGATCTTTTTAATCTGAAATTTTTACCACTTAATGACCTTCCTAAGTAATGCTTAAACGCCTAAAACCAGCCCCAGAATCTTAGCCGTTTGTCCTCAGCATTTGGAGCAAGTTTCTGTCCAGAAACTTTGCAGCTCCCTCTTGTCACCTCCAGTGAGCCATTTGGCAAGCCCAGCGCATTTCTAGGCAAAGCTTTGAGAGGACTTCACGGTGGACACGGTTTGGCAGCGCCAAAAGCACCCCGAGTGCCTGTGCATGCGGTGACCGCGTGCGGGCAGGGTGCAATGCACGCGCTCTGTGCGCTCTGCCCGTCGGGTCCGATCGGCCGCCGTCCAACCACCCTCCCCACGACACCTCTCCATGTCCCAGCGCCACAGCCAACCCCCGTGCGCCACCCAATCCCCTCCCTGCTCCTCCCCAACGCCGGAATGCAGCTCGACGAAAGAGGCCGAGAGCTAGCGGCGGGAACATTGAGCTCGCGTGCCCGTTTTTCGCGCGTAGTGCGCGCCACTATGGCCGCACGCGTGCACCGCGTCGCCCTGTGCTCCTCTGCTTCACCCCACGCCGCTGCCCGAGTCCTCACCGCCCCCAGTTCGCCCTGCCGCTCTACTCCGGCAGAGCCCGAGCTCTGCCTCGCCTCCTCCTATAAATAGAGCACTCCTCCGATCGTTCTAGCCATCCCAACCCACCTCTCCACCCTCAAATCGAACTCTAGAAGCTGGTGGCAACGCCGAGAAGGCCTCTGGCCTTCGAACCTCGCCGGCGACCGCCGCGGATCCCCCTCCTCCGAGCACTCAAGATAGACCACCTCAGCTCCAACCGCTGCCACCAACGAGACCGTAGCAACCTCCTGAGCACGACGGTAGCAAGAACTCACCGGATTGTCGCCGGAAACACCGACTCCGATCAGCTCCGCCGCCGCCGTCTCTGGAGAAGATCGCCGCGACGCCGTCCGACCTCCTCAGCTCGAGTTTCGGGTACGTGTGTGACCGTCTCGCCGAGCTGAACCCATCCCCCTCCTCTCCAGTGATCGCCGACGTCTCCTCGCCGGAGAAACGCCGACGACAGCGCCGCCGCCCCCTGTTCCCTCCCTCTCCTCTGTTTAACCCTGCCAGCGGGTCCCGCTCGTCAGCCTCTCACTCGGCCGCCCGAAGCGGTATAAGTGGAGGCATATTCGCCGAATACGCTTTCGACGTGGCCGCTTCTGGTTTTTCTTTTTATTTCAGATTTTGACCAGATCTAATCCAACTTTGACCAGCTATAACTTTTAATCTATAAGTCCAAATGATTTGATTCTTTTTGCTACTGGTTTATAAAATTCCATAGTTTCTGTATGCCAAGTTTCAGAATTTTTCTTGCTGTTGAGAATTTCTGGTGCAATAAACAGTGTTATGTGACATTTTCTTTTTGTATTTAATTTAATTTCAGAAGAACCTAGTTGTGTTGGAGAAGGCCAGGAGTACTGTGACACTCCTCTAAACCAAGGCAAGCCACAACATTCATATGCAAGGATGGCATTGCAATGACTTGGTTTAATTGAATTAAATTCATCCTTTAATCACTATTTAAAATAATTTGCTATATAAATCTTGTTGCATAAACTTTGTTCTGTTATGCTGATAATTTGTGCAGTAGGATACATGCTTTCTTGCTAGTGTGAAGTAGGTATCATGGCATATACTCATATGACAACATGATGCATTTGTTATTCATGACCGTGACCCGTGCACCCATTCATTCACTATGGCTCGAATCATTTTCTTTTCAAGTTAAACTTGATAATAATCCAACTTGAACATGATGTTGATCGAGTCATGGTGCCACCTAATCGAGCTCACCAGTGCAACCACACTTGCCTGGATGGGGAGGCCCTAATGCGGTCTATTGTCATGCCTCTCGCCGGTGCCTCCTACGAGGGAAGGTTGTGCTCTGGCGCTACCCTGGCCCGGTAGGCAGTCATAACCTTGAGGACCCAAGTTTTGATGGTACCGAGGTCCCCTTTTGGGACAGTTTTGATGTTTGGCCACGATGGTGGCAGCCACAGAGGTGGCAGATGTCACATGTTGACATCAGGGTCACCCAGGATATAGCCCAAAGGGGAGTTTGTCGGAGTGGCCGGGAGAGTGTCATGCAATAGACTGGTTTTGTCGGAACGTCGTTGGTCCACCCGAATGGGAGCACGAGGCCATGAGTTCCGTGGTGTGGGTACAGTGTACTAACCTCTGCAGAGTGTATAATCTATCGATAGCCGCGTCCTCGTATATGGACACAGTTCGTAGTAGGTCACACCGTGGGTCAACAGATATAATTAACTTCCACACTAAGATTCACAAGATGGCACATGCAAACATGGTGATCGAGGATCACTATGCAAGGTATGAATGTGATCAAGTGAGGATCACGTTGGTAAGTTGTGAACGGTGGTTACGCGGTAACCCCGAAATGGTAAGTTGGTCCCGAGGACCATGGCAATACTTCACGCACATCTCATGTTGAGTAGCATCACGCTCATGCATTAAATCTGTTAAATGCCTTGTTATTGTTTGTCGCACTTGTTTTGTTTGCTGTGAGCTTGCGAGTACATTCAAAGTACTCACCTGGCTTATCATGCCAGATGCAGGAGAAGCCGTGCAAGGAGTTGACGTTGAGCAGTTTGTCGCGATCTAGGCCGCGTCCCAGCAGTGTCCCTGTGGAATGGAGTTCCGCTACCCCGTCATTCCGCTGCCGCGTAGTAGTTCCCTTATCATCGAGGCCCCTGTCATGTCTACTAAATAATGTACATAAGTGCAGCCGCACCGTGTGTGCCGCTTGGCCTCGCTTATCATGTAAGATGTAAACCTATGTTTCCGCTAAGAGATCAATAAATCGGTTGTTTTCTGTACCAAGTTGTTCTGTATTGCCAGAAGACTTGATCTCTGGGCTGGCAATGCAAGGTAAACCGGTTACTCTGAGCCGGGGTGCCACAATGCTTGGTATCAGAGCCACGCTGACTGTAGGACGCCCTAGACAGCCGACGCGTTAGAAAACGGTAGTTTTAGCCCCTGTAGTGATTTGAGGTCTATTGTGCACTTGGGTGTTGCATCGCATGCATATAGTTTGCATTTTATGCTGACCAGCTAATGTTGTGAGTGTAGATGGCACCACTCCCTTATCCGTACCAGCCTAAGCCAGCACCTTCCACCTTTCCGCATCTACTGACCAACGTGTGGCGCCGACTCTACCCCGATGGCGATGACCCCATATACCAGGTGTACCGAGAGCAGCTCGCCGATGGCGTTTACGAGTATCACGCGGAGGTCATCCTGCACAACAGTACCGTGGTGGGCACGTACACTCGCTCCACCAAGAGCGGGACGGCTTCTACACCCGACCAGGCAATCCAGTTTGCAGCATTCGAGGCTCTCACTGACTTGCGCTATAACGAGGTTCAGATGCAGACTCACCCAGGTTTCTACTTCTATCCGTCCCTGTACGAGTCAGGACAGATCCGCTTCCCTTACATTAATCCGGAGTGCGACCGGTCAGCCAGTCACCTGTCTCGCTACATAACGGCAGGATACTTTCTGATCACCAGTCTAGCCCAGGAGCTGACCCGCGTTCGAGGTGAGCTAGCTGCCGCTCGATCTGCATTCGCTCCACCTATTCTTATCCACACATCACTTGTTCCCCCAGCTACCTTACCCCCATCCACACCAGTGATCCCCACACCCTCCCAGAGTAGCTCAGGCACATCGGTAGTGACTCCCCACGAGTCCCCAGCCCAGTGGGCTATGCTTCTTGCTACCCCAGCTGCTCCGATGCTGCGGAGTCAGCCTGCTCCAGACCCTGAGGGAGAGCCTTACCGTCAGCGTCGTCGTGTTTCCTTTGCTCCGGATGTATCAGTTATCAGTTCCGGTTCGGAGTCTAACACCGAGGAGACACCAGCAGGACCGTCAGTGTGCCAGTGCGATCCCGGTCGTCGCATGTAGACGAGGATGATGTGGTGTTTGGTTGTATGCATGTAGTGGTACTATCCATGTTGTTACCTTGCTATGTATGCTGGATGGTGTATTGTATAATTATGTTGCTTTCTGTTATTCGCTTTGGCTTTTCTCGATTTCTTTTTCGGGTTTGTTGCTTCACCTCCCAATTTTTGCTTGTTTTCCCCTAATGGATGTTGCTCATCTCGATGCTTCATATTTGGAAACATATATAGGATGACAAGGTGTGGCAGTAACTGTCATGGTGGCGACAACACTCCAGTTCGTCGATCCGCCAGGCAAGCAGGACATTCTCCGGAACCATATCAGCCACCACCTCCTCCACCTCAAGCACCCACAACAGAACAGATTATGCGGATGTTTGAAGAGAAGAGGAACCAAGATCTGATGGAATTCTTGAGGAGCATGCAGACTGTGGTTGGGCAGAATAATCACAATGGTAATCACTCCAAGCTGTCAGACTTTCAGAGGACCAAACCGCCGAGTTTCAGTCAAGCAGTAGACCCGATGGAAGCCGATGATTGGTTGAGGACTATTGAGAAGAAGCTGGAAATTGCTCGCACAGAAGATGCTGACAAGGTGCCCTTCGCCACTCATTATCTTGAAGGACCAGCTGCTATATGGTGGGACAATGCCAAAGAGATGTGGCCCGTTGAAGACGAGATTACTTGGCAAAAATTCAAAGACAAATTCTGCAAGTACCATATTCCTGCAGGCATCATGAAGGTCAAGCAGCGAGAATTTCTCACTCTTACCCAAGGAACCTCGACTGTAAGTGAATATTTAAACAAGTTAAATCATTTGGCCCGTTACTCCACTCATGATGTGGCCACTGAAGAAAAGAAGATAGATCGGTTCCTCGGAGGGCTCAATCTTACCCTCCGATCTGCACTCAGCATGCTGGATTTCCCCGACTTCCAAACTTTGGTAAACAAGGCACTCATTGCCGAAAGGGAACACAAACTGGTTAATGATCATAAGACTGCCTTTGAAGACCGCAAACGCAAGTTTGAACCCAAGAAGGAAGGGCAAGTTTTTCAGAAGGTTCGTACTTGGCAGCAACCTCAGTTCGAGTTCAAGCCGACCTGGCAGCAGGGGAACATCAAGAATGAAAGTCAGATCAAGACTGTGGTCGCCAAGCCAAATAAGGAAGACTGTCAGCGTAACAATGCCTGTTTCACCTGCGGACAGACTGGGCATTACGCTAGGCAGTGTCCCAAGAACGGCAAGGCACAAGCCAACCTGAAACCTCAAGTCAATTACGTGGGGCAATTCCCCAAACGGAGATACATTCAAGGGCAAGTTCATCATATCTCCGTTGAAGAAGCCGCCGAAGTCCCCGAGGTGGTCATTGGTATGTTTCCTGTTAATGACATACCTGCAACAATTTTATTCGATTCCAGGGCTTCCCATTCTTTTATTTCGCGGAGTTTTGTTGCACAACATCGTCTTCCCTATACTCTTTTGGACAAAACTATGGTGGTACAGTCCCCCGGGTCCAGGCCCAAGACAAATATTGTATGCCGAGGGTTGACGATATCAATCTATGGAGTCAACTTCCCCGCATCACTGGTATCCATTGAGTCTCCCACCTTGGATATTATTTTGGGGATGGATTGGTTGACAAGACACCAGGTCTGCATCAACTGCGCAACAAGAGAAGTCACACTAATAAATCCCTCGGGCCAGTCCGCTCAATTCTATGCCGGTCGAGCCATACCAAAGAAAGGGATGGTTTATGCTGCCATTGCATCAGAAATGAATCTAGTCCCAGTGGTCTGTGAGTTCCCAGATGTGTTTCCAGATGAGTTGCCAGGCATGCCACCTGACCGGGAGCTGGAATTTTCTATTGAGCTTGTACCCGGAACAACACCAATTTACAAGAAATATTATCGAATGCCTTCGTCTGAACTAGTGGAGTTGAAGAAGCAATTGGATGAGATGCTCCAAAAAGGATATATTCGCCCCAGCTCATCTCCTTGGGGTGCACCTGCAATATTCGTGGGCAAGAAAGACGGCAGTCTTCGGATGTGTGTTGACTATCGTGCTCTAAATGATGTCACCATCAAGAATAAATACCCGCTGCCCAGGATTGATGATTTGTTCGATCAACTCAGCGGAGCTCAAGTGTTCTCCAAGATCGACTTGCGCACCGGGTATCACCAGCTGAAAATAAGAAAAGAAGATATCCCTAAGACAGCATTCACCACCAGATACGGGATGTACGAGTATACGGTCATGTCATTTGGACTGACCAACGCTCCTGCATTCTTCATGCACATGATGAACAAGGTGTTCATGGACTTCTTGGACAAGTTTGTAGTGGTGTTCATTGATGACATCCTCATATATTCCAAAAGTGAAGAGGAGCACAAGCAACATCTCCGAGCAGTGTTGGAACGATTACGCGCTCATCAACTCTACGCCAAGTTCAGCAAATGCGAATTTTGGCTAAAAGAAGTGGGATTCCTTGGGCATACCCTTTCCGCTCAAGGAGTGGCCGTGGACCAAAGCAAAGTCACCGAAGTTCTGAAGTGGAAGACACCTGTTTCAGTAACAGAAATCAGAAGTTTCTTGGGTCTAGCAGGCTATTACCGTCGTTTCATTGAAGGCTTCTCAAAGATTGCCAAGCCAATGACTGAACTGCTTAAGAAGAATCAGAAGTTTATATGGACCGAAGCATGTGAGAACAGTTTCAATGAGCTCAAGACCCGTTTGACTACCGCTCCAGTGTTGACTCTACCAGACATCTACCGGAGCTTCGACAACTATTGCGACGCATCCAGGCGTGGCATTGGGTGTGTACTTATGCAAGATGGAAAGGTCGTGGCCTATGCATCAAGGCAGCTCTGACCCCATGAGGAGAATTATCCTACCCATGACTTAGAGATGGCAGCTGTGGTTCACGCCCTAAAAATTTGGAGGCATTACATCATTGGAAAGCGATGCCAAATCTACACCGACCACAAGAGTCTCAAGTATGTATTCACACAGCCGGACTTGAACCTCCGACAAAGAAGATGGCTTGAGTTGGTCAAAGACTATGACCTGGGTATCAACTACCACCCAGGGAAAGCGAATGTGGTCGCCGATGCCCTCAGTCGCAAACCGGCTACCGCAAACTCATTACTCGAGCGTCTGCACCCAGAACTCCAAGAAGAAATAGCTCAGCTCAATATGATCTTATGTGATGCAATCTGCGCGGTTACCTTGGAAGTAACCCCTACCCTAGAAGACGAAATTCGAAAGGATCAACCTGGTGACCCAATGTTACTAAAGATAATGACTCAAGTACGAGAAGGGAAGACACCCGATTTCAACATTGATGACAAAGGTACACTCCGATTTCGAGATCGAGTATGTGTGCCGGACCTCGGAAAATTAAAACAACAAATTCTGAAGGAAGCCCATGAGTCCGCATACTCTATACATCCCGGAGGCACTAAAATGTACCAAGACTTGAAGCAAACGTTCTGGTGGGAAGGTATGAAGAAAGACATCGCCTATTACATCGCCTGTTGTGATATATGCAACAAGGTGAAGGCTGAACACCAGAAACCAGCCGGTCTGCTTCAACCCTTACCCGTTCCACAATGGAAGTGGGATGATATCTGCATGGACTTCATCGTGGGATTACCCAGAACCGCACGAGGAAACAATGCCATATGGGTCGTGGTCGACATGCTCACCAAGGTGGCCCACTTTATTCCAATCAGGACCACCTACCGTGCAGATCAACTTGCTCAACTCTATGTATCCAGGATTGTCAGTCTGCATGGGGTACCCAGGACTATCAGTTCACACCGAGGGTCTTTGTTTACCTCGGCATTCTGGCTACGTTTACACCAAGCCTTGGGAACCGCCTTGAAACACAGCACCGCTTATCACCCGTAGACAAATGGACAGACGGAGCGAGTAAATCAAATCTTGGAAGATATGCTCCGGGCATGCGCTCTTGCACAAGGACCCAAACGGGAAGACAGCCTGCCGTACGCTGAGTTCTCCTACAACAACGGCTATCAGACTAGTCTCAAAATGTCACCTTTTGAGGCTCTATATGGGCGTAAGTGCCGTACCCCGCTGAACTGGTCTCGGACAGGAGACAGCCGAATCTTCGGGACTGATCTGATGATGGAAGAGTGGCAAAATCTCATCAGAAAAGTTAATATGACTCAAAGCATAGGCAAATCAGCTTCGAACCAGGTGAATATGCATATCTCCGAGTTACCCCTATGAAAGGAGTCAAGAGGTTTCATACTCGGGGAAAACTTGCACCAAGATATATCGGTCCATTTCCAATTATGACCAGAGTGGGCCAAGTGGCCTATCAGTTGGAATTGCCTCCCGAACTATCCGAGGTTCACGATGTATTCCACGTATCTCAGCTACGGAGATGCATCGCACCACCCGCAAAGCAGGCAGATATGGCAGAACTAGAGTTGGCCAAGGATTTAACATATGAGGAGAAACCTTTGAGAATCTTGGAAGAAATGGACAGAGTCACCCGCAGCAAAACTATAAAGTTTTACAAGGTCCAATGGGAGCACCACACTGAGGACGAAGCCACCTGGGAAAGATCGGATTTCTTAAGGACTGCATACCCATATTTGTTTCCTGAGCAACCGAATCTCAAGGACGATATTGATCCTAAGGGGGGGGGAGGTTTGTAACACCCTGGATTTTTGCCCTTTTTCTTTTATTTGGATTTATTATTTGCATTTGGGTTTTCCAGTCATTTCTTTTGGACTTACCACTTGGATTTATTTTTGATTTTCTTCCAAGTGGGTTCCTTCATCCATAAACCCTCCCTGGACCTCATCCCTCTCATAATAATGCCATTGGGTATTTTTATTTAATGGCATTATACCCTTTTTCTCTCTGAAAATGCCTCTTTTCTCACTAAGCTCTTAAGCAACCCCTATTTTTATTGCCCAAAAAAATCCTAGAAAATTCCCAAATATTCGTTGGGTCATGCCTCACCTTCCTATGCAAAAATATCCCATGGTCATTTGGAAAATTTCAGCCCAGGAAAATATTTTTGCTTCTGGACAGAAAAGTCACTTTGTGAAGCAACTATATTATTCCTTGATCTTTTTAATCTGAAATTTTTACCACTTAATGACCTTCCTAAGTAATGCTTAAACGCCTAAAACCAGCCCCAGAATCTTAGCCGTTTGTCCTCAGCATTTGGAGCAAGTTTCTGTCCAGAAACTTTGCAGCTCCCTCTTGTCACCTCCAGTGAGCCATTTGGCAAGCCCAGCACATTTCTAGGCAAAGCTTTGAGAGGACTTCACGGTGGACATGGTTTGGCAGCGCCGAAAGCACCCCGAGTGCCTGTGCACGCGGTGACCGCATGCGGGCAGGGTGCAATGCACGCGCTCTGTGCGCTCTGCCCGTCGGGTCCGATCGGCCGCCGTCCAACCACCCTCCCCGCGACACCTCTCCATGTCCCAGCGCCGCAGCCAACTCCCGTGCGCCACCCAATCCCCTCCCTGCTCCTCCCCGACGCTGGAATGCAGCTCGCCGGAAGAGGCCGAGAGCTAGCGGCGGAAACAGTGAGCTCGCGTGCCCGTTTTTCGCGCGTAGTGCGCGCCACTATGGCCGCACGCGTGCACCGCGTCGCCCTGTGCTCCTCTGCTTCACCCCACGCCGCTGCCCGAGTCCTCACCGCCCCCAGTTCGCCCTGCCGCTCTACTCCGGCGGAGCCCGAGCTCTGCCTCGCCTCCTCCTATAAATAGAGCACTCCCCCGATCGTTCTAGCCATCCCAACCCACCTCTCCACCCTCAAATCTGTTGGAAATATGCCCTAGAGGCAATAATAAATTAGTTATTATTATATTTCCTTGTTCATGATAATCGTTTATTATCCATGCTATAATTGTATTGATTGGAAACTCAAATACATGTGTGGGTACATAGACAACACTGTGTCCCTAGTAAGCCTCTAGTTGACTAGCTCGTTGATCAAAGATGGTTAAGGTTTCCTAGCCATAGACATGAGATGTCATTTGATAACAGGATCACATCATTAGGAGAATGATGTGATGGACAAGACCCAAACTACGAACGTAGCATATGATCGTGCCAGTTTATTGCTATTGTTTTCTGCATGTCAAGTATCTGTTCCTATGACCATGAGATCATGCAACTCCCTGACATCGGAGGAGTACCTTGTGTGTATCAAACGTCACAACGTAACTGGGTGACTATAAAGGTGCTCTACAGGTATCTCCGAGGGTGTCTGTTGGGTTGGCATGGATCAAGACTGGGATTTGTTACTCCGTGTGACGGAGAGGTATCTCAGGGCCCACTCGGTAATACAACATCACAATGAGCCTTGCAAGCAATGTGACTAAAATGTTAGCCACGAGATCTTGTATTACGGAACGAGTAAAGAGACTTGCCGGTAACGAGATTGAACTAGGTATAGAGATACCGACGATCGAATCTCGGGCAAGTAACATACCGAAGAACAAAGGGAACAGTATACGGGATTAACTGAATCCTTGACATAGAGGTTCGACCGATAAAGATCTTCGTAGAATATGTAGGAGCCAATATGGGCATCCAGGTCCCGCTATTGGTTATTGATCGTAGAGGTGTCTCGGTCATGTCTACATAGTTCTCGAACCCGCAGGGTCTACACACTTAACGTTTGGTGACGATTAGTATAGTTGAGTTATTTTGTTGGTGACCGAAGGTTGTTCGGAGTCCCGGATAAGATCCCGGACATGACGAGCGTCTCCGGAATAGTCCGGAGGTAAAGATTGATATATGTGATAATAGTGTTTTGATCTCCGGAAGGTTTCCGGAATTCACCGGAAGGGGTTCCGGATGTTTACCGAAGTGTTCAGGGTGCAGCAACACTTTATATGAGCCAAAGGGGTAAAGCCCACGAGGTATTGGAAAGTGCAAAAGGAAGTTTTGCTGCTGCCTTAAGCGGTGCTACCGCTGGTAAGGCAGTACTACCGCGTAAGCGGTACTACCGCTTGTGTGAAGCGGTACTACCGCATAAGCGGTACTACCGCTTGTGTGAAGCGGTACTACCGCTCAAGCGGTACTACCGCTCGTGCGCGGTACTGCAGGGATCCGAGTTGGACTCTTTCCCTGCGGGCCAAACCGACCTTGTGCGGGCAAAACCGACCTGGAGGAGGCTTTTACTCCAAGTTTAGACCCCAAGGCTCAACATATAAATAGAGGGGCAGGGCTAGCACACGGGATACATCAAGATTTCCCAAGCCGTGTGTCGGCAACCCTAACCCTCTAGTTCTCCCGTCATAATCTCCGTAGTGCTTGGCGAAGCCCTGCAGAGATTGTTCCTCACCACCATCACCACGCCGTCGTGCTGCCGGAACTCATCTACTACTTCATCATCGCTCGCTGGATCGAGGAGGTGAAGGCGTCATCAAGCCGTACGTGTGTTGAACGCGGAGGTGCCGTCCGTTCGGCACTAGTTCGTGATCGGATCGAGGGACGACTTGCGATTTGGATCGCGGAGACGTTCGACTACATCAACCGCGTTTCTTAACGCTTCCGCTTAGCGATCTACAAGGGTATGTAGATTCACTCTCCCTCTCGTAGATGCTCATCACCATGGATAGATCTTGTGTGTGCGTAGGAAATTTTTTGTTTCCCATGCAACGTTCCCCAACAGTGGCATCTGAGCTAGGTCTATGCGTAGATGAGATCTCGAGTAGAACACAAACGAGTTGTGGGCGTGGGTGTATACATATTGCTTGCCGTTACTAGTTGATACTTGATTCGGCGGTATTGTGAGATGAAGCGGCCCGGACCGACATTATGCGTACGCTTACGCGAGACAGGTTCCTTCAACTGACATGTAACTTTATTGCATAAAGATGGCTAGCGGGTGTCTGTCTCTCTCACTTTAGTTGAATCGATTTCAATGAAGAGGGTTCTTTTAGAAGATCAAAAAGCAATCACTACACCACGTTGTGGTTTTGCGTAGGTAAGAACGGTTCTTGCAAACCCGTAGCAGCCACGTAAAATTTGCAACAACAATTAGAGGACGTCTAACTTGTTTTTGCAAGGTATGTTGTGATGTGATATGGCCAATTACATGATGAGATATATGTGATGTATGAGATGATCATGTGTTGTATAGAATATCACGACTTGCATGTCGATGAGTACGGCAACTGGCAGGAGCCATAGAGTTGTCTTTAATTATTTTCGCCGTTTTTGCTTTACTTTATCGCTATGAGTTAGCAATAGTCGTGGAAGCAACAGTCGGCGCGACAACCTCATGGCGACATGTTAATGGAGATCAAGATGATGGAGATCATGGTGTCATGCCGGTGACGATGGAGATCATGCCGGTGCTTTGGAGATGGAGATCAAAAGCACAAGTTCATGGCCATATCATGTCACTTATGATTTGCATGTGATGTTAATCCTTTTATGCATCTTATTTTGCTTAGGACGACGGTAGCATTATAAGGTGATCCCTCACTTAAATTTCAAGATAAAATTGTGTTCTCCCCGAGTGTGCACCGTTGCGAAAGTTCGTCGTTTCGAGACACGCCGTGATGATCGGGTGTGATAGACTCTACGTTCACATACAACGGGTGTAAGCCATGTTGCACGTGCGGAACACTCGGGTTAAACTTGACGAGCCTAGCATGTACAGACATGGCCTCGGAACACAAGAGACCGAAAGGTCGAACATGAGTCATATAGTAGATATGATCAACATGAAGATGTTCACCATTGAAACCACCTCAACTCACGTGATGATCGGACTTGAGTTGGTGGATTTGGATCATGTTACACTCGAATGACCGGAGGGATATCAATTTGAGTGGGAGTTTTTAAGTAATATGATTAACTAAACTCATTATCTAGAACAATAGTCTAAGTTGTCTTTGCTATATTTATGTTGTAGATCATGGCTCGCGCAGTAGCACCCCTGAATTTTAATGCGTTCCTAGAGAAAGCTAAGTTGAAAGATGATGGAAGTAACTTTGTGGACTGGGCCCGTAATCTAAGGATTATCCTTACGGCTTCCCAGAAGGCTTATGTCCTTGATGCACCGCTTGGTGATCCACCCGCTCCAGTTGAGTCTCTAGACGTTGTGAACGCCTGGCAGGCTCGTTCTGAAGATTACTCAATAGTTCAATGTGCAATATTGTATGGCTTAGAACCGGGACTTCAAAGACGTTTTGAACGTCATGGAGCATATGAGATGTTCCAGGAGTTGAAGTTTATCTTTCAGAAGAATGCCCGGATCGAGAGATATGAGATCTCCGATAAGTTCTATGCTTGCAAGATGGAGGAGAACGGGTCTATCAGTGATCACGTACTCAGAATGTCTGGGTACTCCACCCGTCTGGCTGAATTGGGGATGCCCCTTCCGCCAGAGGCTATCACTGACAGAGTTCTTCAATCATTGCCACCTAGCTACAAGAGCTTCGTGTTGAACTATAACATGCACGGGATGAACAAGTCAGTCGCCGAGCTGTTTGCCATGCTGAAAGCCGCTGAGTCTGAAATTCAGAAGGAGCATCAAGTGTTGATGGTCAATAAAACCACTAGTTTCAAGAAAAATGGCAAGGGTAAGAAGGGTAACTCCAAGAAGAGTGGCAAAGCAGTTGCTCCTCTCGTGAAGAAACCCAAGGCTGGACCCAAACCAGAAACTGTGTGTTTTCATTGCAAGGGAACTGGACACTGGAAGCGGAACTGCCCCAAGTATTTGGCTGACAAGAAGGCGGCCAACAACAAACAAGGTATATATGATATACATGTTATTGATGTGTACCTTACCAACTCTCGTTGTAGTGCCTGGGTATTTGATACCGGTGCGGTTGCTCATATTTGCAACTCAAAACAGGAACTGCGGAATAGACGGAGGCTGGCAAAGGACGAAGTGACGATGTGCGTGGGAAATGGTTCCAAGGTTGATGTGATCGCCGTCGGCACGCTCGCTCTTCGATTACCATCGGGATTAGTGATGAACCTGAATAATTGTTATTTAGTGCCTGCGTTAAGCATGAACATTATATCTGGATCTTGTTTATTGCGAGACGGTTACTCATTTAAATCAGAGAATAATGGTTGTTCTATTTATATGAGTAATATCTTTTATGGTCATGCACCCGATGTGAGGGGTTTATTCTTATTGAATCTCGATAGTAATGATACACATGTTCATAACATTGATGCCAAAAGATGTAGAATTGATAATGATAATACCACTTTCTTGTGGCACTGCCGTTTAGGCCATATTGGCATAAAACGCATGAGGAAGCTCCATGCTGATGGACTTTTGGAGTCACTTGATTTTGAATCACTTGACACATGTGAGCCATGCCTCATGGGAAAGATGACTAAAACGCCGTTCTCTGGTACAATGGAACGGGCAAGTAACTTATTGGAAATCATACATACTGATGTGTGCGGTCCGATGAGTATTGAGGCGCGCGGTGGTTATCGTTACTTTCTCACCTTCACTGATGACTTAAGTAGATATGGGTATATTTACTTAATGAAACACAAGTCTGAAACATTTGAAAAGTTCAAACAATTTCAGAGTGAAGTTGAGAATCATCGTAACAAGAAGATTAAATTCCTACGATCTGATCGAGGAGGAGAATATCTGAGTTATGAGTTTGGCAGTCACTTAAGACAATGTGGAATTGTTTCACAACTGACACCGCCTGGAACACCACAGCGTAATGGTGTGTCCGAACGTCGTAATCGAACCTTATTGGATATGGTGCGATCTATGATGTCTCTTGCCGATTTGCCACTATCGTTTTGGGGTTATGCATTAGAGACAGCTGCATTCACTTTAAATAGGGCACCATCCAAATCCCTTGAGACGACGCCATATGAACTTTGGTTTGGCAAGAAGACGAAGCTGTCGTTTCTTAAAGTTTGGGGATGTGATGCTTATGTCAAAAAGCTTCAGCCTGAAAAGCTGGAACCCAAAGCGGAGAAATGCGTCTTCATAGGATACCCAAAAGCGACAGTTGGGTATACCTTCTACCTCAGATCCGAAGGCAAAGTGTTTGTCGCTAAAAACGGAACATTTCTTGAGAAAGAGTTTCTCTCGAAAGAATTGAGTGGGAGGAAGATAGAACTTGATGAGGTTGTTGAACCTTTAGTTCAACCTGAAAGTAGCGCAGCGCAGAAAGATGTTTCTGTAGAGCCTACAACAGCTGAAGAGGAAGTTAATGATGATGATCATGAAGCTTTGGATCAAGTTGCTATCGAACCTCGTAGGTCGACAAGGACGCGTACTGCTCCTGAGTGGTACGGCAACCCTGTCTTAGAGGTCATGTTGTTGGACAACGATGAACCTACGAGCTATGGAGAAGCGATGATGGGCCCGGATTCCGAGAAGTGGTTAGAGGCCATGAAATCCGAGATGGGATCCATGTATGAAAACAAAGTGTGGACTTTGGAAGTATTACCTGAAGGGCGTAAGGCCATTCAGAACAAATGGATCTTTAAGAGGAAGC
Source organism: Elymus sibiricus (assembly GCA_039707655.1). Lineage (NCBI taxonomy): Eukaryota > Viridiplantae > Streptophyta > Magnoliopsida > Poales > Poaceae > Elymus > Elymus sibiricus. The sequence goes on from CM077666.1 coordinate 145,951,349, forward strand.
CGGACGCGGATGGTAATGTCACCGTCTATAAAGCTCGACTTGTGGCAAAGGGTTTTTCACAAGTTCAAGGAGTTGACTACGATGAGACCTTCTCCCCCGTAGCGATGCTTAAGTCCGTCAGAATCATGTTAGCAATAGCTGCCTTTTTCGATTATGAATTTGGCAGATGGATGTCAAAACAACGTTCCTTAACGGTTTCCTTAAGGAAGAGTTGTATATGATGCAACCAGAAGGTTTTGTCGATCCAGAGAATGCTGACAAAGTTTGCAAACTCGAGCGATCCATTTATGGACTGGTGCAAGCATCTCGGAGTTGGAATCTTCGCTTTGATGAGGTGAATAAAGCGTTCGAGTTTATACAAGTTTACTGAGAAGCTTGTATTTACAAGAAAGTGAGTGGGAGTTCTATAGCGTTTCTAATATTATATGTGGATGACATATTGCTGATTGGAAACAATATAGAAATGTTGGAAGGCGTGAAGGAATATTTGAACAAGAGTTTTTTAATGAAGGACCTAGGAGAAGCTGCTTTCATATTAGGCATCAAGATCTATAGAGATAGATCAAGACGCTTAATAGGACTTTCACAAAGCACATACCTTGATAAGATTTTGAAGAAGTTCAAAATGGATCAGTCCAAGAAGGGGTTCTTGCCTGTTTTGCAAGGTGTGAAGTTGAGTAAGACTCAATGCCCAGTGACTGCAGAAGATAGAGAAAAGATGAATGTCATCCCCTATGCTTCAGCCATAGGCTCTATCATGTATGCAATGCTGTGCACAAGACCCGATGTCAGCCTTGCCATAAGTATGGTCGGAAGGTTTCAAAGTGATCCAGGAATGGAACACTGGACGGCGGTCAAGAATATCCTGAAGTACCTGAAAAGGACTAAGGACATGTTTCTCGTTTATGGAGGTGATCAAGAGCTCGTCGTAAAGGGTTACGTCGATGCAAGCTTTGACACTGATCCGGATGACTCTAAATCACAAACCGGATACGTATTTATTCTTAATGGGGGTGCGGTTAGCTGGTGCACTTCCAAGCAAAGCGTGGTAGCTGATTCTACATGCGAAGCGGAGTACATCGCTGCCTCGGAGGCGGCGAAGGAAGGTGTCTGGATGAAGGAGTTCATGACAGATCTTGGAGTAGTGCCTAGTGCGCTTAACCCAATGACTCTGTTTTGTGATAATACTGGTGCCATTGCTCTAGCCAAGGAACCAAGATTTCACAAGAGGACCAGACACATAAAGCGACGTTTCAATTCCATCCGCGATTACATCAAGGAGGACAACATAAATATTTGCAAAGTACACACGGATCTAAATGTTGCAGATCCGATGACTAAACCTCTTCCAAGGGCTAAACATGAACAACACCAGAACTGCATGGGTGTTCGATTCATTACAATGTAAATCACATAGTGATGTGAACTAGATTATTGACTCTAGTGCAAGTGGGAGACTGTTGGAAATATGCCCTAGAGGCAATAATAAATTAGTTATTATTATATTTCCTTGTTCATGATAATCGTTTATTATCCATGCTATAATTGTATTGATTGGAAACTCAAATACATGTGTGGGTACATAGACAACACTGTGTCCCTAGTAAGCCTCTAGTTGACTAGCTCGTTGATCAAAGATGGTTAAGGTTTCCTAGCCATAGACATGAGATGTCATTTGATAACAGGATCACATCATTAGGAGAATGATGTGATGGACAAGACCCAAACTACGAACGTAGCATATGATCGTGTCAGTTTATTGCTATTGTTTTCTGCATGTCAAGTATCTGTTCCTATGACCATGAGATCATGCAACTCCCTGACATCGGAGGAGTACCTTGTGTGTATCAAACGTCACAACGTAACTGGGTGACTATAAAGGTGCTCTACAGGTATCTCCGAGGGTGTCTGTTGGGTTGGCATGGATCAAGACTGGGATTTGTTACTCCGTGTGACGGAGAGGTATCTCAGGGCCCACTCGGTAATACATCACAATGAGCCTTGCAAGCAATGTGACTAAAATGTTAGCCACAAGATCTTGTATTACGGAACGAGTAAAGAGACTTGCCGGTAACGAGATTGAACTAGGTATAGAGATACCGATGATCGAATCTCGGGCAAGTAACATACCGAAGAACAAAGGGAACAGTATACGGGATTAACTGAATCCTTGACATAGAGGTTCGACCGATAAAGATCTTCGTAGAATATGTAGGAGCCAATATGGGCATCCAGGTCCCGCTATTGGTTATTGATCGTAGAGGTGTCTCAGACATGTCTACATAGTTCTCGAACCCGTAGGGTCTACACACTTAACGTTTGGTGACGATTAGTATAGTTGAGTTATTTTGTTGGTGACCGAAGGTTGTTCGGAGTCCCGGATAAGATCCCGGACATGACGAGGGTCTCCGGAATAGTCCGGAGGTAAAGATTGATATATGTGATAATAGTGTTTTGATCTCCGGAAGGGTTCCGGAATTCACCGGAAGGGGTTCCGGATGTTTACCGAAGTGTTCAGGGTGCAGCAACACTTTATATGAGCCAAAGGGGTAAAGCCCACGAGGTATTGGAAAGTGCAAAAGGAAGTTTTGCTGCTGCCTTAAGCGGTGCTACCGCTGGGAAGGCAGTACTACCGCGTAAGCGGTACTACCGCTTGTGTGAAGCGGTACTACCGCATAAGCGGTACTACCGCTTGTGTGAAGCGGTACTACCGCTCAAGCGGTACTACCGCTCGTGAGCGGTACTACCGCTCGTGCGCGGTACTGCAGGGATCCGAGTTGGACTCTTTCCCTGCGGGCCAAACCGACCTTGTGCGGGCAAAACCGACCTGGAGGAGGCTTTTACTCCAAGTTTAGACCCCAAGGCTCAACATATAAATAGAGGGGCAGGGCTAGCACACGGGATACATCAAGATTTCCCAAGCCGTGTGTCGGCAACCCTAACCCTCTAGTTCTCCCGTCATAATCTCCGTAGTGCTTGGCGAAGCCCTGCAGAGATTGTTCCTCACCACCATCACCACGCCGTCGTGCTGCCGGAACTCATCTACTACTTCATCATCGCTCGCTGGATCGAGGAGGTGAAGGCGTCATCAAGCCGTACGTGTGTTGAACGCAGAGGTGCCGTCCGTTCGGCACTAGTTCGTGATCGGATCGAGGGACGACTTGCGATTTGGATCGCGGAGACGTTCGACTACATCAACCGCGTTTCTTAACGCTTCCGCTTAGCGATCTACAAGGGTATGTAGATTCACTCTCCCTCTCGTAGATGCTCATCACCATGGATAGATCTTGTGTGTGCGTAGGAAAATTTTTGTTTCCCATGCAACGTTCCCCAACAAAATCGAACTCTAGAAGCTGGTGGCAACGCCGAGAAGGCCTCTGGCCTTCGAACCTCGCTGGCGACCGCCGCGGATCCCCCTCCTCCGAGCACTCAAGATAGACCACCTCAGCTCCAACCGCTGCCACCAACGAGACCGTAGCAACCTCCTGAGCATGACGGTAGCAAGAACTCACCGGATTGTCGCCGGAAACGCCGACTCCGATCAGCTCCGCCGCCGCCGTCTCTGGAGAAGATCGCCGCGACGCCGTCCGACCTCCTCAGCTCGAGTTTCGGGTACGTGTGTGACCGTCTCGCCGAGCTGAACCCATCCCCCTCCTCTCCGGTGATCGCCGACGTCTCGTCGCCGGAGAAACGCCGACGACAGCGCCGCCGCCCCCTGTTCCCTCCCTCTCCTCTGTTTAACCCTGCCAGCGGGTCCCGCTCGTCAGCCTCTCACTCGGCCGCCCGAAGCGGTATAAGTGGAGGCGTATTCGCCGAATACGCTTTCGACGTGGCCGCTTCTAGTTTTTCTTTTTATTTCATATTTTGACCAGATCTAATCCAACTTTGACCAGCTATAACTTTTAATCTATAAGTCCAAATGATTTGATTCTTTTTGCTACTGGTTTATAAAATTCCAAAGTTTCTGTATGCCAAGTTTCAGAATTTTTGTTGCTGTTGAGAATTTTTGGTGCAATAAACAGTGTTATGTGACATTTTATTTTTGTATTTAATTTAATTTCAGAAGAACCTAGTTGTGTTGGAGAAGGCCAGGAGTACTGTGACACTCCTCTGAACCAAGGCAAGCCACAACATTCATATGCAAGGATGGCATTGCAATGACTTGGTTTAATTGAATTAAATTCATCCTTTAATCACTATTTAAAATAATTTGCTATATAAATCTTGTTGCATAAACTTTGTTCTGTTATGTTGACAATTTGTGCAGTAGGATACATGCTTTCTTGCTAGTGTGCAGTAGGTATCATGGCATATACTCATATGACAACATGATGCATTTGTTATTCATGACCGTGACCCGTGCACCCATTCATTCACTATGGCTCGAATCATTTTCTTTTCAAGTTAAACTTGATAATAATCCAACTTGAACATGCTGTTGATCGAGTCATGGTGCCACCGAATCGAGCTCACCAGTGCAACCACACTTGCCTGGATGGGGAGGCCCTAATGCGGTCTATTGTCATGCCTCTCGCCGGTGCCTCCTACGAGGGAAGGTTGTGCTCTGGCGCTACCCTGGCCCGGTAGGCAGTCATAACCTTGAGGACCCAAGTTTTGATGGTACCGAGGTCCCCGTTTTGGACAGTTTTGATGTTTGGCCACGACGGTGGCAGCCACAGAGGTGGCAGATGTCACATGTTGATATCAGGGTCACCCAGGAGATAGCCCAAAGGGGAGTTTGTCGGAGTGGCTGGGAGAGTGTCATGCAATCGACTGGTTTTGTCGGAACGTCGTTGGTCCACCCGAATGGGAGCACGAGGCCATGAGTTCCGTGGTGTGGGTACAGTGTACTAACCTCTGCAGAGTGTATAATCTATCGATAGCCGCGTCCTCAGATATGGATACAGTTCGTAGTAGGTCACACCGTGGGTCAACAGATATAATTAACTTTCACACTAAGATTCACAAGATGGCACATGCAAACATGGTGATCGAGGATCACTATGCAAGGTATGTATGTGATCAAGTGAGGATCACGTTGGTAAGTTGTGAACGGTGGTTACGCGGTAACCCCGAAATGGTAAGTTGGTCCCGAGGACCATGGCAATACTTCACGCACATCTCATGTTGAGTAGCATCATGCTCATGCATTAAATCTGTTAAATGCCTTGTTATTGTTTGTCGCACTTGTTTTGTTTGCTGTGAGCTTGCGAGTACATTCAAAGTACTCACCTGGCTTATCATGCCAGATGCAGGAGAAGCCGTGCAAGGAGTTGACGTTGAGTAGTTTGTCGCGATCTCGGCCGCGTCCCAGCAGTGTCCCTGTGGAATGGAGTTCCGCTACCCCGTCATTCCGCTGTCGCGTAGTAGTTCCCTTATCATCAAGGCCCCTGCCATGTCTACTAAATAATGTACATAAGTGCAGCCGCACCGTGTGTGCCGCTTGGCCTCGCTTATCATGTAAGATGTAAACCTATGTTTCCGCTAAGAGATCAATAAATCGGTTGTTTTCTGTACCAAGTTGTTGTGTATTGCCAGAAGACTTGATCTCTGGGCTGGCAATGCAAGGTAAACCGGTTACTCTGAGCCGGGGTGCCACATGCCACCACCACCCCGAAGGAACGACGTCACCCAGGCTGACGAGGGCGCTGGGGGCTACCAGGAGCCTCGCGCGGTCGCCTGCATCCTCGGCGGGTTCCAAGCCCCCGCGTCCATCCGCCACTTCAAGCAACTCTCTCGCGAGGTGTATGCCGCCCTCCCGAGGCCAGAGGCTTCGCGGCCCCTCAAGTGGTCGCAGTACGCCATCACCTTCGACTCCAAGGACCACCCCAAGTCCACGGCCTCCGCAGGCGCGCTCCCCATGCTGTGCACTCCCACCATCAGCAACGTCGCGGTCACCAAGACCCTCATCGACGGGGGTGCCGGCCTCAATGTGCTCTCCGTCGAGACCTTCGAGACGCTCTAGGTGCCCTACGACTAGCTGATGCCGACCAGGCCCTTTTCCGGAGTGACCGATGGCTCCACCGTTCCGTTGGGGCAAGTGCGCCTCCCCGTCACCTTCGGCACCCGCAAGAACTACCACACCGAGCTCATCGACTTCAACGTGGCGCACATCGGCCTGCCTTATAACGCCATCTTGGGCTACCCATCTCTCACCAAGTTCATGGCGGCCACCCATCACGCCTACAATGTCCTCAAGATGCCCGGCTGCTGCGGCATCATCACCGTCGCTTGCGATGAGAAGGACGCGGCCAACACCCTCGAGCGTGCCTACAAGGCTGCCGCTGTCGCGCACCCAGCCGACGAGGACGCGGCCGAGCCTTCCGAGGCCGCGCCCGCGAAGAAGAAGCAGCTATTCTCTCAGGACCGCGCTGAGACGAAGAAGGTGTCGGTGGACGGCAGCGGCTCCGGCCCTGCCTTCACCATCGGCACAGGCCTCCCTCCTGCATAGGAAAGCGCGCTCGTCACCTTCCTTCGGGCAAACTCGGATGTTTTCTCCTGGAAAGCATCCGACTTGTCCGGTGTGCCGAGGGAGGTGATCGAGCACCACTTAGCGGTGTGCCCCAATGCACGCCCAGTCAAGCAGAAAGCACGGCGCCAGGCACCGGAGAAGCAAGAGTTCATCGTCAATGAGGTTCAGAAGCTCCAAGAAGCCGGAGTCGTTCGTGAGGTGCGCAACCCCGAATGGCTCGCCAACCCAGTCGTCGTCCCCAAGAAGGGCGGCAAGGAGCGCATGTGCGTCGACTTCACCAGCCTCAACCAACTCTGCCCTCGTGACCCCTTCCAGCTGCCGCGAATTAGCCAGGGCATTGGCCCCACTTTCGGCAGCACGCGCATGCCCTTCGGGCTGAGGAACGCCGGTGCCTCTTTCCAGAGGCTGGCACCCTTCACGCCAGGGCCTCGTGAGCCTCCAACTCCTCGCGAGCTCCCGAGGCCTCGCGAGCACCTTGGCCCCGGAGGAGCGGACTCTCTTGGTGCGCCTCGCCAAGCGGCCTGACGTCACTACAGCGCGGTTCTGCCAGGTGCACCCGGCGCGTCGCCTCTCGCCGCGCCTCTCGAGCTTCGCTCCCGGAACCTTATCCTTTTGGTTGTGTAATGAATTTTACTGATTTCGCCCTGATGAGTTATGTTACCTGCTTAATCGCCTGTTAAGTTCAGTGTTGACCGGAGAGCGCCGCACGCTAGCGAACCCTCCGCTGACCGTTTTCGTGAGCGGGGGCTAGGCATGGCACCTGTGCTCGGGTCCGTCCCTGCAGCGCCGCCAAGTCCAAGTGACTCAGCTCTGGCTCGCGGGCCTGCTCCCGCGCACGTCACCTCACCAAGGTCCTTGGTGCCTTATCTCCTCACGCAACGGCCAAGGGTGAGTTAGCAAGCGCGTGCCGCTCCCCCCATTGCGAAATATTTCGGCATGCAGCCCCTCAGGAATCGAGCTGCGTGAAGACCTCGCGGGCGGCCTCTCGCGAGCCGGCCTCGCGAGGCGAAGACGCTTCTAACACCAAGCCTCGTGAGCACGCCTCGCGAGCTGCGTGAGCCCCTCATGAGCCGTGGCTCGCCCGACACCGCTCTCCGCCAAAAGCTAAGTGTGACTGCCTCGCGAGGCGCCCTTACCATCTCTTCTGCTCTCTCCCCTCGTGATCCCATTGAGTGCAGCGTTTTTCTTCTGCGTAAGCCGCTTGCACGCTAAAGGGGGGCCACCTGAGCATCGTGCCTCAGGAGCCCTCACTAGCTCCCGGTGCCCCTCACCTCCTGGCCTTGTCCCGGCATCGCGACCGGACATACCAGCGGCGGCTGAGGCCCGCCCGGGGGCTGGGTCTTAACGGCGTAGAGCGCTGAGGCGAGCAAATAAAAAAAAACCCAGCCTCACGAGAGGACTTCGGGAGAGAGTGCATACACCCCATGTCACGAAAGCACTAAGTTAAACATAGAAGATACTGTTTTCACGCCCCCGCGGGGCTACACCGGTTCAATGCAGGAAAATGAAAAGAAAGAAGGGGCCTAGGCGAGGCGCCGTCAAGACTCCAGCGCAGGGTGCCACGCGCATCCCCAAGCAGGCGCTGCGGGCACGAGCGGCTCCGTCACCGTACGCACGATGCTGCCGCCATCGGTTCCGGAGCCCCCGCCGCGCGCGCCTAGTCGGAGTCCTCGTCCTCGCTCTTGACGCGGGGAGAGTCACCGTCGCTTCCGCCCCCGCCAGTGGGGGCGACACCGTCGGAGGAGTCGTCCTCGCTGGAGGAGCCGCTGTAGCTGCCATCCTCGCTCTCCGCGCAGCACTCCAGGCGGCTACCGGGGAGCCCGAAGATCTTCACGAAGAGCGTGGCGGCCCCGTCATACTTGAACTGGAGGACGTGCCCCCGCTTCAGGCCGCGAGCGAGGGCGAACGACTTCCACCCCTGCCTCAGGAACATGAAGCCCGAGGGGGTGAGCTCCGTCGCCACCCAGGAGGGGCCGTTGCAGCAACCGTCGGCCTGCACCCACAGGCCCAAGGGCGCACAGTACGCCATCGCCGCCGCGAAAGAGTCCGGGAGCCGGAGCCAGGTGCAGGGGCTGCGGTGCATGTTCACAATGAACTCACGTGCCGCCTCCGCCGAGTGGCTCCTCGCCTGAGGCGGGAGCGCGGCCGCTTCGCTGTGGCCGCCTCGCGAGCGGCGCCCCTTCCGCGACTGCTGGGCCCGGCGCCGGCAGCCGTCGGGGAATGACCGTGCCCCCGGGGCGGGACCTGCGATGCGGCGGCGGAAGCACGGCCACGCCCTCTTCCCCTCGCCATTTTCATGGCGGCTCTAGGAAGGAGGTAGAGGAAGCTGGAGGAAGGAGAAGATGGGTGGGGAACTCCGGCCCTCCCCTCTCCCTCTTTATCCCGGCGCGGAACTCCCCTCGTCGCTACGCCTTCTCCGGCGTTGGGAGTTGGAGCTATAGCAAGTATGAAGGAAGGCAATGATGGCCTCGCGCCGCCCGCGCCAAGATTTATGTCAGCGCGGCGGTTACCAAGACGTCGTGGGGAAGTGGGGGCGTCCCCCGTCACATCGTGTGCCACGCGTCGCGCTTGGCCACAGGCGATTAGGGCCCGCGCCGCTTCGCCCCTCAGTAGGCGGGAACGCGCGCGTCGCGGGCCCGGGGGCTACTGTCGGGCCCATGGAACCCGGGGTATCAAGGCCCGTCTGCCTTTAGCCCAGGGCGCAACGCCTGGCGTGGGCCCAGTGGGCCGTCACCACCGAACTCTCACCAAGACGCCTCACGAGGCCCTGGCCCCCTGAGGCCCCCTCCTCAGGGAGTAGCAAGCAACGCTCAGCACCACCATCAACGGTCTCGCGAGGTCCTCTCACTAGGCGGCTTCCCGAGTGGCCTCGCGAGGCGGCTTTCCGAGGTGGCCTCCCGAGGCCCCCTCCCGCAGACGCTCGAGACGAAGGTTGTCCGCCTTGCCGCGCGGCCCGGAGCCCGTCACGTGGGTGACGCGCGCGGCGACGAACGGCAACAGAAGCCGCGCCAGCAGGCACGGATGAAGATGGTTTCCTCTTTTGTGTTAGGGGAGCAGGTCCAGCTATCTACTCTCCAAAGCAACCCCAAAGGTTGCCCGATCGGCGGAGGTCATCACCGAGCCCACCGGCGCGTCATGGATCATGCTTTGGCAGGCGAAGACCACCTTTAGTCAGGATAGCCTGAGCGCCTGTCCCCTTTCAAAATCGCCAAGTGTGGCAACCCTTCCTGCCTAAGTTTCCAGGGGGAAGAGGACCATGGCCGATATAAAGGGCAGAGCAGCCATTGTAGAAAAAAAAGATCGGCTCTAGAGAGAGGAGGATCGGCCCTTGTTCTGACCATCCTCAACCTTGTACTCACACACACACCAGAGCAATACCAGACAAGCAGGAGTAGGGTCTTACACCGCAAGGTGGCCCGAACATGGGTAAATCGCTGAGTCCCTCGCCCCGTCCCTCGCTATCGCGCTCTCGCCGTCGCCTCGCCGTCGCTTAACCGTGGTAGGAGACGAACTAGGTAGAACAAGCTCACCCCAGTGTTTGAACCTTTGGGTCCCCAGAGTCCCACTTCCGATAGTGCCCCAAGATTTCTACCGGAGAAAGTAGGACGAAAACGTGCATCAACCCCTATGCATAGATTACCCCAATGTCACCTCGGGAATCCGCGAGTTGAGTTCCAAAACATACATCAAGTGAATCAATATAGTACCCCATTGTCACCACGGGTATTCATATGCAAGACATACATCAAGTGTTCTCAAATCCATAAAAGTATTCAATCCAATAATAGTGAAACCTCAAAGGTAAAACTCAATTCATCACAACAAGATAGAGAGGGAGAAACACCATATGATCCAACTATATTAACAAAGCTCGTGGTACATAAAGATCATGCCAAATCAAGAACACGAGGGAGAGAGATCAAACACATAGCTACTAGTACATACCCTCAGCCCCAAGGGTGAACTACTCCCTCCTCGTCATGGAGACCGCCGGGATTATGAAGATGGCCTCCGGTGATGATTTCCCCCTCCGGCAGGGTGCCGGAAAAGGGCTCCAGATGGGATCTCTTGGGTACAGAGGCTTGCGGCGGCGTAGTCCAAAATCTAGCGTTATTTCTAGGGGTTTCTCTATTTATAGGATTTTTTGGTGTTGGAATCACGCAAGGAGGAGCCACAGGGGGCCCACGAGGCACCAGGGCGCGCCTGGGGGGGTGGCGCGTCCAGGTGGCTTGTGGGGCCCCTGTAGGTCTTCTGCTGCTCCCCTGAAGCTTCCTAGGTCTGTTTCCTTCCAGAAAAAATCGTCAAAAAGTTTCACTGCATTTGGACTTCATTTGATATGGATTTTCTGGAAAACCAAAAACAAGTAGAAAATAGCAACTGGCACTGGGCACTAGGTCAATATGTTAGTCCATGAAAATCATATAAAATCCATATAAAAGTGCACCAAAATCATACAAAACAATAATAAACATGGCATGAATACTTCATAAATTATAGATACGTTGGAGACGTATCAGCATCCCCAAGCTTAATTTCTGCTCGTCCTCGAATAGGTAAATGATAAAAGGAAATAATTTATGAAGTGTGAATGCTAGCATAGTGCATAAGTTTGATCAATGATAATTTCAATCACTTTTCCTAGCATCATAACAGCAACTCTTTCCCATAAAACTCATCATGATAAAGTAGCAATCAATTAACATGTTATGGTTCAAACAATGCATTCTCTTGAAACTTAACAACCTATGTTCTTAGTCACCAAACAATTACAATTCATCTTATCTTCAACAAAGTCTAAGTAAGAGCTCCACATACTCAATACCATATAGTCTTCTATGATTGCTAGTACTCAAAGCATATTTTTAGAACAAATAGCATCCATCGAACACACAGAAAGATAGGGGCTTAGTGTTTCGCCTCCCAACTTATTTATCATAGATATAATTGTCAACAATAATAATTCATGATCAAATATATTTGACTGGCCATACGTGCCTGGATCTTTCCCCACCACATGATGCTTGCCAACTAGAGAATAATTAAGGTTGAAATGAGAAGTAATACTATTGACTCTTTTATAAAAGTAAATACATAAAGTAAAAGATAGGCCCTTCGCAGAGGGAAGCAGAGGTTGTCATGCGCTTTTTATTTTTGGATGTGCAAGCCCTTAATGCAAAGGAACGTCACGTTATATTGCCCCTTGTGATAGCAACCTTTATTATGCAGTCCGTCGCTTTTATTTCTTTACCATCACAAGTTCGTACAACGCTTATTTTCCTTTGCAATAAAAGATCATACATATTTTAGGAACAATTTTTATTGCTTTTTTCATCGATGACAACTTACTTGAAGGATCTTATTCAATCCATAGGTAGATATCGTGGACACTTATGGGAAGAAACTGGGTTTAAGGGTTTTTGGATGCACAAGTAGTATCTCTACTTAGTATGAAATTTTGGCTAGCAAAAGATCCTAAGCAAGCACCGCATGTTGGAGGATCCATAACAATATAACTTCTATGCAAATATACCCAAACATAACTCATTACGTTGTCTTCCTTGTCCAACTTCAACTAATTTGCTCAAGTTTGAAAATAATTAATGGGTATTCACAATCATAAAAGATGTCCAAGATAATATATTTATATGTGAAAGTTCTCTTCCTTATACTAATCATTCATGAATTGCTTGTATGACCAATATTGTGATTGTCAAGCTTCAATAAATTTCACTTTCTAAACCAAATGTGAAATTACTACTAGGCATGATACAAGCATATGAAGCGCATATAATTTCAACTTTATGATATTCAATTCATTCAACAATTTACTCATAGGATATAAGTGAAGCACAAGAGTAAATGACAAACTACTCCAAAAAGATATAAGTGAAGACCAAATGAGTAGTTAAGTAAATAGGTAGCTATGTGAGGACTCTCTCTCATTTAAAAATTTCAGATCTTTAGTATTTTATTCAAACATCAAAGAAAAAAAATGACATTACAAGAATAGCACATATCATGTGAAGAAGCGAAAACTTAGGCTCAACGAAAACTGACCGATAGTTATTGAAGAAGAAAGGTGGGATGCCTACCGGGGCATCCCCAAGCTTATATGCTCGAGACTTCTTGGAATAATAACTTGGGGTGCCTTGGGCATCCCCAAGCTTGAGCTCTTGTGTCTCCTTAATTCCTCTCATATCATGGTTTCCTTAAATCTTAAGAACTTCATCCACATAAAACTCAACAAGAACTCGTGAGATAAGTTAGTATAAATCAACTCAAAACCTTAACATTCTCTACTGTAACAAATCACTAAAATTATAATTAAACATTGCATACTAAATGCCTCTGCATATTTAATACTCCTATCCTCAAATAGAAACATTAAACAAGCAAACATATGCAAACAATACAACTATAACAGCAATCTGCCAAAACAGGATAGTCTGTAAAGGGTGAATAAGAATTCATACTTCCCTAACTCCAAAAATTCTGAAAAATTACCACATGATAGAGAACTCATGCATTATTACTGTTTAAAAATTTCAGATTTTTATCATGTTCTAAATATTCAGTAATATTCTGGACATAACAGAAAACTTTCTGTTTTCAAACAGCAACCCATAAACTTGCAAACTGAGCATGGTAAAGGCTATAATTGGAATTTTATTGAACTAAAAGATACAAAACATGATTATTGATAACAGCAAGCAAATATCAACAAAATAAAATGATGCTCCAAGCAAAACTCATATTATGTGATGAATAAAAATATAGCTCCGAGTGAGGTTACCGATAGTGTTGAAGACGAAAGAGGGGATGCCTTCCGGGGCATCCCCAAGCTTAGTTGCTTGGGTATTCCTTGGATATTACCTTGGGGTGCCTTGGGAATCCCCAAGCTTAGGGTCTTGCCACTCCTTATTCTCCTCATATCGATATCTCACCCAAAACTTGAAAACTTCAATCACACAAAACTTAACGAAACTTGGTGAGATAGGTTAGTATGATAAAAATAAATCATCCACTTAGGTACTGTCAATACAAGATTCATAATTGTTCTAAAATAATGCCTACTGTAGTATATCATTTCCACAATTTATATTGCTCAATATAAGCTTATGGAAACACTAAAACAAGCAAACTATGCATCGAAAACAGAATCTGTCAAAAACAGAACAGCTTGTAGTGAGTGATTTAAAAACCATACTTCTATTCATCCAAAAATTCTGAAAAATTAGTAAAACGTAAAAAAATTGTAAGCCAATCCTCTGTAAAAATTTCAGCATTTTCTCACGCTCCAGTACAGAATAGAAATTTTACTACTGTAGGCAAAAGTTTCTTTTTTTGCACTGAATCAAATCAACAAGTATCCACACTATCCCAAAGGCATTACTTGGCACATTATTGAAAGAAAACATATAAAACATGATTACTACAGTAGCTTAATCATGTGAACACTCAAAAACAGTAGGGATAAGTATTGGGTTGTTTCCCAACAAGCACTTTTCTTTAATGCCTTTTAGCTAGGCATGATGATTTCAATGATGCTCACATAAGAATAAAGAATTGAAACATAAGGGGAGCATCATGAATCACATGAATAGAACATCTAAGCCTAACCACTTCCTATGCATAGGGATTTTGTGAGCAAACAATTTATGGGAGCAAGAATCAACTAGCATAGGAAGGCAAAACAAGCATAACTTCAAAACTTTCAACACATAGAGAGGAATCTTGATATTATTGCAACACCTACAAGCATATGATCCTCTCTCATAATAATTTTCAGTGGAATCATGAATGAATTCAACAATATAGCTATCACATAAAGCATTCTTTTCATGATCCACAAGCATAGAATTTTTATTACTCTCCACATAAGCAAATTTATTCTCAACAATAGTAGTGGGAGCAAACTCAACAAAATAATTATCATGTGATACTTGATTGGCATAATCCAACTAAAAATTAAAATCATGATGACAAGTTTCATGGTTATCATTATTCTTTATAGCATACATGTCATCACAGTAATCATCATAGATAGCAACTTTATTGTCATAATCAATTGAAATCTCATCCAAAATAGTGGATTCGTTAGTACCTAGAGTTGACACTCTTCCAAACCCACTTTCATCAATATAATAATCATAAATAGGAGGCATGTTATCATCATAATAAATTTTCTCATCAAAACTTGGGGGACTAAAAATATCATCTTCATCAAACATAGTATCCCCAAGCTTATGGCTTTTCATATCACTAGCATCATGGATATTCAAAGAATTCATACTAGCAACATTGCAATCATGCTTATCATTCAAAGATTTTATGCCAAACATTTTATTGAATTCTTCTTCTATCAATTGAGCACAATTTTCCGATCCATCATTTTCAAGAAAGACATTGTAAAGATGAATAATATGAGGCAACCTCAATTCCATTTTTTTTGTAGTTTTCTTTTATAAACCACACTAGTGATAAAACAAGAAACTAAAAGATTCAATTGCTAGATCTAAAGATATACCTTCGAGCACTCACCTCCCCGGCAACGGCGCCAGAAAAGAGCTTGATGTCTACTACACAACTTATTCTTCTAGACTCGTGTTGGGCCTCCAAGCGCAGAGTTTTGTAGGACAGTAGCAATTTTCCCTCAAGTGGATGACCTAAGGTTTATCAATCCATGGGAGGTGTAGGATGAAGATGGTATCTCTCAAACAACCCTGCAACCAAATACAAGAAATCTCTTGTGTCCCCAACACACCCAATACAATGGCAAATTGTATAGGTGCACTAGTTCGGCAAAGAGATGGTGATACAAGTGTAGTATGGATAGTAGATATAGGTTTTTGTAATCTGAAAATATAAAAACAGCAAGGTAGCAAGTGATAAAACGGAGCACAAACGGTATTGCAATGCTTAGAAACAAGGCCTAGGGTTCATACTTTCGCTAGTGCAATCTCTCAACAATGCTAACATAATTGGATCATATAACAATCCCTCAACATGCGATAAAGAATCACTCCAAAGTTTCTATTAGTGGAGAACATAAGATAGAAATTGTTGTAGGGTACGAAACCACCTCAAAGTTATCTTTTTCGATCAATCTATTGAGCCATCCCTATAAGTGTCACGAACAGCCCTAGAGTTCGTAACTAAATAACACCATATGATACACATCAACCAACTCTAATGTCACCTAGATACTCCAATGTCACCACAAGTATCCGTGAGTTGATTATTCAATATGCATCAAACAACTTCAGATTCATAATATTCAATCCACACCAAGAACTTCAAAGAGTGTCCCAAGATTTCTACCGGAGAAAGTAGGACGAAAACATGCATCAACCCCTATGCATAGATTACCCCAATGTCACCTCAGGAATCCGCGAGTTGAGTGCCAAAACATACATCAAGTGAATCAATATAATACCTCGTTATCACCACGGGTATTCATATGCAAGACATACATCAAGTGTTCTCAAATCCATAAAAGTATTCAATCCGATAATAGTGAAACCTCAAAGGTAAAACTCAATTCATCACAACAAGATAGAGAGGGAGAAACACTATATGATCCAACTATATTAACAAAGCTTGTGGTACATAAAGATCGTGCCAAATCAAGAACACGAGGGAGAGAGATCAAACACATAGCTACTAGTACATACCCTCAACCCCGAGGGTGAACTACTCCATCCTCGTCATGGAGACCGCCGGGATGATGAAGTTGGCCTCCGCTGATGATTTCCCCCTCCGGCAGGGTACCGGAAAAGGGCTCCAGGTGGGATCTCTTGGGTACAAAGGCTTGCGGCGGCGTAGTCCAAAATCTAGGGTTATTTCTGGGGGTTTCTCTATTTATAGGATTTTTTGGCGTTGGAATCACGCAAGGAGGAGCCACAGGGGGCCCACGAGGCACCAGGGCGTGCTTGGGGGGGTGGCGCGCCCAGGTGGCTTGTGGGGCCCCTGTGGGTCTTCTGCTGCTCCCCCGAAGCTTCCTGGGTCTGTTTCCTTCCAGAAAAAATCGTCAAAAAGTTTCGCTGCATTTGGACTTCATTTGATATGGATTTTCTGGAAAACCAAAAACAAGCAGAAAATAGCAACTGGCACTGGGGACTAGGTCAATATGTTAGTCCATGAAAATCATATAAAATCCATATAAAAGTGCACCAAAATCATACAAAACTATAATAAATATGGCATGAATACTTCATAAATTATAGATACGTTGGAGCCGTAACAGCATCCCGAAGCTTAATTCCTGCTCATCCTTGAATAGGTAAATGATAAAAGGAAATAATTTATGAAGTGTGAATGCTAGCATAGTGCATATATAAGTTTGATCAATGATAATTTCAATCACTTTTCCTAGCATCATAACAGCAACTCTTTCCCATAAAACTCATCATGATAAAGTAGCAATCAATTAACATGTTATGGTTCAAACAACGCATTCTCTTGAAACTTAACAACCTATGTTCTTAGTCACCAAACAATTGCAATTCATCTTATCTTCAACAAAGTCTAAGTAAGAGCTCCACATACTCAATTATCATATAGTCTTCTATGATTGCTAGTACTCAAAGCATATTTTTAGAACAAATAGCATCCATCGAACACACAGAAAGATAGGGGCTTGGTGTTTCGCCTCCCAACTTATTTATCATAGAGATAATTGTCAACAATAATAATTCATGATCAAATATATTTGACTGGCCATATGTGCCTGGATCTTTCCCCACCACATGATGCTTGCCAACTAGAGAATAATTAAGGTTCAAATGAGAAGTAATACTATTGACTCTTGCATAAAAGTAAATACATAAAGTAAAAGATAGGCCCTTCGCAGAGGGAAGCAGAGGTTGTCATGCGCTTTTTATTTTTGGATGTGCAAGCCCTTAATGCAAAGGAACGTCACGTTATATTGCCCCTTGTGATAGCAACCTTTAGTATGCAGTCCATCTCTTTTATTTCTTTACCATCACAAGTTCGTACAATGATTATTTTCCCTTGCAATAAAAGATCATACATATTGTAGGAACAATTTTTATTGCTTTTTGCACCGATGACAACTTACTTGAAGGATCTTATTCAATCCATAGATAGATATGGTGGACACTTATGGGAAGAAACTGGGTTTAAGGGTTTTTGGATGCACAAGTAGTATCTCTACTTAGTACGAATTTTTGGCTAGCAAAAGTTCGTAAGCAAGCACCACATGTTGGAGGATCCATAACAATATAACTTCTATGCAAATATACCCAAACATAACTCATTACGTTGTCTTCCTTGTCCAACTTCAACTACTTTGCTCAAGTTTGAAAATAATTTATGGGTATTCAAAATCATAAAAGATGTCCAAGATAATATATTTATATGTGAAAGTTCTCTTCCTTATACTAATCATTCATGAATTGCTTGTATGACCAATATTGTGATTGTCAAGCTTCAATAAATTTCACTTTCTAAACCAAATGTGAAATTATTACTAGGCATGATACAAGCATATGAAGCACATATAATTTCAACTTTATGATATTCAATTCATTCAACAATTTACTCATAGGATATAAGTGAAGCACAAGAGTAAATGACAAACTACTCCAAAAAGATATAAGTGAAGACCAAATGAGTAGTTAAGTAAATAGGTAGCTATGTGAGGACTCTCTCTCATTTAAAAATTTCAGATCTTTAGTATTTTATTCAAACAGCAAAGAAAACAAAATAAAACTACATTTCCAAGAATAGCACATATCATGTGAAGAAGCAAAAACGTAGGCTCAACATAAACTGACCGATAGTTATTGAAGAAGAAAGGTGGGAGGCCTACCGGGGCATCCCCAAGCTTATATACTTGAGACTTCTTGGAATAATAACTTGGGGTGCCTTGGGCATCCCCAAGATTGAGCTCTTGTGTCTCCTTAATTCCTCTCATATCACGGTTTCCTTAAATCTTAAGAACTTCATCCACATAAAACTCAACAAGAACTCGTGAGATAAGTTAGTATAAATCAAATCAAAATCTTAACATTCTCTACTGTAACAAATCACTAAAATTATAATTAAACATTGCATACTAAATGCCTCTGCATATTTAATACTGCTATCCTCAAATAGAAACATTAAACAAGCAAACATATGCAAACAATGCAACTATAACAGCAATCTGCCAAAACAGGACAGTCTGTAAAGGGTGAATAAGAATTCATACTTCCCTAACTCCAAAAATTCTGAAAAATTACCACGTGACAAAGAATTCATGCATGCTTACTGAGTAAAAATTTCAGATTTTAATCATGTTCTAACTATTCAGTAATATTCTGGACATAAGAGAAAACTTTCTGTTTTCAAACAGCAATCCATAAACTTGCAAACTGAGCATGGTAAAGGCTATAATTGGCATTTTATTGAACTAAAAGATACAAAACATGATTATTTATAACAGCAAGCAAATATAAACAAAATAAAATGATGCTCCAAGCAAAACTCATATTATGTGACGAATAAAAATATAGCTCCGAGTGGGGTTACCGATAGTGTTGAAGACGAAAGAGGGGATGCTTTCCGGGGCATCCCAAGCTTAGTTGCTTGGGTATTCCTTGGATATTACCTTGGGGTGCCTTGGGAATCCCCAAGATTAGGGTCTTGCCACTCCTTATTCTCCTCATATCCCAAAACTTGAAAACTTCAATCACACAAAACTTAACGGAACTTGGTGAGATAGGATAGTATGATAAAAATAAATCATCCACTTAGGTACTGTCAATACAAGATTCATAATTGTTCTCACATAATTCCTACTATAGTATATCATTTCCACAATTTATATTGCTCAATATAAGCTTATGGAAACACTAAAACAAGCAAACTATGCATCGAAAACAGAATCTGTCAAAAACAGAACAGCATGTAGTGAGTGATTTAAAAACCATACTTATATTCATCCAAAAATTCTGAAAAATTAGGAAAACGTAAAATAATTGTAACCCAATGCTCTGTAAAAATTTCAGCATTTTATCACGCTCCAGTACAGAATAGAAATTCCAGTACTGGACGCAAAAGTTTTTTTTTTGCACAGAATCAAATCAACAAGTATCCACACTATCCCAAAGGCATTACTTGGCACATTATTGAATGAAAACATATAAAACACGATTACTACAGTAGCTTAATCATGTGAACACTCAAAAACAGTAGGGATAAGTATTGGGTTGTTTCCCAACAAGCACTTTTCTTTAATGCCTTTTTAGCTAGGCATGATGATTTCAATGATGCTCACATAAGAATAAAGAATTGAAACATAAGGGGAGCATCATGAATCACATGACTAGAACATCTAAGCCTAACCCACTTCCTATGCATAGGGATATTGTGAGCAAAAAATTTATGGGAGCAAGAATTGTGGCACCCCGGATCAGAGCAACCGGTTTACCTTGCATTGCCCGCCCAGAGATCAAGTCTACTGGCAATACACAACAACTTGGTACAGAAAACAACCGCATTATTGATCTCTTAGCGGGAGCATAGGTTTACATTTTACATGATGAGCGAGGCCAAGCGGCACACACGGTGCGGCTGCACTTATGTACATTATTTAGTAGACATACCAGGGGCCGCGATGATAAGGGAACTACTACGCGACAGCGGAACGACGGGGTAATGGAACTCCATTCCACAGGGACACTGCTGGGACACGGCCTAGAGCGCGACATACTGCTCGACATCAACTCCTTGCATGGCTTCTCCTGCATCTGGAGATGTGATGAACTCCGCGAAATAAAAGAATGGGAAACCTCGGAATCGAATAAAATGGTTGCAGGTATGTCATTAACAGGGAACATACCAATGACCACATCGGGAACTTCGGAGATTTCTTCGGCGGAGATGTGATGAACTTGCCCTTGAATATACCTCCGTTTGGGGAATTGCCCCACATAGTTGACTTGAGGCTTCAGGTTGGCTATTGGCTTGCCGTTCTTGGGGCACTGCCTAGCGTAATGCCCAGTCTGTCCACATGTGAAACAGGCATTGTTACGCTGACAGTCTTCCTTGTTTGGCTTGGCGACCACAGTCTTGATATGACTTTCATTCTTGATGTTTCCCTGCTGCCAGGTTGGTTTGAACTCAAACTGAGGTTGCTGCCAAGTACGAACTTTCTGAAAAACTTGCCCTTCCTTCTTGGGTTCAAACTTGCGTTTGCGGTCTTCATAGGCAGTCTTATGGTCATTAACCAGTTTGTGTTCCCTTTCGGCAATGAGCGCCTTGTTCAACAAAGTTTGAAAATCGGGGAAATCCAGCATGCTGAGTGCACATCGGAGGGTAAGGTTGAGTCCTCCGAGGAATCGGTCTATCTTCCATTCTTCGGTGGCCACATCATGTGCAGAATAACGGGCCAAATGATTGAACTTGTTTAAATATTCACTTACGGTCAAAGTCCCTTGGGTAAGCGTGAGAAATTCTCGCTGCTTGACCTTCATGATGCCGGCTGGAATATGATACTTGCGGAATTTGTCTTTGAATTTGTCCCAAGTAATTTCGTCTTCAACAGGCCACATCATCTTGGCATTGTCCCACCATATAGCAGCTGGTCCTTCTAAATAATGAGTGGCAAAGGGCACTTTGTCAGCGTCTTCAGTGCGAGCAATTTCCAGCTTCTTCTCAATGGTCCTCAACCAATCATCGGCTTCCATCGGGTTCACTGCTTGACTGAAACTTGGCGGTTTGGTCCTCTGAAAGTCTGACAGCTTGGAGTGATTACCATTGTGATTATTCTGACCAACCACAGTCTGCATGCTTCTTAGGAACTCCAGCAGGTCTTGGTTTCTCTTCTCCTCAAACATCCGCATAATCTGCTTTGTCGTGGGTGCTTGAGGTGGAGGAGGTGGTGGCTGATATGGTTCTGGAGAATGTCCTGCTTGTCTGGCGGATCGACGAACTGGAGTATCGTCGCCACCATGACAGTTACTGCCACACCTTGTCATCCTATATATGTTTCCCAATACGAAGCATCGAGATGAGCAACATCCATTAGGGGAAAACAAGAAAAATAGGGAGGTGAAGCAACAAATCCGGAAGAGAAATCGAGAAAAGCCCAAGCGAATAACAGAAAGCAACATAATTATACAATACATCATCCAGCATACATAGCAGAGCAACAACATGGATAGTACTACTACATGCATACAACCAAACACCACATCATCATCGTCTACATGCGACGACAAGGATCGCACTGGCACACTGACGGTCCTGCTGGTGTCTCCTCGGTGTCGGACTCTGAATCGGAACTGATAACGGATACATCCGGAGCAAAGGAAACGTGACGACGCTGACGGGAAGACTCTCCCTCAGGGTCTGGAGCAGGGCGACTCCGCAGCATCGGAGCGCTGGGGTAGCGAGAAGCATAGCCCACTGGGCTGGGGACTCATGAGGAGTCACTACCGAAGTGCCTGAGTTACACTGAGAAGGCGTGGGGGTCACTGGGGTGGGTGGAGGTAAGGTAACTGGAGGAACAAGTGATGTGTGGATAAGCAGAGGTGGAGCAAAGGTAGATCGAGTGGCAGCTAGCTCGTTTCGAACGCGGTTCAGCTCCTGGGCTAGGCTAGTGATCAGAAAATATCCCGCCGTTATGTAGCGAGACAGGTGACTGGCTGACCGGTCACACTCCGGATTAATGTAAGGGAAGCGGATATGTCCCGACTTGTACAGGGACGGATAGAAGTAGAAACCCGGGTGAGTCTGCATCTGAACCTCGTTATAGCACAAGTCAGTGAGAACCTCAAATGCTGCAAACTGGACCGCCTGGTCGGGTGTAGAAGCAGTCCCTCCCTTGGTGGAGCGAGTGTACGTACCCACCATGGTATTGTTGTGCATGATGACCTCCGCGTGATACTCGTAAACGCCATCAGCAAGCTGCTCTCGGTACACCTGGTATATGGGGTCATCGCCATTGGGGTAGAGTCGGCGCCACACATTGCTAAGCAGATATGGAAAGGTGGAAGGTGCCGGCTCAGGCTGGTACGGATAAGGGAGTGGTGCCATCTACACTCACAACATTAACTGGTCAGTATTAATACTAAGCTATATGCATGCCATGCAACACCCAAGTGCAGAGTCTAACCTCAAACCACTTCAAAGGCTAAAACTACCATTTTCTAACGCGTCAGGAGTCTAGGGCGTCCTACAGTCAGCGCGGCTCTGATACCAAGCGTTGTGGCACCCCGGCTCAGAGCAACCGGTTTACCATGCATTGCCAGCCCAGAGATCAAGTCTACTGGCAATACACAACAACTTGGTAAAGAAAACAACCGCTTTATTGATCTCTTAGCGGGAGCATAGGTTTACATTTTACATGATGAGCGAGGCCAAGCGGCACACACGGTGCGGCTGCACTTATGTACATTATTTAGTAGACATAGAAGGGGCCTCGATGATAAGGGAACTACTACGCGACAGCGGAACGGCGGGGTAATGGAACTCCATTCCACAGGGACACTGCTGGGACACGGCCTAGAGTGCGACATACTGCTCGACATCAACCCCTTGCACGGCTTCTCCTGCATCTGGCATGATAAGCCAGGTGAGTACTTTGAATGTACTCGCAAGCTCACAGCAAACAAAACAAGTGCGACAAACAACAACAAGGCATTTAACAGATTTAATGCATGAGCATGATACTACTCGACATGAGATGTGCGTGAAATATTGCCATGGTCCTCGGGACCAACTTACCATCTCGGGGTTACCGCGTAACCGCCGTTCATAACGTACCAACGTGATCCTCACTTGATCACTTTCACACCTTTCATAGTGATCCTCGATCACCATTTCTGCGTGTGCCATCTTGTGAATCTTAGTGTGCAAGTTAGTTATATCTGTTGACCCACGGTGTGACTTACTACGAACTGTGTCCATATCCGAGGACGCGGCTATCGATAGATTATACACTCTGCAGAGGTTAGTACACTGTACCCACACCACGGAACTCATGGCCTCGTGCTCCCATTCGGGTGGACCAACGACATTCCGACAAAACCAATCTATTGCATGACACTCTCCCGGCCACTCCGACAAACTCCCCTTTGGGCTATGTCCTGGGTGACCCTGATGTCAACATGTGACATCTGCCACCTCTGTGGCTGCCACCGTCGTGGCCAAACATCAACATTGTCCCAAACGGGGACCTCAGTACCATCAAAACTCGGGTCCTCAAGGTTATGACTGCCTACCGGGCCAGGGTAGGGCCAGAGCACAACCTTCCCTCGTAGGAGGTACCGACGAGAGGCATGACAATAGACCGCATTAGGGCCTCCCCATCCAGGCAAGTGTGGTTGCACTGGTGAGCTCGATTCGGTGGCACCATGACTCGATCAACAGCATGTTCAAGTTGGATCAAGTTTAACTTGAAAAGAAAATGATTCGAGCCATAGTGTGTGAATGGATGCACGGGTCACGATTATGAATGACGAATGCATCATACTACCATATGTGCATATGACATGATTCCTACTGCCTACATTAACAAGTAAGCATGTAACCTACTGTATAATATCAAAATGACAGAACAAAGTCTATGCAATAAAAGTTATATGGCAAGTTATTTTAAATATTGAGTATATTATGAATTTAATTCCATTAAACCAAAGTCATTGCTATGCCATCCTTGTATATGAATGTTGTGGCTTGCCTTGGTTCAGAGGAGTGTCACAATACTCCTGGCCTTCTCCAACACAACTAGGTTCCTCTGAAAATATTTTAAATGCAAAAAGGAAAATGTCACATAACACTGTTTATTGCACCAGAAATTCTCAACAGCAAGAAAAATTCTGAAATTTGGCATACAGAAACTTTGGAATTTTATAAACCAGTAGCAAAAAGAATCATCTCATTTGGACTTATAGATTAAAAGTTATAGCTGGTCAAAGTTGGATTAGATCTGGTCAAAATTTCTAATGAAAAGAAAATCCAGCAGCGGCCACGTCGAAGACGTATTCAGAGAATACGCCTCCACTTATACCGTTTCGGCCGAGCGGGTGAGAGGTTGACAGGCGGGGCCCACGGTCAGGATTAAACAGAGGAGAGGGAGGGAACAGGGCCTGGCGGCTCTGTCACCGGCGTTTCTCCGGCGAGGAGACGTCGGCGATCACCGGAGAGAAGGGGAATGGGACCAGCTCGGCGAGACGGTCACGCACGTACCTGAAACACGAGCTGAGGAGGTCGGACGGCGTCGCGGAGATCCTCTCCAGAGACGGCGGCGGCGGAGCTGATCGGGATCGGCGTTTCCGGCGACAATCCGGCGAGCTCTTGGTACCGTCGTGCTCAGGAGGTTGCTACGGTCTCAGGGATGGCAGTGGTTGGAGCTGGGGTGGACTAGGGTGAGTGCACGAAGGAGAGGGATCCGCAGCCGTCGCCGGCGAGGTTTGAAGGCCAGAGGCCTTCCCGGCGTTGCCAGCAGCTACTAGGGCTCGATTTGAGGTTAGTGGTGAGGTTTGGGATGGCTAGAACGATCGGGGAGGGGCTCTATTTATAGGAGGAGACGAGGCAGTGCTCGGGCTCCACCGGAGTAGAGTGGCGGGGCAAACTGGGGGCGGTGAGGACTCGGGCAGCGGTGTGGGGTGAAGCAGAGGAGCACAGGGCGACGCGGTGCACGCGTGCAGCCACAGTGGCGCGCACTACGCGCGAAAAACGGGCACGCGAGCTCACTGTTCCCGCCGCTAGCTCTCGGCCTCTTCCGGCGAGCTGCATTCCGGCGTCGGGGAGGAGCAGGGAGAGGATTGGGTGGCGCACGGGGATTGGCTGCGGCGCTGAGACACGGAGAGGTGTCGCGGGGCGGGCGGTTGGACGGCGGCCGATCGGACCCGACGGGCAGAGCGCACAGAGTGCGTGCATTGCACCCTGCCCGCATGCGGTCACCGCGTGCACTGGCACGCGGGGTGCTTTCGTTGCTGCCAAACCGTGTCCTAGGCGTTGTCCCTTCAACGCTTTGCCAAGGAATGCGCTGGGCTTGCCAAATGGCTCACTGGATGTGACAAGAGGGAGCTGCAAAGTTTCTGGACAGAAACTTGCTCCAAGCAATGGGGACAAGTGGCTAGGATTCTTGGGCTGATTTTAGGCGTTTAAGCATCACTTAGGAGGGTGATCAAGTGGTAAAAATTTCAGCTAAAAAGGATGAAGGAAAAATATAGTTGCTTCACAATGTGCTCTTTCTGACCAGAAGCAAAAAACATTTTCCCTGGCTGAATTTTTCCAAATGACCATGGGATATTTTTTCATAGGAAGGTGAGGCATGATCCAAAGAATATTTGGGAATTTTCTTGGAATTTTCTGGACAATAAAAATAGGGGTTGCTTCATAGCTTAGAGAGAAAAGGAGCATTTTCAGAGAGAAAAAGCATATAATGCCATTAAATAAAAATACCCAATGGCATTATTATGAGAGGGATGAGGTCTAGGGAGGGTTTATGGATGATAAAGCCCACTTGGAAGAAAATCAAAAATAAATCCAAGTGGTAAGTCCAAAAGAAATGACAGAAAACCTCAAATGCAAATAATAAATCCAAATAAAAGAAAAAGGTAAAATCCAGGGTGTTACAAGAATCAACTAGCATAGGAAGGCAAAACAAGCATAACTACAAAACTTTCAACACATAGAGAGGAATCTTGATATTATTGCAACACCTACAAGCATATGATCCTCTCTCATAATAATTTTCAGTGGCATCATGAATGAATTCAACAATATAGCTATCACATAAAGCATTCTTTTCATGATCCACAAGCATAGAATTTTTATTACTCTCCACATAAGCAAATTTATTCTCAACAATAGTAGTGGGAGCAAACTCAACAAAATAATTATCATGTGATACTTGATTGGCATACTCCAACTAAAAATTAAAATCACGATGACAAGTTTCATGGTTATCATTATTCTTTATAGCATACATGTCATCACAATAATCATCATAGATAGCAACTTTATTGTCATAATCAATTGAAATCTCTTTCAAAATAGTGGATTCATTAGTACCTAGAGTTGACACTCTTCCAAACCCACTTTCATCAATATAATAATCATAAATAGGAGGCATGTTATCATCATAATAAATTTGCTCATCAAAACTTGGGGGACTAAAAATATCATCTTCATCAAACATAGCATCCCCAAGCTTATGGCTTTTCATATCACTAGCATCATGGATATTCAAAGAATTCATACTAGCAACATTGCAATCATGCTTATCATTCAAAGATTTTATGCCAAACAATTTATTGAATTCTTCTTCTATCAATTGAGCACAATTTTCTGATCCATCATTTTCAAGAAAGACATTGTAAAGATGAATAATATGAGGCAACCTCAATTCCATTTTTTTGTAGTTTTCTTTTATAAACCAAACTAGTGATAAAACAAGAAACTAAAAGATTCAATTACAAGATCTAAAGATATACCTTCGAGCACTCACCTCCCCGGCAATGGCGCCAGAAAAGAGCTTGATGTCTACTACACAACTTATTCTTGTAGACTCGTGTTGGGCCTCCAAGCGCAGAGTTTTGTAGGACAGTAGAAATTTTCCCTCAAGTGGATGACCTAAAGTTTATCAATCCGTGGGAGGTGTAGGATGAAGATGGTATCTCTCAAACAATCCTGCAACCAAATACAAGAAATCTCTTGTGTCCCCAACACACCCAATACAATGGCAAATTGTATAGGTGCACTAGTTTGGCAAAGAGATGGTGATACAAGTGTAGTATGGATAGTAGATATAGGTTTTTGTAATCTGAAAATATAAAAACAGCAAGGTAGCAAGTGATAAAACAGAGCACAAACGGTATTGCAATGCTTAGAAACAAGGCCTAGGGTTCATACTTTTGCTAGTGCAATCTCTCAACAATGCTAATATAATTGGATCATATAACAATCCCTCAACATGCGATAAAGAATCACTCCAAAGTTTATATTAGTGGAGAACAAAAGATAGAAATTGTTGTAGGGTACGAAACCACCTCAAAGTTATCTTTTCCGATCAATCTATTGAGCCATCCCTATAAGTGTCACGAACAGCCCTAGAGTTCGTACTAAAATAACACCATATGATACACATCAACCAACTCTAATGTCACCTAGATACTCCAATGTCACCACAAGTATCCATGAGTTGATTATTCGATATGCATCAAACAACTTCAGATTCATAATATTCAATCCACACCAAGAACTTCAAAGAGTGCCCCAAGATTTCTACCGGAGAAAGTAGGACGAAAACGTGCATCAGCCCCTATGCATAGATTACCCCAATGTCACCTCGGGAATCCGCGAGTTGAGTGCCAAAACATACATCAAGTGAATCAATATAATACCCCATTGTCACCATGGGTATTCATATGCAAGACATACATCAAGTGTTCTCAAATTCATAAAAGTATTCAATTCGATAATAGTGAAACCTCAAAGGTAAAACTCAATTCATCACAACAAGATAGAGAGGGAGAAACACCATATGATCCAACTATATTAACAAAGCTCGCGGTACATCAAGATCGTGCCAAATCAAGAACACGAGGGAGAGAGATCAAACACATAGCTACTAGTACATACCCTCAGCCCCGAGGGTGAACTACTCCCTCCTCATCATGGAGACCGCCGGGATGATGAAGATGGCCTCCGGTGATGATTTCCCCCTCCAGCAGAGTGCCGGAAAAGGGCTCCAGATGGGATCTCTTGTGTACAGAGGCTTGCGGCGGCGTAGTCCAAAATCTAGGGTTATTTCTGGGGGTTTCTCTATTTATAGGATTTTTTGGCGTTGGAATCACTCAAAGAGGAGCCACAGGGGGCCCACGAGGCACCAGGGCGCGCCTGGGGGGTGGCGCGCCCAGGTGGCTTGTGGGGCCCCTGTGGGTCTTCTGCTGCTCCCCCGAAGCTTCCTGGGTCTGTTTCCTTCCAGAAAAAATCGTCAAAAAGTTTCGCTGCATTTGGACTTCATTTGATATGGATTTTCTGGAAAACCAAAAACAAGCAGAAAACAGCAACTGGCACTGGGCGCTAGGTCAATATGTTAGTCCATGAAAATCATATAAAATCAATCTAAAAGTGCGCCAAAATCATACAAAACTATAATAAACATGGCATGAATACTTCATAAATTATAGATACGTTGGAGACGTATCAAGGCTTCATGAACCTTCTGGCCTCCTCTCCAAGTCTCCAGGGTCTCTTTTGTCCAGAAAAAAATCTCTAAAAAGTTTCGTGGCATTTGGACTTCATTTGGTACCGATTTCCTGAAAAACCAAAAACAAGCAGAAAACATCAATTGGCACTGGGCACTAGGTTAATAGGTTAGTCCCAAAAAATGATATATAATTGCATATAATTGCATATAAAAACATCCAAGATTGATACTATAATAGCATGGAACAATGAAAAATTATAGATACGTTGGAGACGTATCAGTGCGCGCCTGAGAAAACAGCTGCTTCTTCTTCGCGGGTGCAACCTCAGGAGGCTCGACGTCGTCCTCATCAGCAGGGTGGGCAGTGGTGGCAGCCTTGTAGGTGCTCTCAAGGGAGCGGACTACGTCCTGCTCGTTGCAGCGGACGGTGATGATGTCGCTGCAGCCCGACATCTTGAGGACGTTGTAGGCGTGGTGAGTCACTGCCATGAACTTGGCGAGTGCAGGGTAGCCCAAGATGGCGGTGTACGGCAGGCCAATGTGCGCCACATCGAAGTTGATGAGCTCAGTGCGGTAGTTGTTGCGGGTGCTGAAGGTGACAGGAAGGCGCACCTGCCCCAAAGGCAGCGTGGAGCCATCAATGACACCTGAGAAGGGCCTCGTCGGCATCAACTGCTCATAGCGTACTTGGAGCTTCTCAAAGGTCTCGATGGAGATCACGTTGAGGCCTACGCCTCCGTCGATGAGCATCTTGGTGACAGCAACATTGCTGATGGTGGGGGTGCACAGCATGGGGATCGCGCCCACTGCCTCCGTGGACTTGGGGTGGTCCTTGGAGTCGATGGAGATGGCGTGCTGTGACCACTTGAGGGGCTGAGAAGCCTCAGGCCTTGGGAGGGCTGCGTTCACCTCATGAGCGAACTGCTTGAAGTGGCGGTTGGACAGGGGAGCCTGGGCCCTGCCAAGGATGCAAGCCACCTCGCGAGGCTCCTGGTAGCATCCGGCACCCTCGTCAGGCTGGTTGCCGTTGTTCCTTCGAGGCGGTGGCGGCAACAGCGGTAGAGCGGCGTTGGCCTGAGGATTGGCCTGCCGCGGCTGGTCGTGCCAGCCCTGCCGGAAGTTGTTGTTGCCGTTGTTGCCGCGGTCGCCCCAACTGTTGTTGTTGCGGCCGCCGCGCCCGTCCTGGCGGCTCTCGCGAAGCAGCTTGAGCTCGTGGCAGTCTTCGGTGTCGTGGGAGAACATGTCGTGGTAGGCACAATACGGGCGGCCGTCCTTCTTGGGCACGTAGCGGTCGCGGCTGCGCTTTTGCTCAGGCTCCGCTGTGAGCACGGCAGGGCCCTTACCCTTGGTGTCTTTGCTCTTGGCCTTGGCGGCATCTGGCGCCACGTCTGAGTCGTTGTGGATGAAGAGGCGGCCCTCCTCAGCCTTGGCGCACCTGTCGGCGAGGTCGAACAGGTCAACCACGGTGTCAAGCTCGTCGTTGATGGCGAGCTTCTCACGCATCCAGACGTCCGTGACGCCGGAGGAGAACGCGGAGGTGATGGCGGTGTCGGAGGCGCGTGGTATCTTGTTGTGCACTTGGCTGAAGCGCTGGATGTACTTGCGGAGAGTCTCGTCAGGGCGCTGGCGCACGGCGCGCAAGTCATTGAGCGTGAGGGGGCGCTCGTGCGTGCCCTTGAAGTTGGCGATGAATTGCCGGCATAGCTCGGACCACGAAGAGTTGGATGCCTCGGGAAGGTTCATGAGCCAGGAGCGCGGGGCGTCCTTGAGGGCCATGGGGAACCAGTTCGCCATGACCTTGTCGTCACCGTTCGCCGCTTCGATGCTCAGGGTGTAGAGCTGCAGGAACTCCGTGGGGTTGGGGGTGTCGTCGTAGCGAGGAGGCAAGTCCGGCTTGAACTTCGTGGGCCACACCACGCGGCACAGCTCACAGGGTGAAGGCACGGCAGCCCCCGATGCTGGAGGCGACGCCGCCAGCAAGGGCGGCACGGTTCTGGCGACCTGTAGCCGCGACCTCCTGGACGGTGCGGTCCTGACACTGGCACTGCTGCTCGAGGAGCACGCGCACCTCGGGCGGCGCGCGGCTAACGATCTAGCAGCTCTTGTTGTCGGGGTCCGACCAAGACGTGTTCCGGGACGGCTCTCATGCCCGCGCACCGCGGTGGCGCCCGGAGCCCTCGTTGGACGGAGGAGGTGGCGATGGAGGCGCGCCATGCGCCACCTCCCCGGCGCAATGCGACGGAGGGTGGAGCGAGTGAGAGGGCATAGGGGCGTCTCCGGCGATGTTGACGAGCTCGGTGATGCGACCCAGCCAGGCATCGTAGCCGGCCTCGATGGGGCGGTAGCGTAGCAGCTCGCGCGCCATGAGCAGCGCGGCCTGCTGATCCATCTCCAACGTATCTATAGTTTTTTATTGTTCCATGCTATTATAGTATCAATCTTGGATGTTTTATATGAAATTATATGCCATTATATATCATTTTTTGGGACTAACCTATTAACTCAGTGCCCAGTGCCAGTTGCTGTTTTTTTGCTTGTTTTTGTCTTTTCAGAAAATCATTATCATAAAGAGTCCAAACGAGAAATAAACTTTCGATTAATTTTTTCTGGACCAGAAGAGACCCACGAAGCTTCGGGAGAAGACCAGAGGAGCCACAAGGGAGCCACAAGCTCGGAGGGCGTGCCCTGGGGGGCAGGGCGCGCCCCCCCAGGCTTGTGGGCCCCTCGTAGCCCCTCCTGACCTAGTTCCAGCGCAATAAATTCCCAAATATTCCCAATATACTAGAGAGACAGAAGAGAAAACCTTTCCGCCGCCGCAAGCCTCTGTTCTTCCGTGATTCCATCTGGAGGCCTTTTTCGGTACTCTGCCGGAGGGGGAATTGATCACGGAGGGCTTCTTCATCAACCTTGTTGCCCTTCCGATGATGTGTGAGTAGTTTACCACAGACCTACAGGTCCATAGCTAGTAGCTAGATGTCTTCTTCTCTCTCTTTGATCTTCAATACCATGTTCTCCTCGATGTTCTTGGAGTTCTATTAGATGTAATTTTCTTTTGCGGTGTGTTTGTTGGGATCCGATGAATTGTGAGTTTATGATCAGATTATTCATGAGAAATATTTGAGTCTTCTCTGAACTCTTTTATGCATGATTATTATAGCTTTGTATTTCTCTCCCATCTATCGATTTGGTTTGGCCAACTAGATTGGTTTATCTTGCAATGGGAGAGGTGCTTTGTGATGGGTTCAATCTTGCGGTGCTCAATCCCAGTGACAGAAAGGGACATGACACGTATTTGTATTGTTGCCATTAAGTATAAAAAGATGGGGTTTAATCATATTGCTTGAGTTTACTTTGTCTACATCATGTCATCTTGCTTAGGGCATTACTCTGTTTCATACTTAATACCCTAGATGCATGCTGGATAGCGGTCGATGGGTGGAGTAATAGTAGTAGATGCAGGCAGGAGTCGGTCTACTTGTCTCGGACGTGATGCCTATATACATGATCATTGCCATGAATCTGTCATAACTATTTGCTTTTCTATCAATTGCCCAACAGTAATTTGTTTACCCACCGTATGCTATGTGTTCGAGAGAGAAGCCTCTAGTGAAAACTATGGCCCCCGGGTCTACTTTTATCATATATTAAAACCGAAAATACCTTGCTGCAATTTATTTACTTTTATTTTATTTAGTATTTTAGTTTATCAATCTATCACTATCAGAATTAATCCTTGCAAATAACTGCTAAGAGGATTGACAACCCTCTTATTTGCGTTGGGTGCAAGTGTTTGCTTTTGTGTGTGCAGCTGCTGCTAAAGGGATTTTGCGTGGTTCTCCTACTGGATTGATAACCTTGGTTCTTAACTGAGGGAAATACTTATCTCTACTATACTACATCATCCTCTACTCTTCGGGGAAATACCAGTGCTGTCTACAAGTAGCACCTGTGGGCCCGGCGGCTCGCGGCGGGCAAGCGAGGACGCGGTGGTGGTGTGGCCGGCCGGATGCACGGATGGGTGGAGGGAGGAGGCCTGCTGTTCCCTAGCAGTACGGTCGGTGGCGGCACTAGCACGACGACGACGGTTGTCACGGGCGACCGGCTCCATCTGGGCCACCCTGACCGCCTTGCACTCCGCGCGCTCGCGACAAGCGTCGGCCATGGCGATATCGAAGTGGGTGAAGCAGAAGCACGTCCCCTACCTGGCACGCCAAATGTCGGATTCGAGGCTCCGGTGACCCTGGTTCGAACTCTGGGGATGCGCTCGCTCCTACCCGCTAGATGGTGACCATGGCGAGCCTACGGCGAGAGCACGCTGAGCACAGTGCACGGCAGGGGACACAGTAGCTACCCAGGTTTGGGCCACCTCGCGGTGTAAAACCCTACTCCTTCTTTGTATTGGGATTATTGTGGAAGAGTGTTCTCTCGTACAAGGTTGAAGACGAGGGAATCGATCTCCCTCTACGGTGGTGATAACCCACAAGTATAGGGGATCAATTGTAGCTTTTTCGATAAATAAGAGTGTCAAACCCAACGAGGAGCTAAAGGTAGAATTAATATTCCCTTCAAGTTCTATCGACCACTGATACAACTCTACGCGCACTTAACGTTCGCTTTACCTAGAACAAGTATGAAACTATTTTGTAGGTCATAGGATAGGTTTGCAAGAATAAAACTAGAAGTAAATTGTGAGATAATAAAACTACGAGTAAATTCCAAGATAATAAAAGTTAGTTCTTTAGTAGAAAGCTTTTGTAACACAAGAGAATGATTTGTCCATAGGCAATCGATAACTAGACCGGTAATCATTATTGCAATTTTATATAAGGGAGAGGCATGAGCTAACATACTTCCCGTACTTGGATCATATGCACTTATGATTGGAACTCTAGCAAGCATCCGCAACTACCAAAGATCATTAAGGTAAAACCCAACCATAGCATTAAGTATCAAGTCCCCTTTACTCCCATACGCAACAACCCCCTTACTCGGGTGTAAGCTTCTGTCACTCTGGCCGCCCACCATAAGAGAATTATGAACACATTGCAAACCCTACAGCGGGAATCCCCCATGTGTGCGCGGCACAGAAGGCACCATAGGACAGCACCAAAATAAAACGTACAACTCAAACCAATCACGATCATCAATCAACCCATAGGACAAAACGGATCTACTCAAACATCATAGGATGGCAACACATCATTGGATAATAATATGTAGCATTAAGCACCATGTTTAAGTAGAGATTATAGTGGGGAGAAGAGGTGTTACACCACTGCATAGAGGGGGAGAGAGTTGGTGGTGACGGCGGCGAAGTTGTTGGTGTAGATCGCCGTCACGATGATTGCCCCGGCGGCGTTCCGGCGCCACCGGGAAAGAGGGGGAGAGAGCCCCCCTCCTTATTCTTCTTCCTTGGCCTCCCCCCTAGATGGGAGGAGAGTTTCCCCTCTGGTCCATGGCTGCCATGGCGGCGGAGGGGCAGGAGCCCCTCCGAGATTGGATCTCTCTCTCTGTTCTCTTCTGTTTCGCGTTCCTGTTTTCTGGCCCTTCACCGTTTCTTAAATTCCCGGAGATCCGTAACTCCGATTGCGCTGAAATTTTAACACGATTTTTTCCGGATATTATCTTCCTTGCGGCCGAAGAAGGGCACTTATCGACCTACGAGGGCCTCACAAGGCACCACAGCGCCCCCCCCCCCCCTGGCGCGCCCTGGTGTATCGTGGGGCCCACGAGCACCGACTTGCGTTCATTCCACCTCCCAAAAATCACATATATTCCAAAATAATTCTCCGTAAAATTTTATTGCATTTGGACTTCGTTTGATATGGATATTCTGCGAAACAAAAAACATGCAACAAACAGGAACTGGCACTGGGCACTGGATCAATATGTTAGTCCCAAAAATAATATAAAATGTTGCCAAAAATATGTGAAAGTGGTAGAATATTGGCATGAAACAATCAAAAATTATAGATACGACGGAGACGTATCAGCATCCCCAAGCTTAATTCCTGCTCGTCCTCGAGTAGGTAAATGATAAAAAAGATAATTTTTGATGTGGAATGCCACCTAGCATAATCTTGACCATGTAATCTAATCATGGCATGAATATTAAGACACGAGTGATTCAAAGCAATAGTCTATAATTTGATATAAAGATATCAATACTCAGGCATCCCAACAAACAATCATGCCTTTCAGAATAAAAATGCTAAAGAACGCTATCCCTACAAAATCATACAGCCTTGTCATGCTCCATCTTCTTAACACAAAATATATATCATGCACAACCCCGGTGTCAGCCAAGCAATTGGTTCATACTTTTAATGCGCTTCAGCTTTTTCAACCCCCACGCAATACATGATAATATGGAGAAGACAAAAAAAGGAAGAAAGTCTCACATCGACGCGGCTAATCAACGGGCTATGGAGATGTCCATCAATTGATGTCAATGCGAGGAGTAGGGATTGCCATGCAGCAGATGCACTAAGAGCTATAAGTGTATGAAAGCTCAAACTGAAAACTAAGTGGGTGTGCATCCAACTTGCTTGCTCATGAAGACCTCGGGCATTTGAGGAAGCCCATCATCGGAACATACAAGCCAAGTTCTATAATGAAAATTCCCACTAGTGTATGAAAATGAAAGCATAGGAGACTCTCTATATGAAAAACATGGTGCTACTCTGAAGCACAAGTGTGGTAAAGGATAGTAACATTGCCCCTTCTCTCTTTTTCTCTCATTTCATTTCATTTTTTTCTCTTTTTTTCCTTTTTTTTCTTGGGCTCTTTTTGGCCTCACCTTTTTTTTTTGTCCGGAGTCTCATCCCGACTTGTGGGGGAATCATAGTCTCCATCATCATTCCCTCACTGGGACAATGCTCTAATAATGAATAATGATGATCATCACACTTCTATTTACTTACAACTCAAAATTACAACTCGATATCTAGAACAATATGACTCTATATGAATGCCTCTGGCAGCGTACCAGGATGTACAACGATCTAGCGTAGCAAAGATATCAAAAAACGGACAAGCCATGAAAATATCATGCTAACTATCTTACGATCATGCAAAGCAATATGACAATGAATGCTCAAGTCATGTATATGATGATGATGGAAGTTGCATGGCAATATATCTCGGAATGGCTATGGAAATGCCATACTAGGTAGGTATGGTGGCTGTTTTGAGGAAGATATAAGGAGGCTTATGTGTGATAGAGCATATCATATCACGGGGTTTGGATGCACCGGCGAAGTTTGCACTGACTCTCGAGGTGAGAAAGGGCAATGCACGGTACCGTAAAGGCTAGCAAATTGCGGAAAGGTGAGACTGCGTATAATCCATGGACTCACATTAGTCAGAAAGAACTCACATACTTATTGCGAAAGTTTATTAGCCCTCGAAGCAAAGTACTACTACGCATGCCCCTAGGGGGAGATTGGTAGGAGTTAACCATCGCGCGCCCCCGACCTCCACGCAAAGGAAGACAATCAATAATAAATCATGCTCCAACTTCTTAGCATAACGAGAGACTATACGTGCATGCTTAGGGAATCACAAACCTTAACACCAATATTCCTACTAAACCACAATCATTCACTAGTACCTCCCACATATTATCATCTCTATATCGCAAAACTATTGCAAGGAATCAAACATATCATATTCAGTGATCTACAAGTTTTATGTAGGATTTTATGACTAACCATGTGAATGACCAATTCCTGTTGACTCTCTAAATGGATATAAGTGAAGCAAGAGAGTTTAATTCTTTCTACAAAAGACCATGCTCTAACAAATATTAGTGAAGCAAAAGAGCATTCTACAAATAACGGTTTTCTATATGAAGAGAAACAGGCATCCAAACTTCAAATGATATAAGTGAAGTGCTTGAAGCATTCTATAAATCAAGTGAAGGACTATCTCATACCAGCATGGTGCATTTATTAAAAGAAAAAGAAAAGGCACACAACGCTCCAAGAATTTACGCATATCATGTGAACAAAACAAAAACCGAGACATACCGATAATTGTTGAATAAAGATGGGATTCCTTCTGGGGCATCCCCAAGCTTAGACGCTTGAGTCTCCTTGAATATTTACTTGGGGTGCCTTGGGCATCCCCAATCTTGAGCTCTTGCCTCTCCTCATTCTTCTCATATCAATACCTCCTCGATCTTTGAACACTTCATCCACACAAAACTTAACAAAACCTTCGTGAGATCCGTTAGAATAATAAAGCAAATCACTACTTTAAGTACTGTTGCAAACCCATTCATATTTTATTTTTGCATTATACCTACTGTATTCTAACTTCTCCATGGCTTATACCTTCCGATACAATCCATAGTTTCATCAAAACAAGCAAAACAATGCATCAAAAACAGAATCTGTCAAAAACAGAACTGTTTGTAGTAATCTGAACATTGACCATACTTCTGTAACTCCAAAAATTCTGAAAAATTAGGACATAATAAAAAAAATTGCATAGCAGTACTGTGTAAAAATTTCAGAATTTTTGCAAGTTCCAGTAAAAAAAGTAAATTCACGCGCTACAGCAAAAGTTTCTGTTTTTGCACCGCACATACCAAACAAGCAATTTAAACATCCTAACGGTAAATCTTGGCACATTATTTTTATAATACAATGGATTTGTACAAGGGGATAATTATTTTTGTTGAAAAGTTTCTGTAATTTAAGATTTGCAAAGTTTCCATGGGCATGAACAAAGTTCAAGGAGCTCCCTCACTTCAACGGTGCTCGTCTTTCTTACTTTCACTTTCCTTTTTGAAAAGTTTTAGGTTCCCCTCTATATTTTTTTTTGTTTTTAAACTTTTCAAAAGCACTCAACAGAAATAAATGACTCTCTAAAACTTCCGGGTTGTCTCCCTGGCAGCGCTTTCTATAAAGCCATTAAGCTAGGCATAAAGTGATCAAGTAATCGATCCACCCGGATCCCAAGTGACGGTGTCCTGGATTAGGGGGTGCTAACCTAGCCGGCCCGTCTCCTCGGTTGGGCCGATATGCCTCTGTGCGTGATCAAGATGGACTCCGGAGGCCACACACGGGAGACGTGATCGAGGCTGTCTCTACCGAAGACTTGTAGTACACTTCAAGATTTGTCCAGCTGTCTTACTCCTAGATACCGACCTTGTAACCCTAGATACCCTCTCTAGCGTGTATATAAGCCATCGGGTTTAGCCCGTAGAAGGGGGGAAAACGCAATATTGCTCACCTAGCCCTAGAAGTTAGACTCATATTACGATCTCAAGGTAGATCAACTCTGTACTTGTTACATCTCCATCAATATAAACAGAAGCAGGACGCAGGGTTTTACCTCCATTAAAAGGGCCTGAACCTGGGTAAACATCGTCTCCCTCGTCTCTGTTACCATCGATCCAAGATCCACAGCTCGGGACCCCCTACCCCGAGGTCTGCCAGTTTTTACACCGACACTGGTGCTTTCATTGAGAGTTCCGCTGCGCGATCACCAGAATGATTGATGGCTCACCTGCAGATCAACTGCACTAATGGCTGCGGGGATGTTTACGCCCCTGGCCAGCTTTTCGTCTTCGGCAGCATGGTATTTTGCGCCGACTCGACGGGTCACCTGACCTCTGTCGAGAACTATGCCCCAGGTCGGATCGTGACTTTCGGCGGCCTCGAGTACACTGCAGATTCCCGTGGTGAACTCATCTTATCGGGGTGGACTCCCGGCCAGATCGAGAGCTCGGCTGGTTCCGGAGGCTCGACTCCGGAGCCGGACTCTGTCATGGCGCCTCTTGAGACCCCTGACACCGCTACTCCGGCCAGTCTCTCCCCGATCGCCAGTCCAGAGATGGATCCGGCTCCCATCCCTGAAATTGCGCCGGTGCCAGAATTTATTCTGGCACGGAACCCGAAACTATGTTCAGACTCCCGCCGCTCCGAAGACGCATCTGGTTACACGCCGGGTGTACTTCGAATCAGCCCTGCCTATGGCGCATCCATGAATCCTGAAGAGTTATCTCACCTCGATGAGATGCTTGACCGCATTCGGAGTATGTCCATCTCGGACGGCAAGACTTCGGTTTACAATCAGATCGGCCTTAAAACCGACGATAGGGAAATTTACATCCCACCCACCACCCACCTAGTCGCCACGATCGATGATTTAACCGATGTGTTGGACTACGGCGAACCCTCAGACATGGAGGAGGACATCAATGGCCCCATCGAGAACACCTTGCCCCCGGTAAACGCGGGCAGGTGGACCGCCACGTCCACCTACGATGTCTACATGGTGGACACTCCGAAATCCCCTCCAAGACGCCGGCGAAGGCGCCGAATGGGCAATAAAGGGGAACCCAGTGGCAACGACGCGACAGCCAATAATGGCGACGCGGAGGACGGCGACGCCGATAACCATGAGGAGGAAGTTCAAGCCTCCCCAGTAAGGAACGACACACCAGACCGACCTCTTGGAGACTCAGATCCCGATAACCTCTTTGAAGGGGCCGACGACAACTACATGCCGGAATCCGAGGAGGACGAGAGCCTCGGCACCGAGGACTACATCGTCCCTGAAGACCCTTTTGAACAAGAGCGCTTCCGACGATGCCTCGTTGCGACGGCCCGGAGCTTAAAGCGCAAGCAGCAGCTGCTGCAGGCCAATACCGATGCGCTAAATGAAAAGTGGATTGAAGTGCTCTCCGCCAAGCAAGACATGGAAAACCTACGCCATAATGCACCGAAATCATACCCACGTGGGCGTCTTTTACCGGAGTTCGACGAGGAGCTCGCTGACGACCTCGATCGGCCCCCTAGAGGCCGGGACAGGCCAAGACAAGAAGACCCCGGTGAACGGCCACCTCCACGCCGTCATGGCAAGGACCCCGTGGATCACTTAGATCCTCACGATGCTAGACGTCATATTGAGGAAAATAGGGGTCCCCCTCGGTCCATCTACGGGTCAAGGGGATGTACGCCCGCCGGGCCCGACGGCGACGATGCCTGGATGGACAGGAACGGCCGTGCCCGAGATCAAGCCTACTCACGACTCTCCCCCGACCTCCGACAAGATGCTCCTCGGTCCCGAGGTCCGGCCCACCCGATCTGCTTCACAGATAGGGTGATGGAACATCAGTTCCCGGAAGGGTTTAAACCCATCAACATAGAATCATACGATTGCACCACGGACCCAGCAGTTTGGATCGAAGATTTCCTCCTGCATATACACATGGCCAATGGAGATGATCTCCATGCCATTAAATATCTGCCGCTCAAGCTCAAGGGGCCGGCGAGGCATTGGCTTAACAGCCTCCCGCCTCACTCTATCGGCAGCTGGGAAGCCCTAGAAGACACTTTTCGAGCAAACTTCCAGGGCACATATGTCCGACCTCCGGACGCGGATGACCTTAGCCGTGTCACCCAGCAGCCAGGCGAATCCGCCCGGAAATTCTGGAACAGGTTCCTCACCAAGAAGAACCAGATCATAGACTGTTCCGAAGCCGAGGCCATCGCCGCATTTAAAAACAATATTCGAGATGAATGGTTGGCTCAACAACTCGGCCAAGATAAGCCGAGAACCATGGCTGCCCTAACCGCACTAATGACTGGCTTTTGTGCGGGAGAAGATAGCTGGCTCGCCTGAAGTACTCATAATGGCGAGGCAGGCACCTCGGAAACTCGCGACGCCAATGGAAAACCAAAGCGCAACAAAAATAAGCGCAGGTACAAGAATGGCGGAAGAGACACTGAAGACGCCACAGTCAACGCAGGATTCACCGGACCTAAATCCGGGCAGAAAAGAAAACCCTTTAAAGGGAACAAAGACGGACCTAGCCAGCTTGATAGACTCCTGGACCGCCCATGTGGGATCCACGGTACTCAGGAAAAACCAGCAAACCACACTAATAGGAATTGTTGGGTCTTTAAACAAGCCGGCAAGATAGCGGCAGAGGGTCAGAGTAAAACCCAACACCGCAGTGATGATGAGGATGAACCTCGGCAGCCCAATAATGGAGGCTAAAAGAAATTTCCTAATGAGGTAACAGAGGTCAACATGATCTATGTCACCCACATCCCTAAAAGGGAGAGGAAACGTGCACTTCGGGATGTATACGCGCTGGAGCCAGTCGCCCCGAAGTATAACCCATGGTCGGCCTACCCGATCACTTTCGACAAGCACGATCATCTGACCAGCATCAGGCATGGCGGATCGGTAGCGCTCGTCCTGGACCCTATTGTTGATGGTTATCATCTAACGCGCGTCCTGATGGACGGGGGAAGCAGCCTTAACCTCATCTACGAGGACACAGTTCGGAAGATGGGCATTAACTCATCTCGGATTAAGCCGAGCTCTACCACCTTTAAAGGTGTCATTCCGGGCGTTGAAGCCCGTTGTACCAGAACAGTCACCCTAGAGGTAGTCTTCGGTTCGCCCGAGAACTTCCGAAGCGAAGAGTTAATCTTCGATATCGTACCCTTCCGGAGCGGATACCATGCGCTCTTAGGGCGCACAGCCTTTGCACGCTTTAACGCAGTCCCGCATTACGCCTATCTCAAGCTCAAAATGCCGGGACCCAACGGCGTCATCACAGTCAATGGCAACACGGAACGTTCACTCCGGACAGAGGAACAAACCGCGGCTTTCGCAGCCGAGGTTCAAGCGTCCGAGAATGCAGCCCGCAACGATAAACGCGCCGCCCGCTCCTTGAAGCGCGCCCGTGCTGCACAAATCAACCTCGGCCAGGTGCCCCCGCACCCGAAATAGGGATGCGGGCTCCTCGTGTGCCCTCTCTGGAGTGGGCACTACGTCCCCAGAGTGCATAACTTCGCACTCAAGATTCCCTGGGACGTCGAGGAGCCAGAACGACTACCCAAACATCGGCGCGGATTAACCACGCAAAGATGAGGCTTAGAGCCCCTGCACAGGCAAGCATCTGTAAAAGGAACTGCCAAACTTCTATGTGGTTTTAAAACCACAGAGTGGCTTCGGCCACACCTCCCTTCAAGGAACTTGGTCAATCAAACACCTAGAGTGTATAAAGGGCCGGAAGGGCATCGACCTTCGCAAATTCTTCGCCATCAATGGTGACGATCTGGTCAACAGTCCGGAAACGCAGATGTGCGGCACGTAGCGGTCCGGATCCTTTAAAATCCGTTAGTGATTATCCGACCTGTTTTTCCTCTTTCTTCTCTACCATCTACATTGTACTCTTTCAATTACTCTCGTCACAGCTGGGCATGTACACGATTGATATTATGAAATAAAGAAATTGTGCCCTTTCAAGGTCTCTATTGTATTTCTTTATCAGCATAAGATCTGGGACGATGCAGTTCTCTAAAAAGATGCAATTGTATAACAAAGTCCGATGTATTCGGCGTCTCGAATGTTGGCCTTATATGCATCAGTTTCGAACCTAGATTTTGGTCAATAGTTGGGTTGCCCGGCTCCTATGTGTACCCCTTACGTTTCCGATGAATTCGGCTAAGGGTGTAACGGGAGAACCACTGCGATTGCGCCGCCAGGTCAATTGGCATGGCGCCTCGGTGGAGAAAGCCGAAAACTGACTATCTAGGTAGGTGTAAACTGGTCTGCCATCCGGAGACCGCGTCAAGCGATGTGACGATAGAGATCACCCATGTCAAACGAAGGGCTTCCATTCCTAGCCAAAGTGTGCCCTGGCCTAGACCTCGGCCGAGCTGGCCGAACACTTCTTACACCGGGGGCTGGTCATCAGCCCCCACAGTCAAACTCTTATGACTAAATGAAAGATATCAAGCCACTATAGTCCGATTGCCTATTTCCTATAAGACACCGACCACCTCCGGGTACCGAGACGTCGGCTAAGGGTGCAGTGTGCCTTAAGGAACACCCTTTGTATGACCTACACTGGGGCTGAAGCCGACGACTGGCCACTCTCATTTTAAACAGCCATATAGGAGGAATAATTAAAATTATAAAACAACACACATGGAATCTTAAGCCATTCTCATTCAACAAAAGATAAAGTTTGTACATTGTACACCCCGGCATTCCGAAGTATCATCTAAAAATACAGAGTGTCTTTGGGGCACATGGCCTCGGTGGTCCGAGCTCCCGCCTCCACCTCGGCGAAGAACTGCTCGGCGGTCCGCGGCTTGTCGGCAGGGGGGCCCGCGGCACATGTCTCCGCATCAACCTTGCGGAAGTGAGTCTTCACGCAAGCATATGCCCTCCGCGCCCCTTCGAAGCACGCGGACCTTTTCCAGTGATCCACGCAGGGTATGGCATCTCGACGACGGGCCGTCAGGCCGAAGAGGCTCTTCGGCATGGCTTCGGCAGGCCACAGAGCGACGCAGAGGTCCTGGAGCGCTGGTCTCGTCAAGCGAAACAGTTCCACCAGCTGCTTCACTCGATGATTCAGCAGTTGTGCGGATGGCGACCCTGGAAACTGCCCCCAGAAGGCCTTCTCCGCCTCATGACCTGCCAGCTGGCCGAAGTATGCCACCGCATCCGCCGCGCTCTGCGGGAGATCCTCAAAGACCTCTGCGGAACGCCATAACTGGGTGAGCTCGACACACCCTTTGCTGCCAAAAGCACACTGCAGCAAAAATATCTTACCCGAGGCGATTTGCTCCACTTGTTGGATCACCTCGCGATCAGCTCAGGCCGAGGTCTTGAGCTCGGAGTGGGCACGTTGAAGCTTCTTGAGCTCCTCCTTCGTTTGTTGCCCCTCCTCCTGAAGTTTGTCGCGTGCTTCGAACACACCCTTCAGGGTCTCCTCGACCTCTAACACCCGCGCTTGGTGCCTTTCCCCAGCTGCCTTTTCAGCGGCCCGGGCCTTCTCGGCCGTGGTGGCAGCAGCTTCCTGCTGCCGCACCTCCTTCCAAGCCCTTTCGAGCTCGGCCTTGAGCGTCTCCAGCTCCGCTGTCAACACAGTTCGGCCTTAGTTGTTTTCTTTAACATACATTATACCTCTTCATCCAGAATACAAGGCAGGTTTAAACTTGCTTACCTTGAGATCGCTCAAGTTTCCGGTTCATCTCCGCCATCTCTTCGGAGACGGAGTCCGGAACTGAGGTCGAAACCTGGAGTAAAACAGATCCTTATCACAAAGGGAATAGTTCAAACCACTAACAGGCTCCAGGACGGCTGCCTCGAGCAGCGTCCTGGGGGCTACTCAACGGGCTCCTACTTAATCAAGTGACCCCGATGCCGGTTTCTTAAAACCGACTTCGGGCTCGGGGGCTACTCACTCACTAAGCCGTTTAGCAGGTTGTACTTTTATGTCCTCGGACAAAATTCATAAAACAAATAGCTTAAATAAACAAATTGATTGCGCAGAAGGCGTACCTTGAAACCTGCTACGAGGTTCTTGAAAACCTCGTGCAGGCCGGCCCCTGCGGACCGGTAGCCTTCCAGCGCCGTGCCTATCAAGGCACGGTGCTCCTCCTTGATGGAAGAGCCCTTTAGGGCCTCCTCCACCTCCTCGGTCCACCCTGCGTCGTTCCGTCCTTGGATAGTAGGCTGGGGTGAAGGGATGACCTTGGGTGTATCCACCCGAGCAGCCTCCGCATGGTGTGGCGGAGCCGAGGTAGACGTCGGCTGGGCCAATGACTGGCCCAGCCCTTCTTCGATGACCTTGGGGCGCTCCGTCCCCGGGTCTTGTTGGGCCGAGGTGTTGACCTCGGCCATGGTCGCCACCTCGTTGGCACCCGTCAAGTCGACGTCGGGGACCAGGGTGGATGTCGCCTCCCCTAACCCATCATGCTTCGGGGGAGAAGCGGAGGGCTCTGGAGTCCCGCTGGCGGATGGCAGCCCGCTTGAAGAACCACTGGGGATTACCCTCGGCGGACTGCATGTGAAAGATTGCTTCTGTAAAGATTTCCCTTGCTGAAAAAATGACTCAGGGAAGGAGGACAAGGACAAGGACTTACCCTCAGGGTGCTGGTTTCTTCCTCCCCATGGTGAGGAGATCTTCCTCTGAGTCACCGGAGAGCTCGGCCCTCTCCGATGACTTGTTGGCGGCCTCGGATGAGGCTCGCCTCGGCCTCTTTGGGCCCTTCGGTGGCATATCCACATCGGCATCTTCCAACGCCGACCTCTTCCCCTTCGGAGGGGCAACCTCCTCCTCCTCACCCTCCTCGGCACCGCCGTCTTGAGCGGCGAAGGTGTGGGTCTCTTCTGACCGGGTGACCGAAGTCCCCCGGGTCCGAGCACTTGACCTCCCCGTCTGGGACTTCGTCCCTTTGGAGGCCACCACATG
The DNA here is from genome assembly GCA_039707655.1 of Elymus sibiricus. Lineage (NCBI taxonomy): Eukaryota > Viridiplantae > Streptophyta > Magnoliopsida > Poales > Poaceae > Elymus > Elymus sibiricus. Next base: position 145,996,229 of record CM077666.1, read on the forward strand.
CGGCTCCTCGGTCAGAAGCGCTGAGAGCAGGGGAGTTGGGGGCTGCTCTGGCAGTGGGGCCGGGCATCGTACCCCTTGTACCCAGGCCAGCCACTTCTGCAAAAATGTCAAAACACGGCGGTTCGAGTAGAAACTTTATTCCTCGGTGCAATGAGCAAAAAACAAAGATTGAAGGGAGAAACCACTCACCGGGGGGGCTCATAGCCGTGCTCGAGGCCGCGGTCCTCCCCCGCCTTGGGGATTTTGTCCTTGGCCAGCTTCATGAGCTTCGACCACATGGCAGCCAAGGTGGAGCGGAAGAAGGTGTTGATGGTGTCCATGTCCTCGGGCTTTTGTGCCCACACCGGGGTAGCCCGAAGTTGGAGAGGGAGTATACGGCGGTTGAGCATGACATTTATGACGTCGGCCTACTCAACCTTCCCCGTTGTGGACCACCACAAGATCCTGTCGATCAGCGTCTCCACCTCTTCTGGCTTCCCCCAAGCAACGCCCTTCTCCTTCCAGGACTTCAGTTTCTTGGGAGGCCCGGCCGAGAAGGTCGGGACTTCGGTTTGACCAGGGGCAAGTGACTCGGTGATGTAGAACCACTCTCTTTGCCACTCCTTCACCGTTTCGATGAAGGTGCCCTTGAACCAGGTGGCCCCTGGTTCTTGCTGATCATGGCCCCTCCGCACTCCGTGAGATCTGAGCCACTTGACTTCGGTTTGATCCTGAAGAGCTTCAGCCATAAGCCGAAGTGCGGCTCACAGCGGAGGAAGGCCTTGCAGACTGTGATGAAGGCGGCGAGGTGGGGAACGGAATTAGGGGCCAGGTGGTGGAAATTTAACCCATAATAGAACATTACCCCGCGCATGAAGGGGTGCAGCGGGAACCCCAGGCCTCGGATGAGGTGGGGGACGAAGACCACCCGCTCCCCGGCGTTGGGAGCGGGCACCAGCTGGCCAGCCGCTGGAGCGCGGGCGGCGACGGCGGGGGCCAGGTACCCCGCGTCGCGCAGCCCGGCGATGGTCGCAGTTGTCACGATGGAGCCGCCCCAATGTCCCTTGAGGGTGTCGGCCATGGCTGGTTGAGGAGTTGGGCTCGCGAAAGTGAAAGGCGCGCTGGTTGGATCTGGGCGTTGGAGCTAGATGAAGCAACAGTGGGGGAAGGATGGGAGCGTGGGCTATCGCGCTATTCTCCCCTTTGCTCTTATAGGCCTATGAAAGGCCAAGAGTCCCCCCCCTGTTGCGCCGATAAATTCGCGGTTGCTATCAAAAATGCCGTTGAAACATATTGAGGAAACAAAATCTTGATGATATCCCTAAGGAAGCGGGCACGATCTCTGCCTTGAAGGGACGTGCCCGTAAACAGGCTGCCTCGAACCACGATTTGAGGGGGAGGCAGTAACTGCTTGACCTGTCATGGGGCGAGCCTCGCCGATAAAGTTGTCAGGCAGGATTGGATTGTTCATACCTGCACGACCAGCCTTCGAGGCTAAGATACCTACCTACCTCGGGCAGGGTACAAGCTCGGTTGGACCCCGGATGTTGATGCTCCAATAAGAGAATCCGAAATGCAAAGTGGAACTCGTCTGTCAAGCCGAGGACTCCGGATCCGAAGTGATGTTCGTTAAAAGTTGTCCTCAGCGTAGAAGACCAGTTCGGGGGCTACTGACTGTGTCCTGGATTAGGGGGTGCTAACCTAGCCGGCCCGTCTCCTCGGTTGGGCCGATATGCCTTTGTGCGTGATCAAGATGGACTCCGGAGGCCACACACGGGAGACGTGATCGAGGCTGTCTCTACCGAAGACTTGTAGTACACTTCAAGATTTGTCCAGCTATCTTACTCCTAGATATCGACCTTGTAACCCTAGATACCCTCCCTGGCGTGTATATAAGCCATAGGGTTTAGCCCGTAGAAGGGGGAACAACGCAATATTGCTCACCTAGCCCTAGAAGTTAGACTCATATTACGATCTCAAGGTAGATCAACTCTGTACTTGTTACATCTCCATCAATATAAACAGAAGCAGGACGTAGGGTTTTACCTCCATTAAGAGGGCCCAAACCTGGGTAAACATCGTCTCCCTCCTCTCTGTTACCATCGATCCAAGATCCACAGCTCGGGACCCCCTACCCCTAGGTCTGCCGGTTTTTACACCGACACCAAGGTATATCAAAGCCAATTTTAATTAACAATGATTTGTAATTTAGTAGTGAGCACAAAGCAACATATATCATGCAATGACGAAGTCTAACTCTCTGCCTATGCATCGGCATGTCATAAAAGAACAATTCATGCACATCAAGTAAAGGCCAATGCATAGTATAAACAGTTTCTTGCAATTTTATCGTATTGGAAACATAGAGAGGTAGAGATGTAGTTCCTCTCTCATAATAATTGCAAGTAGGAGCAGCAAGCACATGCATATTATATCCATCAAAATCATCATGTGCAATAGTAAAACGTAACCCATCAATATAATCCTTAATAAGAGCAAATTTCTCCGATATAGTGTAGTTGGGAGAATTCAAAAAGATAATAGGACTATCATGTGTGGGTGCAATAGCAACAATTTCATGTTTAACATAAGGTACTATAGCAATTTCATCTCCATAAGCATAATTCAAATTGGCATCATGGCCACAAGCATAGCAAGCATCAATTTCATCAAAAAGGGATATTTCAAACGAATCAAAGGGATCATAGCAATCATCATAGCATTCATCCTTCGGTAAGCACGAAGGGAAATTAAACAATGTATGAGATAAAGAGTTACTCTCATCTAAAGGTGGGCACGGGTGATCAATCCGCTCTTCCTCCTTTTGTTCTTCGCTCACCTCCTCAATTTTTTCATCTAATGAGCTCACAGTGTCATCAATTTCTTCTTCCATAGATTCCTGCAAAATATTAGTCTGTTCTCGAACAGCGGAGACTTTCTCAATAAATTGATCAATATAGGCATTGTAGTCATAATTCTCATAGCAATATTTAAGTATAGCAAAATTTTCAGATCGGTAAACAGCATCATCATAATTTTCATACTTTTCAAACAAAGATTCAATTTCATAAGCACCCTTAAAAGCAACAAATTCTTCTATTTGTTCCACATCATAGTAATCATATATACTATTAGCATAAGAAGCCAAGGTTTCATTATCATTAAATTTACATGAAAAGGGAAGGTGTGGAGCCTTCATCTTAGATCAAGTATAATCATATCTTAAGCATAAATTCCGAGCATACCAATGCAAATAATAAATTTGATCCCATAAGAGTTTCCCTTTTTGAGACAAGCGATAATCCCTAAAGTATTCCCGTTGATCCAAAGTAACTCCCATTATCAAGTTGAATGGAGTTTTATCAGGATTATCAAAGTAATATTTAATGTCTTCCACATAACGAGCATCGAGGGTTTTAGGAGGTTCCCCATCTCCATGAGTAGCAAGTACAACTATTTTTTTGGTGTTTCGTGTTCCATATCCATAACTAAAGAGATATAACAACTTAGAACAGAAAATAAAATCTACTTAGTGATAAAGCAAACAAGCACACACGAGAATATCAACCCCACGCTATTGCTCCCCGGCAACGGCGCCAGAAAAAGGTCTTGATAACCCACAAGTATAGGGGATCAATTGTAGCTTTTTCGATAAATAAGAGTGTCGAACCCAATGAGGAGCTAAAGGTAGAATTAATATTCCCTTCAAGTTCTATCGACCACCGATACAACTCTACGCGCACTTAACGTTCACTTTACCTAGAACAAGTATGAAACTATTTTGTAGGTGATAGGATTGGTTTGCAAGAATAAAACTAGAAGTAAATTGCGAGATAATAAAACTACGAGTAAATTGCAAGATAATAAAAGTTAGTTGTTTAGTAGAAAGCTTTTGTAACACAAGAGAATGATTTGTCCATAGGCAATCGATAACTACACCGGTAATCAATATTGCAATTTTATATGAGGGAGAGGCATGAGCTAACATACTTTCCGTACTTGGATCATATGCACTTATGATTGGAACTCTAGCAAGCATCCGCAACTACCAAAGATCATTAAGGTAGAACCCAACCATAGCATTAAGTATCAAGTCCCCTTTACTCCCATACGCAACAACCCCCTTACTCGGGTGTAAGCTTCTGTCACTCTAGCCGCCCACCATAAGAGAATTATGAACGCATTGCAAACCCTACAGAGGGAATCCCCCACATGTGCGTGGCACGGAAGGCACCATAGGACAGCACCAAAATAAAACATACAACTCAAACCAATCACGATCATCAATCAACCCATAGGACAAAACGGATCTACTCAAACATCATAGGATGGCAACACATCATTGGATAATAATATGTAGCATTAAGAACCATGTTTAAGTAGAGATTACAGCGGGGAGAAGATGTGTTACACCGCTGCATAGAGGGGGAGAGAGTTGGTGGTGACGGCAGCGAAGTTGTTGGTGTAGATCGCCGTCACGATGATTGCCCCGGCGGCGTTCTGGTGCCACCGGGAGAGAGGGGGAGAGAGCCCCCCTCCTTCTTCTTCTTCCTTGGCCTCCCCCCTAGATGGGAGGAGAGTTTCCCCTCTGGTCCATGGCTTCCATGGCGGCGGAGGGGAAGGAGCCCCTCCGAGATTGGATCTCTCTCTCTCTCTCTGTTCTCTTCTGTTTCGCGTTCCTGTTTTTTGGCCCTTCACCGTTTCATAAATTCCCGGAGATCCGTGACTCCGATTGCACTGAAATTTTAACATGATTTTTTCCGGATATTAGCTTCCTTGCGGCCGAAGAAGGGCACCAACCGACCTACGAGGGCCTCACGAGGCACCACGGCGCGTCGGGCCCCCCCTGGCGCGCCCTGGTGCCTCGTGGGGCCCACGAGCACCGCCTTACGTTGATTCCACCTCCCAAAAATCACATATATTCCAAAATAATTCTTCGTAAATTTTTATTGCATTTGGACTTTGTTTGATATGGATATTCTGCGAAACAAAAAAACATGCAACAAACAGGAACTGGCACTGGGCACTAGATCAATATGTTAGTCCCAAAAATAATATAAAATGTTGCCAAAAATATGTGAAAGTGGTAGAATATTGGCATGAAACAATAAAAAATTATAGATACGACGAAGATGTATCAGGTGGCAGCACTGTCCCTATTATAGCCGCCTTGGTCCTCATCCCCCGAAAACGTTGGCGGGAAGGGTTGCCACACACAACGGCAATTTGAAGGGGGACAGGCGCCCAGGCTTATCCTGACAAAAGACAGTCTTCGCCTGCAAAGGTGTTATCCATGACGCGTCGGTGGGCTCGGTGATGATTTTCCCCATGCGCACCTTATCGTCCTGGTCTTCTTTCACCAAACGGGCAGGCTTTGGGACTTGCTTTGGGGGTGGGCAGCTGGCGCTGCCTCCTTAGCACCAAAGAGGAAATCCTCTCTGTCCACGCCTGCTGGTACAACTCCTGCTTCTATTCGTCGCCAAGCGCGTCACCCACGTGGTGAGCACTGGACTGCCTGGCTGACGCCAGGCTAGGGTGGCTTCGGGAGGCGCCTCGGGAGGCCGCCTCGCGAGGGGGCCTCACGAGGCTTCCTGCTGCTGCTGCGGAGTCTCGGTGGTTCGCTCCTTGTGGAAGGGTCCTCATGAGGCCGGCGCCTCGCGAGACGTCTTGCTCCACGGCACCCATGACTGGGCCGCCTCTTGGGCCTTCGCCACGTGCTGCTTCCTGGGCCGCAGGCAGACGGGCCGTGGTACCCCGGTTCCCACTGGCCCGACAGTTGCCTTGTGAGCCCCTCGTAACTCCTTTTGGCATGAAATCAACGCTAAAAATTCTTATAAATAGAGAAACCCCCAGAAATAAACCTAGAACTTTGACTCCGCCGCCGCAAGCCTCTGTCCCGAAGAGACCCCATCTGGAGGCCTTTTCTGGCACCCTGTCGGAGGGGGAAATCATCACGGGAGGCCATCTTCATCATCCCAGCGGTTTCCATGATGAGGAGGGAGTAGTTCACCCTCGGGGGTGAGGGTTTGTACTAGTAGCGTGTTTGATCTCTCTCTCTCTCTCTCTCTCTCTCTCTCGTGTTCTTGATTTGGCACGATCTTGATGTACCATGGGCTTTGTTAATATAGTCGGATCATATGGTGCTCTTCCCTCTCTATCTTTGTTGTGATGAATTGAGTCTTTCCCATTGAGGTTTCATTATTATCGGATTGAATATTTTGGATTTGAGAACACTTGATGTATGTCTTGCATGTGGATACCCATGGTGACAATGGGGTATTCTATTGATTCACTTGATGTATGTTTTGGTCATCAACTTGCGGATTCCCGAGGTGACATTGGGGTAATCTAGGCATAGAGGTTGATGCATGTTTTTGTCCTACTTTCTCCGATAGAAACTTTGGAGTAATCTTTGAAGTTCTTTGTGTTGGATTGAATATTATGAATCTAAAATTGTTTGATGCATATCGAATAATTAACTCACGGATACTTGTGGTGACATTGGAGTATCTAGGTGACATTAGAGTTGATTGATACGTATCATATGGTGTTATTTTAGTACGAATCTAGGGTTGTTCCTGGCACTTATAGGGATGACTCAATAGATTGATTAGAAAGGCCAACCCAGGATCCCTTTGCTCTACCCCGGATCGATCAAGTGATCGACTCCACAGCTGGTTGCGAGCTCTTGTCCTTCCTGGATGCCTACTCCGGCTACAACCAGATCAAGCTGGACCCGGCTGACGCCCTCAAGACGTCCTTGATCACGCTGCTTGGAGCATACTGCTACATCACCATGTCATTCGGCCTAAAGAACGTCGGCGCCACTTTCCAGCACTGCATGCAAAAGTGCCTCCTGCCGCAGATCGGCAGAAACGTGCACGTCTACGTCGACGACATCATGGTGAAGACCAAGCAGCACCTCACCCTCCTGGACGACCTCAAGGAGACGTTCGCCAACCTGCGCGAGTACCAGATCAAGCTCAATCCAGAGAAGTGCGTGTTTGGCGTGCCGGCTGGCCAGCTCCTCGGCTTCCTCGTCTCAGAGCGCGGCATCGAGGGCAACCCGGAGAAGATCAAGGTGATCGAGCGGATGCGCAAGCCGGCCCGGCTGCGCGATGTCCAGAAGTTCACCGGCTGCCTGGCCTCCCTCAGCCAGTTCGTCAGCCGGCTGGGGGAGAGGGCCCTACCCCTGTACTAACTGATGAAGAAGACGACGGAGTTTGACTGGACTACGCAGGCGGACGAAGGATTCCGCGACCTCAAGCGCATGCTCTCCACCGCACCCGTCCTGGCCACGCCGGCTGAGAAGGAGCCCATGCTGATGTACAATGCGGCCACCACCCGCGTGGTCAGTGTGGTGTTGGTGGTGGAGCGGCCTGAGGAGGGCAAGGCTCAGCCGATCCAGCGGCATGTGTACTACGTGAGTGAGGTTCTCTCCCTCTCCAAGTAGAACTACCCCCACTACCAGAAGATGTGCTACGGGGTGTACCTGGCCGCCAAGAAGCTAAAGCAGTACTTCCAGGAGCACACCATCACCGTGGTGAGCACGGCTCCCCTCGAAGAGATCATCGACAGCCGGGACACCACCGACCGGGTCGGCAAATGGGCCATTGAGCTGGCTGCCCACACGATTCTCTACGAGCCCCGCACGGCCATCAAGTCCCAGGCGTTGGCTGACTTCCTCATCGACTGGGTGGAGACCCAGTACTTGCCTCCGGCTCAAGACTCGACACACTGGCGTATGCACTTCAACGGCTCAAAGATGCGCACCAGCTTGGGAGCCGGCATCGTGCTCTCCTCTCCCAAGGGTGACCGATTGCGGTACGCGCTGCAGATCCACTTCGCCGCCTCCAACAACGTCGCCGAGTACGAGGCCCTCGTCCACGGCCTCCGGCTGGCCAAGGAGATTGGCATCTGGCGCATCCTCTACTACGGCGACTCCGACTTGGTGGTGCAATAGGTCTCTGGCGAATGGGACGCCAGAGATGCCAACATGGCCAGCTACCGCTTCCTGGTCCAGCAGATGACTGGCAGTTTCGAGGGCTGCGAGTTCCACCATGTCCCTCGAGCCGACAACGAGGCGGCCGACACGCTGGCAAAATTCGGCTCCACTCGGCAGGCCATCCCAGCCGGCGTCTCCCTCGAGCATCTGCACAAGCCCTCCATCAAGCCGTCTCCTGACTCGGAGTCCATTTTCGTCATGGCCAACCCAACGGCTCCCGCCTCTAGCTTGGGGGCTGCTGGCTCCGGCCCGGGGACTGCTAGCCCAGTCCAGGGGGCTGCCGGCTCCGGCCCAGGGACTGCTGGCCCAGTCCCGGGGGCTACCGGCTCCAGCCCGCCGCCTCCCGACCCAACCGGCCCCGTGGAAGCTGCCATCCTGACAGTGGTAGAAGCACCATCCTAGGCACAGCCAATCCTCAACTATCTTGTGAACGGTGAGCTCACCGACGACGAGGTCGCGGCCCGACAGATCAAGCGCCGAGCTCCGGCTTACACCATCATCAACCGCGAGCTCGTCAAGCGCAACGCAACCGGCGTCTTCCAACGCTGCATCGAGTCAGACAAAGGGATCGAGATCCTGAGAGACATCCACCAAGGTGAGTGCGGACACCATTCCACCTCGAGGGCCCTCGTGGCCAAAGCTTTCCGCCATGGCTTCTACTGGCCGACGGCCCTGAAGGACGCCGAGTAGCTGGTCCTCAAGTGCAACGGCTGTCAGCGTTTTAGCACGCGGAGCCACCAGCCGGCTGCAGCCCTCAAGACCATCCCCATCATGTGGCCCTTCGCCGTCTGGGGCCTCGACATGGTGGGGCCATTCAAGACCGCTCGAGGCGGCATGATGCACCTGTTGGTGGCCATTGACAAGTTCACCAAATGGATCGAGGCCAGGCCGATCAAGAAGCTAGACGACCCCATAGCCGTCACATTCATCAAAGACATTACAGTCCGCTACGGCGTTCCCCACAGCATCATCACCGACAACGGCACCAACTTCGCCAAGGGCGTGCTGGCCCGCTTTTGTGCCGGCTCCGGCATCCAGCTCGACCTGGCGTCTGTTGCTCACCCGCAGTCAAATGGCTAGGCGGAATGAGCCACCGGCTTGATCCTAGCCGGCATCAAGCCCCAGCTTGTCAAGCCGCTGGAGCACTCGGCCGGCTGCTAGATTGACGAGCTGCCGGCTGTGCTCTAGAGCCTCAGGACCATGCCCAACCGGTCAACCAGCTTCACCCCTTTCTTCCTCGTGTACGGGGCCGAGGCGATCATCCCAACGGACATCGAGTTTGACTCGCCTCATGTCACCCTGTACACGGAGGCGGAAGCAAAGGAGGCACGTGAAGACGACGTCGACCTGCTCGAGGTGGTGCGCCTGCTGGCCCTAAGCCGGTCTGCCATATACCAGCAGGGCCTGCACCACTACCACAACAAGAAAATCTGCCCTCTCGCATTCCGAGAGGGCGACTTGGTGCTCCGGCTGGTCCAGCGGACAACCGGCCACCACAAGCTGTCCTCCCCTTGGGAGGGCCCCTTCATCACTGGCAAGGCCCTGCGCAACAACGCCTACTACCTCATCGACGCGCATGCGGCAAAGAAGTGCAAGAGGGACGGCTTGGGCGAAGAGACCGAGCACCTCTGGAATGCGAAGCTCCTCCGCCCGTTTTACAGTTGAAGCAGTGTATGTATGTATCACAACCTTTTGATTTTAATGAAAGCAGCAGGTACCCCGAATGACACTCAGGGGGGCAACCTTTTCATCTCTATCGAGCATTCTACATGTTTTACCACATTTTTTCTTTCCCTCCGGGTCGGCAAGTCCGGCTCGGGGGCTCGTCGGCTAGCCCGCGCCTCGCTTTTCTACAGCCGGTTTAGTAGCGTGCGCGACGCCAAGGCCCTCTCTTCGTCTCCAGCTATAGACCGGCTCCCGGCTGTCCGGCTGGCAAGAGCTAAAGGCCAGAACCACCCTCACGTAAAAAGCGGTTAAGGAAGAACATTTGGCTCGAGCTCACCGGCTACGCATTATCATCCGCCTGCACACTCACCGGCTGCGCTCCATCCGGCTTCACCACCTGCAGCCCAGCTGGCTCACTGCTTGCTCGCTCAAACCTAAGTCTTAAGTCCTAAAGTATTGTACGCCTACCCTTGAAGCCCACTCCCCGTCCTAGCTACAGACCGACTCCCGGCTGTCCAGCTGGCAGGGCGAAAGCCGGGAGGGGAGGCGGACAAGAAAACTGGCCTAAAAGACAAAGGCAGAAAGCGAGCCGGCAACCGGCAGAAACACATACGTGCAGCAACACATGCATATATACAATAAAGGCCCACGGCCGAGGTTCATTACATTCACTACACCCCCAGTGGGTGGAACTGTGGGCAAACTAATCTACTTGTTCAGAACAGATGCTACTGGCGCCTAGGCTTCCGGCTGGTCGGTCTCGAGGGCTGCCGCTTCGGGACTTGTTGAGGTGGTGGCGTCCGCCTCGGCATGCGGCGGGGTCGGGCCGTCTCCCTCACTGCTGGAGCCGGTCTCCTCACTGTCGACGTCCTCCTCGCCATTAAGGGCCAGGCCGAAGGTGTCCTCTGGCAGCTCCATCATGTACTCTGCACGCTCCCTGACAAACACGTCGGGGTCGACGTAGGAGGCCAAGTCGCTGGCGCGTAGGCCGATGGCGTCCGTGTGCGGCTCCAGGTCCGCCTTGGCTCACCGGCTGGCCAGCTGGCCAAGCTCCACATTCGGATACCACGACAGCATGAAGCTCAGCGCCATCTGGGCGCCGGCCCGCGCCGCGGAGGCCTTCCACGCGTCAAGGCGTCCTGGAGCCACCTGGCCAGCTGGGTGGTGGTTGCGGGCAGAACCACGCCAGGCCAGAGGACCTCCGCCAGCTTCATGCCCGCGTCCCGGAACTGGTGGAGGAGCCGGCCAACTAGCGAGACCCGGACCTCGGCGTGTTGATCAAGAAGAACCTCACGGAATGGGAAGAATGCCTACCGATCGCCGAGTACGCCTACAATCGAGCAAGACACTCTACCACGGGCAAGTCTCCCTTCGAAGTGGTCTATGGCTTCAACCATTTGTCGCCATTGGACATCCTACCGCTACCACTACAAGAGCGAGCGAACTTGGACGCAAGCGCACGAGCAACATATATCAAGAAGGTGCATGAAGACACAAGGCTCACGATAGAACGCCAAGTACCCCCATGATATTCAACCCCGGTGATCTCGTGTGGGCACATCTTCGCAAAGACCGCTTCCCCAACGAACGCAAGTCAAAGCTTCTACCTCGTGCCGATGGGCCATTCAAGGTGCTAGCATGCATCAACGACAATGCATACAAGATCGACCTCCCGCGAGACAAGTACAACGTGAGTGACACCTTCAACGTCAAGGATCTATCCCCCTACCATGGTGATGAAGATATTGATCCGAGGGCGGATCTTTCCCAAGGGGGGGGGAGATGATGCGGAGCATCCTTCAATCATCCCCATGGATACCTCACCAACTCACTAAGCACCAAGTGGACCTATGACAAGAGCTCGCGCACGTGCCATCGAGAACGAGGTGAACTCACTCCTTTACAACTTTCATATGGATATGGATGGAACTTGGGTGCTACCTCACAAAGGAACTCTATGTATCATTAGGCATGATGGAGTCGACCACCAAGAAGCTAGGGAGCCTCATCAAGTCCAGGAAGAAGGATGGGAGCACCGCCAGGAAGACGGAGTCAAGCAACGGGAAGAAGAAGGAATGACCCAGGCGACCCCGTGCCCACGGGCTCTTTGGACCCCGTGCGCACGGGCTACGGCAAACCTACTGGACACCTCGTGCCCATGGGCCCCCCGGACCCCGTGCGCACGGGCCTCGCCACTGTAGCACCCTGTGTGCACGGGCGTGTACCATGCACACGGGACCCCCGTGCGCACGGGGCCTACTTAGCCCGTGCGCACGGCCCCTCCCAGCGAGCTGGCTGTGTGTTGGCTGTTTTGCCCCCACTTCGTCCCTTACCTCCCACCTACTATATATTCCGAGGATAGACCATTTGTTAGGGTTAGCAAAGTGTATTGAGATATCATAGAGGGCTTTGCTCATCTACCACTCCTCTTGGAGATCAAGACCTCCTAGAGAGTAGATCCCAAGGGATATCAAGACCTCCTCTTGGAGAAGACTATCATCAAGACCTCACCTCCTTTGGAGTGGGAAGAACCTTACCTTTGTGCTACTTTCCTTTGATTGTCTATGTATGCTTGTGGATCTATGTATACTACTCTAGTGGATGTGTGATTTGGGTTTGTTTGAGTGATTTGCCTCTTGTGTTTTGTGAGTTCCTCCCTTTTTCCCCCTCCAAGTGTGAAAAAGTCCTCACTTAGGGTTCTACCCTACAACATCTTGGTATCATGAGCCACGTTGATTCACATCTTGGAGTCCCTACCCCCCACTTTCTAGCCTGATTTTGCTTTGTTTTGTCCCAATTTCGAAAATCCCCACAAAAATAGCCATACCATTTTTTTTGCATTTGTTGGATCTTGTGAGATTTTGTTGTTTTGGTCCACAAATTTTGTGTTTGGCAACTGGATCTACCCCTTCCCACCCTTCCCCATACATCCCACCACACCTTTTCCATGAATTTTGTGATTTTTGCTACGGATCTCGCGTTGTTCATCCGCAGCCGCAGACCCCGTGCGCACGGGACCCGACACCCCGTGCACACGGAGCCCCGTGCACACGGGCACAATTTACCCCGTGCGCACGGCCTCGCCATGAGAGTTGTTCCACTTCCTGTTTTAGTCAAGTTTTACCACACTTTTGCTCCACTTTCATCTTCCGCACTAACACACGTGTTTCTTTGAGATTTTGAGTTGCGGTTGTCGTGTCCTAAGGTGTTTTGGCTACTTAGGGACGGTTCTACATCATCGACACCGCCATTCATCATCGCCCCGGACCCGACATCGACATTGTCCACTTCATCATCATCCGTCCTTGCTTACAAACGAGAACCCAACGACGGTAACCTCGACGACATCTTGTACTTACCCTTGCCATTGGATTGATAGCCTTGAGCCATTTTGCGTCACTTACCCATCGAGACTAGCAAGTTGAGAATTGCCGGGCCACGTAATTGTGCACCATAGTGATATGCCTACCCCGCATAGCTACATTTAGCGTGCATTTATCTTGCTATCATCATCGTGCCATAAGTCTCTCCCGTGCATAACTTACTTACTTGTCTTAGATATCGGCTCTAGCATCAAGCATTTTGGCATAGTAAAAAAAACTGCAAAAACTTTTAAGCAAAAGAGAAGAAACAAAGAACTTGTAAGCAATAGCATTGAGCCTATTTGCATAGTACATCATATAGGACCATACATACATATCATACTTGGGATTGAAGACAAGCACGTTACTCTGTTAGGTTGGTGCACAAGCGTATCTAGCCCATTTGAGCAATCGAGCTAGTGTCTCTCTAGTATCCGTGCAACAAGAGCATTTTCCGTGGTTCCACATTTTGAGCTCATTCCTTGGTTGTGCGGATCCCATTCATCTTCATGTGTGTGTTTCCAAGTGTTCTCCTAGGGTGTTGATCTATTTGTCTTACTTGCGATTTCTGAATCTTCTCAACATTTTCAATATCTTGACTAACACTTGCTTGAATTTTGTGCCACTCATCCTCCATAAGCCTTACTTTGTAGGTGTGAGAAACAAACCCGGTACCAATTCTACTATTGTTGCATTACATTGAGTGATACTTGATACATCCTCAATCATCGGAAAAGGTAACTTTGGTATTGTTCTCTCATTTCCTACTCACCACCAATTGACTATGATGGATAGGCCAACTACATTGGCGAACCCGCTCTTTGAAGAGCAAGAGGAGACGCGCGACTATGTCACCAAGGGTCATCTCTTCGGCGTCCAACGAGCGCTACACCAAGAAAGTGAAGCTTTCGGAGATCGCATCGAGCAACTCGCCACCGACTTGCGCCACTCCAAAACATGAACAAGGGACTACTTCGACGCCAAGCTTTCATCACAAATGGAGGAATTGCGAGACATCATGGCCAACTGCGCCACTTCCATGACTTCCTCTTCAAGACGGCGACCCTCAAGTCGACACTCTTCGGATTCTTCTTCACGCTCAAGTCCATCTCGAGCACGTTCTCATCGGCGCAACAATCATGACGATCATTAAGCTCCACAAAATCCATTCCATGGCAATGGGCTACAAGACTGACCTCGAGCACGAGAACGTCAAGCGCGCCAAGGCCAAGCACCATCACGTCCAAGACAAAATGACCAAGACGGCGACGCCCTCCGGCAAGTACTACTACGCTGAGAAGAGCAAGCACTTGAAGCGCAACGTGCTCTCCGAGAAGCAACTCATGCCGTGAACGAGCGCAACCGTCGTGTGCGTGAACAAGAAGAAGCGCTACGACATGATCAACGAGACGAAGAAGCACACCTTGAGGAGCGCCAAGAAAGAAGAAACCGAGCTCGGATTCCACCTCCAAGACCACCGCGCCAAGCAAATTGAGCGGAGCATGAGGATGATGATCCACCACCACGGCAAGATCGACCTCACCAACGACGACATGATGAGTAACAACGTTTCGGCAAGCTCAAGTTCACCATGCCCAAGTTCCACGGCGGCAACGATCCCGAAGAATATCTCTCATGGGCATTGAAGGTCGACAAGATATTTCGCCTTCACAACTACGACAAAGAAAAAAGAAGATCGTCATGGCATCTCTAGAGTTCCAAGACTATGTTCTCATTTGGTGGGAGCAAGTGATCGCAAGGCGTCAAGAGAAGGGCGAGCCACCCATCGCGACTTGGAATCAAATGAAAGATGTCATGAGAGCTCGTTTTGTGCCTACACATTACAACCGCGACCTCTTCAAGAAACTCCAACTCCTCAAGCAAGGAACCAAGTCGGTTGAAGAATACTATCAAGAAATAGAAGTTTCCATGATACGAGCCAATGTCAAGGAAGATGATGAACAAACTATGGCACATTTCTTGAATGGTCTCAACCATCCCATCAAGAAAATAGCAGACTTCCAACCGTACTCCAACCTCCTCGAGCTAGTGCACCAAGCGACCAAGGCGGAGCGACAAGTGCAAGAAGACTACAAGTACTCCAAGTACTCTTCCAAGACCTACGGTTCATACACTCAAGCTTCAACGACTATGACAACTCCTTCCCCGACTCGAGCTACCACAAGTACCGGCGACAAGTCAAGCTCCAAGCAACCTTCGACATCTTCGAGTCGTCTTCCTACTACTACAAGCAGCTCCAAGCAAAAGCCTTCGTCCTCGACACCTCCTACGGATGCCAACAAGACAAGTGACATCAAGTGCTTCACTTGCAAGGGCCGAGGCCACAAGTCTTTCGAGTGTCCAACTCGATGCACAATGATCCTCAAAGACGACGGCACCTACGACTCAATGAGCGAAGATGAAATGGAAGCCCTCGAGCATGTGGCTATGCACCGACAAGTGAATGAAGACGAAGATGCACAAATCTATTGCGACAATGATGCGAGCCCCGCTCTTGTTGTCTCCAAGGTCTTGACACTTAAACAACATCAAGAAGAGGACCAACGTTGCCACATCTTCCATACCAAAGCAGGTATCCAAGGGCGTTCCGTCAAGGTCATCATCGACGGCGGAAGTTGCCACAATTTGGCAAGTAAAGAATTATGCTCCAAGCTACAATTGGTCAAGAAGAAGCACCCTCGCCCCTACAAGGTCCAATGGCTTAGTGACTCCGGCACAATTCAAGTGGAGCACACCGTCCAAGTATCCTTCAAGATTGGTGCCTACGAAGATACCTTGGAGTGTGATGTGGTTCCCATGTCTGTATGCCACCTCCTACTTGGGCGACCTTGGCAATTCGATCGCGACGTCATCCACAACGGACGGACCAACCACTATAGTTTCAAGATGAAGGGCAAGGAATTCGTTCTTCGACCAATGTCTCCAAGTCAAGTCGTCGCCGACAATCAAGCATCGGGCCATCGTGGAGAGACTAGTGAGAGAGTGAACCACCACAAAGAGAGTGAGCGCCACAAGCCAAAATTGAGTGACTCCACGATGAGCGACAAGAAAAACTTAGTTCTACTCGCCACCAAAAGAGATTTGAGGGATGTGAGTGAGAGTCCATCAAGTGTTGTTCACTTTGTGCTTTTATGCAAAGGTGAAGCTGAGCGGACTAATACTTCACAACATTTTCCTCTAGTGTTGTCTCATCTCTTGCAGGAATACAAGGACGTGTTTCCCGATGATCTACCTCCCGGACTACCTCCTCTACGCGGAATCGAACACCGCATCGACCTCATCCCCGGCGCACCTCTACCGAACAAGGCACCATACCGCGTCAACCCCGACGATACCAAAGAAATCCAACGGCAAGTCCAACATCTCATGGAGAATGGGTATGTACGCGAGAGCTTGAGTCCATGTGTCGTTCCGGTAATTCTTGTGCCTAAGAAAGAATTTTCTTACACATGCTCCAATTATTATACCGCATTTCATGAGCTTAAGAATTTGCTTACACATGCTCCAATTCTTGCCTTGCCAAACTTTGAGAAAACATTTGAAGTGCATTGTGACTCTAGTGGTAATGGAATAGGTGGAGTTTTAATGCAAGAAAAGCGACCCATTGCATATTTTAGTGAAAAGCTTTCCGGTGCTCAACTTAACTATCCCATCTATGACAAAGAGTTATATGCTTTGGTGAGAGTCTTGCATGTTTGGGAGCATTATCTCCGACCTCGTGAATTTGTCATCCATACCAATCATGAAACACTTAAGTACCTAAAAGGTCAAACAAAATTGAATAAAAGGCATGCTAAATGGAGTGAATTTATTGAGTCCTTCCCTTACATCATCAAATATATCAAGGGAAAGGAGAATGTTGTAGCAGACGCTCTTTCACGCAAGTGCATGATAGTTACCCAACTTGAATTGAATGTTATTGGCTTTGAGCACATTAAAGATTTATATGAGCATGATGATTATTTTGCAACTCCTTATGCCAAATGTCTTGCTAACACTTATTGGGCGCGATATTATCTCAAGGATGGATACCTTATGCGTGCTAACAAACTTTGTATTCCCAAGTCTTCTCTTTG
Organism: Elymus sibiricus; assembly: GCA_039707655.1. Lineage (NCBI taxonomy): Eukaryota > Viridiplantae > Streptophyta > Magnoliopsida > Poales > Poaceae > Elymus > Elymus sibiricus. Next base: position 146,013,337 of record CM077666.1, read on the forward strand.
TTTGTTGCTTTTGCAAGAGGCTCACGGCGGTGGACTTATGGGACATTTCGGTCGCGACAAGACTTTTGCCATGCTCTCCAACAAGTACCATTGGCCCAAGATGTTTCATGATGTCGCACGCTACACCAATCGATGCTCCACATGTTGCAAAGCTAAGTCACAAGCTCAATCTCATGGTTTACATATGCCACTTCCTATACCATATCATCCATGGGAAGACATTAGTATGGATTTTGTGCTTGGCTTGCCTAGAACAAAAAATGGAAAAGACTCGGTATTTGTAGTTGTTGACCGTTTCTCTAAAATGGCACATTTCATTCCAAGTCACAAGAACGACGATGCTTCACATGTTGCAAATTTGTTTTGTAGGGAAATCTTGCGACTTCATGGAATGCCCAAGACGATTGTCTCGGACCGTGATGTCAAGTTCCTTAGCTACTTTAGGAAGACACTATGTGGCAAGCTCGGGATCAAGCTCCTATTCACGTCGGCCTATCACCCACAAACCGACGGTCAAACGGAAGTCACCAACCGCACGCTCTCTACACTACTTCGCGTGTTGATCGAGAAGAACCTCACGGAATGGGAAGAATGCCTACTGATCGCCGAGTATGCCTATAATCGAGCAAGACACTCTACCACGGGCAAGTCTCCCTTCGAAGTGGTCTATGGCTTCAACCCTTTGTCGCCATTGGACATCCTACCGCTACCACTACAAGAGCGAGCGAACTTGGACGCAAGCGCACGAGCAACATATATCAAGAAGGTGCATGAAGACACAAGGCTCACGATAGAACGCAAAGTACAACGACTCGCCAACAAGCTCAACGCAAACAAGCAACCCATGATATTCAACCCCGGTGATCTCGTGTGGCCACATCTTCGCAAAGACCGCTTCCCCAACGAACGCAAGTCAAAGCTTCTACCTCGCGTCGATGGGCCATTCAAGGTGCTAGCACGCATCAACGACAATGCATACAAGATCGACATCCTGTGAGACAAGTACAACATGAGTGACACCTTCAATGTCAAGGATCTATCCCCCTACCATGGTGATGAAGATATTGATCCGAGGGCGGATCTTTCCCAGGGGGGGGGGGGGAGATGATGCGGAGCATCCTTCGATCATCCCCATGGATACCTCACCAACTCACCAAGCACCAAGTGGACCTATGACAAGAGCTCGCGCACGTGCCATCGAGAACGAGGTGAACTCACTCCTTTACAACTTTCATATGGATATGGATGGAACTTGGGCGCTACCTCACAAAGGAACTCTATGTATCATTAGGCATGATGGAGTCGACCACCAAGAAGCTAGGGAGCCTCGTCAAGTCCAGGAAGAAGGATGGGAGCACCACCAGGAAGACGGAGTCAAGCAACGGGAAGAAGAAGGAATGACCCAGGCGACCCCGTGCCCACGGGCTCTTTGGACCCCGTGCGCACGGGCTACGGCAAACCTACTGGACACCCCGTGCCCACGGGCCCCCCGGACCCCGTGCGCACAGGCCTCGCCGCTGTAGCACCCCGTGCGCACGGGCATGTACCGTGCACACGGGACCCCCGTGCGCACGGGGCCTACTTAGCCCGTGCGCATGGCCCCTCCCAGCGAGCTGGCTGTGTGTTGGCTGTTTTGCCCCCACTTCATCCCTTACCTCCCACCTACTATATATTCCGAGGATAGACCATTTGTTAGGGTTAGCAAAGTGTATTGAGATATCATAGAGGGCTTTGCTCATCTACCACTCCTCTTGGAGATCAAGACCTCCTAGAGAGAAGATCCCAAGGGATATCAAGACCTCCTCTTGGAGAAGACTATCATCAAGACCTCACCTCCTTTGGAGTGGGAAGAACCTTACCTTTGTGCTACTTTCCTTTGATTGTCTATGTATGCTTGTGGATCTATGTATGCTACTCTAGTGGATGTGTGATTTGGGTTTGTTTGAGTGATTTGCCTCTTGTGTTTTGCGAGTTCCTTCCTTTTCCCCCCCTCCAATTGTGAAAAAGTCCTCACTTAGGGTTCTACCCTACAACACCCGCCTCCTCCAGGGCCTTGCGGCGCTCCTTCGCTAGCCAGTTGAGCTCGGCCCGGTGATCGGCCACCAGCCCGTCCTTCTCCACGGCCAGACGATCGCGTTCCTCGGCGGCTCGGCGGCGTTGAAGCTCGCACTCACCGAGTTGCCACTCGGCCTCGTCCAGCCGGCCTCGTAGGAACACGCCTCAGCCGGGTTAGCAGCGGCAGCTGCAAAGAAGACCTGATACGGCCGTCAGCTGCCGGCTGGAAAGAAGATCAAGGCTCGAGAAGGTTCGGCCCGGCTGCTACGCAACCGGCCCAAACCTCGGGGGCTACACCGAGTGGGTGCACTGGCGCGCCCCCCCTGGAAAAAAGCAAGTCACATACCTTTGGCCCACTACAGCTCCTCCTTGGTGGCAAGTTGGGCCTTGCCCTCCTTGTACAAGCCCAGGAGCTTGTTGAATGCCGTCACCCGCTAGTTTTGGAGGGCATGCAAAGGAAAAAAGTTAGAAGAACGCTCGAGAAGGCTCGGCCCGCCTGCTGCGCAGCCAGCCCGAGCCACGGGGGCTACACCTAGTGGGTGCGCTGGCGTGCTCCCGCTGGAAAGCGACCGAGCCGGTCAAGAAGGAAAGCAAAATGACTCTGAGAAAGCACAAAGAGCAAAAAAACTAACCGCGATGGACTGCTCCAGCTGGTGCAGCCTGCTTTGCGCCGCCTGGGCGAAGTCCTGCAGCTGGTCGCGGTGGCCGGTGAATTGTGCGCGCACCGAGTTCACTGCGGCGGTCAGGATGCCCGGGACCGCTCCGCTGGTGACCTCGCCCGCGCTTGCCCACTCCCCGCTGCAGTTGGACCGTGGAGCCAGCGCTGGTCCCGCTGTCGGCCGGTCTCGGCTCGAGGATGTGCCTGGGGACCCGGGTACCCGCCGCCAAGAGAACCATGGCGCTTGGGTTCTCCGGCACGGCCCCTGTGCGCGTTGGCGGCGCCCTTCCTCCGGTTGTGGCGATCGCGGATCCGCGGCCGCCTCCACTGTCAGCACCGGCCCCTCCGGCCCAGTTGGCAACGGGTGGTGCATTTGGTGTGGCCGGCTGGCTGGCCGCCGGCTCATGGCTGCCCGTTGCGTCCTGGCCGGCTGCTCCACCGGCCGCGCGCGCGTCGGCCTCCACCCGGCGGGCCGCCTCATCCCGAGCGGCGGCGTCCTCCCGCGCCTTGGCCGAGGCGTCCTCCTTCGCCTTGGCGGCGGCGTCCTTCCGCGCCTTGGCAGCGGCCGCCTCCTACGTCTTGGCGGCAACCTCCTCCTGCGCCAGCGCAGCGCGCGCCTCCTCCTCCTGGAGGGCCTCCGCGACCGGCCGGCCCGCGAGACCCTTGGTGGCCGGGCCGGTCGGTTGGCTCTCCCCCGTGCCGGTTGCACCTCCAACACCGACGGCACGATGGTCTTGGCAATTTTCACTGGGGCCCTGGGTAGCGGAAATCATATAAGAACAAGATGAAGAACAAGACAGAATGGAAGATTCAGATCCGGAAAGATGGATGATGACCCACAAGTATAGGGGATCAATCGTAGTCCTTTCGATAAGTAAGAGTGTCGAACCCAACGAGGAGCAGAAGGAAATGACAAGCGGTTTTCAGCAAGGTATTTTCTGCAAGCACTGAAATTATCGGTAACGAGTAGTTTGATATCAAGATAATTTGTAACAAGTGACAAATAGCAATAGCAACAAAGAGTGCAGCAAGGTGGCCCAATCCTTTTTATAGCAAAGGACAAGCCGGAATGATCTCTTATAATAAGTAAAGCGTTCTCGAGGACACATGGGAATTTCATCTAGTCACTTTCATCATGTTGGTTTGATTCGCGTTCGCTACTTTGATAATTTGATATGTGGGTGGACCGGTGCTTGGGTGCTGTTCTTACTTGAACAAACCTCCCACTTATGATTACCCCCCTTCGCAAGCATCCGCAACTACAAAAGAAGAATTAAGATAACTCTAACCATAGCATTAAACATATGGATCCAAATCAGCCCTTACGGAATAGCGCATAAACTAGGGTTTAAGCTTCTGTCACTCTAGCAACCCATCATCTAATTACTACTCCACAATGCATTCCCTTAGGCCCAAAGATGGTGAAGTGTCATGTAGTCGACGTTCACATGACACCACTAAGAGAATCAACAACATACATATCATCAAAATATCGAACGAATACCAAATTCACATGATTACTTATGACAAGACTTCTCCCATGTCCTCAAGAACAAAAGTAACTACTCACAAATCATCTTCATGTCCAAGATCGGAGGGGTATTAAATAGTATAATAGATGTGAACATATAATCTTCCACTAAATAAACCAACTAGCATCAACTACAAGATGTAATCAACACTACTAGCAACCCATAGGTACCAATCTGAGGTTTTGAGACAAAGATTGAATACAAGAGATGAACTAGGGTTTGAGATGAGATGGTGCTGGTGAAGATGTTGATGAATATTGGTCCTCCCACGATGAGAGGGTCGTTGGTGATGTCGATGGCTCCGATTTCCCCCTCTCGGAGGGAAGTATCCCCGGCAGAATCTCTCCGCCGGAGAGCAAAAGTGCTCCTGCCCAAGTTCCGCCTCGAGATGGCAGCGCACCGTCCCAAAAGTCTTTTTTATATTTTTTAGGGCAAATGGGCTTATATACCAGAAAATGGGGGCCAGAGGCTGGCCAAGGGCCCCACGAGCCACCAGGGTGCGCCTGGGGGGGTGGCACGCCCTGGTGCCTTGTGGGCACCTGGGTGGCCCCCTCTGGTACTTCTTGCTTCCAGTATTTTTTATTTATTCCAAAATAATTCTCCGTGAAATTTCAGCTCATTTGGAGATGTGCAGAATAGGTATCTCTGACATAGCTTTTTCAGGTCCAGAATTCCAGCTGCCGGCAATCTCCCTCCTTGTGTAAATCTTGCATATTAAGAGAGAAAAGGCATTAGAATTGCTCCACAAAGTGTTATATTGATTAAAAACACTATAAATAATAGTAGGAAAACATGATGCAAAATGGACGTATCAACTCCCCCAAACTTAGACCTCGCTTGTCCTCAAGCGAAAGCCGATATCGATAATCATGTCCACATGTTTAGAGAGAGAGAGGTGTCGATAAAAACAAAATACGGACATTGTAGCATCATGATCATTATTATAACAGCAATATTTATTATCATAGAACTTCTCATGAGCAAGTAACAATTCATCACAACAATGAAGTATAAGGCAAAAACTTTCTTGAAATTTAACAAACTATGTTCTCGGTCAACAATGCAATTGCAATTCATAATATTTTCAGGAAGGGTCTCATGTAGGAGCTTTAAAGCAAGTCCACATACTCAACCATCATATAGTCTTCCATGATTGCTAACACTCACAACATATATATGGAGCAAAAAGTTTCAGCCAGACACATAGAAAGACAGGGGCTTATAATTTCGCCTCCCAACTCATTCACCTCAAGGGTGACGTCAACAATAATAACTCATGATCACTCATATCCAACTGGATATATATATGCCTAGATCTTTCCCCACCACATGATGCTTACAAAAGAGAAAAATAAAAAGGAATAGAGGAGAACACTATTGACTCTTGCATAAAAAGTAAATACATAAAAGTAAAAGATAGGCCCTTTGCAGAGGGAAGCAGACGTTGTCATGCGCTTTTTGTTGTTGGATGCACAAGCTCTTAATTCAAAGGAACGTCACTTTATATTGCCCCTTGTGATAGCAACCTTTATTATGCAGTCTGTCGCTTTTATTTCTTTACCATCACAAGTTCGTACAAAGCTTATTTTCCCTTACAATAAAAGTTCAGACATATTTAGAGGCAATTTTTATTGCTTTTTGTACCGATGAAAACTTACTTGAAGGATCTTATTCAATCCATAGGTAGATATAGTGGACTCTCATGACATGAAACTGGGTTTAAGGGTTTTGGATGCACAAGTAGTATCTCTACTTGGTGCAGATTCTTGGCTAGCAAAGATATTGGGCAAGCACCACATGTTGGGGGATCTATAACAATATAACATCTATGAGAATATAAGCAAACATAATTCATTACGTTGTCTTCCTTGTCCAACGTCAACAATTTGACATAAAATACTTAATGGGGGCTCACAATCATAAAAGATGTCCAAGATAGTATATTTGCATGTAAATCCTCTCTTCCCTTATTAATTCTTTCATGAATTGCATCATTGACTAATGCTATGTTTGTTAACTTCCAATAAATTTTACCACTTATACTTTTCTTTATGTAATGTCATTACTTTCCATAAGATTAGCATATGATCTTTTTCATTATTTTCATTGCTAAGATTGAAACATGAAAGTAAAGAAGCAAAAACTCAAACTACTCTTTATTATATAACTCTCAACTCGATTACATAGATAGATAGATCACGAAACTAGCACTCGAAAATAGATCATGCTAAACTTTTATTCAACTAAATCACGAAATAACTAAGGATCGAACTAAAAATAGGTAAAGATAGCAAAAGTGATGGTGATACGATACCGGGGCACCCCCCCCCCAACCTTGGCACAAGCCAAGGGGAGTGCCCATACCCATGTACTCAAGTTTCCTTCTTCGGTGATGGTGGTGGTGATGAAGTGGCAAGCTTGTCCTCCGGCTTCCATGACATAGGTTCCCCATCATAAAAAGATGAACGAGTCTCCGGAGTCCTGAAACTTGCAGCTAAACTCATACCTTTGAATCTTGCCTCATACTCATAATTTTGGTTTTGAAGATCATAGATTTGGCCTTGGAGATAGTCGATTCGTTCATTGAGCTTGAAGATGATGTCCCCCATCGATCGGTCGTCCACCTTGCGATCACGGGTGAACTCCGTGATCATGGAGTGGTTGGCGCTGAGTCCACGTTCCACCATCCCTTGGCACTTGAAGATCTCCTGCTCCACCGCTTCGAGCCTGGACTCCACGCTCCTGGTCTTCTTGGGTCCTTGCACATCCGGGATGTGAAGCACCCCCTCACGCATCTCAATGGCTTGAGGGTGTTTCATCACCTCCGGTAGGTAGGGGTTGATGACCTTCTTGTAGAACTTGTCCTTTGAGGAGTTTGGTGGAGCCATAGCGATCTAGATCTATCAGAAAAATAGCACGAAACAAGAACAGAGAAGATTTCTGCGATACGGTGGTCAAAATGTCCAGGAGTATATATAAAGAATTTTTATCTTGCAAAACAAGTAATCCAGAAGAAAAACGGAGTCGAGAAGGCTCACGAGGGGCCCACGAGCCACCAGGGCGCGCCTGGGGGGGTGGCGCGCCCTGGTGCCTCGTGGGCACCAGGTGGGTCCCCTCGGCTGTTTCTTATTTTTGTATTCTTTTCTAATATTCCAAAACAGGCAGAAAGTATTTTTATGGAATTTTTCGAGTCGGTTTACTTACCGTATCACGTACCTCTTCCTTTTCAGGGTTCTAGAGCGTTCCGGAAGGTCTCTCTTATGTATTCTTCCGGTGTAATTGTTTCAACAATATTAGTTTCAACATTAATGGGGGTCCCTGAAATATAGTGCTTAATTCTTTGCACATTCACCACTCTCGGATTAGTGCCTTCGGAGTTGTTTATTTTGATGGCTCCGGAGCGATAAACTTCTTCGATGATATACGGTCCTTCCCATTTAGAGAGGAGCTTTCCTGCAAAGAATCTCAAACAAGAATTGTACAATAGAACTTGCTCACCCACTTTAAATTCCCGTTTTTGAATTCTTCTATCATGCCATCTTTTAACTTTTTCTTTAAACAATTTGGCATTTTCATAAGCTTGGGTTCTCCATTCATCTAAGGAGCTAATATCAAATAACCTCTTTTCACCGGCAAGTTTAAAATCGTAATTGAGTTCTTTAATTGCCCAATATGCTTTATGTTCTAACTCAAGAGGTAAATGACATGCTTTTCCATAAACCATTTTATAAGGAGACATACCCATAGGATTTTTATAAGCAGTTCTATAAGCCCATAATGCATCGTCGATTTTCTTAGACCAATTCTTTCTAGATCTATTGACGGTTTTTTGCAAAATTAATTTTATTTCTATATTGCTCAATTCTACTTGACCACTAGTTTGAGGGTGATAGGGAGATGCAATTCTATGGTTGACATCATATTTAGCAAGCAATTTACGGAATGCACCATGAATAAAATGTGAACCACCATCAGTCATTAAATATCTAGGGACTCCAAACCTCGGGAAAATAACTTCTTTAAGCATTTTAATATAAGTGTTATGATCAGCACTACTAGTTGGAATAGCTTCTACCCACTTAGTAACGTAATCAACAGCAACTAAAATATGAGTATGCCCATTGGATTTAGGAAAGGGTCCCATATAATCAAATCCCCAAACATCAAATGGTTCAATAGCAAGTGAATAATTCATAGGCATTTCCTGCCGTCTACCAACATTACCAATTCTTTGACATTCATCACAAGATAAGATAAACTTACGAGCATCCTTAAAAAGAGTAGGCCAATAGAAACCAGATTGTAATACCTTATGTGCAGTTCTGTCTCCCGCATGGTGTCCTCCGTAAACCTTAGAATGACACTTCCGTAGGATTTGTTCCTGTTCATGCTCAAGTATACAACGTCTAATAATACCATCTACACCTTCTTTGTAAAGATGTGGGTCATCCCAAAAGTAATGTCTTAAGTCATAGAAGAACTTTTACTTTTGTTGGTATGTGAAACTAGGTGGTATAAATTTAGTAACAATATAATTAGCATAGTCCGCATACCATGGAGTATTACGAGAAGCATTTATGACAGCTAATTGTTCATCAGGAAAATCATCATTAATAGGTAGTGGGTCATCAAGAACATTTTCCATTCTAGACAAATTACCAGCTATGGGATTCTCAGCTCCCTTTCTATCAATAATATGCAAGTCAAATTCTTGTAGCAATAAAACCCACCTAATGAGTCTAGGTTTAGCATCTTTCTTTTCCATAAGATATTTAATAGCAGCATGATCGGTGTGAACAGTTACTTTAGAATCAACTATGTAAGATCTGAATTTATCACATGCAAACACAACTGCTAGAAATTCTTTTTCAGTAGTAGCATAATTTCTTTGGGCACTGTCTAGAGTTTTACTAGCATAATGGATAACATTTAATTTCTTATCAACTCTCTGTCCTATAATAGCACCAACAGCATAATCACTAGCATCACACATAATTTCAAAAGGCAAGTTCCAATCAGGTGGTTGAACAATAGGTGCAGTGGTTAAGGCTTTCTTAAGTGTTTCAAAGGCTTCTAGACAATCATCATCAAAAACAAATGGAACAACTTTTTGCAAAAGATTGGTAAGAGGCCTAGAAATTTTAGAGAAGTCTTTAATAAACCTTCTATAGAAACCAGCATGACCTAGGAAACTTCTTATACCTTTAATATCTTTAGGACATGGCATTTTCTCAATAGCATCAACCTTAGCTTTATCAACTTCAATACCTCTTTCAAAAAATTTATGCCCCAAGACAATACCTTCATTCACCATAAAGTGGCACTTCTCCCAATTCAAGACAAGATTAGTTTCTTCACATCTCTGCAAAACTCGATCAAGGTTGCTTAAGCAATCATCAAAAGAAGTTTCGTAAACGGAAAAATCATCCATGAAAACCTCAACAATCTTTTCACAAAAGTCAGAGAATATAGCAGCCATACATCTTTGAAAGGTAGTAGGTGCATTGCATAAACCAAAAGGCATACGTCTATAAGCATAAGTTCCAAAAGGACAAGTAAAGGTGGTTTTCTCTTGATCGGGTTGTGATACAGGTATTTGAGAAAAACCAGAATAACCGTCTAGGAAACAAAAGTGTGTATGCTTAGATAATCTTTCTAACATTTGATCAATAAAAGGTAAGGGGTAATGATCTTTTCTAGTAGCTTTGTTTAATTTTCTAAAGTCAATTACCATCCTATAACCAGTTACAATTCTTTGCGGAATGAGTTCATTTTTATCATTAGGAACAACGGTGATACCTCCTTTCTTAGGGACACAATGAACGGGACTTACCCATCTACTATCAGCTATGGGATAGATTATACCTGCTTCTAGAAGTTTTAATATTTCAGTTCTTATCACCTCTTTCATCTTAGGATTTAATCGTCGTTGGTGGTCGACAACTGGTTTAGCATCAGGCTCCATATTAATTTTGTGCTGACATAGAGTGGGACTAATGCATTTAAGATCATCAAGAGTATATCCAATAGCAGCTCGGTGCTTCCTCGGAGTTTTAAGTAATCTCTTTTCTTCATGCTCTGAAAGGTTAGCACTAATAATAACAGGATATATCTTCTTTTCATCAAGATAAGCATATTTCAATGTATCAGGCAATTGCTTCAATTCAAATACAGGATCACCCTTAGGTGGAGGAGGGCCTCCAAGAGTTTCAATAGGCAAATTGTGTTTAAGGAGGTGGTTGATCAAAGAACATCTTATCTATTTCATTTCTTTCATTCATATGCACATCGTTTTCATGGTCTAGCAAATATTGTTCTAACGGATCAGTAGGAGGTACGGCAATAGAAGCAAGACCAATAATTTCATATTTACTAGGAAATTCTTTATCATGAGGTTGTCTATGAAACTTGGAGAAATTAAACTCATGAGACATACCACCAAAATTAACACTAACAATTTCTTTAGCACAATCAATCTTGGCATTAACAGTGTTCAAGAAGGGTCTACCAAATATAATGGGACAAAAGTCATCTTGTGGAGAACCGAGGACTAACAAATCAGTAGGGTATTTTATTTTTCCACACAAGACTTCAACATCTCTAATGATCCCAAGCGGTGTAATGGTATATCTATTTGCAAGCTTAATAGTAACATCAATGTCCTCTATTTCAACAGGTGCAATATCATTCATAATTTCTTGGTATAAGGTAAACGGAATAGCACACACACTAGCACCCAAATCACATAAGCCATGATAACAATGATCTCCTATTTTAACAGAGACAACAGGCATGCCTACTACAGGTCTGTTTTTATCTTTAGGATCTGGTTTAGCAATTCTAGCTGCTTCATCACAGAAGTAAATTACATGCCCATCTATATTATCGACCAAGAGATCTTTAACCATAGCAATATTAGGTTCCACTTTAATTTGTTCAGAGGGTCTAGGTGCTCTAATATTACTTTTGTTAACCACAGTTGAAACTTTAGCATGTTCCTTAATCCTAACAGGAAAAGGTGGTTTCTCAATATAAGCAGTAGGCACAACTGGATCAGCATGGTAAACAATTGTTTCTTCTTTAACACTAAAGGGTTCTTCTTTTAATTTAATAGGTGGGTGATATTTAAACCACTTCTCCATAGGGAGATCAACATGAGTAGCAAAGGATTCACAAAAGGAGGCTACTATCTCAGAGTCAAGTCCATATTTAGTGCTAAACTTGTGAAAAGCATCGGTAGCCATAAAAGATTTAACACAATCGAACTCAAGTATTATACCTGACTCATTACCTTTGTCGAGTTCCCAATCTTCAGAGTTGCATTTAATTCTTTCTAGAAGATCCCATCTGAATTCAATACTCTTCTTCATAAAGGAGCCAGTCAAAGAAGAATCGAGTATGGTTTGATTATCATGAGAAAGCCGAGCATAAAAATTATGTAAGATAATTTCTCTTGAGAGCTCATGGTTGGGGCATGTGTACATCATGTAATTAAGCCTCCCCCAAGCTTGAGCGATGCTTTCCCCTTCACAAGGCCAAAAATTATATATATAATTCCGATCACGACGAACCAAATGCATAGGATAAAATTTCTGGTGGAATTCCAATTTCAATCGGTTCCAATCCCATGTATCGGTATCATCACATAGCCTATACCATGTCAATGCCTTTCCCTCCAAAGATAAAGGGAATACTTTCTTCTTAACTCCATCTCCGGATAAACCTACAAGCTTAAACAATCCACAAATTTCATCCACATAGATCAAGTGCATATCAGGATGTACCGTTCCATCTCCTGCATAAGGATTAGCTAGCAGTTTCTCTATCATACCCGAAGGAATCTCATAATAAATATTTTCATTAGGTGCAGTAGGTTGAGGAGCAACACTTGGTGCTTCCGGTCGAGGTGAAGATACCCCGAAAAAACCCCTCAAAGGATTACTTTCCATAGTGACAAGTGACAGTAAATTTCAGCACGTAATATAAATGTTTCCTTACCAAATTCCACTCACCAAAGGCGCTTCACTCCCCGGCAACGGCGCCAAAAAAGAGTCTTGATGACCCACAAGTATAGGGGATCAATCATAGTCCTTTCGATAAGTAAGAGTGTCGAACCCAACGAGGAGTAGAAGGAAATGACAAGCGGTTTTCAGCAAGGTATTTTCTGCAAGCACTAAAATTATCGGTAACGAGTAGTTTGATAGCAAGATAATTTGTAACAAGTGACAAATAGTAATAGTAACAAAGAGTGCAGCAAGGTGGCCCAATCCTTTTTATAGCAAAGGACAAGCCGGAAAGATCTCTTATAATAAGTAAAGCGTTCTCGAGGACACATGGGAATTTCATCTAGTCACTTTCATCATGTTGGTTTGATTCGCGTTCGCTACTTTGATAATTTGATATGTGGGTGGACCGGTGCTTGGGTGCTGTTCTTACTTGAACAAACCTTCCACTTATGATTACCCCCCTTCGCAAGCATCCGCAACTACAAAAGAAGAATTAAGATAACTCTAACCATAGCATTAAACATATGGATCCAAATCAGCCCCTTACGGAATAGCGCATAAACTAGGGTTTAAGCTTCTGTCACTCTAGCAACCCATCATCTAATTACTACTCCACAATGCATTCCCTTAGGCCCAAAGATGGTGAAGTGTCATGTAGTCGACGTTCACATGACACCACTAAGAGAATCAACAACATACATATCATCAGAATATCAAACGAATACCAAATTCACATGATTACTTATGACAAGACTTCTCCCATGTCCTCAAGAACAAAAATAACTACTCACAAATCATCTTCATGTCCAAGATAAGAGGGGTATTAAATAGCATAATAGATCTGAACATATAATATTCCACCAAATAAACCAACTACAAGATGTAATCGACACTACTAGCAACCCACAGGTACCAATCTGAGGTTTTGAGACAAAGATTGAATACAAGAGATGAACTAGGGTTTGAGATGAGATGGTGCTGGTGAAGATGTTGATGAAGATTGGTCCTCCCACGATGAGAGGATCGTTGGTGATGTCGATGGCTCCGATTTCCCCCTCCCGGAGGGAAGTATCCCCGGCAGAATCTCTCCGCCGGAGAGCAAAAGTGCTCCTGCCCAAGTTCCGCCTCGAGACGGTGGCGCACCATCCCAAAAGTCTTCTCTATATTTTTTAGGGCAAATGGTCTTATATACCAGAAAATGGGGGCCAGAGGCTGGCCAGGGGCCCCACGAGCCAGCAGGGCGCGCCTGGGGGGGTGGCGCGCCCTGGTGCCTCGTGGGCACCTGGGTGCCCCCCTCTGGTACTTCTTGCTTCCAGTATTTTTTATTTATTACAAAATAAATCTCCGTGAAATTTTAGCTCATTTGGAGATGTGCAGAATAGGTATCTCTGACATAGCTTTTTCAGGTCCAGAATTCCAGCTGCCGGCAATCTCCCTCCTTGTGTAAATCTTGCATATTAAGAGACAAAAGGCATTAGAATTGCTCCACAAAGTTTTATATTGATTAAAAACACTATAAATAACAGTAGGAAAACATGATGCAAAATGGACGTATCAACGGACTCACCCTGAGCTCGTGGGGATCGGCCGCTTGGTCCACGCAGTCGGTTGCCTCGGGGCCAGCACGTGGCCCTCAGGCGATCGGGTGGCGGACCGGACCTTCTTCATGACTCGCCGCTCTCCGGCCGCTGGCGTCCCCGCTGGTCGCTTCTCGGTCGGTCGTCCCTCAGCCACCAGCCCCTTCGCCAGTTGTTTCCCGTGCGGCCGCGTCTCGGCCGCCTGCCCCCCAGCCAGGGTCATCTCCACGGCCCTCCGCAGCCGCCTCCTGGGTGCAGGGATGGGGCCATCTAGCGCGGTCGGCGGCATGGCATGGCCCGCCTCGGTGTTGTCCTCTAGGTCGTCGTCCGACCAGTCCTGGACGCATGGAGCATGCTGCGAACCGCCGGCCGCTTCGTGCCCTTCGGCTCCTCACCCGCCTCATCGCTCTCTTCGTCCTCCCCGTCAGAGACCAACTGGTCCGGCAGTAGGTTTTGCGGGTGCGGCCCATCGTTGGTTTGCTGTCTCGAGAACCTCTACGGTCGGATCCGGCTCGTGTCAAGTACAAGAAAAATAAGAAGGAAAGTAAGAAGTTGTTGGATGGAAGCTTACCTCTGGCGCAGGAGTGGCCCGGCTGTAGGGTTCCTTGCCGAAGAACCAAGTCCCCTCATTGAGCTGGGTCGTGGTGATGTTGTTGACCCGGTGCGCAATCTGAGCCGGCTTCAGCTCGGTGGTGGACAGCCGACACGGGTCGAGCTGGCCGCTCATATCACAAATCCGGTGCGGCCGGCGCTGGAGCTGCTGCACCCGACGGCTGATGAAAGCTGCGATGAGATCTGTGGCGACGAGGCCCTCCCGCCCAGCATCTCCTCCAGCCGGATGCAGATGTTGACGACCTCTGCTTGCGGCCTCTTCGGGTTATAGCTCCAGTTCTGCTTCCCAGCTGGCGGGATGTCGACGAAGGCCAGCAGGTTGATGCGGCCGGCAGCCGGATCGATGTTCTTCACGTAGAAGAATGACTTCTGCCACTTCTTGGCCGACTCGTGAAGTGGGAGCTTGGGAAAGCCGCCAACCGACCGAATGTACACGAGGGCCGCCCCACAGGCGGTCATGATTTGGGCCCCACCGTTTGCTGCCGGAGGAAAAAGAGCTGGCACCAGAGGTCTATTGATTGCTGGAGCCCGACGTACCCCTCGCAGAGCGTGGCAAACAAGGCGAGCTGAAGAACGGAGTTGGGGTCGAGATGGTGTGGCTGCAGGCCGTAGAAGGTGAGGAAGCACCTGAAGAAATCGCTAACGGGGAGGCCGAACCCGCGGGAGAAATGCACATAGAAGACGATGCGCTCATCGTCCCACGGCTCCTGCACGACCTCACCGTCGGGCGCGCGTGCCTCGACCTCCTCCGCCGCAGGCATCCTCCATGCCCGGCGAAGGTGTGCGATGTCCTCGTCCGTCACCTCTGAGCCCTCCCATGACCCCTTGGGTCCGGCCATTTCCGGGTGCGGCGACGGCGCGAAGAGCGTTGAGGAACTGGCCCCGCAGGTGGCCGGTGTGGTGAGGCGGCGTCTCGGTCACGTGGTGCCTTGGCAGTGCTCTGCGAGCGCGTGCGTGGAGAAGGAAGCAAGGAAGAAGAAGAAGCAGAGGGGACGGGGGCACAGTGGAGCGTGCGCTTCGGCCTTCCCTCTCCCCTCCATTTAAAACCCCCGTGGGGTCGTGGGGAAGTGGGATCGTCTGCGCCCATGATCCCCACTTTCCCCGCAATACATGGGCACGTTTAACGCGTTGGGAAGCCCAATCGACGGGCTCAGCCGCAGCGGATCCCGCACGCGGGCCGAGGCCATGGCCTGGTGGGGCCGGTCTATGGCAATGTCTCGTCGCGCGTGTGGCCTGGCATGCCCCCGCCCACCGCTGGGCTGCACGTGGCACGTTCCTGGCCTGTGGCGGGTGCGAATCGCCACGCTGGTCGGGCACGAGCCGGCTGGGCCATTCGAATTCTCCGCCAGTTGGGCGCCGGGCGGGCCGGCTTCCAGTAGCAGGTGCCCGCAGCGTCGGGCCGGCCGCCGGCTGGGAGGCGCGCCCTGGCCGGGTCCACGCCTCTCAGAATCTACAAATCCTCTTAGGGGGTAAGCTGCAAAGCCCCCCCCCCCCCGCTTGGAGTCAACGAGCCTCAACAGCTTCAGGGACTATTATCAGGGGGATGTCCCCCGGGCTCAGGAGTACAAGGCGATTTTCAAAACATCGGGGCGGCCAGCGCCCCTCAGTCCGGCTGGAGACCAGCCGGCTCCCCGGCTCTGGGCAGGCTGGGCACGGTGCCATGTCCGGGCAGGCTGGCCACAGCCGACTGCCGTCGGGGTCAGCGCCAGTCCCATCCGGCGAGTACAAACTAGCGAGCAAGAAGTATCGTCTGAATCACATGATAGAATCTACTCATACAGCTTAGAGCGAATGAAAAGCTAGAGAAGAGATAACCAGTGATGCTCGATGGCGATAGGGTATTTGGTAGACCAGTTCGCCTGTCGTGGTGTTCTCATGGCAGATGCCATGGGATGGCTCATCGTGGGTGGAGCCAAGGTGTTGTTACTTCTTGCTCGCTAGTTTGTACTCGCTCACTGTGGTTTAATTTCGTTCGCTCTGCTGCTGGGTTCCGAGAGTTTTGAAGTTTCCGAAGAAATTTTAAAACTCCCATTCACCCCCCCCCCCCCTCTGGTAGACACACTTCGTTCCTACAGCGATACTTCACAAAACCTGGGATGCATCGGTATCCTCCTGAGTCGTCACATGCTCACTATACCGTTATCCTCGTTACCGGTTTTGTTCTTCTTTCTCGTTGTCGTGTTCCGGCATCCCCATGACGTAGTCACCCGTGTCTGGTCAGATGATGATGGACGCCGTCACACCGAGAGGGCCCTAAGAATATCTCTCCATCGTTGGAGGAGCAAATCCCACTCTCGAGCTATCTAGTCCCTTGTCGAACTTTCCGATGAGCCTGTAAGTTGTAGTTATGATCAGCGTGTTATAGGTGCCATTTGAGCAACCCCAAAGTCCACCGTATGGTAAGAAGTGACTATGATACTCTCATGGTCTAAGGAGCAAAATCACACGTTAACACTCCGTGTTATTACAATTGATTATAGACGATGTAAACTCAATTCATAACAGACAAGTTTGGGTCGATTCAGTATGATTGTTCTTCCAACATCATAATCTCAATGTTGCTTTAGGACTATCGTTTACACTTAACGATATCCTAAGATCCGGAAAACATGATCACCAACAACACTTGAGCTAGTCCTAGAGGCAAGAATAAGAACCTATGCTTTACCATTTATCATTCCACACGTGCATATGAGTTTTCCACTGAATCGCATATTCCAGGATCATAGCAGTTATAGCACGAAATATAAACTCTTAATTATGAACACGGATATATAATAATACAATATTGTTGCCTCTAGGGCATATTTCCAACAAGTAGTACGGCGGCTTGTAATTCTCCGGCCACTACGCCGTCTGTACTGTGGGCGCGCCCGTCTGCCGACGTCCGCCACGTCCCCCACGGACGCCATGGCCGCCACGCCCAATGACAGCACCAGGCCCACCGGCGGCCAACTGTTTCTTGAGCTTCTCCTCCTCTGTGACCCTAGCTTTGACGCGGCGATTTAGCCGCGTAGCCGAGCTGATCTTCTGGGCCAGCGTGATGGTCAGATCCTCCGGCACCTCCGCCGGTTCCATCTCCGATAGGTTCTCCGACGGTTCCATGCGTTGGCGGTGAAAGGAAGGAGAGGGTAGGAGGAAAGAGCGGGAATTGGGCGGAGAGCGGCGGGGAATGGAAGAAGAGAGTGGGGGATTTTGGCGTGGAAACAATAAGGGATGCCCAAAAAGTATAGGCTTCGCCTTCCTTTTGGGTGGGCCAGGGGGGCGGAGAGCGATGTTTCGCGTATCCGGACTCCCGCAAAGCCCCCCATGTTTGTCTCTGGTTTGCAGGAGAAATCGCGTTCGTACCGTGCCGCGAATGATGAGTGATATTTTTACACTCATTTCACCTTTGTTTAAACCGAGATATTTCATTTAAAGGAGATATTTGCTCTGATATTATCACTAATGGCTAATAAGTGCAAGGGATTCCACAAATCCTCTCTTTGATGTGTTTCCACAAGAAATTGGCTAAAAAGGGAAGAAATCACGTGTGGAAATGGAATGGAAGGAAAATGGAGGAAGAAAGAATCAACAGGAAGCGTCTGCGCGAAGACAGAACAAAAGACGGCGTTCATACGGGCGCACGCGCCCATATGAGCGCCCGTTTGGCATGGATTTCGAGGCAGATCGTCCACCTGTACAACTTTTATTAAAGGGACCCCATCGAAATGTCAACAAAACAACTAGCACGGAAGCCAAAACCTCTTCATCATCATCCTCATCCACAAACCCTAGCCGCCGCCATTTCCATCTCCATAGCCATCTCCACCACCATAGTGCTCTTGCATCTAGTTCATACTTGTAATCGTGCATCGCACAAGGCATCCATTGTAAGACATATTGCAATCAATCAATCTCAAGATGTGTCCTTCAATGTTTTCTTCTCGCGATATGATCTCCATGTGTGAGTACGTAGTTCGGTAAGGTATGGGTTGAGGCATGAGCCTTAAAACCCAAGGTATTTGTTGAGGGGATCAATGGAAGAATTTGACATAACGTCCCGTATGTGTGAAATAAAATTGTTCCGTGAAGATGTCTCTTGTCTTGTCCATGATCTTCATCCCTGCAGGTACCCAGCATCACGGAGATCTAGCACCGATGAGGCTAGGAGCAAGGAGACCGTGAAGTGTTATATCAAACACCGGTGACAATAAGGTTTAGTAGGGTAACATGGATCATCTCCTAGGGGATAAATGAGGTGTAGTCATTAAATGCCCAAAGCTCTTGTCGGATTTCATTATCTTAATTATCGAGGCAACCCCGCGCGATGGATAGGGCCTGTGGTAGGACAACTGATTCTTGATGCAGGACTCGTGCCGGTCAAGATGTTATTTGGACACATCCCCCACTTCGATCCGTAACAAGCACATCTCGATGGGTGACTTCCGGCGCACAAATTAATATCCGATTTGATCCCAGCGCAAATGCAAGGTTGTAAGCATTAAGACCTCATACCCGTACCTCTTTTTATTATAAGTGTTTGAATCACTATTTGCTTGTTGATCTAGTCAAAAGTTGGACTTGACACTTGGACAAAAGCTTGCTAGAGACCATCGCTTCAAGAGAATCTTCCTCTCGTGGGTTCGATAACCTAGGGTCACCTCTGGGGAAATAGGTGTGGGATACTCTTTTCTATTCCAATAGCGGATCAATAAAAGGAGGTATCAGCGGACCGATACAGGACCGCGTTGGATGACTTCTGTTGGGGATGTTCCCCGTGGCTGAGACCCGGCCATAACATGACTCGGCAAAGAGCCTGGAGGCCTTATGGGTCATTCCATTTTCCGGATCACGACAAGACGACAAGAAGGGCCAAAGGCCTAGAGCGAGACCCGGCTCTTAGTGGAACCCAATGGTTCGACTCACGGAGAGGTCCAGAAGGAAGGACTTCTTGACTTGGAGAACAAGACTAGAGAGGAGTTAGAGTAGGATACGGGTTAAGAGTACGATTCGGAATCTTCTGTAAACCTAGGGACTCAACCTATTATATAAAGGGGAGTTCCCAGGACCCAAAAGACTAAGTTGCAATCTCTCGAGAGCTAGGTTGTCGAATTCGCACTCTTGTAATCGAGATCCATAGCAATATCAATCAAGCAGGAGTAGGCTTTTACCTCCACCGTGAGGGGCCGAACCTGGGTAAATTTGTGTCCCTCGTTTCCGATCAACCCCGTTCAAGCTTCCACCTAGTTGCGATGGCCTCACTACTAAGTCCTTTCACGAGGACATCTGCCATGACAAAACCATGACAGTTGGCACCCACCGTGGGGCCAGCGCACGGTGGAGTTGAGTTCTTGGAGGGAGCTCTTCCAGGGATCGAGAGGTACGCGATCGGCCGGATGATGAAGAGTCAGCGCGGGAAGCTCTACACCGACGACGTAGGCTGGGGGCCCGAGGCTGACTCAATCGACTCTGGATACCGGGTCCCCTTCGGCAAGATCCACGTCTTCCTCAGCGAAATCGGCGAGTCTGGCCCAGATACGGACGCCATCACTGATCCTGTCGAAACCGCCCGTCGGGTGCAACCCGGCCAGGCGAAGCCGGGTTAAGTCCGTGCTTTCGTCGGCTTCACGCAAGGAGTCGACCTGGCGAGAAATTCCGCGTCTGGTGGCGACACGCTTGTCTACTCTGATGGCGAGTCATCGGTTGGAGATACTGAGTCAATTCTTCCACTCTTTGATGAGAGGCTAGGAGGTTACTCTGATGATGAAATTTTTTCAGAATCCTGTGAGCCGACTCACCACGCAATGGTCTATATGGCAGAGAACCAGAGCCAGCTGGGTCAGAATCTCACGACGGCCGGAGCAGTGGACACCTCAGCTCCTGTCGGCTCTCAGAAAACCGGGGCGCGGGCGCTCGCTGAGATGATGACTACCCTCGGGATGCTCCTGGCAGAGCCGGTGACTCCCGAGAACGCAGATGCACGCAACACAGAGATTGTGAAGTGTCGTGAGCAGCTGACCAAGATCCAGGAGGATGTTAATGCGGAGAACGCACGTATGGCGGAGACACAGTCCCATATCCTCAGTGAAACCAAGCGTTTAGAAGCAGAAGTGGTTCATCTCACTTTTTGTCAGAACGAGGCTGATGTGGTACACCGGAGAAGGCATCAGAGCTGGCTCCTGATGGGTATCGAGCCGGCGCGGTTGTTCAAGACGCCCCGTGACTTACTCGCTCCGACGAACCCGGGGGCTGGCGCAGGATCGCCGGGTATAGGACCTGTCATACCCCAATTGACTCAGAACGTCCCCCTGGGCATGGCTCAGTTGCCACCGCCCACTCAGCAATAGTTGCCACCGCCGACTCAGCAGCGGCAACCGGCTCAGTTTTCACCTCGTCGTTTTCAGACACCAGTAGGTCACTATTCCAACCCGGCTGATAACGTATTGGCAGTGACTCATAATCTAGCTGCGATTCCGATCGAGGGGAACAGACTGGTGGAGGTCGAGGCCAGAAATGCCATTGTGATGTTAAAGACAACAATCACACAGCAGGCAAACTATTCTCATAGTCAACACCGGCTTCATTCCACTCCTCATCAGAGCCGCAGTAGGAGCCGGCACGCCGAGTCACCAGCTGTCTCCAGCAGTGCGTGACACCAGAATGAGCAGTTGCCGCCTCAGCAAGACCAGCCCTAGTTGGTAAATGCACAGGCCATAGTTGATAATGCCCGTGCTCTGCACAATGCTGGTGTAGGTGCCGGGTATGCCCACCCTACACGAATCCCACCCGCCTCACCCCAGCAGGAATCAGACGGTACCGGTTTTGTCGGGAGGACGATCGGTACTCAATGCTTTGCACCAGCCCAACGAAGTGCTCGCATGCCACGAGACTTCAAAGGCCCACGTAAAATCCCCAATTACACCACGGACATGGAGCCGGTCGTGTGGATAGAGAGTTATGAGCTGGCCATGGATATGCTAGAGGTCAGTGATGGGGTATGCGCTAGATATCTCACTATGATGCTGGAAGGACTGGCTCGTACGTGGTTGAAAAATCTACCGCCCAACTCAATCAGCACATGGCAGGAATTGAAGGACTTCTTCATCAAGAATTTCCAGGGGACCTGCAAGCGCCCAACCACGATCAGCGACCTACAACATTGTGTTCAGAAGGACGGCGAGTTGGCTCACCATTGGGCCCGCAGAGTCACGGAGATCATTCACTCCTCTGATAGCATCACGACTCAAACAACAATTCTTGTCCTAGAAAAGAATTGCAAGTTTGACCCCTTGATTCAAAAGTTTGGACGTATCAAACGGAATGTCAAAGATATGGGGCAGCTCATGGATGCCATGATGAAGTACGCCGAGTCTGATAAAACCAAAGACCCGGAGTCTGATGATGACAAATCTGGGAAGGGTAAAAAGAATGGTCGACAGTTTTAGAACGGTAATCAGAACAACAATCACAACAACAACAAGTGCAAGAATACTGAGGGCGGCTCAGATTTCGTCGCCAATACCACAACTGGTTTCAAGAATCAGCGTCAGAAGGGAAACTTTCGCAAGCCGTTTTCAGGGAATCGTCCTCGTAATTATGAGGAGGCTCTTAAAGGCCCGTGTCCAAAACATAGCACAGACGAAAAGCCAGCAAGACACTCTTGGGAAAACTATTTCATCATGCAGGAATTCAGGAACAGAGCCTTGCACAAAAACAACGGTGGTGGCGGCAATGGTGGACACCCAGGGAATCCTGGACCCGGCGGTTCTGGAGCCGGCTTCCAGGGTGCTGGCTTCCACGGTAATTTCTCCGGTGCCGGGTTCCAAGGGAATAGTGGCCAAGGATCTGGATTCCAGGGGCTGGCAACGGCGGAGGCAGCAATCAGCGAGCCGGTCAGGGAAATCAGAACCAGGGAGGTTAGACCGGGTTTCAGAGCAACCCCAAGCAGTTGAACAGCGGGCAGTATCACATTTTTACAACCAACACGTGCAACCGTGACCGGAAGCTCCAGAGGCGGGCTGTCAGCGTTGTTGAGCCAGCAGTTCCTGAGTACCTAAACTGGTCGGAGTACCCAATAACCTGGAGTCGGGCGGATCATTCTCCCCGGGTTGATAATCCAGGGAGTCTTGCTTTGGTTGTCACTCCTCAAGTCGGTAGTTATAAGTTGACCAAGGTTCTCATGGATGGGGGCAGCAGCATCAATATCATGTACTATGATACCTTCCGACGGATGAATCTTTTAGAGAAATAGTTAAATCCCTCTTCCACAGTCTTTCATGGAATTGTGCCAGGTAAATCCGCTTATCCTATCGGCCGGATCTCCCTGGAAGTCGCCTTTGGCATAGAGTTCAACTTCCGATCTGAGTTCCTGACATTTGAAGTGGTTAAGCTCAAGAGTCCTTATCCTGCCCTCTTTGGGCGGCCGGCTTACGCGCGGTTCATGGCACGTCCGTGTTATGTCTATCTGAAGCTCAAGATTACAGGGCCTGAGGGAACTATCACAATCAATGGAGACAGAAAAATTGCCCTTGAGTGCGAGGAAGGAGATGCCGCTTATGCTGAGTCGGCTTGCGCGGCCGAGGAGTTAAAGTTTTACAAAGACAATGTAGACCCGGCTGACATGACTTCCTTAAAAAAGCCAACTACTGAGTCTGACCCCTTACTCAAGTTCAAGTCAGCCTGAGACACTAAGCAAGTTGATTTTACCCCTGGCGACTCATCCCAACAGTTCACTATTGGGACGAATATGGATCCTAAATAGGAAAGCGCACTCATCAAGTTCATCCATGAGAATCGGGACGTCTTTGCATGGAAACCTTCTGACATACCTGGTGTACCGAGAGAACTCGCTGAGCACTGCCTAAATGTTGATCCTAAGATGAAGCCTGTACAGCAATACCTCCATCGTTTCAATGAGGAGAGACGCAAAGCTATTGGAGAAGAGGTCACCCGGCTCCTAGCTGCCGGGTTCATCATTGAAGTATTTCACCCTGAGTGGTTGGCTAACCCAGTACTTGTTCTGAAGAAGAATGGGACTTGGCGGATGTGCGCTGATTATACTGACCTGAACAAAGCTTGCCCTAAGGACCTGTTCGCTCTACCTCGCATTGATCAGATCATTGACTCCACTGCTGGTTGTGAGAGTCTATGCTTTCTCGATGCATACTCAGGTTATCATCAGATCAAGATGAAGCAGGAAGACCAGGAGAAGACGGCTTTTATCACGCCTTTTGGAGCTTTCTGCTATGTACACATCTATGCCTTCTGGTCTGAAGAGTGCAGGGGCGATTTATCAGCGTTGTGTCCAGAATTGTTTTCACAAGCAGATTAGCCGCAAAGTTCATACTTATGTTGATGACATCGTTGTGAAATCCCAGAAGAAGGAAACTTTGCTTGACAATCTGAAGGAGACATTTGATAACCTCCGAGTTTACCAGATGAAGTTAAACCCGGCCAAGTGTGTGTTCGGAGTTCTAGCTGGTAAATTGCTAGGTTTTCTTGTCTCTGAGCGTGGCATTGAGGCTAACCCGAAAAACATTGCGGCTATTACATCTCTGAAGAAGCCGGCCAATGTCAATGTTGTCCAGAAACTCACGGGCTGCGTAGCAGCTTTAAGCCGTTTCATCAGCCAACTTGGTGAGAAGGCTATTCCTATGTATCAACTTCTGAAAAAGATAGATAACTTTGTCTGGAATGATGTAGCAAACATGGCTTTTGAGTCCCTTAAGAAGCAACTGTCTGAAGCGCCTATCCTTTCTACTCCTCAGCTAAAAGAGCCGATGCTGTTATACATTGCTGCCAACAATAAAGCGGTCAGTGTCGTGGTCCTCGTGGAGCGTAAAGAAGAGGGTAAGGAGTACCCAGTCCAGCGGCCACTATATTATGTCAGTGAAGTTTTGACTGAGTCAAAGCAACGATACCCACACTGGCAGAAGCTGGTCTATGGTGTGTTCATGGCAAGTCAAAAACTGAAACACTATTTTCAGGAACACCCTATCATTGTAGTCAGTTCAGCACCTCTGGGCGATATTATACAGAACAGAGAAGCTATAGGCCGGGTTGCAAAGTGGGCTATCAAGCTTGGTCCACATCACCTCAAGTATGTGCCACGGACTGCCATCAAATCTCAAGCTTTGGTGGATTTCATCAATGACTGGACTAAATTGCAAGCTCCAGAGGAGAAGCCAGACACTACGTATTAGACGATACACTTTGATGGTTCCAGACAGTTGGAAGGCTCGGGGGCTGGAGTTGTGATAACTTCCCCACGAGGTGATAAATTTTGTTATGTTTTGAGACTCATGTTTTCTTGTACTAACAATGCTGCAGAATATGAGGCTTTGCTCCATGGGCTTCGAATGGTTAAGGAGATGAATCTTAGCCGGTTCAGATGTCTGGGCGACTGACTTGGTGGCCCAACAAGTCTCTGGGGCTTGGGATTCCAAGGACCCCCTCATGGCGGCTTACAGGCGCGCTGTTACAATAATAGCTGGACACTTCAAAGGATACCAGGTTGATCACATAGATCGCCGGCTCAATGAGGCAGCCGATGCACTGTCTTGTTTGGGGTCTCAGCGCAAGCCTATTCCACCAAATGTTTTCCTGGATGTTCTGCATAATCCGCCAGTCAAGTTACCGACGGAGGAAGACATCGCTATTCCTGACCTAGAAGCAGCTCTGGTGGTCGCTGTTCATGGTACACTAGATTGGGCGGTACCTTATCTGGCATATCTTACACGTGGCGAGCTCCATGATGAGGAAATCATCGCCCGACGAATTATCAGGAGGTCCAAGTCAATGTCCATAGTCAATGGCGAGGTACACCGACGAAGCGTTACAGGCGTTTTTCAACGTTGTGATTCTCCTGCAGAGGGTCGTGCGATTCTTAATGAGATCCACTCTAGAGACTGTGGGCATCATGCCGGCTCATGATCTTTGGTTGCGAAAGCTTTTCTGCATGGCTTCTACTGGCTTACAGCTCATGCAGATGCGGAGGACATCGTTCGTAAGTGTGATGGGTGCCAGAAATTTGCACGTCAAGCCCATGTGCTGGCTCAGGAACTTCAGATGATTCCAATTACTCGGCCTTTCGTAGTCTGGGGGCTTGATATGGTTGGACCTTTCAAACGTTCCAAGAGCAAGAATACCCACTTATTGGTCGCGGTTGACAAGTTCACCAAGTGGGTTGAAGCAGAGCCAGTCAGTCATTGTGATGCTGCCACATCAGTCAATTTTTTGAAGAAGTTAATCTTTTGCTTCGGATACCCACATAGCATTATTACTGACAATGGCACCAATCTGTCCAAAGGAGCTATGAAGCAGTTTTGTCAGAAGGAACATATCCGGCTTGACTTGGCGTCAGTCGCACGTCCTCGGTCCACTGGACAGGCAGAGCGCGCTAATCAGGAGTTGCTGTGAGGGATTAAACCTAGACTCATGGTGCCTCTTGAGCACACCCCCGGATGTTGGGAAGAGGAACTCTCTGCAGTACTTTGGAGCATACGCACTACACCCAACAGGTCAACAGGCTATACGCCGTTTTTCCTGATCTATGGTGCAGAAGCTGTGCTACCAAGCGATATCCGCCACGATTCTCCTAGAGTCACAGCCTATGTTGAGACTGATAATGAGATAGCTCGCCAAAAGACTCTTGATGCTCTGGAAGAAGAACGCGATCTTGCAGCTTCAAGATCCGCGATATATCAACAAGACCTACGTCGCTATCATAGCCGTAGAGTCCGAAGTTGTACCTTTCAGGAGGGTGACTTAGTGCTCTGTCTGATACAAGACCAGACAGTGATGCATAAGCTCTCCCCTCCTTGGGAAGGGTCCTTCGTCATCAACAAGTATCTGAACAACGGGTCATATTACCTTGTTGACATACGTGAAGCCAATAAGTCACGTACCTCGGAGGAGGAGGGCAGCCGACCCTGGAACATTGCACATCTTCAGCCTTATTATACTTAAAGTTCCTTAGCTGTATTTTCAGTTGTTTACATACTTTTATCATGTATATACATATGATGATCAATAAAAATAAAGCCGGCATCTCTGGATCCTAGAGTTTGTCGTTTCGCCTCAAAAGCTGTGTGTTGAGTCTTTATTTTTTGATCATTAGTTACTTGGGGGCTTCCAACTCATCGAGTTCAGCCATTCACATCCCTTTTAACCTGGCATATGCCAGCATAATACTTGGTTATACCTGCCTGTTAGCTTGATGTTACTCACAACAAGGTGACCCGGCTCTACGTTTGATGAGTCAATCACACTGATGCCTATTATGGACTGTGTTGACCTTGAACTCATCAAAGTTAAAACACCGGCTTAAGTCACGTGAGAGCCGGCTTACAGATAGTTAGGACAAACCAAAAGAGGCTACAAGGCTTGCTTCCACAGGAAAGCAAATTTCAGACTCGAGCCTCGAAATCTGGTCTTTATGTCGAGCCTCGAAAGTCAGCTTTTTAATTTATAGTTTGCGTTACTATATATTGTTTGTTTTCTTTTATTAAGCACTTTGAATTCTAACTTGTATTAAAATTATTATCAGTATATATCCTTTATTTTTTGCAGAAGCCGGCTTTATCTTAAGACAGGGCGGGTCTCATACAATATCCTACAAATTATACATTCAAAGGAACCATTATTTCTATACAAAGGATATGTTCCGGGTTGCACTGCATCCCCGGCTTAAGAATCATCTTCAGGAAAAAGCAACACTTGAAGAGTCAAAATACAACCATAAAATTCCGGGTTGCACTGCAACCACGGCCAAGGATTTCTTTCATCAAAAGTATCATCAGTTCCAAAGTAAAATACTAAGTGCTCGATGGCACTGGCAGCTCTACGAAGTTTCAGATAAGAAGTTATTACAAGCCCCATCTGAGCGACACTCATCAAGATTGTTTTCAACATTTAAGCCGGCGGAATGACTGTCGGTGGTTGAGACCCGGCAGTTGGATTTTCCGGGTTGACATTGGCATGTTCACCTTCAACTCCGGTTGACGCCGGGTCGACGTGCGCTGGCTCATCGGGTTCTTCTGAGGCCTTCTCAGTGCCAGTTTTGGTCTGGGGGCTTTCTTCCGCCCACTGAATTGAAGACAAGGCTTCAAAGACCATATCTTTGCTAATCATATCGGAAGTGTTGGTTTCTAAGGCAAAGGCTTGCTTACGTGGAGGGATGAGTTCGAAAGGTTGAGGTTGTGGTACGCTCATCCGTTTCCTAGCTTCAGTATAACCGACTTGGAACTTCGTCAGATCCAAGTCGTCGGCAATTTTTGTAGCTGCAGGCCGGGTCTCCCGCACGCAGCGAAAATAATCCGCCTCAGAAAACTCAGAGTTATCAACGTTCAGCTTTGGGAACCCGTCTGCAAGAAGAGCCGGCTGCATCTGTGGGTGGTATGCCTTAGCCAAAGCAAGCGCACTCATTGCCCCTTGTCTGCAAGCCGACCTTTTCAATTCCTGGATCCACTTCGGGACCGTTGAAAATTCATTAAGCATATCCATGATCCTCTGTGGTGGGGCCTTTGCATTCTTCACTTCCACTATGCAATATGCTCCACCCACATACAGCTGCTCCAGAAATTTATACACAGCTTGAAGTTTAACCAGGGGAAGCCCCATCACATTATGGCTTCTTTTGCCTGTCAATAAACATGACAAACATCAGTAACCCGGATCTTTTACCCCAACACTAAAGTGGCGAGTTGATACAAGGGAAAGGGCACACTTACCAAAGATGGATATGCACATTTGCTGAATGTGGCCCTTTAGAGTACTTAGCTCTTGAGCAACCGGCTAGAGTTTTGACTTGGCCTCTTCAGCGCGTTTCTCTAAGGTGGCCTTTTCGTCAGCAAAAGCGGTCTTGGTTTTCTCCAAGGTATCTGTGCATTTTATAAGTGATTCTTGAAAGTCTGAAGATAACTTTTCAGCCGTCTCTCGCAACTTCTTCTCAGCCTTCACTTCTTTCTTCAAGTCGACAATCTCTGAGTTGGCCTGGTTCAGCATTTCCTGCATCAAAGAAGTGCTTAATGATAATTCAAAAGTCCCAAGTCGCCGCAGGCTGGCAACTCGGCACTTGGGGGCTACACTACTCAATTCAAGATTCTACAACTTTTTCTAAAGTCCTGAGTCGCCGCATGCGATCGACCCAGCACTTGGGGGCTACATTGCTCAAATCAATATTTGGAAAAAAAATATGAAGTCCCACGTCGCTGCAGGCACGCGACCCGGCACTTGGGGGCTAATGCATTTAGCTGCTTTGACTAGTCCTACAGTTTTATTGAAGACCCGGCCCATCACATACTGATGAGCCGGCCCTTGGGGGCTACCATTTGCTTTCATCAAGAATTAAAGTTCACAAAATACAAGCTCCATCTCATATAATAATGAGCAGGCCCTTGGGGGCTACATTTGGTTAAACGTACACTAACCTACATGGCAACTCAGGGGAAAGACCCAGGTTTTTCAGTAGTTCTACATTCAAACAAGTTTTAGGCTATCACTACATTCTAAGCATAAGACTTGGGGGCTACATAAGTATGCATGAGACAGAACAAAATGTACCTCATATTTCCTCTTCAAAGTGTTTGTCATGGTAGCTTCAGTCTGACGGCTCTCAAATAGCCGGGTCAAATAGCTTTCGTGAAGGGAGTTCACATCCAAATCTTCAAAAGACTGAAAGTGAACGGCTATTTTCCCTTTTTCCCGGTTTGGCACTCATCTTTCGTGATGATCTTCGCCAAAGCAGTCGAGGACTCAGGAGCCGGGCCATGGTGTTCGCCGGTAACAACCGCGTCGTCCGGCGCTGTCTTGACCGGCTCCTCCGCAGCCGGGTCGTTTCTCTACTCTTCCACATCAGCGGAGATAGGGGGAGCTTGATCTTGATCTTGTTCTTTTGGACCCGCCGGTTCATCACGGTCGGCCGGGTTATCCTATTTCATCGACTCGTTTTGGCCGGCCAGGTCATTTTGAGCAGCCGGGTCATCTTGAGATGCTGGATCGTCCACCAAGGCGTCATGAGTGGTAGCCGGGTCACCAGTCTTCTTCCTCGCAAAGGCCTTGGCTCTGGATCAACAAAGATACAGTTATCAGTGAATGAAAGGATCATGTTATGAGTCAACAAGTTTTTCTTCATATACTTACCCACGGTTGATGGTGAAAGTCGGCAATTGGCTGGCGCTAGATTCGTCATATGAAGGAGAAGTTTGATAAGCTGAGTCAGAATGATCCAACAGCTGTTTGAAAGTGCTGGCTTGTGGATGACTAAGCGTAGGGCTTGTCGGCACTTGAAGACGAGCTCGGCGTGGAGACCTCTCATATGAAAGACCATCAGAAAGCTCGCCCGAGCTACTCCGGGTCTTCCGCTTCAAGCTCTCAGCATGCTGCGTTTTCTTCAAAATTAAAGTTTTGTCCAAGTGAGCTGATGGATGTGAGAAGGGTACTTTACCGACCGCCTGCCGGGTTCTCCTTTGACCAAGTGTTTCAAAGTCAGAAGAAGATGGGTTTACCTCTGCTTCGCCGGCTCTACTGGTCTCGACCTGTTCCTGAGAAGTGGTGGCGTCAGCAAGCTCATTATGGAGGCGGCCAAGGCAGTCAAGTTCTACCTCATCATATTCATCTTCCTCCACCTCTTCTTGGTTGCGGTCCTTAGGGGGAGTAGGGGTTTCAGGCTTCGTCTTCCACCATTCAGAGTTCCCCTAAGGAAGTGTGAGCCGGCATATCAGATAAAGCAAAGATAAAATTCCACAAATATTTAAAGATAAAGGTGGAAAGGCGACACACATCAGGTGCCGGGTTACTAGCATAGAAGGGGGCAAGGCCCACAATGGCGATCTTGTCGCGAGTCTCACCAAGGAGTTTCTTGGTGGCCTTCATCAGATCACCAGAAGACAAGTTGAGGCTGCTGAAGTGTAACACCCCCTGTCATTATACCACAGTAATCACCTTTGATAATGCCAAGTCATCATGATTAACTATGCTTGATCATCATTAGGATCATATCTCATTTCAAATTCCTAATTCAAACTTCAATTTAAATTTAAAGTGAAAAATAAAAGTTGTTCAAATTGAAAACTAAAATGTTCATTAAATAGCAAATAATTCATAGCTAATTATGTTCAGGAAAACAATATCACCAAAATTACCTAAGAAACTCTAACAACCTCAAACAGTAGCAAAACAGCCCCATTTAATCCCATTTCAATTAAATAAAATTCAAATCAAATTATATTTTAGCCAAACCAATTTTTGCTGTTAGAGAATATTGCACTGTAATATTTGGCCCAAGTCACCCATTTTACAAAAGTCCTTTTAGTGCCACACATTTTACAAAACAGAAAGTAATACAGAAAACAGAAAATAGAAATAAAAAAACGGTTAGAACTTACTGTCGCTTTGCGCCTTCAGTGCACAGGAAGAATAGGCCCGGCCCACCGCGGCCTTTCTTCCACCTCCCACCGTCTCCCTCGCGCTGTCGTCGGCGCCCGTCGACACGTCGCCGATGCCGCACGCGTCGGCCATCCGCCGTGCTCCTCGCGTAGATAAGATCCCCGCGGTCCCCCTGGCGCAACCCTAACCCGCATTCCTCTTCTCCCCTCGTCGCTTTCTTCCTGCATCGCCGCCCGTCTCTGCCGTCGCCATCGCCGCCTCGATTTCGCGCACTCCGACGACCTCGAGCCCCGCTGACATGACGTAGAGCTCCGCCGCAGTCTTCCCCGTCGACCATGCCCAGCCATTGGCGTCGGGAGGCCTCGCCGCGAGCTCCTCGAGCTCGTCTTCAACCCACGGTCGCCGGCGCCTCTCCGGCGAATGTCGCCAATCTGCAACTACTAATCCTACCACCGGCTTTTCGTAACCTCCCGATGAGCTCCGCCGTCTTCTCCCCCTCAAACCCGGCCTCTTTCCGTCACCGTAGCCGCCGCGTTGGAGATGCCCGATCGCACCGCCGCTTATCTCGTCGCTGGCGTCGTTCCGGCGACCATTGGGCCCCGTGCCGCTGGCCGTTTTGCTCGTCGCAACCCGCAGACCTCGCCTAGCCCTTTTGTTTCCTCGCACGCGCATCGTAGCACCGAACACGACCACCACCCGAAACCGGCCGCCGCCGATATGCTCGCCGCCGTCCATCCCGGCCTCCCCAGCTCCGGCCACGGCCACCACCGGATGCGGCTTCGTCCGCTCCTTCCAGAGAGACCAACCGCGCCCGAAACGGTGCCCTACAGCGAAAATCCGGGCTCGCCGGAGTTCTGCCGTCGCCGGCGAGCTCCGGTGCCGGCGCTGACCTGGCGTCCGAGCTGGCGCCACTGGGCCCCGCCTCTGGGTGGCTGACAGTGGGCCCCGCGGGCCCCGTTGACTCGGTCAGCGCGGGCCACTGTCGCTGACATGTGGGGCCCGACCGATTAAACGAATTTTAATAAAAAGTTAATCTGTTAATTAAACTAATTAATTAATTAAAACGCTAATTACCCACTGACCAGTAGGCCCCACCTCTAATTAGCCTATTTTAGTTAAATTAAATCCCTAATTAACTACTGTGAGGCTGACCAGTGGGCCCCACTTGACCCACTGGTTAGGTTTGACCCGGTCAGCTGTGCTGTTGACCGCTGACGTCAACAATGCGTCACGCTGACGTCACCTCTACGCTGTTTCGGATAATGCCAATTTAAATAATTAAATTAATTCCAGAAAATTAATAAAACTTTGAAAAATCATATCTTTTAAACCGTAACTCAGATTAAAATAATTTATATATGAAAAATGATCAGAAAAATATGAAGATTCTGAATATGTGATCAAAATGCCTGTCCAACACTCCTAGCTAGGTGAACATGGAACTTTTTGACTGATTTTGATAAATGAATAGTGCTCAACTTTAATAAAATAAATCCAAGTAAATTCCTAAATTAACTAAAACACTTAGATAGTCAGTATAGCTCATCTGCATATCATTTAGGCATGTCATGCATATTGTTGCAATTGTGTGCTCCGTTATTTATTCTGTTTCCTCCCCCTCCTTCGCTCCCGCTAGACGCCGAGACCGACGCCGACGCAGCTGAGTTCGACTACACTCCCGACGAGCAGCCTACTGGCGATCAGCCCCTTTCAGCAGAGCTTCCAGGCAAGCAACCCCCTTGACGCATGCCTATATCACCCATTCCTTCTCCCTCCTGCTTGCATTAGAAATTGCTGCTATTTTGTTTTATCCTAATCTGATGCATAGCCTGTCCTTGTAACTGCTATTGATACCTGCCTATTATCCAAACTGCTTAGTATAGGTTGGATGGTAAACCATCTGTGGCCTCTCTCCTTTGCTGTAGTTGCTCCGCTTTAGAACCAGTGCCCCGATCGATGTGATCGAACGGGCTGAGAACAGCACATCACCGCACACACCCCTTAAATTGCTCGACTATGCAGAGCTGGCATCGAGTGCCGAGGGTGATACCTCTTATCTCACTTTCGATGATGCCTCTGTAGAATAGCCATACGGATGTGAGTTACCGAGGGTGATTCCTCTTTCATCACCTCCGATAAGCTACCATCGTGCAACTCCTCGAGTGGGAATCCATCGAGGGTGATTCCTCGGATTCCTCCTCGATACTTGGACACACAGATACTTTGACCTTTGTTACAGGCAGGTCGACCCCGAGGGGTACCCGTGGGGAAATGTGAAGTCGGGTTTGCCAGGAGGGCACCCGCGAGAGATTGTTGTGGCGGAACGACAGGGCAGGCGGAGACCACCCTATTCGTGTTCCGTGTGTTACCAAGTCGGAGCGACAGGTAGTCTGATCGTCTCTGCGAGTTACTAAATACGCCTAACGGAACTGGGTATTTGATCTGAGTGGGTCGTCGTGCCCTATACGCACTACCACCACATGGGATAATGGTTTAATGGGGCCCTCTACATCGTATGTATCAGCCGAAAGCTCTTCAGACGTCACAGCTCAGAGATGCGGGCTGATCGTCGGGGTTGGGCTGGTTACGTCACTGGTGTATTCAGTGTCGCGCCTGCTCCCCGTCCAGCCACGCAACATGCAGGAGTGCAAAGGGTGATGGGCCCAAGACCCCTTCGTGCTTAGGATTTAGACCGGCGTGTTGACCTCTCTGCCGAGCTTAGGTAGGACGCTGCTTCGTGTCGATTACCCGAGGCCGGGTATTACCCAACAAGTGTATCCGGCCAGATGTAATCGAGCGTGTTGGGTAACAGTAGTGCACCCCTGCAGGGAAGTGATCTATTCGAATAGCCGTGTCCACGGTAACAGGACGCTCGGAGTTGTATCCGGTACCATGACAACTACAAACTGATGATGATTCATATTAAACTGTTAATACTGCTCTCGGGATCGCTTTCTCGCAGGGTGTCGAGAAAGGATCTCAGGGCATTGCTGTTGTATAATCCACATGTATGCTACCATTATCTACTCTCTTCTGATGCTGCAAGATTGCTTGAAGATGCTAGTCTTCGATAGGCTAGGCCTTTCTCTTTATTCTGGCATTTCTGCTATATAGTCCACAGATACATCCTTTTCATTTGATACCAATGCATATTTAGCATAGTTCTGATGTCAGTCTTGCGAGTACTTTGGATGAGTACTCACGGTTGCTCTGCTATTCTTTTCCCCATACCCAATTGATGATACATCAGACGATGGAGCCCAGGAGCCAGACGCCACCACAGACTGCTACTACCAGGAGAGCCCCGGAGGCCACTTCTACGTTGAGCCGGTCGACCAGGAGTAGTTCGGAGGCTCCCAGGCAGGAGGCCTGCGCCTTTTCGATCTGTGTTGTTGTTTTGCCCCGCCTGTTAGGGCATATCTGTTTTACTTTTATATCTATACTCAGATATCTAATGCTTCCGCTGACGCTTGTATGCGCAAGCTTATGTATTCGAGCCCTCGAGGCCCCTGGCTTGTAATATAAAGCTTGTATTATTTTATTGGTGTTTAGAGTTGTGTTGTGATATCTTCAAGTGAGTCCCTAGGCTTGATCGTGTGCATTTGCGTGTATGATTAGTGCACGGTCGAGTCGGGGGCGTCACAGAAGCGCAAGTCATCGTCTAGTTTGCCAGTATACTGATACATGAGCCGGCCCCTGAGACTGAAGGGGTTGACTTCGCCAGCTCATCCAACACTGGGTCAGATCGACCCCAGAGAGACCATGGGCAATTGGAGCGTTGATTCTGGAATACAAGGGCTCCAGTGCTTTTCTCTCTTCCCTAGACCCATAACCCGGAAATTGCTTTGAGGCCTCAAGCCATTCCAATCTGTAACCCGACAATGGGTGTTGCTGGCTTGGAGATGTATCCTTACAATAAAACCAAGTCTTGTGCCATCCCTTAGGATGACTCGCCAGAGCCATCTCAGGAAAGGCAGAATTCCTCCGCCGCTGAATTGTGACTCCTCCACACTCCAGACTCGGCCCTCCTTTGTACTCAGTTTGACGATTGTAGTAGAAAAATTATTGGAAGAGACTAACGGTTGGCTCAATCTGAAGATATACTTCGCAGAAGGCTTGGAAGTTGCTTAAGTTAAGGACCAAGTTGGGAGCGAGATCTTGAGGCCTGATATCGAAATAGTGAAGGATGTCCCGGAAGAATTAGGAACCCGGAGGACGGAACTCTCTGTCCAGATGATCCACAAAAATAACAATCTCATTCTGACCCGGCTGAGCCCGGGTCTCCTCTTCTGGAACCCGCCATTCGATCTGCTCTTGAGTCGACAGCAAGCCCGTGTTCACCAGGTCATTGAGCATGAGTTCTGACATGCATGACTTGGTCCAGTTGGCAGCCTTGCTTATCTTAGGAGCCATGGATTCGGGTTGCAATAATACTAGCTACAAAGATGAAGGAAATAAATTACCAGCCGGCTATGAGCACATGGATCGTGAGTGATTAAGAGTATAAGGGTTTTCATAAGTATGGAACAATTATGGATTACTACTACCCGAGAGACGGCCAACCAAAGTAAGTACAACCCGGCATAAATATCACTACGATCTGAGACCCGACAAAGGTTATGAAGCAAATCCCGAGTCAAGGCAATCATAAACAACTACCTGTTCAGATAGAATGTTAATATGGATCTGGAAAATGACTACAAAGGGAAAAGTAAAAAACCTAGGTTGATGATATGGCTAGGTATGAAACAACAATGAAGCTTATTGCAGCAATGGAGGAGATCTACGACGTGATTAACTGTACTACGGAGACACTCCAATGCTCTACGGATAACAGTTTGTGGAGAATCTAGATCTACGGCTACATTTTTCGAAGAACACCGATGAACTAATGAAGAACTATGGTGAAAAAATGGCGCGGATGGATGAGTTACTTACATATCTGAGAAGAAGAGGCTGAAGGTCTCGGAGCTTGTGGATGCTGTCGCGGCGGTCTTGATGGGTCTCGGCGACGGCGTCGGCGAAGTAGCTCGTGCTGGACTTGGGGATGACGAGCTCGAGGTTGCACGGTGGCGTCAGTGGCGAAAGGAAGAAGAAAGGACTAGAGGCGAGCAAGGTAAAAATGGATCTGGGGCCCCCTCTAGTCTATTTATAAGGAATAGAAACCGAAGAGACGGGGTGAGACCCTAGGGCGGCGCAGTAGATTTCTCCTAAAGGGATGCCTTGATTTTCGCGTTGACAAGATTTGATATATCCACTCGATGATTTGTTATGAGGTCATACCCACGTGTCAAAGCAGAGGAGGTGATGTCATGAAGGAAAGCAGCGAAAAACTGTTAAGTATGAAAGGAACCGTGACACGGCAACCATCTTGACCGGGTCAGAAGACTTGGCGGAAGGAAAATGACAAAGATCAGAAAGATGGAAGAAATATCGGCTCAGCAAAAGCCTGAACCTAGATCATAACCCTTCACGTTTTTCCTTATCTTATTTTCAGGATGGAGTTTAACATGGATAAATCCAATCTAAACTAGGGGCTAATGTTGGGGATGTTCCCCGTGGCTGAGACCCGGCCATAACATAACCCGGCAAAGAACCTGGAGGCCTTACGGGTCATTCCATTTTCCGGGTCACGGCAAGATGACAAGAAGGGCCAAAGGCCCAGAGCGAGACCCGATAGGAGGCCGGCTCTAGGAGGAGCCCAATGGGCCGACTCACGGAGAGGTCCAGAAGGAAGGTCTTCCTAACTTGGAGAACAAGACTAGAGAGGAGTTAGAGTAGGATACGGGTTAAGAGTACGACCCAGAATCTTCTGTAAACCTAGGGACTCAACCTATTATATAAAGGGGAGTTCCTAGGACCCAAAAGACTAAGTTGCAATCTCTCGAGAGCTAGGTCGTCGAATCTGCACCCTTGTAATCGAGATCCACAGCAATATCAATCAAGCAGGAGTAGGGTTTTTTTCCACCGTCAGGGGCCGAACCTGAGTAAACTTGCGTCCCTCGTTTCCGATCAACCCCGTTCAAACTTCCACCTAGTTGCGATGGCCTCACTACTATGTCCTTTCACAAGGACATCTGCCGTGACAAAACCAAGACAGGTTCGACTGTCCGGACAGCATGGTCTGGACGGTTGCGGGAGGTTTGCGGGTCGGTGTTGGAGATGCCCTAATTGTTCATAAGTCAAGAAGCCATATTTTTGCGAACTAAGCCTAGCTTAGATGGTTAGTTTTTTTTTTGGTGAAACTAGCCCACCCGGGTTCAAGTAACTCTGCACATTTGGTTTATTTGGTTTGGTAAATACGATTTTTCTGTATGTATGATATTGATACTTCCATAAATACGGTTTGAAATTAAAATATGGTTCGGTTTGGATATATATCAAAATATTGGACATTAGTATAGAGCTCACGTCCGCACAAGGTGACAACTTGGACAAACAATTGGTTCGCTAGGGAAGGGTCGATCGAGCGAACCTATCTATCCTCCCTCATACGTTTAACGAGGTTTCAGCGCGACCGAAGCTGGCCCAAAATATAGAGTGCGCGCGGGAAAAAAGGGCTAGGCCCATTCGCTGCATTTTTGGGAAAAAAAAGTTGCCATCAAAAGTAAGTTTGCCACAATCATGATTGAAATCCACCTACATACTATAACATAAAATGTGCCCGTGTACAAGACTTCATATACATGGATAAATAACAGAGATAAATTGCCATGACACAATGAAAAAAATCGGCCTATATGTAATTGTAAAATCATCATACTGCATTTTTTTTTGCCAATGGTATATAAAATAAATTTGCCATGATACAAATACAGAAGAAACATACACAGGAAAAATTGGAGTACGAGAAAACATCCAGAGTTAAAATTTTGCTATGGTCGATGGTAACTTTATGGAAAATGTTCGATAGATCATAGGAAACTTAGCAAAAGTTTGTACTTGTAACTAAATATTTTGTGTTATATAAAGAATGGCAAGTTGTTGGAAAATTTGTAATCATGACATGGCAACTTGTTGGAAAAAACTTGAACTTATCACCTGGACAATTAGAAAAAAATTCACAAAACATTATGGCAACTATGGATATGTACAAAAAAAATGAATGGAACTCTTGGTTTTACCACTCCCCCTATGTGGCAATTAAAAGTTTAGTGCCCTGGTTAAGTGTGTGTTCTAATGGTGGCAACTTTTCTTTATATAACCAAAAGGAATTGTGGTTTTAACCCCCCCCCCCCTCCTCCCCTCCCACTTTCATGAAACTTTCCATGGTAAATGCAACGAAATTACCGAGGGGCCGGGCTCGTAGAAATCATCATACAATCTCTCAGTAATTTGTACTCTCGATACACTTCAACGCAATAAAGCACAAGGACATAGGGTTTTATCTCCCCAGAGAGCCTGAACCTGGGTATACTGTGTGTCCCTGTTACCATCGTCCCAAGACACCTAGCTTAGGATACCCTACCAGGGGATCTGCTGGATTTAAGTCCAACAACCACTTCCATGAGGAAGTATCTACAACCCACTTATGCAACTTGTTCTTAGCAATTGTGTTGGATTTACTTCCCATCACAAATGCCTTTCGTGCGCACCTAGGCACCATCCCACGGTACATCGTTCTGAGGACGAACATCGGATGCAACTGGCAGGTCAGGCTTCGGGATGTCAGCAGGAGAGTTGCCATGGATCAAGGGTGCCCAGGGTTCGCCATTGTTCACTAGTTGCAGACAGCTACTTCCTGACATTCAAGGTCTTGACCCAAGATGCTTTTAAGGTCACCATCTTTGACCATTCCTGTGCAGAGGTGGTCCTCAAGTGCGCTGAGCACGATCCAGCCCTTGCAATGATCCATGTGTGGAGGCTTAGTAATCTCTCTTTGTCAATGTGTGTGTCCTAAACTTGCATGAATATGGTTAATGTGTATGACTATGTGCGTTACTATTTTTTCCGAAAAGGGGAGTACCCCGGCCACTGCATCACAGGATGCACACAACCAATGCGTGTCACTATTACACGTATGCTTGTTAAATGTGGTTTAATCTTTGTTTTTTATTGTTCTCTTCGACGACACGTCTTGTACGTCACCAAACAGCAGCACGTTGCACGGTGCAGCCTGTGTTTCTGCTCTCATTTAGCCCAGGGCTTTGTGAATTAGCTAGTCGTTCTACCGGGCCACAAGTGCAAAGGGGGGCAAAATTGATACGGGGAACCAAACACACCCTCGGTGATCGTCGAAGCAAATGCACGGCGCACGCTAAGATTGTTACCTCTAAACTTTAAGCCGCTACACCAAACTTGCACGCCACATATACAGAGCCTCATCATGGAAAAAATGTGCACATGGCACGACCTATCTTTTCAGTCCGGCAAGCAGCGGCACCACGTGCCTTGCCCTACTCCATCCGTAGCAGACAGCATCCAGCACGAATTCACGACGCGAGCGAGAGGCCGTATGCCCGTATCACACGTTGGCGACGACCGTAGCCGCCTACGCACCCGATCGGAGTAAATGCATGCGACCGACCGACCTCACCTCCGGCAAGAGATTCAGCCAGAGGACGACGTAGCGCTGCACCACGCGTACGTGGGCACGGACGAAGGAAAACGCCGCTGCAGCTTTTCGTAGATCCCGCGCGAGCCGCCTTCGTTTCACCACACACGGCGCGCCATACAAGCGTGAGGCGTGATTACACATGGACGCAACCCTGCAGCCACGAGACTACGAGAGACTACACGTAGCTCGTGCATTGGCACTGGAGCACCACAGATTACACATGGACGAGCATGGGTCGATGGATGTCGACGGAGGCTGTGAGCTCCAGTGCTCCCCCATGGTCCGGCATGTGCGGTGCCGGGGTGGGTTCGCGAGAGAAATCCATGCTCGTGTCGCAGTTATTGCAGCAGCAGCAGCAGCAGCAGCACAGCAGCGGAGCCATGCATGTTCGTCCATGCACGGTGTGCCACTCATGTACGTACGTACTTGCGTTCCTTCCGCTGAAAAGGCCACCGCACTCACTCTCGCGCGTTATTGCTGCCTGCGTAGCTGCTCTGAAACTGAAGCCCCCAAGTCAAGTCTAGTGGCTGGTGGCCGGGGCCTGGCAAGCTCTGCGCCTCGGCCTTCAAGGCCGGCGAGCTACTCCGTCGATACGAGCATTGATTCGGCAGCAGTGAGTGCCGCTGGACACGACACGCCGGCCGGCCGGACGCATTGTGAGCAAAGACACAGTGCCAGCACCGGCCGGCTAGCTGCTACTCGTCCGTCGATACGATCATGCGAGCATTGATTCGGCTCGCGTGCGTGATCCGTACCCACGCTCGTGGTAGGCTAACTCCAATGCACGACCCAAACGGGCGTCCGTTTCGTTCGGATTTTGTCCGTTTGGGTATGACAATGGGGCGGCGTCCGACCTGTTTTGTGGATGCGCCGGTCGGGCGTCCAACGCGCGGACGCATCTGGTCCGCCACGGCCTGGGAAAGACCGCAGTACTATGCAAATCAAATATTGCAAATAGTTTTACAACCAAATTGAAATAACTCTAGTTCCATGTTTAAATAAAAAGCACAATCAAATAGTTTAATACAACCCAATCAAAATTGTCTTGAATATATGGAAATCAAATGAACCGATACATCTACTGGTTGGCAATGTGAGTCCACATGTGCTCAACCAAGTCATCCTGGAGCTGCATATGAGTGTGCCAATCGCGCATTTTATGATGAAATTGGGTAAACTGTTCAAAGGTTGCGGTTCTTGGTGCAGAGGCTCAACATTTTCACCCTGAAAATCAAATCATTGGTCGTAGATGCTGTCATCACGCTCATCCTCCACGATCATATTGTGCATGATTACACAAGCAGTCATCACCTCCCACATTTTCTCAGTGCTCCATGTCAGTGCAGGGTAACGATGCCCCATCGAGATTGAAGCACACCAAAAGCACGTTCCACATCCTTCCTAGCACTCTCTTGTTGTTGGACAAATCTCTGTCTCTTCTCTCTTTGTGGATTGGGTATTGTCTTCACAAGAGTTGACCACTGAGGATAGATATCATCAGCTAGGTAGTATCCATTGTTGTAATGATGGCCATTGATCTCAAAGTTGACCTCTGGGGAGTGGCCTTCAGCAAGCCTTGCGAACACTGGTGAACGCTGAAGCACGTTGATATCATTGTTAGAACCAGCCATGCCGAAGAAAGAATGTCAGATCCAAAGATCTTGAGAAACCACCGCTTCTAGTATGACAGTGGCACCTTTCACATGCCCCTTGTACTGCCCCTGCCAAGCAAATGGACAGTTTTTCCACTTCCAGTGCATACAGTCTATACTACCAAGCATGCCCCGCCAGCCCCTCTCGGCATTGATCGCCAACAACCTCTCTGTATCAGCGGCATTTGGCTGTCTCAAGTACTCAGGGCCAAACACTGCCATCACAGCCTTGTCCTCCATTTGCTTGGCAGGGGATGTACAAAGGCGCCAAAGGAGCTTGCAGTGTGGTACTTGAGGCAGTGGCCACACAGGACCTCTGGATTTGGCATTCCTTCTTTGATATGCCAGGAACTCACAATGACATCAACGTACTGCAGTGCTCGAATGTCTTTGCCAAGCTTGTTGAAGGTCATGCTCCTCCGGTGAACTTCGAGGTCAATGGGCGCCACTACAACAAGGGATACTACCTAGCAGATGGCATCTATCCGAGATGGTCCACATTTGTGAAGACTATCTCAAACCCTGTGCCAGGAGGCAAGAACTCCTACTTTACCAAGTGTCAGGAGGCTTGCAGGAAGGATGTTGAGCGGGCATTTGGTGTGCTCCAATCTCGATTTGCTGTTGTCCGGTACCCCGCTATGACCTGGTCGAAAGATCAAATGTGGGAAGTCATGACTTGCTGTGTCATCTTGCACAACATGATCATTGAGAGCGAG
Source organism: Elymus sibiricus (assembly GCA_039707655.1). Taxonomy (NCBI): domain Eukaryota; kingdom Viridiplantae; phylum Streptophyta; class Magnoliopsida; order Poales; family Poaceae; genus Elymus; species Elymus sibiricus. The sequence continues at coordinate 146,055,070 of CM077666.1, forward strand.
CAGGAAGAGCCAGTGTTTGACACTGAACCATATTACAGGCAGGGTCCTCTTGCCCAAGTTGATCACCAGCTACCGGCAACCTGGACTGCCTTCCTCAATATGCGTCAGGAGATCCGAGACCCACATGTGCATCAAGAACTGCAGCACGATCTGGTGGAGCACCTATGGAGGCTCAAGGGCAACGCCTAGCTCGACGTGTGATGAAATATGAGTTTGATTTGTCGAACTATTTGATTTGTATTGATTTCTGTGATGAACTATGTGATAAAAATTAGTTTGTGTTGAATTTGTGCCGAAGCACGCCGAAATTGGGCCAATTTGCGCCGAAAGTGGGCCGAAATCCGCGGCTGGGGGGCGATCTTGGGTCGGCGACTGGGAACCATAGCTCCCCCCCCCCCACCCCACGCCGAATTTACCGCCGGTTGGCCCCCAGGCGGTGCTATTTCAAGCCCCTGGGGGGCCGAACGGCTGGAGATGCTCTAAACGAACGCGGCCAGACGATTTGCGGTCGTGCGTTGGAGTTGGACTTAACCGCCACATGCATGCATGGTCACCGATACAAGATTCAGATATAGGCTCTCGATCCGTTACGTAAACCCCATTTCCGTCCTAGTGCCAACGATCAGTGCTCGAGGGAATCGTCAACCCGTCATTGATGCTGTATTTGTGCGCTGCTAGCTAGGAGTAGGAGTAGGAGTACTACGGTACCATCTCATCATCAGTGTGGATGTTGCCATCCAATCGACGATCGTAGAATCGAGATTTCGTTCAAGCGTCTCCCTCTATGGTAGCGTCTCGTCATTTCTGCTGCTAGTACAAGATAAAGTTGGAAGTCACTCATGATTATTGATGGGTTTTTAATGGTGAACATTCCCATAGGCCTACCGCATGAATTTCTCGCCAAGGTGTCAGCAGTACATCGTCTAAAAAAAGGTGTCAGCAGTACAGCGTACCACCACGTGTCAGGCATTGGTTTGTTCACGGTGCTCACTGCTCAGGGCTGCTGCTGCATCATTTGTTGTGCAGTCGTCGTTGGGGAAAACGGGCCCATGAGCCCATCGGCGCATGGCTCATAAGCCCATGATGGAGCCCATCCATATACGAAAGAAAAATCTATCCGGCTATCGCCATCCCCTCCATCTTCTCACCAAAAAAGACCCCTAAAAGAAACCAAAAAAATCCATGGCAGCAGAGTCCAAATCACAGTCCCCACCCTTGCAGATAAATAAATCACAGTCCCCACAGCAGACGCAGACAACATCTTCATCTGCGTGCGTCTAATGTCTCAGGCTTGACCTGAACAAACATAAGCAAAACCGGCCCTCCCACTGCATCACCCACACACTCTCTCGCAATCTCACCAACCAGGCAGAATAAATAAATAAATAAATAATGGCAGTTCATTAGAAACAGATCCCCAAGTCACTGACACTCCCAAAATATCATTTTGCTGCCCTCGGCCACTCACTCCCGCGGCAGGTCCCACTGTCATCACCAGCTTCCCGAGTAGGAGGAGTAGTAGTGGGTTTATTATCCCGGGCGCAAATGACACGGTACGTTGTGTTTCCTTTCTTACTTTGTCCGCGTTTGCGTGCGCGTCGCCAAAGACGCCAAGCGAGAACGGTGACGCATCCGGTCGACCTATTGATGAGGATACGTACCTAGGGTAGGGTATTAGGTCTGTCCTACATGCCCCACCTAAAGACACCTTATTGAAGACCAACAAGACTACAAGAAATATTCCGACTGAACTAGCCAAGGCATACAAGTCACTCGGAAGACCCCCCCTCCACTCGACAGTCAACTCTCACTCGGAGGGGTCATCAACCACTCGACAACAGAAGACCAGGAGGCACCCCAGAGAGGCCAACGGGCAGGCGTTACGTTCGCCGCCTTAACTGGCATTCATTGTATACGTTACCAGTAACGTCCCCTCTTTATTACCTACAATCAATCCCCTTAATACCAGACGATTATGAGGGACAGCGCACTCTATATAAGCCGCCCCTCCCCACTGGCACAAGGGTTCGGAATCCTTTGTAACGCAATACACATATCACTCGACAGAGTAAGCTCCCCGGAGCACCTGAGACGTAGGGCTGTTATCACTTCCGAGTGAGGCCTGAACTCATACATCTGTGTGTACACCCTCGCCGTAGCTAGGACTCTGCCCTCTCCATTCGTACCCCTACCATCTACTGTCAGGCACGTTCCCACGACAGTTGGCACCCACCGTGGGGCAGGCGTCTAAGCGACTTCCGGCGAGGTTGCATTTTTCATCTTCATTATGTCTTCCGGCGGCGGTTTGGTCCTGGACCGCGAGATCCGTCTCGGTACGTTCACCTTCGTCGCCGACGACTCCGCATAGCTCCAGGAAGCCCCTCTCGACGTTGAGGCTCTCCCCGTCAGCGCTTCAGCGCGAGTTCGTGCGGCGTTCTTCTCCGTCAGCCGTCGACCCCGTACATATCGGCTCATGCGTCGTCTGCTCTCCCCGCTGTGCGTCGCCGCAAGCGATCTGGTCGTTCGCGACTCCAGCGATGGGTGAGGCATACGGCGGCGCGCCAGGCGTCGACTCCGCAGATTGCAGCTATCGAGCCCGCCGAGTGACCTCACGGCGCGTTCGATTCGGCGTCAGATCGATCTGGGCTCCCTTCCGAGTGTGAAAGCTGCGATCTGGCAGCAGAAGTTTTCATGGCGGATTCTCTTCAGAGAGCACTCGACAGCGTCAGTTGTTCCCTCCAGTTGACAACAACCTTCAGCGGATCAACGGCCGTCGCCGGAGAAATTGGTCGCTGGAGTTTTGACCGTTGCGACGTTCATACAAACAAAAGGATCAGGGAAGTATCCATTCGATCCAGTCTTTTTACAATAAATTGCCTAACGATAGGTTGATCTTTTCCTCCCGTAGGTTGATCGGTGGTTCTGCTCCCAGACGACGAAGCGACGCTGTCCGCACGTCGTCGTCTCAGGCCTCGTCTGCGACGCCATCGCCGCGCCCCCGCGCACGAACGTCGGCACCATCAACCCGTCGTCTCGACTCCATCTACGACGCCGACGTCGCGCTTCCACGCACCGGCACCGACGCCGTTTGCTCGTCGTCGTCTCCAGCCTCGATGCCGTCATCGAACCCCACACACACGGCCTGGAATGCCATGGTCAGGTCCATCGTGCCCGCCGGCGGCGTTGTGTCCGTCGATGTGCTGCTCCTCGCCGAACACACCTTCGATGACCGTAGCGTCAGCACTCGGCAGGGTCCACATCACGCTCTCCGAACTGTTCTCCGGCGCCGCCAACGGTCCCGTCCCCGGCGAGTTCGATGCCTTCCGGGGCCTCAAGATCGAGTCCGGGAAACCCCGCGGCGCTGCAATAAACTGCATGCAGTGAACGGCCATTCTGGACGTGGAGCAGATCCTTCCATGCGTTGGAGGCGGACCGAGCGCGGGACCAAGTCAACCTCCTTGCCTGCTCCATGGCTATCGCGCACGGGGAGGGACGAGCCCGGCGCAACGCAGGTGTCTGGCAACACCTCCCCGGGCGCCAATCAACCTCCGACTCAGATGTAACCGGCCACTCGGGCAGAACCGATCCACTCGACTGATGGCACGGTGCTCTTCCCCCGACTAGCTGCACGACAACAGCCCTGTAGCGGGGACACGGGTTCGACGTTGCACGAACAAAGCATACCAGACAATTTCATCGACCGCTCCGCACGTTGTCTCTCTACTGGACGCGTCGTCTTCATTCGGCAGCTCCGCGCATCGCCATTCGGAGGACACGTCTTCATCGGCTTGCCCGACAAGCTAAGTGTTTTTTCATATTTCGTCCTCATACATTTTACATACGGACAACTAAACGTCCAGAATCATTCGTATGAATACTGCACACGGACAAGCAATGTGCAGGTTTCCTCGGACAAATAAACGTCCAGGCACTCGGTCGCTCCGCGCACCGTCGCTCAACTGGATGCTCCTTCGTCACTCGATCGCTCCGCGCGCCATCATTCGACAGGATGCTCCTTCGTCACTCGATCGCTCCACGCACCGTCAGTCAACGGGACGCTCCTTCGTCACTCGATCGCTCCACGCGCCATCATTCGACAGGACGCTCCTTCCTCACTCGATCGCTCCGCGCGCCATCATTCGACAGGACGCTCCTTCGTCACTCGATCGCTCCGCGCGCCATCATTCGACAGGACGCTCCTTCATCACTCGGTCGCTCCGCGCACCGTCGCTCAACAGGACGCTCCTTCATCACTCGGTCGCTCCGCGCACCGTCGCTCAATTGGACGCTCCTTCGTCACTCGATCGCTCCGCGCGCCATCATTCGACAGGACGCTCCTTCATCACTCGGTCGCTCCGCGCACCGTCGCTCAACTGGACGCTCCTTCGTCACTCAATCGCTCCGCGCGCCATCATTCGACAGGACAGCTAAGTCATTCTTCACACACTACACTTCCACTTCATTTGGGTCCAGTACTCAAGCGAGTTCAGTCAGATCCTTCATTCTTTCGCTGGTTCTGGACCAGCAAACACCTGGCGCACCCAACGGGTGTCTATGGTTGTTATTTATGCAAATCATTTCAGCAAACTCAAAGTACCCCGAGAGATTTTTATGTTGGCCTGTGCTATTTTTCATACACAGGTTACAAGATCACTCGACGCCTCCGCGCGCCGTCATTTGGTCGACTCCTTTTCGGCGACAAGCTCGTCTCGGCTGCTCCGCGCGCCGTCATTTGGTCGACTCCTCTTCGGCGACAAGCTCGTCTCGGCTGCTCTGCGCACCGTCATTTGGTCGACTCCTCTTCGACGACAAGCTCGACTCTGCCGCCCAAATCATTACCTGGAGTCATCTTCAGGACTGCAAAAGGGTGAAAATGACGCTCCTCAACGGATACACTTGGCCCTTCCTCTAGGCTCCAAGGCGTCAGTTTCACAAACTTGGACTTGGAGATGGCATGTGCTGGTGTTCCCCCGGGATAATGAGTGGCCTCTCTCCGGAGAGTCAGTCCACGCGCCAGCCTTGCCACTCGGGTTTTCATGGCACGTCCAACTCGGACCACTAGTCTATCTCCTCCGGGAGACATACGAGTGCCACCAAGTTTTTCCTCGCAGTCAACATACCCCGATCAGTCGGGAAGCACGTCCACTCGGACAAATACCCCTTTCATACAAAAGGGTGGGACCGGCGCTCCTCTACGGATACACTTGGACTTGGAGATGGCATGTGCTGGTGTTCCCCCGGGATAATGAGTGGCCTCTCTCCGGAGAGTCAGTCCACGCGCTAGCCTTGCCACTCGGGTTTTCATGGCACGTCCACCTCGGACCACTAGTCTATCTCCTCCGGGAGACATACGAGTGCCACCAAGTTTTTCCTCGCAGTGTCCAACTTTTCTCTCCAGTCGGCAGTTTCAAGACCGAAGTTATTTACCGTGCCGAGTGCACGAAGATTCACCTGCTTGACCCAGTTCCAGGCTGAACTTATTTACGGTGCCAAGCGCAAGAAGATCCATCGGGTTGGCTCAGCTCAAGATTACAGTTATTTACCGTGCCGAGCCCACGAAGAACCACTCCGAGTGACGAGCATCCCTCCACTCGGGGGCTTGGTCGCGAATCCGCTTCGCCCAAGTAAAAACCTTCTCCGAGTGACGAGCATCCCTCCACTCGGGGGCTTGGACGCGAATCCGCTTCGCCCAAGTAAAAACCTTCTCCGAGTGACGAGCATCCCTCCACTCGGGGGCTTGGCCGCGAATCCGCTTCGCCCAAGTAAAAACCTTCTCCGAGTGACGAGCATCCCTCCACTCGGAGGCTTGGCCACGAATCCGCTTCGCCCAAGTAAAAACCTTCTCCGAGTGACGAGCATCCCTCCACTCGGGGGCTTGGCCGCGAATCCGCTTTGCCCAAATAAAAACCTTCTCCGAGTGACGAGCATCCCTCCGCTCGGGGGCTTGGCCGTGAATCCGCTTCGCCCAAGTAAAAACCTTCTCCGAGTGACGAGCATCCCTCCCCTCGGGGGCTTGGCCGCGAATCCGCTTCGCCCAAGTAAAAACCTTCTCCGAGTGACGAGCATCCCTCCACTCGGGGGCTTGGCCGCGAATCCGCTTCGCCCAAGTAAAAACCTTCTCCGAGTGACGAGCATCCCTCCACTCGGGGGCTTGGCCGCGAATCCGCTTCGCCCAAGTAAAAACCTTCTCCGAGTGACGAGCATCCCTCCACTCGGGGGCTTGGCCGCGAATCCGCTTCGCCCAAGTAAAAACTTTCCCCGAGTGACGAGCATCCCTCCGCTCGGGGGCTTGGCCGCGAATCCGCTTCGCCCAAGTAAAAACCTTCTCCGAGTGACGAGCATCCCTCCACTCGGGGACTTGGCCGCGATTCCGTATCGCCTAAGTTAAAAAACCTTTCCGAGTGGGGACATTATCCACACTCGGGGGCTTAGCTGCGATTCCGTATCGCCTAAGTCAAAAACCATTCCGAGTAAGGACATCATCCACACACGGGGGCTTAGCTGCGATTTCGTATCGCCTAAGTTCAAAATTCTTCTGAGCAATGAGGATCCATCTCATTCGGAAACCAAACAGACGTAGCCAAGCAAAGGATTGAAAAGCAAACATGCAAATATTGTCTCTGTCAGACCCCCGCCGATGCAAGCACTCGACGGCGGTCTCGGGGACTACACCCAGTGGGTGCACTCAGCGTGCCCCCACTGATCCTACAATCAAAACAAATCTAAGACCCCTGCCGATGACTCTGAGCATCGCCATCCAGCTGGACGCTCCAGCATCACTCGGCGGTTCCGCGCATCGCCACTCGGCGAGACACGTCGTCATCACTTGACGGCTCCGCGCGTCGTCACTCGGCACGACACGTCTCCGACACTCGGCAGCTCTGCGCAACGCCACTCAGCCGGAAGCTCCATCATCCCTCGGCGGCTCCGAGCATCGCCGTTCAACGGGACGCTCTATCGTCACTCGGCAGCTCTGCGCATCGCCGCTCGCGTCGTCATCACTCGGCGGCTCCGCGCATCGCCGCTCAACGGGACGCTCCATCGTCACTCAGCAGCTCCGCACAACGCCACTCAGCCGGAAGCTCCATCATCACTCGGCGGCTCCGAGCATCGCCATCCAGCCGGACGCTCCGTCATCACTCGGCGGTTCGGCGCATCGCCACTTGGCGAGACACGTCGTCATCACTCGGCGGCTCCGCGCGTCGTCACTCGGCACGACACGTCTTCGACACTCGGCATCCCTGCGCAACGCCACTCAGCCGGAAGCTCCATCATCACTCGGCGGCTCCGAGCATCGCCATCCAGCCGGACGCTCCGTCATCACTCATCGCCATTCAACGGGACGCTCGATCGTCACTCGGCAGCTCTGCGCATCGCCGCTCGCGTCGTCATCACTCGGCGGCTCCGCGCATCGCCGCTCAACGGGACGCTCCATCGTCACTCGGCAGCTCCGCACAACGCCACTCAGCCGGAAGCTCCATCATCACTCGGCGGCTCCGAGCATCGCCATCCAGCCGGACGCTCCGTCATCACTCATCGCCGTTCAACGGGACGCTCTATCGTCACTCGGCAGCTCTGCGCATCGCCGCTCGCGTCGTCATCACTCCGCGGCTCCGCGCATCGCCGCTCCACGGGACGCTCCATCGTCACTCGGCAGCTCCGCACATCGCCACTCAGTCGGACGCTCCGTCATCACTCGGTAGCTCCGCGCATATTCACTCGACTAAAACCCCTGCCGATGTCACCGCCATTCGACAGCGGTCTCGGGGACTACACCCAGTGGGTGCACTCAACGTGCCCCCACTGGACCAGAAACCACTCGACTAAGACCTGCTCTACTCGAGGGGAAATCAAGCAAGTATGCACCAAAAGAAAACACATATCAAGACAGAATCGATCTGGGTGCACGACAAAGACTTCAATCGACGAAGATTTCTGCGAAGCCCAACAGATGTATTCTGAATTTTTGTGTCATATCAGAACCTGCATCCAAATTCACTCGGAAGAATTGACCAGTTGAATAGATCAAGGCAGACGTTGGAAGGCCCAGTCGTCACAGGTATCCTGAAGATCTCGAAACTTACTCGGGACGCTGAGTTCGACAGAACCTGCACTGCACCTTCTCCACTCGAACCCTGATCCATTCGGGGGCTAATGACGAGGATACGTACCTAGGGTAGGGTATTAGGCCTGTCCTACATGCCCCACCTAAAGACACCTCATTGAAGACCAACAAGACTACAAGAAATATTCCGACTGAACTAGCCAAGGCATACAAGTCACTCGGAAGACCCCCCCTCCACTCGACAGTCAACTCTCACTCGGAGGGGTCATCAACCACTCGACAACAGAAGACCAGGAGGCACCCCAGAGAGGCCAACGGGCAGGCGTTACGTTCGCCGCCTTAACTGGCATTCATTGTATACGTTACCAGTAACGTCCCCTCTTTATTACCTACAATCAATCCCCTTAATACCAGACGATTATGAGGGACAGCGCACTCTATATAAGCCGCCCCTCCCCACTGGCACAAGGGTTCGGAATCCTTTGTAACGCAATACACATATCACTCGACAGAGTAAGCTCCCCGGAGCACCTGAGACGTAGGGCTGTTATCACTTCCGAGTGAGGCCTGAACTCATACATCTGTGTGTACACCCTCGCCGTAGCTAGGACTCTGCCCTCTCCATTCGTACCCCTACCATCTACTGTCAGGCACGTTCCCACGACACCTATAGCTGCGTGGAAACCGTACACTTGTGTGTGCATGCACGTGCCGTGCGTTACAATCTGTAAATGTTGTGTGTGGTTTTCGTCATACTAGTTCTTTCTTTGCATGAAAAAGAATGAATAAAGAAGAAAACGAAATCCAACAGCTTGAAAAAGAGAGAAGAAATGCGCTCTGCGCTGATTTCCTCTTGCCCATCAACCGTCTCGATCTGCGACACGTGCCCCATGGGCCAACGCATCTGTTTTTGCCTTTTCTTCCATATCTCCTCGACGATTCTACCCCATTTGCTTCGTTCCTCTCTAATGGACCCCCTCCGTGTGCGCTCTCTCTCGCCAAGTGCCTCCCTCCGGTGAGCTGGGAGCCCCATCCGCCCTTCCCTCCCGCTCTTGCTCACCCATGGCGGGAGCTCACAATGTTGCAAGGAGGCGACGACTGCTGCACTGTGAGGGGGCGACAGTTGTTGCCCTACCTATGACAACCACCACGACTACGGGGGCAACAACTGTTTTATGTTGTTGATGGTGACGATGTTGTAGTCGCATCGGTCCTGCTCCCCATTTACGAGGGGGCCCAAATCCCGTGGGGGGCGCTGCTGCTCCAGCTTCCCACGCTCGATGGTCCAAATCCCTCACAGATGCGACGACAAAGGTGCGACTTTGCTTCAGCGACAACGGGCGGTGCTCCAGCCACGACGGGGGTTTCAACAACGTGGGTGGTGTTTCTGCAGCGTCATCGGCGTTGCGACCACTACGTTGTTGGTGTTGTAACCATGACAGAGTTTTAGCAACGTGGACGGTGTTTTTCACAACACCCCCTCCGATGACACCAACGATGTTGCACAACAACGGCTTTGCAACGTTGACGATGTTGTGCTCACAACACATGCGATGTTGTGGGGGCGACGACTCGCAACATAGACCGTTTTGCGGGGGAGGGGGAAGGGGGTGACATAGCCCATCTTGCAAGGGAGCAATAGCTATTGCCTAATCCAACGGTTACCGATGGATAGACCCTACGACCAGCAACCCAGTCAATATTTGCAAAAAGATCAGCGGAATGACGTGTAGCGCTCACCATTTATATTTACGGATTCAGAAGCCGGAGGCAATACAAGCTATCTACTAGTATTAGTTATTTTCTACCTATAATATAAAGCGTGAAGACCTTTTCCAAAAATAAAAGAGCTTGGAAAAAAGGGGATGAAAACTGGAAAATCATCAGATTTTCTCCTCCTCCTATATTAAACTCCCCCAACCCCCTCCTCTTCCTCCTCCAGAACACTACACCACACCACAGCCCAGCCTCCACTCCACGCCTCACCTCGCTCCTTCGCCACGACTATCTGCCAGCCAATGTCGGCTCCCGCCCCCGCGATACGCCACACAGCCCGCCCTCTCTCCTCGTGAGATCGCCGCGCCGCACCCCGCTCCCTCCGCCACGCGCCGCCCTCCCGCTCCCTCCAATCGCGCGCCCTCCCGCCCGCATCTCGTGCCTCCGACGTTCCCGGCCGACGAGCGGCGCTTTTTCCCGCGCGGAATCGAGCGCCCCGTGCGCCCTTCGCCGCCCGCGGGATCCACAAGGCCGTGGGAGGGGAGCGGGCATCGCCGGGGGACAAGGACAATGGCGGCAGCCGCGCCACCGCTCTGCGCGTGGCTCGTCGCCGCGGGCTCGCACGCGGACTTCGGGGCGGACGAGCACCACCACCAGCAGCACCGCCAGACGCAGTGCCTCGACGCCGGCTCCGGCGCGATGTTCCGCCTCGACCGCCGCCCCCTCGGGGCGCGGCGCCGTGGGTCCGCGCGCTCTGGTGAGACTCGCACGCACCCTGTCTCCCGCATTTGTCCCTTGTTGCTCTTGCTTGGACCGTGCCACGAACGTACGCGCGAATCCGGGTGCAATTTCGGAGCATCGGTTGTATCGCCCGGGGTCAGGGTGCGGGTTTAATCCCGTTCGTGGTGTCACATTCTGCGCGTACGCTCGTCATGCGTGTTGTGAACTTGTGATGGAGGATATTCCATGTTTTGTGCCAAGGATCTTGGTGCACTGGTTCATGCGGGGTTTTTTGGTATCGCTGTCGAGATTCACACGTTTGTGGTGAATCGGCTGCATCGACATTGTTTTCGTTTAGCTTGTCTGGCTCCGCTTGTTTGCATTTGCTATGAGCATACGCCGCAGGATTTTGACTCTTGACTAGAGAGCCTGTAAACAGAATGAGATTCCATTGCATTAGTCTAAAAACTGAGGTTATTAGTTGAAAGTGTGACACTCCAAAACCCTGAAAAATGTTGTCATAAGAAACATAATTTTGATTATCCACCAATCCGCAAACAAACTGTAGTCCTACAATATTTCTTTTTGTTTTTGCATTAACTAAGCTGTATTCAACTCTAGCCTACTCCAACTTGCTTGGGACTGAAAGGCTTTGTTGTTGTTTGTTTCTTAACTAAGCTGTATATCAGTGGTTCATGTGTGATTTTGGTCTAGCTGTCAGCGTATGCGCATATGGGTGGGATTCATACATTTGTTGTGAATTGGCTGCATCGATAATGTTGCGTTTAGCTTTGGCTAGTTCTGCTTGTTTGCATTTCTTATTAGCACAGGACACACGGTTTTGACTCTTGACTACAGAGTGTAGAGCCGGCGCGTTTGAAGTTGAGGTCATTAGTGCAGAGGAAGTGCATGAAAGACTTAAGAAAACCAGAAAACTATTGTCATAGGAAACACAGTTTGGATTATCCACCAGTCAGCAAAAAAAAACTGCAGTCATACAATATTTTTCTTCCAGCATGGATTAAGTTGTGTATGGGTGGGATGTGGCATGGGATGTCAAATGAGGTACTTGACGAAGTGTCTGAGATGCGTGCGTCTGTGGAGAATGTCACTTGTCTGCTTATGCTTGCCAGTTGTTCGTCGCATGTGCTGGCTCAAGCAGACTAGGAGAGTTTCTCCCTTGAAAAAATTGCAGACAAGGGTCTAAACGAAATTCATTGCAATTTGCAGGAATGGCCATGTCTGTTGCCTTGCAGCCTGAAAGGATAACTGTCGAGAAGAAGAGACCTGATGTTAAACAAAGGAGAGTCGTCGTCACTGGCATGGGTGTAGTGACGCCACTAGGTCATGATCCTGATGTGTTTTACAACAACCTTCTTGATGGTCATAGTGGAATAAGCGAGATTGAGACGTTTGACTGCTCCAAGTTCCCCACGGTAATACATGGCTGATGGTTTCCTTCCTCTATGTACAGTAGAGGCAGGATCACTGTTGCAATCTGGTTGAATATTTTCTTGCAGGGGTTGACATGTGGATTTGTGTACAGAGAATTGCAGGAGAGATCAAATCCTTCTCTACAGAAGGTTGGGTTGTACCCAAGCTATCTAAGCGGATGGACAAGTTCATGCTGTATTTGATAACTGCTGGTAAGAAAGCATTGGAAAATGGTGGACTCACTGAAGAAGTAAGGAATGAGTTGGATAAAACCAGATGTGGGGTTCTCATTGGCTCTGCGATGGGCGGCATGAAGGTGTGGATTCCCCTGCTATACTAATATAGTTATAGACTTATATCTCTAAAATGATAATTATTTCTTGACAGATGCCTATTTCCAAAGATCTCATACAAGTTACGATATAATATCATGCAGGTATTTAATGATGCAATTGAAGCATTAAGGGTTTCTTACAGGAAAATGAACCCGTTTTGTGTTCCCTTTGCTACTACTAATATGGGTTCTGCAATACTTGCAATGGATCTGGTAATATACAATATCCTTTCATCATTTCATGCATGGTTAACAACGACCATAGTTATTATACTGAAAACAGAAGAAGAAAAACGACTATAGTTCTTGATGGCTCATATTTTCTGTTATTCATAGGGCTGGATGGGACCAAATTACTCTATTTCCACTGCATGTGCCACCAGTAACTTTTGTATCCTCAACGCAGCAAACCATATCAGAAGAGGGGAAGCTGTAAGTAACTCTATGTTTGCATGATCTATGGGAGAGTAACATATTGTCTGATATATTTTTTTGTAATCTTCCAGGATGTCATGCTTTGTGGTGGTTCTGATGCGCCACTCATCCCAATTGGTATGTGATCTTGATAATTGTTAAAACTAGAAAGGATCATTTCTATTCTAACTCCAACAACGTTGTTGTCTGTTTTCAATTTCCAACTTTTTATCCCAGTTTTCACTGTTTTGAGCCTTTAAGATGTTACATGCAGGGTTGGGAGGTTTTGTTGCCTGCAGAGCTCTTTCACAGAGGAACAGTGACCCAACAAAAGCTTCCCGGCCCTGGGATATGGTTAGTGTACTTTGCATTACAAATTCAATGTTGGTAAACACTTTGCTTCATGCGCATTAGCCGGCTATTTCGTTTTTTTTAAAGATCAGTGTGCTATGTCACTATCTATATTTCGCTATCCAAACACACCGTCACTTTGCTGGCTTGTGGGCTTTGTGGCTTGGTTTATGCATCGTGCCAAATTTTAACAGTGTATATTATATTTTGTGTTACAGGACCGTGATGGTTTTGTTATGGGAGAAGGGGCAGGTGTGCTAGTATTGGAAGAACTTGAGCATGCTAAGGTTTGCTACACACTGTTTCATTGATCCCTTTCATATGGATCTGTTGGTTGTTCTTTTTCAGTTGGGTTGACTTGATACTAATGCTCAATTGTTCAACACTTTCTGCTCTGGATGAATTTTCTTCAGCAAAGAGGTGCAACAATATATGCTGAATTTCTTGGTGGAAGCTTCACATGCGATGCTTACCATATGACTGAGCCGCATCCTGAAGGTGAAATACACATTCTAACTTTGTCTTTCTCTTCTGTTTTCTTACCTAAATATCATCTCCTGCCAACATCTACATTTACTCCATATCAGGAACGGGGATCACTCTCTGCATTGAGAAGGCACTGGCTGATTCAGGGGTAGCAAGGGAAGAAATCAACTATGTGAATGCGCATGCAACATCCACACAATCAGGCGATTTGAAGGAGTATGAAGCGATTGTTCGTTGCTTTGGCCAGAACCCTCAGGTACATATTACCTGATGCCAGAATCATTTAACAATTTAAGGAATAAAATAAAATAAATTATATATATCCTTTTGGTGCAGCTGAGGGTGAACTCAACAAAATCAATGACTGGGCATCTTATAGGAGCAGCTGGTGGAATAGAAGCTGTTGCTTGTGTACAAGTAAGGAGCTCTTGTTTGCTGTAGATTTATTCGTGTTACGCTATTACTTGGACAGAATTTCAGTTTCTTGAATTGTCCATTATGGGCTATGGATTTCTTGAATGGTGATCTTTAGTACAATTGCTAGTAGTTGTAGAATAAAAAACATAAAGCTTTGTACTTAACAGCTTGGTGTACATATGTTGGAATTTGTGATATGTAACAATGTACTCCCTCCGTTCACTATTATAGATGTATTGGATATTTTAATATGGACTACATACAGACTAAAATGAGTGAACAAACACACTAAAACATGTCTATATACATCCGATTCAGGAAAAAGTTAGAACATCTTATAATAGTGAACGGAGGGAGTATTTAGCAAGGCTAGACAATCTACTGCTTACATAGCCATTTCTTACATCATTGATCATTCGCATATAACATTTGAACTGGATCTGTATGAGAACAAAAGTTACAAACTAGTAAGTCAAAATTTAAGTGTTGAGCAACAGCCTCTTTGTACATGATAGTGCTACATTTCTCCAACTTCTCCGAGAAGTTCCATAGACAGCATTCATATTAATGTTACTCCCAATAATTGTGTATGTAGAACAAACACGAACTTGCAAACATCCATGATTTTCTACTGTGAACTGTCTATTATTCTGCCAGTGAAAATGAATTCCTTCATCCCAGAGCAGTGCATTGGTGTTAATGCGAACAATGCGAGATCATGATGGTTATATTACTCATTACTTTTTCTTGTGTTGTTCGTTGCAGGCTATAAGAACTGGTTGGGTCCATCCAAATCTGAATTTGGAGAACCCAGAAAAAGTAGTGGTAAGCTTGTTGGACATTATTGCTTTCCACTTTAGATCTGCCTTTTAGATTGTATCTATTGTTATTTGGTTGGTAAATATCTTAAATAGATTAAGATCTACCTCGTTAACTATATTGACCCCCATCAGATTTGCTCCTTATCAGGTTGCTTATTAGTATTAAACTAGATATGAAAGAACAAATTTCACAGTAATATATCACCTAGAGCTCATATCATCCAATGAATGTTCTGATCTCAATCTTGACTACAGGACGTGGGCGTGTTAGTTGGAGCAGAGAAGGAGAGATGCGAAGTAAAGGTGGCGCTGTCAAACTCATTTGGATTTGGTGGGCATAACTCATCGATTCTGTTTGCCCCCTTCAAGTAAACTCGGGACGGTGATCTGCTTACTTCCCTGTAGTGTCCAATTATGGAATGGAACTTGAACTGCATATACAAGACCAGTGGAGTAGCTAGGCGGCTTCTCTGAATATTACATGGAGGTCTGAGCTGAGAAGAACATCGTATTACTTACAGTCGAGCTAAGAAAGCGTCGAGGCCTCACGAGCCCCTAGCCATGTTCATATTTGTCGCCATCGCATCGCAGGCACATCCCCTGTCAAGGGTCTGGTCTTCCTTTCCCAAGTGAGGAATCATGTGGTGCAGCCTCTGGCCTATGTTTATTGTTATTCAAGTACAGTATTGTTGGATAATCCACCTCCCCCATGATTTGCCCTTCCTGGGCCTTCGGCTCGCCTTCATGGGTGCTCTTTCCTAGGTTTGGTGACGAGAGACCCTTGCAGAGGTGCTGCTGCTGGGATTTGCTGTTGTATTGATGTTCTAGTAACCGTGGTTCGTGTAAGCATGTCTGAACTTGGCAGCACTGCTCCTCCCTTCGTTGATTTAGTATACTTGTTTTCCATGTGAGATTTCCTGTCAACTGGATTAAAGTCGTTGTAATCATGGCGTTCCTTGACTTTCTCCTCAAATTGTTGGGCAAACATTGTCCGAAACTGTCCTGTAAAATAAGCACATGCACATTGAAACAGTTTGCGGATTTTCTCGCCAAATTGATTATGGAATTCAGAGGGCGAGCACATTAGCACAGGCTTGATGTAGACGAATCGGATTGTCTCTAGTATGAATCCTCGGCTTCTTAGTTTCCAAGGGAAAATTGGCTCCTCATCAGAACCATTCCCCGTCCCATCCTTCGATCTCCATGCTGCGAAAGCAAACGCTGATCACTTGAACACATTTTGCAACAGTATGACTTAGTAGAAAGGGAAAGTAGTGGCTGCACCCACCTTCGGTGCATCGACGAAGTCAATAGTAAATTCAAAAAAATCTGAAACTTCGTGGATGTGATTATGAGAAAATGTTTTAGGAGCTTGCAAAGTTTGGTCACCAAAAAACATCAAATGATCTCCGTACAAAACAAAATACAAATGATGCTCTGCACCCATGTTACTGTTCACATGTTTTCAACACAAACTTTGTTTTTTTTGTACAGAGCTCCTCGGATGTCATTTCGTTACCAAATTTTGCAAGCACCTAAAACATTTGGTCAAAATCACATCCACAAAGTTTCAGATATTTTTGAAATGTTTTGCTAAGTTTTTGATCGTGGGTGCACCGGGGTGCAATGTGAGTGGGTGCACAAAAACTATTCTCTAGTAGAAATGATTCGATCTCTAGTAGATTCATGTGTATACGGCTTACCATGGCAAGGCGATGTCTTCGTCGTCTCGTTGGTGGCAGTAGTGGTAGTAGTCGCCGCCGTCAAGATGCGCCCCCAGGCCGCCGACCGGCTTGCCGCCTTGGTCGCCGGGCAAGTCGTACAGCCACCCTGAATCCGGCATACCCGCCACGTCAACGTCGTCTCCCTCGTGCCCGGCCGGCGCACCCAGCTTGCCGACGCAGCCGCTATCCTCCGTGCCCCGATCGAGGACGTCGCTCCACCATGCGTACGCCGGCGTGGCGGCCAAATCCACCGCGCCGAGAAAGGAGGTGGCGTCACCCCCGCCCGCCAGCACCGGATGCGGTAACGCCGAGTTCTCCGGGGCGTCGACCGCCGGAGGTCCTCCTTGGCTCGGCATCACCGCCGATAGAGGAGACGAGCGCTCCGGCGAGTTAGAGAAGTCCGCGGGCGACGGTTTAACCAAGGGACGATCACGAGAACGGCCAGCACTGTTACTGGCCTCATACACGTACGAGCCAGTAAAACTATGGAAGCTGAGGTTGAGCCCCAGCGGCAGCGCCGGGAGGCTGCGGTCCAGGTGACGCAGCAAGCCACCGCCGACGACGGGCGGCGCCACCGGAACAGGTGCGAGGTAACGCGGCGTGGAGTCGTCGCGCAAGTGATCGGAGAAGAAGGCGTCGCAGGGGGGCCACTGCACTTGCTGCTGCTGCTCGTGCTGATCTCTGGATCGTCTGGTCACGGCGGCGGCGGCCCTGTGGACCCTGAGAGCGGCGGCGATCTCCTTCCTGGCCGCCGCCATGTCGACCAGCCTCTCCTCGAGCGGCCTGGTCGTGGACGTGCGCAGCCTCCTCCTCACCTGCCTAGCCTTGACCAGTGGCTCACCCTGCTGGTCCTGCCGCTGACGATCTTGCAGTGGCTCCGGCTTCCTAGCGTGAGGGCTCATGGCGTATAATTTTCTTGGCCTTTTTTTTAGAACAGGTGCTCTTGGCCTGTGCTGCTAGTTCGATCGTGTGTGGACTGTGGAGGCTATATCATCTGATCTGATCAGAGTCTCTCACTCGAACCATGGTATCGATTTTCTCCGTACCTTTGGCCTGCCTAATGCATGGCTGTACAGGACTATAGCGGTACGAATGTAGGGTGTGACTAGGTCTCAGTCGACCGAGATTTTACCAAGTCTCAGTCATGTGACATAACATGCAAAAAAGAAAAAAGAAAAAATTGAAAATAAATTTTTGCACGGATCTTAATGTAGAATCTCACGGATATAGCATCGACTGAGACTTAGCAAGACTGATGAATGTATGTGTTAGATTAAACTAATTACTAATGGCTGATTTAGCCAGACTTGAGAATGAATAACTGGATCTTTTCTAATCACGTGAATACAAAGTTTGATCTAATGCGGAATTTGGAGCATAAATTAAACCTGCGTTTGGAGACGCCATTGAGTCGCTGTCGATGAACAAATACACGTAGTTGTGCAGTAGTTCCGGCCTCCGGCACCTCGCCGGATGATGGCTGGATCTTCACCTCAATCAACTACACCTCCAGATTGGTTTTGGAGTAATTTTCTGGAGGCAGATGACTAATGCGATGGATCCTTGTATATGTCCTGCCCCCTTTATAACTAGATCGGGATCGCGCCTTGGTGCGAGGGTGCCGGTCCCAACATTTTGGTCAAGCGGGTAATGCTAAGTCAATTGTAATCCAGGTTTTGCATATGCTATTAAATTATGATCACTGAAAAGTTTGTGAATACAAATAAATAATTTTAAGCTGGACCTTTCCATGATCAAACTTTAGTTTCTTTGCGCCTTCCTATAACAAAATGCAATCTACATGAAAATAATTTTAAACTGACTGAATATTATTTCATAAAAACAAATGGTTAAAGCAGTGAAGCTTCAAAATAGGCACTTCTCCAACACATGTTCCGCATACTCTAATTCTGATAAAGCCAAGTGCAAACCTGAACTTACGAAAATAATATCAGTTTGAAAACATCCAGGAATGTAAGTTGACTATAACGAATGTCAGTTTAGCTCAAAGCTACAAATTGTAGAATTGACAAAAAAAAGCTAAGCACAAAAAGATATCTAATGCAGGAAATTGCTGAGCCAAAATATTTTGGGCCAGATAAATTAACTCTAAATTTTGTTTCTGTGACCTAGATCCCGAATATGACAACGACCTGGACTGGCCGGAGACCTCGTCAAGCTCCACGACGCCAGCGACCTGCAAGCCAAAACGATGGATTTAGTAGCGGTGAGAGAGAGAGAGAGAGAGAGAGAGAGAGAGGGAGGGAGAGAGAGAGAGATGAACCTGGACGGAGTGGAGCAGTGTGGATCTCACGTCAAATAGGACAGGCAACGGCGACGGCTGGCCACCGGATCCAGCGCTGCCACGAGCTCCTTCTCCATGTGCTCTCGCGTTAAAGAGAACAGGCAACGGCAACGGCTGGCCACCGGATCCAGCGTTGCCACGGGCAGTCAGCATCTGCTTTACAGTAAAAGAGAAATCGGCACAGGAAAATTAAATAAACCAGTAGGCAACTACATCTGAAAACCACACTTGTCTACCCATTGTCAAAAAAAGTATGTGCCTAACCCCTATATCTTAACAGTAATGCTACATCATGCAGGTTCATTAGAGCATTGATCATCATTCTTACTCTAGTATTCAACATGAACAATGAGTCTGCACTTACACCTTGACATACCCCTGCAAGCAATCAAACCTTAGCCCAATGCAACAGAGGCATAGCTCCACGAGCAGATAAAGCACTGAAACTGTAGGTGCAGAAGAAAAGTAGAAGTAGATATAAAGTAGGTGCAGAAATAATTTAAATGTAAATACAGAAATAAAGTAGAAGCAGAAATAAACTGTTATGCAGTAATCAAACTAAGTAACTTATAGGCTGGACCAGAGAAACCAACACAGGAAAACTAAAAAAACTAATAGACAACTACACCTGAAAACCACACTTGTCTAACCCACTGTCAAAAAATGAAATGGTGTTGTGGAAGTTAACATAGTGAGTTGCAGGTATATAACAAATAAATAATTTTCTGTCATGATCACATTATAACAGATACATTATCTGCATAGGCTGGACCGGCAACATACCAACCTGAATTTTTAGGCAAGGTGAGAAACTAAATCAACCATGTTGAAGATAAAGAAATCAAACTTGCAATCTACAAAACATCTTTGACACATAATCATAGGGTAGAAATGAAGTTTTTGTTTTTTACAGCCCTAAGGAACTAATATGGTCAATTCCAAATAGCAATAAGCTCATCAACAGATAATATTCGCTTTTCTACATAAGGTAGAAGTAGAACCATGAGATATTTTCTACATGAGGTAGAACCAGAAATTCAAGAGGCAACAAATGGCTTTGGATTTACTCTGAATCATTTGAATAAGTCATCGAATGGAAACAAAACCATAACCATCATCTACAGCCCCCCTCCAAACCGAACATGTGCAATAGACTGCATAATCTTTTTTTTCCTGGAATCAGGATTGCATACTCAGCAGACTCCAATCTTACAACACTGTGCAGCAAACAAAACAAATATGTGGCAGGCAAGTCGAGCCCTGGCCCAGTGAGACAGAAGCATACCTCGATGAGAGAAAAATTGCACAGAACAGCCACACACTATAGTTCCATAGCCTTATCTCTGTGGTGGTTGCAAACTTGAGTCGTCCTTTGCTGAACCTCTTGTATATAGTCTGTAAATTGGAGAATACAAAGACCTCATTGAGCAGTTTAGATAAAATTGCATTGGTACAGGCAATACCTAAGACTACACTCTGCAGAGTGGTAGTAGGTTAGAGATATCAGCACAGTTAATCGTACATTATCAAGCACTGATAGGACCTCTCTTAATAGAAGAATAGCTTCCACAATGAAAAGAACCGGCGCTTATATTGTTGTAAGCCAAATGAACAAATATAGGAACTCATAATTAGTAGCAAAAGCAAGCTAAATATTCAAACAGGGGATGGCCGATGTCATGGATCAATGAAATAACTACATACAAAATGAATGTTAGTGAACATGAGATAAATCTTCGCCTGAGATTGAAGAAAGAAAATAGATGAGTTCATCTTTGATCTGCAGTAGCACATTTAGAAGTAACCAGTTTCTTCCTCAATCATTCAAGTACCCAGAACTGAAAGGGAGCGTCAAAAGGAAAATTCAAAATATTTTTCTTATCTTATCAATGACTTGAGACATAAGAGACGTATACACACAACCAAGAGATAGATGTTGAAGAATACCAGAAGTTCAATTGTTTATGCAGCATGTCCATCTTAGTGGTTGGTTTACTGACAACCAGTATATGAGGTATGTTTATTATTTATGGGATCTGTCCATTTAAGCCTTAATATCCCAATTCTGAACATTTTGGTAATTTATATGACACACTGTAACCATATTAAGCACTCACAATTGATTATTTACTAATTGGTCACCTAAACACCCTTTAATGTACTATGATCAATAATGATAAAAGTCATCAAGCTATTTATGATATTTTCTACTTCAGATTGCAAGTGGCATTAAATGAGTGCGCAAAACAGAATACAAAAATAAAAAGGCTCAAGGCACTTCTGACAGAAGATTATTTTGGTATATAACTTAAGCCCTGGATCAACTAATCTAGCATCGTAGCTTTTTCTTCTTAATGAAAGCACATATATGTAAGAACTGCTAGTTAATCACAAGTCCAACTAATTTAGCAAACCAAGCCAGGAATGGGAGCAAGCATCACCTTTGTAGAGAGAGTGGCACAAGGAGCTCTGCATCTCATGCCATCTCCAACCCCAAATGCCGCCTCGGGCCAGAGCTGCATCCGGCGTGAAGCGATGCTGGAACGGCGGCGGCGTCATGCTACAATGGGGCGGCACAAGATGTTGGAAGCAGCTCGGACGTGAGCTACAACCACGATGCCCAAATGCTGGAACCGGCATCCGTTTTTGTTACAATCGGCTATGGTGATGGGCTACGGCTAGAGCTGGAAGGCGCCATTTTTTTTGCTACAACTGGCATGGCAGCATGCTACTATGGGCGGCGCAAGATGCTGGAACCGGCAAGGCCACGAGCTGCGACTTGCGGCCAGCCATGCTGGAACCAGCAAGGCCACGAGCTGCGACGGGCGGGCGGACGGCCATGCTGGAACCGGCAAGGCCGCAAGCTGCAACCAGCGTGGCACCATGCTGGAACCGGTGGTACGGCGAGCTGCGACGGCTGGCCGGCCGTGCTGGAACCAGCATAGCGGCGAGCTGCAACCGAAGACGCCCGGTGCTGCAACCGGCACAACGGCGAGCTGGAACCAACAATGACACAAGCTGCAACCAGCACGGCGGGGGCAAGCACCGACGACATCAAGCACCGGCGAGCGGGAGCGGCGCAAGCTGCATTAGTAACAACATTAGGTAAGATTGTCTCGGACAAACCATTAGGTAAGATGGAACACTATATCAATGCAAAATGGGTAAATAAAGTTAGCTATAATAGATAATTTTAATATAATTTGCTTCAAAGATAACTTTTCCTTATTAATACACAATCTGGAATGATGTTGCAGTGACATGAAGACATGTGTAGTTGTAAAAAAATATCATCTATGTTGGTCACAAGGAGTGATCTTTTAAACTGAAACAAACCTCCAAAATTGTTTCAGCAATTGAATCTGGCATTAACCAAACCATATATGTACCAAAAACATAACTATCTATACACAATCACAGAGAAGCTAAAAGCTAAAAGGACCACTTGACCAAGCCACAAAAAGTACATGTTGTTCTCACCCGAAATGAGTTTCACTGAAGCATTCGGATCAATGATGAACTCTGCCATCATATGAAAATACATGAGATGACAAAAGGAATAAAATGATGGATCCATGTCTATTAGGAGCTAGGTGTAAACAAATATACCATACCTGCAAACAGAACAACCTGGGAGTAGCAAAACAATTTGAAACCTTGGTCAAGAAAACCTCAAAATTGGGGATAGCTGTGCAGGACCGCAACAACAGAATTGCAACAGCAAAGAGCACAAAGTCACCTAAATCCTAACATCAATGCAGATCAGCCATATAAAATCTAAATTACATTGTGGGTCAAGAAATCAAAAGGAGGAGCTCACATGAGCTTTGGGACAACTAACTCACACCAACATGTGCATAATAGAGCCCGTCGCCCAGGCCTCTCATAGTGTGAGCTGCTACTCTCCTACATAAACCAAAATGGCACTAACGGTAATCAAATGCTCCTTCGGAGAAGTCAGAACTTACCCAGCTTTATGATGGCAATGGCTATTGGTCTTGACAAAAGATGAAACATGTGATTCACCATCAAGGCTCTAGGTGGAAAGGCTCAAGTGAGACCCAAGTTTTTCCAACCTTTACTTTAGCGCGTAAAGGTACTGAGCAAAGAAACAAACATCCATTCAGTTTTCAGCTTTGAAATGAAAATCAACTGATACCATTGAGTTTAGCATAAAAATGATACCCAAGAGTGAAGCTCCAGCTTCCATGCTTATCTCTAGCAGCCTTACAGCCTCTGCTACCCTAGACGGGTCAACTTCAAGCACAAATTCATCATGCACCTACAAAATGTAAAATCATAACTTTAACATGTCTATATTTAGAAAATAAATAGGCGCAGAAATCCAGAAAAATGAGTGATGACCACGTCGTAAAATACCTGCAAAAGAAGGTGACAGCGCCCTCTGATTTGTGAAAAGTTTTGCGTAAGCCCATCCATGAAATCAACTGTGTTACTCCCATTGGTAATTACAGAATGACCGTTGAGCATAGCCACCTTGACAATATCAGCAGCAGAACCCTGCATATAATAATGTGTTAATACACTGAAGCTAGCAACTAAAGCAAGGCAAATGTTTGCCAACCTGGCAAATAGAATTAACTGCTTGTTTCCGTGCTTGAGCTTTCTCTCTGCTATTTCCAGCGGTAATTTTTGAAAGGAAACGTCTCCATCCCATCAAGGTCTCAACACATCTGTAAGTATTACAATTCTTAAGTTGCCTTCATAAGCTTTGATGCGCAGGTCAGAAAACAATATTCCATAATAAGCTGACGAATGTGAATGCAGAAATATGTTGGAAAGGCTCATTTGTCATTGATATTGGATAGAACCAGGGGTTCAAAAACCAGCAACCAACACCGCTGGTTTTCTCTTAAACCAATAGGCCCTTCTTTGAAAATGTTTAACAATATCGTCATTTGTGCTTTCGTCTTACAGTAATCTCCAGTACAGCGTATTAACTTGAAAAAGAGAGGAACTAAATCAAGCTAGGCAATAGAAGAGCAAGAGGAGCTTACCCATCTTCTTCTTCCCGCGCTTCTCCGGACGAACGGCGGCGGCTCGGGTCGGGGCAGCGTTTTGGGGCAGGCGCGCGGGCAGCGCCGTCGTGCCTCACACAGGCGGTGGCATGGCCGTTTCGTGGCACCAACAAACATGGCCCTACAGATCAACAATTATTATAATTAAGAATATGAACAAACATGATCAAGTGCAGTTCAACAATCAGATAGGATGAGAATAACGAACATGCTATACACAATAATCGTAATAAAAGAATAATAATTGAGGCCTCATCCTTAACTCGTAAAAGAAAATGAAGCCTGCACTTGATCCTGTTTTTTGCTATTAATTAGTGAGTCCCTATTATTAGCAAAAAAGGGACCAACATTTATCTTTCTTCTTGCAAATTGTGGTTAATATCACTGAACAGCAATACTATAGGATATCATGCAGTGCAGCAATCATGTACATTGATGTTCTTATTAGCCAACTAAGCAAGCAGAAAAACTAAAAGCAACGCATCACTGTGCAGATAAGCGGCAAGCAAGCAAACTGAACAATCAACACCCTGTATATAATATATCTGCAACAATCTAATGATCCAACATAACACTTACATATGTAATTCACAGCAAAAAATATTGAGCTTTCTCATAATAAATAAAACAACTCTTGCATAATACCTGCAAAGCACAATCTGGTTGGAACTCACAAAGCCAATCAAGCCCACAACATTAGCAGCCCCTCGTCCAGTGAATGTATCCATTCAGTATATTGATCAATTCTCCATCCCCATTCTGCAAAGAACAGACAATAACATCACTCTAAAGCCTGCTTGGATTTTCATCGAACAACTTGTAGACACACAACTTGTACACACGTACAGACAGAAAAGATTCTGCACAAACAAAGATGAGAAGAGGAGTGCATGAGATAAGAGATCAGGCTAATTAGGAGGAAGAGAGAAGTGCAGGTACCTGCAAGAAAGGGATAGAGAAATTGGAGGGGCATGGAGGTGGAATGGTTGGGGTGCAGAGCCGCACGAAGCACTGGACGGGCATGGAGGTGGCAGGGTTTCTCCTTCCTCTTCACCTCCTGCTCCCTCCCTTCTCTAAATCCCTCCTTCATCTCGTGCTAGGTACATGAGGCCGGCAGGGCTGACCGACCTAGAGGAGAGGGGAACGCAGTCAGGAGCTGGCAGCAAGAGGGGATCAAAGAAGAGGAACGTGAGAGAAAGAGAGACAGAAATGAACCTGCAGATAATCGCATCAGCGTTCCCAGCGGAGGCTCCACGTCTCCCGCGCTCCTCCTGCCGTGTGCACGCGAGGACGACGGCGGCGTTCCCAGCGGCGGCTCCACGTCTCCCGCGCTCATCCTGCCGTGTGCACGCGAGGACGACGGCAACGACGCCGGGGAAGTGGACGGCGCGGATCCAGCAGGCTGGGCGACGGAGACGGCGGCGGCGTGGGGAGCAGCTAGGGTTAGGGTTTGGGTGGAGGCGGCGTAGAGGAGGAGCAGGGAGCAGCGGCTTGAGTCGGCGGCGAGAGGAGAGGAGCTCGAGAGAGAAGGGGGGAAATGGGAGCAGGAAGAGGCAAGTAGCCGCTCTCCCCCCTTCATGGACGCACGAAAAGACCAAAATACCCTCGGCGGGGGCAAGGTATTACCTGCGGTGGCACGGGATATTTGCCAGCCGAAGGACGCCACGGACCGCACAGGCCACTCACACAGCCACGGACGCCGACAGGCGCGGCCCACACACGAGTGACCCCACATGGCAGCGAGTCTCGGACGAAAACGCGGAGTGAGTGAAAACCGATTAGGGACGGGACTATTCATTGCTACAGGGAGGGGTTTCGATCAGACGGCCCATATCGTCCGGTGGCTCGATCCGACGGACGGAAACGCATCAAGGGAATCGATCGGACGGCCGAGAGTCGCTAAACTCTGTGAGAGCTCGGGGGCTCGCTCTATGTATCTTTCTGGATGTGTTGCATTTGACTGTGGGACCTAACCATAATTTGAGTAATTGAGCCCCCAATCACGGGCACGATTGATTAATTACCATTTAATTTGCATTAATCCCGAAATTAATTAATGGGTCAACCTTGACTTAAGGTAATTAACATTTTAATCATTTGATCACCTAATAATTCTAACATTCTCCCACTTGATCGAATGGTTAACATCATAAGTCCATACCTCGACAAAAGCATCACACCAAGATAATGTATTCGTAGTAATCGTATAGTTATTACTGGAACCCCATTAACTATAGCATAATACTCCGTCTTGACACGGATAATTATTCATGGTTGGGAGTTTGTATGTGCATGCAGCCATACTCCCTACTTATGGTCCTGGTAGTTTGTTTCTTTATTAATCATCATGTGCACTTATTGAGCGAAACAAACGTTCTTATTGTCCATATCAAAATTTGAGATCTCATTTATATAATTATCCCAACACTTAGAGGCCTTGAGTTATACTTATGCTAGCAAAATTAATGGTAAGCCTTTAGTTAGGGGATCAGCTATCATGCAGACATGCACTTAGTACATATATGCTGAATTTAATACTTGGTCTTGGACAGTATCTTTCACAACATGATACTCACTTGATTGTTGTTACTCGTAAACTAATATGCGGAGTTCTTATCGCACAAAAAATTAGTTATGTAGTGTACCGGTCTAAGTCCGGGCAAAATTTGTTAAGCCACAAGGCTTGCCTGATTATATCACAACACAACTAAAATTCAAAATTGCATTGTTATCACCTTAGACAGTAGGCTTAGTAGTGAAAACTCAATTTAATATGTATCGTACCATAAAGTACAAACATGATATACTAGCTCCCACTCATCTTAATGTACTTGCAATTTCCCTTCTTATTTCCTGTATGAACCCATCAAAATTTAGTTTACCATTGCCCTTTTATATATAGCTCCCACTGATGCGAACATTTGTATAAGAATTAGAGTGTTCGTCGGTGGTGAATATCGAGCGAGAGTACTAGAAAATTTGTTCTTCTAGAACATGGGCCGATGGGAATGATTATGGGTGAAGGTAATGAAAAAGTAAAACACTTATAAGTGCTAGGAAGTGGATCGCATTTTTATGCGTATTAATTCCATATCCTGAGTACTATGAGAAACTCCTTTATTAGTTTTGTTTACTTATTTCCCTAAATATGACTAATGGTGTGGCCTAAATCAGATAAGCCAAGTAGATGAAATGAAGGTGTCTCTTACTTAATGAGAGTGTTAATTTCTCCCCTTCGAAATATGGCTTAAATGATAGTGCCATCATTTCGATGAGCCATAACTGATAATACACATCCAAGAATTCACAGGAGAAAACACAACCAGAATCATCATGACAACTCTTAATAACACAATATTTGTTTGAAAAATAAATAAATCCATCATCCACTAGAGAAACAAAATAAGGTCCCTCTTTATGCTAGAAACATAAGAGTATTATTAAGATTGAGGGAAAAAATGAACGCTCAAGGATAAATCCAAGTGCTTGAACATTAGTCTCCCCTCCTAGCCACTGGAATAATCTAAGACTTTGATCCATCCTTTGGAGTGTCCTCACGGAATGGAATCCCTGAAAGAGTTCGAAGTGTGCAAGTGGCACCTGAGTCAACTCACTATTATTTAAGGGAAAGCAAGTAAATTAATTATTCATAAACTTAGGAAATTGAATCATTACCCTTCTTAGCAAGCCATGCCTTAAAGCCATCACATTCTTTCATGACATGCCCATCTTCCTTGCAGAAACGACACTTAGGACCCTTAGGCTCTGTAGGGATGACCTTGGTGCCAGAGGTCCCTAGCTTGCTTGCATCAGTATTAGAGAAGTTCATCTTCTTCTTAGGTTTCCCATCACCCTGAGACTTTCTTTTCCCTGAGTTTATGGAAGTAAGATGAGCATAATCTATCTTTTCAACCTTGAGCCGCTCTTCTTCTTGAACGCACATAGATGTGAGCTCATTCGTGGTCCACTTCTCCTTCTGAGTATTATAATTAATCTTAAAGGGACCATACTCCATAGGGAGAGAAGTCATAATGAAGTGAACCAGGAAGCCCTCGGAAATCTCCATGTCCATGCCCTTTAATTTTGCGGCCATATCATTCATAGTCATGATATGTTCTCTCACGCCGCTTTTACCGTCATACTTAGTGGTGAGCATTTTCATGATCAACGTACTAGCATAGACTTTTGTGGAGCCTTTAAATTGCTCCTCCACCGACGCTAGATAAGTCTTAGCACATTCAGAATCGGGTATTGCTCCCCTAATCCCAAGAGTAATTGTGCTTTTCATGATCATGAGAGACAAGCGATTGGAGCGCTCCCACTTCTCCTTATTAGCCTCATAAACCTTAGTTTTCTCAGCAAGGTTTTCATCATCAGAAGACAGAGGAACTGGAGCTTTTTCCCTAAGTGTGTAATCAAGGTCCATGACACCAAGGTTAATCAAAATCTGCTCCTTCCAGGTAGGAAAGTTAGTCCCATTGAGGTGCTCAATTGAGTTTAGGAGCCCAGAAAAAACTGATGGGTTCAAAGCTGAATAAAACATGAATAACATGGATATCAAAATTATGAATTATGAAAATATCCATATTAAAAAAAAAACTTATTGCATGATATTAATCCTACGTTGGTCTGATTAATAACATGGCATATTTAATAAGATCCTAGTTCGCAATACCGTTGGGCAGTAACGAAAAAAGGACCAAAACATATAACAACATCATCGGGAGAGTAATCATAATAATCATGATCACAAACAACTTTGGTCAGTATGCAATCATGTATTACTGAAAATTAGTCATGACAATTATCCCGATAATATACAGCAGTGTTAAATCAAAATATCTCGTTGGTTCCATTCTAATTCAACACTTAATGCTCACAAATGACCACTGAAATGCATATAATAAAATAATAATCAAGCATGCAATTTAATCAGCGGAATTAAATAAATGGGGAATAACCATTGCCTAATTAGATAAATGTGCATCGCGACTTAACGCATGCAGCCTAGAAGAAAACAAAACTGCTGCATAACTAAAACTGATGATCGGCAGTGAACATAATTAATGTATGTGTAACCTATGAAAATTACAGCAGTGCGCAGGCTATGGCGGAACAAGCTGCGTGACTTAGCGCCCAGGTGGCAAAAAAAAAAAATATTCCACTGAGTCATACAAATACTTTAAACAGACATCAACTGCATTAAAAATAATAAGCAGAATTTCATGTGTATATAGAACGATAAACAACAAATCTTCCCGTACTAGTATGGGATTAAATCCTGATGTTTCCCTGCTTGCCATTGCGTCGTTAGCCGAGAAACAAATACTGTGCGGCTCAGTAACTTGTATAGCCCAAATCCAGTGGAACTGGTCAGTTACGGGATGTGCGCGTACACTGAATCCCTAACGTAATTAGCTTCCTATAATGAGCCGCCCAGGCCAGCGAGAAAAAACGGATCGAGTAAGCGGCGGGAGTGAGCCAGCCATGCAGGAACGACACTGATGCGCGGCGGTCGCGGCCACCCTTAGGCGCACGGCGGCGGAACACCACCCTGAGTCGCGCGGCTGTGCAAGCTGTGCAAGCACGGCCTAAGGCGCGCGGCGGTCGCGGCCACCCTTAGGCGCACGGCGGCGGAACACCACCCTGAGTCGCGCGGCTGTGCAAGCTGTGCAAGCACGGCCTAAGGCGCGCGGCGGCGCGAGCAGGGCCTGATGCACTCGTGTGGCTCTTGATGCGCGCGGCAACAGCAGCACCATGCTGAGGCGCACGGCGCCGGGAGCAGCACACTGATGTGCACGGGCTACGCCTAAATGCACGATTTACTTTTAGGCAAGTTCTAACAGATTAATCTACGCGTTAACTCAAGAACTGATTCACGAAATTAGATCCAACATAGCTACTGATACCAAATGCTAGATTAAACTAATTACTAATGGCTGATTTAGCCAGACTTGAGAATGAATAACTGGATCTTTTCTAATCACGTGAATACAAAGTTTGATCTAATGCGGAATTTGGAGCATAGATTAAACCTGCGTTTGGAGACGCCATCGAGTCGCTGTCGATGAACAAATACACGTAGTTGTGCAGTAGTTCCGGCCTCCGGCACCTCGCCGGATGATGGCTGGATCTTCACGTCAATCAACTACACCTCCAGATTGGTTTTGGAGTAATTTTCGGGAGGTAGATGACTAATGCGATGGATCCTTGTATATGTCCTGCCCCCTTTATAATGTGTAGTATTTGACCGTGGGACCTAACCATAATTTGAGTAATTGAGCCCCCCAATCACGAGCACGATTGATTAATTACCATTTAATTTGCATTAATCCCGAAATTAATTAATGGGTCAACCTTGACTTAAGGTAATTAACGTTTTAACCATTTGATCACCTAATAATTCTAACAGTATGATGCTGAAGGTGTGCCGTGGCACTAGGATGTGCATTCATGTACTCACTCTTTGCTCCTAGTTTTTTTTTTTAAGGAGAAGGGCCACTTTTCCTTTTGCGGGAAAATAGGAGTTTTATTCCATAACTATAGGGTTACAATCAAGAGGCAATAACTCCTTTATTCCATAACTATAGGGTTGCAATCAAGAGGCAATAACTCCTTGATACACGGCGGACCTCTAAGGAGCCAAACCGCAGTACAAGATTTCGTATGTACCAAGCCAACCGATGGGCTACCTTATTATGTTCCCTGTTGAGCTTCTGTGGAATAAACTTCCTCTCTTCCTGAAGAGCTTTGATCTCTGCTGCCAAATGACCATAGGCGGACCTGGAAAGGTTATCACTCGATAGGATCGCTAGAGCCTCAGAAGAATCTGACTGGACGATAACCGGTAATTCTAAGTGTTGGATGGCCAGAGCCATGCTCTACATGAGTGCATGAATCTCTGCTTCCAACGCATCATTGCACTTGAAAAGCACATGGTAGGCTGCAAACACCACCGTGCCATTAGCATGTGTCAGAATCATGCCGTTTGCAGTTGAACCATCATTAGAAGAAAATGACCCATCAACCGATAGGGCCACATGATCCACCAGTGGAGGAGGCCAGGGCGCAGGGATCAACGACGGCTTCGGCTTCACCTTGATCGGAGCCACATCAATAGTCATCTTCCCTTTAATCATCTCATCGGTGGAGTATCGCTTTGCTTGCACAATAGATTTCCAATAACTGTCCAAAAACTCAACCGAAATATCTCTTGCGAAACTTGTTTATCATGAGCCAAATCATTCCACAACTCCAAATTCTCCATATAAGCATTATGACCATACCTCGAACGTCCTCCGGGCATCCATGTAATACATGCAATAGCCATTCCTTACCATTATACAGGAGGTGTTCCTTCGCATGGAGAGGCCAAACTCCGCTCATACGGCCATAAAATGATGGCACGACTGCAAGCAACTAGAGCATGGAAACTTCCTTCATTCTCGACACCACACACCGGACAAGTAGCCCTTTTGCATAGGTGCCGGTATGCTTTGTTTTGATTTGTTGCAAGTGCTCCAGAGCCTACCTTCCATGTAGTAATTCGCATCTTTAGGGGGACGTCGGTGCGCCAACTGCAGCTCCACGGGGACCGATCCCCGAAGGGGTGGTCGCTCGAGGCACCACCCGCATGAACCTCCTCACGGGTAATCATAGCGGGACAGTAGGCGCTCCTAATCGAGAACCGGCCAGTCTTTTCAGGGGACCATGCAATAAAGTCCTGGCGATTTCGGAGAAGTACATATCTTCACAATTTCCTTCACATCCACTGGCCAAAAGTATTTCTCCAACCTTTGAATATTCCAAGCGCCATGACCATCTAGGAAATCCGCAACACGATTGTAATGGTAGTTCCTCTTTGGTGTAATGGGCTTGAAATCATGACCACATGGGATCCAAGGATCACGCCATGTTTTGATCAGTGATCCATTATCGACTCTCCATATGATGCCTTTCTTTACTAACTCCAGGCCATGCATGATACCTTACCAAACTGCAAAAGAATTCCCAGTGAATACAGTGTCCAAAATGTTGCCATTTGGATAGTACTTAGCTTTTAGCAGACAAGCACACAAATTGTCAGGGGTATCAATTAATCTCCAAGCCTATTTTACAAGCAAAGCTTGGTTAAAAGCTCGCATGTCCCTAAACCCCATACCTCCATTGGATTTTGGCAGTCTCATTTTGTCCCAACTGAGCCATGCCATCTTCCCTTTTTCCTTTGTCAACTTCCCCACACCAGTACTACCGCACCAAACGTGTTAGATCATACAACAATACTGGTGTGGGGTTGACAACGTCTCTGTAAATTACAACACACATGACATCTCTCCAGAGAAATCCAAATGGAGTTTTCCGGAAAAAAAATCTAGAGAGACAACACACGAAGGAAATTACCAGGAACACCTAACAAAGGAAATTTGTAGAATTTTTTTCCGAACCATGCAGGAGAGCTGCATGTATTTCATTAGATAGAAAGAGTACAACGCCATAGAAGGCACGACCCAACGACCAAAACCATAACATAAACAACAACGAACAAACAAAGGATTCATGCACAAGCGCCGACGACCAACGACCTAAACATAACACTAGAATCCAAACAAGTACATATAAGTAAGGATCACAAAGAAGCATGAAAGTGATGACCACATGTCGAAGGAGCTTGAGACAATAGAAGCCCAAGTCCTCCATCATGGCCACAACCACCAGCCCAAAATGATCCAACTTGCTCAAGTGCGAGCGCCAGTGAGAACACGACCAAGCCAACACCGCTTGCAGAGGGGAGGATGCCAGCACTACACGCAGCGAGACCATAACCCAACGCCACCAGACCGGCCATCACATAGGCTATAGAAGGAGACCAGTACATCTGTCGGACGAGATCGACATCGTTGCACCGTCCACCTCCAAGAAAACACTTCCGGCTCTACAACAACGCTAGAGGAATTAACGAGGCGATGTGGGCTGAGCTGAAGAAACATGATCCTCCAGCAAGACCTCCACCGTCATCTTGAAGGCCTACCTAGAACATAACCGCGGCTCCTCGACACCGTCGAGGCGGTGGCGACATCGGTACCGCCGGAGCAGCGTCACCCGACAACCTAACACACTGAACAGAAGGCCACCGTCGCCAGGGAACATGCAGAGGGAAGGGGGGCATGTGCACCAGCGTAGGAAAAGGAAACTGCTTCGTATCACATGTTTAGGAAAGAGAGGGGAGTTTTCTTCAATAAGTCTCATCTTCTTGGGGCATGTACAATGGTGTCTAGTTAGCTGTCTGTAGGAGTTGCCACGTAGAAATTTTAGTGACGTAGAGGAAAGAGAAAGAGGAGAAAGAAAGAGTTTGTGTATAGATCTGCCGACGTCTGTAGGGAAAAAAATAGACAATAATTTTGTTGTTGTACATCTGGAATTTATCCTCGCAATTAGTTTTGGCTAAAAATAGACTATTTACAGATAAATCATTATATGGGTTGTCTATATTACTGTCTATGAATACCGTCATAAAATAGTACATGCCCTTACTTCTAGTTGTTAGGATGACTATACATGGGTATATAGTTGGTATAGGTTCGCTGGATGACACCACATAGCACTGTCATGTAGTGTGACTAGAGCATTGCAGATACCAAGGGCATCTCTAACCGGACCCTTAAGGCCTTGTTCGGTTGCAACAAAATTGAAGGGGATTGAAGTGGATTGGGATGGATTAAATCCCATACAAGTCAAAATCTCACTCAATCCCCTCCAAACCTCTCCAATCCCCTCTAGGAGAGGTTTAACCGAACAAGGTCTAAAAGGGTTTAACGCCTCGAAAGATTCCCTTCTAAGGAGTAAAGTTTTACGTAGCTGAACTCTCATTTCCTTTAACTCCTTAAATTTTGTAGAAGCGTCAGCCGCCTCTCAAATTTAAGCAGTCCAACCCAAATCTTAGCAAAAGATTCCCTCAAGATTTTCTCTGCTCGAATGCAGAAGTCAAAAGTGGGCTGTTACAGCTTACAGGAGATATACGATTGGTGTGCATGAACGGTGGCTTGATGCAGCACGAGCCATGCCATGATCTATCTACAGAGTCCATGACATGCCTCTACATGCGCTAGGTCGGGGCCTACACTAGTTGCTAGTACGTGGAACATGGGAGAGGAGGCCTACACACACGGTAGCCACACACCACTGCTACACCAGTGGTGTAAACTTGGAACGCATGCACATGGATCCTGTACAAGAATTTGATTGCATTTACTTGCCAGGGTAAAATACAGGGATCTGTCAACGAAGAACACAATGTTACCCTTCTTATCTACACGTTCTCCATATCAACTCTTCATACCCCCCCCCCCCCCCCCCCCCCCCAAACACACACACACACACACACCCTTTTTTTTTTGCAAATTGATTGTTTTTGCACTCTCCGTCCAGATGTACAAGCATTTCCCTTATGGTTGTGATTTGCAAGTACTCCCTCCGTAAACTAATATAAGAGCGTTTAGATCACTAAAGTAGTTATCTAAACGCTCTTATATTAGTTTACAGAGGGAGTATTAACGAAATATTTGCACAAGAAATTTACAATCAAAGACTGAACCTGGCGGTCAAAATACGCCTTGTATATCTGAACCGGGAATCCCGTCACAATTTTGATGGACA
Organism: Elymus sibiricus; assembly: GCA_039707655.1. NCBI lineage: Eukaryota > Viridiplantae > Streptophyta > Magnoliopsida > Poales > Poaceae > Elymus > Elymus sibiricus. The sequence goes on from CM077666.1 coordinate 146,089,549, forward strand.
TGTGGTCATTTGGAAGAGCACGGACTAGACAAAAGGGCATTGATTATGTCTCTTCTTGTTTACAAGTTCTTGGTTGAAAACCATGGAAGAAGAGCAGAGCAATTCACCCTAACAATGCTGGTAACCTTTCTTAACCTCTCTGATTCAGGAAGCCATGGGGAGTTTGCATGTCAGCAGAGAATACAACTCGTTTACATGTTTTAAATCCAAGAATTCCGACACGAATTTGGCCCCAGACAATCCAAATCAACTACTCCCTCCGTTCCTAAATATAAGTCTTTTTAGAGATTCCAATAAGGGACTATATACAGAGCAAAATGAGTGAATCTACACTCTAAAATGTGTCTATACACATCCTATGTAGTTTGTATTGAAATCTCTAAAAAGACTTATATTTAGAAACAGAGGGAGTAATACACAAGATACGGTTCAGAAAATAAGAAGACTTTACACAGAAGGGGCCCCATTATGCATCACATGTCGCCTGTACAAGAAATACTCCAGCAATATGTAAAAAAGCATGTGTATATGGAAGAAAATGGTATGATCTACTGAACAATACACAGCTTTGAAATGGATTTGTGATATATATATGTGTGTGAACGACGAAACAAATGGAGTGGGAGATACAAGCATATCACAAAAATAATAAAAATAATACAGTGTCTCTGGGCCAAGTGGAAAAATTGCAAAAAAAATCTAGAAGTCCAACTCTACACAAGAGATGAAAAAAAAGATTAAGGAAAAAGAATTAGCAAACAACAACAGTGGAAACGCTTAACTGGCAGCTTATAAGAATTACCATAGATACAGGATATGTATTTATATATGACAAGCTAGCAGTGTCCGCGTACCATCCGTGAAAATTTGATATCTTTACCTAGTTCCAGAAGAAATTTTATACAATCCAGCTCTGGTGCTTGAGGGTCACCTTAGCCTAGCATCGCCTCCTTTGCTCCGGAATGTCGACAGGGAGAAGAATGAACGTGGTGCTGCAATTTTGGCGTGAAGATAGTTTTAGACTTTTGGTGAAGATTACCAATGACACTGACAGAACAAGTAACACTAATTATTGATAAAGATGAACAGTCACCTTCATGGGTTACGTTCTAATTGAGCAGCTTAACATAAGAATATACTACATATCTAGACGTTTGTATACCTTTAATTGAGCTACCAGTCAGTTGATCCTCCCTCAGTCTAAAATTTGCAGGGGGGTTTGGAATGGAGCTGTGCAGCGATTGTTCTGCAAATTCAGATCTTAAGTAACCGGAATATGCAGGAAAAGAAATGAAGAGCAAAATAAAACAGTAACTGAAGCCTGAAAGACACGTCAGCAAGGATAAAGTAACTCGTTCACCGTCACTTTAATTTATCTGGTTATAATACTGAATCCAACATCAGAAGTTCTTAAATAAGCTGAACATAGTGTCGAGTCAACTTGCACACAAATAGTTTGACTTCACACTAAGTGTCATTTGCTTTTATCTGGAAACATGAAGGACCCTGAAAGACACTTGTACTAAAATGAAGGCTTACCCTATTGGTTTTATTCTGATCTAAGTATGGAAAGAAGCGTTGGAAAGTATGAGTTGTTGCCAATAAAAGGTGGGTCTAGTTGTCATGGGGGACAAGCGTAATCTAGGTCATGACATTATACTTCAAATGGGTTAAAGCATACAATGCAATAAATACTCGAAGATATGATACTTGAAATAGCATGCATAGAGGATTATACAAAGAAAATACCTTGTTCAGTCAAAACCTCGTTCTCAACAAAACCATCATATGAAGAAAGATAGCCCATTCTTGACTTTCTGAAATCATCAGAGGATCCTATTGCCAGATCCCGGCCATCTTCCATATCATCGTCACATTCTGAGGCAGTTGAAGCAGAAACCCAGTCATTTACTAAACCATCACCCCTATTCTTCCTCCCAAATTTCAGCAGCTTCTTAAACCCTTTTGGGACATCTTTACGTGGCTGTTGAGATGCATTGGCACCACCAAAAGGCATCTGAGCGCTGCCCCACTTTTTTCTCATCCGGGAAACATCAGCATCTGTTATTTGATCCAGCGAATGAGAGTTCCACGGTGATGAACTGCCGGTTGGTGAATCGACAAAAGCATCACCATCCGAGGTATCATTTGCATAAGGCAATAGGTGTGGATGACGCGAGCTCCAGGGGGCTGGTAATTCACCAGGTAAATCATGCATGTTTCCTGCAAAAGCATTGAACTTGGTGCTGGATGCTTCCCTTGGAAAGGAAACATCGCCATTTTCTGATCCTGGATCGTCTGAATTTCCAAAATCCTGACTCAGTTTTGGAGTCTCACTGTCTGAATCAGCAAGAAAATCACTTTCCCTGAGATTCTCTTCAATGCTTTCGTATTCTTCATCTTTGGCATCATCTGGGGAATCCTCTTGCTGATCTGGAAAATCATCATCTTCATCCTGTAAGACACTTGCAAACATTGGTTGTCGAAATCCGGTTATACCGACGACAGGGTGAGTCCCATTGTCGTTCCTAACAAAGGACTTCGGTGCGCCAGATTTATGGGTGTTACTAGAAATTCCTGAGGGAGCCCAGTTGTAAATATCCTTGTTCACTGATGAAGTGTCCCTTAATTCACTAGCATTTAAGTTTTTTCTCATAGACTGTGACCCCCTTGATTGATCTTGATTCAAAATACTCTTTGACTCTTCAATTATGCTCTTACTACGGGAAAAACCTTTTGGCTGAGCCCTTGCAGTAGCTCTGCTATGACCAGCTGATGGCTTTGTATTTTCCTTTCTGAAGTCGGAGAAATTGGGGACTGACTGTGCAAGAGGATTTTCTGGTGGGTTCCTGCGATTTGTATAACCGGATCTTACAGCTCTTGACGAATGCTTATGGCTATGGACAGGAGCAATGGATTTCTTTTGTGTGTAAGCTACTTTGTTTGGAAAATGCTTCCTGGAATCAGCACTCCTGGAAGAACAATCACCAGATAGGTAATCACTGTTCATTTCATCTTCTACCAGGAAAGAATCTGCCCCCTGGAAAAGGCAAATATAACAAATTATTAACAAGAAAAATCCACAAGTGCGCATTATTGCAAATTGCAATATGTCAAATGATTGTAGCATTCATTCTACATCTATACTTGCTGAAAAACATACTTTCAGTACTTCGCAGAAAAATTAAACTAGCCTTTTACCTTTAGTAGAAAAAAAACAGAGTACAGCATTTGGGGTATACGCTAGCATTACAAAATAACAGAATTTCTTAATCACTATTTTCTGTTGAAAAAGTACAGAACTAATCCATGTAGAATCTAATACCTGATCCTTATTTCGTGAAACTGATTGCAAAGCAGATCGAGAGAATTTGGCCCGCATCTCAGCCTTGCTCCTTTCTAGACTTTCATGCATTGCCTTTAATATTGCTTCCTTCTCTTCTTTCTGCAGCTTCCAATCCTCCTTTAGTTTTGCATCCCTCTTCTGCATATATTGATCATAAAACTTTCCCCGTGACTCTTCTAGGCTAAGCATCCCAAGTTTTTCTGGTGTGCTGTTGGTATACCCTTCGTTGTCCACCATCTTCAGAAGCTCATTGGCATCAAAGTTGTTACTCTCCATCACAGTTTGCTTCATACAAATCTTCTCTGGAAGAACCTGTGTAGGCTTTACCTCACTTAACCTAGGTGTGTCATCAACCTGTGCATCTGTAGACTTTCCTCTCCTGGAAGTGGTTAGCTTGTGTGCAGCAAATAGTTTCTCCAACTCATTGGCCTTCATTTGCAGTTCATCATGCCGATCTTGATTCCCCTTTGCCGGTTTCGTCACCCTAGTCTGCTCCAAGGGAATAGCATTTGCATCATTTACTGATTTAACTTTACCTCCCAGCAAACTCAATTCCTGCTCAGCATTAGATGATTGTCTGCTCAAATTTGATCCCTGGCGACTAGAATAATCCGATTGAGGCAGTATTTCAGACCCAACAGCAACCTTTCTCCGCACATCCTCTACCTTCCGTGGTAGACTTTTCCGCCGTGAGCTAGCATCATGAACTTCAGATTCTGTAGAGCCAGCTTCGTCCCTACCAGATGAACCCCTAACATTAGTGCCAGAATTGGATGTGGCTTTTGATTTGAGATCGACACCACTTGACGTTTTCCCAACTGTTCGAAAGGATCGATCCTTCTTCACAACTGCGTCTGCTCCAGCATGCATCTCTTTTGAACGAAGGCGAGAACCTCTACTATCTTTACGTCCAATCTGTTCACTTGCAACTGGTACTTCATGAGCAACAGGAGTTATTTCCTTATCTATCTGGACATGATCCTCTGACGATGGACTAGTTAAAGTATCATAATGTTTCAGGAAAGCTTCCTCAGCTGGCCTTGAAGATGTTTTTTGTCGGTTTTGAGTGGAAACATTTGAAGCAACATGCTCTGACAACCTTGTGTCACCTTGTCCTTGGTTAACTCCCTGCTCCTTGTCAAAGGATAACTCACTCTCAGTACTAGAGGCTATAGCCATGTCATCTCCCGAACAAGACCTAGTCTGCTTTTCAGGAGCCTCGGTAACAATGGCTGATAGTGAGGGTGGAGATGTAGTATTAAAGGTTGAGGACGAAGAAGCATTTGTAGTGGTAGAATCCTTGGGCTTGTCACCATCCTTTTGACGTGACCAAGATTGAGATGTGTCTGGATTCTTCACCCCACTAGCATCCTTATCGGCTCTTACTTTTGAACTGGCCTCCAGATTGGCAGATGTTGGCGTCCCAGCTGGAGTTCCATTTTCACTTTTGTCATTACAGCCACTGTTATCATTGTTACCCAGATCAATGCTCATGTCACTGACACTGCTCCACCTCCTTACCAACTTGTCCATGGATGCAACAGAAGGCACCCTGCGGTGCTCACCTTTCACTGGAACAACCTTAGCAGTACCTGCAGAGTTGCTGTTACCAGAAGTTGAAGTTTGCTCCTTTTGCTTATTCTCAAACATGCTTATTCTATCTTGCACACTCAAACGCCTCGAAAGCTCTTTAGCAGGAGCAGGAGGAGCATCAGTTTCGGTTTCTTGTTTATCTACTGTCTGCTGGATGGTTGGCTTAGATTGCTGTTCAGCGCTCGATCCTGATGGAACATCAACTGAATGTTGGCTGTTGCTTAATCTATCGGTATGCAGGACACTACCCCAACTTGTAGATCTATTGCTGGATCCACCGTGATCAGCCTGTGGCTCATCTATAGACATGTCTGAACTGCAGGAGTCACGAAGATCCCCATCTTCGAAGCTCTTCCAGTGTGATGAAGGTGCTGGGGATGCCTGAGGATTGATGTCTGGACGACGCTGGCAAAGTGATATGTATTTGTTGCATGCTTCGCTGGATATAACAAGTTCAAGTTGTCATATGTATCTAAACACCATTCATCAAGAAAGGCAACAAAGGAACATAAAATAAACAACGACTGTGGCAGAAGATATCATATCTCAATGCGCTCCAATTCAACATGACCCACCCTCCTAATTCCTAAAAGAACCTTCTCCTGCAAACTTTCCCCCATTTCCAGAATGATGACTTCACGGTGCTTGAATTATTTCCTAAACTTGAATTCTAGAGTTTCTATACAGCTTCCATCATCCAGCATCTCATTTTATTAATTATGCCATAGTAATCCACATAGAACTAAGTTTTTTTTTGCGGGGGCATAGAACTAAGTTGACGTGTACTCCCTCCGTCCCATAATGTAGGACGTTTCTTGACACTACATTAGAGTGTCAAAAAACGTCTTACATTATGAGACGGAGGGAGTATTATAATGGCATTTGATAAAAACAGTGATAAACTTTCTCTTTACAGCTGCATGTTGTTTTATATCCTCAATTAGATCTGCTTGTTTGACGTCAAAAAGGATAACTTGAGCACATCAGTCTACTGCTGATGGGGGCTCACTTGTGCTAAATCTGTACATCAACTTTTAGATATACCAAAGTAGTTTCGTTGCTGATGGATTGTGCCTTAAATGGGATATGCTTACTAGATAAGCTGTTAGCTGTAATTTCATTGGACTACTTAACACTGACCACCAAGACTTTCAAGTAATACCCATACACCTATATGATTATAAGTTTATAACTGAATAAGCTTCAATCATACCTCAGCCTGCTGGCACCAAAGTGGTCCGCAAAATGGAGAAGCTCAGAGACACTGTCATGGTTGAACCCTGCAGATGACGCCCGGACACAAGACGTGACAAGGTCTTGTTTAAGTGCACTTAAACGGACATCAATTGCTCTAAGAAGCTCCTTCCTGCACAAAAATAGCCAGGCATAAATTATGGATGGTTAAGATTTTTCAGGTTGCATTAGAAGGGTGAAACTGTAAATTACTTGATATCACAACACAGCCTACAGACAAAAATTATGTGTTCAAGATGTCTTCTCTATCAAAAACTCACAGCACATTGCATTGTCACATGAATGCATATCAATCATTCTAATTTAGTAAGAAGTAGATTGAGTCTTGTATATAAATAAACAAAGGTGTAACAAAAAAATGATAACCACGGTCCTCCAGTCAATAACATTTCATTAATCTAATAACGATTAGTCCTTATATAAGCACAGTAGACCAATTAAAGGATGGCAGTTTGTTTCACTCAAAGCTCCCAAAAAAGGAAGACAGAAATATATCCACGAAAAGTGCACGAGATGTAATCACAGAATAAAATCGAATTAACCATCCAGGATAAAGAAACTAATTTCATACGGGTGTTATCGTCCACAGGCTACAAGTATCTGCACTCTGAATTTTTGCGAAAGGTTATACAAAGCAGCTAACATGATGGGAACATCAATTCCACAATAATCATATGGAGTGTAAACCACAACGTGTGCAAGACTTGGCAAAAAAACTACAGTTAAGGTGTTTCATCACAATATTGATCTACTTAACAAAGTACAAACTAATTGTGAATCGAATCAATTTGATCTGGCAAAGGAGGTAAATGAGTGGCAATTGAAATAAGAGATGGGCTTACTTTGTAATGTCTGCAGCTGCTGCTGAGGCTTCAGCTGACAAGCAGAAGAAGAGTTTACATAATTATATCCACAAGGCAGAAGCATCACATACTTCCATACATGGCAGTAATAATGTCACATTAATCTAATATGTTACCTTATTAATGGAGGTTCATGTTAATATGTGATGAATAATATAGATATAGTGGCATCAATGTATCTAGCATTAATCGAAGGTTCCTAAATTCTTAATGCAAGCCAATAATACAGTTGCCAATTCAACAAGAGAACAACCTCTTGCTCCTGGATTTTATCAGGTCGCATTGAGTAACTCCAGTTAAGATGGACTCAGTTTCCCATGACGAATAAGTGTTAATGAACTGTATGAGGTATGAAAAGGCACAAGACATTAGGACATACCAGCTGCACCCGAGGTAGCACCTACAGCAGTCTGCATAAAGAATTGCCAATTTTAGACAAATGCTACACTGTATAACATGCTGAAAGAACTGCTTGATAATTGATACTCACTCCCTGTGCCGCGTAAATCTTCCTAGCCCCTTCTAGCTGCGACATTTCTGCATCGAATGTATTCGCCATCTCCAGCACCTCCGGCGTGCTCACGAAGCGCACGAACCTTCAAGCACAAACGAACCAAGCAAGCACCCATCAGAATCCAATCTCTTCGACAATCGACAGACCACCGACCCGAACACCGCCGCATAAGCCATATCAGCAAACCTCTCGAGGGTGCCCTTGCTGAACCACGCGGCGCGCCGGTCCAGCTGCAGCCGGATGGTCGGCTGCGGCGGCTGCGCCGCCGCCTGCTCCTCCGCGGCGCGCAGGTGCGTCACGAACGGCTTCACCGACCCCGACGCGATCTTCTCCGTCCGCCCACTGCCCGACACCACGAGCTCGCACCTGCGCAGACGCCAAAAGTCAGCCAGCCACCCTCAGCCCACGCGAACCGCAACGAAAGGGCGAGACATCCCCTTCCCAGTGCCCCGCTTCCTCACCTGGAGCGGCGGGGGGAGAGCTGGAAGAGCGCGTAGTCGAGCGGCGCGTTGGGCTCCATGGCGCCGCCGCCGGCGGCGAGGTCGGATCTGGTGGATCGCGGACGAGACCCGCCCCCCGCCTCCGCCTCCGCCGGAGCCGCCCCCGGTAAACGCCGGGGAGACGGCGAGCCGCGCAATGCAGCTCCCGCGGCGACGAGATCGCGCGGCGGCGGCGGCCCGGATCTCGGCCACGCGCGCCCGAATCCGATAACGTGCGCCCTGCTGCGCTGTGGGGGAGGGAGCGGAGTGGAGGGGGAGAGGACTAGAGAGAGAGAGAGAGCTCTGCTGGTTTTGGTGGAGCTGGAGAGTGGAGACAGGTACTGCCGCCCTCTCTCTCCTCCGTGGGAAATGGGAGGAAAAACGGACGAAGGTGAAACCGGAAACTTCCGGGGGCGTTTGGGAGAGATTAGCGGCCTTGATCTGGAGTTCTGGTGGAGCTTAGGTGTGATTAAGAGAGATTGTTGCTTTTGTTTTCATTTCCGTTTTTTTATTATCCATTTGGTTTTTTTTTTTTGCTTTATGCGGCGCTGGCTGGCTTTTCGGGATAACAACGGCTTTGAGTGGACTGTTGGTGTGGATCTGACCGTTTTGCCCCCTCAACAGAAAAACCGAAACTGGGGGAGTCGCTCTGTTTTTGAATTTCGGTGGAGGGATTTTTTGAAATGGATCACTGTCGTTGCTACTGACACGAGGATGGTGGATGTGTTGCTTTTGTCTTAATTATTGACTATGTACCGCAGCGTACCATTTTTTCTGTTTTGTCAATTTGTAATCCCAATCACCAATCTTGGCGCGACAACCGGAAATAATCCTTACTGCTGACATATCTTCCAGCAACAGCAAAGTCAGTACGATGTGGGCATTTTATTTTAGTTCTTATTTTCCATGAAATTACGATGTAACCATGGTGAAAGTGATTGGTTGCAGCAAGGGCAATGAAAGATTTACTAGATTCGCGCCAGCTACCGCGATCGTGCTTGTGAGATCACATATGTATCCGTCACGCTATTTCTTCTCTTATCAATGCAATGATACGCAAGGCTTTTGCGTATTCGCGAAAAAAAATATTTGCTGGATAAGTTTGGTTTACGCTTACATATCTTACGTTTTTGATTAATTGCTGCCTTACGCATTGCACGTTGATGTGCTCGTTGGAGTTCTCTTTTTGTGTGCCTATGCTATGCCTAGGGCGTGACTCCCAAGGGGTATTATTGGTTTGGCACGGTGAACAGTGGTTAAGCGCCTCAATATTTCTAGTCTAGTCGTTCTATAGGATCAGGGAGCCTCGAGAGGTTAAGAGGTCGACAGTGACATCTCTTTATATATTTAGTAGAATGGATTTATCATTTATTTATGCAACTCTCAGATGGCGTCTGTCTGGTTATAGTTGGGCATTATTATAGTCTCTCATGCATAACTGATACAAATAAATGAGGAAGAACCAGCTCCCGATTTTCCTTTTATATCTTCTCATTTTTGCCTAAGCTGGTCTTTCAAGAATTATTTTAGCCCAAAGTAGATGCGAAAACGATCTACTCTAGGTCTAAATGTTCACCCACATCCTCCTTGCTATTGAAAAATGAGTAGAACAAGAAAAGAGAATCGCATGCAAACTGTACGGTGTCTCAAATAACAAAGATAACGAGCAGGAGAGTATCAAATCACGAGGTAATATCAACTCAACGTGTGTGACAATTCATCATCTTGTCGATGAAAACAACTCAAAAATTGAGAGATTTGCAAGCGGTACCTTGTCTAAAACAATAAGCATCCTGCTTTATGCATTAACAAGACCAGAGTATATCACGAAGCGTACTATCAAGTCGGGCGACACTTTTCCGGAACACTCAAAAGACAAGTTTACACTCTGTTTCTCTCACCTTGCGAGCACCCACCAAAAGCTCGGGTATGCTTTAAGTATAAGTAATTATGTGTTCAAAAACATATAAGTAATTATGTTTTTCCAGGGGTCAACCATAGAGAAAATTATATACATTTAAAATTTTAAATACACATCATTAAATATATCATGAGACATATTTTCATATTTAATAGATACAAGATGGCCCGATTTTTCGATGAGATGGCACGTTTCTTTTGTCAATTTGTAATCCCAACCACCAATCTTCGTGCAACGATTGGAAATAATCGCCACTAGCATGATGAAAGTGTTTGGAGCAGCAAGGGCAATGAAAGATTTTTTTAACACAATACAGAGGCAGACACTCATACACACGCACCCCTATGAATGCACACACGCACACCCTACCCTATGCGTACCTCGAGAGATTGAGCCAACACATCATCTTGAGATTGACGAAGTAGCCACAAACGCCTTTGCAGTCAACGGGAACGTCTCCTTGCACTGAACGCATATCGCCGAAGGCTTGAAATAAATCCAGAAAAATGCTAGATAAAGTTGGTTTATGTTTAAGGATGATACGTTTATATCATACCAAAAGTCTGTTTTTGTGTTTGGTTGCATACAATCGAAGAACTAGCAAGAATTTGCTATATGCAATCCGAATTGTGGATATAAATTGAAGTACTTTTATTAACACAATGAAGGTCTCATGACGCGCAGTACACAAGTTTTCGCTGACTCTCATGTCTATGGCAAAGAGTACCAAATGCTAAAACTCAATCAAACAAAAACCCAAACCTTAATTTGATGCCCTAATTGTGTATTTAAGGACAAGAGTGAGATTCGTCCGGGTGAGGGAGGGCGGGTCCAATCCAGCCTTAAGTAGGTCTCCTACCTAAAAATAGACTCTAAAAATCGCAAGTAGTCTTTTCCTCGAAAAATACATGGGTCTGTCCCTATGTGACCATGGACGAAATTATAAAGTTTCATCTTGTATACTCAGTCGATGTCCCTATGTGTTATCACAGTGGCTTAAAGTCCTGAAATCATAATTTGAAGCTCCGCCTCTGCTCTTTGTACGCGTAATGCCTTCTCCATGCTTGATCATTGATCCTGGTATCTCTGAAAACTTGAGCTAGTGTAGAGGCTATGGATTAACTGTCGTAGGGATGTCCTCATCAATATTGTATACATTTAGTATTATAGACATTGATAGCTTTCTTCGTAACCTTGGTCAAAGTGCGAGAAGCTTGACTTTTCGAAAATCTATATGCGAACAAACACAATAGAAAAGAGCCCATAAGCAAACCAACCTGTGGTTGGATGGTTAGAGGGACTGTGGTATCCCCAGCCCACCAGGGTTCAAATCCTGGTGCTTGCATTTATTCCTGGATTTATTTCAGGATTTCCGGCGATGCGCATTCAGTGGAGGAGACGTTCCCGTCGACGACGAAGTGCCTATGGTGAATTCGTAAATTTCAAGATGATATGCCGGCTCAGTCTCTCAGAGATGCTCATAGGGGTAGGGTGTGCGCGTGTATATGAGCGCTTGCGTCTGTACTGTGTTAAAAAAAAAGAAAAAGAAAAAAAAAGAGCCCATAAACCAACGGATATCCGCCCACGGGTCAGAAAAAAATGCTTCCTCGGATTCTGCAAGCATGTCCTTTTCCATACCAAAGAAATGTTACAACCCCATTGAGCATTGAAACCCACCTAGACTTTAGGGAAGCACGAGGTACAATTTAGGAGTGGACTATATATGCAAAGTACACCTTTCTAATAAAACATGACTTTTCAACTCGCCTGATCTGAAAAAAATATGAAGATCTGATTTTAGCATCTCTGAAAAAAAACATTTTCACCGTAAAATGGAAACATTGTATTTGAACATGCGCAGTATAAAAAAATTAGGTATGAAAACAACACTGTCTAAGTTGTTTTCATGTTTATTTTTTTGAGACAATAAGTTGTTTTCATGTACTAACAACTTTTGTGCGCTGGACTTTTTTTCTTGTTTTTTCAATGAAAACTCATTTGGCAAAGAGACAGAACAAGACTACGGATGCACACACAAAAAAAAAACAGTTTGAGGCACAAGAACAGCCATGGCACAATTTCTGAAGGAGCGAGAGGGAGTCGTCTCGTGGGCACACTAATCTCCCACATCACTCGACATCCAGAGAGTCCCTTTCGACTGAGGTCATTAGATTCTGCCTCAAGGCTCCTAACTAACTCCGATTTATCCATTACTTTGGTTTTCTTTATGGGTATGCCTGACGTAACATCCACTGCTTTTCTTTATTCAAAAGGAACAGAAAACCATATCACAACCTTCTACGTTCCATTAACACGATGTTCCAATGAAAAGTTCAGGTTTTCCTTCAAACTTTGTTTAAGTTGTCACTGATGCTGTAACACAATCAAGGGCGAGACAGGTGACAGGTGTTATGAATAGCTACCATTGTTAGTTTGTTACTGCATTCTCGGGGATCAGCGCGCTTAATATGATTGGTAATCATGTTAATGAGATTGCAATGTTTCACCTCCACTTACCTTTCGTAAAGTAGCTAGGTCAACTTTAGGATAGGAGTTGATCACCTGCCCTGTAGGCTGTAGTACCGTGGATGCTGAATAGTGGTGGCTTTTTTTCTTTCGAAATGGCAGTTATCCTGCATTCATTATTCATTAAGAAAAAAAGAGTTGCTCAGTTAATTAGGGAAAACCGAGCAAAAAACAGATTGTCCAGTTAATTATGGAGAACCGGGCGAAAACCAGCACAACCGCTGAGCGGCACACATAAGAAACCCCACGCACACCGCTCCAAAGAGGGTCTCGGCAAGACAGCACACATGCGTCATCGTCATCACTCCTCCCCTAGAGGCGTCAACGCCATCCATACACTCTGAGCAAACGACTCCGACTTCGCCATAGGCAATCGTCTACTCAACCCACACCGTAGCGGACGCGTGAAACTGCAAGAAGATCTCACTAAAAACTCAGCCACCTGCGGCCAGACAGCGCAGCTCCGACTCTGACGGGAAACTCTGAAGGACAAAACCAGGCACGGCTGGCGCCGGGGAAGATCGCCGAACGGGCTACCCGCAGCCAGTCATCGTATACCACAGGGCCCCGCCACCACAGCTTCGACTCCACAGCAACAAACAGACCGAGGCAATACCGTGGACACGCCGGAGAAGAACCGACTACCGCAACCATTGCCGCGCCGCCGACATCGCTCCCTCCATCATCGTTGCCACAGAAGCCTGGACGCCACCGCAGCAAACCACTGGTCCCGCTTGTCGATGCCGAGCTCCGAGACGAAGCCCCAAGAGGGAAACCGACACGCGAACGTGCCGCCATCGTCCGATCACAAGATCAAGGGTTTCCCCTAAGAAGGCCACGATGGCCGGATCCGTGTAGGAGGGGTGCGGCAGCAAAGCAGCGATGCCTCCAGGAAGGTCAACGACGGCCACAGCCGCCGCCATCGCTGGTCACGACACAAGGCCGAGACAGGGTCTTCACCCAAGCTCCCACACCACCTCGGCCACACATCATCCCGCACCGGCGCCGACAAGCCCACCAACCGCCACCACCATCGAAGCTGCCCGTCGACGAAGAGGCGCCGAGATCGCCGGAGCCAACCGCACCTCGCGGAGACCGCCGACAATCAACCTCCAACACGAGGGCCCACCATCCACCACTGCCACCACCACCGAACATGACACATTGCAGCCGCCGCAGCCGCCCGCACCTCGCGGAGGCCACCGCGGCTCACCCGCTAGCAGGCCAGCAGATCTTCCGTCGCCCGATCGGGAGCAGGACCACCGGACGCGGCACGAGCCCCCGTCCCCAACCGAGCACCATGTCGACAAGGATGGAGGAGCACCGCCCAGGCCAAGGACCACCACGGTTCCTGGCCGCAGCCACGCGCGCCCAACGGAGACGGCAGACCAGCCACCACCTCGAGGCCACCTCTCACGCCTCCCCGGGCCTCCAAGCCGCGCCCAAGCGCCAGAACAGCACTGCCCGGAGCCCACCCTGCACGGCCACGCCAGGCCGCCCGCCACGGCCACCACGTGTGCGCCTCCCGGACCTCCTGCGCGCACCTGGCGAGGCCCACAGCCCGACCTTGCCCGAGCCATAGCTCCCCACGCGCACGCGCTCGCCGCGCGCCTCGCCGTGCGCCCGCGCCGCACATGGCCTCCGCGAGCCCAACGCCGCGCCGCCCCTATCCCCGGGCCACCGAATCCGCGCCAGCCGGCGCCGGAGCCGCGCTTGCGCGCCCGACGAGCCCTCACGCCAGATCCGCCCTAGCGCCATCCTGGGAGATGCCCCGCCGCCACCCCTCCCTGGAGCCTGACCGGGCTTCGCCGGCGGGCTCCTCAGACGGCGGCGAGGTGAGGGGGAGGAGGGGGTGGGCAGGCGGCGGCGCCGGAGGGGTTCCCCGTGACGCCCGACAGAGGCGACGCGGGGGTGAAACTTGTAGTCTTATGAAAAGTGATACTTTGGTATAGTGGTGGCTTTTGGTTTGGTGCAATTGTTGAATGTTCAGTGGCAATCATAAAAACACCGTGCTACTCAGAGACAAAAATATATATATTTGCAGGAGCCTATTTGTTCAGCTAGCTCTTACTTTAACGAGACCAAATCCGGCTCTCTTATAAGAAAATAATCATTTGACCATAGTACATCTCGGATTGAGCACGTACTCCCTCCGGTCCTCTTTACTTTGCGTCTAAGGTTTTTCCGCTTTTCTCGTATTACTCTGCGCGGCAGCATATTTTGGTCATTCTTTCCTATTTTGCCCCTAATTATTTGCTTTGCATGCAACTTGTTCGCATGCGTTTGGAATGGAGAGGCGTACCATACGGCCAATCAGTTTGCATGTGGGATTGTGCACGGGAGGTTATGGCTGCAGGCGGCCTGGTTTGGGGAGTAAAATACGGCTGCATGCAGCCAGTCAGTTTGCAGCAGTAAATAGAGCGCTGCAGCTTTCTCAATGCAAACAGAGGAGCATACTAGTCCAAAATCGTCTACAAAAATCTCACCTTGATATGCGGATCAAGAGTTATACGCAGACTAAAAAGGATCGAAGGGAGTATGTAGCAACGCCGTTGCTCCCCTCGTCGTCGGCGGCCATCCGGCGCCTTCTGATCGAGCCCCACACCCGTTAGCGAATGAGCTATCCTCGGAATGTGTTAGTACCATTTTGTAGAGACGATGAGACTATTAATTAATTAATTAGAAGAGTCTTAACGTAGGGTGAAATGCTAACATGTTGCTCCCCGTTCCTTGATTAAAATACTGGTCACAATTTTGAATCCTCCAAGGTTGTTTCCAAAGGCGAAAGTAGTACTGCATTTTCACCATTTTAAAAGTAACCATAGTGCATCTCTCGATCAAACACAAGGTTGCACCGATGATTCCAAGAAATCTGATTAAAGAAAGCATGCAGGCACAGGGACCACTGCACTGGTCAAAGAGATACGTACTAGTATTACTTTTTCTTTCTTCATAAGCACCGCTAATCTGAACCCGCAGCACTGCTCGTGGCACATCAAGACATTCGCCAGTGCAGCACTCGACTCTGCATGCCCCTGTCAAGTCAGTCGGCTAGCCTGGCCTTCTGGTTATGAACTGGACTCTTGTTAATTATTGGTTCCATCTCATCTCCCGTCTGCATAGTACCAGTACAAGTACTACTCTACAACTCTGGTATATGACTTTTGTGCAGTACTCCCTCCGTTTCATAATATAGTGCATATAGATTTTCTGGAAAGTCAAACTTTACAAACTTTGACCAAGTTTATAGAAAAAACTATTTCTATCTACAATACCAAATATATACAATATGAAAATACGTCTTGTGATGTATCTAAGGATATGTATTTAGTATTCTAGATGTATATGTTTTACTCTATAAACTTGGTCAAAGTCTATAAAGTTTGACTTCTCAAAAAATCTATACGCACTACATTGTGAAACGGAGGGAGTAGTATAAAACAAGTACTGCTCCTACTAAACAATAATTCATGCACACTTGCAAACAGCCCCCTCACATACAACCTATTTGGAAGCACACCCTTATGCCTCACCCTACTCCTCTCCACACATGCTGTTTTCGTTTTATTACTCTGTGGTTCAAAAGTCCTTTTTATTCGTAAGAGGAAAACTGACCAGCCGACACTAGCCAGGACGTCTGATGGAGATTAATTAATAGGCGAGCGACGAAAGTGCTCTCTCTGCTTTTAGGTTTCTTTAATGGAAAGCTGATGAATTAGCTTAGCTAGGAGGAGCAAGTATCTTGCTTTGTACTCTTGTAAGCATGTTTTTCGGATCGGTCTAATCAAATCATTCGCCAATTTGTCTCGTCTCCTCCTCCTTCCTCCAAATTGAGATTTGACCGATCGTCCGATTAATCTACTTTAGCCGAGCTTCAAGATTCGCGCGCATCCGTCGGATGATTTGCTGACTGCCTGTCACTAATGATTAAGCTCTGAGTTAGTAGCTTGAGTGACGCGTCTTGGCGAGCAAACTGATTAGTACAGTAGTTTTTTTTTTAGAAAAGGAGGAAGACCCCCGGCCTCTGCATCTGGACGATGCATGCAGCCACTTTATTAATTATTCACAAAACCTTACAAAGTAATACATCAGCTTTGGGGGCACCAGTGTGGTGGTTGACAGGGGTCTACGGACCGAACGCGGATGCAGAGAAGATCTCCTTCCTGCAAGAGTTGGTAGACATCCGTGAGCTGCATGTCGGGCCGTGGTGCATGGCAGGTGACTTCAACCTCCTGGTGAATCCGGAGGATAAGAGCAACGACGCTATCAACCGTAGAATGATCGCGCGCTTCCGATTGAAGCTAAATCGCTTGGAGCTGAGAGAGGTGTACCTCAATGGGCGCCGGTATACTTGGTCCAACGAGAGAGCTCGTGCCACGCTGGAGAAGATTGATCATGTCTTCGTGACTACATCTTGGGAGGATCTCTACCCATCTTGCCTGCTTACGGCGTTGGGAACCGCGGTCTGCGACCACTGTCCACTGTTGTTGGATTTACATGCGGATATTCAATTTGGCAAGCGCTTCAAATTTGAGGCTTTCTGGCCCAAGGCGCCGGGGTTCCTTGAGACAGTCCAGGAAGCTTGGTCCTCGGTTCCATCCAACGGGAACCCCTTCATGGTCTTGCACAGCAAACTGCGGGCCACGGCCAAACGCCTCCAGCGGTGGAGTGATAAGTGGATTGGCAATATCCGCTTGCAGATTGAGATAGCTATGGAGATCATCTTGAGGCTGGACATGGTGTGACGCCCCCGACTTAATCGTGCACTAATCATACACGCAAATGCACACGATCAAGCCTAAGGACTCACTTGAAGATATCACAACACAACTCTAACATAAATAAAAGTCATACAAGCTTTATATTACAAGCCAGGGGCCGCGAGGGCTCGAATACATAAGCTCGATGTCATACAAGCATCAGCGGAAGCATCAGGTATCTGAGTACAGACACAAAGTTAAACAGATAGGCCTTATCAAGGCGGGGCAAAATAAAACACTAGATCGAAAGGCGCAGGCCTCCTGCCTGGGTGCCTCCTATCTACTCCTGGTCGTCGGAGGGCTCCTCGTAGTAGTAGTAGTATCCAGAGGGGTAGTAGTGGTAGTAGTCGTCGTCGGCTGCTGGGGCAGCTGGCTCCGGGGCTCCATCGTCTGGTCGCATCAATTGGGTATGTGGAAAAAAGGGAAGCAAAGCAACCGTGAGTACTGATCCAAAGTACTCAGCAAGACTTACATCAGAGCTATGCTACTTATGCAACATTATCAATGGAAGGCTGTATATGTGGACTGATCTGCAGAAATGCCAGAATAGAAGGGAAAAGCCTAGCCTATCGAAGACTAGCATCTTCAGGGTCTTGCAGGATTAGAAGAGTACAGATTAGTACATAAATATAGTAGTAGCAACAAGTATCAACATCGCCCAGAGATCCTTCCTTGACTCCCTGCGAGAAAGCGATCCCGGAGCCAATACATTTAACCCATTTCTAGTTGTAGAAGATCGGGATATTTTCCGAGCGTCCTGTTACCGTGGACACGGCTATTCGAATAGATATACTTCCCTGCAGGGGTGCACCAACTTACCCAACACGTTCGATGACTCTGGCCGGACACACTTGCTCAGTCGATGCCCGGCCTCGGACTATCAACACGTCGTAGCCCTACCTAGGTTCAACAGAGAGGTCAGCACGCCGGTCTACATCCTAAGTGCGAAGGGGTTCTGGGCCCGTCGCCCTTTGCACTCCTGCGCGTTGCGTGGGCGGCCGGGAGCAGACCTAGCCCCCTTAATACAAGCGCGGGCGTTACCAGTCCAACCCGGCGCGCGCCGCTCAATCGCTGACATCTGAAGAACTTCGGCTGATACCACGACGCCGAGTACCCATATTATTCCCACGTGCTGGTTAGCGCGAATAAGGCCAGCGGCCTACTCAGATTACATATCCTAACCCTTAGTGCATTAGGAGCGCGCGGTAACGAGCAGAGACTCACGATCCTGTGACCCCGTCGCCCCGTCTCGTGGACCTACGGTAAGGGCTAGGAATGCCCGGCCGTGCCACGTATTCATCTCTCGGGCACCCTCATGGTCAACCCGACAACATATCTCTCGCGGGTACCCCTCGGGACCGACCCGTCTTTATCCAGTAACAGCAGTAATAAAGTGCAAGTAACCGTGTGTCCATAACATCAAGCAGGAACCCGAGGAATCACCCTCGTTGGATTCCCACTAGATGTATCCGACAAGGTGAACCGGAGGAATCACCCTCGATGGTATTCACACTTGCGGAGTTGCACGACAGAGGCTTCATCGGAGGTGGCGGAAGAGGAATCACCCTCGATAACCCACCACCGACTAGCTGATCTACAGAGGCTTCATCGGGAGTGAGATGAGAGGTATCACCCTCGGCACTCGATGTTAGCTCTGCAGCGTCGAGCAACTAGGGGTGTGTAGTGATATGCTGGTCTCAGCCCGACAATCACATCGATCGGGACACAGGTACTATAGCGGGGCAACTAAAGCAAGGAAGAGGGGCCACAAATGATTTATCATCCATCCTATACTAAGCATTTTGGATAACAGGCAGGTATCAATAGTAGTTACAAGTGATGGAAATATGCCCTAGAGGCAATAATAAAGTTGTTATTATTTTATATTTCCTTGTTCATGATAAAGGTTTTTTATTCATGCTAGAATTGTATTGACCGGAAACTTAAATACATGTGTGAATACATAAACAAATACCGTGTCCCTAGTGAGCCTCTACTAGACTAGCTCGTTGATCAAAGATGGTTAAGGTTTCCTAACCATAGACATGAGTTGTCATTTGATAACGGGATCACATCATTAGGAGAATGATGTGATGGACAAGACCCATCCGTTAGCTTAGCATATGATCGTTCTATTTATTGCTACTGCTTTCTTGAATGTCAAATACATGTTCCTCAGACCATGAGATCATGCAACTCCCGGATACCGGAGGAATACCTTGTGTGCTATCAAACGTCACAACGTAACTGGGTGATCATAAAGATGCTCTACAGGTATCTCCAAAGGTGTCCGTTGAGTTGGCATGGATCGAGACTGGGATTTGTCACTCCGTGTTTCGGAGAGGTATCTCTGGGCCCTCTCGGTAATGCACATCATAAGAAGCTTGCAAGCAAAGTGACTAAGGAGTTAGTTACGGGATGATGTATTACGGAACGAGTAAAGAGACTTGCCGGTAACGAGATTGAACTAGGTATGGAGATACCGACGATCGAATCTCGGGCAAGTAACATACCGACGGACAAAGGGAATTACGTATGTTGTCATTGCGGTTCGATAAGATCTTCGTGGAATATGTAGGAACCAATATGAGCATCCAGGTTCCGCTATTGGTTATTGACCAGAGAGGCGTCTCAGTCATGTCTACATCATTCCCGAACCCGTAGGGTCCGCACGCTTAACGTTCGTTGACGATATAGTGTTATATGAGTTATGTGAATTGGTAACCGAATATTATTCGGAGTCCCGGATGAGATCTCGGACGTTACGAGGAGTCTCGGAATGGTCGAGAGGTAAAGATTTATATATGGGAAGTCATATTTTGGGTTCCGGAAAAAGGTGCAGTTTTTCGGTATTGTACCGGGAAGCTTCCAGAACGTTCCGGAGGATTCCGGAGGAGTCCGGAAGTCCACAAGTGGGTCCACCACGTCCCAAGGGCTGGCATGGGCTAAGGGGAGGCGCCCTGGCCTTATCTGTCCAGGCGCACCAAGCCCTCAAAAGTCCACGCAGCTAGGGAAGGAAAAAAGGGAGAGTCCTAGTAGGAATAGGATTGGACTTTGGAGTCCAAGTCCACGTGTGTACTATTCACGGTTACTGTTCATGTGGCACTATTCCTTCTACTCCAAGCCCCTACACATATATAAATAGAGGAGAGGGGGCGCCCCAAAGGACACAACATTGTCTTAACCGTGTGCGGCGCCCCCCTCCACAGTTCCGTCCCTCGGTCATATTTTCGTAGTGCTTGGGCGAAGCCCTGCGGAGATAGCATCACCATCACCGTCACCACACCTTAGTGCTACCGGAACTCATCCACTACCTCGCCGTCTTGCTGGATCAAGAAGTCGAGGACGTCACCGAACTGAACGTGTGCTGAACGCGGAGGTGCCGTACGTTCGGTGCTCGGTCGGTTGGATCGTGAAGTTGTTCGACGACATCAACCGCGTTGTTCTAACGCTTCCGCTTACGGTCTACGAGGGTACGTAGACACACTCCCCCTCTCGTAGCTATGCATCTCCATGGATAGATCTTGCGTGTGCGTAGAAATTTTTTGTTTTCCATGCAACGTTCCCCAACAGTGGCATCATGAGCCAGGTCTATGCGTAGATGATATGCACGAGTAGAACACAAAGAGTTGTGGGCGGTGATCGTCATACTGCTTACCACCAACGTCTTATTTTGATTCGGCGGTATTGTAAGATGAAGCGGCCCGGACCAACCTTACATGTCCACGTACATGAGACCGGTTCCACCGACAGACATGCAACTTGTTTTGCATAAAGGTGGCTGGCGGGTGTCTGTTTCTCCTACTTTAGTTGAATCGAATTTGACTGCGGCCGGTCCTTGTTGAAGGTTAAAACAACAAACTTGATAAATCACCGTTGTGGTTTTGTGCCGTAGGTAAGAACGGTTCTTGCTAGAAGCCCGTTGCAGCCACGTAAAACTTGCAACAACAAAGTAGATGACGTCTAACTTGTTTTTGCAGGGTATGCTGTGATGTGATATGGTCAAGACATGATGTGATATACGTTATTGTATGAGATGATCATGTTTTGTAATTTATCGGCAACCGGCAGGAGCCTTATGGTTGTCTCTTTATTGTATGAAATGCAAGCGCCATGTAATTGCTTTACTTTATCGCTATGCGTTAGCAATAGTTGTAGAAGCAATAATTGGCGAGACGACCACGACGCAACGATGGAGATCAAGGTGTCGAGCCGGGGACGATGGAGATCATGACGATGCTTTGGAGATGGAGATCAAAAGCACAAGATGATGGCCATATCATGTCACATATTTTGATTGCATGTGATGTTTATCCTTTATGCATCTTATTTTGCTTAGAACGACGGTAGCATTATAAGATGATCCCTTCACTAAATTTCAAGATAAAAGTGTTCTCCCCGAGTATGCACCATTGCTAAAGTTCGTCGTTTCGAAGCACCTCGTGATGATCGGGTGTGATAGATTCTACGTTCACATACAACGGGTGTAAGCCAGTTTTACACAAGCAGAATACTTGGGTTAAACTTGACGAGCCTAGCATGTGCAGACATGGTCTCGGAACACTGGAGACCGAAAGGTCGAACATGAGTCATATAGTAGATATGATCAACATGGAGATGTTCACCATTGATGACTATCCCATCTCACGTGATGATCGGACATGGGCTAGTTGATTTGGATCATGTATCACTTAGTTAACTTGAGGGATGTTAATTTAAGTGGGAGTTCATTAGTAATTTGATTAATTGAACTTAATTTATCATGAACTTAGTCTTGATAGTTTCTTTGCATATCTATGTTGTAGATAAATGGCCCGTGCTACTGTTCCGTTGAATTTTAATGCGTTCCTAGAGAAAGCTAAGTTGAAAGATGATGGTAGCAACTACACGGACTGGGTCCGTAACTTGAGGATTATCCTCATTACTGCACAGAAGAATTATGTCCTTGATGCACCGCTAGGTGATGGACCTGCTGCAGGAGCTGCTGCAGACGTTGTGAACGCCTGGCAGGCTCGATCTGATGACTACTCAATAGTTCAGTGTGCCATGCTCTACGGCTTAGAACCGGGACTGCAAAAGCGTTTTGAACGCCACGGAGCATATGAGATGTTCCAAGAGCTGAAATTGATATTTCAAGCTAATGCACGGGTTGAGAGATATGAAGTCTCCAACAAGTTCTTTAGCTGTAAGATGGAGGAGAACAGTTCTATCAGTGAACACATACTCAGAATGTCTGGGTACCACAACCACTTGACTCAGCTGGGAATTGATCTTCCGGTTGAGAGTGTTATTGACAGAGTTCTTCAGTCACTGCCACCAAGCTATAAAGGCTTCGTGATGAACTATAATATGCAAGGAATGGAGAAGACAATTCCCGAGCTCTTCGCGATGCTGAAATCAGCGGAGGTAGAAATCAAGAAGGAGCATCAAGTATTGATGGTTAACAAAACCATTAGTTTCAAGAAAAAGGGCAAGGGAAAGAAGGGGAACTTCAAGAAGAACGGCAAGCAAGTTGCCGCTCCCACGAAGAAACCCAAAGCTGGACCCAGGCCTGAAACAGAGTGCTTCTACTGCAAAGGGACTGGTCACTGGAAGCGAAACTGCCCCAAGTATTTGGCGGATAAGAAGGATGGCAAAGTGAGCAAAGGTATATTTGATATACATGTTATTGATGTGTTCCTCACTAATGCTCGCAGTAGCGCCTGGGTATTTGATACTGGTTCGGTTGCTCATATTTGTAACTCGAAACAGGAGCTACGGAATAAGCGAAGATTGGCTAAGGACGAGGTGACGATGCGCGTTGGGAATGGTTCCAAGGTTGATGTGATCGCCGTCGGCACGCTACCTCTACATCTACCTTTGGGATTAGTTTTAGACCTCAATAATTGTTATTTGGTGCCAGCGTTGAGCATGAACATTATATCTGGATCTTGTTTATTGCGAGACGGTTATTCATTTAAGTCAGAGAATAATGGTTGTTCTATTTATATGAGTAACATCTTTTATGGTCACGCACCTTTTGTGAATGGTCTATTCTTGTTGAATCTCGATCGCAGTGATACACATATTCATAATATTGATGCCAAAAGATGCAAAGTTGATAATGATAGTGCAACATACTTGTGGCACTGCCGTTTAGGTCATATTGGTGTAAAGCGCATGAAGAAACTCCATGCGGATGGACTTTTGGAATCTCTTGATTATGAATCGTTTGATACTTGCGAACCATGCCTCATGGGCAAGATGACTAAAACTCTGTTCTCCGGAACAATGGAGCGAGCTACTGATTTGTTGGAAATAATATATACCGATGTATGCGGTCCGATGAATGTTGAAGCACGCGGCGGGTATCGTTATTTTCTAACCTTCACAGATGATTTGAGTAGATATGGGTATATCTACTTGATGAAACACAAGTCTGAAACATTTGAAAAGTTCAAAGAATTTCAGAGTGAAGTAGAGAATCATCGTAACAAGAAAATAAAGTTTCTACGATCTGATCGCGGAGGCGAATATTTGAGTTACGTGTTTGGCCTTCATTTAAGAAAATGTGGAATTGTTTCACAACTCACGCCACCTGGAACACCACAGCGTAATGGTGTGTCCGAACATCGTAACCGTACTTTATTGGATATGGTGCGTTCTATGATGTCTCTTACCGATTTACCACTATCGTTTTGGGGTTATGCATTAGAGACAGCTGCATTCACGTTAAATAGGGCACCGTCTAAATCCGTTGAGACGACACCATATGAACTATGGTTTGGCAAGAAACCTAAACTGTCGTTTCTTAAAATTTGGGGATGCGATGCTTATGTGAAAAAGCTTCAACCTGATAAGCTCGAACCCAAAGTGGAGAAGTGCGTCTTCATAGGATACCCTAAAGAAACAATTGGGTACACCTTCTACCACAGATCCGAAGGCAAGGTCTTTGTTGCCAAGAATGAGTCCTTTCTAGAGAAGGAGTTCCTCTCGAAAGAAGTGAGTGGGAGGAAAGTAGAACTTGATGAGGTAATTGTACCTTCTCTCGAATTGGAAAGTAGCTCATCAGAGAAAACCGTTCCCGTGATGCCTACACCAATAAGAGAGGAAGATAATGATAAAGATCATGAAACTTCAGATCAAGTTACTACCGAACTTCGTAGGTCGACCAGAGTACGTTCCGCACCAGAGTGGTACGGTAATCCTGTTCTGGAAGTTATGTTGTTAGACAACGGCGAACCTACGAACTATGAAGAAGCTATGATAAGCCCGGATTCCGACAAATGGCTTGAGGCCATGAAATCTGAGATAGGATCCATGTATGAGAACAAAGTGTGGACTTTGGTGGACTTGCCCGATGATCGGCAAGCCATTGAGAATAAATGGATTTTTAAGAGGAAGACATATGCTGATGGTAATATCACTGTCTACAAAGCTCGACTTGTCGCGAAAGGTTTTCGACAAGTTCAAGGGGTTGACTATGATGAGACTTTCTCACCCGTAGCGATGCTTAAGTCTGTCCGAATCATGTTAGCAATTGCCGCATTTTATGATTATGAAATCTGGCAAATGGATGTCAAAACTGCATTCCTTAATGGTTTTATCAAAGAAGAGTTGTATATGATGCAACCAGAAGGTTTTGTCGATCCTAAGGGTGCTAACAAAGTGTGCAAGCTCCAGCGATCCATCTATGGACTGGTGCAAGCATCTCAGAGTTGGAATATACGCTTTGATGAGGTGATCAAAGCATATGGTTTTGTACAGACTTACGGTGAAGCCTGTATTTACAAGAAAGTGAGTGGGAGCTTTGTAGCATTTCTAATATTATATGTGGATGACATATTGTTGATTGGAAATGATATAGAATTTCTGGATGGCATAAAGGGATACTTGAATAAGAATTTTTCAATGAAAGACCTCAGTGAAGCTGCTTATATATTGGGCATCAAGATCTATAGGGATAGATCAAGACGCTTGATAGGACTTTCACAAAGCACATACCTTGACAAAGTTTTGAAGAAGTTCAAAATGGATCAGTCAAAGAAAGGGTTCTTGCCTGTCTTGCAAGGTGTGAAGTTGAGTCAGACTCAATGCCCGACCACGGCAGAAGATATAGAGAAAATGAAAGTCATTCCCTATGCCTCAGCCATAGGTTCTATTATGTATGCCATGCTGTGTACCAGACCTGATGTGTGCCTTGCCATAAGTTTGGCAGGGAGGTACCAGAGTAATCCATGAGTGGATCACTGGACAGCGGTCAAGAATATCCTAAAGTACCTGAAAAGGACCAAGGACATGTTTCTCGTTTATGGAGGTGACGAAGAGCTCGTCGTAAAGGGTTACTCTTGTAAGCATGTTTTTTGGATCGGTCTAATCAAATCATTCGCCAATTTGTCTCGTCTCCTCCTCCTTCCTCCAAATTGAGATTTGACCGATCGTCCAATTAATCTACTTTAGCCGAGCTTCAAGATTCGCGCGCATCCGTCAGATGATTTGCTGACTGCCTGTCACTAATGATTAAGCTCTGAGTTAGTAGCTTGAGTGACGCGTCTTGGCGAGCAAACTGATTAGTACAGTAGTTTTTTTTTAGAAAAGGAGGAAGACCCCCGGCCTCTGCATCTGGACGATGCATGCAGCCACTTTATTAATTATTCACAAAACCTTACAAAGTAATACATCAGCTTTGGGGGCACCAGTGTGGTGGTTGACAGGGGTCTACGGACCGAACGCGGATGCAGAGAAGATCTCCTTCCCGCAAGAGTTGGTAGACATCCGTGAGCTGCATGTCGGGCCGTGGTGCATGGCAGGTGACTTCAACCTCCTGGTGAATCCGGAGGATAAGAGCAACGACGCTATCAACCGTAGAATGATCGCGCGCTTCCGATCGAAGCTAAATCGCTTGGAGCTGAGAGAGGTGTACCTCAATGGGCGCCGGTATACTTGGTCCAACGAGAGAGCTCGTGCCACGCTGGAGAAGATTGATCATGTCTTCGTGACTACATCTTGGGAGGATCTCTACCCATCTTGCCTGCTTACGGCGTTGGGAACCGCGGTCTCTGACCACTGTCCACTGTTGTTGGATTTACATGCGGATATTCAATTTGGCAAGCGCTTCAAATTTGAGGCTTTCTGGCCCAAGGCGCCGGGGTTCCTTGAGACAGTCTAGGAAGCTTGGTCCTCGGTTCCATCCACCGGGAACCCCTTC
Source organism: Elymus sibiricus (assembly GCA_039707655.1). Taxonomy (NCBI): domain Eukaryota; kingdom Viridiplantae; phylum Streptophyta; class Magnoliopsida; order Poales; family Poaceae; genus Elymus; species Elymus sibiricus. Next base: position 146,115,992 of record CM077666.1, read on the forward strand.
ATGGTCTTGCACAGCAAATTGCGGGCCACGGCCAAACGCCTCCAACGGTGGAGTGATAAGTGGATTGGCAATATCCGCTTGCAGATTGCGATAGCTATGGAGATCATCTTGAGGCTGGACATGGTGTGACGCCCCCGACTTAATCGTGCACTAATCATACATGCAAATGCACACGATCAAGCCTAAGGACTCACTTGAAGATATCACAACACAACTCTAACATAAATAAAAGTCATACAAGCTTTATATTACAAGCCAGGGGCCGCGAGGGCTCGAATACATAAGCTCGATGTCATACAAGCATCAGCGGAAGCATCAGGTATCTGAGTACAGACACAAAGTTAAACAGATAGGCCTTATCAAGGCGGGGCAAAATAAAACACTAGATCAAAAGGCGCAGGCCTCCTGCCTGGGTGCCTCCTATCTACTCCTGGTCGTCGGAGGGCTCCTCGTAGTAGTAGTAGTATCCAGAGGGGTAGTAGTGGTAGTAGTCGTCGTCGGCTGCTGGGGCAGCTGGCTCCGGGGCTCCATCGTCTGGTCGCATCAATTGGGTATGTGGAAAAAGGGAAGCAAAGCAACCGTGAGTACTGATCCAAAGTACTCAGCAAGACTTACATCAGAGCTATGCTACTTATGCAACATTATCAATGGAAGGCTGTATATGTGGACTGATCTGCAGAAATGCCAGAATAGAAGGGAAAAGCCTAGCCTATCGAAGACTAGCATCTTCAGGGTCTTGCAGGATTAGAAGAGTACATATTAGTACATAAATATAGTAGTAGCAACAAGTATCAACATCGCCCAGAGATCCTTCCTTGACTCCCTGCGAGAAAGCGATCCCGGAGCCAATACATTTAACCCATTTCTAGTTGTAGAAGATCGGGATATTTTCCGAGCGTCCTGTTACCGTGGACACGGCTATTCGAATAGATATACTTCCCTGCAGGGGTGCACCAACTTACCCAACACGTTCGATGACTCTGGCCGGACACACTTGCTTAGTCGATGCCCGGCCTCGGACTATCCACACGTCGTAGCCCTACCTAGGTTCAACAGAGAGGTCAGCACGCCGGTCTACATCCTAAGTGCGAAGGGGTTCTGGGCCCGTCGCCCTTTGCACTCCTGCGCGTTGCGTGGGCGGCCGGGAGCAGACCTAGCCCCCTTAATACAAGCGCGGGCGTTACCAGTCCAACCCGGCGCGCGCCGCTCAATCGCTGACATCTGAAGAACTTCGGCTGATACCACAACGCCGAGTACCCATATTATTCCCACGTGCTGGTTAGCGCGAATAAGGCCAGAGGCCTACTCAGATTACATATCCTAACCCTTAGTGCATTAGGAGCACGCGGTAACGAGCAGAGACTCACGATCCTGTGACCCCGTCGCCCCGTCTCGTGGACCTACGGTAAGGGCTAGGAATGCCCGGCCGTGCCACGTATTCATCTCTCGGGCACCCTCATGGTCAACCCGACAACATATCTCTCGCGGGTACCCCTCGGGACCGACCCGTCTTTATCCAGTAACAGCAGTAATAAAGTGCAAGTAACCGTGTGTCCATAACATCAAGCAGGAACCCGAGGAATCACCCTCGTTGGATTCCCACTAGATGTATCCGACAAGGTGAACCGGAGGAATCACCCTCGATGGTATTCACACTTGCGGAGTTGCACGACAGAGGCTTCATCGGAGGTGGCGGAAGAGGAATCACCCTCGATAACCCACCACCGACTAGCTGATCTACAGAGGCTTCATCGGGAGTGAGATGAGAGGTATCACCCTCGGCACTCGATGTTAGCTCTGCAGCATCGAGCAACTAGGGGTGTGTAGTGATATGCTGGTCTCAACCCGACAATCACATCGATCGGGACACAGGTACTATAGCGGGGCAACTAAAGCAAGGAAGAGGGGCCACAAATGATTTATCATCCATCCTATACTAAGCATTTTGGATAACAGGCAGGTATCAATAGTAGTTACAAGTGATGGAAATATGCCCTAGAGGCAATAATAAAGTTGTTATTATTTTATATTTCCTTGTTCATGATAAAGGTTTTTTATTCATGCTAGAATTGTATTGACCGGAAACTTAAATACATGTGTGAATACATAAACAAATACCGTGTCCCTAGTGAGCCTCTACTAGACTAGCTCGTTGATCAAAGATGGTTAAGGTTTCCTAACCATAGACATGAGTTGTCATTTGATAATGGGATCACATCATTAGGAGAATGATGTGATGGACAAGACCCATCCGTTAGCTTAGCATATGATCGTTCTATTTATTGCTACTGCTTTCTTGAATGTCAAATACATGTTCCTCAGACCATGAGATCATGCAACTCCCGGATACCGGAGGAATACCTTGTGTGCTATCAAACGTCACAACGTAACTGGGTGATCATAAAGATGCTCTACAGGTATCTCCAAAGGTGTCCGTTGAGTTGGCATGGATCGAGACTGGGATTTGTCACTCCGTGTTTCGGAGAGGTATCTCTGGGCCCTCTCGGTAATGCACATCATAAGAAGCTTGCAAGCAAAGTGACTAAGGAGTTAGTTACGGGATGATGTATTACGGAACGAGTAAAGAGACTTGCCGGTAACGAGATTGAACTAGGTATGGAGATACCGACGATCGAATCTCGGGCAAGTAACATACCGACGGACAAAGGGAATTACGTATGTTGTCATTGCGGTTCGATAAGATCTTCGTGGAATATGTAGGAACCAATATGAGCATCCAGGTTCCGCTATTGGTTATTGACCAGAGAGGCGTCTCAGTCATGTCTACATCATTCCCGAACCCGTAGGGTCCGCACGCTTAACGTTCGTTGACGATATAGTGTTATATGAGTTATGTGAATTGGTAACCGAATATTATTCGGAGTCCCGGATGAGATCTCGGACGTCACGAGGAGTCTCGGAATGGTCGAGATGTAAAGATTTATATATGGGAAGTCATATTTTGGGTTCCGGAAAAAGGTGCAGTTTTTCGGTATTGTACCGGGAAGCTTCCAGAACGTTCCGGAGGATTCCGGAAGTCCACAAGTGGGTCCACCACGTCCCAAGGGCTGGCATGGGCTAAGGGGAGGCGCCCTGGCCTTATCTGTCCAGGCGCACCAAGCCCTCAAAAGCCCACGCAGCTAGGGAAGGAAAAAAGGAAGAGTCCTAGTAGGAATAGGATTGGACTTTGGAGTCCAAGTCCACGTGTGTACTATTCACGGTTACTGTTCATGTGGCACTATTCCTTCTACTCCAAGCCCCTACACATATATAAATAGAGGAGAGGGGGCGCCCCAAAGGACACAACATTGTCTTAACCGTGTGCGGCGCCCCCCTCCACAGTTCCGTCCCTCGGTCATATTTTCGCAGTGCTTGGGCGAAGCCCTGCGGAGATAGCATCACCATCACCGTCACCACACCGTAGTGCTACCGGAACTCATCCACTACCTCGCCGTCTTGCTGGATCAAGAAGTCGAGGACGTCACCGAACTGAACGTGTGCTGAACGCGGAGGTGCCGTACGTTCGGTGCTCGGTCGGTTGGATCGTGAAGTTGTTCGACGACATCAACCGCGTTGTTCTAACGCTTCCGCTTACGGTCTACGAGGGTACGTAGACACACTCCCCCTCTCGTAGCTATGCATCTCCATGGATAGATCTTGCGTGTGCGTAGAAATTTTTTGTTTTCCATGCAACGTTCCCCAACAACAAGGACGGGCTATGCATCAGAATAGGATAAAACAATAGCAGCAGCAAATTCTAATGCAAGCAGGAGGAAGAGAGAATAGGTGATATCGACATACGTCAAGGGGGGGTTGCTTGCCTGGAAGCTCTGCGACAAAGGAGGGGTCGTCTGTGGTGTCGTCGGTCTCGTGAGCTGCGTCGGTCTCGGAGGCTATCGGAGAAGAAGAGGGGGAAGAAACAATAAATAAAGGCAGATAATGCAACACAGATGCATGGCATGGCTGTATGCAATGTTAGTGGTGCCCTAATGCATTGCTATATGTCGCAGACGAGGCGGGAAAATATCTGGGATATTTTCCCGGAGTTTTGGCTGATTTCGGTATACTGAACCGGAGGGGACGGATCCATGTTTGCATGGTTGTGGGCATGTGACAGGTAAACGGAGGGCGTATTCGGATTCGTCTCGTCGTTCTGAGCAACTTTCATGTAGAAAGTTTTTCGATCTGGGCTACGGTTTAATTTCTATGAATTTTCAAAGTTTTAAACTGTTTTCTGAAATTATTTAAATTAATAGAATTGCCTAATTAGGAATATGACGTCATGGTGGTGTCATGCTTGCGTCAGCAGTCGGCTGACCAGCTGACTGGTCAAATAGACAGGTGGGACCCACCTGTCAGCCTCAGAGGTTAAAACAGTGGGTTAATTTAAACTAACAGACTAATTAGGGGGGTGGACGCCACATTTCAGTGTCTGTAGATTAACTAGATTTATTTTAAAAACCGATTTAACTAATTAACCGCGCGGGCCCACTCGTCAGTGTCAGAGGGGAACGGCACCCCACGTTGACCGTGGTCAACGCGGTCAAACAGCGGCCTGGGCCCACACATCAGCGTCTCCGGGTGGGTCCCGCGCCTGGCCAGGTCAGCGCGTCGCCGGGAAGACGCCGGCGAGCTCCAGCCGCGACGGCGATCTCTGGAGTCGCTCGGGCTTCCTCTACAGGGCATCGTTTCGCGTGATTTTTGCGGCGTTCGAACGAGCAGATCATCCCGCGTCGATCCCGGGCAGTCTCAGGTGCGGGAGCGGTCGGAGGCGAGCTCCACGACGACGGCGGCGGCTTTCGGGCAGATATGGCGGCACGGCTACGGTGTGCTAACGCGCGCGCTTTCGGTCGCAGTCGAGCGTGCGTGAAGCGCCGTATCCAACGGCGCTAGCGCGAGGCCACGGGAGTGACCAAGGCGGCCGGACGACGAGGTCCCGCGGCGACCGGAGTACGGCGGAGTGACGAGCTAGCTACGGTGAATCACGTGGCGCAAGGAGAGGAATGGAGGGAGGGAGGAGCTCACCGCGCGGCTACGAAAAGCCCGTGGGAGCTTAGGAGCGCAGAGGAGCTCAGGGTCGCCGGAGTTCGCCGCGGCAGCCGGAGATGGGGACGGAGGCGAGCGGCCACTGCGGAGGGCCCCGGCTCCAGCTAGCGGTCGGGGAGGAAGAGGTGGAGGTCGTCGGGCCTTCTGGACTCGACGGAGGGGTAAAAGGACGCCGGCAGCCGCGAGATCGACGGAGGGCGGCGGCGATGTGCTCGGGCAGAGAGGGAAGAGGGCGGCGAGCGAGTGCTGGGAGAGAGGGAGAAATGGCGACGGGCGTCTAGGGGAGATGGATGGGGACGGCCTTATCCCCTCCTCTCAACCACTCCGTCGCCGTGGCAGGCGGTGGACGGCGCCGCGCGCGCGTCGGTTGCGGTGGAGACGACACCGAGGCGGGAGCAATTGGAGGAGGCCTCGGTGGGCTGGCTGGGCCGCGCCAGGTAAGTAGGTAAGGCCCAATTCCCCTTTTTTCTTTTCTGTTTTTCAGTTTATTTATTAACAGAGAGGGAAAAGGAATATTTGGGGCATCCAAATGATTTAGGAATTTTATGGAACCAGGCCCATTAAATCCAACACATTTTTAGGCAGTGCCAGAATTATTTTGGGAGGCAGAGGAATTCATTTGCATTTTTCATAAATGGATTTGCATATAAAATTGCTGGAATTGCACTGGATTAAATGCTAATGCTCATTTTAGCAACAAGGTGATGTTTTTTTCTTGAACAACAATTTGTTTTGGATTATTTTCTAAATGACGAACATTTTTTCAGTAACTTTTGTGCAACTCCAAATTTCAATTGCATTTGAATTTGAATTCAGTGGCAGAATTTGAAATGATATATTAATCCACATTGATTATCATTGCAAATCTCAGATGACTTGGCATTATTATAGTGGATTACTGTAGCTCATTACATAGGGGTGTTACACATGGCCTCGGACGCCAGACATCTGTCACCGGCTGAGTTGGAGCTTAGAAGGACCCTAAAGAGGAAGCTGTTGGGTCTTTGCTCGCTTGAAAGGACCATCGCTAGGCAAAAATCGAGGCTGCTACATATAATGAGGGGGACGCTAACACAAGATTCTTCCACCAACATGCCCGTCACCGGCAGCGGAAGAATGTCATTATGTCCTTGCGGCACGAAGGAAGGCTGGTCTCGGGCCATGAGAGGATCGCGGAGCTGGTGGACAGCTACTATATGAATTTGTTCGGGGCAGCCGCACCCAGGGACCATGCGCTAAATCTTGAGGCGCTCGGCATCCCGCACTGAGATCTGGAGCACCTGGAGGTTCCTTTTTCCGAGGAGGAGGCCCTTGCTGTAATCAAATCAATGCCCCTAGACAAAGCACCAGGGCCCGACGGTTTCACCGGCCGCTTCTATGTGGTGTGCTGGCAGATCATCAAGCATGACTTCTTGAAGGCACTGGATCAGTTCTACACCGGCGATATGCGTGGCATGGCCACGATAAACAAAGCCCTGGTCACTTTATTGCCCAAGAAAGATGGCGCGGAGGAACTAAAGGATTACCGGCCGGTTAGTTTGGTTCAAGGAGCAATAAAGATCTTCGACAAGATCCTGACATGTAGGCTAGCGGAGGAGCTTCCCTCCTTAGTTGGGGCGCACCAGAGCGCGTTTGTGCGCGGGTGCACTTTACATGACAATTTCATGTTGGTCCAGTGCTCGGCCAGGCGGCTGCACGCTCTCAGGAACCCGGCGGTAATGCTCAAACTTGACATCTCGAAGGCATTTGATTCTGTTCAATGGCCATTCCTCATCGAGGTGTTGCAAGTAATGGGTTTCGGATCAAGGTGGATTTCTTGGATTTGCGGTCTGCTCGCCCACTTCGTCAACTCGAATCATGGTCAATGGCGTCCCTGGGGCACCGATCCTTAGTTGCCAGGGGCTCCGGCAGGGAGGCCCGCTGTCGCCAATGCTATTCATCCTCGCCATGGAGCCCCTGCAGCGTTTGTTCTCGGCGGCCTCGGACATCGGGTTACTGGCTCCCCTAGCTCGTGTGGGAATGAAACACCGGCTCTCCTTTTTTGCCGATGACGTTATGGTCTTCCTAAAGCCGAAGGAAGTGGAATTAGCAGCATGTTCGGAGATCTTGCGGATGTTTGGTACAGCTTCTGGACTGAGAGTAAACCTCCAGAAAACTACTGCTCTTCCCATTCGATGCTCGGACAGTGAGAAGAGGAGAATTCAGGATATGCTAGGGTGCCCGCTGGGATCCTTCCCATGCCGATATCTAGGACTTCCGCTATGCCTCCGGAAGCCGTCCGCAGCTCAATTACAAGGTCTAGTCGAGCACTTGGCGAGCTATCTGCCAACGTGGAAAGCGGCATCTTTGCCGAAGAGCGGACGTCTGGTTCTGGTCCTTTCTGTACTGTGCTCAGTGCCCATTCATAGCATGCTCGCGTTAGACCTACCGCTCAAAACTATAGCCGCCATGAACAAGATCATCAGAGGTTTTCTTTGGTGTGGCAAGACAGAGGCGAGGGGCGGTCACTGTGCGGTGGCTTGGGAGAATGTTTGTATCCCCAAATGGGTAGGTGGACTCGGAATCCCCAACCTGCGTTGGCTCAACACCGCCATGCAAGCGCGCTGGCCGTGGCTGCAAAGAACCGACACCATGAGGCCGTGGTCCGAGTTCATCATCGATGTGCCCAAGGAATCGCGGGCCCTCTTCCAAGCAGCAACTCGGGCATCGGTAGGGCATGGACGGCACGCCCTGTTCTGGGAGGATCGTTGGGTGTCGGGCGCGAGAATTGAGGACCTGGCCCCAACGCTATATGCAGCAGTGCCACGCTGCATCAGAGGCTCTCGTACGGTGTAACAGGCCATGGAGAACAACACTTGGACGAGGGACGCCGGGCCGAACTTGAACGCGCACTCCTTAAGGGAATACCTGCTCTTACGAGGAAGAATTGTGGACTTCCCGAGGGAGGACGGACTGGAGGATACCATAGTTTGGTCTTGGGAATAGGACGGCCAGTTCTCCGTCAGATCGGCATATGCGGCAAAGTTTGCAGGCCGCGAGGTCAGTCCGACGGCCGCCTTTACTTGGGAGTCCCGAGCACCGCTCCAATGCCGTTTCTTCTTGTGGCTTGTATTCAAGAACAGATGCTGGACATCCGATAGGTTGGCTCGACGCGGGATGCCGCACCAAGCAACCTGCCCTTTGTGTGCACAGGGTGACGAGACCATCGCTCACCTCCTGTTGACGTGCACATTCGCACGCACCCTGTGGACGAAGATGTGCGCGGTTATAGGCAGACCGGCCTGGGCGCCGACGACTGAGGACACGATCAAGGATTGGTGCACTACCCGGACCGGCATGGAGCACGGACCCAAGGACATACAGACTTTCTTCACGTTGGTTATGTGGGAGCTTTGGAAGCACAGGAACGCCATCGTCTTTGATGGAGCTTCGCCGTCGATTCCGGCCCTTGCGACGCGGATAGTGGACGAAGGAAGAAGGTGGCAACAGGCCGGGAAACTAAAAGGAGGCTGGGTGCGAGGTTCGCCGATGTGGAGAGGTGGGCTAGGGGCGAGTAATCCGCTGCGGGTTTGGGGTGGAGTGTAGGTGGTGTGCGATGAGTTTGTAATTTGTAACACCGCCAGGTGGACTGGGTTCTTAACCCCTCCCTTCTATAATATATGATACGCACGCTATGCGTATTCGAGAAAAAAAAAGTAAGTCTGAAGCCACCATCTTGACAACATCTGTCGCTACTCCTATCCACTTGATGAAGGGGTGCCGAAAGTCTGGGCCGAATACCAATCAGACCTCGCACCAAAGCCTAACATCTAAAACCGTAGGCCCAACCAAGCCACATTGCCGGGTCTGGGGCACATACGGGTCCGGCGCATTCTCAGAGGCCGCCGCCGCCGTCTTCCACCGATCCATCTTCAGGGCAGGTACAGACGCATTGACCTTGCCAGGCCTGCCGTCGGCGTCACCACGACGCCAGACAACGCCATCCTCACGCGCAAGTCCGTCTACACGCATCGAACGCCGAGACTCCACTGCACCACGCCGCCGAGATCCGCCGTCGTCGATGCGGAGCAGGTAACACTGCTCCACCTCTGGGCCCCTCCAGTCAGCACCTCTCGCATCGCCGGCCACCTGCCGCGATGCCGTGCAAGTCCAGCCCCGGGAAAGCACGCAGGGAATCACAATCTTCAAGACGACGCCCTCAGGAGGGGAAGCGATGTGGATCGACGCCATCGTCCGGCCCTGCACCGCAAGGCCTAGGCTTTCACCCGAAAATAGTGACCTGAGAGCGGAGGAGGTCGGAGAGCTCCACGACGGCCCCCAGGAGGAGAGCGACATCCGCAGACGCCGCGCCGTCGACTTTCGCCCGGAGCAACCGTACCTCCACACCCTCACGTTGTCGGACGAAGATGGGGGAACCCCCAGCATCGCCGGCTTGCGAACCCACTGTCCCAAGCACCTCCTGCGCGGCGACGGCGCATCACCACGCAGGACCACCAACCTCATCGCCAGCCGGAGCCGACGGGCCAGATCGGGCCGAGCCCGCCACAGCCAGATCTGAAACCTCGGGACGCCGTCGCTCGGGGTCGGGGGTACTTTCTCTATATGCGGTCCTTAAAAATTGGGGGAGAATTTCACTTCCCCGGCCTCTGCACCAACTAGGGATGCATACGGCCATTTTAGTATGAGTACCAAGATAAACATGGTCCTCAGAATTTTAAGAATCGAACTCGGGTCGTTAGGCTGCACAATCGCATGCCCAACCACTGAGCCAAGGCTCTCTTTGCCGTGATTACGGCAAGAAAGAAAAACTCAGATTTAGACGTGGAAGCGAAATAATCACGTACGTACTACCATTAGACATTTAGACGTTTCCGGCAAGGTTGCTTAATTCGGAGCTACGCTATAAGAATTAATGGAGCTATCTTGACAAAAACGCAGCTAGTTTATTGTTATGCTTACACTCATCTACTCCGCTTTGTTTTTGCCTTGGCTGCTTCCCACGGGAAAGGAAAGGGGTGCACATCCAAATCGGCCGAGATTTGGAGGCCCGGCCAGGCCATAGGTTAACCACTGCAGAGACACAGAATCGGGATGCATCATGCAGGGAGCTTTTCTTAATGGAGCAGGAGCACTGAGAAGAATGAAAATAATAATTATTAAAGCTATTTTTGTCGAGCCTACCAGTGCTGGATATATATTTTGCAGTGAAAGTACACATATGGGTCTAGAAAGAGGTGGTACGATTAAAGCAGGGCTATCTACTAATGCTATCTGGGATATCTCGAGTGGTTGCACTTTTGGAGAGGCGGAGAATAACGAAACAGGAGTTGAGCTCGTGCCGACTCCCGTTGAGGATTTGTCGGTTTATCTTTTACCTGTGCAGATGGAAGATGAGGGAGAGGATGAAGAGGAGAAGAAAAGATGAAATTACAAGATACTAAAGTAGTGATCTAAACACTTTTACATTTCTTTACGGGGAACAGTTTTTTCCAAATACTTGCAGTGATTTTTTTTAGATTTAAATACTTGCAGTGATGGGAAACGTTTCTAAACCCTTGCAGACAATTATTGGAATGAGTTTCGCCCCCCTGTGCTGGGTGCCCAAACCCTTAACCTAGAAAGGCCAAGACATGTTAACATGCGCACATTTCCTCGCGAAAGAAATGCCCCAAACATGTGCATCGGTCCATGCCAATGCGTGTGTTGGGTCTAGAGGAGGAAGCATCGGAAGAGCGTCACATGCGTCGGTGCTTTGCTTCGGTGCGTGGAGTGAGCGCCGAGCAATGCCGAGCGAGCGAGCGAGCGCGAATTCACACCGTCCTCTCCTCTGCGTGTCCCCGAGAGAGACGAAAACTGGTCAGGAAGCAACGCGAGTGGCTCGAGAGCTCGCGCCACCGGCCATGGACCACCCGGCCTATCTTGTCTCGCTCCGAACGTCATGTCCTCTTTCGGCCCGTACGTACGCTTCACCAGCCAAGGACAAACAATCCCACATCAGGCACTCACCAGCGTTGCAAACATCGTATATGTATGATGGCTGCGGCGTACCGGTCGATTTGCAGTACGGCAACGGAGCCGATCGGGACGGTTGGTGCCCAGCTGGGCTGGATGGGGGACGGGACAGTTGCCGTAACGGTAGTAGCTCAGCGGATGTCACAGCCTAACAGCTAAACCACCAGGCCTTTGTACAAGAGACTAATTAGCGTGCTAAATATGTCATAGCTCCTGAAGCGCATATATATATAGGACAAATGTTTCCTATCACCTAGTGGTAGTTACCATCACTTGAGTTTTGTATGTTGTATGTAGTATTTATCAAATCGAAGAGTATATACGCGTAGTATGTAGTATATAAGAATGTTTAGGTAGTATATATACCACTTTTTTGGTAGTATGTATCGTATTTTGAGTATACTCCTTTTTACGTACAAATATATACATATATCACAAATATAATAAAAATCATGGGCCAACTTGTAATTTTTTTATGTAACTCACTTTGAAGTATCTTATATATAGTATATCAACGTACTTAAAATGATAAAGCAGTATATATACTACCACGTGATAGTATATGAGACATGTGGGATAACTATCCCTAGATGGTAGGATGTATTTTCCCCGTATATATACATGATTTTATGCTGTTAGAACTTTTTTTGTTTGGAGTCATATCAGCTCCGATTCATTAAAAAATCTAGAAGAGGCTTGCCCAGAACTTCGGAAGTAACAACCCATGTTAGAGAACTGATTTTCGTTGGGTCGGTTTAGTACTGTAACAAACTAATTTTTTTTGTTTGGTTTTATCTATCTAACTCCTACTCGACGATATCCCTATCTAAAACTGGTTCTCGTAAAACCTGGAAACCAAGTTTTTGAAGGGAAAAATTTACCATTAGTCGTTTTTCTTGTATAAACTCATTTATTGTATGTTCAAGAACTGAAGCTGTCCCACTCAAAATTTGATTGATCAAGGTTTCAAGGAAAAAAATATTTGATTGATCTATCTGCCTACTCCGAGCTTTAATATTCGTGTGTCCATCTGAGGATTTGCTAGCTGTCTGCCACTGATGGGTGGCCTTCTCCCGGCAGCTGTCAGCTGGGAGCTTCTCGTGGCATGAATGATAGCTTCGGATAATTTCGAGTTTGTACGTGCGTATCAGCTAAGATTCCCCATCCCATCTTAAAAGCATATATAATGATTAAGCTTCGAATTATACTTAGCTTCAACCATGCGTAGGTCTTCCAGAGCAAAGTGATTGTCACGCGTGTTAGTTCGGTCCATGCTCACGAAGTTAAGTAACCAATGATACGGCGATAATGGTAATCAGATAAGTACAGAACTGGGGCTGCTGGCACAACAAAGTTACCAGTTTTTACGCCTTTGACCTACTAGAATTATATAAGAACTAGACAGAGGGTTCGTCTATGTTTCCCTCGGTTATGGTTTTCTGAAGTTTCAATTGTTTCTGTAAACTGAATAGTACAACTTTACTTTCTCAGGTGGTTGCACTTTTCTGAAAAAAATTGTACTTTTTTAACTAAACTGAAACTGCACTTTTTAGAAATCGATTGATATTTCTGAAAAATCTCAATCGGCTGAATAGCAATACAGTAAACAAAAAAGTTCATTAGAAATGACTGCACACATGTTTGCTCTACCAAAAACCTCGGCATTGCAATTGGTCAATAAAACTTACAAAGACAATAGTGACCGGAAACCCTAGCCGCCAGCGAGTTAGATTATTTGTTCCCCTATTTTTCCACGTTGTTCACGCCGGTTTGCCTTGCCTCTAGTAGTATTTTCGGCTTCAGGAGGTAGAGGAACGTAGTATGCATTTTTTTTCCAACTGTGGATTTGTCATTCCTCTTGTTCACATGGCACGATCTCATTGGTGTACGCGAGTTGCATGAGATAAAAGTCTCATGACTCTGACCTTGTTCAGTGTAGCCGTTGTGACTGACTCTGCAGGTATCAAAGATCTTGTGGTCTTCACTGCAAAAAAAAAAAAAAGAGATCTTGTGGTGTTTTGTCCCTCGTCCGACGACTTTATTGTCATGAAGATAAGTGGCGGAAGTGTAATATGTAACATGTTTGGTTCAATGAGCGGTTCTCCCATTTCTTTTTGTGTGTGATGTTGCCATTCTTCTCAACATTTCGGCAACGAAGTAACGGTTTAGCGGCCTCCAAGAGGTATTTCCTGGCCACAGTGCATTACTTGATCTAATGTGGCCTTTCAAAACACATGAGATTGGGCTAACTTGTTTAGATTTGGTCTTTCGTATTTTCACCAAATGTTTGAAGAAAAGTTGTTAAATGATGGATCAAAAGACGACGTTTTCAAAGGGTATCCATGTAAATTATGTTTTTGTGAGATATCTTTGTTGTCCTTGTGCGTTGAGTTTATATAATATCTTTTGAATACCTCAAGGCTAACATAAACAAGATCGACCTAACTAGGTGTGTGTGTGCCAATTCTTAGGCATTTTTTGTTCCTTTAGACAATGGAATTGAAACTCTTCCAGATTTGATGAGGTAAAATCACCCATAAATTAAGGAAATTGCACTGGGAGTTCATTAACCTCGTAGTTAGTGTACAGTTTAGTCCACTTAGTAGAAAATTTTGAAAGGGAATCCGCAAAAATTGGCAGCCGTGTTCACTAGTAGCCCAAATCACCCCCATGTCAATCGAATTTACCTCGTTGGTTGTTGAGTGGACATGGGGGATCGACGCGAGGGTTTTGCTGCGAAATGGTGTAAGGATTTTTGACACATACCCGCCTAGATTTTCTACCTCCCTGAACCTCTGTTCTACTAAACATTTTGTAATAGGTGGCACATGTGACATAGCCAAGTCAGCAGCTCAAACAACATTCGATGTTGCCAAAATTTCATTGCCCTTGTCGTGTACCGGGTGGGTCTCAACATCGACGACGGCTTGGTGCTCCTCCGGGCTGCTCGGGCCGCAGGGAGAACGCGCGGGAGATAAGAGACAACAACGGTGCGGATGTGTTGTGTGATATGAATGACAATAAGAGAATACATGATTGGAGAGGAGTTGTGTGGGAAGATGGCTAGGATTAGATATGTCAAAGGGTTAGGAAATTCGAACAACAGAGAGGATAAATTAGCGGGACAGTGTGTTGGAGATGAAAAAGATTTAGGCAGTATCAAAAAAGAAAAAAAGTATTTAACCATTTTACCAAAAAACATCGAGTCGATCCAGTATGTCCACCTCAGCAACCACCGTGGAAAATTAGACCAAAGTGGGGCATTTTTGGTTATAATGAACTCAACCGCCAAGTTTATGGATCCACCTTCGAGATGTGCTACTTACTGGATTAAATTATAGATAATTGTTAATATAACGAGCCACAATATTTTTTTCCCGAAAACAGATAAGTTTCCAATAAACCCATGAAGCAGAACAGGATGGAATTACTTTTTTTGTGAAGTTTCTAGAGTATCATACTTGAGCATGCCAAGTCAAGGCGATCACCAAATTTGTGGAGAAACGAGAAACATAAATTGTCCACTCTAGAAAAAATGGCCCAAACTTGGCACCGAAGTTTCAGCAAACAATCTAGCGACATCATTTTTTTAAATGGATGCAAAAGGTTTGGCTCATCTATTAATTAAGAAGTAGAACAAGAGTTTTAAAAAATGACAAAAGAGATTACAACAAGGTCGTTACTCTCCTGGTATAATTTGCCCCAGGAATCTCGGCCCCGCAATCATCCAAAGGCTAGCGACATGATTTCATCGATGCCATATACTCCCTCTGTAAACTTTTATAAGATGTTTTAGGTCACTAAGTTTACAGAGGTAGTACACAAACTAATATAAACGATTAAGTCGTGGGTCTTGAGCATGTGTAAAGGCTTGCAGGCAGCATGGTCATTGGTCCTCTTTGAACATCATTACCATGGCACAGACCGGGCAAGACTGACTTCTTTCCATCCACTCGTAAATGCAACCAAGGTGGAAATCATGGTTGCATTGCAGCAGCATCTTCGGATTCTCGTAGTCATACTCCTCGAGGCATATCGGGCAATCATCCTCGTCACAATCAACACAGACTTGAGTTCCCCCGGGTTTTCCTCCTCCCTGCCGAGCTTCCATTGACGGTCCATCAGCCTTCTCATCACCATCATCGGAGTGAATAGCAAAAAACTACCACATTACAGGCTTTGTCTCCAAAAAACTACCATTTTTTTTTAATTTTTCAAAAAACTACCACAAAAGTGGTTGGCTGTTCCAAAAAACCCAAGTTGCCGAACGGTTACGTTTTAAGTGGGTTTATGACACGGGGGGCCCGCCCGTCAGGGTTTTGTCAGCCAGAGGCTGACGGCGCGCGGGCGGATGGCCGTTAGGGCGAACCGGTGCGACCGCGGTCAAGACGACCGAGCGAGCCCTCTCCTCCTCTGTTTCCCCGTTCCCCCTCTCTCCTCTCACTCTGTCTCCCTCGAGTCTCCCTCTCCTACGATGTCGTCGGCGACGGCGAAACCAATCGACGACGGCCACTGTACGGGGGAAGGTGGAACCGTGGATGGCGGCGGAGATTTTTCGGAAGTGGATAACTGGCTGGGCAGCGGCAGCTTTGCAACGCAGCCGTCAGCGCCGGCGCTGGCGCCGCAGCGGACACATCCGGTGACGCCTCAGGCTGCACCGCCGTCGCCGGAGAATGAGCAGTTCTCTCTTTAGTACAGAGCTGGCAGGGCTCTTGCTAGCGTTGTCGCCGCGGATCCGGCCAACTCCCACCGCTGGGCCTCGGCATTTGGAGGGATTGAGTAAGTCTATTTCTTCTCTACATCTACTGTTGACCAAACCCTAGTTTAATTCAGTAGTGCTAGGATTAGTACACAGTACAGGAAATCTTTAGCTTACATCTAGTCTTGACCAAACCCTAGGTTAATGCAGTAGTGATTCTTATTAGGTGATGTAGTGAGTTGGATGCAGTAGTTATACAAAGTAGTTAGTTGGATTTTATAATGAAGATTTAGTTGGATGCAACAGTGATGCAGTAGTGATTCATAGTGTGCATTGATGAATTTTGTACTGAATTTTGTTGTATATGGATGCAGTTGCAGATCAATTTTGTCATACTGAATTTTGTTGTACTGAATATTAGTGAGTGGGCTAAATAGGGATGCAATTATAGATGCAGTAATGTTTTTAAATTGTGTACTAGTTTACAAATAGTTTTGAAGTAACACATTCTATAATGCAGACTTGATGATGACATTTGGGAGGTTAGGTTGCATTTCCAGGGCAGAGATAACATGGAAAGAAGGTTCTCTGTTTCAGACATCACTTTTGTCAACTTGATAGCACTGACTGAAACTGAAGGGTATGGTTCAGATGACTACATGTACTGGGTAAAAGAAGTAGGAATTGGACAGGATGGATTATTGCTTCTAGACAGTCAAGAGGCAATTGAAGAAATGATAGACCACTCTGATTTCACAGTTCTGAATATCATAGTGGCCAAGGCAAATGAAGATAGAGATGTTGAATTTAATAGGGCTCACAATGCTTATGAAGAACAAGTTCCAATAGGCAGTCCAGTGGTGGGCCCTGGTTTTGTGTTAAGTCTGTCACAAGATGGAGTAGTTCACCCTCTTGAAGTTAATCTCAACACACAGCAGAGCTGCAACTTAAACATGGCAGAAGCTCCTGGTGGTGATGATGGACAGGCTGGTGGTGAGGATGGATTTGCTGGTGTAGCAGATGATGATACTGAGAAATCATCCTCAGACTTTGAGATTGATAGGGGTGACTATAGAGGGATAAAGATGTCTTACAAGGCTTGGAAGAGAGGTGAAGAAAATGTTGTAAATGAAGAAGAAACATATGCTGCACAAGACAGACCAGAGTTTGAAGGGGACAGTGATGTTTCAGAGTTTTGGCAGGAGGAGAAAGAGGCTGACAGTGGAGAGGAGAGAGTGGTGGCAAAAGGCAGGCCTGAGAAACTGAAGCCTGTTAGAAGAGCGGCAGTAAATCCAGGTCCTACTTCCAGAGCTCACAGTCAGGCAGAGATCCCCAAGTTTCAAGATTTTGTACCCGAACATGATGAATATTGCACTACTAGGAAAAGGGCTGCTAGTGGCGCACCTGTTTTCGCTACTAATGGCGCACTACAGGTGCGCCACTAGCACCACGCCATTAGAATTTTTTACTAATGGCGCACCACTGGTGCGCCATTAGTATCTGGTATACTAATGGCGCACCATGCAGTGCGCCATTAGTATAGCCCACGGTGCGCCATTAGTATGCCTCCCAGGGGCCATATTTACCCATGTGCTTTGGCATACTAATGGCGCACTGGTGGATGATGCGCCATTAGTGTGCTCTGGCTTACTAATGGCGCACTATGTGGTGGTGCGCCACTAGTATGAATATTAGGGATTTTTTTTTGTTTCTGATATTTTCACAGGTTACAAAATATATTATTTGACAGAATATAGCTAGCACCACACAGCAACAGCAGATTCATCGAATACAATAGAAGATTAGTGTCCGAATACAATTCATCATATTAGTCTCCGAATTTAAAATACCGAACAAAGTTAGAACATTACAAGTCTCGAAACCGCGAGTAGCGAGTTTGTCTTCACATTACAAGTCGATATCGATCATCTAAACTACCATCACATAGAAGAGAGCTGCGGTCATCACGATGAGCATAATCGCGATGAAACTGGTCTTCATCCGGTTCCTCCAACGCTCCCTCCTCTCTCCCGCTAGATAGCGCGCGTATCTAGATTCCGCCTCCACCCTAGTGGTGTACCCTTTGTAACTGTTACCGCTGAAACGGTGAACCTGTGTCCGACACTCCTCCCAGTCGTCGTAGACTCCGGAAACCCTACCCTTGTACACGACATACGACGGCATCTCTATGCACTAGCCAAACAAAACGTTAGTACCAATTCACAGACAATACATAAGCAATATATAAGTATGCAACAAAAGGATCGGAAGAGAAAAGCAAGACATTAATAGCATCGATTACATCTAAGTTGAACGACTGTCCAAACCAAAGAGACATACAAGTTCATCAAAGTTTAATTACAACATGAGCCAATCGATGTTTCAAAACTAGACATAGCATCACTACTTTCGACTCGACTCAAGGGACCGGAGCGTGGATGAAGCCGCCGTCTATCGTGATGGTCATGAAATCGCGGGCGTTGTCAGCCTGCATTTGTAGCGTTGTGTCTATCTCACTGTTGGACGGTTGATTTCTGAGGTAGAACTGCCCCGAGGTACGAAGGACATCTTGATGGATGATTTCCGCAAACTCCGACTGGATGCGAAAGAATTCTTGTCTGATGTCCGTGTCCTGGATTGCCGACAAGCTTGCGGCCCAAGCTTTGAGATTATTTGGTAGCAGAAGGTGATTATGGTCCCGTACGATCGCCCGCATGTGATGGAGGGCGTAGTAGGCATCCTTCTGACCGCCAGGCGGCTGCTTGACGCAGGGGAACGTCGTATTGTGGGCGAACACGTGCTTGCCGTACTTACGAACTGGCCTGGTGAAGGTGCCTCCAGATTTGGCGTAGCCGGGGAGAACATCATCAAGAACTTTCTTGACATTTGTGTAGTCTTTCTTCGACTGACGGTCCGAGTCGAAATACGTGGCCATGGAATATTTCGGGCTTAAGAGGATGAGTGTGCAATGTGTGTCACTGCACAAAACACGGAATGTTAAAAAAAACGATCGAAATCTAAGAAATCATATGTTACGGGGCGGTTGAGGGGACGACTTACTCGGGAAAGTAAGGCACGAGGAAGTTATCCTTATCTGGGTTTGCCAGAATGACGCCTTCGAGGTAAGAACTCGCGACTTGCCGGTCCCCAGCGCTGCCCAAGATCTTGGCACGCATGTAGAAGGGGTCGACTATCACGATGCCCAGTCAAAGGCAAGGAGATGAAGTCCTCGGCCGAGAGGCTTAATTAGTTACCGTGATGATGGCGTCGAGCTCGGCTAATGTCGAGGCACCGCCAACGGCGGGCGTGCAATTGACGGAGGGGCCGCTTGCTGCCGAGGTGCCGGCCGGCGTACACCCGGGTGCATTAAGCTCCAATGCCCGTGCCGGCGTCGGAGACACCAATACCAGCTCAGCCGGAGACACCAATGGTGCCGCCTGCGCGTTGTGCGAGTTGCTGGCCGTGAAGCTGGGAATCGGGGGCGGCCCCTGTTGGCCGCTCGCAATCCATGTCGTCAGCCCATGAATCAAGGTAGGCATAATGCCGGTGAGCGTCGATCCCAGTTGTTGTTGCACTTGCTCTTGGACAATCTCCGGAATCCGCGCCACTTGTGCCTTGAGTTCTTGAACCTCGCGCGACTGGCTTTCCGAGCTGGTCTTTCTCTCCTTTCGCCCACCAGCGTTATAGTATGACGACCATTTTGTGGACAAGCCTTTGCCGGCCACACGACCAGCTGACGACGGCTTACTGAGCTTATCCTTGTTTTTCATTACGTTCAACGCCCTATTTAGAGTGCTGTCCCAAGGGATGCTCTGAGACGACCCCGCGCTACTGCTTTCAGTCTCCTGCGCCAAAACAAGCTCAAGCGCCCTGGTCTTCGGATCCGTGGTAAGCTCCTTTGTTACCGGGTCCTCCTTGTACCGGGCCCTGACATAGTTCCTGGTCTGCTTGTCACGGTATTTCTCGAAGCGGAGCTGAACCGAGTACCCCTTGACTATTTGTTTGGGCTCCGTTGGATGCCCGTCGGAGTCCACTTGAGTAAATTCCTCCTTGACGGTGCGGAGCACGTTCGGGCGCCGGTCCTTCCGTTGCCTCTTCGGTTGGCTGCCATCTGTGCGTGCGCTGCCATCATCAGTGGTGGCATCCTCGGCGGCACCATCAGTGGTGGCATCCTCGGCGGCACCATCAGTGGTGTCATCCCCGACGCCACTAGGGGTTGTGTAGTCAGGATCGGTGTCTTCCGCGGCGTCCTCATAGCGGTGAGGTTGTTCCTCCATCTCCTGGGACAGCTCCCAGAATTGCTTGCCGCCCGAACCACCGACCTCATCGTTGTGGGCCATGTTTCGCTCTAAATAGGAAAAAAGTTTGGTCAAAAAGTTGGTTATTGTCAAGGAACAAGATCATGGTCTCATCATTTAGGGTTTGTCGACACCGAGGCATCCTAAAAGCTAAGCTTTTATCATTTAGGGTTTGTCGACGCCGAGGCACCCTAAAAGCCTAAGCTTTCATCATTTAGGTTCTTATCGACACCGAGGCACCCTAAAAGCTACTTAATTAAGTACTAAGATACCCCGGCCCATGCATTAGTAGCAAGTACCCCATATGTCCGATTTTTAGCAAAGTCATGCTAAAATTCACGGAAAATTTCAGCATGACCTTTGCTGAAAATAGGACATATGGAGTACCCGAATTTGCCGGAACGGAAGTTAATCGACATTCCGGCAAACTCAAGGGCCTCTCGGGGTACCTGCAAAATCATCACGACACGATGGTCGGAGACAAAACCCAGCAAACTAGCACCACAATGTGCCTCTACTTTCATATGGATGAAAAGGCCACAGACCATATGGTCCTCTGCTTTCATATGGACAAAAATCAGCTCAACTTATGTGAGCTTCCATTCCAGATCTAATAGGTCACCCAACAAAAAATCATCAATAGTTTAGCAAGTCTGTACCCTCAAGAATGAACATATAGCAATATCTGTTGTTCCCCCATAACATACGGAAATCAAAATCAGCTCAACTTAGATGAAAATTGCCTTTGCTGCATGGAATAGAACATTGTTAGCTTAATCAGCCTACGAACCAAGACCAACTTCAGCAAGTAGGAACCATGGATTGATTATAGTCCTGCACATTTTCTACAAGAGATTTCCATGACATGTACGAGTGTTTACCATGCCAAGCGGAATGAAGGACTGGAGATATTATTTTTTTTAACCAAGCTTTCTAAATATCAAATAAAATTATTTTTAACCTGCATCATGTGCAATCCCTTTTCTTTGCACCCAGTCCATTTTAATTCTGGGCTGTTCTCTACTCACCATGAAAAAGGAGAGAAAGAAATACAAGAACTTGCAGAGGAGGAGGGCAGAGGAAGGAGGAAGGAGGAGAGGTACCTGGGCGGGCGCGGCCGGTCGCCGGAGGGGTCGGGGTCGGGGTCGGGGTCGGCGGCGGCGGCGGCGTCGAAGGGATGGCTCGAGGGCGTCCGAGCTCGTCCAGGTCCTCGTAGTCGAAGAAGAAGACGGCGGCGGTCCTCCTGGGCGCCTCGGTTGGTCGTGGGGAGGCCGACGGCCACGTGCTTCGCGGGTCGGCGGCGGTCGTCGTCCTGCACCCCGTGCCCGGACTGAGGTAGAGGCGGCGCAGGGCAGGGGCCGACGCGGGGAGGCTGTCGGCGACGGCGAGGTCGCGGAGGCGTCGGCGATGGCGGAGCTGCAGTGGTGGGGGGCGCGGGGGCGCGGGGGCGGCGGCGTCGTGGGTCGGGGCAGCGCGCGGGGGGGAAGTGGATCTGGCGAGAGGGAGGGACGAAGGGGTCGGGCGAGTTAGAGCTAGGGGGAAGCTTACTAATGGCGCACCCCCGAGCGGTGCGCCATTAGAAATCTTTTTTTTATAGCAATGGCGCACTCCTTAGAGGTGCGCCATTAGAAAGCTTTTTTTTTAGATAGCAATGGCGCACTACCCGAGCGGTGCGCCATTAGTATGTTTTTTTATTATTATTTTTTGTTGCTATTTTTTAATATTTTTTTATAAAAACAGTAATAATTTTTTATAAAAACAGTAATAATTTTTTTATTAATATGAAAAAATATCATCAAATTTGTTATTTGAAAATATCATCAAATGGGGGTGCTCGGCGGCGGCGGTGGAGCGGGGGAGGGTGCGGTGGGTCGGCGGCGGCGGTGGAGCGGGGGAGGGTGCGGGGGGTGCTCAGCGGCGGTGGAGCGGGCCGGGGAGGGTGCCAAAATTCTCGCCGAAACGGAAATGAATCAACATTCCGGCAAAATATTGGCAACTATCGCATTTCAAATACCGGTACCTGCAAACACAAACATATATGCAACACCACAAACATATGCAACACCACAAACATACATAGATCTAGCAAGGCCATAAAAAGTGCATGTGCACGTTGTTGGAGCGAGGGAGAGAAAAAAAGTAGATCTACAACATAAAGATAGCTTTCCCCTTACTTACCTATCAAAAAAGGTAATTTAACCACCTAATTTTGATGAATCTATGGTGCAAATGAGGTGAGGAGGAGGAGGCAGCCGACACAATCTTGGAGGAGGAGGTGGAGAGAATGAAGTGGGGAAAGTGAGTGTGTAGGTGTGGTTGTCCAAAATATCTAGTTGGTCCCAGGTTACTAATGGCGCACCACCCATATATGCGCCATTAGTAACCCTGGTTACTAATGGCGCACCAGCTTGAGGTGCGCCATTAGTAGTTTTGCAAAAAAAAAAAAAAATAGTAGTGGCGCACTGTGTTGGACGTGCGCCATTACTAGTTAAACTAGTAATGGCGCACTCTTCCCTGGTGCGCCATTAGTATTTTTGGAAAAATGAAAAAAAAACATTTGTCACTAATGGCGCACCAACTCATGGTGCGCCATTACTATATAGTAGTGGCGCACCACATGTCTGGTGCGCCATTAGTAGCCATATCATCTATAGCCCTTTTCCTAGTAGTGTTGCTTCCCTGGGGATGTGGGCATTTCTGATTCAGATGGAGAGGTTCCTAGACTACCTTCTGGAAGGAAGAGAAGATTGAAGAAGAAGAAAGAGAGAAAATGGTATGACCCACAACTACCTGATGCACATGAGCAGTTGTACAAGGACCTTTGCTTCACCAATGTGTATGAGCTTAGAAAGGCATTGAGAAATTTTCATGTTAGGACTTTGAGAAACTTTCAGTACCATATGAATGAACCAACAAGGGTTATTGTTTGTTTCCTCTCTGGTACTCTCCTGAAGTTTCCTGGGTCCCTTTCCTTTCAGAAAAAATCGTCAAAAAGTTTCGCTCATTTGGACTTCGTTTGATATGGATTTTCTGGAAAACCAAAAACAAGCAGAAAACAACAACTGTCACTGGGCACTAGGTCAATATGTTAGTCCATGAAAATCATATAAAATCCATATAAAAGTGCACCAAAATCATACAAAACTATAATAAACATGGCATGAATACTTCATAAATTATAGATACGTTGAAGACGTATCAACATCCCCAAACTCAACAAGAAGATAATTTATGAAGTGTGAATGCTAGCATAGTGCATAAGTTTGATCAATGATAATTTCAATCACTTTTCCTAGCATCATAACAGCAACTCTTCTCATAAAACTCATCATGATAAAGTAGTAATCCATTCACATGTTATGGTTCAAACAATGCATTCTCTTGAAACTTAACAACCTATGTTCTTAGTCACCAAACAATTGCAATTCAACTTATCTTCAACAAAGTCTAAGTAAGAGCTCCACATACTCAATTATCATATAGTCTTCTATGATTGTTAGTACTCAAAGCATATTTTTAGAACAAATGGCATCCATCGAACACAGAGAAAGATAGGGGCTTAATGTTTCACCTCCCAACTTATTTATCATAGAGATAATTGTCAACAATAATAATTCATGATCAAATATATTTGAATGGCCATATGTGACTGGATCTTTCCCCACCACATGATGCTTGCCAACTAAAGAATAATTTAGGTTGAAATGAGAATGAATACTTATTGACTCTTGCATAAAAGTAAATACATAAAGTAAAAGATAGACCCTTCGCAGAGGGAAGTAGAGGTTGTCATGCGCTTTTTATTTTTGGATGTGCAAGCTCTTAATGCAAAGGAACGTCATGTTATATTGCCCCTTGTGATAGTAACCTTTATTATGCAGTCCGTCGCTTTTATTTCTTTACCATCACAAGTTCGTACAACGCTTATTTTCCCTTGCAATAAAAGATCATACATATTTTAGGAGCAATTTTTATTGCTTTTTGCACCGATGACAACTTACTTGAAGGATCTTATTCAATCCATAGGTGGATATGGTGCACACTCATGGCAAGAAACTGGGTTTAATGGTTTTTGGATGCACAAGTAGTATCTCTACTTAGTACGAATTTTTGGCTAGCAAAAAATCCTAAGCAAGCACCACATGTTGGAGGATCCATAACAATATAACTTCTATGCAAATATACCCAAACATAACTCATTACGTTGTCTTCCTTGTCCAACTTCAACTAATTTGCTCAAGTTTGAAAATAATTAATGGGTATTCACAATCATAAAAGATGTCCAAGATAATATATTTATATGTGAAAGTTCTCTTTCTTATACTAATCATTCATGAATTGCTTGTATGACCAATATTGTGATTGTCAAGCTTTAATAGATTTTACCTTCTAAACCCAATGTGAAGCTACTACTACGCATGATACAAGCATATGAAACTCATATTATTTCAACTTCGTGATATTCAATTTATTCAACAATTTACTCATAGGATACAAGTGAAGAACAAGAGTAAATGACAAACTACTCCAAAAAGATATAAGTGAATACCAAATGAGTAGTTAAGTAAATAGGTAGCTATGTGAGGACTCTCTCTCATTTAAAAATTTCAGATCTTAAGTATTTTATTCAAACAACAAAGAAAACAAAATAAAATTTCATTCCAAGAATAGCACATCTCATGTGAAGAAGCAAAAACTTAGGCTCAACCAAGACTAACCGATAATTGTTGATGAAGAAAGGTGGGATGCCTACCGGGGCATCCCCAAGCTTAGATACTTGAGACTTCTTGAAATATTAACTTGGGATGCCTTGGGCATCCCCAAGCTTGAGCTCTTGTGCCTCCTTAATTCCTCTCATATCACGGTTTCTCTAAATCTTAAAAACTTCATCCACATAAAACTCAACAAGAACTCGTGAGATAAGTTAGTATAAATCAATACAAAACCTTATCATTATCTACAGTAGAAAATCACTAAAATTATAATTAAACATTGCATACTCAATGCCTCTGCATATTTAATACTCCTATCCATAAATAGAAACATTAAACAAGCAAACATATGCAAACAATGCAACTATAACAGCAATCTACCAAAACAGAACAGTCTGTAAAGGGGGAATAAGAATTCATACTTCCCTAACTCCAAAAATTCTGAAAAATTACCACGTGACAGAGAACTCATGCATGCTTACCGTTTAAAAATTTCAGATTTTTATCATGTTCTGACTATTCAAGAATATTCTGGACATAACAGAAAACTTTCTATTTTCAAACAACAACACATTAACTTGCAAACTGAGCATGGTAAAGGCTATAATTGGCATTTTATTGAACTAAAAGTTACAAAACATGATTATTGATAACATCAAGAAAATATCAACAAAAGAAAATGACGCTCCAAGCAAAACACATATCATGTGACGAATAAAAATATAGCTCAAAGTAAGGTTACCGATAGTGTTGAAGACGAAAGAGGGGATGCCTTCCGGGGCATCCCCAAGCTTAGACGCTTGGGTCTTCCTTGAATATTACCTTTGGGTGACTTTGGCATCCCCAAGCTTAGGGTCTTGCCACTCCTTATTCTCCTCATATCGATATCTCACCCAAAACTTGAAAACTTCAATCACACAAAACTTAACGGAACTTGTGAGATATGTTAGTATGATAAAAATAAATCATCCACTTAGGTACTGTCAAGACAAGATTCATAATTGTTATCACATAATTCCTACTATATTCTATCATTTCCATAATTTATATTACTCAATATAAGCTATGGAAACACTAAAACAAGCAAAGTACGCAATAAAAACAGAATCTGTCAAAAACATAGCAGCATGTAGTGAGCTATTTAAAAACCATACTTCTGTACCTCAAAAAATTCCGAAAAATTAGGAAAACGTAAAAAATTTATAACCCAATACTCTGTAAAAATTTCAGAATTTTGTCATGCTTCAGTACAGAATAGAAATTCCAGCACTGGACGCAAAAGTTTCTGTTTTTGCATAGAATCAAATCAACAAGCATCTACACTATCCCAAAGGCTTTACTTGGCACATTATTGAAAGAAAACATATGAAACATGATTAGTACAGTAAGTTAATCATGTGAACACAAGAAAAATAGTAGGTATAAATATTGGGTTGTCTCCCAACAAGCGCTTTTCTTTAATGCCTTTTAGCTAGGCATGATGATTTCAATGATGCTCGCATAAAGAATTGGAACATAAAGAGAGCATCATGAATCATATGACAAGCAAATTTAAGCCTAACCCACTTCCTATGTATAGGGATTTTATGAGCAAATAATTTATGTGAGCAAGAATCAACTAGCATAGGAAGGCAAAACCAGTATAACTTCAAAACTTTCAACACATAGAGAGGAAACTTGATATTATTGCAACACCTAAAAGCATATGATACTCTCTCATAATGATTTTCAGTAGCATCATGAATGAATTCAATAATATAACTATCACATAAAGCATTCTTTTCATGATCTACAAGCATAGAAATTTTACTACTCTCCACAAAAGCAATTTTCTTCTCATCAATAGGAGTGGGAGTATCATATGAAACTCGAATACTATAAATTGTTTCCACATTAAAAGAGTAATGTTCAGTAAAAGGGTGATCATAATTATGACAAGTTTTATAAATATAATCATCACTACTTTTTATGACATAAGTATCATCACAATAATCATCATAAGTAGCAACTTTGTTCTCATCATAGTCAATTGAAACCTCTTCCAAAATAGTGGAATCATCATTAAATAAAGTCATGACCTCTCCAAATCCACTTTCATCATTATTGTAAAACGATTCAACACCCTCCAAATAGTGGGATCATTACCTAGAGTTGACACTCTTCCAAACCCACTTTCATCAATACAATCATCATAAATAGGAGGCATGCTATCATCATAATAAATTTGCTCATCAAAACTTGGGGGACTAAAAATATCATCTTCATCAAACATAGCATCCCCAAGCTTATGGCTTTGCATATCATTAGCATCATGGATATTCATAGAAAGCATACTAACAACATTGCAATCATGCTCATCGTTCAAAGATTTTATGCCAGACATTTTATTGAATTCTTCTTCTAACAATTGAGCACAATTATCGAAATCCTTATTTTGAAGAAAGACATTATAAAGATAAAGCATTTGAGGCAACCTCAATTCCATTTTTTTGTAGTTTTTTTTTATAAACCAAACTAGTGATAAAACAAGAAACTAAAAGATTCAATTGCAAGATCTAAAGATATACCTTCAAGCACTCACCTCCCCTGCAACGGCGCCAACAATGAGCTTGATGTCTACTACACAACTTATTCTTGTAGACTCATGTTGGGCCTCCAAGCGCAGAGTTTTGTAGGACAGTAGCAATTTTCCCTCAAGTGGATGACCTAAGATTTATCAATCCGTGGGAGGCGTAGGATGAAGATGGTCTCTCTCAAACAACCTTGCAACCAAATACAAGAAATCTCTTGTGTCCCCAACACACCCAATACAATGGTAAATTGTATAGGTGCACTAGTTCGGCGAAGAGATGGTGATACAAGTGTAGTATGGATAGTAAATATAGGTTTTTGTAATCTGAAAATAAAAAAATAGCAAGGTAGCAAGTGACAAAAGTGAGCAAAAACGGTATTGCAATGCTTGAAAACAAGGCCTAGGGTTCATACTTTCATTAGTGCAATCTCTCAACAGTGCTAACATAATTGAATCATATAACAATCCCTCAACGTGCGACAAAGAATCACTCCAAAGTTCTTATCTAGCGGAGAACATAAGATGAAATTGTTTGTAGGGTATGAAACCACCTCAAAGTTATCCTTTCCGATTAATCTATTGAGCTATTCCTATAAGTGTCACGAACAGCCCTAGAGTTCGTACTAAAATAACACCATATGATACGCATCAACCAACTCTAATGTCACCTAGATACTCCAATGTCACCACAAGTATCCGTGAGTCAATTATACGATACGCATCAAACAACTTCAGATTCATAATATTCAATCCAACACAAAGAACTTCAAAGAGTGCCCCAAGATTTCTACCGGAGAAAGTAGGACGAAAACGTGCATCAACCCCTATGCATAGATTACCCCAATGTCACCTCGGGAATCCGCGAGTTGAGTGCCAAAACATACATTAAGTGAATCAATATAATACCCCATTGTCACCATGGGTATTCATATGCAAGACATACATCAAGTGTTCTCAAATCCATAAAAGTATTCAATCCGATAATAGTGAAACCTCAAAGGTAAAAACTCAATTCATCACAACAAGATAGAGAGGGAGAAACACCATATGATCCAACTATATTAAGAAAGCTCGCGGTACATCAAGATCGTGCCAAATCAAGAACACGAGAGAGAGAGATAAAACACATAGCTACTGGTACAAACCCTCAGCCCCGAGGGTGAACTACTCCCTCCTCGTCATGGAGACCGCCGGGATGATGAAGATGGCCTCCGGTGATGATTTCCCCCTCCGGCGGGGTGCCGGAAAAGGGCTTTAGATGAGATCGTGGAGGTACAGAGGCTTGCGGCGGCGGAGTCAAAGTTCTAGGGTTATTTCTGGAGGTTTTTGAATATATAGGAATTTTTGGCGTTGGAATCACGCAAAGAGGGGCCACAGGGGGCCCACGAGGCACCAGGGCGCGGCCACCCCCCCTGGGCGCGCCCTGGTGGCTTGTGGGGCCCCTATGGGTCTTCTGGTACTCTCTCGAAGCTTCCTGGGTCCCTTTCCTTCCAGAAAAAATCGTCAAAAAGTTTCGCTGCATTTGGACTTCGTTTGATATGGATTTTCTGGAAAACCAAAAACAAGCAGAAAACAACAACTTGCACTGGGCACTAGGTCAATATGTTAGTTCATGAAAATCATATAAAATCCATATAAAAGTGCACCAAAATCATACAAAACTATAATAAACATGGCATGAATACTTCATAAATTATAGATACGTTGGAGACGTATCATAGACCACCTGGGAGGTGATCACGGACTTGACAAGAGTCATTCGTCCGATGGTGGTGATATTTTCCCCTCATAAGTTGTTAGCTTGTTTGCAACCTTGTCCACTAGAAACTAAAGATCCACCAACTTTAGTTGCCAAACTGAGAGAGGGAGCCCCAAGTATCGCAGAGGGAAGGAACTCCTAGCAGCCGGTAACCTCTGGGTCAGACGGCCCAAATCGAGATGGTTGCAGTGGATGGGCACAAAAGAGCTCTTGTGGAAGTTGGTACACAGTCCCGTGACCTCACCGAAGCCCCTCAAAATGTGTGCAAGGTTGTCAACGTCTCTTTTGATCGGAGCCAAGAAGACGGCCGCATCGTCCGCATAGAGGGAGGTCCTCATCATGGCTCCCCTTCCCCTTATTTTATGGAGGAGCCCCTTTCTCGTAGCCACCTCAAGAATTCTTTGGGGTGAATCAATGGCGATGATGAAAAGCAACGGGGATATGGGGTCCCCTTGCCGAAGGCCCTGTCCATGCTTAATTGGGTCGCCGGCAATACCATTGAGGATGATCCTCGAGGAAGAGGAGCTAAGGAGGGCTGCAATCCAATCCCTAAATTTGCTTGGGAATCCTTGCCGTTGGAGTAGGTCGAGCAAGTACTCCCACTTCATGGTGTCGAAGGCCTTGCGGATGTCAAGCTTGAAGAGAAGTGAAGGGGTCTTGCTCTTGTGAAAGCGCCGAGCCAGATTACAGACATACATGAAGTTGTCGTGGATGCTTCTTGTTTTGTTGAAGGCGCTTTGGGCGTTGGAAACGATCTCTGTCATGTGGGGGCCAAGCCTTAAGGAGAGCACCTTCGCAATAATTTTTGCGATCGCGTGGATGAGGCTGATGGGCCTATAGTCGGTGATTCCCTCCGCCCCTTCTTTTTTAGGTAATAGCACCACGTTGGCGGAATTGAGCCACTGGAGGTTTGAAGTGTGAAGGGAGTCAAAATGGTTAATGACCCGCATGAGATCGGCCTTGACAATGTTCCAACACCTCTTGAAAAAAGGCCCGTGAAACTGTAACACCCCATGTAATCAAGCTATAGTGATCACCTTTTGACAATGCCTAGTCACCATGCTTAACAGTGCTTGATCATCATTTGCATCATATCTCATTTCAAATTCCAATTCAAATTGAAATTCAAATTTAAAGTGAAAATAAAAGTTGTTCCAATTTGGAAAAAAAATGTTCATTAATTAGCAAATAATCCATAAATAATTATGATAAGGAAAACAACATTACTTAAATTACCTAGATGACACTAACAACAAGAAACAGAACCAAAACAGCACCATTTATTCCAATCTCCATTATTTTAAAATCAAATGAATTCAAATAATACCCCAACCAATTTCTGGAAGTGTTAAATATTGCCTAGTATTTAAGTGGACAACACCCATATTTTACAAAAGTATTTTTGTGGCCTATCTATTTGCAAAACAGAAGTGAAAAAGAATAAAACAGAAAAAGAAAAAGAAAAAAAGGAAAAATGCCTACTGCCTACTGTTGCGCTGGGCCTAAGTGACTACAGGGGCAGCCTAGCCCACTCCCCTCGCCCGTCCCTAACCCCGCGCTCTCTCTCTCCTCTCTGGCCGCACGCCCGCACACCGCGCGCCAGGCCCCCCCTCGCCGTTGCTCAACAGCGAGCGCTACAGACGCCGCGGGCGCCTACAAGTCGTCGTCCACAGCCCCCCCGACAAACTCTAGCCCTCTCTCTCTCCTCCCTCGCTCGGTTCCGAGCTCGCTCGGACGGACCCGAGGACGCCGTCGCCGTTCACCGCGCCCACCGAGCACGTCGCGCCGCACGACGATGTCCAGGAGGACCGCCTTCGTCTGCTACGTCGGGTGAGGGGATTCGTTCGACTGGAGCCGCGCCACAACTTCGCCATCGCCGTCTTCCCCAACTGCGGCCACCGGAGATCCTCCTCGTCGCTCCGCCACCTCCGAACCACCCCGAGCCCGCTGCCCTCCTCTACAGGACCGTCGTGAGCACCCGGTCCTCCTCGACCCCTCTTCTCCCTCTCGCGCGTAGCCTAGCTAGCTCCTCCACCGTTGCCGGAACCCGCCGCCGCCATGACCGCAGCGCACGAGCTGCGCGTGCTCCCAAGCACCCCGCGTGCCACTGGCGCGCTCCAGAGCCCGTGCTGCGCCGAACCCGACCCCCAGCTTCCCCCTTAGCCCACTCCCGCCGCGTTTCCGGCGAAGCCCGAAGCACGGCCGCCGCCCAGCTCGTCATGGCCATCGATACCGGCCACTCCGGCGAACTCCGTGACCGCCACTAGATGCGCGCGCGCGTCAGCTTTCTAACGCGCCAAACCGCGAGCCGAACCGTGGCCGGAGGCGAGCGCACGGCCGTCGCCGGCGTTCTCTGCCTCGCCGGCGAGGTTGCGGTCGACGGGGCCGACGTGGTGCCGACGTGGCCGCCACGGGCCACTGACCAGTGGGCCCAGTGGGTCCCGCTGCGCCCGGTTGACCCGGTCAACCCGCTGACTGGGTTTGACCGGTCACTGACAGGTGGACCCCGCGGAAATTTAAATTTTTTTATAAATAATAAAAAGCTAATTAAATGGTTAATCCTAATTAAGTTAATTAATTATTTAGTCTGACACTGACAGTAGGCCCCACACCTAATTAATCTTTAATTAGTTTATCTAATCCCTAATTAGCTACTGTGTCACTGACTGGTGGGACCCACTGGTCAGATTGACCAGTCAACCGACTGGGTTGACTGCTGACATCAGCATGACGTTCTGCTCACGTCGCCTATCACTGTTTCGGATAATTCGAATTTAATAACTAAATTAATTCCAGAAAATGATTAAAACTTTGAAAAATCATATAAAATAAACCGTAACTCGGATGAAAATAATTTATATATGAAAAACGATCAGAAATATATGAAGAATCCGAATATGCCATCCACATACCTGCCACACCCCTCTAACATACTGAACATGGAACTTTTTGCCTGTTTCCAATAGATAAATAGTGCATGACCTTAGTAAAATAAATCCAAATAAATTCCTAAATTAACTAAAACAATTAGATAAGCATTATATCACCCCTGCATATCATTTAGGCATGTCGTGCATAGTGCTGCATTTGTTTGATGTGTATTTATTGTTTCTTCCCCCTCTTCTTTCCGGTAGACCCCGAGACCGACGCCGCCCGTGTGATCGACTACGTCACCGACGACCCCTCCTTTACCGCAGAGCTTCCAGGCAAGCAAAAACCCCTTGATCATCAGATATCGCCCATTCCTTCTCTCTTATGCTTGCATTAGAATTGCTTCTGTTGCTACTCCGATAGCTCCTATTCTGATGCATAGCCTGTTTTCGTCGCCTACTGTTGATACCTACCTGCTGTCCTATGATGCTTAGTTAGCTATATTGTTGATCCATCCGTGGCCTTTCACCTTGTCCGTATGCCATGCTTGTTATCGGGCCGTGATCACTCTGGGCGATGATCACGGAAATGTTTACATTACTGCAATACATTAAATTGTTAAAGTCGGACCGGCTCCAAGAGTGCCCGCGAGAGAATAACATTAAAGACGGGTCGGCTCCAAGAGCACCCGCGAGCCGTGTGATATCAAGTCGGAGCGACAGGGATCCTGTTCGTCTCTGCGAGTTACTAAATACGCCTAACGGATTTGGGTATTTGATCTGAGTTGGCCGCTGGCCTATACGCACTAGCTACCACCACGTGGGATAATGGTTTAATGGGGCCCTCGACGCCGTATGTATCAGCCGAAAGCTCTGTCAGATGTCCAGTTCAGCATTGTGGGCCTGTCGGGCCAGTGCCATCCAGGATGAGGTGGTGCTCGTCCCGGCTCATCGCATAACGACCCGGAGTGCAAAGGGCGATGGGCCCAAGACCCCTGAGCACTTAGGATGTAGACCGGCGGGGACCTCTCTGTTGAGCCTAGGTAGGACTACGTCGTGTCGATCATCCGAGGCCGGGCATGACCCGGAAAAGTGTGTCCGGCCAGAGTTAATCGAGCGTGTTGGGTAACAGTAGTGCACCCCTGTAGGGAAGTGATCTATTCGAATAGCCGTGTCCACGGTAACAGGACGCTCGGAGTTGTATCCTGATCTGCTACAACTACAAATGGATACGGTTACAATGATAAACTGTTACTACTGCTCTCGGGATTACTTTCTCGCAGGGTAGTCGAGGAAGGATCTCAGGGCATTACTAAAATATAATTGCTATTATATGATACTATGCTCTACTCCCTTCTGATGCTGCAAGATTGCTTCAAGATGCTAGTCTTCGATAGGCTAGGCCTTTTCCCCTCTGTTCTGGCATTTCTGCAGTTTAGTCCAAAGATATAGCCCCATTCCTTTGATACCGATGCATACTTAGTATAGTTCTGATGTCAGTCTTGCGAGTACTTTGGATGAGTACTCACGGTTGCTTTGCTATTCTTTTTCCCCCATACCCGATTGCTACATTCAGATGCCGGAGTCCAGGAGCAGGAGATTCCGGAGGCACCTACTACTACGTTGAGCCCGCCGACTAGGAGTAGTTCGGAGGCCCTAGGCAGGAGGCCTTTGCCTTTTCGATCAGTGTCGCTGTTATGCTAGCCTTCTTAAGGCACCCTTGTTTAACTTTGTGTCTGTACTCAGATACTTTGCTTCCGTTGATGCTTGTATGACTCGAGCTTATGTATTCGAGCCCTCAAGGCCCCTGGCTTGTAATATAAAGCTTGTATTATTTTATTTTGTGTCTAGAGTTGTGTTGTGATATCTTCCCGTGAGTCCTTAGGCTTGATCGTGTGCATTTGCGTGTATGATTAGTGCACGATTAAGTCGGGGGCGTCACAAGCGGGCCCACGTCGCCAATGGATGGGATTAGGATATTTTATTCCTCTTCCTTACTCTGGGACTCTGCTCTCTCTTCTATTCGGGTTAACAATTTTACTAACTCTAACATTAGGTTCTCGTGATCACATCCACCCGGAGTTCTAAATTTACCCCCCCCCCCTTCTTCAAGTCGAGGGCCAGGTTCTGCTGCACAATGCTCACGGACCGCAGGATCCTTTTATCGAGGGCACCCTATGTTGTTCCTTGCAGATTCCTCGCCCCAGTAGTTTTCTCCGACGTTGATGTACCCTTTGCTATGTCCCGTTGTTGTATTCCTCACCGCGTGCCTGCGCGCCGCCTAGTTTGTCTAGCTGCGTGTGTTTCCGAACTCACGTTGTCCGCTGATACCGAACTCCATGCATGGATCTATATGTCTTTGATGACTACTAATATGTATCTAATGCACTCTTTGTTCATTACTCATGTTACATCATGATTAGCCTCATTCAATGCAGTTGTTATTGCTAAACTGCCCCTGTTGTTTTGGCAGCATGGCTGACGATCCTCCGCCTCCACCCTATATTGCAGCAATGATGCAGCAGTTTGAATTGAACCGTCAGCTCAACGAGAGTCTGGTAAATCGTTTGGAACGCAACGATGCTCGTCAGGAGCCTGGACCGATCTCACTGCAAGATTTCGTGCGCCTCAATCCATCCGTTTTCCGCAACTCCACCAATCCTATGGATGCTGATGATTGGCTTCGTGACATTCTGTTTGAGATGGAGTCAGCTAATGTTGCCCCTGACAGTTACGTCACCTTTGCGGCATTTCACCTGAAGGGTCCAGCTGCTCAATGGTGGGAAAGCCACAGGCGTATGCTGCCTGCTGGAACTGTAACCACTTGGCAGGAATTTCAGTCAGCCTTTCGTGCACGGCACATTCCTCAGGGTCTGATGGACCAGAAGAAGAAGGAGTTCCGCAAACTCACTCAGGGCAAAATGACTGTGGATGAATATCAGAGGAAATTTCTCGAATTATCCCGCTATGCTGCAGATGACGTCTGCACTGATGCTCGCAAGCAAGAGAAGTTCCGTGAAGGACTGCATCCTGACATAAAGCTCGCACTTGTTGTCCATGACTGTGCAGATTTTGCGACGCTTGTCAGCCAAGCTTTTTGAGTTGAAACTGGTCTGGCTGAATACCAGGAGTCGCTCAAGCGTACTCGAGATGTTGGCTCATCCTCGGGTCAGCCTGCTCAGAAACGTCAAGTCTGGATTCCGCACAATGTACATCACCGACCTGCTCCAACCCCGAGGCCGTCTTATGTCGCACCTCATCTGCCTCCACCACCGAGACAGCTAACGATTCAGGGTGGACAGCCCAATACTATGGCTACTCCCCATAATGATGGTTTATGCCGCAAGTGTGGTCAGCCAGGGCACCGTGCTGCCAGCTGCCGCCCGACCCAGAAGCAAAGTACAAGAGCTCGTCAGCCCAGAAACCTTAATGCTAGGCCGCCTGCACTCAGTTGTGGTCATGTTAATCATGTAAAGGTTGAAGAAGCTCGACGGGACCCCAAAATTGTGATGGGTACCCTTCTAGTGAATTCAGTCCCAGCTACTGTTCTTTTTGATTCAGGAGCATCGCATTCTTTCATTTCTGAAGCGTTTGCACGCAAGCAAGACTTATCATTCGAAAACTTGTACCCTCCACTGGTGGTTAGCTCTCCGGGTTCCAGGTGGGATACCTCGATGATAGCCCACAACAACCACATTGAAATTGGAGGATTAGTATTCACTGCTTCACTTATGGCCCTCAAGGTTTCTACCATAGATGTCATTCTGGGCATGAATTGGTTGGGTCCTCATCAAGCCCTGATTGACTGTGCTGCTGAGTCAGTTCAGCTCACTCACCCTTGTGGCCAGACAGTCAAATGCTCAGCCCGAACAGCTCAGGATGCCGAGAGCCAGATATATGCTCTGAATGCTTTGAACGCTTCACCTCTTGAGGGAATTGAGAACGTCCCAGTCGTTCGCGATTTTCCAGACATCTTTCCAGAAGAACTTCCAGGAATACCCCCTGTTAGAGCCGTTGAGTTCGTCATCGACTTGAAACCAGGCACTACCCCTATTGCTAAGCGTCCCTACAAGATGCCGCCGCATGAACTCCTTGAACTTAAGGAGGAGATCGACAAATCGCTTCGTAAAGGCTTCATTCGTCCAAGTTCCTCTGCCTGGGGAGCACCTTCTCTCTTTGTTAAGAAGAAGGATGGAACTAACCGATTGGTCCAGGACTATCGGCCTATTAACCAAGCAACAATCCGGAACAAATATCCACTTTCCCGGATCAACGATCTTTATGATCAACTTGCTGGATCCTCTGTGTTCTCTAAACTCGACTTAAGGTTGGGTTATCATCAGATCCGAGTGCTTCGCCTTTTCGATCAGTGTCGCTGTTATGCTAGCCTTCTTAAGGCACCCTTGTTTAACTTTGTGTCTGTACTCAGATACTTTGCTTCCGCTGATGCTTGTATGACTCGAGCTTATGTATTCGAGCCCTCGAGGCCCCTGGCTTGTAATATAAAGCTTGTATTATTTTATTTTGTGTCTAGAGTTGTGTTGTGATATCTTCCCGTGAGTCCTTAGGCTTGATCGTGTGCATTTGCGTGTATGATTAGTGCACGATTAAGTCGGGGGCGTCACAGAAACCATCCGGTCCCGGGGCCTTGTCACATGGCATGTCGTTGATCGCTTCGAGGACCTCACCCTCGGTCATAGCAGAGTCAAGGTCATCGAGGTCGAGGGGATCCAAATTTAGCTCATCCTAGTTGAAATCTTTGCGGCTTTTGGGGCCTCTCTTCATGACATTGGAAACATGATCATGGATTACTTTCTCCTTGGCCACGTGCTCGGTGACCCATCCATGCTCGTTCTTGATTCTGTGGATGTGGTTTTTTCTCCTTCTAGCATTAACTCGGCGGTGGAAGAATTTAGTATTGGCGTCCCCCTCCCTAAGGTTGGAGATTCTCGCACATTGCTTCTTGCGAGATCTTTCAAGCACAGACAAGGCAATGACTCGCCTCTTGAGCCTAGCCCGTAGCTCATGCTCGTCGGCGGACAGGAGCCTATCCTCTTGGGCAATGTCAAGGCGAAGAATCACCAATAGGGTGGCTTGGAGGTGGATTTTTGCCTTTGAGAAAAGGCCCCTACTCCACTCGAAAAGGCGAAGTGCCGTCTTTTTGAGCTTGTGGTAGAGGATTTGGTATGGCTCGGTGTGTTCTACTCTTTCGTTCCACGCCCTTAGAACCACCTCATTGAATCCGGGCATGGATGCCCAGAAGTTTTCAAATTTGAAGACCCGAGGCCTTCGCGGTCCCTTATCATCGGCAAGCAAGAGCGGGAAGTGGTCGGAGAGTGAGGAGGAGAGTGCATTCGGGATATGGGAGTTGAAGGTAGTATCCCACTCTGCGTTGCAGAAGAAGGAGTCCAGTTTGTATAGGGTTGGGTTTACCCTCTCGTTGCTCCAAGTGAATCTGCGGTTTTGAAGGTGGATTTCCTTGAGCTCACAACTCTGGAGCGTTGCCCTGAAATGATTGATCCTGCTGCAATTAACATTTCTCTTGTTCTTGTCTCTTGCCCGGTATATTTGGTTGAAATCTTCGGAAGCAAGCCAAGCCATCCCTGGCGGCGGCTTCTGACTCAGTAGCTCGGCAAATAATGCGTCTTTGCAGGAGTGGTCTGTGGGACCGTAGACAGAAGTGATTTTTAAGAGCACATAGGTCCCACGCACTCTAACCATGGCGGAGAGGCAATACGTAGTGAGGGATACGTCGGACACATCAACAAGAAGATCATCCCAGAGCAACAAAATGCCTCCCCTAGTGCCAATTGCCGGTCTTTGCGCGAAACTGCGCAATCTCTGCCCATCTAAAAAGGCTGCCGTGAACTGATCGACGTTGTCGAGCTTGGTTTCTTGCAGGCAAACAACATGTCAAGATGAAGAGGCGATCGTGGCGTTGACCGTTGAGCGTCGATTTGGGCAGTTCAGCCCCCTCACATTCCAGCTCAGAAAATTGATCGGTTGCTCTAAATAACTGGAAGCACCCTAGAGCTTGGCTAATTAATAGACGCAGTCGTAGCAGAACTAACAAAGTCCAGAGCATCACTGGAACAAACAGAAAGCAATCCACATGCCATGCAAGGCATAACAACAGTACATGGCCCTTCAAATAAGCTAACAGAGGCTGCCAAACGATTACATGCATGGCCAGAGGCCGACGACAATTAGCTTGCTTGCAGTACAGATAGCACCCTTACACATGGGCCGAACGCCTACAGATACAGGGATTTGTGCTAACATAGGAAACTGGTGACCCCAAGTTGAGCAGAAGTAGCGAAAGCTCAGCTTGCCTCCTGCTGCGCCGCGGTGTTGACGTCGTTCTGCTCCAGGTCAAGAGCACCTCCCCCTCCATGTGCTATGAGGGCCTCCTCGACACCCGTCGTGTAAGGACCGGAGTATATCGACCAAAGGGGGGGGGTGAATGGGAGATTCAAAATTTCTTTTGAAATGTTGAATACTCTCAACACAGCATAGCGGATAGTAAACTAAGCAGTTTCAGTTCTACGAAGGAAAACTATTTCCGAAGAAAAACTAGTTCCGAAGCAAAACTAGTTCTGAAACAAAATTGTTCCCGAAACAAAACTGTTCTCGAAACAAAACTGTTTTTGAAACAAAACTGTTTTTGAGATAAAACTGTTTCTGAAACAAAACTGTTTCCGAAACAAAATTGTTCCTAAAACAGAACTGTTTCCGAAACAAAGCTGTTCCCGAAACAAAACTACTACGGAAACACAACTGAGCAGTTTTAGTTCTACGAATCAAAACTACTACAGAATCAAAACTACTACAGAAACAAAACTATCAACATGGACAGAGTTACACACATGAAACAATTGCACATATAACAGATACAAAACATGCACACTACTGCGAAATATTCACCAGAGCAAGAATTAGCATAAAGACTAAGTAGCACCATATGAAAAGCACATGAACATACAGACAAACATCCTTAAGTACTGTGAAAGCAAGTGTGCAACACAATATAGTCACGGTACTGAAAGGAATGCTTGAAAGATAAAGAATCACAGTACACAGATAGATATCTATCGACAGCAAAGAGCA
Source organism: Elymus sibiricus (assembly GCA_039707655.1). Lineage (NCBI taxonomy): Eukaryota > Viridiplantae > Streptophyta > Magnoliopsida > Poales > Poaceae > Elymus > Elymus sibiricus. The sequence continues at coordinate 146,155,067 of CM077666.1, forward strand.
CCGAAAGTAAACTACTGAAAGAAATGCAGTAGGATAGAAATGACCAGTGGTGCTCGATGGCGACAGATGATTTGGTAGACCAGTTCACTCTTCTGCAAAAGAGCTACGTCTGGTTGGAGGGACTTGTGATTCAACACAGGAGATAAACTCTCTCCATCCTATTCTCCTCAACGTGAAGTTCCTCGAACTTCAGTTGATTTCACTTGTGGTAGATTCTTGTCGGCGATCTCCAAACCTTCGACAGACTTCTTCGCGAACCACAACGACTCTTGGTTGCTGAAGACTTTGCTCGGTGAAGACAACAACTCTTCAACACTCGAGCCGACACCTATCCGTCTAGAGAGTATGCAGCTCTCAAGAGTAATAGGTACAAGAACTCTCAACTCAGATCTACTGTGATGCTCAACCACTATCTAAGTTTCGGCTCTTGATTTTCTCTCAGTGGATTTTAAACTCAAATCTCTCGGAGAGGGGTGCTCAATCAATTTTCTCAGAATCTCAAGTGGAGCAGACAACGGACAACGTTGGTGCGGGGTGGCTATTTATAGCCGCAGCCTTCCCGGATGGGAAATGACCATTTAGGACACGCGGTCCAGCCAATGGCCAACCGACACGTTTCCAACGGTCGGATTTTGAGCACAACGGTAACATTTCTTGAGGAACAAGTAATGCTAACTCCTCGGTCCGAAAGATATCTCTTGCAGCTCCGAAGAACAACGTCTTCTGCTGACAGGTAATCATTCGGAACACAAAGAGATTTCTCTCAATCTTTCATGGGTTTTGGCTAAGCATCACAACAGACAAAAGTCTCGAACACTTATACCCCTCTTAATAGTACGGTGGTCCTATGACTCAAATAAAAGAAAGAAGAACAACGAAACAAATGCTACGTCTTCGCTTCGTCTTCAATCTTCTCGACTGCAGTCATTCTTCTTCGGACACACCGAATGAAAATTGTTTTGCGTCAGCAATTCTTTCAGGACCATCTCCGGCACGCAATCTTTTCGGTATGCTTTCTTCTCGAAACATATCCTTCTCTTCTCTGCAACGTAGATGTTTCTCGATGAAGTTCTTCGAACTTCCTGAAAGAATATAGCATTCTTCTTGATAACAAACTCTTCGAGACATGTCAATCTTTTCTGCAGCGCAGATAACTTTCGAGGAAGTTTATAGCAAACTTCTCGGAAGTGGCAATCTTCTCGATAATAAGCTTCTTGAAACATATCAATCTTCTCTGCTGTGCAGATAACTTTCGCAGAAGTTTATAGCAAACTTCTCGGAAGTAGCAATCTTCTCGGTAGCAAACCTTTCGATAGCAAACCTTTCGGTAGCAAACTTCTCGGGAGATTATAGCAATCTTTTCAGTAGCAAATCTTTCGGAAAATTATAGCAATCTTCTCGGTAGCAAATCTTTCGGGAAATAACATTCCTCAAAACATAATCATTCGTCTGCTGTGCAGATAATCCTCACTGAAGTTTACAGCAATCTTCTCGACAGAATACAACATTCTTCTCGATACTCCAAGGACTATTTCTCTCTGTGTGCACTAGCAAACAAATCAGTCCCAAACTGTTTCTGACAACAATCTCCAAAACACAAGGGGCAAGGAATTGCACCAACACGTCGCGCTGCTGTCATCAAGCTTGAACAGCCCACGCATGGCCACGACCACGTCAGACGATAGCTTTTCCTTGAAGCGATCCGCGAATGCATCCAACACGGCGGCAGTGACGTCTTCCCCGTCTTTGACGATGCCCAAGCTACGACACACGAGGAGCTCGGCAGCCCTGGCTGCCGGAGCCGGCTTGGGGCGTGCACCAGCCTTTTGCTTGCTGATGGAGAACCCACCGCCGATATTGGAGATGGTGATTCTAGCCATGGTCTTTCGACGAGCCACCGGCGCCCTCAGCAGACTTGGAGCAGGGGACGACAGGAGAGCCTCCTGGCATTCTTCAAAGAGGGGCGCAAGGCACTGCAGGCCCACAAGGCCCCCCGCAGCCTTCCTTCGCAGCCGCACCCGCGAGGGCGTGCACCGCTGGAAACAAGTGGAGGCGTCGGGGAGGCCTCGAAGCCAGGCGGCTTGGTGGGCGAGAGCAGTGGCGCCAGGAGGGAGTCCGGCGCACAGAGCTGGAGCAGCACTTGGCTTGGCCGTGCTTGCGAGAGTGGGGAGGGGCGGTCTTCACTTCTTTTGGACCGAGTCAATCGCGGGAGCACTGTTGTTGGCGATAGGGGAGGGGAGGCAAGCGGCGTGCAAGCATCCTGGGAACGACGCCTGCTACTTGTGAACTGCCTTCGGATTTCCCCGAAGAGGAGAGGATGGTGCAGTACAATAGAGATAAGTATTTCCCTCAGTTAAGAACCAAGGTTATCAATCCAGTAGGAGAATCACACAAAACCTCGTTAGCAGCACCTACACACACAAAAGCAAATACTTGCACCCAACGCAAACAAGAGGGTTGTCAATCCCCTTGGCGGTTACTTGCAGGATTAATTCTGATAGTGATAGATAGAAAAGTAAATTGCAAAACAAAAGCAAGGAAATAAAATTGCACCAAGGTATTTTTGAATTTTAATATATGATAAAAGTAGACCCGGGGGCCATAGTTTTCACTAGAGGCTTCTCTCTCGAACGCATAGCATACGGTGGGTAAACAAATTACTGTTGGGCAATTGATAGAAAAGCGCATAGTTATGACGATATTCAAGGCAATGATCATGTATATAGGCATCACGTCCGAGACAAGTAGACCGACTCCTGCCTGCATCTACTACTATTACTCCACCCATCGACCGTATCCAGCATGCATCTAGGGTATTAAGTTAATGAAAACAGAATAACGCCTTAAGCAAGATGACATGATGTAGACAAAGTAAACTCAAGCAATATGATTAAACCCCATCTTTTTATCCTTAATGGCAACAATACAAATACATGTCTTGTCCCTTTCTGTCACTGGGATATAGAACACCGCAAGATTGAACCCATCACAAAGCACCTCTCCCATTGCAAGATAAATCAATCTAGTTGGCCAAACCAAACAGATAGATCAGAGAGAAATACAAAGCTATAACAATCATGCATAAATAAGTTCAGAAAAGACTCAAATATTTCTCATGAATAATCTAATCATAAACCCACAATTCATCGGATCCCAACAAACACACCGCAAAAGAAGATTACATCGAATAGAACTCCAAGGAGATCGAGGAGAACATTGTATTAAAGATCAAAGAGAGAGAAGAGGCCATCTAGCTACTAGCTATGGACCCGTAGGTCTGTGGTAAACTACTCACACATCATCGGAAGAGCAGCAAGGTTGATGTAGAAGCCCTCCGTGATCGATTCCCCCTCCGGCAGAGTACCGGAAAAGGCCTCCAGATGGGATCGCGGAAGAACAGAGGCTTGCGGCGGCGGAAAAGTTATTCGAGGTGGCTCTCTGTTGGTTTCCCAATATTTGAGAATTTATAGAAGTGGAATTAGGTCAAACAGAGCCATGAGGGGCCCACAAGGCATCAGGGCGCACCCCCTGGGGTCGCACCCCGTTGCCTTGTCACCTCCTCGTGAGGCTTCTGGCCTCCTCCCAAAGCTTCCAGGGTCTCTTTTGTCTAGAAAAAAATCATCAAAAAGTTTCGTGGCATTTGGACTTCGTTTGGTACTGATTTCCTGAAACCAAAAAACAAGCAGAAAACAGCAACTGGCACTAGGTTAATAGGTTAGTCCCAAAAAATGGTATAAAATAGCATATTATTGCATATAAAACATCACGTATCAGTGCCGCGCCGAGCGCGGTGAGAGCTGGCGCGCCGGGCCGCGGCCACGTCCAGGAGCAGGCAGAGGAGGGGCCTGCACAGGGCGCAGCTCAAGGACGTGGGCCGCGTCCCCACTGGTAGAGCCGGAGCCCAGGAGCACCACAGATGGCGCAACATCAACAGCTGGCTCGGCGGCACGACGACGGCCTCCACCATCACGGCGGTCATCACGCCCATCATCGCGGCGGTTGTCGCGTGACACGTCCCTCGGATGACGTGAGAGGCTTCGCCTGATGCGGTCGCTCCAGCCCTCGCGGCTTCGCGAGCTGTCGCGCTCGCGGCGGTCCCTGTCGTCACGGCCGCATCCAGGATCATCGTCGTGGTCGCGCCTGCGGTGCTCAATAGGGTGTGTGATGCGCTCCCGAGGGTCGCGCGCCTGCCTCTCGCCATCGATGACGCCCTTCTGGTAGGTGCACCCCTTGGAGACGATCTTGGGCCCTTGCGTGGGGTCTTCGTGGATGGAAAGGTGAATAATCACCCTCCGCTCCAGGCCACGACGATCGACGATCGGCTGTTCCCCCGCGCGGGCCGGCAGAGTCACCCAGTTCACGCGTGGCACGTTTGCCGGTGATGCCGTCCACGCCCACACCCCCAGGACCTCCGTGTCCGTCTTCAGCTTAGACGCGGTCTTGATGTAGTCGTTGGAGCACCCCGGCCCGATGGCCTGCGCGACGGCGAAGTCGTCCCACGCCTGCAGCGGGAGCCCATCCAGGCAGAGGCGGACGTGGTGGACGAGGTCCACATTCTTCGAGTGCGCTTCGGGCCGCCATGGACGCATCTGCAGCCTAGTGTCGCGAAACTTCAGGTCCCGGCGCCCGGTCGCGTCGGCGCAATGGTGTTGGTGGAAGAAGCACACCAGGTAGGCCTCTGGGAAGTGCTTGACGACGGACACGTCCTCCGCCAGCATGCCCATCTCCGCGACGATGGCATCAGCGATGTGTTGCGTGGATGCCCTGAGGTCGTGGTGCCAAGCAACCGCAACGTTGGAGCCCAAGAGCGCCGCCTCTTGATGCTTGGCCGGGTTCGCGTGGATCATGGTAAACACCTCGGCCGGCCGCATCGAGTGGTCTCCATTCCACGCCATGGAGCGGGGAGGGGCTTGGGGGCTTGGGGACGAGGGGCACACAGCCGCCGCAGGCGCCGCACGCGGAGGAAAGGGGCGGCAGGGACGCCCACCAGAGGCAGAGGGGCGGCCGAGATGCGAGCCGGGGACGCCCGGACAGAGGTGCGGAGCAGGCTTGTTGAAGCAGTGCCGCGCGCGGTGGGCGGATTGGAAGCAGCGGCGGCAAGTGATTTGGTTGCAGCACTTCGCTTGTTGATGGTGAGGGGAGAGGCAACGGAAGCACAACCCTTTAATCCAATCCGGGATGGGCTGGCGCGCCTTGAATGGCGCTGCAGGAAAAGCCGGCCGACGCGGCCGACGGGACGCGACGGTGACCCAGCCGTCCTCCGCCTCGAGCCCCGCAGCGGCCGCTCGCGATGAAGGAGCATTCAGAGCACCCGCACCCCCGCCACGAACTCGATCCGCCTGATACGTCTCCGTCGTATCTACTTTTCCAAACACTTTTGCTCTTGTTTTGGACTCTAATTTGCATGATTTGAATGAAACTAACTCAGACCGACGCTGTTTTCAGCAGAACTACCATGGTATTGTTTTTGTGCAGAAATAAAAGTTTTTGGAATTGGATGAACGTTTTGGAGATTTTTTATGGAATAAATAAAAAATACTGGAGCAAAGACCCACTGGAGGGGGGCCACCAGGTGCCCACGAGGCACCAGGGCGCGCCCACCCCCCAGGGCGCGCCCTGGTGGCTTGTGGGGCCCACGTGGCTCCGCTGACCCTAATCTCAGCACTATAAATTCCTATTTCCCGAGAAAAAAATCAGGGAGGAAGTTTCATCGCGTTTTACGATACGGAGCCGCCGCTACCTCCTGTTCTTCATTGGGATGCCAGATCTGGAGTCCGTTCGGGGCTCCGGAGAGGGGGATCTTCCGTCATCGTCATCATCAACCATCCTCCATCACCAATTTCATGATGCTCACCACCGGGAGTGAGTAATTCCTTCGTAGGCTTGCTGGACGGTGATGGGTTGGATGAGATTTATCATGTAATCGAGTTAGTTTTGTTAGGGCTTGATCCCTAGTATCTACTATGTTCTGAGATTGATGTTGCTATGACTTTGCTATGCTTAATGCTTGTCACTAGGGCCCGAGTGCCATGATTTCAGATCTGAACCCTTTATGTTTTTATGAATATATTTGTATTCTTTATCCGATCTTGCAAGTTATACGCACCCGCTATGTGTTATGATCCGCATACCCCAAGGTGACAATAATTGGGATTCTTTCCGGTGATTACCGTAGTTTGAGGAGTTCATGTATTCACTATGTGTTAATGCTTTGTTTCGGTTCTCTAATAAAAGGAGGCCTTAATATCCCTTAGTTTCCTTATGGACCCCGCTGCCACGGGAGGGTAGGACAAAAGATGTCATGCAAGTTCTTATCGCAAGCACGTATGACTATATACGGAATACATGCCTACATTACATTGATGAATTGGAGCTAGTTCTGTGTCGGCCTAGGTTATGACTGTTACATGATGAATGTTATCCAACATAATCACCGATCCAATGCCTACGAGCTTTTCACATATTGTTCTTTGCTAAGTTACTATTGTTGCTACTACTGTCACAATTGATACCAAACTATTGCTGCTACCGTTACCGTTACTGTTACTATTATTGCTATTGCTATCAAACTACCATACTACTGTGCTACTGATCACTCTGCTGCAGATATTTAGTCTCCAGGTGTGGTTGAATTGACAACTCAGCTGCTAATACTTGCAAATATTCTTTGGCTCCCCTTGTGTCGAATCAATAAATTTGGGTTGAATACTCTACCCTCGAAAACTGTTGCGATCCCCTATACTTGTGGGTTATCACCGCCCAGCTGGTGGAGTAATTGCGCGTCTCCTGCCTTGCCGATGCGGCATTGATGGCATGCGCTTGGTCAGCAGCAGCATCGTGAGCCTCGGCGTGGAGCAGCTCAGAAGGAGTCTCGGGCATGCAAGACACCTCCCGCGGGTCGCGCACCGGCCCACCCGGCGGAGGAGGCGGCGGCGTGGCCAGCATCCGATCCAGATCGAGATCTGGCGCAGCGCAGAGCCCAGCGGACGCGGGGGATGGGAAGGCCCACAACAGGGAAGGAGTGGCGAGGCCGTGGGGTGGGCGCCGGGGAGAGCATGGGTGGGTGGCCGAAGGCGCCGGAGTGGCGACCGCCGGGGATGGCCGGTGGGCTACAGGGGCGGGGTGGAAGCTGTCGCGAGAGCGAGAGCGTGGGCGAGACATTTTTTTTAACGCCATTCCATATATGTGTGCGCTAGCCAATAGACATATATCCACTTCTGGGCAATGCCCAATCTGTGAGACACATGATGAGGATGTTGAGCATATGCTCATCAAGTGCAGCCGGGCTAATCAAATCTGGAGGCATTTGGGTCTACATGAAACAATAGATTCGCCACTTGATCCTACAAGATCGGGAGCCGAAGTTTAAGAGATGATTTTGTGCGACCCTTTGCACCAAAGGAGCTACATGGGCGTTGTTGATTTACCGGAGATGGTGGCAGTTTCATGCTGGTAAATCTGGTGGCAACGGTACCTGATTGTTCGCGAGGATATTCAACCTCCCGATCGCACGGCTACAACGGTTCAGGCCCTAGCGCTTAATTTCGTCAAAGTGGCATCGAAACCTGCGACTACACCTAGGCTCAACTGTTGGAGGAAGTCTTTATCTAGATATTTGGCCATGAATGTATATGCTTCTTTCTCTGAAGGTGAGCACACAGGCTCTTGTGGTGCGATTATAAGGGACAACGGAGACATGTTTGTGGCAGCATCTACATCAAAACTTGAACATGTTGTGGACATTGTCTCGGCTGAATCAGCTGCTCTGGTTGAAGGACTGAAACTAGCTCTTTCTATTGGGTGCAATTCTATTTTCATTCAGATGGACAACCTAGTGGTGGTTGAAGCTCTCAAACACAATACTGGAGCACCTATTCTTCATGAATGTAGAAGCTTGTTGGAGGATTTCGGGACGGTATCCATTGAGCATTGTAATAGAGAGTCAAATTCTGTAGCTCATGTGCTAGCACAACAGGGACGGGATGATCCACCTTCTGTGTTGTTGGACCCTCCCCCTCTTTTATTTCTCTTTTGTTAACAGACGATGTAAGTGTAGTTTAAATTAATAAAGCTAGCCATGAAGGTCTTTCTTTAAAAAAACAACGACACTTATTTTGGAACAGAGGAAGTAGTACATACATACATAGTATAGATTACTATAATATTGATATTACTATGCAGTTAGTGCCTAATTAAAGATAATAATTACAAAATTTGGACTATGTTAAAAATTCTCTTTGATATCTAGATTTTCCAAACTATCATTCTATACCGAATGGAGGGTGTAACTCAGATAACCGTAGAGCATGTGCTCGAAATGGCATATGTCTCATGATGTTCACGTCTCTAACTGCGCCGGTCTCACTATCCCACCCAATAATGTTTGTCGTGGAGTTAGAGCAAAACTAGCAGAGTCGCTTAATTGGTAGCCTTGGGAGCGCGCTCCATAACGTTAAAACCAAGGCTGGAAGGCTAGATATGGACGACACTGCATGAACTATGACGATTCTGACAGGTATGGTGACTATGCTAGTGTTTTTGTTGTCAAAATCGTCGTATTGGCAGTTATTTATTATGACGATTGGGTCAGTATGACGACTCTACTAGAATTGCGATTAGGGCATCTCCAACGACAACCATCAAATATACACTCTCAAATGTCCACGGATATCCGGCCGTTCAACGCAGTACCTCAAAATGTTCCACATTTCGAATATTTTAAACACGAAACACGGCGGGGTCCTGGGGCGCTTCCTCGGCAGCCGCGAAGACGGTTGGTGGGATGCAAGCCCTAGGCGGCGGACGAGCTTCGACTTCTTGCCATCGACGGCGGGAAGCACGTGAGAAATGACTACGGGGCCGGCAGCAACGGTCACATGGGGATGCCTTCCATGGCGTCCCAGTGTTCGGCGGTGTTACGGCGGGAGGTGATTTAGTGGCGGAAAATTCCAGGTCGGGGCGGTTGGGCCCGCCGCAGCGTTTTTCGTTTTCGATCTGCCATTAGTGGATTGATATATTTACCAATTCTATAGCAAATTTTAAGGCTATGGACAAAAACTTTTTGGTCCCCATGCATATGTTGGTCTGCTGTCGAAGCCGTTCCTTTTTTGCCCAAAAGACCAAAACAAATTCTGGTTTTTGTTTCAGCTGCCTTCTTTGGTCTGCCGTTGAAGATGCTCTTAGATTTTGCCTCCATTGCAGCGTGAAATCGAAGGAAAACACTGCTACTGAGCAGATGGAAAGAGAGCAGGAGAAAAATTAGGCAGGAAGCAAAGCTGAGTGGGTGCCCGTGCACCCCTCCCCTGAGATAGACGGCGCCGTCTGCAGCACCTTCGCCCAATCTCGTCACCGGCCGTCCTGTCCCCGTGAATTGCCTGCCCATACGTCTCGCCAACGAAAGACAGCACACAGACAGGGCCGACACCAACAACGTCGTCGCGGCAGCACCAGACCACCACACCAGTCGACCGCCGCTCGCGCCTCGCGCTGCCAGACATGGTATTTTATCTGTTGGTTGCGGCGTCCCGGTCGCAGCTGCACGGCAGGCACTAGTAAGTACGGATCCGTGCTTTTTTTAAGGGTTAAAGTACGGATCCGTGCTGAGAGGGCTGGTAACACGGCAGCAATTCCGCACACGTGCTGGTCTAGTCAGCACAGAAAGACAATACAAAACCCTATATAAATTTAAAGATACATACTGTGTGTTGTACTGATGTATTTTTTCTCTATCTATCTATATATATATACATGCAGTTCTCCTGCATGGTTCGAGAAAAAATGGTGGTTAATGTTTTGAAAATTTGACAATCATATTATTTTTTTGCAGTCTTGTTAAGTCTCAGTCGACTGAGACTTCGTTAAGTCTCAGTCGTGCTATATCTGTGAGATCTTACATTGAGATTCATGTAATTTTTTTTTCAGTTTTTCTTTTTCTCTCTAGCATGTTATGTCACTTGACTGAGACTTGATTAAATCTCAGTCGACTGAGACCTAGCCACACCCATTTTTTTTAGGGAAGAGTAACAATCATATATTCAATCAAAAGAGTAAAACACATCGGAGAACCTAAATTTTTATTTTAAAGGTACCAAGGCCCTAATCCTTTTTTTTACTGGCCAGGGGCCCTAATTCTGAAGAAGACAAAAAAATGGAAGAAAACAAGAGCACGAAACCTCCTTCAGCATCCCAAGAACACATGCTAGCACCACTCTCCAAACACAAGATAATGCAACGACCCCAGATAATGCGACTCAAGACGATACCATGTTGCTTGCATTATGCAGTTCTGGACAGGATGGCATACCACCAGGGCTTGAGCATCCTTGTCCACTGGAGAGTCAACGGCAGCTCCCTCCCTCCGGCTGAGATAGATACACCGCCAAAGCTGGTTTGCCTTGCTTCCGACGTTTCATCGATGCCCGAGCCTCCCAACTAAGCTGCAGGCAAAACCGCAGATCTGCATCCCACTGAAGCCCTTGGTAGATCATGAGTGGTCAGGCTAGGCAGTCTGCACAAGTTTCAGGCGCAGAAGCGCAAAAACTGTCCCTGTTTATGTAGCTTCCCTGGGCATGCAGTGAGTTGAATTGCTGGATTGACAAGTTGACTGAACTGGCTGCACGATTATTTTTGCTCGGAATAAATGGGCTAGGATGGCCACATGATGTTTACACGACGCACAAAATTTCTGAATTATTTCCAGTGCAGTATGAGCGCGAGGCTGTATCAGAATCTAGACTAAGCCAAGGATGGGCGGCTCAAAAGCTGCAAAATTCCTACAGCCGCAAAATTTACAAGTTGAGAAACTTGGGAGGGGAGCTCCCCACCGTCATATTCTCATTGCTTCGACTGTCGATATTATAACATCTGGCAAGGCACACATGGAATCATCATCCGTGCGGTGAAGCGACCTGCATCATAAATGGAGCAAGCAAATTAATGGATTGGACAACAGAATCGGAGGCATACCGAACGTATGGGGATATATCTAGGTTTGAAGTCAAACTGTCTGACCAAAAAGAGCCATGGTGCTCCCAAGTGTCACCACAAGCTACTTCTAAAATCACACCCCGACGGAGGTACTCAAAGAGTAGAATGAGAATCGCATTCGGCAACGAAAAAGCGAAAAGGAAAATGACGGCAGGCAGCGATATTTTATTTAGGAAATACATTTTGTCGCGAGCTCATTTATGACCCATTTTCCATTATGATGAAGTCAACAAAATGAACAAGAGATCAAGACTTGGCTTATCATAGTCCATCTTGAGCAGCTTAGAGAAACAAATAAAGTGCATCAGATCAGCGATCCCTTAACTCATACGGCTAGCTCATGTTGGTGCTTCAAGTCTCAAAAATCAAAATGCACATTTAGCTCATTAAAACTTGCCAAAGGGGTTCATTAATGATCCAAATCATGTTGAGCTAGCCCTGACCCCTTACATGGTCAAACGAATTTATCCACGAGGTATCCTAAGTCAGCATAAGCCCACATGTCACACTCCTTGTTCTCTCTATCCTGAGTATTCTCACGGCCTCAAGCCTGACACTGGCGAGCCCATGTTGCCCCAACGCTAGAGCATGGGTCTCTTGGCGCACCCCTATCGCCACACCCACCAACTGTGATCTCCCTCCGTTAGCCACCTGTCTCATCTAGGCTGCGTCATCCTGCAGACGCTTCATAGGGCACAGCGTCCCCCCTCCTCTTCCAGCGGCTTTTCCACGCATATATGGTCACTTGGCCATCCTCAGTGCCTTGCCTGTGCATTGCAGTGGCACCTCAGCCGTCGGGTCGTGCTCCTCCAATGATGGGCTATTGGCTCTGATCCCCCCCCCCCCCCCCAAATCGCTTCAGAGACAGATTTATTTGAGGTTTTTCTATGCGAGATGATGTCCGTGGCTTTGCTTCATGGTTTCATGGTTCTTCTCCTTTAGTTTATTCTCTAACCATGGATGAGTTCTTTGATGCGTGAATATGTGGCTTGGCTCGAAACTATGTGCTATCCTGATTTGGGAAGCTTCCGAATGTTTCCAAAAACTAGTGTTTGGATAGAGGCTTGCTGGTGCTGTTTGGTTGGAGAGCTATCGTGGCGCTAAAAATGATGGTTCCGATTGTGGCCATACAAAGCTGCTGCACTAGTCCCTAAAGCATGCCTATGGTGGCAGCGAGAGCATAGAAGGAGGTGGGATGGTGGTGGTGATCGGCGGCAGTTTGTCGGTGCTGGGCTCAAGGCCTGTATCTGGACGAGTACAGGAGAGAGGAAAAAGATTCGCTGGCATGCAGGCACTGCCAACTAGGATGCCATCTGGTCACTGTCTACGTGTCACATACTCCCTCCTTTCCGGTTTATTAGGCTTATCTCATTTTCTTGCTTTTTCCGTTTTGTTAGTCCAACTTTCATTTCTCTCCCATCACTTTTTTACATTCCGAGGCGTATTAAATTGATGCATGCAAGAATAAATAAGGAAACTGACCAATGCATGTAAGCATTTCTAATCATTTAGTGCTCACACATGCATGCACCGTAGTTAACGTAGATTAAAGTTTGAGTAGTTTTGTAAAGTATGAGATACATTCCTCCACTCAAACCATCCACCTTGGTTGATGAGATTTCAGATTTCAGCCCTCTAAACCAGAAGGGAGGGAGTATGCAGTCAACACTAGCCCAACACAATTTGGACCTCCGGTGAATCCCTTTAGCAAGCGCAGGAGTCAATTGTGCATTTTCAGAGTAGGAGACTAAAGTGAGCGCATTATGCAAGTTGAATTGCTGCAGATGCACTTTACTACATAAAGGATGTTAAAACATGTTGTGGTACCTTCATTATGAGCTTCTATGAAATGGGTTCTCATGCATATTGGAAAGCGATGTGTCCTGCATTTGATCAAGAACTTATATCAGCGACAATGAATAAAGGAAATTCATTTTCCACATAAGAATGTTGAGAGTTGAGAGTTAATTACTTGAATCCTTGCATTGATGTTTTGGAGCCCATGGTGATTTGCAGAAGGTACAGAGACATTTAATGATGACCTGTTATCATTTGCTGCATGGCCTTGGCTGTCTTCATCTGTAGACTTGGCAGTCCTTCTCCATCGCTTCAACAGATATATTTGAGGCAACTCTTTGATATTTCTGTAATCGAGCACCTTCAACATGTGACAACATGGAATACCCATAAACTCAAACTTCTTACAAGTGCACATACAAGAGTTATCACTTGAGTCGAATCTAACAAAGTGTTCCTTGGGCTTCTCAGAGGGAGCAACTTTGTAGTCAGAGGTTGTTCCGGCCTCTCCACAACAGAATAACACAGAGTCCATGAACAGTTCAAACTCTTTACGAAAAATCTCAAACACCACTGGTGTGTACGTATGGGAAGTTTGCTTTAACATCTTGGCCGGGGGTATTCTTGGATAACTTTGACTAGCTTGGAAGTCAGCTTGGAGCTCAGCGTAGCGATGCTCATCTACTGCTCTTTCATAGTGTTTGAAGAAGGACAGCAGATCCAGTTGAGGGCTCAAGAATTTCTTCAAAATGCTACTAAAACTCTCAGCTTGAAGGGAACTTATTATGTCAGCACAAAATATATGCCTATCATATGCCAATGCCCATCTTTTCCTTTCGTCAAACAGTTTAGACAGCCACTCATTATGTCTAAGATCATATTTTTCTAGCATACTTCTCCAAGCAAAGACAAATTCTTCCTCTTCCTCGTAGCCAAAGACACATTTGCTAAAATCCTTTGCAAATGTCTTTGAACCTTGGAAAACTTGATTCAGGTGCTTAACAGAATTCTGATATACATGCCAAGCACAAACTCGTTGAGTAGTATTTGGCCAGGCGGCAGCCATTGCACTACTCAACTGAATCGATTGATCTATTAAAGCTACAGCTGGTTGTTTTCCATGCATTGCGATCTTAAAACTCTCAAACAGCCACTTATATGACTCAAATGATTCATCATAAAGCATAGCTGCACCGAAAATAATTGTTTGTCTGTGATGATTCACGCCAAGGAATAATGCCAATGGCCTGCCATATCCATTTATCTTGTAAGTTGTGTCTAGACATAGTACATCGCCAAAGTAGTTGAAGTCATCTCTAGATTTTGGGTCTGCCCAAAAGAAGTTGGTTAGCTTGTCATCCTCATCAATCTGCATGGTATAAAAGAACGAGGGGTTATCCATTTGCATAGTCTGCAAATATTTTAATATGGCCCCACCATCACCAGGTTGCATTGCCTTCGTGCGCTTTGACCGGAGATAATTCTTGTAATCTGCTGGGAGGAGAGAAATACTTCGAAGGAAACCAACTTGTCTCACAACAAGATCACCAGTTGCTTTTGTGGTTGGTGTCACTACGGAATCATCTGACAGTTCTGCTTCCCCAGACTGAAGTTCTGTCAATATCCTTTGTGACCTTAACATATGCATCGTCGAAGGAGGAGCCAGCTGATGATTGTGCTCTGCTTTAAAATAAGTGACCCTGTATTTACACTCTGGTGTGACTTTAATAATCAGCCGTGCTGGACAGCCAATTCTTGTATCCAACCTTGGCTTCTTTGCCTCCAATGATTTTTTATCCCTATTGTAACCCTCTCTTGAGCATACAAAAGTCCTTACTTTGGTGATATTTTCAGAAGATTTATGTGACGTGCTTTTTCGAACACTAAAGCCAACATGCCCAGCATATTTATTGTAGAATTCATATGCTTTTTCCTCGCTCTCAAATTCCATGTCCACCTCAGGAACAAGCTTAGCAAGTGAAGCCTCATCTATAGGTGGTTCAGCTTCTATCATCCTTCTCATTTTGCCCTGGAGAAGCAATCATACATAACTTAGTAAAAGCAAAAATACACTTAATTGTACCAGAACTTTATCTGGACCCAAAACAGGAAGAAAACGGCAAAGATATCAGCATGCTAGGGCCAAAATGTTAAATTTCAAGTCTGACAGCAAATCTGCTTCTTTTTTACCAGTACCAAGCGCCATAAGATGTTTAAATATAATACACTAAATCAAAAGTCTGTAATCAAGAAGAAAAAAAGCTTTTTATTTTTGTGATTTTAAGGCAAAGGGGTGCTTATTCTCTACGAAGATCTTAACAAGGCACAATGCAGGGACATAGCTTAAAAATTAAGGAAGGGAACACCGAGAAGATTTCATGAAGGGAAACCCTGCATGTATTTTAAGATTCAAGGATTATGGACTTCCTGGATCAGGAATTCTCATTGGAAATGAGTCAAAATTGCACAAGAGTAGCAGGCAGCCAAACAACTAGACACATGGAACTGATTTTAACATAATTCCCAGAAGTTTAACTTTCAGCATTCAAGGGGAAGGGTAGTTCTTACGTAGCATAAAACTTGCTGTAAAAATACCAGCAATAACACCGTTACGGAAAATCGGAATTGGCTAACCATATGTTAGCTCTTTGCCTGGCTACTACAATATCTCTTACGAGTTAGGCTCACGTTGCGAAAAGACTCACAGAATACACAACACAAGAAAACGATTATAGGATGATTGCCTCAGAAGGTAAGATCGCGGTTTCACCTTCCTGTAAGCGATGCCACAAGCATTGCAAAGAGTTCTCGGGCCATCAGGGCCACGTCGCATATGGGGTGTTGCATTACCCGATATACCACACCGCAGGCACCTAATCAAATAGCAGAAAGTTGTCAGGATGATGATAAGTGCAAACATACAGTTGAACTGAAGCCACTTCTGCAACACGAGAAGCAAAAACAACTGAACTTGAACAAGTGGACTGTAACTGTTTCATCAGCATCAAACAGGAACACCGCCAGAGGCAAGACCATTTCGCCGGTCAACAGTATCACCAACGGTGAGCAAGCCCAATTCCGAAGTTAGTTAGCAAGTGATAGCGGAAGCACTTGGGCGCGCACGTACCGGACGTGGCCGTCGAGGCTGTCGTCGGCGGCGTTGTCGCGGTGGAGCTCCAGCTCCTGCTCCGCCGGCACGGAGGCGTACGGGTGCATCTCCCCTCCGCCTCCGTCCGAGGCCACCAGCATGTGCATCATGGCATCACCACCCTGCCACGGCGGCCACGCTCACATGAAGAAAATTCACCAAAGATACCCGAAAAATGGGGAAAAATTAGTTGAATTTGTACCTTGAGAAGCGCTGGCGAGTGGTTTGGGACAAAATCTCGCAGGAATTTTTGAAAACCTCTTTGTTTGTGGGAATTGGAGCTAGGGTTTGGAGCCAAGCAGATGAGCGGAGTGGGGATGGGGAGGGGGTGACGGGATCCGATGCGCCGGCGCGGTAGGTGGCCTCGTGTGGTCTCATCGGCCACCCGACACGTGTACGTCCAGGATCTCACATGGGCTGTACCCATTCCCCCTACGTGCTCACTGACATAACGGGCCCACGGCACGTGGGTCCCGCCCGTCATAAGCCTCTCCCCCCACAGCCGCAATCGAAGAACCCGAGAAGCGAAGCCGAGAAGGGGACAGCAGCGGGCGAGAGAGGCGAGGAGAGGACATCGCCGTCGCCATGAGCGCCCTCAAGTTCTGCAGCAAATGGTGAGCATCCGTCTCCGAAGTTTCCTCCCCGGTGATCCAAGGAGCTAATCAATGGTCGTTTAATCCAATGTATCCTTTTTGTTGCGTTTCTTTTCCTGCAGCGACAACATGCTGTACCCGCAGGAGGACAAGGAGATGCACACCCTCCTCTACGCCTGCTCGAATTGCCAGCACCAGGTGGTCGCCTTGTTCCTTCTCAGAGGATGAATTGCCTCGTGTTTGGAGTTGGTTGTTCATCCACGGAACGAAACCCTAGGTTCGGTTGGGGATTGGGGTTGGCGGGGCTGATTTGGAACGGTATGCTAGGTTGAACTCGTGGGTTTGATCTAGGTTTAGTGATCCGGTGACTGATGGTGGCTACGGATTTTTAGGATTTTTAGGTTTGGTTGTGATTTTGTTGGTTTGTTCTCTTAGAGCAACTCTAGCAGAGTCGCCATATTGGTGCTCTCCATAACGCGAGCGCGCTCCATAATATTATGGAGGCTGCCAAGGCAAAGGCCCAATATGGCAAGTTTCGTCTCGTCGAATCTCACTATATTGGCATCGAATTGGCGCCATTTGGCGCGCTCCCTCTCCGCCACAAAATCCGCCTGTGCCTCCTTGTAGGGTTGCTTGACGGCCGAGATCCTCCCTTTACTGTTTACCGTCAAGTTGTCGTTAATTCTGTTTACTGCCACTTACCTGAAGGTTAAAACCCCGCCTATATAAGCTGGGCTGTGGCTAGGTTGCGTTTATGATTTTTATTCCCCATTTCCGCCATGATGGCAAGAACATCTACAGATACAATTACTCTATGAAATCAATGGCCCTCTTGATTTGGCCTTATAAATGCTTGATTCCACTGTGAGATCTCTCGATTTACTCTCCAATTAGGTAGGATTGCTACTGGGATCTGGCACCATTGTTCTAGAATAAATATAGGAAGTGATTTTTTGGCCCTTTGTAGTTGTTTTCTGATGCGTCTTGATCTTCTTTGTGAAATCCTCAAGAATTAAATCAATACAATGAGCTGCACGTGGAGTCCATTTTTTTTCTCTTTTCCATCAGCTACTCACCAGCTGCGTTATAGTTAGCTGCATTGTTTGTTACAACTTGAACAACATTATCTTTTCCTACTTTCCCAAAAATATAATCTAACATTTCAAACACTCTGTCGGCTGTCTTAGAAATGTCAGAAGTATTGACAGAGGCGAGAAAGACCGTACTTTTTGGGCCATTCACTAAAAAGTTGCATATGGTTCTTCTCTTTCTATCTGTCCAGCCATCAGACATTATTGTACACCCTGTCTTCTTCCTCTGTTCTTTGAATTCAGAAAGCAAATTCTTTGTTCTCTTAACGTCCAGCTTGAGAAATTTTACCCTCACTTCGTGATATGATGGAGGTTTAAAACCTTTACTGTAGTTTTCAATCATTTCAATCATCTTTGCCATTCTGAATCCTTGACAACATTAAAATGAGATAGAATTGTTATAGAGGACCCGGCAAATTTGGGTGCAAGCCTCTTTTTTTTTTAATGTAATATACTGACTCACTGTTGTTTGAGCATTGCGCTTGTTAGTGAAACAATTTGTCACAGCCTCATCTTCAATGTTGTCAGCTGGAGTATTCTCTTTTATGCATCTGTTTCCTCCATTTCTAAGTTAAACTTCCTCTTCTTTGCATCAATTTTTCTGCTTGGATTCCCCAAAATTTTGAAGAACTTTTTTCGAACATCATCAGGTACTTTTTCACAATGCTCAACATTAAACCTAGTCCTCGCCAAGTGATGCTTCAGTCTGTAAACACCCCATTTAATAAGAAGGCAATATTTGCATCTAATTGCCTTCTTCTCATGATCAATTTCATCTCCATGGTCCCAGCCAGGGCCAGTCCGATTTTCACGAGCATTCGTCTTCTTAGGTTTACTACTTTTGGTAGGACAGTGGCTGACTTTTCCATTATACAAATAGAACATTTAGAAGAGTTAGGTACCAAGCTATATAATTATTTAATCTTGTAGGTACTTAATCTAGCAGTGTTCGTACTAGTAGGTAACCTGTGCAACAAATCAAGGATGCCCCTCAATGTTTAATGGCTGTTGCTTCACTCGTCGTCAAGGGAGAGTCTGCTGGGGACGACCGTGTGTGGGAGCCTGGCAGCCTACACTCGTCGAGGTTGCCGTACGTGCTGCCGGCGGCCTGCAGCCCTACAAGCCGGTGAAGCCACTAGAGAGAGAAAAAACGAGATTGGGAGACAAGCACAAGCAGACGGCTAGCACCAATGGGAATGAATTTAGCGTATTAATACGACTGCTGCATGATAATAATCTACCATAGAACATAGATGGATGGCCGAGATTGAAAGAAAACTGAGTTGCTTAGAATCTGGATTGGCTCGTGATTTCACACGACCAGATGCGCGATTCAATCCCCCGAACTTGGATTTAGACTGTGAATCTCTACTATTTAATGGGAGTTTGTAAGTCGTCGTCCCCCCCCCCCCCCCCCCGCGGGCCCCACCGATCGAAGGATCTTCCCATGATTCTCTATTTCCTTTTACTGACCGCAACCCCACCCAGTTTGGTAAGTGTCGATTCAATCAAATCTCCTTCCTTTCTTAGGATGCACTCACGTGTCTCCCCGGCAGATCCACTGCCATAAAAAGCAAATCAATCATCAATCAAAAATTGTCTCCAGCAGCCCCAGCCGGTTCACTACCATACATGGCAAATCAGTCTATCTACATCTATCTATCTACACTACCTAAAAAAGACATAACGTTCCCATTTCGCTCAACCTTCGTCCGCCTCCATCCCATGCTTAGCACACCAATAAAACCAGGGAAAACCGGCCCGCTACAACCCATTCATGCACGCCTCCCCTCTATTCCCTCCACACACTGGGTTTATTTCTTCAAGGTTAATCAAGTCTTTGTTTTTTAGAGAAAGAGATAGATGGGTTGGTGGAAGAAGAGAAATTATTTAACGGTAAATCAAATCGACAATACCGCCTAATGTACATGAGTATTCTAAAGGTATATGTTAGACATGATTGATGTAACCATTAGAGTGTGTATGCCCCAGTTGCAACGCATGGGCAATTAGCTAGTATTAGTAATACATGGACTAGTGGCTAGAAATACTCAGGTAGTTTAGTTAGCATTCAAGGCTTAATGAAATCCTGCAGCTATGGACCTGAGCCATATGCATTGAAGCCCAACCAAAAAAGCCCATGCGATTTAAGGCTTATAATCAAATCCTTCAGCTTTTGACCTGAGCCGTATGCATGTCTTTTGGTTTTTCCGTTTACTCTGCCCATGACCTAGCGCCGCATTTTGCTCAGCGGCTCAGATCATAGATCGATTGATCTTTGGTTTTCTGATCTCATTTATCCATGGAGTCGCCAAGGCCGAAGGCCGAGGATACATGGACGATTCCGTGGCGCTGTCGTGCTACGGTGCTAACCCCAGGCCGTTCCGTCTCTATTCTTCCTGTTGTGTCCTGATCAAACACTAGATTAAAGGTAATCTATATCCACATTTGAACACTAGTAGCCAGTGCCTTCTTTTGATGAATTTAGTTCATCTAGTATGGTTAATTAGTTCCCCAACAATGGCGGCCGGAGATGGAAGGAAATGGCGGCCTTACCGTAGAAAGAGAGAGAAACCCTAGCCGCCTTTGTGTGGGGGAGAGGAGAAAGGACGAGGGGATCGCGTCTCCCATGTCGGCTTACTTGAGTTTATCTTGCCAATAATGTTTCCACAACATATCTTATGATATCAGCCTCTGAAAAGAAAGATTTCCTATCTTTTCTTTCAACTCAGGGGAAATACGGCCGGGAAGCAAAACCAGATTGCTGTGCCATATGAAGGATAGCTATACTAATTCGGTATACTCAAAATACACATTTGGTACAAAATTGACCTAACGCTTCGATATATTTCCCGCTGAATATCCCTGATCCCTTTTCCCGGTGGTCTGAAGAAAGCAGCAATCAACATGACTTTCCTAATCCTCCCTTCCTTTCAGGAAGAACGTGAAATTCGTTTTCCTTAAATGGGAGCCAAAGCAGGGAAATCAAAGTGGCTAATTTTTGAATTAAATAAAAAGCAAAATATACAAACTCTGAAATCAATAGTATAATTAAGCAATTGTTTTCTTGTAATATCCTTTTCAAATCTCAAACTCAAGGGAGAAATTTGCTTCTTATCTTTTCTTTCTAAAGATTGACGAATCAAATAACACTTAAAGAGTTGCTCCTTACAAGAACAAAACTGAGATGACTGTCAATTATGTGCACAAGATGTTTTTTTTTGTGTGTGGTGATGGATGAGCTTTTTTTGTTGTTTGTATTCTTTTCAGTTACGCTGAATTTGAAAATGTTTGATCCTTTTAACATCTTATAATTTTTTATCATGAGTTTTCTCATAGACTGACTAATAATTGACATATGCTGAAACCACTGACAGGAGATTGCTACTGATACTTGTGTGTACAAAAGGGTTCTTCGTAAATCTGCTGATGAACCTAAAGAGACCCTGAAAGACGCAGCTGCTGATCCTTCTCTGCCACGCACCAGAAGTGTTAAATGCTACAACTGTGGCTATCCAGAAGCTGCTTACTTCCAGGTCGGTAAATGAGCGTTGTTCACCTATGTTTATCTCTGCAGTTGTTGCTAAGGGTTACAAGTACCATCTGTACAGTACAGGTAGATGTTAGTAATAATACCAAACCATGACAATCATATGTTGTTTTCTTGCATCCTTTTCTGTTGATGTACATTTAGATTTACCTCGCTTCCTTGATCTGCAGGCCCCGACGAAGGGAGAGCAAGGCCTGACACTTTACTTCATCTGCTGCAGCCCTACCTGTGGTCACAGGTGGAGGGACTGACTGACTGACTGACTGACAAGGGGGGAGCCCTCCACAGAACGGAGTGTTAGTTCTTGGCACTGAAACTTGACTGGCCCTGTGTTGCTCATGACTTGTGTTCGCCTTAACTTGTTAGCTTGTGGTATCTGTGTTCCGAAGTTTAGGGTAACTTCGTCAATGTGAGCATACTGCTTCTGAGCTTGTTCTCTTCAATCTTTATATATGCAAGATGTTGGTTTGGCCTTGAAGAGTGCTTAGGATGTGGTGGCTATGCTTCTTCCCTGTTTCATTACCTAGGCACTTCTCGGCTCTCAGATTGATTTTTCTCCTGATTCTTTGATGATTGGACAAGACTCAGAATTTGCCTCTAATCTTCCTGATTCTTGCCATTGAAACTTGACCGGCTCTGTGGTGTTAGTGCACATGCCTGTAGTTTATCATTTGGAGTGCTGGTTACGAAGTTTCTGATGACTTTGCTGCTGTGGAACTTAAGGATGACTTTTTTGGGATGCAGTGCACTGCAGCTTCCTTGATTTTTTTTTGGCAAAACTTGAGTCTTTGTGATCTGTAGTTTCTTTTTTCTTTTCTTTTTCTTCGAGTGTGAAAATTAGAGACCTCCTTCAGAATCGCGGTGGCCGGTGGGGGGCGCCTGGTTTCCTCTTGGCGATTCGGCCACTTGGTGTGGCCGTGTGGGGCCTAGCGATGGGGCGTCTGCGGCCAGGGTGCACATGCATAGGAGATCACATGGTGCTCCAGAAACCTAGCCGCCAGAAGAAGCGTTTCAGTTCCTCTGCTCGGCCAGATCGGTGCCCACCTTTGGCTTCAGCGTCCTTCGTGGTGTCGGGTGGCTAGGAGCTTCAAGCTAGACTTGGGTGGTATGAATAGGTAGGTTCGGGAGTCTAGGGGAGGAAGTCAAGATGTGGCGGCCACCTCTCCATGAATAAGTCCTCTTTCCGTCTCTGTTCCAGCGGTGTGCCTTCATCAACCAACGGGGTACGCGTGGAGGTTGATCATGCAATGTGTTGGTTTTCCTCTCGGTAGAGTTATTTTTTTCTCGGAGAGGTGTACTACCTCTCTCCGTCCTGGTTTATTAGTCCCATTGTATTTAGGCGTATATTTTGACCATGATTTTAACTAATAGTAAAATAGTCGCTCCCTTGTTGGAGGCATCTATGTAGTTGCTCCCACCTTGCCTTTTCCAATGTGCTCCGGGGGAAACCTTGATCTAGTTTAGATCGGACGATGGCGACGGTATCCAGCGTCGCATTCTCTCTTGGGGGCATCGTCCTGGAGATGGACCCGTGGCTCGCGAGGATGTGTGTGTTGTATGTCGAAAGGAGTCGTCTGTATGGTTTTTGGGTCTGGTTTCCCTCATAAACTGAACCAACCTTTTTACCTTCTATCTATTCAATGAATTTAGCAGGAGAACTGCTAACATTCCAAAAAAAAAAAAAAAAGAATTGTCAAATGCGCCATGTGCAGCCACCCGGAAGCTGCATATTTCCAGGTTTATAAATGGACGTTCTTTACCAATGTTAACCTCTGGACTTTCTTGAAATACATTTCCGGGTCTGTAATGAATGTGGTGCGTGCATTTTGTTCTTCTCCTGCATCTGCACTTACGTTGGTACCTTGAATCTGCAGGGCAGGGCATGGGCGCTGTACTTCAAATGCTGCAGGCCCTGTGGGCTGTGGTCACAGGTGGAGGGAATGACACAGGGAGGAGGGTTCCACAAAGTCGACCGTGTGTTGTTCATGCTCGTGGTTGTGGAATGTGGACTGTGGTGTCTGGGTTCACCTTGGCTTGTAGTTCCTGATATGGAGTTGGTCAGATGACTTTTGCTGTTGTGGACGTACTGCATCTGGGGTGTGCTCTTCAGTCTTTAGGGCATCTCCAACGCCGACTCTCAAATCTCCCGCATCCGTCCGGACCGTGCTGTCCGGACGCGGTCCTGTATCGGTCCGCAGGGCGGTCCGGACGCGTTTTCTCCCGCAAACCGGAGTCAAACGTGGGGGAGCTTTGCGGGAGTCCGGACCGCTACTTCGCCCGCTTCTGACTGCCCTGGCCCACCAAAACCCACTCCTCCCTCTCGCGCGCGCTTCCCGCCCGGCGCCAGCTGCCCGCATTCATGCCGCTGTAGAGCGCGCCGCTCAACATTGAAGACGGCTCAGCGCGGACACGACCTCTCACTGCCTCCGCCATTGAAGCGGCGCGCCGGCCGAGGCCTCATAGGCGCTAGCCCAGGTTGTCGAGCGCGCCGCTCAACATTGAAGACGGCGCCAGGCGATCGCGGAGGAGAACAACGCCAGCTGCGCCTCCTACGCGCCGCCGACGAATCATCAGGCGGCCCGGTGGGACGACGACAACGTGGGCGCCACCATTTCCATCGTGGACCTCACGTCCACCGGCGACGGACAGGTCGCGGAATCCTCCGAGGATGAGTAGGGCACGGGAGGCGGCAGGGCCTGGTGTCCCATGTGGGCCGGTCCGTCTCCCGTGTTCTACTCTTCCTCGCCGGAGACCGCACCTTCACCTCACGGGTCTTATCGCCGGTGGTCATGAAGACGGCGGATGGAGGACGACACGGGCTCGGACGCGGGGCGTCGCCACCGTGTAGGATAGGTTTATGGTCGGATCTTTTTTCTTCTTCTAAATGTTCGAAATCTAATGAAAATCCGTCATGTTTGTATGAAATCCGACCGTGTTTGCATGAATTTCATCCGGTTTGTTGAAAAAGAGTTTGAAATGTATGCGACTAGCGTTGGATGACTGCTACTTGTAAACTGCGTTGGGATTTCCCCGAAGAGGAGGGGTGATACAGCACAGTAGAGATAAGTATTTCCCTCAGTGAGAACCAAGGTATCAATCCAGTAGGAGAACCACGCAGAACCTCGTGAATAGCACCTACGCACAAAGGCAAATACTTGCACCCAACGCGGGCAAGAGGGTTGTCAATCCCCTTGAACTCGTTATTTGCAAGGATTAAATCTTATAATGGTAGATAGATAAATTGCAAAAGAATATAAAAGTAAATAAATTGCAGCAAAGTATTTTAGGTTTTCTTTTTATATGATTTAAGTAGACCCGGGGGCCATAGTTTTCACTAGAGACTTCTCTCTCGAACGAATAGCATACGGTGGGTAGACAAATTACTGTTGGGCAATTGATAGAAAAGCGCATAGTTATGACGATATTTAAGGCAATGATCATGTATATAGGCATCACGTCCGAGACAAGTAGATCGACTCCTGCCTGCATCTAATACTATTACTCCACCCATCGACCGCTATCCAACATGCATCTAGGGTATTAAGTTAATAAAAACAGAGTAACGCTTTAAGCAAGATGACATGATGTAGACAAAGTAAACCCAATCAATATGAATAAACCCCGTTGTTTTATCCTTAATGGCAACAATACAAATACGAGTCTTGTCCCCTACTTTGTCACTGGGATATAGAACACCGCAAGATTGAACCCATCACAAAGCACCTCTCCTACTGCAAGATAAATCAATCTAGTTGGCAGAACCAAATGGATAAATCAGAGAGAAATACAAAGCTATAACAATCATGCATAAAAGAATTCATAAAAGACTCAAATATTTCTCATGAATAATCTGATCATAAACCCACAATTCATCGGATCCCAACAAACACACCGCAAAAGAAGATTACATCGAATAGAACTCCAAAGAGATCGAGGAGAACATTGTATTGAAGATCAAAAAGAGAGAAGAAGCCATCTAGCTACTAGCTATGGACTGGTAGGTCTGTGGTAAACTACTCACACATCATCGGAGGGGTAGCAAGGTTGATGTACAAGCCCTCCGTGATCGATTCCCCCTCCGACAGGGTGCCGGAAAAGGCCTCCAAATGGGATCGCGGAAGAACAGAAGCTTGCGGTGGCGGAAAAGTTATTCCGTGGGGCTCTCTGTTGGTTTCCCAATGTTTGAGAATTTATAGAGGTGGAGTTAGGTCAAAAGGAGCCACGAGGGTCCCACAAGGCATCTTGGCGCGCTCCCCTGGGGGCACGTCGGGTTGCCTTGTGGCTTCCTCGTGAGGCTTCTGGCCTCCTCCCGAAGCTTCTAGGGTCTCTTTTTGTGGCGCCCCGACTGATTACCACTGTAGCCAGACGGTCGCCGCACACACCAGCCCAGGAAATCACTCTGGCATGCGTGTTTACAACAAGTATCATGAACACAGGCATTTCTATTAATCGATATATAAGTCTTACATGATATTTTACAAGGGTGTTGGCAGCGGAAAAGCTCTATCTAAGGCAGCATAGTCTTGGTGCGGCTCCAATCCACAGGGATCTGATTGGGTCACTCTTCTAGCCCGCGAACACTCCGGCTCCTCGCTAGTGGACGTCGGATCCTTAGGTGAACCTGGCCAAATTGAAGGCCGCTGAGTACTTTTGAATGTACTCGCAAGTAAACCAAATAACATATACACCAAGCATAGCAATCCATGGCATTCAAGCATGCACTTATTATCTTAGCAGTATTAACTATCATGTTATGGCAGGATTATCTAGCAAGATTAATCATCTAGCAGTATTAATCATCATGTCATAGCAGGGTTATCTAGCATGACATCTATTGGAGTAAATACAGTAGGGTAAAGCATATCAAGTAAATAATCCATACTCCGAATATTCTCACGGTCCAAATCCGATCCAAACTTTGCGGTCATTCGACCGCTCATCTCATAGCCATCGCATGGCTAACATTCATACCTCTAACATCATCCGATGCCCATGCACCTTTGCTGCAAGTCTGTCCCAGCTTACCTTTCTCTGGTTCGTACTTAGTAACATCATATGGTTCATTCCTCCAAACTCGACACAGACCAAATAGTGTGACCTAGTACGAACTGTGTCCCATGACCGAGGACGCGGCTATTCAAATAGATTTACACTCTGCAGAGGTTGCACACTTTACCCACACCATGGAGCTCCTGGCCTAGTACTTTAGTACATGTTCCCATTCGGGTGGACCGGTGCTGCTCCAACAAAACTTGTCTATTGCCTGGCACTCTTACGGCCCCACCGACAATCATACCCTTCCCGGGTCAAGTCCTGGGTGGGCCCTGTGTCACTCCTGACACCTGCCACCGTCGTGGCCAAACAAACTGTCCCAAACGGGGACCCCGGGCTAAACAAACAACTGGGCTCACAAGGTTATCGCCACCTACCGGGCTAGGGTAGTACGCACGCATAACCTTCCCTCTTTGGTGGTACCGATAAGAGGCAAGACAACAGACCAAGTTAGGTTCTCCCCATAAAGGCAGATGTGGCTGCACTGATGAGCTCGGTTCGGTGGCACTATGACTCGATCCAGCCGACGGAGGAGGTTGTCATTATTAAATCACATTTCTTAACATTGCAATGTCAGTGATAATGCATGAGGCAACAATTATGAAAACAACACAACCTATCTCCATATGCATTACAATGAGTCATTAGTGTAACAATGTTTAGACAACAAATTTATCACCTTACAAGTTTTAGCTATAGGTTACGACCATCCGAACCCTTGCATGAAACCGGCAATAAATCAGCAGCCACCAGAACGGTCTTTACAACTCAGATCTAGGACATTACTGGAATAACTCAACCCCGGCTCAAGACGGCTGAAAAGCAGCTCGGAGCATGAGATGGTGCTGATAAAAAGAAGGTAGTAGTTCCCTAAGATGGCCGAAAAGCGGCTCAGAGCATAGGGTTGCTGCTACAAAAAGAAAGTCAACAGCTGCCCGAGACGGCCGGAAAGCAGCTCAGAACACGAGCCAGTTGTTGAAAAGAGAAACATAAAGTCGGCATCCACCCCGGACAGCCAGAAGCAGCTCAGAACACAGGCGTGGTGCCGTCACCAAAGAAAGGGCAAGCAAGGGCTCATCAGAGTCATAAACCGCCTACTATTATGCACCATAACCATAAACATAATTATTAATTAAACATGCAAGAATAACATAGAGCAATGCTTTAGGGCATATATCAGATGGTCGGCTTGCCTGGGGTTCGATGGATTCACCGGAGAGAAGTGCAATCACCTCGCGGAAGAATTGCCGAAAAAGATTCCCTCTCGGAGGGGGTTGAATATAGGGCAGGGGCAAAATGGGCATTTTCAGAAAGTGTCAACATTGTGAAAGTGACATCATCGGAACGGGCTCGTCGAACAGAGAACGTGAGCATTGGATTCACCTGAATCAGAGTTACGGTCGCTGAGATATGGTCGTTCGTTCGTTAGGCGATAAAACAAATAGAAAACCGTTCGTTTTAGCCCTTAACGGGTGAACGTCCACAAACTAGAGGGTTCGGCCAGCGGTTGAGAATTGAAAGCGCATTTCCAGAGAATACGCTTTCTGCAAGAGAAAGCGTACTTAGCATAAAGCACTGGAGAAGTACGCCTTCTGGACAGGGAAGCGTATTTATGAAAATACGCTTCCACTTATCCGACGTGGCGGGGGCGGGGCCGAGCTGCTGCCGCTGACTGGTGGGTCTCGCTCCACCTTCTCTCCCCCCTCCTCACCTCCCCCTTCTTCCTCCCGACGGGCAAGGCAGAGACGAGGCCGGCAGCCCCAACGGCGAGCCCCGGCGACTCCGGCCACCGTTTCGGGCGTTTCGGGTACCGGCGAGCTCGGGAAAGAGCGCCGCATCCATCCCAGGGCTTCATGCATGCCGGGGAGGTCGGAGGCGGGCGCACGATCGGCCTCGGCGAACGGCGACCACGGCGAGGTTGGGACCGAGGACCTGGCCCGTCCAGAGGCCGACCGAGGCGCGGGAGGGCTCCGGTGGGGTAGTGGTGGTAGGCTGATGGTGTTAGGAGGAGATGAGGGGCTCGGGGGTGGAGTAAATTTAGGCGGAGACCGAGGCATGGCGACGGCGGCCGAGGGGAGTGATTCTAGCGGGAGAGCTTGAGTGCTTCAGGCACGAGCTAACAGAGAGAGAGGTAGGGATGGTGTGAGCTCGAGGGGCCTCGGGCATGGGCTATTTATAGCCTGGCTGGCCGAGGTGATAAGCATGGCCGTGGCGGGTGGACGAGCACGGCCATGGGACTGGAGCTCAGAGGTGATGGCTCTGACTGGTGCACGGCGTCACGGAGCTTCACAGGCGAGCTGTGGCGACGCGTTGGCGCCCACGAGAAGGCTCGGCGCGGAGGTATACGGCGGCGGCTGTTTCGAAACAGTGGCGGAGTAATGGCAACTGTTGTGGCGCGGCGAGGAAGAAGCTAGTGAGGAGAAGTGAGCGGACGGGGTACGTGGACGGCGAGGAGGTGGTCGGCACAAGTGGACATGCTGCGGCAGCTCGAGCTGGCCTGCCCGCCGAGGGCAGAGCGCAGAGCACCGTTTCTGCATGACCACAACGTGGTCACCACGCCAACTGCATGCTCTGGCAGGCTCCTGCCTGTCTAAGCTTGTCCAACAGGTGTTTCACTGCTCAACTAGAGGTGAGAAGTTGCTGGAACCAGCTAGGGGGGCTCTGAGGTGAGAGAAATTTGTCAAAACAGATTCTGACAAGAAATTTGGCGGAATTTTTGTGAATAAATTGCTGGAGGGTTGGAGCTGGTTTTTGGCATGCAGTGGTGATCCATTATGGTGCACATCCTGGAAAAATTTCAGGACAAATGGATCACTTTAGCCAGCACTTCCTTCACAAATTGGAAATCTGGACAGAAACTAGGTTTAGATGATGGGCTCAAATGGCTAGATGGATTGGTCTCAAATTTGGTGGAGGGTGATGATTTAGGATTATAAAGGCACTGGTAAAATTTCATAGCATTTGGGTATGCCAAAATGGTACTTCCTTCACAGTGCCTTTCTCTGGACAGAAACTAGATGGAATTTTTGGGGGAAATTGGCTTGGAAAAATATTATGAATTTTTGCATGGTCACCATATATAGGTAGGGTGAGGTCCTGGATTAATTTCAAGAATTTTGAAGCAATATAAAATATAGTTGCTTCACAACCTCAAAATGGGTCCAGAAAAAAGAACTGGATGATGCTCTCAAACTTTGAACTGTGAAACTTGGGTTCTTGATGGAAATGGTGAAGATATGGATAGTAGAAGCTCCAAAAATTATTTGGGATTTTTCCTGGTTACCAAAATGGTAGTTCCTTTGGAAAGTGCCCAAAATGCAATATTGGCTTTAAATAGGAAAATGCAATTTCCCTTATTTAATTATGGCCAATATTTTTATGGGATCTCAATATGATCACAAAGAATATCTCCACAAGTTTTCATGAACTTTGGGGATGGATAGATATTTTTCTGGATTTAATTCCTTTAAACCGCAGAAAAAGGAATTAATTTTAAATGAAAAATATTGCAAATGACTTGGCAATATTTTTGCATATCCAGGGTTTACAAAGATAGGATGATCACTGGGAAAAGTTTGGGAGGCAACAGATCAAAGGAAATTGGGGTTCCTTTGTAACGGAAGGAATTAGGGTTTCCCTTCCGGTAACTCGGAAGGTAGGGTTTCGGCGGCAAAATCCTGCGAATATATCTTGGATGGCAAGGTTGGACTGGTGGGAATCTCTGGTTGGGTAGGAAAGGCAAGGCTAAATGACCATCTTCATATACCCAAGAGCGAGAGAAAATCCGATACATCGAAAAAAAAGACGGGAGTCGAATCCCGCGAAGAAAGAAATCGGGGAGCGAAAACCAGGGTGTCACAAACCTACCCCCCTTAAGAAAATCTCGTCTTCGAGATTTCTGGGCTTACCTCCCGGTGAAGGGGGACTTACCCGTGTGCGACTTGGATCCATCAGCTGTCCTGTCTTCGTTGGCTCACTGGCCTTTTTAACTGCCTCTTCTGATGGCCCGAGTGTTGTCTTTTCACACAGCTACCTTGAATCCTTCTCTTTCCTATCAGGTGTACCTTTTGTCCTCGTAGTTTGTTGCCTAGGGTTGACGGGTAGCAGGTAGCATCGACCGATAGCTTGGTTCCGAAGGCCTGGAGCTAGCTACTTTGGGGTTTTATCGCTATATTCCGTACCCTGACTGTCATGGGCAAGACATCCCTTCCTTAGTGCATGGTATTGCGTGCATGCATCTATCATTTTACCTAGTAACCCTGGGCGATTGTCCTTGTATCTTGCTCAGGATAAACCCTTAGTCTAGCTGTGGGTTATGTACGGGTGCTTTCTTCTATCCCATGCGGTCAAACTTTGTTTTCATGTGAATTCAGATAATCACACTCTGTCGCTTGTTGAGGTGGCTCTGCCTTATATATCCTCTGTAGTCCTTGCTATGACCACTGAGCTGAACATAGTATGGCCATCATTCAGTGCATCTTACGGAGCATAGCCTTTTATCTTGTTGGATGGCCCATGCTCATGAGGAGTACAACATGCTTGCCGCATTGTTGTGGCCGTATATGCAAGAGTCTGACAAGGGTTAGCAATATCACCTTGTTTGTGAAGCTTAACTTTTATTAACCGTCACGGAGGTTGTGTATCTGATTTTTTTTGTTCTTGAGGGTTCCTTTTTGTGGACCCGTCATGACCGGCCAACACGGCTCCTTAACTGAATCATAACTTACTCTTGCATACCTCGTAGGGATTACTGCGTTCATATACTTCTTTAAAGTAT
Organism: Elymus sibiricus; assembly: GCA_039707655.1. Classification (NCBI taxonomy): domain Eukaryota; kingdom Viridiplantae; phylum Streptophyta; class Magnoliopsida; order Poales; family Poaceae; genus Elymus; species Elymus sibiricus. The sequence continues at coordinate 146,186,061 of CM077666.1, forward strand.
GGGGCCAATGTTTCTCTAAACACAGTCATTCCCACATACGAGTGGCTCACATGAACTGATGAACTGGACTGCATGCTCACAGCATATGCAAAGTAGGACGAATCTTTTCATAACCATTGAGCTCTGAGGCGGACGTGTGTCTGGACTAGTTCGTGCTTCTGACAAGCTTGTTGTGGCCACGATGTCGTGTTGAAGAAGGTTGAATTCCTTATGCTCGAAGCTTCTGTCAAGGTAGCGTGCTGAAGAAGGCTGAGTATTGTACCCCAGAAGCTTTTCCTCATGTTGCTTACTGAGGAAGGTTGAGTGCCTTATGCCAGAAGCTTTTCGCGGTGGCGGGCTGAGGAAGACTGGAGTACCATATCCCAGAAGATTTTCCCCCTAGTGGCGTAGCGAGGAAGATTGGGAGTCTTGCGTCGTAAGCTCTTCTCGATAGCTTGCGGAGGAAGGCTGGGTTTCTTGTACCGAAAGCCTTGCACTATGATACGCAGTCGGACCTGTGGCCGATTCTGACTTCCTTCTGAAGTACCCGGAATTTACTCGTAGCGGAGCCAGAACTTGGTACAGGCCACACCTTGACTGAAGATATCCTATTGGTCATGCACACCGCTTGTCCTTCTGCCGATCTGCTCATTGTTGCTGTCAAGGTTGCACAACTGATGCAGACTTCATGTTTATCCGGGATACTAGATGTTGCCGGTAGTGAGGAGTTGGCGGGTATTTCCATTCGGTTTGGCTGAACTCCCAGGTATTTGAAATTCCCACGGATTTGGGCAGTCGTAAGTTTATTCAAGTATCCTTGGCGAACCTTGTTCCCTTTACCCAGATTTTTTTTTCTGTATATGCACCGATGAATTCCAAAGTATGCTTGGAAATTTGTATCAACATACCAGAGTGTTGTTGTTGCTCTCGACACATTCACCTTCTTGAAATATGTCTTCTGTGGATAATAAATGATTCTTGAGTCCACTGAGAAAGACTCAGGGTTCACCCCACTGGCTGAAATAATCTTTGTGTCGAGGACGGGATAATTTTTCCCTATTGATGTCCATTTCCGATAGCTCATCTGACTGTTCCTTTGGTGTGATCAATTCTGAGGCAAGCTCTCTCAGGTATATTCTGGCCTTGTCTGTGGCACGCAGAGTCTGCTTCTGATCCATTCTTCATTCTTGATAGATCCGGTGATAATGTTCTGAATATCGGGCAATTGGCTTGGCCTGACTCTTACTGAATTTGGATTATTGGGTATTATCCAAGTCGTGTGTTGGTCTTCTTTGGCAGCTCTTGCAGATGGATCCAGTCGGAGCGACAGAACGGAATCGACAAAAGAAGCAGGAACCGCGAAAAACCCAAAAAGAATACTACAAAGCAAATAAAGCTCAAGCTTTGCGGACCTTACACATGTGGCCGAAGATTCACTAGTATAATTAGCCTAGCGCACTCGATGCACCTTTAAGGACTTAGAAGCAAAACCACACAATGCTCCTGGTAGCAATTGGGGTCAAGCTCCTACTACTTCCTTAGGGAACATCAAACTCGATGCACAACCATAGCCAAAGTGGCTTAGTCAACGATCCTAGGGTTAAGGGGGAAAGATGAAACTTATATGGGTTTCCCAAAGGAAACTGGATTTGAGGAGAGAAATGCCATGGTTAGCAAGCAAGGTAGGGATATATGGTTTACCTAGGGGCTCAGGGCTCACGGGTCAATGCCTGGTGTGGACTTTTCCCACCGGAGGCAAAGGCCACGAGAGTTGGGGTCTGATGCGGGGAAAAGCCTACGGGATTGCCTTATGATCAATAGTAGCCGTGCCAGTTTGGCAATGATGGCTGAAATCCATCAGGGCTTTCCACTGATCAAGAGACAATGAAGTCTGGCTAGGGTAACCTACAGTCAGCCTGGCTCTGATACCATCCGTTGTGGCGCCCCGCCTGATTACCACTGTAGCCAGACGGTCGCCGCACACACCAGCCCAGGAAATCACTCTGGCATGCGTGTTTACAACAAGTATCATGAACACAGGCATTTCTATTAATCGATATATAAGTCTTACATGATATTTTACAAGGGTGTTGGCAGCGGAAAAGCTCTATCTAAGGCAGCATAGTCTTGGTGCGGCTCCAATCCACAGGGATCTGATTGGGTCACTCTTCTAGCCCACGAACACTCCGGCTCCTCGCTAGTGGACGTCGGATCCTTAGGTGAACCTGGCCACATTGAAGGCCGCTGAGTACTTTTGAATGTACTCGCAAGCAAACCAAATAACATATACACCAAGCATAGCAATCCATGGCATTCAAGCATGCACTTATTATCTTAGCAGTATTAACTATCATGTTATGGCAGGATTATCTAGCAAGATTAATCATCTAGCAGTATTAATCATCATGTCATAGCAGGGTTATCTAGCATGACATCTATTGGAGTAAATACAGTATGGTAAAGCATATCAAGTAAATAATCCATACTCTGAATATTCTCACGGTCCAAATCCGATCCAAACTTTGTGGTCATTCGACCGCTCATCTCATAGCCATCGCATGGCTAACATTCATACCTCTGACATCATCCGATGCCCATGCACCTTTGCTGCAAGTCTGTCCCAGCTTACCTTTCTCTGGTTCGTTTTGAGTAACATCATATGGTTCATTCCTCCAGACTCGACACAGACCAAATAGTGTGACCTAGTACGAACTGTGTCCCATGACCGAGGACGCGGCTATTCGAATAGATTTACACTCTGCAGAGGTTGCGCACTTTACCCACACCATGGAGCTCCTGGCCTCGTACTTTAGTACATGTTCCCATTCGGGTGGACCGGTGCTGCTCCAACAAAACTTGTCTATTGCCTGGCACTCTTACGGCCCCACCGACAATCATACCCTTCCCGGGTCAAGTCCTGGGTGGCCCCTGTGTCACTCCTGACACCTGCCACCGTCGTGGCCAAACAAACTGTCCCAAACGGGGACCCCGGGCTAAACAAACAACTGGGCTCACAAGGTTATCACCGCCTACCGGGCCAGGGTAGCACGCACGCATAACCTTCCCTCTTTGGTGATACCGATAAGAGGCAAGACAACAGACCAAGTTAGGGCCTCCCCATAAAGGCAGATGTGGTTGCACTGATGAGCTCGGTTCGGTGGCACTATGACTCGATCCAGCCGACGGTTGTCATTATTAAATCACATTTCTTAACATTGCAATGTTAGTGATAATGCATGAGGCAACAATTATGAAAACATCACAACCTATCTCCATATGCATTACAACGAGTCATTGGTGTAACAATGTTTAGACAACAAATTTATCACCTTACAAGTTTTAGCTATAGGTTACGACCATCCGAACCCTTGCATGAAACCGACAATAAATCAGCAGCCACCAGAACGGTCTTTACAACTCAGATCTGGGACATTACTGGAATAACTCAACCCCGGCTCAAGATGCCTGAAAAGCAGCTCGGAGCATGAGACGGTGCTGATAAAAAGAAGGTAGCAGTTCCCTAAGACGGCCGAAAAGCGGCTCAGAGCATAGGGTTGCTGCTACAAAAAGAAAGTCAACAGCTGCCCGAGACGGCCGGAAAGCAGCTCAGAACATGGGCCAGTTGTTGAAAAGAGAAACATAAAGTCGGCATCCACCCCGGACGGCCGGAAGCAGCTCAGAACACAGGCGTGGTGCCGTCACCAAAGAAAGGGCAAGAAAGGGCTCATCAGAGTCATATACCGCCTACTATTATGCACCATAACCATAATCATATTCATTAATTAAACACGCAAGAATAACACAGAGCAATGCTTTAGGGCATATATCAGATGGTCGGCTTGCCTGGGGTTCGATGGATTCACCGGAGAGAAGTGCAATCACCTCGCGGAAGAATTGCCGAAAAAGATTCCCTCTCGGAGGGGGCTGAATATAGGGTAGGGGCAAAATGGGCATTTTCAGAAAGTGTCAACATTGTGAAAGTGACATCATCGGAACGGGCTCGTCGAACAGAGAATGTGACCGTTGGATTCACCTAAATCGGAGTTACGGTCGCTGAGATATGGTCGTTCGTTCGTTAGGCGATAAAACAAACAGAAAACTATTCGTTTTAGCCCTTAACGGGTGAACGTCCGCAAACTAGAGGGTTCGGCCGACGACTGAGAATTGAAAGCGCATTTCCAGAGAATACGCTTTTTGCAAGAGAAAGCGTACTTAGCCTAATGCACTTGATAAGTACGCCTTCCGGACAGGGAAGCGTATTTATGAAAATACGCTTCCACTTATCCGACGTGGCGGGGGAGGGGCCGAGCTACTGCCGCTGAAAGGTGGGTCCTGCTCCACCTTCTCTCTCTCTCCTCCTGACCTCCCCCTTCTTCCTCCCGACGGGCAGGGCAGAGACGAGGCCGGCAGCCCCGACGGCGAGCCCCGGCGACTCCGACCACCGTTTCTGGCGTTCCGGGTACCGGCGAGCTCGGGAAAGAGCGCCGCATCCATCCTGGGGCTTCACGCATGCCGGGGAGGTCGGAGGCGGGCGCACGATCGGCCTCGGCGGACGGCGACCACGGCAAGGTTGGGACCAAGGACCTGGCCCGTCCAGAGGCCGACCAAGGCGCGTGAGGGCTCCGGTGGGGTAGTGGTGGTAGGCTGATGGTGTTAGGAGGAGAGTGGGGCTGGGCTCGGGGTGGAGTGAATTTAGGCGGAGATCGAGGCATGGCGACGGCGACCGAGGGGAGTGATTCGAGCGGGAGAGCTTGAGTGCTTCGGGCAGGAACTAACAGAGAGAGAGGTAGGGATGGTGTGAGCTCGAGGGGCCTCGGGCGTGGGCTATTTATAGCCTGGCTGGCCGAGGCGATAAGCATGGCCGTGGCGGGTAGACGAGCACGGCCATGGGACTAGAGCTCGGAGGTGATGGCTCTGGCTGGTGTACGGTGTCGCGGAGCTTCGCGGGCGAGCTGTGGCGACGCGCTGGCGCCCACGAGAAGGCTCGACGTGGAGGTAAACGGCGGCGGCTGTTTCGGAATAGTGGCGGAGTAATGGAGACTGTCGTGGCGCGGCGAGGAAGAAGCCAGTGAGGAGAAGTGAGCGGACGGGGTACGTCGACGGCGGGGAGGTGGTCGGCACAAGTGGACATGCTGCGGCAGCTCGAGTCGGCCTGCCCACCGAGGACAGAGCGCAGAGCGTCGTTTCTGCATGACCACGGCGTGGTCACCATGCCAACTGCATGCTCTGGCAGGCTCCTGCCTATCTAAGCTTGTCCAACAGGTGTTTCACTGCTCAACTAGAGGAGAGAAGTTGCTGGAACCAGCTAGGGGGCTTTGAGGTGAGAGAAATTTGTCAAAACAGATTTTGACAGGAAATTTGGCCGATTTTTTTTGAAGAAATGGCTGGAGGGTTGGAGCTGGTTTTTGGCATGCAGTGGTGATCCATTAAGGTGCACATCCTGGAAAAATATCAGGACAAATGGATCACTTTAGCCAGCACTTCCTTCACAAATTGGAAATCTGGACAGAAATTAGGTTTAGATACTGAGCTCAAATGGCTTGATGGATTGGTCTCAAGTTTTGTGGAGGGTGATGATTTAGGAGTATAAAGGCACTGGTAAAATTTCATACCATTTGGGTATGCCAAAATGGTACTTCCTGCACAGTGCTTTTCTTTGGACAGAAACTAGATGGATTTTTTGGGAGAAATTGGCTTGGCAAAACATTATGAATTTTTGCATGGTCACCATATATAGGTAGGGTGAGGTCCTGGATTAATTTCAAGAATTTTGAAGCAATATAAAATATAGTTGCTTCACAACCTCAAAATGGGTCCAGAAACAAGAACTGGATGATGCTCTCAAACTTTGAACTGTGGAACTTGGGTTCTTGATGGAAATGGTGAAGATATGGATAGGAGAAGCTCCTAAAATTATTTGGGATTCTTCCTGGTTACCAAAATGGTAGTTCCTTTGGAAAGTGCCCAAAATGCAATATTGGCTTTAAATAGGAAAATGCAACTTCCCTTATTTAATTATGGCCAATATTTTTATGGGAGCTCAATATGATCACAAAGAATATATCCACAAGTTTTCATGAACTTTGGGGATGGATAGAAGTTTTCCTGGATTTAATTCCTTTAAACTACAGAAAAAGGAATTAATTTTAAATGAAAAATATTGAAATGACTTGGCAATATTTTTGCATATCCAGGGTTTACAAAGATAGGACGATCACTGGGAAAAGTTTGGGAGGCAACGGATCAAAGGAAATCGGGGTTCCTTTGTAACGAAAGGAATTAGGGTTTCCCTTCTGGTAACTCGGAAGGTAGGGTTTCGGCGGCAAAATCCTGCGAATATATCTTGGATGGCAAGGTTGGACTGGAGAGAATCTCTGGTTGGGTAGGAAAGGCAAGGCTAAATGACCATCTTCATATACCCAAGAGCGAGAGAAAATCTGATACATCAAAAAAAAGACGGGAGTCGAATCCCGCGAAGAAAGAAATCGGGGAGCGAAACCAGGGTGTCACACTTTTGTCCAGAAAAAAATCGTCAAAAAGTTTCATAGCGTTTGGACTTCGTTTGGTACTGATTTCCTGAAAAATCAAAAACAGGCAAAAAACAACAACTGGCACTGGGCACTAGGTTAAGAGGTTAGTGCCAAAAAATGATATAAAATATCATATAATTGCATATAAAACATCCAAGATTGATACTATAATAGCATGGAACAATAAAAAATTATAGATACGTTGGAGACGTATCAATGGCGTCCTCCCTGCATCCATGTCCGCGGATTGGCCCCCCCTATCCGCGGACGGATGCGGGAGGAAATTTGCGGGTTGCCGTTGGAGATGCCCTTAGTACATAGATACTTTCCAGTCCGCGGCAATTCTCTCTTGATCATATCTGGACTGACCCATGGTTGGATGGCATGTCCATTGCCGACCTTGCCCCGCTAATCTTCGAGCAGATTCCCATGCGCTGACTGATGGTGTCCTGGACTAAGGGGTATGAATCTGTACGGCCCACGGTCCATGGGCCGGGCTCTTGGCCTGGCCGATCACTAAAGGGAAGGATAACCGAATCCATGGACCCCGGCGTAATCAAGATGGAGACCTCCGAAGACTTAGCGTATACTTCAAGGATTGCCCTGCTGCCGATGTATCGATAACCGACCATGTGTATGACCTAGGTACCCCCAGTGCATATATAAGCCGAAGGGTTTAGTCTTTAGGGACACAATTACCAGCCTTAGGGTTTAGAACACAATCATACGATCTCGAGGTAGATCATCTTGTACTCTATACCCCATCACATCAATACAATCAAAGTAGGACATAGGGTTTTACCTCTTCGAGAGGGCCCAAACCTGGGTAAATATCGTCTCCCTTCATCTACTATTACCATCGTTCTCAGACCCACAGCTCCGGACCCCCTACCCGAGATTCGCCAGTTTTAGCACCAACATTGGTGGCCCATATAGGTCCTGCCGTGTGGTCAAACCGGATCGATGGCTCATCTTCAGATCAACAGTGATATCGGCTGCGGTGACATCTTTGTCCCCGGCCAGCTTTTCGCGTTCGGCAGTATCGTCCTTCACGCCAATTCGACCGGCCACCTTGGCCGTGTCAAGAACTTTGCCCCGGATCAGATCATCAGATTTGGGAGCCTGGAGTACACTACTGACTCATGCGGCGATCTCGCCCTCTCTGGCTGGAGGCCAGATCGGCTTGAGAATCTCACAAACACCGTGGCTTTAACCTCGGTCCCGACCTCAGATCGAAACCTCGGATCAGGTCCCACCTCGGAGCCGACCTTAAGTTCGGATCCGATCACTTCTTCGCCGGACCAGGCTTTAGCTCTGGCCGATCAAAGCTCTGAGGCCATATCAAACGCCCCGTCGAGCATATTACAGGTCAGCCCCGTCTACTCTCAAGCAATGAGCCCGGCGGACCTCTCGAGTTTGAACGAGATGTTGGACCGAATTCAAAACCTTGCGATCTCATCTTTGGTCTATGACCAGATCAGATGTAAAGCCGATGACAGGGAAATTTATGACCCACCCACCTCCCACCTAGTGGCTACTGCCGAGGATTTCACCGACGTACTGGACTATGCCTCCGAGGAGGCAACCGACATGGATGAAGATGTCGGCGATCTACCTGGTATTACACCATCCAAAACCAGCAAGTGGACGGCAACCTCCACCTATGGCGTCTATATGGTGGACACCCCAAAAGACGAGGAGGAGGATAAGAGAGATCCTCCCAAACGTCGACGAAGCAAGAAGCGCTCTAAATGCGCCAGGGACGGGAACACCAGCAACAACACTAACAACGATGCCTCCAATGACCACACCACCCCAGACGGCGCCGAGGACCAGGGCAATGGCAGTGATGCCGAACCTGATCAGGTCGACGGCGCCGCAGGGATGGAGGACCTTGACGATCCTAACGGTAGCAACTACATGCCCGAATCGGAGGAGGATGTAAGTCTCGGACCCGACGAATTTGAAGTCCCCGAGGACCTCCCCGATCTAGAAACCTTCCAACGATGGCTCATTGCCTTTGCCCGAAGTATAAAATGAGGGCGTGAGAAGCTTAAAGCCGATCAGGACACTTTGAATGACAAATGGGTGGAAGTTCTCTCGACCGAGCAGGACCTTGAGCTACGGCACGCACACCATGTCAAATCCTACCCGAAACGACGTCTACTTCCGGCATTCGATGAAGAAGCTGACGACAACCTGCTCCATAGGCACGATTGAACCGATCAGCCTGACTGTCCTCCTCGAGGGTGAGACAGGCCAATGGGAGGGCTTCGAGACCCCCCCCGTAATCCCTCACCGTGAAGGCAAAGACCCAGTCCCGTCTGCTCCGCCTTACGACTTGCAAGGAAAATTGACCGCACAGTCTGCTCCATCGCGTTCCATATACGGATCAAGGGATCGCGCGCCTGCTAGACAGGCGGGGTATCAGGCTTGGCTGGACAAGCATGACAGGGCTCATAATGACACCGGTGCTCGGACAGCAACAGACGTCCGACAAACAGTGGCCCGGGTCAGAGGAGCTGCACACCCGATGTGCTTTACAGACGAGGTCATGCAACACCAGTTCCCGGAAGGGTTTAAACCCGTAAATATCGAACAATACGACGGAACTACTAACCCAGCTGACGGTGTCCTGGATGAGGGGGTGCTAACCTAGCCGGGCCGTCTCTTCGGTTGGGCTTATGGGCCTTCATGTGTGATCAAGATGGGCTCCAGAGGACGCATACAGGAAGCGTGATCAAGACCGCCTCCACCGAAGACTTGACGTATACTCCAAGACCTCTCCTGCCGCCTTACTCCTAGATACCGACTTTGTAATCCTAGATATCCTCCCTGGCGTGTATATAAGCCATAGGGTTTAGCCCGTAGGGGACACATCAACGCAACATCGCTCACCTAGCCCTAGAAGTTAGACACACATTATGATCTCGAGGTAGATCAACTCTGTATTCGATACATCTCCATCAATATAAACAGAAGCAGGACGTAGGGTTTTACCCCCATTAAGAGGGCCCGAACCTGGGTAAACATCCACTCCCTTATCCTTGTTACCACCGATCCGAGATCCATAGCTCAGGATCCCCTACCCCGAGGTCTGCCGGTTTTTGACACCGACACTGGTGCTTTCATTGAGAGTTCCGCTGCGCGATCACCAGAAGGATCGATGGCTCACCTGCAGATCAACTGCGCCAATGGCCATGGGGATGTTTACACTCCCGGCCAGCTCTTTGTTTTCGGCAGCATGGTATTTTGCGCCGACTCGACAGGTCATCTGACCGCTATCGAGAACTACGCCCCAGGTCGGATCGTGACCTTCGGTGGCCTCGAATACACCGCGGATTCCCGCGGCGAACTCATCTTGTCGGGATGGACTCTCGGCCGAATTGAAAGCTCAACCGATTCTGGAGGCTCGACTCCGGAACCGAACTCTGTCGCGGCGCCTCTTGAGACCCCCGACGCCACCACTTCTTCCAGTTTCCGTTCGATGGCCCGTCCGGAGATAGATCCGGCTCCCACTCCCGAAATAATGTCAGTGCTAGAACTGACTTCGGCGCAGAACCCGGAATTATGTTCGGATTCCCTTCGCGCCGAAAACGCGTCCGGGTACACGCCGGGTGTACTTCGAGTCAGCCCTGCCTATGGCGCATCAATGAATCCCGAAGAGTTATCTCACCTCGATGAGATGCTTGACCGCATCTGGAGCATGTCCATCTCGGACGGCAAGACTTTGGTTTACAATCAGATCGGACTTCAAGTCGACGACAGGGAAATTTACATCCCACCCACCACCCACCTAGTCGCTACGGTCGACGATTTAACCAATGTGCTAGACTATGGTGAGGCCTCAAACATGGAGGAAGATGCTGATGGCCCCGTCGAGAACACCTTGCCCCCGGTAAACGCGGGCAAGTGGACCGCCATGTCCACCTATGATGTTTACATGGTGGACACCCCCAAATCCCCTCCAAGACGTCGGCGAAGACGCCGAAGGGGTCCTAACGGGGAACCCAGTGGTAATGATGTGACAGCCAATAACGGCGACGCGGAGGACGGCGATGCCGGTAACCATGAAGAAGACGTCCAAGCCTCCCCAGTAAGGAACGGCACACCGGACCGACTTCTCAGGGACTCAGATCCCGATGACCTCTTCAAAGGGGCCGATGACAACTACATGCTAGAATTCGAGGAGGACGAGAGCCTCGGTAGCGAGGACTACATCATCCCCGAAGACCCTTTTGAACAAGAGCGCTTCCGGCGGCGCCTCGTTGCGACCGCCCGGAGCATGAAACGCAAGCAGCAACAGCTGCAGGCCAATACCGATGCACTAAATGAAAAGTGGATCGAAGTGCTCTCCGCCGAGCAAGACATGGAGAACCGGCGCCATAGTGCGCCAAAATCATACCCACGTAGGCGTCTCTTGCCGAAGTTCGACGAAGAGCTCGCCGACGACCTCGACCGACCCCCTAGAGGCCGGAACAGGTCAAGACGAGAAGACCTCAGTGAACGACCACCTCCATGCCGTTATGGCTAGACGTCGCATTGAGGAAAACAGGGCATCCCCTCGGTCCATCTACGGATCAAGGGGACGCGCGCCCACTGGGCTTGACGGCTACGATGCCTGGGTGGACAGGAACGGCCGTGCCCGAGATCAAGCCTACTTGCGGCTCTCTCCTGACCTCCGACAAGATGCTCCCCGGTTCCGAGGTCCGGCTCACCCAATCTGGTTTATAGATAGGGTGATGGAACATCAATTCCTGGAAGGATTTAAACCCATCAATATAGAATCATACGATGGCACCACAGACCCAGCAGTCTAGATCGAGGATTTCCTCCTACACATACACATGGCCAACGGAGATGATCTCCACGCCATCAAATATCAGCTGCTCAAGCTAAAGGGGCCGGCGAGGCATTAGCTTAACAGCCTCCCTCCTCACTCTATCGGCAGCTGGGAGGCCCTAGAAGATGCTTTTCGAGCAAACTTCCAGGGAACGTACGTCCGACCTCCGAACGCTGATGACCTCAGCCGTGTCTCCCAGCAGCTAGGCGAATCAGCCCGGAAATTCAGGAATAGGTTCCTCACTGATACATCTCCAACGTATTTATAATTTATGAAGTATTCATGCCATGTTTATTATAGTTTTGTATGATTTTGGTGCACTTTTATATGATTTTTATGGACTAACATATTGACCTAGTGCCCAGTGCCAGTTGCTGTTTTCTGCTTGTTTTTGGTTTTTCAGAAAATCCATATCAAATGAAGTCCAAATGCAGCGAAACTTTTTGACGATTTTTTCTGGAAGGAAACAGACCCAGGAAGCTTCAGGGGAGTAGCAGAAGACCCACAGGGGCCCCACAAGCCACCAGGGTGCGCCACCCCCAGGCGCGCCCTGGTGCCTCGTGGGCCCCCTGTGGCACCTCTTTGCGTGATTCCAACGCTGGAAAATCATATATATTCAGAAACCCCCGAAAGTTAACCTAGATGAGTTTTTACGCCGCCGCAAGCCTCTGTACCTCCATGATCTCATCTACATCCCTTTTCCGGCACCCTACTGGAGGGGGAAATCATCACCGGAGGCCATCTTCATCATCCCAGCGGTCTCCATGACGAGGAGGGAGTAGTTCACCCTCGGGGCTGAGGGTTTGTACCAGTAGCTATGTGTTTGATCTCTCTCTCTCTCTCTCTCTCTCTCTCTCTCTCGTGTTCTTGATTTGGCACGATCTTGATGTATCGCGAGCTTTGTTAATATAGTTGGATCATATGGTGTTTCTTCCCTCTCTATCCTTGTTGTGATGAATCGAATCTTTTCCCTTTGAGGTTTCGTTATTGTTGGATTGAATATTTCAGATTTGAGAACACTTGATGTATGTCTTGCATATGAATACCCATGGTGACAATGGGGTATTATATTGATTCACTTGATATATGTTTTGGCACTCAACTCGCGGATTACCGTGGTGACATTGGGGTAATCTATGCATAGGGGTTGATGCACGTTTTCATTATCTTTTCTCCGATAGAAACTTTGGGGTGCTCCTTGGAGTTCTTTGTGTGGATTGAATATTATGATTATGAAGTTGTTTGATGCATATCGTATAATCAACTCACGAATACTTGTGGTGACATTGGAGTATCTAGGTGACATTAGAGTTGGTTGATGTGTGTCATATGGTGTTATTTTAGTACAAACTCTAGGGCTGTTTGTGACACTTATAGGAATAGCTCAATAGATCGATCGGAAAGGATAACTTTGAGGTGGTTTCGTACCCTACAAACAATTTCTATCTTATGTTCTCCACTAATAGGAACTTGGGAGTGATTCTTTATCGCACGTTGAGGGATGATTATATGATCCAATTATGTTAGCATTGTTGAGAGATTGCACTAGCGAAAGTATGAACCCTAGCCCTTGTTTCTAAGCATTGCAATACCGTTTATGCTCACTTTTGTTACTTGCTACCTTGCTGTTTTTTATTGTTCGCACTACAAAAACCTATATCTACTATCCATACTACACTTGTATCACCATCTCTTCGCCGAACTAGTGCACCTATACAATTTACCATTGTATTGGGTGTGTTGGGGACACAAGAGACTCTTTGTTATTTGGTTGCAGGGTTGTTTGAGAGAGACCATCTTCATCCTACGCCTCCCATGGATTGATAAACCTTAGGTCATCCACTTGAGGGAAAATTGCTACTGTCCTACAAAACTCCGCGCTTGGAGGCCCAACACGAGTCTACAAGAATAAGTTGTGTAGTAGACATCAAGCTCTTTTCTGGTGCCGTTGCCGGGGAGGTGAGTGCTTGCAGGTATATCTTTAGATCTTGCAATCGAATCTTTTAGTTTCTTGTTTTATCACTAGTTTGGTTTATAAAAGAAAACTACAAAAAAAATGGAATTGAGGTTGCCTCATATTATCCGTGTTTATAATGTCTTTATTTAAAATGATGGAGCGGAAAATTGTGCTCAATTGATAGAAGAAGAATTCAATAAAATGTTTGGCATAAAATCTTTTAATGATGAGCATGATTGCAATTTTGTTAGTATGAATTCTATGAATATCCATGGTGCTAATGATATGCAAAGTCACAATCTTGGGGATGCTATGTTTGATGAAGATGATATTTTTAGTCCCCCAAGTTTTGATGAGAAAATTTATTATGATGATTGCATGCCTCCTATCTATGATGATTATTGTGATGACATGTATGCTATAATGAATAATGATAAATATGAAACTTGTCATCATGATTTTAATTTTCAATTGGATTATGCCAATCAAGTATCACATTATAGTTATTTTGTTGAGTTTGCTCCCACTATTATGAATGAGAAGAAAATTGCTTAAAGAGTAGTAAAATTTCTATGTTTGTGGATCATGAAAAGAATGCTTTATGTGATAGCTATATTGTTGAATTCATTCATGATGCTACTGAAAATTATTATGAGAGAGGATCATATGCTTGTAGGTGTTGCAATAATATCAAGTTTCCTCTCTATGTGTTGAAAGTTTTGAAGTTATGCTTGTTTTGCCTTCCTATGCTAGTTGATTCTTGCTCCCATAAATTGTTTCCTCACAAAATCCCTATGCATAGGAAGTAGGTTAGGCTTAAAGGTGCTAGTCATATGCTTCATGATGCTCTCTTTGTGTTTCAATTCTTTACTTTTATGTGAGCATCATTGAAATCATCATGCCTAGCTAAAAAGGCATTAAAGAAAAGCGCTTGTTGGGAGACAACCCAATATTTATACCTACTGTTTTTGTGTGTTCACATGATTAAGCTACTGTAGTAATCATGTTTTATATGTTTTCTTTCAATAATGTGCCAAGTAAAGCTTTGGGATTGTGTGGATGCTTGTTGATTTGATTCTGTGCAAAAACAGAAACTTTTGCGTCCAGTGCTAGAATTTCTATTCTATACTGGAGCGTGATAAAATTCTGAAATTTTTACAGAGTATTGTGTTTCAATTTTTTTACGTTTTCCTAATGTTTCAGAATTTTTTGAGGTACAGAAGTATGGTTTTTAAATTGCTCACTACATGCTGTTCTGTTTTTGACAAATTCTGTTTTTAGTGCATAGTTTGCTTGTTTTAGTGTTTTCATAGCTTATATTGAGTAATATAAATTGTGGAAATGATAGAATACAGTAGGAATTATGTTATAACAATTATTAATCTTGTATTTACAGTACCTAAGTGGATGATTTATTTTTATCATACAAACATATCTCACAAGTTCCGTTAAGTTTTGTGTGATTGAAGTTTTCAAGTTTTGGGTGAGATATCGATATGAGGAGAATAAGGAGTGGAAATACACTAAGCTTGGGGATGCCCAAGGCACCCCAAGGTAATATTCAAGGAATGCCCAAGCAACTAAGCTTGGGGATGCCCCGGAAGGCATCCCCTCTTTCGTCTTCAACATTATCGGTAACCTTACTTGGAGCTATATTTTTATTCGTCACATAATATGAGTTTTTCTTGGAGCGTCATTTTATTTTGTTTGGGTTTGCTTGCTGTTATCAATAACCATGTTTTGTATCTTTTAGTTCAATAAAATGCCAAGTATAGCCTTTACCATGCTCAGTTTGCAAATTCATGTGTTGCTGTTTGAAAACAGAAAGTTCTCTGTTATGTGCAGAATATTCCTGAATAGTAAGAACATGATAAAAATCTGAAATTTTTACACAGTAAGCATGCATGAGTTCTCTGTCACGTGGTAATTTTTCAGAATTTTTGGAGTTAGGGAAGTATATATTCTTATTCCCCTTTTACAGACTGTTCTGTTTTGGCAGATTGCTGTTATAGTTGCATTATTTGCATATGTTTGCGTGTTTAATGTTTCTATTTGAGGATAGAAGTATTAAATATGAAGAGGAATTTAGTATGCAATGTTTAATTATAATTTTAGTGATTTTCTACAGTAGAGAATGTTAAGGTTTTGAGTTGATTTATACTAACTTATCTCACGAGTTCTTGTTAAAGTTTTGTGTGGATGAAGTTTTTTAAGATTTAGGAGAAGCCATAATATGAGAGGAATTAAGGAGACAAAAAATCTCAAGCTTGGGGATGCCCAAGGCATCCCAAGTTATTATTTCAAGAAGTCTCAAGCATCTAAGCTTGGGGATGCCCCGGTAGGCATCCCACCTTTCTTCTTCAACAATTATTGGTTAGTCTTGGTTGAGCCTAAGTTTTTGCTTCTTCACATGAGATGTGATATTCTTGGAAACTCGTTTTATTTTGTTTTCTTTGGTGTTTGAATAAAATACTTAAGATCTGAATTTTTTTAAATGAGATAGAGTCCTCACATAGTTACCTATTTACTCAACTACCCATTTGATCTTCACTTATATCTTTTTGGAGTAGTTTGTCATTTACTCTTGTGCTTCACTTATATCCTATGAGTAAATTGTGAAAGAATTGAATATCATAAAGTTGAAATTATATGTGCTTCATATGCTTGTATCATGTCTAGTAGTAGTTTCACATTTGGTTTAGAAAGTGAAATCTATTGAAGCTTGACAATCACAATATTGGTCATACAAGCAATTCATGAATGATTAGTATAAGGAAGAAAACTTTCACATATAAATATATTATCTTGGACATCTTTTATGATTGTGAATACCCATTAATTATTTTTAAACTTGAGCAAATTAGTTGAAGTTGGACAAGGAAGACAACGTAATGAGTTATGTTTGGGTATATTTGCATAGAAGTTATATTGTTATGGATCCTCTAACATGTGGTGCTTGCTTAGGATCTTTTGCTAGCCAAAAATTCGTACTAAGTAGAGATACTACTTGTGCATCCATAAACCCTTAAACCCAGTTTCTTTCCATGAGTGTCCACCATACCTACCTATGGATTGAATAAGATCCTTCAAGTAAGTTGTCATCGGTGCAAAAAGCAATAAAAATTGCTCCAAAAATATGTATGATCTTTTATTGTAAGGGAAAATAAGCGTTGTATGAACTTGTGATGGTAAAGAAATAAAAGCGACGGACTGCATAATAAAGGTTGCTATCACAAGGGGCAATATAACGTGACGTTCTTTTGCATTAAGGGCTTGTGCACCCAAAAATAAAAAAGCGCATGACAACCTCTGCTTCCCTCTACGAAGGGCCTATCTTTTACTTTTATGTATTTACTTTTATGTATTTACCTTTATGCAAGAGACAATAAGTATTCATTCTCATTTCAACCTTAATTATTTTCTAGTTGGCAAGCATCATGTGGTGGGGAATGATCCAGGCACATATGGCCAGTCAAATATATTTGATCATGAATTATTATTGTTGACAATTATCTCTATGATAAATAAGTTGGGAGGCGAAACACTAAGCCCCTATCTTTCTCTGTGTTTGATGGATGCCATTTGTTCTAAAAATATGCTTTGAGTACTAGCAATCATAGAAGACTATATGATAGTTGAGTATGTGGAGCTCTTACTTAGACTTTGTTGAAATTAAGTTGAATTGCAATTGTTTGGTGACTAAGCACATAGGTTGTTAAGTTTCAAGAGATTGCATTGTTTGAACCATAACATGTGAATTGATTGCTGTTATGATGCTAGGAAAAGTGATTGAAATTATCGTTGATCAAACTTATGCACTATGCAAGTATTCACACTTCATAAATTATTTCTTTTATCATTTACCTACTCAAGGACGAGCAGGAATTAAGCTTGGGGATGCTGATACGTCTCCAACGTATCTATAATTTATGAAGTATTCATGCCATGTTTATTATAGTTTTGTATGATTTTGGTGCACTTTTATATGACTTTTATATAATTTTTATTGACTAACATATTGACCTAGTGCCCAGTGCCAGTTGCTGTTTTCTGCTTGTTTTTGGTTTTCCAGAAAATCCATATCAAATGAAGTCCAAATGCAGCAAATTTTTTTGACGATTTTTTCTGGAAGGAAACAGACCCAGGAAGCTTCAGGGGAGTAGCAGAAGACCCACAGGGGCCCCACAAGCCACCAGGGCGCGCCACCCCCCAGGCGCGCCCTGGTGCCTCGTGGGCCCCCTGTGGCACCTCTTTGCGTGATTCCAACGCAGAAAAATCATATATATTCAGAAACCCCCGAAAGTTAACATAGATGAGTTTTTACGCCGCCGCAAGCCTCTGTACCTCCACGATCTCATCTACAACCCTTTTCCGGCACCCTGCCGGAGGGGGAAATCATCACCGGAGGCCATCTTCATCATCCCAGCGGTCTCCATGACGAGGAGGGAGTAGTTCACCCTCGGGGCTGAGGGTTTGTACCAGTAGCTATGTGTTTGATCTCTCTCTCTCTCTCGTGTTCTTGATTTGGCACAATCTTGATGTATCGCGAGCTTTATTAATATAGTTGGATCATATGGTGTTTCTTCCCTCTCTATCCTTGTTGTGATGAATCGAATCTTTTCCCTTTGAGGTTTTGTTATTGTTGGATTGAATATTTCAGATTTGAGAACACTTGATGTATGTCTTGCATATGAATACCCGTGGTGACAATGGGGTATTATATTGATTCACTTGATATATGTTTTGGCACTCAACTCGCGGATTCCCGTGGTGACATTGGGGTAATCTATGCATAGGGGTTGATAAACATTTTCATTATCTTTTCTCTGATAGAAACTTTGGGGTGCTCCTTGGAGTTCTTTGTGTGGATTGAATATTATGATTATGAAGTTGTTTGATGCATATCGTATAATCAACTCACAGATACTTGTGGTGACATTGGAGTATCTAGGTGACATTAGAGTTGGTTGATGTGTGTCATATGGTGTTATTTTAGTACGAACTCTAGGGCTGTTTGTGACACTTATAGGAATAGCTCAATAGATCAATCGGAAAGGATAACTTTGAGGTGGTTTCGTACCCTACAAACAATTTCTATCTTATGTTCTCCGCTAATAGGAACTTGGGAGTGATTCTTTATCGCATGTTGAGGGATGATTATATGATCCAATTATGTTAGCATTGTTGAGAGATTGCACTAGCGAAAGTATGAACCCTAGGCCTTGTTTCTAAGCATTGCAATACCGTTTATGCTCACTTTTGTTACTTGCTACCTTGCTGTTTTTTATTGTTCGCACTACAAAAACCTATATCTACTATCCATACTACACTTGTATCACCATCTCTTCGCCGAACTAGTGCACCTATACAATTTACCATTGTATTGGGTGTGTTGGGGACACAAGAGACTCTTTGTTATTTGGTTGCAGGGTTGTTTGAGAGAGACCATCTTCATCCTACGCCTCCCACGGATTGATAAACCTTAGGTCATCCACTTGAGGGAAAATTGCTACTGTCCTACAAAACTCTGCGCTTGGAGGCCCAACACGAGTCTACAAGAATAAGTTGTGTAGTAGACATAACTCACCAAGAAGAACCAGATCATAGACTGCTCTGAAGCCGAGGCCATCGCCGCATTTAGAAACAATATCCGAGATGAATGGTTGGCTCGTCAACTCGGCCAGAATAAGCCGAGGACTATGGCGGCCCTCACCTCACTTATTACTCGCTTTTGTGCGGGAGAAGATAGCTGGCTCGCCCGTAGTACTCATAACGGCGAGGCAGGCACCTCGGAAACTCGCGACGCCAATGGAAAACCCATGCGCAACAAAAATAAGCGCAGGTATAAAAATGGTGGAAGCGATACGGAAGACGCGGCGGTCAACGCAGGGTTCACCGGACCTAAATCCGGACAGAAAAGAAAACCCTTTAAAGGGAACAAAGATGGACCTAGCCAGCTTGATAGACTCCTGGACCGCCCATGTGGAATCTACAACACTCAGGAAAAACCAGCAACCCACACTAACAGGAATTGCTGGGTCTTTAAACAAGCCGGCAAGATAGCGGCAGAGGGTCAAAGTAAAACCCAAAATCACAATGAAGACGAGGATGAACCTCGGCGGCCCAGTAACGGAGGCCAAAAGAAGTTTCCTGATGAGGTCACAGAGGTCAATATGATCTATGTCACCCACATCCCTAAAAGGGAGAGGAAGCGTGTGCTTCGGGATGTATACGCGCTGGAGCCAGTCGCCCCGAAGTATAACCCATGGTCGGCTTACCCGATCACGTTTGATAAGCATGATCATTCGACCAGCATCAGGCATGGCGGATCGGCGGCACTCGTCCTGGACCCTATTGTCGATGGTTATCACCTAACACGCGTCCTGATGGACGGAGGAAGCAGCCTTAACCTCATCTACGAGGACACAGTTCGGAAGATGGGCATCGACTCATCTCGGATAAAGCCGAGCTCCACCACCTTTAAAGGTGTCATTCCGGGCGTCGAAGCCCGCTGTACCGGAACGGTCACCCTAGAGGTAGTATTCGGCTCGCCCGAGAACTTCAGAAGTGAGGAGTTAATCTTCGATATCGTACCTTTCCGAAGTGGATACCTCGCGCTCTTAGGGCGCGCAGCCTTCGCGCGTTTCAACGCAGTCCCGCATTATGCCTACCTCAAGCTCAAAATGCTGGGACCTAAAGGCGTTATCACAGTCAATGGTAACACCGAACGTTCACTCCGGACAGAGGAACAGACCGCGGCTTTCGCAGCTGAGGTACAAGCGTCCGAGGAGGCAGCCCGCAGCGATAAACGTGCCGCCCGCTCTTTGAAGCGCGCCCGGGCTGCACAAATCGACCTCGGTCAGGTACCCGCGCACCCAAAATAGGGATGCGGGCTCCTCGCGTGCCCTCTCTGGAGTGGGCACTACGTTCCCAGAGTGCATAATTTCGCTGGGCCGTCGAGGAGCCAAAAATTTACTCAAACGTCGGCGCGGTTTAACCAAGCAAAGACGTGGCCTCGAGCCCCTGCAGAGGCAAGTTTCTGTAAAAGAAACAGCCAAACATGACTACGTCAATGTGGTTTCAACCACAGAACGGACTTCGGCAACGTCTCCTCTAAAGGAGCTCGGTCAATCAAACGCTTGAAGCGTATAAAGGGCCGGAAAGGCATCAACCTCCACAAATTCCTCACCATCAATGGTGAATATCTGGTCAACAGCTCGGAAACGCAGACGTGCGGCAGGTAGCAGCCCGGATTCTTCAAAATCCGTTAACAAATATCCGCCCTGTTTATTCCTCTCTTTTTTCTTCACTTTTTACATTGTATTCTTTCAATTCCTCTCGCCGCAGCTGGGCATGTACACACTTGAAATTATGAAATAAAGAAACTGTGCCCCTTCAAGGTCTCTATCATATTTCTTTATCAGCATGACCCTTGTGGGACGGAGAAGTTCTCTCAAAAAGATACAATTGTATAACAAGTCCGAAGTATTCGGCGTCTCGGATTTTGGCCTTATATGCATCAGTTTCGAACCTAGATTTTGGTCAATAGTTGGGTTGCCCGGCTCCTATGTGTACCCCTTACGTTTCCAATGAATTCAGCTAAGGGCGTAATGGGAGAACCATTGCGATTGCGCTGCCAGGTCAATTGGCATAGCGCCTCAGTGGAGAAAGCCGAAAACTGACTATCTAGGTATGTGTAAACTGGTCCGCCATCCGTAGACCGCGTTAAGCGATGTGACGATAGAGATCACCCGTGTTAAATGAAGGGCTTTCATTCCTAGCCGAAGTGTGTTATGGCCTAGACCTCGGCCGACCTGGCCGAACACTTCCCACACCGGGGGCTGGTCATCAGCCCCCACAGTCAAACTCCTATGACTAAGTGAAAGTTATAAAGCCATTATAGTCTGATTGCCTAGTTCCTATAAAGCACCAACCACCTCCGGGTACCGAGACGTCGGCTAAGGGTCAAGTGTGCCTTAAGGAACACCCTTTGTATGACCTACACTGGGGCTGAAGCCGACGACTGGCCACTCTCATTTTAAAACAGTCATATTGGAGGAAAAAATTAATTACAAAACAACACATGGAATTTAAAGCCATCTTCATTCAACCAAAAGATAAAGTTTTATACATCATACACTTTGGCATTCCGAAGTACTGTCTAGAAATACATAGTGTCCTTTGGACACATGGCTTCTGTGGTACGAGCTCCTGCCTCCACCTCGGCGAGGAACTGTTCGGCGGTGCGCGGCTTGTCGGCAGGAGGGCCCACGGCACATGTCACCACATCAACCTTTCGGAAGTGCGTCTTCACGCAGGCGTACGCCCTCTGCGCTCCTTCAAAGCATGCGGACCTCTTCCAGCGGTTCACACAGGGCACGGCGTCTCGGAGACGGGCCGTAAGGCCGAAGAGGCTCTTCGACATGGCTTCGGTAGGCCACAACGTGATGCAGAGGTCCTGGAGCGCCGGTCTCATCATGCGAAACAACTCCACCAGCTGCTTCACTCGATGATTCAGCAGCTGTGCTGACGGCGACCCCGGGAACTGCCCCCAAAAGGCCTTCTCCGCCTCGTGGCCCGCTAGCTGGCCGAAGTACGCCACCGCATCCGCCGCACTCTGCGGAAGATCCGCAAAGACCTCTGCGGAACGCCATAACTGGGTGAGCTCGACACACCCTTTGCTGCCAAACGAACACTGTAGCAAAAATAGCTTACCCGAGGCGATTTGCTCCACTTGCTGGAGCACCTCGTGGTCAGCTCGGGCCGAGGTCTTGAGCTCGGAGTAGGCAAGTTGAAGCTTCTCAAGCTCCTCCTTTGTTCGTTGCCCCTCCTCCTGAAGCTTGTCGCGTGCTTCAAACACGCCCTTCAGGGTCTCCTCAACCTCCAGCACCCACGCTTGGTGCTTGTCCCCGGCCGCCTTCTCGGCGGCCCAGGCCTTCTCTGCCTCGGCGGCAGCAGCTTCCTGTTGCCGCACCTCCTGCCGAGCCCTTTCGAGCTCGGCCTTGAGTGTCTCCAGCTCCGCTAACGCTGCTGTTGTCAAAACAGTTCGGCCTTAGTTGTTTTCTTTAACAAAACACATCATACCTCCTTCGTACAAAGTACAGTGCAAGTTTAAATTTGCTTACCTTGAGACTGCTCGAGTTTCTAGTTTGCCAGGTTGAGCTCCTCCTGGGACCTCTCGAATTTCCGGTTCATCTCCGCAATCTCCTCGGAGACGGAGTCTGGAACCGAGGTCGAAACCTGGCACAAAAGATCCTTGTCACAAAGGAACAGTTAAACTACTTAAAGGTTCCAGGACGGCTGCCTCAAGCAGTGCCCTGGGGGCTACTTAACGGGTGCCTACTTAATCAAACGACCCCAATGCCAGTCTCTTAAAACCGACTTCGGGCTCAGGGGCTACTCACTCACTAAGCCATTTAGCAGGCTGTGCTCCTATGTCCTCGGACAAATACATAAATAAACAAAGTTGAGATAAACGAGTTAAACTTGCTGCATGGTTAGAAGCGTACCTCGAAACCCGCTACGAGGTTCTTGAAAACCTCATGTAGGCCGGCCCCTACAGACTGGTAGCCCTGCAGCGCCGTGCCTACCAAGGCATGGTGCTCTTCCTTCATGGAGGAGCCCTTCAGGGCGTCCTCCATCTCCTCGGTCCACCCCGCGCCAGCCCATCCTTGGGCAGTTGGCTGGGGTGGAGGGATGATCTCGGATACATCTACCCGGGTAGCCTCCACCTGGGGTGGTGGAGCCGAGGTAGATGTCGGCTGGGCCGATGACTGGCCCAGCCCCTCTTCGATGTCCGTGGGGTGCTTCTCCCCCGGGTCCTGTTGGGCCGAGGTATCGACCTCGGCCATGATGGCCATCTTGTCGGCCCCCGTCGTGTTAACGTCAGGGACCAAGGTGGATGTTGCCTCACCTAGCCCGTCATGCGCCGGGGGAGGATCAGCGGGCTCTGGAGTCCCGCTGGCGGATGGCAACCCACTTGAGGAACCACTGGGGATTATCCTCGGTGGACTACATAACAAAAGACACCTTTGTAAGTTTCCCCTTGCCTCAAAATAACTTGTCAAATTAAAAGATGGGATGCAAAGATGACGGCTTACCCTTGGGGCACTGGTTTCTTCCTCCCCACAGTGAGGATGTCTTCTTCTGAGTCACCGGAGAGTTCGGCTCTCTCTGACAACTTGTTGGCAGCCCCGGACGAGGTTCACCTCGGCCTCTTTGGGCCCTTCGGCGGCATGCCCACATCGGCATCTTCTAACACCGACCTCTTCCCCTTCAGGGGGGGACCTCCTCCTCCTCACCCTCCTCTGCGTCGCCGTCTTGGGCGGCGGAGGTGTGGGTCTCTTCGGACCGGGTGACCGAGGTCCCCCGCGTCCGAGCACTTGACCTACCCCTCTGGGACTTCGTCCCTTTGGGGGCCACCACGGGCGGCTCCTCGGTTAGGAGCGCCAAGAGCAGGGGAGTCGGAGGCTCCTCTGGAAGTCAGGCTGGGCATCGCACTGCTTGTACCCAGGCCAACCACTTCTGCAAAACATCAATCATAATGGTTCGTTAAAACACTACTCGATACGGAGGGCAGAATTGATAAATGGTGGACAAAATCATTTACCGGGGGGGCTTCATAGCCGTGCTCGAGGCCGCGGTCCTCCCCTTCCTCGGGGATCTTGTCCTTGGACAGCTTCATGAGCCTCGTCCACATGGTGGCCAAGGTGGAGCGGAAGAAGGTGGTGATGGAGTCCATGTCCTCGGGCTTTTGCACCCACATCGGGGTAGCCCGGAGTTGGAGAGGGAGTATGCGGCGGTTGAGCATGACGTTGATGACATTGGCAAGCTCAACCTTCCCCGTGGTGGACCACCACAAGATCCTATCGATCAGGGTCTCCACCTCTTCTGGGTTCCCCCAGGCGACGCCCTTCTCCTTCCAGGATTTGAGCTTCTTGGGAGGCCCGGCTGACAAAGCTGGGACCTCGGTCTGACCAGGGGCGAGCGGCTCCGTGATATAGAACCACTCTTTCTGCCACTCCTTCACCGTTTTGATGAAGGTGCCCTTGAACCAGGTGGCCCCCTGGTTTTTGCTGATCATGGCTCCTCCGCACTCCGCGAGATCCGAGCCACTGGACTTCGATTTAATCCCGAAGAGCTTCAGCCACAAGCTGAAGTGCGGCTCGCAGCGGAGGAAGGCCTCGTAGACCGTGATGAAGGAGGCGAGGTGAAGAACGGGGTTGGGGGCCATGTGGTGGAAATCCAGCCCATAGTAGTACATTACACCGCGCACAAAGGGGTGTAGCAGGAACCCCAGGCCTCGGATGAGGTAGGGGACGAAGACTACCCACTCCCCGGCGTTGGGAGCGGGCACCAGCTGGCCAGCCACCGGAGCGCGGGCGGCGATGGCGGGGGTCAGGTACCCCGCGCTGCGCAGCTCCGAGATGGTCGCGGCCGTTGTGACACCCTGGTTTTTGGCAACTTTTTCTTTTCGAAATGTTTCTGGCTTTATTTGCAATTTGGTTGGATTTTGAACCTTTTCAGTTGACTTTGGACTTATGAATTCCTCTCAGTGATCCAAAGCCCTCAGCATCTTGCCAAAATCTTGTCACTCACCATCTGGATCAATTTCCAATTATTCATCTTTCCCAAATATTCATTTTCTTCTTTTGGGAAAATCTGTCATCACTATGGGTTACAAAGCAACCTATAGTTCTGATGATCAGAAAAATCCCAAATTAATCCCAGACCTTCTTGTCATCATCTACTCCCACAATATTCAAAAACATCTCATGGTCCAGTACAAAGTTTAGTCCAGAAAACTCCCTTTGCTCTCTGCACAGTACTGGTCATTTGTGAAGCAACTCATATTTTCCCTACTCAGTAAATTCCTAGAAAATTCCCTGAGCTCCTAGGGAACCTATCTTTCCACAATATCCAAAAATATCATCTTGTCCAGTACAAATTTTCATCACCAATATTCTGCCAAGTTTCTGTTCAGTTGGAACCTCTGTGAAGGAAGTACCAGCTAGGGGTATCCAATTGATCTGAAATTTTTATGACATCTTCTCCTCACCAAATAACCCTACCACACCAAAATTCAGCTCGAGAAGATCACCCAGATAAGTGCTACAAGCTCATCTAGGTTTCTGGTTCAGTACAGCACCTGTACATGAACCATATCCAAATCTTGATGAAATTCTTTCAAACTTTTCCAGCTCATAGTCCTTCCAAAGTAGATCATCCCAGACATCTCCTTTGGCTCCATCCTCAGCTCACCTCTTCTCTAGATCACTCTCAAGATTGCTGTCAGAAACTGTGGCTGAAGCTACACTTCAACTCAGTCTGTATCTAGCCAAACCAAGTGCACAAAGGAGCTAAATGACCAAGGGAGAACACCCTAGACATGGTGCTCTGGACTTGGACGGCCTGCAGACATCAACTTCCGTGGTGAGCACGACAATGGCATGCCATTGCACGCGCTCTGCACCGCGCCCGTGTCTGTGGCGTCGCGTCCGACTGCCTCGTGCGATTGTAGCTTGTCCCCGCGTGCCGACTAACTCCCCTACGTCCACCTGGCCGCCCTGGACCCTTCCCCTCGCCGGAGAATCCCTCGCCGGCCGCCACGGCACACGCGCACTGTGCCGCCCGTGCGGGCACAGTGGTTGTGCGGCGCGTCTTATTCCCCCGCTACCCGCCACTGCCCGCCATTACTCTTCTGCCCTCTCCCATCGCGTCGCCCGCAAGCAGCTAGCCAGCGCGGCGTCCTGGCACCGGCGACGTGTCCCGAGCTCGCCGCTTCCAGAGAGCTCGCCCGAGCTCCTTCCCCTGCTATAAATAGCCCTCCCCGGCCTCTCCCGAGCTCCTCACTCCACTCCCTCGGCCTCCTATTGAGCCCCCGAGCACCGAGCCACGGCCGAGAGGCCCTCTGGCCTCGCATCTCGCCGAAGCACCGCCGCCACCCGAGCCCAGCCTCCTCACCGATTCGCTCCTCCCCGAGCTCCACCGACTACACCCGCGAGTTCACCTCGCTCCACTGACCCCGCCCAAGCTCTTCCCGAGCCGAATCGCTGCCGGAACCGCCGTCTCCGACGACACCCGAGCACCGCCGCCGCCGGAGAGGAAGGGGACGACGTCGTCCGGCCACCGTTCGCCAAGCCTCGGGTACGTGCGCGTTCATCTCGATGAGCTCCTTCGATTCCCGTAGTTGCCGGACCTCGCCGCCGTCTATATCGCCGGCGAGCATCGCCGGAGCTCCGCCGTCTCTGTTTCCCTCCCCCTCCTTTTAAATTTGATGGCTGGGGCCCGCCAGTCAGCGACACACCGAAGCGGTAAGTGGAGGCGCCCCTCCACTTTACGCCTTCGACGTGGCCCCCTGAGGTTTTTTCTATTTTCTGTTTATTTCCAGAATTTGACCAGAACTTTGACCAGCCATAACTTTTAAACCATAAGTCCAAATCAATTGATTCTTTTTTGCATCTGGTTTGTCTTGAGCTCCTCTATTTTCTGGCAATTTTTGGTATTTTTCCCTTGCTCACAGAATTTCTGGTGAACAGAACAGTAGTATGTGACATTTTCAATTGCATTTTAAAAATATTTTTAGAGGGAAATACTTTTGGATTTGAAGCCCAGGAGTTTGTGGACAACCCAACAGAGCAAGGCAAGCCATGTCATCCATTGCATGAAGCATTTCAATAGTGTTGGTTATTTAATTGAATTTCATGCATTATTTTAATATGTGATAATCCATAGTAATTTATTTAACTGCATAGCCATTGCCATGTTAATTTACTTGCAATTAAATACCCATACTGGTTAAATTCTTGACAACACTAAACTTAGTTGGTTGATCAAGAGCCACCTACCCGGACTTTTCCGTGCAGCCACATTTGCCGGTATGGGACGGCCTTGACTTGGTCTGGCTTTGTGCTCTTTTATCGGTACCACCAAACTAGGGAGGGTTATGCGTGCGTGCTGCCCTGATCAGGTAGACGACGATAATCCTGTGATCCCAGTTGAGTTATTTTGCCGGCGTCCCCGTTTGGGACAGTTAGTGGCCACGACGGTTAGTGGCCACGACGGGGTGACACAGGGGCCACCCAGGACATGACCCTGGGAGGGTATGATTGTCGGTGGTACGATAGAGGGGTCACGGGTCAGGCAGGTTTCGTTGGAGCACCACAGGTCCACCCGAATGGGATCACGAGGCCAGGTACTCCATGGTGTGGGTAAAGTGCGCAACCTCTGCAGAGTGTAAGAATCTATTCGAATAGCCGCGTCCACGGTATTGGACAGTCCGTTTAGGCCTCTCTAGGATGGTCAACCATAATATTGATAATAATGATGGAAGAACTTGTCTTATGTTCGGAAGTGCGCAGTGGATTGTAAGCATCCCTAGGGTTGTGGGACAACCCAGATGTGAGTAAGTTGGTACTGGATACCAGTAAGTGAGCAACCTAATCACTTAACTTGTTATTTGCCATGCTATTGTTTGCTGCGTTGTTTTGGTTGCCATGATCTTGAGAGTACATTCCAAGTACTCACCTGGCGTATCATGCCAGATGCAGGAGAAGCCGAGGACGGAGGTTCCGAAGGTTCGTGCTACGCTAACTAGGCCGTGTCCACAGCAGTGTCCCTGTGGATGGAGTTTCCCGTGCTATGTTCCGCTACGCTATAGAATCACCCAGTAGTGTCGAGACCCTGCTATGTTCCATAAATAATGTAGATATTGTCATAGCACGTGTAGTGCTTCTGGCCTCGCTATCATGTAAATTATGAGCTTGTACTTGAGATATTTTAATAAAGTTCAGTTCAGTTCTGTTCCAAGTTGTTGTGTGTTTCCAGAAGACATGATCTCTGGGTTGGAAACACTGGTAAACCGGTTCTCTGCGCCGGGGTGCCACAGCCGTCACGATGGAGCCGCCCGAGTGCCCCTTGAGGGTGTCAGCCATGGCTGGTGCTAGAGGTTGGACTCGCGAAAGGGAAAAAGAGTAGGATGGGATCTGGGCGCTGGAGCTAGGCGAAGCAGCAGAAGGGGAGAATGGGAGCGTGGGCGATTGCACTGTCCTCCTTTTTGCTCTTATAAGCCTATGAAAGGCTAAGAGTCCCCTCGCTGCGCCGATAAACTCGCTGCTCCCATCAAAGATGCCGTTAAGCATATGGGGGGAAACAAAATCGTGGTGATATCCCTAAGAAAACGGGCACGATCTCCACCTTGATGGGATGTGCCAGTAAAAAGGCTGCCGCGAACCACGATTTAAGGGGGCGGCAGTAACTACTCGACCTGTCGTGGGGCGAGCCTCTTTGATAAAGTTGTCAGGCCGGATTGGACCATTCATACCTGAACAACAGGCCTTCGAGGCTAAGATATCTATCCTCTTCGGACAGGGTACGAGCTCGGTTGGACCTCGGATATCGCCGCTCTATTATAAAGAGTAAAATATGAAGGGGAACTCGTCTGTCAAGGCAAGGACTCTGGATCCGAAGTGGCGTCTATTGAGAAAACCGTCCTCGGCGTAGAAGACCTGTTTGGGGGCTACTGATGGTGTCCTGGATGAGGGGGTGCTAACCTAGCCGGCCCATCTCTTCGGTTGGGCTTATGGGCCTTCATGTGTGATCAAGATGGGCTCCAGAGGATGCATACAGGAAGCATGATCAAGACTGCCTCCACCGAAAACTTGACGTATACTCCAAGATCTCTCCTGCCGCCTTACTCCTAGATACCGACTTTGTAACCCTAGATATCCTCCCTGGCGTGTATATAAGCCATAGGGTTTAGCCCGTAGGGGACACATCAACGCAACATCGCTCACCTAGCCCTAGAAGTTAGACACACATTATGATCTCGAGGTAGATCAGCTTTGTATTCGATACATCTCCATCAATATAAACAGAAGCAGGACGTAGGGTTTTACCTCCATCAAGAGGGCCCGAACCTGGGTAAACATCGTCTCCCTTATCCTTGTTACCACCGATCCGAGATCCACAGCTCGGGACCCCCTACCCCGAGGTCTGCTGGTTTTGACACCGACACCAGCCGTGTGGATCGAAGATTTCCTTCTCCACATTCATATGGCCAGAGGAGATGATCTCCACGCCATTAAGTATCTGCCCTTAAAGCTTAAAGGACCAGCGAGGCACTGGCTCAACAGCCTGCCCGAGAACTCCATCGGGAGTTCACCCGCAAAAAAAAAACTCCATTGGGAGCTGGGAAGACCTTGAAGATGCTTTTCGAGCTAACTTTCAGGGCACCTATGTCCGACCCCCGGATGCCGACGATCTCAGTCACGTTATCCAACAACCTGGCGAGTCTGCTAGGAAATTTTGGAATCGGTTCTTGACCAAGAAGAATCAAATCGTTGATTGTCCAGACGCTGAGGCAATCGCCGCTTTCTGGCATAGAATTTGTGATGAATGGTTAGCACGACAGCTCGGGCAGGACAAGCCGAAGACTATGGCGGTGCTCACCTTCCTCATGACCCGGTTCTGTGCTAGAGAGGACAGATGGCTGGCTCGTAGTTCCAGCCATAGCAGTG
This sequence comes from Elymus sibiricus, assembly GCA_039707655.1. Lineage (NCBI taxonomy): Eukaryota > Viridiplantae > Streptophyta > Magnoliopsida > Poales > Poaceae > Elymus > Elymus sibiricus. The sequence goes on from CM077666.1 coordinate 146,215,887, forward strand.
ACCCTGGCTCCTCGGAGGTGCGCGACGGAAATGGGAGGCCTCGACGTAATAAAAATAATAAGCGCCACCATAAAGGCAACGACAGTGACGCCGACGAGGCTACCATCAACGCCGGATTCAGCAATCAACGCAGTGGCCAGAAGAAAAAGCCCTTTAAAGGGAATAGAGACAACCCATCTACCTTGGATAAAATCCTCGACAAGCCCTGCCAAATTCACGGCACTTCGGACAAACCGGCCAACCATACAAACCGGAACTGCTGGGTCATCAAGCAGGCCGGCAAGATCGCAGCTGAGAACCCGAGCAAGAGCCAACCTCGTAGCAAGGATGAGGATGAACCTCCCCGGTAAAGTATGTGAATATGATGTATGTCACCCACATCCCCAAGAAGGAGGGGAAGCACGCGCCACGTGATGTCTACGCACTGGAGCCCGTAGCACCGAAGTACAACTGCTACTTGTGAGCTGCGTTGGGATTTTCCCCGAAGAGGAAGGGTGAAGTGTTGGAAATATGCCCTAGAGGCAATAATAAATTGGTTATTATTATATTTCCTTGTTAATGATAATCGTTTATTATCCATGCTATAATTGTATTGATTGGAAACTCAAATACATGTGTGGGTACATAGACAACACTGTGTCCCTAGTAAGCCTCTAGTTGACTAGCTCGTTGATCAAAGATGGTTAAGGTTTCCTGGCCATTGACATGAGATGTCATTTGATAACGGGATCACATCATTAGGAGAATGATGTGATGGACAAGACCCAAACTGTAAACGTAGCATTTGATCGTGTCAGTTTATTGCTATTGTTTTCTGCATGTCAAGTATCTGTTCCTTTGACCATGAGATCATGCAACTCACTGACACCGGAGGAATACCTTGTGTGTATCAAACGTCGCAACGTAACTGGGTGACTATAAAGGTGCTCTACAGGTATCTCCGAGGGTGTCTGTTGGGTTGGCATGGATCAAGACTGGGATTTGTTACTCCGTGTGACGGAGAGGTATCTCAGGGCCCACTCGGTAATACAACATCACATTGAGCCTTGCAAGCAAAGTGACTAAAGAGTTAGCCACAGGATCTTGTATTACGGAACGAGTAAAGAGACTTGCCGGTAACGAGATTGAACTAGGTATAGAGATACCGACGATCGAATCTCGGGCAAGTAACATACCGAAGAACAAAGGGAACAGCATACGGGATTAACTGAATCCTTGACATAGAGGTTCGACCGATAAAGATCTTCGTAGAATATGTAGGAGCCAATATGGGCATCCAGGTCCCGCTATTGGTTATTGGCCGTAGAGGTGTCTCGGTCATGTCTACATAGTTCTCGAACCCGCAGGGTCTACACACTTAACGTTTGGTGACGATTAGTATAATTGAGTTATTATGTTGGTGACCGAAAGTTGTTCGGAAGTCTCGGATAAGATCCCGGACATGACGAGGATCTCCGGAAGAGTCCGGAGGTAAAGATTGATATATGTGATAATAGTGTTTCGATCTCCGGAAGAGTTCCAGAGTTCACCGGAAGGGGTTCCGGATGTTTACCGAAGTGTTCGTGTGCAACAACACTTTGTATGGGCCAAGGGATAAAAGCCCACAAGGTATTGGAAAGTGCAAAAAGTAGTTTTGCTGCCGCGTAAGCGGTACTACCGCTTGTGTGAAGCGGTACTACCGCCCGAGCGGTACTACCGCTTGTGTGAAGCGGTACTACCGCCCAAGCGGTACTACCGCTTGTGAGCGGTACTACCGCTTGTGCGCGGCTCTGCGCGGTTCGGCAGGGATCCGAGTTGGACTCTTTTCCTGCGGGCCAAACCGACCTTGTGCGGGCAAAACCGACCTGGAGGAGGCTTTTACTCCAAGTTTAGACCCCAAGGCTCAACATATAAATAGAGGGGCAGGGCTAGCACATGGGAGCGATCAGGATTTTCCAAGCCGTGTGCCGGCAACCCTAGCCCTCTAGTTCCTCCGTCATAATCTTCGTAGCGCTTGGCGAAGCCCTGCAGAGATTGTTCCTCACCACCATCACCACGCCGTCGTGCTGCTAGAACTCAACCACTACTTCACCATCGCTCGCTGGATCGAGGAGGTGAAGGCGTCATCAAGCCGTACGTGTGTTGAACGCGGAGGTGCCGTCCGTTCGGCACTAGTTCGTGATCGGATCGAGGGACGACGTGCGATTTGGATCGCGGAGACGTTCGACTACATCAACCGCGTTTCTTAAACGCTTCCGCTTAGCGATCTACAAGGGTATGTAGATTCACTCTCCCTCTCGTAGATGCTCATCACCATGGATAGATCTTGTGTGTGCGTAGGAAAATTTTTGTTTCCCATGCAACGTTCCCCAACATGAAGCAATATAGTAGCGGATAAGTATTTCCCTCGGTAGAGAACCAAGTTTATCGAACCAATAGGAGAACCACGCAAACACTCCTTAGCATTACCTGCACACACAAGAGCTAATACTTGCACCCAATGCGGGCAAGAGGGTTGTCAATCCCCTTGTACTCGTTAATTGCAAGGATTAAATCTGGTAATGGTAGATAGATAAATTGCAAGGTAAATAAATTGCAGCAAGGTATTTTTGGTTTTAGTAATATGATTAAAGTAGACCCGGGGGCAATAGTTTTCACTAGAGGCTTCTCTCTCGAAAGAATAGCATACAGTGGGTACACAAATTACTATTGGGATATTGATAGAAAAGCGCATAGTTATGACGTTATTCATGGCATGATCATGTATATAGGCATTACATCCATGACAAGTAGACCAAAATGATTCTGCATCTACTACTATTACTCCACCAATCGATCGACTCCTGCCTGCATCTATGGTATTAAGTTCATGATGAACAGAGCAACGCTTTAAGCAAGATGACATAATGTAGATAGAATAAAACCAATCAATATGATTAAACCCCGTCATTGTACCCTTAGTAGCAATAATACAAATACGTGCCTCGCTACCCCTACTGTCACCGGGTGAGGACACCGCAAGATTGAACATACTACTATGCACCACTTCCACTGAAGATCGATAGATCAACTTGGCCAAAGAAAACCCACAGATCGGAAAGCATTACATAGCTATAACAATCATACATAATAAAGTACAGCAAGGACTCAATTAGTTTCAATGAATAATCTGATCATAAACTCATAATTCATCGGATCCCAACAAACACACCGCACAAAAGAATTACATCGGATCGATCTCCGAAGAGAACATTGTATTGAAGATCAAAGAGAGAGAGGGGGCCATCTAGCTAATCACTATGGACCGATAGGTCCATGGGAAACTACTCACACATCATCGGAAGGGCAGCAAGGTTGACATAGAAGCCCTCCATGATCGATTCCCCCTCTGGCAGATAGCCGGAAAAGGCCTCCAGATGGGATCACGAAAGAACAGAAGCTTGCGGTGGCGGAAAATATATTTCGGGTGGCTCTTTGTTGGTTTTGGGATTTTAGGGAATTTATAGCGCTGGAATTAGGTTAGGGGGGGGGGGGTCTACGGGGGGCCCACAAGCTCAGGTGGCGCCCTCCAGGGGCGCGCCGTGTGAGCTTGTGGCTCACTCGTAGGTCTTCTGGCCTACTCCCGAAGCTTCCTGGGTGTCTTCTGGTGCAGAAAAAATCACCGTAAAATTTTATTGTATTTAGACTTCGTTTGATATAGTTTTTTCCTAAAACAAGAAAACAAGCAAAAACAGAAACTGGCACTGGGCACTAGGTTAATAGGTTAGTTCCCAAAAATGATATAAAATTTCATATAAAGTATGTAGAATTGATATAATAATAGCATGAAATAATAAAAAATTATAGATACGTCGGAGATGTATCAGCATCCCAAAGCTTAATTCCTGCTCGTCCTTGAGTAGGTAAATGATAAAAAAAAGATAATTTTTGATGTTGAATGCTACCTAGCATGTTTATCATGTACTCCTCTTGCGGTATAAATATTGAGCAACGATGAAGTAATTGATATCAACATAATAATATCCATGAATACAAGAACATAATCATTACTTTTCAAAATATACGATGCTCAACGAATGTTATCCCTACTCATTGAATTATGTAAGCATGGCATGACTCGGCCTTCACCGCATAAATATAAATCATGAGCACCCCGGTGTCAAACTAGGCAATTGTATCATACTTTTTCACGCGCTTCAACATTTTCAACTTCACTCAATACATGAGCGTGAGTCATGGACTTAGCACTATAGGTGGAATAGAATTCGGTGGTAGAGGTTAATAAGGGAGTCAAAAAGGAAGAAAGTCTCGCATCAACTCGGTGGATCAATAGAAAATGGAGAGGCCTATCGATCAATATCAATGCAAGGAGTAGGGATTGCCATGCAACGGATGCACTAAGAGCTATAAGTGTATGAAAGCTCAACTGGAACTAAGTGGGTGTGCATCCAACTTGCTTGCTCATGAAGACCTCAGGCATTTGAGGAAGCCCATCATCGGAATATACAAGCCAAGTTCTATAATGAAAAATTCCCACTAGTATATGAAAGTGATAACTCAGGAGACTCTCAATATGAAGAACATGGTGCTACTCTGAAGCACAAGTGTGGTTAAAGGATAGTAGCATTGTCCCTTCTCTCTTTTTCTCTCATTTTTTTGTTTTGTCTTTCTTGGCCTCTTTTGGCCTCTTTTTTTAGAACAATCTCATGGACCTCATCCCCTCATTTTGGAGGACTCATTAGTCTCCATCATTCTTTTCCTCACTGAGACAATGCTCTAATAATGATGATCATCACACTTTTATTTACTTACAACTCGATAAAACTGAAACAATATGACTCTATATGAATGCCTCTGGCAGTGTACCAGGATGTGCAATGATCTAGCCTAACATGTATTACAATGATGAATGGTGGCTTTGCCACAAATATCATGTCTGTGGCACCTCGGCTCAGAGAGACCGGAACACCCCGTATTCCAGCCCAGAGATCAAGTCTTCTGGAATACGGCACTGCTTGGCATAGAACAAATCAGCTCTTTATTACGAATAAACGGGGTACAAGGGTCCGATATTACAAAGGTTACAAGGGCACGGCGACACTTCGCCTGCTAAGGTAGTTCTATGCTAGCAGCGGAACATCTCGAAGCGGAATAAATTCTAGCAGCGGAACAACGACGACGGTGATGAACTCCACTCCGCAGGGACTCTGGCTGGGACACATCCTAGAGCGCAACCTCAGGATCCTCGACAAACAAGCAATCACGGCATCACCTCCAATCTGGCATGACACGCTAGGTGAGTACTTTGAATGTACTCGCAAGATCACAGCAACCAAAGCAATCAAGACATACAACAGCATGTCATTTACAGGTTAACCATCAATAATGAACACGATACTACTAGAACAACATGAGCATGGCAGGTACATATAATTCATGATATGAACATGATGATACTAGCACAAGCATGAGAGGGGAGGGGGTCGATGTTTAAGGTCCCTTCGACCAACTTACTCTTCTCGGAGGTTATCTCGTAACCACCATATGCATCAAGCTTACCGTTGTGAACATCACACGATCACCTCAGGATCGACCAAGCTCGGTATCAACAATACCATCGTGATCATCACATGACCACACGAAGCTTGATCTCTACCTGTGATCATCGCATGACCACATAAAGATCAACCAACTTCTTTCCTCATCGAATCCGGGGTTGTTGTTATCCAGGTTATTATTTCTGTTGACCCACAGTGTGACCTACTATGAACAGTGTCCATGACCGAGGACGCGGCTATCGATAGATTATACACTCTGCAGAGGTTAGTACACTGTACCCACACTACGGAACTCATGGCCTCGTGCTCCCATTCGGGTGGACCAACGATATTCCGACAAAACCAATCTATTGCATGGCACTCTCCCAGCCACTCCGATAAACTCCCCTTTGGGCTACGTCCTGCGTGTCCCCGATGCCAACTCGTGACATCCGCCACCTCTGTGGCTGCCACCGTCATGGCCAAACAAAAACATTGTCCCAAATGGGGACCTCGGTATACCATACAACTTGGGCACACAAGGCTTATGGCCGCCTACCTGATCAGGGTAGCGCGCGCACATAACCTTCCCTAGTTGGAGGCACCGGCGAGAGACATGACAATAGACCGAATCAGGGCCCCCCATAAGGCAAGTGTGGCTGCACTGGTTAGCTCGATTCGGTGGCACCATGACTCAGCCAACAGATTTGTTCAAGTTCAATTAATGTCAGGTTCAACTTGAATGGTGATGAGCTGAGTCATAACAACATAATGAAATAACAATGCAAATGACCATGATATCGGTGTAACCATGGATGGGTAACATAACCATTTAACAACATAACATCAACAATGATAACTCATCTAGTCTACGGGAAGCAGATGAGCATGGCATAAAGAGGATCATGAACATCACAAGTATTTTCATATCATTCCATAATGATTCATCTGAGCATGTCATTATCACTAGCAGCTGGAATGATTACAAGAATAAATCATGATAAGAATTACATTAGCAACAAATCATTTCACTTACTAGATGAAAATGAACATGGCATAAGCATGGACATGGATACACAAGCATATTCGAAATATGAACGAAATCATTAAATGAGCAAACAATTATTAAATATTCAAGTGGAAACCATGGCTACTGCAATGCCATCATGCAAGTGGATGTTGTGGCTTGCCTGGGGATGGAGGAACCATCGGGGAGGGGGTGCGAAGAACTCACGGAAAGAGTTGCCGGAAACGTTTCCCTCTCGGAGGGGGCTGAATAAGGGCAGGGGCAAAATGGTCATTTTCATAGTGTGACACCCTCATGAAAATGATACCAACAGAACGGGCTCGACGAACTGAGATTGTGGGCTTTGGAATCACCTGAATCGGAGTCACGGTTAAAAAGTTGTGGCCGTTCGTTCGTTAGGCAGAAAAACTAATAAAAAGTATTCAGTTCTACGCTTAACTGACGAACGTCCACTATTTAACCATTTCGGCGGCTCGGCTGAAACAGAAGGCGTATTCCAGAGAATATGCTTTCGGGTAAGGGAAGGCGTATTTATGCGCAAAGCTGCGGCTGTTTACGTTTTCATCAACCGAAGGCGTAATCCATGGAATACGTGTCCACTTAACACGCGCGGGCCCGGCCTTCGGTGGATGACGGGTGGGGCCGCGGGGCCCACGGGCTGGTCTTCTCCTTCCTCCTCCCACTCCCATGTCCGGCCGAGGGAGCAACGGTGTCCGACGGCGACGGCCGGCAACTCCGGCCACCATACGTGGCGCTCCGGCCACTGGCGTGCTCGGGGAGGCGAGGCGCACCCGCCAGGGCATAGCACGGTCGCCAGAGAGCCCGAGAGCGGGTGGGAGAGTGGACGTGGCGGACGGCGGCGTCGACCAGACTTGGGGGCGAGGCCATGGACGTCCCGGCGACGAAGTGAGGAGATGGAGAAGCTCGCAGGGGCTAGGGGAGGTCTCTAGCGAGGTTTGGAGGGGAAACGAGGCTCGGGTAGCTCCAATTCGAGTGAGGCCCGATGGCGGCCATGGTGGCAATGCGAGGCGAGGAGAGCTCCATAGGCTCGGTTGGGTGGTCGGGGAGGTCTAGAGGAGGGCGGTGAGGAGGTGGATGAGCTCGGGAGGCCTCGGGGAGGGCTTATATAGCCACGACAAAGATGCCCGTGCTCGGGTGCCACCAAGGGCGGATGGGCGCTGCTCTGACGCGTCCGCGTACGCGTGCGCACGCGCGGAGGGGAAGAGAGACCAGGGGGTTCATTCGGTGCGGAAATGCCACTGGGAAGAAGAAGACAGGAGGAAGACGCCGGCGGCCGCGACCACGCGGTGCGGCATGGCGCGCCGGGGAGGAACGAGGGAGAAAGAGGAGGGGGCCACTGATGGGGAGCGAACGCGTGGCTACGGCGGTGCTCTGGGACATGCTAGGACGCGCGGAAGCGGCAGAGAGAGAGGTGCCCAAAGCAAAACGACGCAGAGCGCGCGGCCAAGGCATGCCAGGCACACGGTCACCGCATGGCATGGCACTCTGAGGGCACGCAGGACTGGCAAAAGGTGTCCACAGCGTAGTCCTTCCAAAGTAGGACCTCTCTGATGTGATAGAACGAAGAAAGCTACTTTGTGCTAATGGATAGCATCAACAGAAGTTTGCTGTAGCAAACTAGATCATGAAGTTGTGGTGAAAATAAATGGGATAAGGGATAACCAGGATGTCTCAGGGGTTTAGGGTAGGAAGGACTACAATACTGTGAATTTTGAAAAGATTTGGACCAATATTTAACATAGTTGCTTTACAACTGCAAAAACTGGTCCAGAAACTTGATCATGAAGTAGCACTCACCTAGATGATTGGATTGGGATGAAAATTGGTGGAGTATGATCATTTGGGCATATGAAGGCACTGCAAAAATTTCATACCAGTTGGGTACACCAAAATGGTACTTGCTTCACAATGCTTGCTACTGGACAGAAACTTGGGGGAATTTTGTAGAGAAAATGGGTTGGTAAAATGATGTGAATTTTGGTATGCTCAAATGATATAGGTATATTTAGGTGCTGGATTAATTTATGATTTTATGAAGCAATATAAAATATAGTTGCTTCACAAACTGAAATTGTGACCAGAAACCAGAATTTGAAGGTGTGCTCACATATATTGTTGGATGGAGCTGAAATTTGGTGGAGAGTTATTATTTCATCCTATGGATGATCTCCCAAAATTTCAACTCATTTGGATAAAACTAGCTAGTACTTCCTTCACAAATCTTCTCTCTGGTCAGAAACTTTGGAGATTTTCTAAGGAAGATTTACTAGGAAAATGAAGCTGAATTTTGGCATGTGGCAATTATTTGGATATGAGAGAGTGCCCAAAAATTTTGAGGGCAATCAAGAAAAGATAAATAGCACTTCTTTCACAAAGTGCCACACTGGACAAAATAGGAAATGAATATTCTTGAATTATTTTTGAACTAGGCAAGGATGGGTTTTCACATATTTGTGGAAGATATGATCCAAAGAATTTATGAGAATTTTGTGGGAGTTTTTGGAATGGAATAAATATAGGTTGCTTCACAACCTAAAGCAAACAGGGTTATTCCTTTAATAGAAAAAGGAATATTCCCAAGAAATAAATATTGGGGTTGGGCGAAGATGGAAATGACATGGCCTTGGGATAGATTTGAGAATGACAAGCCACTAGGAAGTGGCAGGAGAGAAGATCTTCCCAGGTTTCAAGACCACATAGCCACGGAAAAAGAACTCCAAATAAAAATTCGAAGAAATCCAAAAGAAAAAGAAAGGGCCAAAAATCGGGGTGTTACAAACCTACCCCCCTTATGATAAATCTCGTCCTCGAGATTTGGTTACTCAGGGAACAAGTATGAATATTCTGACTTAAGGAAACCGTTTCAACTCGGGTATCCTTTTTCCTTTATATGATGTTCCCATGACTGACTGCCTTGCTCTGGGGTGGTTTGCTTGACCATATCTCATATTCTGACAGGTCTTCCTTCGTAGATTCATCCTTACTCTGGCTTCAATCCTTTTGTGTCTGCTGGCTTGGCTGATATTATCATGACCGGGATTTCCATAAGTCCGGGAGTGACTTCCATTCGACGTGACATTCTTGTATCCAGCACCGATAGTAGTCAATGGAGTTGTGTACAAATTTCCTCGGTGGGCATGAAACCTTTAATCATTGCCTCAGGTTACTCAAGTAGGTGCATGTCCTCCAGGTTCAAAACAATGCTGAGAATCATAACCGTTCTCTTGGCGGAATCTGACTGCTTGTAGGTAGTTCTAAATCTTGCTGACTTCTTTGTCTCATATCCGTATCGACGATTCAACTGTCACCTTGATATGAGGTCCTTACAAACAGAGTAGACCCCTTGGGTGTGTGTTCATGGTGATTAATACGGAATCAGACTGTCTTGGGTACCCGTACCATGTTGTTCATGCCACAATTATCATACCTGTATTGCCGGTCTTGTTCCTTCATTATCGTTTTCTTTTGTCCGAATCTTTTGCTGAAAGAGCTTGGCCATAAATATCTTTAATTCTTTGTGTGACCATAGGTGCTGTCAGGTGCAATATTCCAGCAAGCATACCTTATCCTTATCCTTTGACCATGCAACAACGCTTAACTGGCAAGTTCATCTTCTCCCGAGCTTTAACTGTAGGGCAATGATCATCCAAACCTTTGCAAGAAATCGGCAAATAAATCAGTAACCACCAAAACGGTCTTTACAACTCAGATCTGGGGCATTACTGAAATAACTCAAGCATGGCTCACGACGGCTAAAAAGTAGCTCAGAGCATGAGGCGGTGTTGATAAGAAGAATGTAGCAGTTCCCTAAGACAGCCGAAGAACATCTCAGAGCATAGGGTCACTGCTACAAAAAGAAACTCAACGGCTGCTCGAGACGGCCAAAAAGCAGCTCAGAACATGGGTCAGTTGTTGAAAAGAGAAATATAAAATCGGCATCCACCCCGGACGGCCGAAAGCAGCTGAGAACACAAGCATGGTGCCGTTACCAGGGAAAGGTAAGCAAGGGTTCATCAGGATCATATACCCGGTTCACAGTTACTTGTATAGAGCTCACTGCCGTGGTCAATCATACATGACAGTGACAGAGGTTAATGATATCACTTTGTCGGGTGTGAGGAAGCTGGCCTTGATATCCACTGTCAAGATTATTTTCACAACATTGTCTTGCTTCATAGATTGTCAGACATTGCATCACACTGAGGGGTATAACTTGCTTTCTTCCTCTTACATACTCACGGATTTGTTGGATTCTCACTGTGCTGGTATCATCATACGAGGGACTTGAATTACCTTGGCAGCATGTTCACAATATATATGGAAGCATATGTACCTGAGCATTTGATTCCCGAGGCAGACACTTGGGTCCTGACTAGCTCGTGTTTCTGACCAAACTGTTGTGGGCTTGACTCTTGAGATACACTGCCATATGCTGCCAACTCAATGTGTAAGATCTTGTACCAATGCCGATGACTATTTGTAGTGTCGTACTGACGAAGATTGGGTGGCTTGTGTTGGAAGCTATCTGAGAGTATCGTGCTAAGGAAGGCTCCGGATAGCTTGCGTCCGAAGCTTTTGCCGGGATAGCGTGCTGAAGAAGACTGGGTATCGTACTTCAGAAGCTTTTCCCTTGGTTGCTTACTGAGGAAGATTTGGTGACTTATGTGAGAAGTTTTCTGCGGTAGCTTACCGAGGAAGACAGAGTATCTTATGCTGGAAATCATCCACATATTGTACTGAGGTAGACTGAGGAACCTTGCGGCGTAAGCTTCTCTGGTAGCTTGCGGAGGAAGATTGGATTGCTTACACCAGAAGCTTCTCTCTGTGATATGCGGACTGAATGCCATTTATATATATCCCCTTGATATTTCTGCTTTGTCTCGAAATATACGGTTGGCCTTGTACACAATTTGTCTTCCAGCTGGTTCATTACAATTGTGATGGTTGCGCACTGAGGTAAACTTGATGCTGATAATCAATCTAGGATATCATTTGCATTCAGATCAGATATTCCCAATACAATGCAGTCGGCTGAGGATTCCATAATGTTTAGCTGAACTTCCAAATATTTGAAATCCTCACTGATTCTTCGAGTCCGGTGTCGGTTGATGAGCAACTTTCATAAGGGGAAATAAGGTAACACCGAGGGCCCAAAGAAAGAAGCAAAATAAATGACTGAACAAAATCACACAAGGCATCAAGATTACATACAAGAAACATCACATTTTATAGCTATTCACCTCACTATGCATGCCTACTTAAGCACACAATTCTCGAGGAAACTCCGTTACTACGAGCTAATATGCTGTGGCGGTGTGCACGAAAGTGAATCAACGTGTGGAGAGGTTGGTGTAAACATAGCTACACCAAACGCTGGCTCAGCACCGGTTGCATCCGGACGGGCTTAGGGATGCGGACGGACTCGGTGATCATGTAGCGGAACACGGACGTTACGGCCACATCATCATCAAGCGGATGGAAGAGAACTGTACTTGTCCAGGAAATGAGTGATAGGGTAGGATAGCGATGGAAAGCAGGGTCTTGCTGACATTGCCCTTTCCTAATAACAGAGACTAGTAAGGGTTGCCAAAGCGGTGAGTTGGATGGCCAGATCCGGGGTAGAAACATGTCTACCACCGAAACTATAGGTGTGGCTGAAGAAAATATATTGGTGCGATACATGTGCATCAATCTTGCAAGTGATCGACACCACAAGGTACCTTGGCATCACTCCGCTGGGACAGAGATGACACAAAACACCAAAGAGCAAGCATGCAAAGCTGGAGGGTGCAGGTAGTGGATCGAAACCGATGCCACCTACACTCACAAGATCAGCCGTTAGAGACAATATAATAAGTCTATATGCATGGTATGCAGCAAACAAATGCAACAACCAAATGCAACAAGCAAGCTAGACTCTGAACTACCGGTTTCTAACGCTCGCGCGGACTAGGGCGTCCTACAGCCAGACCTGCTCTGATACCAATCGCTGTGGCACCCCGGCTCAGAGAGACCGGAACACCCCGTATTCCAGCCCAGAGATCAAGTCTTCTGGAATACGACACTGCTTGGCATAGAACAAATCAGCTCTTTATTACGAATAAACGGGGTACAAGGGTCCGATATTACAAAGGTTACAGGGGCACGGCGACACTTCGCCTGCTAAGGTAGTTCTATGCTAGCAGCAGAACATCTCGAAGCGGCATAATTTTAGCAGCGGAACAACGACGACGGTGATGAACTCCACTCCGCAGGGACTCTGGCTGGGATGCATCCTAGAGCGCAACCTCGGGATCCTCGACAAACAAGAAATCATGGCATCACCTGCAATCTGGCATGACACGCCAGGTGAGTACTTTGAATGTACTCGCAAGCTCACAGCAACCAAAGCAATCAAGACATACAACAGCATGGCATTTACAGGTTAATCATCAATGATGAACACGATACTACTAGAACAACATGAGCATGGCAGGTACATATAATTCATGATATGAACATGATGATACTAGCACTAGCATGAGAGGGGGGTCGATGTTTAAGGTCCCTTGGACCAACTTACTCTTCTCGGAGGTTATCTCGTAACCACCATATGCATCAAGCTTACCGTCGTGAACATCACACGATCACCTCAGGATCGACCAAGCTCGGTATCAACTATACCATTGTGATCATCACATGACCACACGAAGCTTGATCTCTACCTGTGATCATCGCATGACCACATAAAGATCAACCAACTTCTTTCCTCATCGAATCCGGGGTTGTTATTATCCAGGTTATTATTTCTGTTGACCCACAGTGTGACCTACTACGAACAGTGTCCATGACCGAGGACGCGTCTATCGATAGATTATACACTCTGCAGAGATTAGTACACTGTACCCACACTATGGAACTCATGGCCTCGTGCTCCCATTCGGGTGGACCAACGATATTCCGACAAAACCAATCTATTGCATGGCACTCTCCCGGCCACTCCGACAAACTCCCCTTTGGGCTATGTCCTGGGTGTCCCCGATGTCAACTCGTGACATCCACCACCTCTGTGGCTTCCACCGTCATGGCCAAACAAAAACATCGTCCCAAACGGGGACCTCGGTATACCATACAACTTGAGCACACAAGGCTTATGGCCGCCTACCTGATCAGGGTAGCGCGCGCACATAACCTTCCCTAGTTGGAGGCACCGGTGAGAGACATGACAATAGACCGAATCAGGGCCCCCCATAAGGCAAGTGTGGCTGCACTGGTTAGATCGATTCGGTGGCACCATGACTCAGCCAACAGATTTGTTCAAGTTCAATTAATGTCAGGTTCAACTTGAATGGTGATGAGCTGAGTCATAACAACATAATGAAATAACAATGCACATGAGCATGATATCGGTGTAACCATGGATGGGCAACATAACCATTTAACAACATAACATCAACAATGATAACTCATCTAGTCTACGGGATGCAGATGAGCATGGCATAAAGAGGATCATGAAAATCACAAGTATTTTCATATCATTCCATAATTATTCATATGAGCATGTCATTATCACTAGCAGCTGAAATGATTACAAGAATAAATCATGATAAGAATAACATTAGCAACTAATCATTTCACTTACTAGATGAAAATGAACATGGCATAAGCATGGACATCGATTCACAAGCATATTCGAAATATGAACAAAATCATTAAATGAGCAAACAATTATTAAATATTCAAGTGGAAACCATGGCTACTGCAATGCCATCATGCAAGTGGCTATTGTGGCTTGCCTGGGGATGGAGGAACCATCGGGGAGGGGTGCGATGAACTCGCGGAAAGAGTTGTCGGATACGTTTCCCTCTCGGAGGGGGCTTAATAAGGGCAAGGGAAAAATGGTCATTTTCACAGTGTGACAACCTCATGAAAATGATACCAACAGAACGGGCTTGACGAACTGAGATCGTGGGCTTTGGAATAACCTGAATCGGAATCACGGTTAAAAAGTTGTGCCCGTTCGTTCGTTAGACAGAAAAATAAATAAAAAGTATTCATTTCTATGCTTAACTGACGAACGTCCGCTATTTAACCATTTCGGTGGCTGGGCTGAAACAGAAGGCGTATTCCAGAGAATACGCTTTCGGGTAAGGGAAGGCGTATTTATGCGCAAAGCTGCAGCTGTTTACGTTTTCATCAACCGAAGCCGTAATCCGCGGAATACGTGTCCACTTAACACGCGCGGGCTCGGCCTCCAGTGGATGACTGGTGGGGCCGAGGGAGCAGCGGCGTCCGACGGCGACGGCCAGCAACTCCGGCCACCATATGCGGCGCTCTGGCCACTGGCGTGCTCGGGGAGGCGAGGCGCACCCGCCAGGGCACAGCACGGTCGCCAGAGAGCCCGAGAGCGAGCGGGAGCGTGGACGTGGCGGACGGCGGCATCGTCCAGACTTGGGGAGAGGCCATGGACGTCCCGGCGACGAAGTGAGGAGATGGAGAAGCTCGCCGGGGCTAGGGGAGGTCTCTGGCGAGGTTTGGAGGGGAAACGAGGCTCAGGTAGCTCCAATTCGAGCGAGGCCCGACGGCGGCCATGGTGGCAATGCGAGGCGAGGAGAGCTCCATAGGCTCGGTTGGGTGGTCGGGGAGGTCTAGAGGAGGGCGGTGAGGAGGTGGATGAGCTCGGGAGGCCTCGGGGAGGGCTTATATAGCCGCGGCGAAGATGCCCGTGCTCGGGTGCCGCCAAGGGCGGGTGGGCGCCGCTCTGACGCGTCCGCATATGCGTGCGCACGCGCGGAGGGGAAGAGAGACCAGGGGGGTTCATTCGGTGCGGAAATGCCACTGGGAGGAAGAAGACAAGAGGAAGACGCCGGCGGCCGCGAGCATGCGGTGCGGCGTGGCGTACCGAGGAGGAACGAGGGAGAAAGGGGAGGGGGCCAGTGCTGGGGAGCGAACGCGTGGCTACGGCGGTGCTCTGGGACATGCTAGGACGCGCGGAAGCGGCAGGGAGAGACGTGCCCAAAGCAAAACGACACAGAGCGCGCGGCCAAGGCATGCCAGGCATGCGGTCACCGCATGGCATGGCACTCTGCGGGCACGCGGGACTGGCAAAAGGTGTCCACAGCGTAGTCCTTCCAAAGTAGGACCTCTCTGATGTGATAGAACGAAGAAAGCTACTTTGTGCTAATGGATAGCATCAACAGAAGTTTGCTGTAGCAAACTAGATCATGAAGTTGTGGTCAAAATAAATGGGATAAAGGATAACCAGGATGTCTCAGGGGTTTAGGGTAGGAAGGACTACAATACTGTGAATTTTGAAAAGATTTGGACCAGTATTTAACATAGTTGCTTTACAATTGCAAAAACTGGTTCAGAAACTTGATCATGAAGTGGCACTCACCTGGTTGATTGGATTGGGCTGAAAATTGGTGGAGTATGATCATTTGGGCATATGAAGGCACTGCAAAAATTTCATACCAGTTGGGTACACCAAAATGGTACTTGCTTCACAATGCTTGCTACTGGATAGAAACTTGGGGGAATTTTGTAGAGAAAATGGGTTGGCAAAATGATGTGAATTTTGGCATGCTCAAATGATATAGAGATATTTAGGTCCTGGATTAATTTCTGATTTTATGAAGCAATATAAAATATAGTTGCTTCACAAACTGAAATTGTGACCAGAAACCAGAATTTGAAGGTGTGCTCACGTAGATTGTTGGATGGAGATAAAATTTGGTGGAGAGTTATGATTTAATCATATGGATGATCTCCCAAAATTTCAACTCATTTGGATAATTCTAGCTAGTACTTCCTTCACAAAGCTTCTCTCTGGTCAGAAACTTTGGAAATTTTCTGAGGAAGATTTACTAGGCAAATGAAGCTGAATTTTGGCATGTGGCAATTATTTGGATATGAGAGAGTGCCCAAATTTTTTTAGAGCAATCAAGAAAAGATAAATAGCACTTCCTTCACAAAGTGCCACATTGGACAAAATAGGAAATGAATATTCCTGAATTATTTCTGAACTAGGAAAGGATGGGTTTTGACATATTTGTGGAAGATATGATCCAAAGAATTTATGAGAATTTTGTGGGAATTTTTGGAATGGTAGAAATATAGGTTGCTTCACAACCTAAAGCAAACAGGGTTATTCCTTTAATAGAAAAAGGAATATTACCAAGAAATAAATATTGGGGTTGGGCTAAGATAGAAATGACATGGCCTTGGGATAGATTTGAGAATGACAAGCCACTAGGAAGTGGCAGGAGAGAAGATCTTCCCAGGTTTCAAGACCACATAGCCACGGAAAAAGAACTCCAAATAAAAATTCGAAGAAATCCAAAAGAAAAAGAAAGGACCAAAAATCGGGGTGTTACAATGTCAGCTCTATATGATCTTGAAAAGCAATATGATGGTGAACACACATGTCATAAGACGGGACGGTGGAAGTTGCATGGCAATATATCTCGGAATGGGTATGGAAATGCCATGATAGGTAGGTATGGTGGCTGTTTTGAGGAAGATTTAAGGAGGCTTATGTGTGATAGAGCGTATCATATCACGGGTTTGGGATGCACCGGTGAAGTTTGCACCGACTCTCGAGGTGAGAAAGGGCAATGCATACTACCGAAGAGGCTAGCAATATGTGGATAGGTGGGAGTGCTGTATTAGTCCATGAACTCATATTACTCATAAAGAACTCATATACTTATTGTGAAAGTTTTATTAGCCCTCGAAGCAAAGTACTACTCGCATGCCCCTAGGGAGGAGGTTGGTAGGAGTTAACCATCACGCACTGATGTCTACTACACAACTTATTCTTGTAGACTCGTGTTGGGCCTCCAAGCACGGAGTTTTGTAGGACAGCAACAATTTTCCCTCAAGTGGATGACCTAAGGTTTATCAATCCGTGGGGGCGTAGGTTGAAGATGGTATCTCTCAAACAACCCTGCTACCAAATACAAGAAATCTCTTGTGTCCCCAACACACCCAATACAACGGTAAATTGTATAGGTGCACTAGTTCGGCGAAGAGATGGTGATAAGAGTGTAGTATGGATAGTAGATATAGGTTTTTGTAATCTAAAAGTATAAAAACAGCAAGGTAGCGAGTAACAAAAGTGAGCACAAACGGCATTGCAATGCTTAAAAACAAGGCCTAGGGTTCATACTTTCACTAGTGCAATCTCTCAACAATGCTAACATAATTGGATCATATAACCATCCCTCAACATGCAATAAAGAATCACTCCCAAGTTCCTATCAGCGGGGAACATAAGATAGAAATTGTTTGTAGGGTACGAAACCACCTCAAAGTTATCCTATTCGATCGATCTATTGAGCTATTCCTATAGATGTCACAAACAGCCCTAGAGTTCGTACTAAAATAACACCATATGATACACATCAACCAACTCTAATGTCACCTAGATACTCCAATGTCACCACAAGTATCCGTGAGTTGATTATACAATATGCATCAAACAACTTCATAATCATAATATTCAATCCACACAAAGAACTCCAAGGAGCACCCCAAAGTTTCTACCGGAGAAAAGATAATGAAAACATGCATCAACCCATATGCATAGATTACCCCAATGTTACCGCGGGAATCCGCGAGTTGAGTGCCAAAACATATATCAAGTGAATCAATATAATACCCCATTGTCACCACGGGTATTCATATGCAAGACATACATCAAGTGTTCTCAAATCTGAAATATTCAATCCGACAATAACGAAACCTCAAAGGGAAAAGATTCAATTCATCACAACAAGGATAGAGAGGGAAGAAACACCATATGATCCAACTATATTAACAAAGCTCGCGGTACATCAAGATCTTGCCAAATCAAGAACGCGAGAGGGAGGGATAAAACACATAGCTACTGGTACAAACCCTCAGCCCCGAGGGTGAACTACTCCCTCCTCATCATCGAGACCGCCGGGATGATGAAGATGGCCTCCGGTGACGATTCCCCCCCTCCGGCAGGGTGCCGAAAAAGGGCTATAGATTAGATCGTGGTGGTACAGAGGCATGCGGCGGCGTAAAAACTCATCTAGGTTAACTTTCGGTGGTTTCTGAATATATATGGGTTTTTGGCGTTGGAATCACGCGAAGAGGTGCCACAGAGGGCCCACGAGGCACCAGGGTGCGCCTGGGGGGGGGGGGGGAGGCGCGCCCAGGTGGCTCGTGGGGCCCCTGTGGCTCTTCTGCTGCTTCCCCAAAGCTTCCTGGATCCATTTCCTTCTAGAAAAAATCGTCAAAAAGTTTCGCTGCATTTGGACTTCATTTGATATGGATTTTCTGGAAAACCAAAAACAAGCAAAAAACAGCAACTGGCACTGGGCACTAGGTCAATATGTTAGTCCATGAAAATCATATAAAAGCCATATAAAAGTGCACCAAAATCATACAAAACTATAATAAACATGGCATGAATACTTCATAAATTATAGATACGTTGGAGACGTATCAGCATCCCCAAGCTTAATTCCTGCTCGTCCTCCAGTAGGTAAATGATAAAAGAAATAATTTATGAAGTGTGAATGCTAGCATAGTGCATAAGTTTGATCAATGATAATTTCAATCACTTTTCCTAGCATCATAATAGAAACTTTTTCTCATAAAAGTCATCATGATAATGTAGCAATTAAAAACAGAAATTTTGATGTGGAATGCTACCTATCACAATCATCATATAATCTCTTCTTTTGTTGCATGTACACTTGGACTTGAATGATTCAAAGCAATAGTCTATAATTTGACATGAAGACATAAATACTCAAGCATACTAACAAGCAACCATGTCTTTCAAAATATCAATGCTAAAGAAAGTTATCCCTAGCCCATTATGCCCAATAATGGATCCATTCATGAAACACACTCAATATTAGCTACACACAATGCACAAGTATGACAATAGTGCTCTCTGGTTGGTGCTTTATAAGAGAAGATGGAGACTCAAAACGAAAATAAAAATTGCATAAAAGTAAATAGATAGGCCCTTCGCAGAGGGAAGCAGAGATTTGCAAATGTGCCAGAGCTCAAAGTTTAAATTAGAGGGATAAAATTATTTTGAGAGGCATGCTTTTCCTGTCAACGAAAACGACCGAGAATTCCCAATATTTTCCATGCTAGACACATCATAGGCGGTTCCCAAACAGAAAGTAAAGTTTATTTCCTTTCCACCATTCTTTCACAATCCATGGCTCGCCGTATCCACGGGTGCCCTCCATACCAACACTTTCCAAGGAATTTTGTTGTTATTATTTTTGATTTCATTGTGGGACTGGGCATCCCTATTACCAGCCACTCTCTCGTGCAATGACAAGTGAATAAACACTCATCATGAGAATAACACACCTATCATGGAAAATAATGGCCACCCCCTGCCGCTCCATGAGCGGAACGGGCACACAAAACAGAAAAAATATTTTGAAAATTAGAGTTGGCACACGCAAATTTACTTGGAACGGCATGGAAATACTGCATATTGGTAGATATTGTGGACTCATTTGGCACAACTTGGGTTTAAGGAGTTTGGATGCACAAGCAGTATTTCCGCTTAGTACAAATGAAGGCTAGCAAATAGATTGAGAAGCAACCAACCAAAAAGTGAAAACGGTCATAAACATGCATTGAACATAACTAACACCGAATAATGCACCATAAGTAGGATATAATTTCGTTGCATAACTATTGACTTAATGTGCATGCATAGGGAATCACAAACCTTAACACTAATATTCTTACCAAATCACAATTACTCACTAACATGACTCACATATCATCATCTCCATATCGCAAAACTATTGCAAGGAATCACACTTATCATATCCAATGGTGTACATAAAAGTTTTTATTATATCCTTCTTAAATATCCATCATATTAGGATCAAATTCATATCTTAAGCATATTGCCATTACTATTGTCAACTCTCAAAGTAATATAAGTGAAGCATGAGAGTGTATGACAAACTACTCCAAAAGATATAAGTGAAGATCAATGAGTAGTTAAACAATTAAGTAGCTATGTGAAGACTCTCTCCAAATAAAGATTTCAGATCTTTGATAATTTTATTAAAACAGCAAACAAAATGAAAATAAAAGGACACTACAAGAATAGCACATATCATGTGAAGAAGCAAAAACTTAGGCTAACCGATAGGTGTTGGTGAAGAAAGGTGGGATGCCTACCGGGGCATCCCCAAGCTTAGATGCTTGAGACTTCTTGAAACATTAATTTGGGATGCCTTGGGCATCCCCAAGCTTGAGCTCTTGTGTCTCCTTAATTCCTCTCATATCACGGTTTCTCTAAATCTTAAAAACTTCATCCACATAAAACTCAACAAGAACTCGTGAGATAAGTTAGTATAAATCAACTCAAAACCTTAACATTCTCTACTGTAGCAAATCACAAAAATTATAATTAAACATTGCATACTAAATGCCTCTTCATATTTAATACTCCTATCCACAAATAGAAACATTAAACATGCAAACATATGCAAACAATGCAACTATAACAGCAATCTGCCAAAACAGAACAGTCTGTAAAAGGGGAATAAGAATCCATACTTCCCTAACTCCAAAAATTCTTAAAAATTACCACGTGACAGAGAACTCATGTATGCTTACTGTGTAAAAATTTCAGATTTTTATCTTGTTCTGACTATTCAGGAATATTCTGGACATAACAGAAAACTTTCTGTTTTCAAACAGCAACACATGAACTTGCAAACTGAGCATGGTAAAGGCTATAATTGGCATTTTATTGAACTAAAAGATGAAAAACATGATTATTTATAACACCAAGCAAATATCAACATAAGAAAATGATGCTCCAAGCAAAACTCATTTTATGTGACGAATAAAAATATAGCTCCAAGTGAGGTTACCGATAGTGTTGAAGACGAAAGAGGGGATGCCTTCCGGGGCATCCCCAAGCTTAGACGCTTGAGTCTTCCTTGAATATTACCTTGGGGTGCCTTGGGAATCCCCAAGCTTAGGGTCTTGCCACTCCTTATTCTCCTCATATCGATATCAAAACTTGAAAACTTCAATCACACAAAACTTAACGGAACTTGTGAGATAGGTTAGTATGATAAAAATAAATCATCCACTTAGGTACTGTCAAGACAAGATTCATAATTGTTATCACATAATTCCTACTGTAGTATATCATTTCCACAATTTATCTTACTCAATATAAGCTATGGAAACACTAAAACAAGCAAACTATGCACCGAAGACAGAATATGTCAAAAACAGAACAGCATGTAGTGAGAGATTTAAAAACCATACTTATTTACCTTAAAAAATTCCGAAAAATTAGGAAAACTTATAAAATTTGTAACCCAATACTGTGGAAAAATTTCAGAATTTTTTCGTTCTCCAGTACAGAATAGAAATTCCAGCACTGGACGCAAAAGTTTCTGTTTTTGCACAGAATCAAATCAACAAGCATCCACACTATCCCAAAGGCTTTACTTGGCACATTATTGAAAGAAAACATATGAAACATGATTAATACAGTAGCTTAATCATGTCGACACACAAAAACAGTAGGTATAAATATTGGGTTGTCTCCCAACAAGCACTTTTCTTTAATGCCTTTTTAGCTAGGCATGATGATTTCAATGATGCTCACATAAAAGTAAAGAGTTGAAACACAAAGAGAGCATCATGAAGCTTATGACTAGCACATTTAAGTCTAACCCACTTCCTATGCATAGGGATTTTGTGAGCAAATAATTTATGGGAGCAAGAATCAACTAGCATAGGAAGGCAAAACAAGCATAACTTCAAAACTTTCAACGCATAGAGAGGAAACTTGATATTGTTGAAATATGTAGAAGCATATGTTCCTCTCTCAAAATAATTTTTAGTAGAATCATGAAGAAATTCAACAATATAGCTATCACATAAAGCATTCTTTTCATGATCCACAAGCATAGAATTTTTATTACTCTCCACATAAGCAAAATTATTCTCATCAATAATAGTAGGAGCAAATTCAACAAAATAACTATCATGAGATACTTGATTGACATAATACAATTGAAAATTAAAATCATGATGACAAGTTTCATGGTTATCATTATTATTTATAACATACATGTCATCACAATAATCATCATAGATAGCAACTTTGTTATCATAGTCAATTGAAACCTCTTCCAAAATAGTGGAATCATCATTAAATAAAGTTGTGACCTCTCCAAATCCACTTTCATCATTATCATCATCATAAATAGGAGGCATGCAATCATCATAATAAATATTCTCATCAAAACTTAGGGGACTAAAAATATCATCTTCATCAAACATAGCATCCCCAAGCTTATGGCTTTGCATATCATTAGCATCATGGATATTCAAAGAATTCATACTAGCAACAATGCAATCATGCTTATCATTCATGGATTTTAAGCCAAACATTTTATTGAATTCTTCTTCTATCAATTGAGCACAATTTTCCGCTCCATCATTTTCAAGGAAAACATTATAAAGACGAATAATATGAGGCAACCTCAATTCCATTTTTTTGTACTTTTCTTTTATAAACCAAACTAGTGATAAAACAAGAAACTAAAATATTAGATTGCAAGATCTAAAGATATACCTTCAAGCACTCACCTCCCCGGCAACGGCGCCAAAAAAGAGCTTGATGTCTACTACACAACTTATTCTTGTAGACTCGTGTTGGGCCTCCAAGCGCAGATTTTTGTAGGACAGTAGCAATTTTCCCTCAAGTGGATGACCTAAGGTTTATCAATCTGTGGGAGGCGTAGGTTGAAGATGGTATGTGACGCCCCCGACTTAATCGTGCACTAATCATACACGCAAATGCACACGATTAAGCCTAGGGACTCACTTGAAGATATCACAACACAACTCTAGACACAAATTAAAATAATACAAGCTATATATTACAAGCCAGGGGCCTCGAGGGCTCGAATACATAAGCTCGCGAACAAGCGTCAGCGGAAACAACAACAGTATCTGAGTACATACACAAGATTAAACAAAGATGCCTTAAGAAGGCAAAAACAAACAACGACATCTGATCGAAAGAGGCAAGGACTCCTGCCTGAGAGCCTCCTAAACTACTCCTGGTCGTTGGCGTTCTCCACGTAGTAGTAGGATCCTCCCGAGGTGTAGTAGTAATCGTCGGCGGTGGTAGCTGGCTCCGGGACTCCATCATCTGGTCGCAGGTATCGGGTATGGGAAAAAAGGGAAGCAAAGCAACCGTGAGTACTCATCCAAATTACTCGCAAGACTGACATCAGAACTAATCTAGATATGCAACATTTTCAAGGAAGGCTGTACATGTGGTCTTGACTGCAGAAAGCCAGAATAGAGGGAGAGGCCTAGCCTATCGAAGACTAGCATCTTCAGCGTCTTGCAGCATTAGAAGAGTGCAGATTAGTAACATAATTAAAGTAGCAAGCATGTTGTAGCAAAGCCTAGAGATCCTTTCTCGACTCCCTGCGAGAAAGTAATCCCGGAGCTTACAATTAATTTAACATGTATCCAGTTCAAATAGTAATAGATCGGGATACAACACTGAGCGTCCTGTTACCGTGGACACGGCTATTCGAATAGATAACTTCCCTACAGGGGTGCACTACTGTTACCCAACACGCTCGATTAACTCTGGCCGGACACACTTTTCCGGGTCATGCCCGGCCTCGGCTGATCGACACACCGTAGCCCTACCTAGAGCTCAACAGAGAGGTCCCCGCCGGTCTACATCCTAAGCACGCAGGGTTCTTGGGCCCATCCCCCTTTGCACTCCGGGTCGTTGCGCACAAGGTTAGATCCATACACCACCTCTGTCATGGATGGCGCCGATCCTGCCGTGCCGCACTGCTGAACTGGACGTCTGACAAAGCTTTCGGCTTATACATACGGCGTAGAGGGCCCCATTAAACCATTATCCCACGTGGTGGTAGTGCGTATAGGCCAGCGGCCAACTCAGATCAATACCCAAATCCGTTATCGCATTATTAGGAGCTCGCGGTGACGATCAATACTCCTGTCGCCCCGTCTCGAGGAAGTGCAACAAGGGCCAGGCCCATCCCTCTCTAAGGCGGTCTCTGCCTGCCCGGCCGCGCCTCGTAATTATCTCGCGGGTACCCTCCTGGTCAACCCGACTATACGACTCTCGCGGGTTCCCCTCGGGGTCGACCCGACTTTACCCGAGGGCTGTAGTAAAAGTAGTGTATCCGTGTGTTCATCACATCAAGGGGGAATCCGAGGAATCACCCTCTATGGATTCCTACTCGATGTAATCCGTCAAGGAGAACCAGGAGGAATCACCCTCGGTGGTTCCCACTTGGGGGGGTTGCTCGACAGAGTCATCATCGGGAAGGGGAGAGCGAGGAATCACCCTCGGCAATCATCACCGATGAGCTATACTACAGAGATATCACCGAGAGTGCGGTACGAGGTATCACCCTCGGCACTCGACAGTAGCCCTGCAGAGTCGTACAACTAAGGGGGGGTGTGTGGTGCTGTGTTCGGCCTCGGTAAATCAATCACATTGATCGAGTAGTCTGGAAGTAAAGCCTGGCAACACGGACAAGGGGGTGGGGCCACTGGTGAATCGATAACCAACCTATACTAAGCAGTTTAGGATAACAGGTAAAGTGACAATAGCAGGTTACCAGAAGCAGGCTATGCATCAGAATAGGAGCAATAAAATAAAGTAGCAAAATCTAATGCAAGGAGGAGGGAGAAGGAATAGGCGATATCTGGAATGATCAAGGGGGTTTGCTTGCCTGGTTGCTCTGCGGCAAAGGAGGGATCGTCGGGGATGCAGTTGATCACAGGGGCAGCGCCGGTCTCAGTGTCTAACGGAGGAGAAGAGGGGGAAGAAACAATAAATAAAAGCACACAATAACAACACGATGCATGACATGACCACACGCAGTGCTAGGGGTGACCTATCGCAGTACTACACGATACAGGTGAAGGGGGAAAACATCCGGGAATGTTTTCCCGAAGTCTGGCGTTTTTCGGTCAGATGAAACGGAGGGGACGGTTCCATGTTTGCTATGATAGAGGCACGTGACAGATGAACGGAGTGCATATTCGGAATCGTCATATTTTTCTGATCGTTTTTCATATATAAATTATTTTAATCCGAGCTACGGTTTATTTTATATGATTTTTCAAAGTTTTAATGATTTTCTAGAATTATTTTATATATTAAATTATAATTATCCAAAACAGTATTTGCTGACGTCAGCATGACGTCACTGTGACGTCAGCAGTCAACAAGACTAGTGGGTCCCACCTGTCATTGACTGATTAGACTAATTAGGGTTTAATTACACTAATTACAGATTAATTAGGGTAATTAACTAATTAGTTTAATTAAACAAAATTAATTAAGTTAATAATTAATTATTATTTATTTATTTTAATTCTTTTCTTTTTCTTTTTTTATTTTCGTTTCGGGCGGGCCCCACTTGGCAGTGGCCCAGCTGACCACTGTGGGCGGTCAACGCGCGCGCGCGAGCACCCGCACAAGGGTGGCCGTGGCCAGCGACTAGCGCGGCGACGCCGGCCGGCAGCGGCAGGCGCGGCGGCGGGCGACGGCGGTAGCAGGAGGCAGCGGTGACGGCGGCGCTAGGCAGCAGCAGGCGGCGCATGCGGCAAACGGAGCAGCCGCGGCAGCGGGCGGCGCGGCTACAGCGGCAGTGCGGGCGCAACCAGAGGGGGGGGGGGTGTTGCTCACCCCGTTGCAGGGGATCGACCGGCGAGGCTCGGGGAAGCCGGCGTGGGAGGAGGTCGGGGACGGCGACGAGGAGGCGACGAGCGGCGGGCGGCGGCGTCGGGCGCGGGGACGAGGGGATAGGGAGAGGGGAGTGGGGTTAGGGTTTCGGGTGCGAGGGGGAGGGCAGGCCATATAGGCCATGGCCGGCTGGGCCGGCTGGGCAGAGGCCCAGTTGGGCCGGGGGGGTTTTGTTTTCATTTTTATTTTTATCTTTTGTTTTATTTTATTTTCCAATTTATCTTAGTTTTATAAAATATATAAATAGCACCTAAATTAGTGTTACTAAATATACCACGACCACAATAATTTTGGTATTTAAATAAAGTAGTTTGTAATTTTATAATTTTAAAAGGCATTCAATTAATTGATTTAGCTGCTGTTTTAATTACTTTAGGGCATTTAACTACTTTATAAAAATGTGGTTTCTCCACCATAATTATCTATGAATTATTTGTCACAATTAGAACATTTTAGTTTTTGGATTTGAACCACTTTTATTTTCACTTGCAATTTAAATTTTGAATTTGAGGTTGGATTATTTTAAAAATGCAATTTAATTAAAATGATCATGATGACATGGCAATCTAATTAGCTTAATGACAGGGTTAGGATCTGGGGATGTTACATGGTATCTCTCAAACAACTCTGCAACCAAATACAAGAAATCTCTTGTGTCCCCAACACACCCAATACAATGGTAAATTATATAGGTGCACTAGTTCGGCGAAGAGATGGTGATAAGAGTGTAGTATGGATAGTAGATATAGGTTTTTGTAATATGAAAATATAAAAACAGCAAGGTAGCAAGTAACAAAAGTGAGCACAAACAGCATTGCAATGCTTAAAAACAAGGCCTAGGGTTCATACTTTCACTAGTGCAATCTCTCAACAATGCTAACATAATTGGATCATATAACCATCCCTCAACGTGCAATAAAGAATCACTCCCAAGTTCCTATCAGCAGAGAACATAAGATAGAAATTGTTTGTTGGGTACGAAACCACCTCAAAGTTATCCTTTCCAATCGATCTATTGAGCTATTCCTATAGATATCACAAACAGCCCTAGAGTTCGTACTAAAATAACACCATATGATACACATCAACCAACTCTAATGTCACCTAGATACTCCAATGTCACCACAAGTATCCGTGAGTTGATTATACGATATGCATCAAACAACTTCATAATCATAATATTCAATCCACACAAAGAACTCCAAGGAGCACCCCAAAGTTTCTATCGGAGAAAAGATAATGAAAACGTGCATCAACCCATATGCATAGATTACCCCAATGTCACCGCGGGAATCCGCGAGTTGAGTGCCAAAACATATATCAAGTGAATCAATATAATACCCCATTGTCACCACGGGTATTCATATGCAAGACATACATCAAGTGTTCTCAAATCTGAAATATTCAATCCGACAATAACGAAACCTCAAAGGGAAAAGATTCAATTCATCACAACAAGGATAGAGAGGGAAGAAACACCATATGATCCAACTATATTAACAAAGCTCGCGGTACATCAAGATCGTGCCAAATCAAGAACGCGAGAGAGAGGGATGAAACACATAGCTACTGGTACAAACCCTCAGCCCCGAGGGTGAACTACTCCCTCCTCGTCATGGAGACCGCCGGGATGATGAAGATGGCCTCCGGTGATGATTCCCCCTCTCCGGCAGGTGCCGGAAAAGGGCTGTAGGTTAGATCGTGGAGGTACAGAGGCTTGCGGTGGCGTAAAAACTCATCTAGCTTAACTTTCGGGGGTTTCTGAATATATATGATTTTTTGGCATTGGTATCACGCGAAGAGGTGCCATAGGGGGCCCACGGGGCACCAGGGCGCGCCTGGGGAGGGGGGCAGGCGCACCCAGGTGGCTTGTGGGGCCCCTGTGGCTCTTCTGCTGCTTCCCTGAAGATTCCTGGGTCCATTTCCTTCCAGAAAAAATCGTAATTTTTTTTGCTGCATTTGGACTTCATTTGATATGGATTTTATGGAAAACCAAAAACAAGCAGAAAACAGCAACTGGCACTGGGCACTAGGTCAACATGTTAGTCCATGAAAATCATATAAATGCCATATAAAAGTGCACCAAAATCATACAAAACTATAATAAACATGGCATGAATACTTCATAAATTATAGATACGTTGGAGACGTATCACGCACCCCTGATTTAGACAGCACTCAAGGATTTCAATCAGACATAAAAATGCCCAGACTTCGCCGCCATGCCATGACGGACACTTAAATGACTAGTACATAACAAGCTTTAATATTGGTACTTCTACTTATAAATGATCATGAACTAATACCCTTTCATATTACTACATCAATATAATTAACTCATACGTTTCATATTTAGTGATCTACATGAAAGTTTTTATTATATCACTCTTATACCTATCATTTTCAGACTAGTCTTATAACCCATGCATATTAGCACTTCCTATCTAGGACTCTCAAAAAGATTTAAGTGAAGCATGAGAGTGCAATAATTTCTACAAAATATATAACCACCGGCGTGCTCTAAGAATATAAGTGAAGCACAAGAGCAACTACATAGCTCAAAAGATATAAGTGAAGCTCATAGAGTATTCTAACAAATAATGATGTGTGTCTGTCTCTCTCAAAAAGGTGTGTCCAGCAAACAATGATTGTGGCAAACTAAAAAGCAAACAAAACTGTGGCACAAGACGCTCCAAGTAAAACTCATATCATGCGATGAATAAAAATATAGCTCCAAGTAACATACTGATGAATTGTGGACGAAAGAGGGGATGCCATCCGGGGCATCCCCAAGCTTAGAAGCTTGGTTCTTCCTTGAATATTACCTTGGGGTGCCCTGGGCATCCCCAAGCTTATGGTCTTGCCGCTCCTTATTCCTCTACTCATCGTGATCTCACCCAAAACTTGAAATCTTCAACAAACAAAACTCAACAGAAACTTTGTGAGATCCGTTAGTATAATAAATCAGTCATCCACTTAGGTACTGTTATAAACTCATTCATAATTATTCTTGCATAATACCTACTATATTCTAACTTCTCCATGACTTATACCCCCCGATATAATCCATAGTATCATTAAAACAAGCACACTATGCAATAAAATCATAATCTGTCTAAAACAGAACAATACGTAATGACAGAATATTTATCCATACTTATGTAACTCCAAAAATTATGAACAATTATAAAGAATTAAAAAATGTGTATACCAATACTGTGTAAAAATTTCATATTTTTATGGCATTCTTGTAAAAAATGTAAAATAAAATACTGGGCGCAAAACTTTCTATTTTCAAACAGCATCAATTGTACTATCATTTAAATCATCCCAAAGGCATTTCTTGGCACAAACACTAATTAAAAGATAAAAACACAATCATTACATTAGCAATAATCATGTAACTCAAGATTTTTTTTTGCAAGAAGGGTAAATATTGGGTTGCGTCCCAACAAGCGCTATTGTTTTATGCCCCTAGCTAGGCATAAGGCATTATTTCAAGTATTGTCATCTTTGGAATCCATTTCCTTTCGAACCAAATCCTGAAAAAAAATTCTCATTAATTCTCTATTCTCATATTCCACTTTTCTGGTAGGTGAACTTAAATAGTTGAAGGGACTTTGTTTGGTAATTTTAACGTTCATTACTTCAAACTCTAGATCATCACCATAAAGATCCTCATATAAAACATGGATTTCATCATCAATAGGGTCCCTAGCAGTATTTTGAAACCATTATTCGCTAAATCCCTGATCAATCCATTAGTGATCCATTCAAATTTATCGGAAGTGTTGTTGTACAAGGTTTTAATCAATTCTGCATAAGGAACTTTCCTCCTAATATGTTCACCATAAGCGTGATAATCATTAGATTCTAACCTACGCATCGTGTCTTTATCATGAAGAATTTCTTCTATTGGAGGATGCTCAAAATCTATTTTGTAAAAGGCAAAGATGTCCCTAGCTTCTCGGATTATATAATCAAATTCATGCATAAGGATGATGGTAGCGCTCTTTTTAACCTTTGGATCATGGATGTTGGGAAGTTCAAAGAATATCTTTTGTAAAACAGGATGAATATGCAAAAAAAATACTTTCCAATTTAGCCACAAGCATAGCAATGGCGTCCACATAGCAATTTGTTTTATCAAGAATAGATCCCTTAATTAGTGGTATAACTCCCGTACAATTAAAGAATTCTTGAATAACATTCTTCCCAATAACATTCTCGCTACCCACACGATAAGTTTTAGTTTTTAAGATTGTGGGAGCGTCATTATGATGAACTTCATTCTTAGGAGGGTCATGATTAAGATCAAATAGGTTAGGCCTTTCCTTGTTAGACTCTCTAGCACTATCTTCACTAGCGCTTTCAACAATAACCCTTTCAAACTTAGACATGATAGCAACTTCAAGCAAACAAGCAAAATAAAATATTTTTGTGTTTTTGATTTTCTTAATGAGACTAATAAAACAAGTAAAGGCAAATAAAAAGTAGAACAAGCAAATGATAATGTGAATGTAGGGACCTGTAAGTGTTTGATGATGTCTCCCCGGCAACGGCGCTAGAAATTCTTTCTGCTACTTGTGAGCTGCGTTGGGATTTTCCCCGAAGATGAAGGGTGAAGCAATATAGTAGCGGATAAGTATTTCCCCAATAGAGAACCAAGGTTATCGAACCATACAAATACTCCTTAGCAGTACCTGCACACACAAGAGCAAATACTTGCACCCAACGCGGGCAAGAGGGTTGTCAATCCCCTTGTACTCGTTAATTGCAAGGATCAAATCTGATAGTGGTAGATAGATAAATTGCAAAGTAAATAAATTGAAGCAAAGTATTTTTTTTGGTTTTTGTAATATGATTAAAATAGACCCGGGGCCATAGTTTTCACTAGAGGCTTCTCTCTCGAAAGAATAGCATACAGTGGGTAGACAAATTACTATTGGGCAATTGATAGAAAAGCGCATAGTTATGACGTTATTCATGGCATGATCATGTATATAGGCATTACGTCCATGACAAGTAGACCAAAACGATTCTGCATCTACTACTATTACTCCACCAATCGACCGACTCCTGCCTGCATCTATGGTATGAAGTTCATGACAAACAGAGAAATGCTTTAAGCAAGATGACATACATTAGATAGAATAAAACCAATCAATATGATTAAACCCCATCGTTTTACCCTTAGTAGCAACAATACAAATACGTGCCTTGCTACCCCTACTGTCACCGGGTGAGGACACCACAAGATTGAACCTACTACTATGCACCACTTCCACTAAAGATCGATAGATCAACTTGGCCCAAGAAAACCCATAGATCGAAAAGCATTACATAGCTATAACAATCATACATAATAAAGTACAACAAGGACTCAATTACTTTCAATGAATAATCTAATCATAAACCCACAATTCATCAGATCCCAACCACACACCGCACAAAAGAATTACATCGGATCGATCTCCGAAGAGAACATTGTATTGAAGATCAAAGAGAGAGAGGGATCCATCTAGCTAATCACTATGGACCCGTAGGTCTGTGGGAAACTATTCACACATCATCGGAAGGGCGGAAAGGTTGATGTAAAAGCCCTCTGTGATCGATTCCGCCTTCAGCAGATCGCCGAAAAAGGCCTCCAGATGGGATCGCGGAAGAACAGAAGCTTGCGGCGGCAGAAAAATTATTTTGGGTGGCTCTCTGTTGGTTTTGGGATTTTAGAGAATTTATAGCACTGGAATTAGGTGGGGGGGGACTACGGGGGGCCCACAAGCTCAGGTGGCGCCCCCAGGGGCGTGCCGTGTGAGCTTGTGGCTCACCCGTAGGTCTTCTGGCCTCCTCCCGAAGCTTCCTGGGTGTCTTCTGGTCCAGAAAAAATCACCGTAAAATTTTATTGTATTTGGACTTCGTTTGATATAGTTTTTCCCTAAAACAAGACAACAAGCAAAAACAGAAACTAGCACTGGGCACTAGGTTAATAGGTTAGTTCCCAAAAATTATATAAATTTGCATATAAAGTACGTAGAATTGATATAAGGGATTTCTATTTCTGTGCCCCTGGTTGCTAAGTTCTCCTCAGTTTTGCCCCGCCCAACTAACGCTGCTCAGTTTTGCCCTCCCCCTCCACCACCCGCTCACAAAAGCCCAAACGGAGCACTTCCGTCCGGTCATAGCCTTTGACCATTACCTCCTGACTAGTGGGGCCGCGTGATATCCTGACAGGTGGGGTCGGTCCACTCTCTCTCACCAGAGTGCTGATGCGGTAGAATCCGGACATGTGGGGTCGAGGCAACTAATGACATGTGGGGCCATGTGATATCCTGGCAGGTGGGGTCGGGCCCCTCTCTCTCCCCACAGTGCTGTCTCGGTAGAATCCGGACATGTGGGGTCGAGGCAAGTTATGACATGTGGGGCCGCTTGATACCCTGGCAGGTGGGGTCTGGTCACTCTCTCCCCACAGTGCAGACGCGGTAAGATCCTGACTTGTGGGGCCGAGGCAGCTTATGACAGGTCGGCCGGCGTTGCATATGATAGGTGGGCCGGCGTTGCATATGACAGGTGGGGTATATTCTCTCTATCATTTGTCAATGACCGACCGCGCACAGCCCCGAGCACCATCCCCACAGAGCAGCCATAGCCATGGCCGCAACTTACCCGCATCGCCGGATTTGATTCCGGCGCCGACCAGCGGCCCGCGGCGGTGCACGTCCGCCACGACACCAGCAATATTTCTCTGCCCACATTGTCCCTCCAGGCCAACATACCGCACGCAGAGCTGCCGCCGCCACACCCCCATTCCCCACCATCTGGATTTGCTCTACCGTCGAAGACAACCACCGACAGTCGTGCGACATTTCTTAGTGAGCTCCCGGATCCTGATTCGCCTTATTCAAGCGCTTCTGAACCCTTTCCCTTAATCTCGTCTGAACACCTAATTTCAGGGGCGCCGTCGCGGTAAATGTCCAGTCGCAGCGGTTACAGCGGCGCGGGTGGCGATTCGATCATGTCTTGGCCACGCTCACCTACACCAGATTCGGAGGAGGTTCAGGTAGTTAGCACTCACGGCCTATCTGAATGATCCCTTGTTTAATTTGTAGTGTTAATTTACTTTTGGATGGATTATTATAGTTTAACAGGCAGGCTGATGAGTCAATCCAGTGGGATAGAGAGAAGATGGCATTGGAGTAGATGGTGGCTAATTTGGGTGTTGAATTAGCCAGTAAAAACAGATTGATTTTTGAGCTGAAGTGTACTATTGCGAAAGAAAGGATAATTGCTCGCAATGATAAGTTCAAACTAGAGACTGATCTGGCCATATTTGATCATGTGGTAGAGGAGCTGCAAATGGATGGAGAGGAGAAAGCAAGAGTCATACAAGGACTTGAAGTGAAGGCAGAGGAGAAAAACAGATACATGGTGGCACTTACAATAGTTGTCATCTCTTTACTAGCTCCTTACTATGTAGTTAAGGTAAATTGAAATAAATTAATGTAGAGATCTCCAAATATGATGAGCCTGTTGAGCAAGTTTGTACCCGTGCAATCTGGGCAAGATGTGACATCTTGTTAACCCCTTGGAATTTAATCCACATGATATGCAACTTTGTTTATAAAAGTTTCAGGCAAAAGACGCCCTTCCCTTCTTTTTAGGGCTCCCATCCCTTCTTTTTCTTAGGCGTCCACACGATATCCAGTTTCAATACAAATCATATGCTATTTTGTGTCTACAAATTGGAAATTTAAGGAATTGAAAACATCGTGGTTTGTGAACTGGTCCACTTCAAATTAGCCTTGCATCCAAATGTTTAGGGATCCCAAATGTTTATTACACCTGCATGTTCAAGACAGCAGCTTGACAAACATAGCAAATAATGCTACTACTAAAACACATTTTAGCACAAATTTCTCTCCCTCTAATTTCTTCTGCTTAGCCCTTAGCTGGTTAATAGCAACAGAATTTTCAGCATCTTTCGTTAATAACACCTCAATTTGCATATCCTTCCTCTTGATCAAATCATCTGTCCAAGCCTTCTTCTGCAGCAACTCTTGATTCCATGCTTGGTAGGCCTGTAATTTAGTAAGAACTCGGGGATCCTTTTCTCGTTTGAGCCAGCGCACCATGTCACGCAAATCAATCAAGTGCTACTTCAAGAACTCGGGTACTTCCGGATTAGCCCATTCGAAGAACTTACAACCACCAACCTATGATATTAACACTATTTAGAGTCAAGATTATATTTTCATTTAATGGCCAAAAAACATGGGAAATGAGAAGAAATAGGAAATCACCCGAACTCTTGTGCGCCAGTAATATCTCCGTCCTGGGTTGGAATCACTCCAAGAAATCCACCTGGAAGCCTTCTCCTTGCACCAACAAGGTACATCTGGCCAATACTGCAGTGGCTTTTCTCTGTACAGTATTGGGGAAGAGTAGGATTCCTCATGGATGTACCATGTAGTGTTGTTGACGCTAGAACTAGACATGTCCTGGCTTTGTGCAGACTTATGAAATTAAACAAAAATGTCAATGGTCATAAAGTAGATCATGGAGCAGCTCGATGTGTAGTAGTAGCGGTGGTGATAAACTAGCTCAATGTGCAGTGGCATTGGTGAAAAACTAGCTCAATGTGTTGTGGCATTGGTAAAAAACTAGCTAAATGTGTAGTAGTGCTACATGTAGACTGCGTTGGGATTTCCCCGAAGAGGAGAGGATGATGCAGTATAGTAGAGATAAGTATTTCCCTCATTTAAGAACCAAGGTTATCAATCCAGTAGGAGAACCACACAGAACCTCGTTAGCAGCACCTACACACACAAAAGCAAACACTTGCACCCAACGCAAATAAGAGAGTTGTCAATCCTCTTAGCGGTTATTTGCAAGGATTAATTCTGATAGTGATAGATATATAAAGTAAATTGCAAAATAAAATAAAAGTAAATAAATTGCAGCAAGGTAGTTTTGGATTTAATATACGGTAAAAGTAGACCCGGGGGCCATAGTTTTCACTAGAGTCTTCTCTCTCGAACACATAACATACGGTGGATAGACAAATTACTGTTGGGTAATTGATAGAAAAGCAAATAATTATGACGGATTCATGGCAATGATCATGTATATAGGCATCACGTCCAAGACAAGTAGATCGACTCCTGCCTGCATTTACTATTATTACTCCACCCATCGACCGCTATCCAGCATGCATCTAGGGTATTAAGTATAAAACAGAGTAACGCCTTAAGCAAGATGACGTGATGTAGACAAAGTAAACTCAAGCAATATGATTAAACCCCATCTTTTTATCCTTAATGGCAACAATACAAATACGTGTCATGTCCCTTTCTGTCACTGGGATTGAGCACCGCAAGATTGAACCCATCATAAAGCACCTCTCCCATTGCAAGATAAATCAATCTAGTTGGCCAAACCAAACAGATAGATCGGAGAGAAATACAAAGCTATCACAATCATGCATAAAAGAGTTTAGAGAAGACTCAAATATTTCTCATGAATAATCTGATCATAAACTCACAATTCATCGGATTCGAACAAACACACCGCAAAAGAAGATTACATCGGATACAAATCCAAGAACATCGAGGAGAACATGGTATTGAAGATCAAAGAGAGAGAAGAAGCCATCTAGCTACTAGCTATGGACCCGTAGGTTTGTGGTAAACTACTCACACATCATCGGAAGGGCAACAAGGTTGATGAAGAAGCCCTCCGTGATCGATTCCCCCTTCGACAGAGTACCGGAAAAACCCTCCAGATGGGATCGCGGAAGAACAGAGGCTTGCGGTGGCGAAAAGGTTTTCTCTTCTGTCTTTTTGGTATACGGGGAATATTTTGGAATTTATAGCGCTGGAACTAGGTCAAGAGGTGCCACGAGGGGACCACAAGCCTGGGGGGCGTGCCTACCGAGCTTGTCGCTCCCTTGTGGCTCTTCTAGTCTTCTCCCGAAGCTTCGAGGGTACCTTCTGGTCCAGAAAAAAATAATCCAAAGTTTTTTCTTCATTTGGACTCCAATTGATAATGATTTTCTGAAAAGGCAAAAACAGGCAAAAAACAACAACTGGCACTGGGCACTAGGTTAATAGGTTAGTCCCAAGAAATGATATATAATTGCATATAAAACATCCAAGATTGATACTATAATAGCATGGAACAATAAAAAATTATAGATACGTTGGAGACGTATCAAGCATCCCCAAGCTTAATTACTGCTCGTCCTCGAGTAGGTAAATGATAAAAACAGAATTTTTGATGTGGAATGCTACCTAACATGTTTCATCATGTAATCTGTTTACGGTATGAGTATTAAGATCCGAATGATTCAAAGCAATAGTCTCTAAATTGATATAAAGACATCAATACTCAGGCATACTAACAAACAATCATGTCTTTCAAAATAAAAATGCTAAAAAAAGTTATCCGTACAAAATCATATAATCCTGTCATGCTCATTCTTCTTAACAGAAAGTATTTATCATGCACTACCCTGATGACAAGCCGAGCAATTGGTTCATACTTTTTAACGCGCTTCAGCTTTTTCAACCCCCACGCAATACATGAGCGCAAGCCATGGATATAGCACTATGGGTGGAATAGAATGCGGTGGTAGAGATTAATAAGGGGAAGTCAAAAAGAAAAAGATAGTCTCACATCGATGCGGCTAATCAACGGGCTATGGAGATGCCCATCAATTGATGTCAATGCAAGGAGTAGGGATTGCCATGCAATGGATGCACTAAGAGCTATAAGTGTATGAAAGCTCAACATGGAAACTAAGTGGGTGTGCATCCAACTTGCTTGCTCGACCTCGGGCATTTGAGGAAGCCCATCATCGGAATATACAAGCCAAGTTCTATAATGAAAAGTTCCCACTAGTATATGAAAGTGACAAAACATGAGACTCTCTATATGAAAAACATGGTGCTACTTTGAAGCACAAGTATGGAAAAAGATAGTAACACTGCCCCTTCTCTCTCTTTCTCTCATTTTATTTTATTTCTTTTCTTTTTCTCTTTTTTTGTGGGCTCTTTTTGGCCTCTTTTTTTCTTTTTTATTTATTTATTTCCTCACTGGGACAATGCTCTAATGATAATGATCATCATACTTCTATTTACTTACAACTCAAAATTACAACTCGAAACAAGAACAAATATGACTCTATATGAATGCCTCTAGCAGTGTACCAGGATGTGCAATGATACTAGCGTAACATGTATGAAAATGATGAACGGTGGCTGAGCCACAAATACTATGTCAGCTATATGATCATGCAAAGCAATATGACAATGATGATGTGTGTCATAAAAAAGAATGGTGGAAGTTGCATGGCAATATATCTCGGAATGACTATGGAAATGCCATAATAGGTAGGTATGGTGGCTGTTTTGAGGAAGATATAAGGAGGCTTATGTGTGATAGAGCGTATCATATCATGGGGTTTGGATGCACTGGTGAAGTTTGCACCGACTCTCAATGTGAGAAAGGGCAATGCATGGTACGGAAGAGGCTAGCAAATTGTGGAAAGGTGAGAGTGCGTATAATCCATGGACTCACATTAGACATAAAGAACTCACATACTTATTGCAAAAGTTTATTAGCCCTTGCTACTTCTAGCTTGCGTTGGTTTTATCCCCGAAGAGGAAGGGATGATGCAGCACAGCAGAGGTAAGTATTTCCCTCAGTTATGAAACCAAGGTTATCAATCCAGTAGGAGAACCACGCAACACCTCGTTAGCAGTACCTGCACACAAACAACAAATCCTTGCACCCAACGCAAACGAGGGGTTGTCAATCCCTCGGCGGTTAATTGCAAGATTAAATTGTATGTGATAGATAGATAGATTGAAACAAAAATACAAAATAAAATAAATAAAAGAAAAGTGCAGCAATATTTTTAGGGTTTTAGTAATTTGATTTAGATAGACCCGGGGGCCATTGTTTTCACTAGAGGCTTCTCTCAAGAAAATAGCATACGGTGGGTAGAAAAATTACTGTTGGGCAATTGATAGAAAAGCAAATAATCATGACGATATCCAAGGCAATGGTCATGTATATAGGCATCACGTCCGAGACAAGTAGAACGACTCCTGCCTGCATCTACTACTATTACTCCACACATCGACCGCTATCCAACATGCATCTAGTGTATTAAGTCCATAAGTAACGGAGTAACGCCTTAAGAATGATGACATGATGTAGACAAGATAAACTCATGTATGAATAAACCCCATCTTTTACCCTTAATAGCAACGATACATACGTGTCATGTCCCTTTCTGTCACTA
Source organism: Elymus sibiricus (assembly GCA_039707655.1). Lineage (NCBI taxonomy): Eukaryota > Viridiplantae > Streptophyta > Magnoliopsida > Poales > Poaceae > Elymus > Elymus sibiricus. The sequence goes on from CM077666.1 coordinate 146,254,544, forward strand.
GGATTGAGCACCGTAAGATCGAACCCATTACAAAGCACCTCTTCCCATGGCAAGATAAATCAATCTAGTTGGCCAAACCAAATCAATAGATCGGAGAAGAAATACGAGGCTATAATAATCATGCATAAAATAGATCAGAGAAGACTCAAATAATATTCATGGATAATCTGATCATAAACTCACAATTCATCGGATCCCAACATACACACCGCAAAAAGTGATTACATCAGATAGAACTCCTAGAACATCGAGGAGAACATTGTATTGAAGATCAAAAAGAGAGAAGAAGCCATCTAGCTACTAACTAAGGATCCGAAGGTCTGTGGTAAACTACTCACGCATAATCGGAGAGGTAGCAAGGTTGATGTAGAGCCCCTCCGTGATCGATTCCCCCTCCGGCGGAGTGCCGGAAAAGGCCTCCAGATGGGATCTCTCGAGAACAGAAACTTGCGGCGGCGGAAAAAGTATTTTGTGGACCCCCTTGAGGGTTTCTGATTTTTTCTGAATTTATAGTGGAGGAATTAGGTCAAACGGAGCTCTGTGGGCCCCATGCGGTACCCGGGCGTGCCTGCCCCCCCCAGGCACGCCCTGGTGCCTCGTGGGCACCCCCTGGGGCTTCTGGCCTCCTCCCGAAGCTTCTAGTGTTTATCTTGTCCAGAAAAAATTCTCCAAAAAGTTTCGTGGCATTTGGACTTCGTTTGGTATCGATTTTCTGTAAAACAAAAATAGGACAGAAAACAGCAACTGGCACTGGGCACTAGGTTAATAGGTTAGTCTCCAAAAATGATACTCCCTCCGTTCCTCTATATAAGGTGTATTTGTTTTTTACTAAAATTCCAGAATGTAAGGTGCATTTCTTCTAATTCTCCATAATTCCCTTGTTAGCCCTCCTAAAATAAGGAAAGTATCTCTTTTCTGATTGTCTGTGTCTCTCCTTATAGCAAAAGAAGGAAAGTATCTCTTTGTGGATTGCATGTATCTCATACTTTTCTGGACTAATTGATTCACTTTCCATTAACCAACAAATTTGCCATGGGTAATTTAGTCTTAACATATCTATAATTATGTGTCTTGGTCACCGTGCAGAAAATAATACACCTTACATAAAGGAACGGAGGGAGTATATAATTGCTGTAAATGTGTATAAAAACATCCAAGATTGATAATATAACAGCATGGAACAATAAAAAATTATAGATACGTTGGAGACGTATCAGCATCCCCAAGCTTAATTCCTGCTCGTCCTCGAGTAGGTAAATGATAAAAACAGAATTTTTGATGTGGAATGCTGCCTAACATATTCATCACATATTATTTTCTCTTATAGCATGGACATTGGACTTGAATGATTCAAAGCAATAGTCTATAATTTGACATGAAGAAATAAATACTCAAGCATGCTAACAAGCAACCATGTCTTTCAAAATATCAACGCTAAAGAAAGTTATCCCTAGCCCATTATGCTCAATCATTGATCCATTCATGAAACACACTCAAATATTAGCTACACACAATGCACAAGTATGACAATAGTGCTCTCTAGTTGGTGCTTTTGTAAGAGAAGATGGAGACTAAAATAAAAATAAAAATTGCATAAAAGTAAATAGATAGGCCCTTCGCAGAGGGAAGCAGAGATTTGTCAAATGTGCCAGAGCTCAAAGCTGAAATTAAAGAGATAAAAATATTTTGAGAGGCATGCTTTTCATGTCAACGAAAACGACCGAGAATTCCCAATATTTTCCATGCTAGACACATCATAGGCGGTTCCCAAACAGAAAGTAAAGTTTATTTCCTTTCCACCATTTCTTTCACAATCCATGGCTAGCCGTATCCACGGGTGCCCTCCAAACCAACACTTTCCAAGGAATTTTGTTGTTATTAATTTTTGATTTCATTGTGGGACTGGGCATCCCTATTACCAGCCACTCTCTCGTGCAATGACAAGTGAATAAACACTCATCGTGAGAATAACACACCTAGCATGGCAAATAATGGCCACCCCCTGCCGCTTCATGAGCGGTACGGGCACACAAAACGGAAAATTATTTTGAAAATTAGAGTTGGCACACGCAAATTTACTTGGAACGACATTGAAATACCGCATATAGGTAGATATAGTGGACTCATTTGGCACAACTTGGGTTTAAGGAGTTTGGATGCACAAGCAGTATTTTCGCTTAGTACAAATGAAGGCTAGCAAATAGATTGAGAAGCAACCAACCAAAAAACGAAAACGGTCATAAACATGCGTTGAACATAACTAACACCGAATAATGCACCATAAGTAGGATATAATTTCATTGCATAACTATTGACTTGATGTGCATGCATAGGGAATCACAAACCTTAACACTAATATTCTTACTAAATCACAATTACTCACTAACATGACTCACATATTATCATTTCCATATCGCAAAACTATTGCAAGGAATCACACTTATCATATCCAATGATCTATATGAAAGTTTTTATTTATATACCTCTTGAATATTCATCACTTTGGGACCAAATTCATATCTTGTGCATATTACCATTACTATCATCAACTCTCAAAAAGATATAAGTGAAGCATGAGAGTGCAAATATTTATTCAAAATTTTAATCTTATCAATTCTCAAAATAATATAAGTGAAGCATGAGAATTCATTTCTTCAAAATTTTAATCAACTCTCAAAATAATATAAGCGAAGCATGAGAGTTTATTTCTTCAAAATATAGCCACCACCGTGCTCAAAAAGATTTAAGTGAAGCACTGGAGCAACTGCCTAGCTCAAAAAATTTAAGTGAAGCACATAGAGTATTCTAACAAATTATCATAAACGTGTGGCTCTCTCAAAATAGGTGTGTTCAGCAAGGATGATTGTGACAAACTAAAAAGTAAACAAATCAAAGACTCATATAATACATGACGCTCAAGCAAAACACATATCATGTGACGAATAAAAATATAGCTCCAAGTAAAATTACCGATGGTTGGTAGAAGAAAGAGGGGATGCCTTCCGGGGCATCCCCAAGCTTAGACGCATGAGTCTTCCTTAAATATTACCTTGGGGTGCCTCGGGCATCCCCAAGCTTGGGCTCTTGCTACACCTTATTCCTTCATCCATCGTGATCTCACCCAAAAATTGAAAACTTCAATCACACAAAACTCAACAAAACCTTCGTGAGATCCGTTAGTATAACAAAATAAATCACTACTTTAAGTACTGTTGCAAACTCATTCATATTTTATTTTTGCATTATACCTACTGTACTCTAACTTCACCATGGCTTATACCCCCCGATACAATCCATAGATTCATCAAAACAAGCAAGTAGTGCATCAAAAACAGAATCTGTCAAAAACAGCACAGTCTGTAGCAATATATTTAAAAGCCATACTTTTGTTACTCCACAAATTCCAAAAAATTAGGAAAACGTGTACGATTCATATGCCAATAGTGTGTAAAAATTTCAGATTTTTATGACGCTCCAGTACAGAAACAAAATTCGGGCACTGGACGCAAAACTTTCTGTTTTCCAAACAACATCAATTATACTATCTTCCAAATCATCCTAAAGGCTTTACTTGGCAAAAACACTAATTAAAAACACAAAAACACAATCATACCAGTAGCATAATTGGTAAAACACACAATAACAGAAAAAAATTATTTTATTCATTGGGTTGCCTCCCAAGAAGCTCTTTCTTTATTGCCATTAAGATAGGCTTTGAGATTTCAATGATGCTCACATGAAAGATAAGAAAATTGAAGCACAAAGAGAGCATCATAATACATGTGACAAACACATTTAAGTCTAACATACTTCCTATGCATAGGAATTTTATATGCAAACAAATTATCAAGACGAGAAATATCTAGCATATGCAAAGGAGAGGAATAAAACATTGACAATCTCAACATAACAAGAGGTACTTTAGTAACATGAAAATTTCTACAACCATATTTTCCTCTCTCATAATAATTACATGTAGGATCATAATCAAATTCAACAATATAGCTATCATATAAATTTTTCTCTCCATGATCCACATGCATAAAATTCGTATAGTTTTCCAAAATAGTGGGATTATTTTTACCTAGAGTTGACACTCTTCCAAACCCACTTTCAATATTATTGCAAGAATTATTATCAATATCATATTCATCATGAGGCTTAAATAAATTTTCAAGATTATAAGAAGCATCACCCCAATCATGATCATTGCAATAAGTAGTGGACGTAACAAAATTATCATTCCCAAGCGTGTAGTTTTGCATATTATTAGCACAATTCACATTAATAGAATTTATAGTAACATCATTGCAATCATGCTTTTCAATCAAGGAGCTATCATGAATCACTTTATAAATTTCTTCTTTCAGCACTTCATCATAATTTTTAGATTCATGATTTTCAAGCAAAACTTCATAGAGGAAATCAAGTGCACTCAACTCACTAGCAATTGGTTCAACATAATTGGGTCTTTTGAAAAGATTAGAAAGTGGATGAGGATCCATATCAATAGATTTTTAGCAAGCGAAGATGCAAGCAAATAGAAGGCACATGGCAAAACAAGCAAAGATGGCAAACAAGAAAAGGGCAAACGGAAAATATTTTTGTATTTTTGTAAAAACTTTTTAGAAGTGGGGGAGATGAAAATGAGAGGCAAATAAAGTAAATGCAAGGAGATGAGAGTTTATGCAAAGGTACTTGATAGATGTTGATGATGTCTCCCCGGCAACGGCGCCAGAAATTCTTCCTGCTACTTGTAGCTTGCGTTGGTTTTATCCCCGAAGAGGAAGGGATGATGCAGCACAGCAGAGGTAAGTATTTCCCTCAGTTATGAAACCAAGGTTATCAATCCAGTAGGAGAACCACGCAACACCTCGTTAGCAGTACCTGCACACAAACAACAAATCCTTGCACCCAACGCAAACGAGGGGTTGTCAATCCCTCGGCGGTTAATTGCAAGATTAAATTGTATCTGATAGATAGATAGATTGAAACAAAAATACAAAATAAAATAAATAAAAGAAAAGTGCAGCAATATTTTTAGGGTTTTAGTAATTTGATTTAGATAGACCCGGGGGCCATTGTTTTCACTAGAGGCTTCTCTCACGAAAATAGCACACGGTGGGTAGACAAATTACTGTTGGGCAATTGATAGAAAAGCAAATAATCATGACGATATCCAATGCAATGATCATGTATGTAGGCATCACGTCCGAGACAAGTAGACCGACTCCTGCCTGCATCTACTACTATTACTCCATACATCGACCGCTATCCAGCATGCATCTAGTGTATTAAGTCCATAAGGAACAGAGTAACGCTTTAAGAACGATGACATGATGTAGACAAGATAAACTCACGTATGAATAAACCCCATCTTTTTACCCTTAATAGCAATGATACATACGTGTCATGTCCCTTTCTGTCATTGGGATTGAGCACCGCAAGATCGAACCCATTACAAAGCACCTCTTCCCATGGCAAGATAAATCAATCTAGTTGGCCAAACCAAATCAATAGATCGGAGAAGAAACACGAGGCTATAATAATCATGCATAAAAGAGATCAGAGAAGACTCAAATAATATTCATGGATAATCTGATCATAAACTCACAATTCATCGGATCCCAACAAACACACCGCAAAAAGTGATTACATCGGATAGAACTCCAAGAACATCGAGGAGAACATTGTATTGAAGATCAAAAAGAGAGAAGAAGCCATCTAGCTACAAACTATGGACCCGAAGGTCTGTGGTAAACTACTCACGCATCATCGGAGAGGCAGCAAGGTTGATGTAGAGCCCCTCCGTGATCGATTCCCCCTCCGGCGGAGTGCCGGAAAAGGCCTCCAGATGGGATCTCTCGAGAACAGAAACTTGCGGCGGCGGAAAAAGTATTTCGTGGACCCCCTTGAGGGTTTCTGATTTTTTCTGAATTTATAGTGGAGGAATTAGGTCAAACGGAGCTCTGTGGGCCTAACGAGGTACCAGGGCGCGCCTGCCCCCCCAGGCACGCCCTGGTGCCTCGTGGGCCCCCCTGGGGCTTCTGGCCTCCTCCCGAAGTATCTAGTGTTTATCTTGTCCAGAAAAAAAATCTCCAAAAAGTTTCGTGGCATTTGGACTTCGTTTGGTATTGATTTTCTATAAAACAAAAATAGGGCAGAAAACAACAACTGGCACTGGGCACTAGGTTCATAGGTTAGTCTCCAAAAATGATATATAATTGCTGTAAATGTGTATAAAAACATCCATGATTGATAATATAACATCATGGAACAATCAAAAATTATAGATACGTTGGAGACGTATCAGCCCTCGAAGCAAAGTACTACTACGCATGCCCCTAGGGGGATAGATTGGTAGGAAAAGACCATCGCTCGTCCCCGACCGCTACTCATAAGATAGACAATCAAGAATAAATCATGCACCAACTTCTTAGCATAACGACAGATCATACGTGCATGTTTCGGGAATCACAAACCTTAACACCAATATTCTTACTAAACCACAATTATCTACTAGAACCTCCCACATATTACCATCTTAATATCACAAAACTATTGCAAGGATTCAAACTTATCATATTCAGTGATCTACATGAAAGTTTTTATTATATCCCTCTTGAATACCTATCATATTAGGACCAAATTCATAACCCGTGCGTATTACCATTGCTATTTATTAGACTCTCAAAAATATATAAGTGAAGCATGAGAGTGCAACTATTTCTTTGAAATATAACCACCGCTGTTCTCTAAAAGATATAAGTGAAGCACTAGAGAAACTGCCTAGCTCAAAAGATATAAGTGAAGCACATAGAGTATTCTAACAAATCACGAATAATGTGTGTCCCTCTCAAAAAGGTGTGTTCAGCAAAGATGATTGTGGCAAACTAAAAAGCAAACAAACTATTGCACAAGATGCTCCAAGTAAAACACATATCATGTGATGAATAAAAATATAGCTCCAAGTGAGTTACCGATAGATTGTAGACGAAAGAGAGGATGCCATCCGGGGCATCCCCAAGGTTAGATGCTTGAGTCTTCCTTGAATATTACCTTGGGGTGCCTTGGGCATCCCCAAGCTTAGGCTCTTGCCGCTCCTTATTCCTTTATCCATCGTAGTCTCACCCAAAACTTGAAAACTTCAGCACACAAAACTCAACAGAAACCTCGTGAGATCCGTTAGTATAACAAACAAATCTTAAACTTTAGGTACTGTTGTAAATTGATTCATATTTAATATAGGCATAATGCTACTGTACTCCAACTTCCCCATGGCTCATACCCCCCGACACGATCCATAGATTCATCAAAATAAGCAAACTATGCAACAAAAAGAGAATCTGTCTAAAACAGAACAGTCTGTAAAGATCTAAATTAAAGTCATACTTATGTAACCCCCAAAATTCTGACAAATTAGAAAAACGTGGGCAATTTGTATATCAATATTTTGTAAAAACTTTAGAAGGTTCTGGCATTCCAGGAAAAAATCAAAATTCCAGCACTGGACGCAAAAGTTTCTGTTTTCAAACAGCATCAATTATACTATCTTCCAAATCATCCTAAAGGCATTACTTGGCACGAACACTAATTAAAAGATAAAAACACAATCATAATAGAAGATATAATTGTTTAAACACACAAAAACATAGAGTAAAACAAAAAATTATTTTATTCATTGGGTTGCCTCCCAACAAGCGCTATTGTTTTATGCCCCTAGCTAGGCATAATGCATAATTTCAAGTATTGTCATCCTTAGTTTCCAAATCCTCAATTACACACCCACTCTTTCTTGGAGTTTTAACATAGGAATTTTTTATCATAATACTCCTAGGGACAAAGTTGAGGAATTTATTTTCATAAACGGGTTCCTTTATTATATCAATGAAATTGGAGTGCACGCTAATCATTTTAAGATCCTCATTTCCCTTGCTTGAAGTGGCACCCTTAGTCTTAGGAACATACAGAAACTTGCAATTTTTATTGGGAGGAGTCCTATCAATAGTTTTAACCGAGGAAAAAGCGGAACCCAAATTATTAATAATTTCCTCTAACTTATCGATTCTAGCGGGACCTTGTTCTACTCTTTCGTTAATTATTGGTTCCTTTTCCTATAAAGTTTTCAATGCAATCCCCACCTTAGAACCAAATTGAGTAACATGATTATGGACTTTTTATCTAAATTCTCAAGATGTTCAATAGTAGACATTTTATTTTCAATAGCTTCTAACCTTTGCATAATATGTTCCAAAGTCAGTGTTGTTTCATTAATAGTGATAGGTGGTGATCCCACTAAATTTCCCATAGCATTGAAAGCATACATAGAGGGGCACATCAAGAAATTCCCTCCGATAATAGTGTCAAGCACAAATCTATACCAAGTGGTAATTCCCACGTAAAAATTGCGAAGAAGAATGGTAGTGGATTGCTTTCGAGTTGATCTATTTTGAACATCGCAAATCCTATACCAAGCATCTTTTAAATTTTCTCCTCCCCTTTGTTTAAAATTAAGCACTTCATTTTCAGGGGTACTAGTAACAAGCAAAGAACTAGCCATGGTGGTGAAGCAAACAAACAAGCCAACAAGCAAACGAAAATATTTTTGTGTTTTTGTAAAATTGTTTTAGAAGTGGGTGACGAGGGCATGTACTAGGGATAGGGTGACAGGCCTGACCTACGAACCCTACCCTAGGACTCCTCACGTCTCATACCGGGCCCCAGGGCCAGATCAACAACCCAGAGTTCTGCAAACTGACATTCACTCGGAATTCGACGAACCACTCGGAAGGCTAGAGTTCACTCGACCAGCTTGTTTCACTCGGAGCACCCGAAAGTCACTCGACCAGAGAAGACCAGGAGACTCCGGGAGCGCAACGGTCGGGACGCACGTTCGCCTGTATTAATTGTAATCAATGCACCCGTTACCTGGCGCCCTTAAACCCCCTCTTAACCCCTAGTAATGGCGGCATTCATGGGAGGGCTGGCGGCGACTATATAAGCCACCCCCAGCTCCATTCCAAGGGTTCGCAATCCATTTGTAACTCATACACTCAAGCAATCAAGCTCCAGAGCACCGAGACGTAGGGCTATTACCTCCACCGCTGAGGGGCCTGAACTCGTAAATCCGAGTGTAACACCTGTGCCGTAGCTAGGCACTGCCCTCTCATCCGTACCCCTACACACTACTGTCAGACTTGCACCCACGACAGTTGGCGCCCACCGTGGGGCAGGCGTCTAGCAACTTCTGGCGTAGTTGCATTTTTCCGATCATCACCATGGTTTCCGGCGGCGGACTGACTCTGGGCGGCGAGATCCATTTCGGCGTCCTTAGCTTCATCGCCGACGATTCGGCGTGGCTCCAGGAAGCCCCGCTGGATGTCGAGGCGTTGCCCGTCGGCGGCGCGGCGCACTTCCGCGCGAGTACCTTCGGCGTCCTTCTTCGTCAACCGTCGACTCCTTATCAGTCGACGTCTTCACTCTCCACCAGCCGTCGTCGCAAGTGCTCCGGGCGCTCTCGGCTTCAGCGGTGGATCAAGCACGCGACGGCCCTTCAGATCTCGGCCCCGCAGATCACGGCAATCGAGCCCGATGAACCTGTCTTCGATCTGTTCGCCTCCGTGCACGAGCACTCGGAAAGCTTGTCCGATTGCGAGAGCAGCGATCCCGCTGCAGAGGTGCTGATGGCCGATTCCCCGCCCAGTCCGCCTGGGTACGGCCGCGGCGACGCGGAGAACGGTGACCCATCGCGCCCTGATCTTGGCAGCGGCAGGGACCGACACGATGACGAGTACGTCCCCCGACCTCTCACTCGGCAGCAGAGGGAGGAACAGCAGCGCAGGACCGAGCAGGCCCTCCAGACGCCCATCGTTGGGACGACCCCCGAGGCTCAGGCTTTGGAGGCCGTGCACCAGGCCAACTTGGCTGAGCGCAATCGTTTGGAAGCGCTCCAGAAGTCACTCGACGATCGCGCCCGCAGGCAGCATCAGCCCAGTTCCAGTCGGCGGCAGCGGCAGTTGTTCTCAAATGACCAGCAGCAGAGTTTCCAGGTATTCCGCACTCCCATACAGAATCTGGCGGCGGCCACTCGGATAGCAGATTCCATTGAGCCATCCCGATCCGAGGCAGGAGAGGGTCTTCGGCAGATCCGGGCCCTGCTCAAGGCGGCTGAGGAGCAAAATTCGGCAGTATCCCAGTCGCGCAACCGGATTCACAGCAGATCCGTAAGGACAGACACTCGCCTCCGCGGCGAAACGACCAAGACCGCCACCGAGACCAGTACTCGGGGCAGGGTCGTAGTCGGAATACGCCTCCACGGCGTCAGAATGATCGTCACCGCATGCAGTCACCCACTCCGCGGGATGGCTCGTACGAGCCCCAGCCGTACGACGCTAGGCGTCCTTACGGCAACGATCGGAGGGCCAGCCCTCCCTGTCATGGTGACGGTTATCGCCAGAGAGAGCCAGTCGACTACCGCGACCCGCAGTTCAATGCGAGATCCGTTCTTGCTCAGAACCTGGTCGACAGAGGCAGAGCTCTGAGAGAGAACTTGGACAGAGATCGCCCGAGTGGAAGTGGAGCCTTCATCTCCGGGCTCGAGTGTTTCAGCAGAGCCATGCGGGCCGCTGAGATCCCACCTAACTTCAGATTGGCGGCTCGAGTAAGCAAGTTCACCGGTGAGTCCAAGCCAGAAACTTGGTTAGAGGATTATCGAGTGGCTGTGCAGATTGGTGGAGGAAATGACTATGTGGCTATGAAGCATTTGCCTTTGATGCTGGAAGGGTCCGCCCGTGCCTGGCTCAATCAACTCACTTCGGCCAGCATATACTGCTGGGAAGATTTGGCCCGAGTGTTCATCAAAACATTCGAGGGCACGTGCAAACGACCGGCTGGATTGACTGAGTTGCAGCACCGCGTGCAGAAACCGAATGAAACATTGAGGGAGTACATCCAGCGGTGGACAACCTTGCATCACGTGGTGGAGAACGTCACGGAGCATCAAGCCGTCTACGCCTTCAAGGCAGGAGTCAGCTATCGGGAGCTCATCCTGAAATTTGGTCGGTCAGGATCTTTGACCATGAGCCAAATGATGGACATTGCCACTCGGTACACAAACGGAGAAGAGGAAGACTATCTTGGTGTAATAAAAGTACTCGAGTGATATTTGGTGAATAAAAGCATGACTTTTCCAGTTCCACATTGAGTTCACTCGTACACATTTTCTGGCTTACAACCCCCAGTGGGTGTACGCCGTTCAACTTAGCTGCAAACCAGTTTTTGCCTAAGTCAAAAATCTACTCCGAGTGAGAGCATCCCTCTCACTCGAAGGCTTGGCTGCGAACCATCTTTCGCCCAAGTTAAAAACCTACTCCGAGTGACGAGCATCCCTCTCACTCGGGGGCTTGGCTGCGAACCAGCTTTCGCCCAAGTTAAAAACACTACTCCGAGTGAAGAGCATCCCTCTCACTCGGAGGCCTGGCTGCGAACCAGCTTTCGACCAAGTTAAAAACCTACTCCGAGTGAAGAGCATCCCTCTCACTCAGAGGCTTGGCTGATAACCAGCTTTCGCCCAAGTTAAAAACACTACTCCGGGTGAAGAGCATCCCTCTCACTCGGAGGCTTGGCTGCGAACCAGCTTTCGCCCAAGTTAAAAACCTACTCCGAGTGACGAGCATCCCTCTCACTCGGGGGCTTGGCTGCGAACCAGATTTCGCCCAAGTTAAAAACCTACTCCGAGTGACGAGCATCCCTCTCACTCGGGGACTTGGCTGCGAACCAGCTTTCGCCCAAGTTAAAGACCTACTCCGAGTGACGAGCATCCCTCTCACTCGGGGACTTGGCTGCGAACCAGCTTTCACCCAAGTTAAAAACCAACTGCGAGTGACGAGCATCCCTCTCACTCGGGGGCTTGGCTGCGAACCAGCTTTCGCCCAAGTTAAAAACACTACTCCGAGTGCAGAGCATCCCTCTCACTCGGAGGCTTGGCTGCGAACCAGCTTTCGCCCAAGTTAAAAACCTACTCCGAGTGAAGAGCGTCCCTCTCACTCGGAGGCTTGGCTGCGAACCAGCTTTCACCCAAGTTAAAAACGCTACTCCGGGTGAAGAGCATCCCTCTCACTCGGAGGCTTGGCTGCGAACCAGCTTTCGCCCAAGTTAAAAACCTACTCCGAGTGACGAGCATCCCTCTCACTCGGGGGCTTGGCTGCGAACCAGCTTTCGCCCAAGTTAAAAACACTACTCCGAGTGAAGAGCATCCCTCTCACTCGGAGGCCTGGCTGCGAACCAGCTTTCGCCCAAGTTAAAAACCTACTCCGAGTGACGAGCATTCCTCTCACTCGTGGGCATGGCTGCGAACCAGCTTTCGCCCAAGTTAAAAACACTACTCCGAGTGAAGAGCATCCCTTTCACTCGGAGGCTTGGCTGCGAAACAACTTTCGCCCAAGTTAAAAACCTACTCCGAGTGACGAGCATCCCTCTCACTCGGGGGCTTGGCTGCGAACCAGCTTTCTCCCAAGTTAAAAAACACTACTCCGAGTGAAGAGCATCCCTCTCACTCGGAGGCTTGGCTGCGAACCAGCTTTCGCCCAAGTTAAAAACCTACTCCGAGTGACAAGCATCCCTCTCACTCGGGGACTTGGCTGCGAAACAGCTTTCGCCCAATTTAAAAACCTACTCCGAGTGACGAGCATCCCTCTCACTCGGGGGCTTGGCTGCGAACCAGCTTTCGCCCAAGTTAAAAACCTACTCCGAGTGACGAGCATCCCTCTCACTCGGGGACTTGACTGCGAACCAGCTTTCGCCCAAGTTAAAAACCTATTCCGAGTGACGTGCATCCCTCTCACTCGGGCGCTTGGCTGCGAACCAACTTTCGCCCAAGTTAAAAACACTACTCCGAGTGAAGAGCATCCCTCTCACTCGGAGGCTTGGCTGCGAACCAGCTTTCGCCCAAGTTAAAAACCTACTCCGAGTGACGAGCATCCCTCTCACTCGGGGGTTTGGCTGCGAACCAACTTTCGCCCAAGTTAAAAAACACTACTCCGAGTGAAGAGCATCCCTCTCACTCGGAGGCTTGGTTGCGAACCAGCTTTCACCCAAGTTAAAAACCTACTCCGAGTGAAGAGCATCCCTCTTACTCGAGGGCTTGGCTGCGAACCAGCTTTCGCCCAAGTTAAAAACCTACTCTGAGTGAAGAGCATCCCTCTCACTCGAGGGCTTGGCTGCGAACCAGATTTTGCCTAAGTTAAAAATGCTACTCCGAGTGAAGAGCATCCCTCTCACTCGGGGGCTTGGCTGCGAACCAGCTTTCGCCCAAGTTAAAAACGCTACTCCGAGTGAAGAGCATCCCTCTCACTCGGGGGCTTGGCTGCGAACCAGCTTTCGCCCAAGTTAAAAACACTACTCCGAGTGCAGAGCATCCCTCTCACTCGGAGGCTTGGCTGCGAACCAGCTTTCGCCCAAGTTAAAAACCTACTCCGAGTGAAGAGCGTCCCTCTCACTCGGAGGCTTGGCTGCGAACCAGCTTTCACCCAAGTTAAAAACGCTACTCCGGGTGAAGAGCATCCCTCTCACTCAGAGGCTTGGCTGCGAACCAGCTTTCGCCCAAGTTAAAAACCTACTCCGAGTGACGAGCATCCCTCTCACTCGGGGGCTTGGCTGCGAACCAGCTTTCGCCCAAGTTAAAAACACTACTCCGAGTGAAGAGCATCCCTCTCACTCGGAGGCCTGGCTGCGAACCAGCTTTCGCCCAAGTTAAAAACCTACTCCGAGTGACGAGCATTCCTCTCACTCGGGGGCATGGCTGCGAACCAGCTTTCGCCCAAGTTAAAAACACTACTCCGAGTGAAGAGCATCCCTTTCACTCGGAGGCTTGGCTGCGAAACAACTTTCGCCCAAGTTAAAAACCTACTCCGAGTGACGAGCATCCCTCTCACTCGGGGGCTTGGCTGCGAACCAGCTTTCTCCCAAGTTAAAAAACACTACTCCGAGTGAAGAGCATCCCTCTCACTCGGAGGCTTGGCTGCGAACCAGCTTTCGCCCAAGTTAAAAACCTACTCCGAGTGACAAGCATCCCTCTCACTCGGGGACTTGGCTGCGAAACAGCTTTCGCCCAATTTAAAAACCTACTCCGAGTGACGAGCATCCCTCTCACTCGGGGGCTTGGCTGCGAACCAGCTTTCGCCCAAGTTAAAAACCTACTCCGAGTGACGAGCATCCCTCTCACTCGGGGACTTGACTGCGAACCAGCTTTCGCCCAAGTTAAAAACCTATTCCGAGTGACGAGCATCCCTCTCACTCGGGCGCTTGGCTGCGAACCAACTTTCGCCCAAGTTAAAAACACTACTCCGAGTGAAGAGCATCCCTCTCACTCGGAGGCTTGGCTGCGAACCAGCTTTCGCCCAAGTTAAAAACCTACTCTGAGTGACGAGCATCCCTCTCACTCGGGGGTTTGGCTGCGAACCAACTTTCGCCCAAGTTAAAAAACACTACTCCGAGTGAAGAGCATCCCTCTCACTCGGAGGCTTGGTTGCGAACCAGCTTTCGCCCAAGTTAAAAACCTACTCCGAGTGAAGAGCATCCCTCTTACTCGAGGGCTTGGCTGCGAACCAGCTTTCGCCCAAGTTAAAAACCTACTCTGAGTGAAGAGCATCCCTCTCACTCGAGGGCTTGGCTGCGAACCAGATTTTGCCTAAGTTAAAAATGCTACTCCGAGTGAAGAGCATCCCTCTCACTCGGGGGCTTGGCTGCGAACCAGCTTTCGCCCAAGTTAAAAACGCTACTCCGAGTGAAGAGCATCCCTCTCACTCGGGGGCTTGGCTGCGAACCAGCTTTCGCCCAAGTTAAAAACGCTACTCCGAGTGAAGAGCATCCCTCTCACTCGTGGGCTTGGCTGCGAACCAGCTTTCGCCCAAGTTAAAAACGCTACTCCGAGTGAAGAGCATCCCTCTCACTCGGGGGCTTGGCTGCGAACCAGCTTTCGCCCAAGTTAAAAACGCTACTCCGAGTGAAGATCATCCCTCTCACTCGGGGGCTTGGCTGCGAACCAGCTTTCGCCCAAGTTAAAAACGCTACTCCGAGTGAAGATCATCCCTCTCACTCGGGGGCTTGGCTGCGAACCAGCTTTTGCCCAAGTTAAAAATCTACTCCGAGTGAAGAGTATCCCTCTCACTCAGGGGGGGGGGGGGGGCTTGGCTGCGAACCAGATTTCGCCCAAGTTAAAAATCTACTTCGAGTGTAGAGCGTCCCACTCACTCGGAGGCTTAGCTGCGAACCAGTTTTCGCCTAAGTTAAAACCCAGTTCAAACATTCGAAAGACTCGAAGGAAAGCATTCGATTAACTCTACAAGTTCAAAAGCGAATACGAGTATGCGGGCCCAAAGCCCGAAAGAGTTTAACGATAACAATTCCACTCGGCATACCGAGGTTTATGGGTAGGACTTAAAGTTTTCTCACGCCCCTGTGGGGCTGGCCGGCTCAACGAAGGAATCCAAGTCGATGCCGTCCGCGATCCGAGTGGCCGCTTCGATGAATGTCTCCATGAATTCCTCGAACTTGAGTTTCTTCGTGTTGGCAACTTGGAGAGTCTTCAGTTTCTCCTCCTTGGCCTCCTTGCAATGCACTCGGACCAGGGAGAGCGCCACGTCGGCCTTGCAGCGAGGAACAAACTTGACTAGTATCAGATTCTAAGTTCTAAGACTCCCGTCGACTGCCCACAGTCGACGGCAGTCTCGGGGACTACACCCAGTGGGTGCACTCAGCGTACTCCCACTGGAATGGCATCCACTCGGAACGGTCCGCCCGATCCGAGTGACGGCCAAGCAACAAAAAAAAGAGCAAGTTCTAAGACTCCCGCCGACTGCCCACAGTCGACGGCAATCTCGGAGACTACACCCAGTGGGTGCAGTCAGCGTGCCCCCACTAGAATGGTATCCACTCGGAACGGTCCGCCCGATCCGAGTGACGGCCGAACACAAAAAAGAGAGCAAGTTCTAAGACTCCCGCCGACTGCCCACAGTCGACGGCATTCTCGGGGACTACACCCAGTGGGTGCACTCAGCGTGCCCCCACTGGAATGGTATCCACTCGGAACGGTCCGCCCGATCCGAGCGACGGCCAAAAGAAAAAACACCCAGTGGGTGTACCGGATATTTTCCAACTGAAATTCCTACTGAAGAAAAATGACTTGGAGATCAACTTACAAGAGCGCTTACTCGAACGTTCTCCTGGAGAGCGGCACTGGCATCGTACGCCAGCTTCCCAGCTGCGCACATCTCCTTGAGCCGATGGGTCATCAGCTCCGCCTGGATCATCGCCTCCTTGCTGGCTCCAGTTTGGCCCTCCAGCACCTTGTACAGACTGAAGATATTGACAGGAGGAGTCGGAACCGAGGCTAGAGCAGTCGATGGAGCCGCGGCAGAACCAGCTCCAGCCTGAGAAGAGCCCAGCCCCAGAGGCACGGTCACGGCAGGTGCATGGGGAACTTGAGGCGCTTGGCTCGGCGGCGTCTTCCGTGTGGTGGTCTGAGAAGCAGTCAGAGCTACGGTCCCCTTATCGGTGTCCTTCCGTGGCGGCTCTTCGTCGTCGTCCCCGACATGGATGACATCTGCAAGCGCTACGTTCACTCGACACAATCAGTCGCAGTTCACAATTCAATCGGATGGAGACTTTCACTCGGACATCATATGGACCGGAATCCGTCAAGGTGCCACATGAAGACAAGGCCGTCTAATGACCAGTGAGAGTCCTTGAGCGCCCCTGCAGCACTCAACTCACCTGGGAATTCGCCTTGACTCATCCGCTTAACCTCGATGACCCGTTTCACTCGGATGGAGACTACTCGTTTCACTCGGATGGAGACTACTCATTTCATTCGGATGGAGACTTTCACTCGAACATCATATGGACCGGAATCCGTCAAGGTGCCGCATGAAGACAAGGTCGTCTAATGACGAGTGAGAGTCCTTGAGCGCCCCTGCAGCACTCAACTCACCTGGGAATTCGCCTTGACTCACTCGCCTAACCTCGACCGATTCGGGGGCTAATGACGAGGGCATGTACTAGGGATAGGGTAACAGGCCTGACCTACGAACCCTACCCTAGGACTCCTCACGTCTCATACCGGGCCCCAGGGCCAGATTAACAACCCAGAGTTTTGCAAACTGACATTCACTCGGAATTCGACGAACCACTCGGAAGGTAAGAGTTCACTCGACCAGCTTGTTTCACTCGGAGCACCTGAAAGTCACTCGACCAGAGAAGACCAGGAGACTCCGGGAGCGCAACGGTCGGGGCGAACGTTCGCCTGTATTAATTGTAATCAATGCGCCCGTTACCTGGCGCCCTTAAACCCCCTCTTAACCCCTAGTAATGGCGGCATTCATGGGAGGGTTGGCGGCGACTATATAAGCCACCCCCCAGCCCCATTCCAAGGGTTCGCAATCCATTTGTAACACATACACCCAAGCAATCAAGCTCCAGAGCACCGAGACGTAGGGCTATTACCTCCACCGCCGAGGGGCTTGAACTCGTAAATCCGAGTGTAACACCTGCGCCGTAGCTAGGCTCTGCCCTCTCATCCGTACCCCTACACACTACTGTCAGACTTGCACCCACGACAGTGGGGGAGATGAAAACGAGAGGCAAATGCAAATAAAAAGGAAAATAAAATAAATGCAAGTGGATGATAGTTTATGTGAAGGTACTTGATAAGTTTTGGTGATGTCTCCCCAGCAACGGCGCCAGAAATTCTTCCTGCTACTTGTAGACTGCGTTGGGATTTCCCCGAAGAGGAGAGGATGATGCAGTATAGTAGAGATAAGTATTTCCCTCAGTTAAGAACCAAGGTTATCAATCTAGTAGGAGAACCACACAGAACCTCGTTAGCAGCACCTACACACACAAAAGCAAACACATGCACCCAACGCAAATAAGAGGGTTGTCAATCCTCTTAGCTGTTATTTGCAAGGATTAATTCTGATAGTGATAGATAGATAAAGTAAATTGCAAAATAAAATAAAAGCAAATAAATTGCAGCAAGGTATTTTTGGATTTAATATATGGTAAAAGTAGACCCGGGGGCCGTAGTTTTCACTAGAGGCTTCTCTCTCGAACACATGTCATACGGTGGGTAGACAAATTACTGTTGGGCAATTGATAGAAAAGCAAATAATTATGACGGATTCATGGCAATGATCATATATATAGGCATCACGTCCGAGACAAGTAGACTGACTCCTGCCTGCATCTACTACTATTACTCCACCCATCAATCACTATCCAGCATGCATCTAGGGTATTAAGTATAAAATAGAGTAACGCCTTAAGCAATATGACATGATGTAGACAAAGTAAACTCAAGCAATATGATTAAACCCCATCTTTTTATCCTTAATGGCAACAATACAAATATGTGTCATGTCCCTTTTTGTCACTGGGATTGAGCACCGTAAGATTGAACCCA
The DNA here is from genome assembly GCA_039707655.1 of Elymus sibiricus. NCBI lineage: Eukaryota > Viridiplantae > Streptophyta > Magnoliopsida > Poales > Poaceae > Elymus > Elymus sibiricus. Next base: position 146,273,001 of record CM077666.1, read on the forward strand.
TCACAAAGCACCTCTCCCATTGCAAGATAAATCAATCTAGTTGGCCAAACCAAACGGATAGATCAAAGAGAAATACAAAGCTATAACAATCATGCATAAAAGAGTTCAGAGAAGACTCAAATATTTCTCATGAATAATCTGATCATAAACTCACAATTCATCGGATCCCAACAAACACACCGCAAAAGAAGATTACATCGGATAGAACTCCAAGAACATCGAGGAGAACATGGTATTGAAGATCAAAGAGAGAGAAGAAGCCATCTAGCTACTAGCTATGGACCTATAGGTCTGTGGTAAACTACTCACACATCATCGGAAGGGCAGCAAGGTTGATGAAGAAGCCCTCCGTGATCGATTCCCCCTTTGGCAGAGTACCGAAAAAGGCCTCCAGATGGGATCGCGGAAGAACAGAGGCTTGGAGCGGCGGAAAGGTTTTCTCTTCTGTCTTTCTGGTATACGGGGAATATTTTTGAATTTATAGTGCTAGAATTAGGTTAAGAGGTGCCACGAGGGGCCCACAAGCCTAGGGGGCGTGCCTCCCGAGCTTGTCGCTCCCTCATGCCTCTTCTGGTCTTCTCCCGAGACTTCGAGGGTCCCTTCTAGTCCAGAAAAAATTAATCCAAAGTTTTTTCTTCGTTTGGACTCCGTTTGATAATGATTTTCTGAAAAGACAAAAATAGGCAAAAAAACAGTAACTGGCACTGGGTACTAGGTTAATAAGTTAGTCCCAAGAAATGATATATAATTGCATATAAAACATCCAAGATTGATACTATAATAGCATGGAACAATCAAAAATTATATATACGTTGGAGATGTATCAAGTAGCAGTGGTGATAAACTAGCTCAAGAAACTAGGCATTTACCAAATCTAACCCCAAAATACTCTAGCGTTCTTACCGGCGCCAAACGCTCAGATCCGCGAAGATCCTCACCGCGACACCCCGCTCTGATCCGTGGAGATCCTCACCGCGACGCCCCGCCCAGATCCGTCCAGATCCGTGCAGCCGACACGAGGCGGTGAGGAGGACGGGGGGGGGGGGGGGGGTGAGGAGGAGGTCGAACTCGCCGTCGCCGACCGGGATTTTGGGTTCGAGTAGAGAGGGGGGAAAGGGGGAAATGCGGCGGCGTGAGTGAGATTCAGTGGCTTATATGTCGCTTGTCCCTCTTCTGCCTCTGCCATGTGGGCCACGGAACACCCGATCGAATCCAGCCAATCAGGTCACCTCTCGCGGATCGACCATGTCTAACCCTAGCACCTGATGCAAACCGTCCCCGAACAGCGATCCAATGGCTCGGATGGTGCGGGGTTTTGAGAGGGGTTTGAGGGGTTTCAAGAGGGGTTTGAGGGGTTTTGAGAGGGTTTCAGTGATTAGGGTTGAGCATAACTAATTTTAAAAAAAATCAAAAAAATATGAAACTTGCGCACATCATTGTTTTATGTTACTAGGTTGCTAGGAAAAATAAGAAACTACGTCTACGGATATTTTCATGAAATTCTCTTCACATAACTTAGCTATCACCAACAAGGTTGCATGGTTTTCAAGGGAAATGAGCTAGGTTTAGGGTTAAACATAGCATAGTTTGTCCAAACGATCCCATATTGGGCATGGACCCTATATTTGCAAACTAGACGTCAAGGTTTTTTTTAGCTCATTTAGAGAAGGTCAAAAAAATTGCTTAGAAATGGGGCTGTCTATCCTAGCTTTGGAGCTCATTTGGAGCACATTTTTCATGCCCCAAAAGAGACGTCTTCACAGTACTTCACAAAAGAGATGTCTTCAAAGTACTTCACAAAAGAGACTTCTTCAAAGTACTTCACAAAAGTAGCATTACATCACACAAAATGACAAATATCAAATTGTTTCTACTGAAATCCAAATTCACAACATTACAAAGTTCAAACTCAAGTTCAGAACATCGAAAGGTACACAACATTACAAAGTTCAAGCTCAAGTTCACATCATTTCAAAGTTCAAACTCAATTTCACATCATTTCAAAGTTCAAACTCAAATTCAATCATTTTCTGGCTCCTTGTGTTTCTTGCTGGATTCACCACCTTGCTCCTTCTGTTCCTTGCTGGGTTACTGGGTAGATTCACTGACTTTGTTCTTTTGGTCTTCACAATAGGTTCTGGCGATGGAGATGGTGAAGGAGTACTTCCAGTAACAAACCATGTGATGGCCAATGGGCAAACAGCTTCAGGTGCCACAGGTTGAACTGATCTTTCTTCGGCTTCTAGCGCTTGAAAACCATCTAGAGCCATTCTTTGAAAGTGTAAGTGCATCTAGTGCCACCCCTTGTTGGTTTTGGAGTATTGAAGACAAACTTGGTTGTGGGACTAATGTGTTTGTGAGATTCATAGGAGAACACATGTAGAAGTCCCTATTGATTCGGTTTACCCATCGAAGATGACCCCTAGAAATGTATGAAGACATTGAAGACAATGGTGGTTCACGAAGACATTCGTGTTGAAGATAATGGCTCACGAAGACATTCACTTGAAGCAAATGGAACTCAAAGACTTAGTCTTTTGGTAGTTTCATTTTCTGCTTTCTTGAGTCATAGGAACCATCGTACCGCTAAGTGGGGTCGAGGTAAACAAAGTCAGAAACTGATGTGATGCTCAACCCAAATCCTATGTCTTCGAGCGAAGACAAATGAGAGAAAACCTCTTCCAGAGTTGGTTGAGTTAGCTTTGCTTGGAGCCCAAGTAAAGTTGCCGCCTGTGTTGGGATCCGACCGTTAGACACGTGTCAGCTTCCCTATGACCCAAGGTCATTTCGGACATATCATGTCGGGTTGCCCACTGGCTATAAATAGCCACCCCCTACCACCATAAACTGGTGGCTGCTCCGAGTTAGTGCACGGCTTTTGTCGTTTTGAGAGCAACCCACCTCGAAGCCTTTGAGAGAGAATCCTTGTGAGGACAAAACCCAAAACACCCAGAGCCCAAAGTGATTGAGCATCACTGAAGACATTCTGTTCTGAGTGAACCGAAGACTTATTACACTTGAAGACTGTGATCTGATACGTCTCCAACGTATCTATAATTTTTGATTGTTCCATGCTGTTATATTATCAATCTTGGATGTTTTTCTATACATTTACAAGAATTATATATCATTTTTGGGACTAACCTATTAACTTAGTGCCCAGTGCCAGTTGTTGTTTTCTGCCTGTTTTTGGTTTTACAGAATATCAATACCAAACGAAGTCCAAATGCCACGAAACTTTTAGGAGATATTTTTCTGGACAAAACCAACACTAGAAGCTTCGGGAGAAGGCCAGAAGCCCCAGGAGGTGGCCACGAGCCACCAGGGCGCGCCTGGGGGGGGGGGGGGGGCAGGCGTGCCCTGGTGCCTCGTAGGCCCACCTCTGCCTCTTTTGTCCTAACTAGAGAGGTGGCCCTCGCAAATGCGAGGGCTACCACTACTATAGTAAATATTTGTTGGTCTTCGTACTCTTAGATATATTTTGTATTTGTTTTCTTAGTAGGAGTAATTCCTTTTACATTGGATATTTGGTGTTGATTTGCGTTAACCGGTGGGTTTGACTTATGCGGTTGCATGATAGTGTTATTGTTGTGGCGCGGGATTGATATGAAATTGGAGTTCTATAAGTGTCCAATGTTTCTATCCAGTATTATTATTTTGTATACAATGTCTATTAGCATGTTGCATGTGCATTTGTAACTCAAACTAAACCATGATGTGATTAATTTAATTGCAATAAGTACTATCCAAATATCCACTCTTTCTTAATCTAGTACGTGTTCTTTGCATGCTAATAGAAGTTAACACCTAGATGTTTATAAATACTTTCATTATTTTCAACAAAAAGCAGCGGGAAAATTTGATTGTACTTCTGTGTATGAAGAAAGGTCGGTAACATTTAAACTTTAAAGAATAGTTATAGTACAAATATTAGATCTGAAAATTCCCATGAAGGTCGAGGAGGTTCATGTACATGAAGGTCGATGATGTGGACATTAGATAAAAGTCTACGATTATGCTAGGACTCTGATCAACATTGACACCTATGCAACAATCATGAATTGCGCTGCAAATGCATATAGAAAAAAAATCAAAAGAGAGATCATCACGGTAGGAGATAGAGAGATGGGGATCAATTCTATACAAAATATTAAAGTTTATTAAAAAATGTTGCAACAAAATGAGTCATGGACTAACATGGAGACAACTAATCGGTCAACAACATTGACAAACATCAATCAATCGCACAGAAAAGTCTACCTATTCGTAGGTATACGTTTATATGCAGCTTACCTCATTGGATAAAGATGAAGATAAGATGGTAGAATCTAAGATCCACAGCTGTTTTTTTTCCTTGCCGATCTTCATGTCGTGGATTGCCGTCTGCCCCCACTCGATGGGCTGTGCGTGGTCTTTCTAGTCCAGGAGATGCACCCTACAACGCGGCAAAATCTTTCATGGATGCTACAAACCCATAAGCGATTCAAGGCGATAGAAAAGGAGAAGACGACACCATAGACAAACGATTTTTTAGTACTCGCGTTTTAGTTTTAAATGGTACTTGCGGCCCTGACTCACCCATATATATTCGGATTTTTCAATTTTTGCTTCAAAACAATAGCCCGCCGAAGAGCTCTTAGTCCCACCCCGATGTCTGGCATGTGCAAAAATAAAGTAGCAAACACCCTCAATTTAATTAAGGTGTTTTATGTGGTTAAATTTATTAATTTCACATTGGAAACTACAATCGCAGCTAGAATGGTCACGATGGATATAGGGTCCCTTGATTCATGGTCCTGATAAAAATGATATAGAATGTGAAAAAGACCAATAAAAGAATACATTAAATGCAATATATTTAGAGATGTGTTACATAGCTAGAAGAAAATGAGACAATGGAGATACATCAATAGCATGCCATACTGACGTCGTGTGATCTTGTGCAGCTTGCCGTGGTAGCGTATACGTTGTGCTTGACATATAGAAATGACAAAGGTATTAAGTAAACTCGTTTTGTGTTTGTGCATGAGCCGATTTCTTTGCCGTTTGTGCATACGACGGGATACAAAAATAACATGGGTTGGGATTAATATTTGTACCTGTACATGATACATAGACTTGCCTAGTATTTTAAATATTGTGTTTCCTAATAAAAAACAGTGTATTGTTTGTGAAGGCTTGTATCTCTAAACCCTAGGCGTATGTGGCCAGGACTTTCCTTTTCTTTTTTCGTGTGGTTTGGCCTATTCTTACATGACACGTACTCTTGTCTAGCGGTATTTTATTGTTATCTAATATCTAAGGCATGCATCTCTTTCCTGCAAAAAAGGCATGTATCTCTTAATACTAGGCGTACCTGGTCTAGATTTTTTCCCTCTTTCACGTGTTGTTCGGACTATTCTTGCTTGAACTCATTAATTACATCTAGATGATTTCTTCCCATCTATGTACCATACATGTCCAATCAGACCGCATATGGTAGCCTATTTATCTTTTTTTTAACACAGTAACTTATTTATCTCTTACGTGTACATGTGTCATATTATTTTCCTAGAATATATTATGTACGTGCACATGTGTCATGTAAAGTTATCTGGCCCTACCATGTTACACATATCTAACGGTCGTAGATTTATAATTTTCAAAATTAACCAGATCAAGGGCTAGTATTTTCTGATTAACGTGGGATTTTCTAGCCTAGTCCCTATTTTTACCCGTATTTTGCTTTTAGTAGATAATAGAAGATTCCACCACTATAAATTCTCAAAAATCGGGAAACCAACAGGGGAGTCCACAAAATACTTTTTTCGCCGCCGCAAGTTTCTGTTCTCGAGAGATCCCATCTGGAGGCCTTTTCCGGTACTCCGCCAGAGGGGGAATCGATCACAGAGGGGCTCTACATCAACCTTGCCGCCCTTCCGATGATGCGTGAGTAGTTTACCACAGACCTTCAGGTCCATAGTTAGTAGCTAGATGGCTTCTTCTCTCTTTTTGATCTTCAATACAATGTTCTCCTCGATGTTCTTGGAGTTCTATCCGATGTAATCACTTTTTGCGGTGTGTTTGCTGGGATCCAATGAATTGTGAGTTTATGATCAGATTATCCATGAATATTATTTGAGTCTCCTCTGATCTCTTTTATGCATGATTATTATAGCTTCGTATTTCTTCTCCGATCTATTGATTTGGTTTGGCCAATTAGATTGATTTATCTTGCCATGGGAAGAGGTGTTTTGTAATGGGTTTGATCTTGCGGTGCTCAATCCCAGTGACAGAAAGGGACATGACAGATATGTATCGGGTTTATTCATGCGTGAGTTTACTTTGTCTACATCATGTCATCTTGCTTAAGGCGTTACTCCGTTCTTTATGGACTTAATACACTAGATGCATGCTGGATAGCGGTCGATGTGTGGAGTAATAGTAGTAGATGCTGTCAGGAGTCGGTCTACTTGTCTCGGACGTGATGCCTATATACATGATCATTGCCTTGGATATCGTCATGATTATTTGCTTTTCTATCAATTGCCCAACAGTAATTTGTCTACCCACCGTATGCTATTTTCTTGAGAGAAGCCTCTAGTGAAAACTATGCCCCCTGGGTCTATCTAAATCATATATTAAAAACCCTAAAAATACATTGCTGCACTTTTATTTTATTTATTTTATTTTGTATATTTGTTTAATATATCTATCTATCACCATACAATTTAATCTTGCAATTGACCGCCGAGGGATTGACAACCCCTCGTTTGTGTTGGGTGCAAGGATTTGTTGTTTGTGTGCAGGTACTGCTAACGAGGTGTTGCGTAATTCTCCTACTAGATTGATAACCTTGGTTTCATAACTGAGGGAAATACTTACCTCTATTGTGCTACATCATCCCTTCCTCTTCGGGGAAAATACCAACGCAAGCTACAAGTAGCAGGAAGAATTTCTGGCGCCGTTGCCGGGGAGACATCATCAACATCTATCAAGTACCTTTGCATAAACTCTCATCTCCTTGCATTTATTTTATTTGCCTCTCGTTTTCATCTCCCCCACTTCTAAAAAGTTTTTACAAAAATATTTTCCGTTTGCCTATTTCTTGTTTGCTTGTTTGTTATCTTGTTTGCGTAGTCACGATGTGTGAAGAAAATACAAAATTGTGTGATTTTTCTAATACTAATAATAATGATTTTATTAGTACTCCGATTGATCCTCCCGCCACTAGTGCGGAGACTTGTGATATTAATGTCGCTTTGCTTAATCTTGTGATGAAAGATCAATTTTCTGGTAGTCCTGATGAAGATGATGCATCCCATCTTAACACTTTCATAGAATTGTGTGATATGCAAAAGAAAAAAGATGTGTATAATGATATTGTGAAATTAAAATTATTCCCATTCTCATTGCGGGATCGTGCAAAAATTTGGTTTTCATCTTTACCATGAAATAGTATCGATTCTTGGGATAGGTGTAAAGATGCTTTTATTACTAAGTATTTTCCTCCTGCAAAAATTATTTCCCTTAGAAATCAAATTATGAACTTTAAGCAACTTGATCATGAACATGTTGCACAATCTTGGGAAAGGATGAAATTAATGATAAGAAATTGCCCTACTCATGGTTTAAATTTATGGATGATCATACAAAAAATTTATGCGGGATTAAATTTTGTGTCTAGAAATCTTTTAGATTCCGCCGCGGGTGGTACTTTTATGGAAATTACATTGGGAGAAGCTACTAAATTGCTTGATAATATTATGGCAAATTATTCACAATGGCATACTGAAAGAGTTCCTACTAGTAATAAAGTGAATTCTGTTGAAGAAATTAATACTTTGAGTGATAAAGTTGATGTGCTTATGAAATTGGTTGCTAGCAAAAGTGCTCCTATTGATCCTAATGATGTGCCTTTACCCACTTTGATTGAGCAAAATAATGATCCCGTGGATGTGAATTTTGTCTCGCGAAACAATTTTAATAATAATGCTTATAGACGTAATTTCAATGCTAGACCGTTTCATGGAAATTCCTCTAATAATTATGGCAATTCCTATGGTAATCCTTATAATAATAATAATTGGATGCCCTCTGATCTTTAAAGTAATATTAAAGAATTTATTAGTGCTCAAAAGGATTTCAACACTACGATAGAAGAAAAATTGAGTAAACTTGATGATATGTCTAGGAGCATTGATAGAATTATTCATGATGTGGAAAATCTTAAGACTAAAATTCTGCCACCTAAAATTGATATTAATGAATCAATTAAATCTTTATATGTCTCCATGGATGAGAGTAGAAAAAGAACCGCCATGCTAAAAGCTAAACGAGAATTTTTAGAAAAAGCGATTCCTCCCGGTTTTTATCGTAGTAATGATGAGGATATTAAAATGATTGGTGTTTCATCTATTGATTCTTTGTTTAGCAAAATTAAACTTGATGAAAAGGGGACTGAAGAAGAGTCAACTTTAGCTAAAGAGCGTCCCCATAATTCGGAGGGTGAAAATCTTGATAAGAAAATTGCTAAAAGTGGGTTTGGAGAGGTAAAAACTTTAACTAGCGATATGCCCACTCTTTTGGATTACAAAGATTTTAATTATGATAGTTGTTCCTTGATTGAGTGCATTTCTTTGTTACAATCCATGTTAAATTCATCCAACACTTGTGAGCAAAAACAAGGCTTTTACTAAACACATCGTAGAAGCAATGATGAAAGCGTTAGAAGAAAAGCTTGAACTAGAAATTTCAATTCCTAGAAAATTATATGATGAATGGGAACCCACCATTAAAGTTAAAATTAAAAATTATGAGTGCAATGCTTTATGTGATTTGGGTGCTAGTGTTTCCACAATTCCAAAATCTCTATGTGATGTGCTAGGTTTTACCAATATAGATGAATGTTCTGTTAATTTGCATCTTGCGGATTCTACTATTAAAAAGCCTTTGGGTAGAATTAATGATGTTCTTATTCTTGCAAATAGGAACTATGTGCCTGTTGATTTTATTGTACTTGATATTGAATGCAATTCTTCTTGCCCCATAATACTTGGTAGACCGTTCTTACGAACTATAGGTGCTGTTATTGACATGAAAGAAGGGAATATAAAATTTCAGTTTCCATTGAAAAAGGGTATGGAGAATTTCCCTAGGAAAAGAATTAAGGCACCATATGAATCCATTATGAGGGGCACTTATGGAATCAACTTCAAGGATGACAATACATGAAACTATGCATTATGCCTAGCTAGGGGCATAAAACAATAGCGCTTGTTGGGAGGCAACCCAATGAATAAAATAATTTTTTACCTTTTGTTTCTATTATTTTGTGTTTTCACATTTATGATAATGTTATGATTGTGTTTTTGTGCTTTTAATTAGTGTTTGTGCCAAGTAAAGCCTTTAGGATGATTTGGAAGATAGTATAATTGATGGTGTTTGGAAAACAGAAAGTTTTGCATCCAGTGCTGGAATTTTGGTTCTGTACTAGAGCGTCGAAAAAATCTGAAATTTTTACACAGTATTGGTATATGAATTTTCCACGTTTTCCTAATTTTTCAGAATTTTTGGAGTTACAAAAATATGCCTTTTAAATAGAGTGCTACAGACTGTTCTTTTTTGACAGATTCTGTTTTTGATGCACTACTTGCTTGTTTTGATGAAACTATGGATTGTATCGGGGGGTATAAGCCATGGAGAAGTTAGAATACAGTAGGTATATTGCAAAAATAAAATATTAATGGGTTTGCAACAATACTTAAAGTAGTGATTTATTTTGTTATACTAACGGATCTCACGAAGGTTTTGTTGAGTTTTGTGTGATTGAAGTTTTCAAGTTTTGGGTGAGATCACGATGGATGAAGGAATAAGGAGTGGCAAGAGCCTAAGCTTGGGGATTCCCGAGGCACCCCAAGGTAATATTCAAGGAAGACTCAAGCGTCTAAGCTTGGGGATGCCCCGGAAGGCATCCCCTCTTTCTTCTACCAAACATCGGTAATTTTACTTGGAGCTATATTTTTATTCGTCACATGATATGTGTTTTACTTGGAGCGTCTTGTATTATATGAGTCTTCGCTTTGTTTTCTTTTTAGTTTTTCACAATCATTCTTGCTGAACACACCTATTTTGAGAGAGCCACACGTTCATCATAATTTGTTAGAATAGTCTATGTGCTTCACTTAAATTTTTTGAGCTAGTCACTTGCTCTAGTGCTTCACTTAAATCTTTTTGAGCATGGTGCTGGCTATATTTTGAAGAAATGAACTCTCATGCTTCACTTATATTATTTTGAGAGTTGACAAGATTAAAATTTTGAAGAAATAAAACTCTCATGCTTCACTTATATTATTTTGAGAGTTGATAAGATTGAAATTTTGAAGAAATATTTGCACTCTCATGCTTCACTTATATCTTTTTGAGAGTTGATAATAGTAATGGTAATTTGCACAAGATATGAATTTGGTCCCAAAGTGATGAATATTCAAGAGGGATATAATAAAAACTTTCATATAGATCATTGGATATGATAAGTGTGATTCCTTGCAATAGTTTTGCGATGTGGAGATGATGATATGTGAGTCATGTTAGTGAGTAATTGTGATTTCGTAATAATATTAGTGTTAAGGTTTGTGATTCCCTATGCATGCACATCAAGTCAATAGTTACGCAACGAAATTATATCCTACTTATGGTGCATTATTCGGTGTTAGTTATGTTCAATGCATGTTTATGACCGTTTTCGCTTTTTGGTTGGTTGCTTCTCAATCTATTTGCTATCCTTAATTTGTACTAAGCGGAAATACTGCTTGTGCATCAAAAATCCTTAAACCCAAGTTGTGCCAAATGAGTCCACTACATCTACCTATATGCGGTATTTCAATGTCGTTCCAAGTAAATTTGTGTGTGCCAACTCTAATTTTCAAAATAATTTTCCGTTTTGTGTGCCCGTACCGCTCATGAAGCGGCAGGGGGTGGCCATTATTTTCCATGCTAGGTGTGTTATTCTCATGATGAGTGTTTATTCACTTGTCATTGCACGAGAGAGTGGCTGGTAATAGGGATGCCCAGTCCCACAATGAAATCAAAAATTAATAACAACAAAATTCCTTGGAAAGTGTTGGTTTGGAGGGCACCCATGGATACGGCTAGCCATGGATTGTGAAAGAATGGTGGAAAGGAAATAAACTTTACTTTCTGTTTGGGAACCGCCTATAATGTATCTAGCAAGGAAGATATTGGGAATTCTCGTTCGTTTTCGTTGACAGGAAAAGCATGCCTCCCAATTTTTTTATCTCTCTAATTTAAGCCTTGAGCTCTGGCACATTAGCAAATCTCTGCTTCCCTCTGCGAAGGGCCTATATATTTACTTTTATGCAATTTTTATTTTTATTTGAGTCTCCATCTTCTCTTATAAAGCACCAACTAGAGAGCACTATTGTCAAACTTGTGCATTGGATGTAGCTAATATGGAGTGTGTTTCATGAATGGATCAATGATTGAGCATAATGGGCTAGGGATAACTTTCTTTAGCATTGATATTTTGAAAGACATGGTTGCTTGTTAGCATGCTTGAGTATTTATATCTTCATGTCAAACTATAGAATATTGCTTTGAATCATTCAAGTCCAAATGTCCATGCTACAAAAGAAAAAAATATATGATGAATATGATAGGCAGCTTTCCACATCAAAAATCCTGTTTTTATCATTTACCTACTCGAGGATGAGCAGGAATTAAGCTTGGGGATGCTGATACGTCTCCAACGTATCTATAATTTTTTATTGTTCCATGCTGTTATATTATCAATCTTGGATGTTTTTATTTACATTTACAACAATTATATATCATTTTTTGGGACTAACCTATTAACTTAGTGCCCAGTGCCAGTTGCTGTTTTCTGCCTGTTTTTGGTTTTACAGAATATCAATACCAAACGAAGTCCAAATGCCACAAAACTTTTTGGAGATTTTTTTCTAGACATAACCAACACTAGAAGCTTTGGGAGAAGGCCGAAAGCCCCAGGAGGTGGCCACGAGCCACCAGGGCGCGCCTGGGGGGGGGGGGGCATGCGCGCCCTGGTGCCTCGTGGGCCCACCTCTGCCTCTTTTGACCTAATTCCACCGCTATAAATTCCCAAAAATCAGAAAACCAGCAGGGGAGTCCACGAAATACTTTTTCCGCCGCCGCAAGTTTTTGTTCTCGAGAGATCCCATCTGGAGGCCTTTTTCGGTACTCTGCCGGAGGGGGAATCGATCACGGAGGGGCTCTACATCAACCTTGTTGCCCTTCCGATGATGCGTGAGTAGTTTACCACAGACCTTCGGGTCCATAGTTAGTAGCTAGATGGCTTCTTCTCTCTTTTTGATCTTCAATACAATGTTCTCCTCGATGTTCTTGGAGTTCTATCTGATGTAATCACTTTTTGCGGTGTGTTTGTTGGGATCCGATGAACTATGAGTTTATGATCAGATTATCCATGAATATTGTTTGACTCTTCTCTGATCTCTTTTATGCATGATTATTATAGCTTCGTATTTCTTCTCCGATCTATTGATTTGGTTTGGCCAACTAGATTGATTTATCTTGCCATGGGAAGTGGTGCTTTGTAATGGGTTCGATCTTGCGGTGCTCAATCCCAGTGACAGAAAGGGACATGACACGTATGTATCATTGCTATTAAGGTTAAAAAGATGGGGTTTATTCATGCAAGCATTTACTTTGTCTACATCATGCCATCGTGCCTAAGGCGTTACTCCGTTCTTTATGGACTTAATACACTAGATGCATGCTGGATAGCGGTCGATGTGTGGAGTAATAGTAGTAGATGCAGGCAGGAGTCGGTCTACTTGTCTCGGGTGTGATGCCTATATACATGATCATTGCCTTGGATATCGTCATGATTATTTGCTTTTCTATCAATTGCCCAACAGTAATTTGTCTACCCACCGTATGCTATTTTTTTGAGAGAAGCCTCTAGTGAAAACTATGGCCCCCGGGTCTATCTAAATCATATATTTAAAACCCTAAAAATACCTTGCTGCACTTTTATTTTATTTATTTTATTTTGTATTTTTGTTTAATCTATCTATCTATCACCATACAATTTAATCTTGCAATTGACCGCCGAGGGATTGACAACCCCTCGTTTGCGTTGGGTGCAAGGATTTGTTGTTTGTGTGCAGGTATTGCTAACGAGGTGTTGCGTGATTCTCCTACTGGATTGATAACCTTGGTTTCATAACTGAGGGAAATACTTACCTCTACTGTGCTGCATCATCCCTTCCTCTTCGGGGAAAATACCAAGGCAAGCTACAAGTAGCATGATCTTCCAGCCGGTTAGGCATCACGTTCTGAGCATCCAAGAGTCATTGTGGATTGCCGGTGAACGAAGTTTGTGAAGGTTTGGAAATCTACCTTGAAGACTTACCAGAGTGATTGGGCGAGATCTACGGGTCTTAGGTCAAGGGGAATAAGATGAAGACGTGGTCTTCTGAGTTCAATCTCAGCCTCCCTAACCAGACGTACAACTGTCATAGCAGTTGGAACTGGTCAAACAAATCATTGTCTTCCCCGAGTTCCTGGTTCTATCCTTTCACTTCCTTACTTACTGTATTGAACTGTGAAGCCTTTGCATGCTTGTCTGTGTTTGAAGATATTCCCTGAAGCCATTCATCTGTTTACTCATTTATCTTCATGCTTCTTGTGTTTATTTTCAATGCATGCTTGTCTGTATGATGTCTATGCTTGTCCTATATGTTCATCTTATTGATAGGCTTTGCTAGTTCTCATCTTGCTTTCGCTTACTTCGAAGACATTGCCAGTTTTCAAAGCCTTTCATAAAAATCACCTATTCACCCCCTCTCTAGTCGATAACTAGCACTTTTTATTGGTATCAGAGCAAGGTGCTCCCATGTTCTGTGTGATTCGGTTTAACCACCTGGAGTTTTAGCTATGTCGACTGCAGGGATAATCAAGGTTTCCGCTACGTGCCCCGTCTTTGATGGCACTGATTATCCCTACTGGAAGATTAAGATGTGCAAACATCTCAAGGGGGCCAATTATGATCTATGGATTGTCACCAAGCAAGGCTTGATAGAGCTCTACAAAAAGGCGTGTGCTGAGGACATCGACTGATTCACACAATTGGACGCCCGAGCAAAGTACATCATATGCTCTCATTTGTCCAAAGATCAGTTTACTCGTGTCTATCATATGGACTTCGCCAAACTGATCTGGGACAAGATCTTCGATGTCTATGAGGGTGCCTTCACACGTCATGATCCTTGGTTTGAGGAATTCAAGAATTCCCTCAACTCCGTGGACGTTGGCCCCGTCACAAAAGCCTCCGGTCTCTGTTTAATGGCCAGGGGTGTCAAGGTACCTAAACATCCCTCCTTCTCTTCAAATGAAGATGAATCTGATGAGAACATAACCCCCAGCTATTCCAAGCTTGCAAAAATTGTCACTAAACAACAATCTGCTTTAGAGAAGCTTCAAAAATTGCTAGATAAGAGCAATTATCTGTTGAACGAGGAAATGGATCGTGGTCAAACACAATCTGAAGACTTCAGACGCCTTCAAATGTCGTTTGATGAACTTCAAGGTCATCATGATACCCTCTCAGCTGATCATGAAAAGCTCTCGTATGAATATCTTCAAAGGAAGCAAGAGCTTGAGAAGCTGAGAGCGTCTCATGATGATCTTCGAGCTAAAAACAATCACTACTCGCTCAACAGACCAGTACCACTCAGGATAAATTTTTGCCACCATGTTTGAAATGCCTTGAGCGTGATAACGCTAATTCCTTTGCTGAAAGTTCCACTATTTCTGAATCTACAATATCTTCAACTGTTGAAGTGGCCACTAACCCGTCATCTGAGGAAGCCACTGCTCTTACTGATGAGAATGCTAGGTTGAAGACATTGCTTGAGACAAGCATGTATAAGAGTCTCAAAGGGCATCAGACTCTTTGTGATGTCCTCAAGAAACAGATCCTGAATAGGAACCCTAGGAAAGAGGGCATTGGCTTCGAGAGAAACATAAATGTTGATGGTACATATTGGAAGCCTGAGCAGTATCCCAAAACCACTTGGTTGCTGCAACAGGCCCTCCAGTAGACCCATCCACATTATCTGGCTATACCTGTGCTAACCCCATCATCATTGATGAGTCCTTTGACTCAAACTATAAACTATTCAAAAATCAGAATGGTGAAGTGTTTGCCAGGTTTATTAGAACTAACTGCAGGAATGGTTCGCCTATGAAGAAAATCTGGGTTCCCAAAAGTCTTCTGGAAAAGCTTCCCGTGAATGTCATCATGACACCACCAGGGAAGAAGACAAACCCCAGAGAAAAAGCTTCATATGGACCAAAGTCTTCATACAGACGAAGGTCTTTGTATGGTCACCCTAACGCCAATGTTTTGCAGGGTTACAATGATCAGACTCATGAATATGAGAGACGTTCCTCAAACCATTATGTTCACAAATCAAAGAATTTCTCTGCTTATTCATTTGAGTACTCTAACCACCCTGTGAAGCTATTTGCTAGGGCTTCAAAGCCAAAGTTCTCAGATGTTGCACTTAGACTCATTGCTTCTAAGACACCCCTTCAGATGTGGGTGGTTAAGAAGAACTGATCCTTCTTGTAGGGTCAGGTCTCCAGCCGAAAAGTATTGGGTTCTGAAGATAATGCTGGGGATGTGAAAAATCTTGTTGGACGCAAGATAAAATGTCCAAATGGTCTTACCATTTATTTCGTCCATGGATTTCTTGATGATCATCCTACTATATCCTCCAAGAAACTTACATTCTCTGAAAGTCTTCATCGTCAAATGTTTGCACTACACAATTGTCTTGGTGAAGCCTATCCTACTAACTGCTCTGTAGGGTACACTTCCGAAAGCTACTGAATGGATCCTGGACAGTGGCTGCACCAACCATATGACTGGTGACCGAAGCTTACTCATGGACTCTAGACTTCGTCCATCTACTCAAAAGCACATTACTTTTGCTGATACTGGGAAAATCAAGGTATTGGGTCTTGGTAGGGTTGCAATCTCGAAGGATCGGCACATGGATAAAGTGATACTTGTCGAATCCCTTGGATTCAACCTCATGTCCGTCTCAATGCTTTGTGATCTTGATATGATTGTCATCTTTGGCAAATTTCACTGTCTTGTGCTTACGGCTTCTGACAAAACTCAAGTCTTCGAAGGTTATCGAAGCGGTGACTTGCACATGGTAGATTTCTCCACAGGACCACAGCTTGCCACATGTCTTCTAGCAAAAGCTTCAGAATGCTGGCTTTGGCATCAACGGCTAGGGCATGCTGGCATGAGGAACTTGCACACCCTTGTGAAGAAGAAGCACATCATTGGGATCAAGGGCATCAAGTTCAAGAAGGATCACCTATGTGGAGCCTGTGAAGCTGGGAAGGTGACTAGGGCGAAACACCCCTCGAAGACAATCATGACGACCACTCATCCCTTCGAGCTGCTACACATGGACCTATTTGTCCCTACTCATTACTTCACTCTTACTACTTCTGCACATCTATATGGCTTCATAATTGTTGATGATTATTCTCGATATACCTGGGTGCACATAATCCTATATAAGAATGAAGTGCAGGATGTCTTCAGGCGGTTCGCCAACCGGGCCATGACCAACTATGGCGTCAAGATCAAGAGCATCAGGAGTGACAATGGCACCGAGTTCAAGAACATCGGGCTTGACACCTATCTTGACGTTCTTGGCATCACTCATGAGTTATCAAATCCATACACTCCACAACAGAATGGCGTCGTGGAGCGCAAGAACATGACTCTCATTGAGATGGCTCGCACTATGCTTGACGAATACAAGACACCACGCAAGTGGTGGCCTAAAGCCATTGATACTGCATGCCACATCATCAACAGAGTATATCTTCACAAGTTCTTCAAGAAGACATCTTATGAACTTATCACTGGTAAGAAGCCAAATGTAAGTTATTTCAAAGTATTTGGTGCTAGGTGTTGGATACGGGATCCACATCACACTTCCAAATTTGCACCGAAAGCACATGAGGGTTTTATGCTTGGCTATGGAAAGGATTCGCACACCTATAGAGTCTTCAACCTCTTTCACCACAAAGTGGTTGAAACTGTGGATGTGCGGTTCGATGAGACTAATGGCTCGCAAAGAGAGCACCTGCCACATGTGATAGATGAACTCCCTCCTAGTGAACCCATCAAGCTAATGGGTACTGGAGACATAATACCCACTGAGGATCCCGGAGATGAAGAGGTTGTGATACCTGCTCCTGTCCAGCGTGAAGACAATGATCAGACTGAAGATAATGCTGAGCCTGAATACAATGCTCAGCAACAGCAAAGTCTTCGCCATGTACATCCTCGAGTGGCCAATGAAGTTCAGATCGAGAAGATAATTGACAACATCAATGCACCTGGTCCTCTCACTCGCTCAAGAGCCACACAGCTAGCAAAATTTTGTGGACACTTCACTTTCGTCTCCATCACAGAACCCAGCAAAGTCACTAAAGCTTTCATGGAACCAGAATGGATTCAAGCTATGCAAGAAGAGCTTCAGCAATTTGAACTCAACAATGTGTGGGAACTTGTTAAGCGTCCTGACCCTCGCAAACACAACATCATTGGAACCAAATGAATCTACCGCAACAAGCAAGATGAACATGGTCAAGTTGTCAGAAACAAAGCTCGTCTCGTTGCTCAAGGTTACACACAAGTGGAAGGAATTGACTTTGATGAAACATTTGCTCCTGTGGCTAGACTTGAAGCCATCCACATACTTCTTGCTTATCATCATGATATTCTCCTGTATCAAATGGATGTGAAGAGTGCCTTTCTCAACGGAAATATTGAAGAAGAAGTCTATGTTGCTCAACCACCTGGGTTTGAAGATCCAAAGCACCCTGACAAGGTCTATAGGCTCAACAAGGCATTGTATGGCCTCAAACAAGCTCCACGAGCCTGGTATGACACACTCAAGGAGTTCCTGAAAAGCAAAGGCTTCAAACCTGGTTCACTTGATCCCACTCTCTTCACCAAATCATATGATGGTGAACTGTTTGTGTGCCAAATCTATGTGGATGACATTATCTTCGGCTGCACTGACAAACGATATAGTGATGAGTTCAGTCATATGATGCAAGAGCAATATCAAATGTCCATGATGGGAGAGCTGAAATTCTTCCCTGGTCTTCAAATTCGTCAACAACGCAATGGCATCTTCATATCACAAGAGAAGTATCTCAAAGACTGCTTGAAGAAGTTTGGTATGCAAGATTGCAAGGGCTACAAGACGCCAATGCCAACCAATGGTCATCTGAGTTCTGACGACAATGGTAAAGAGTTCGATCAAAATGTATACCGCTCCATGATTGGTTCTTTATTGTACTTATGTGCATCTAGGCCAGATATAATGCTTAGCATTTGCATGTGTGCCCGATTCCAAGCGGCACCAAAGGAATCGCATCACCTCGCAGTGAAGAGAATACATCGATATTTGGCTCACACCCCAACGCTAGGATTATTGTATCCAAAGGGCTCAGAGTTTGATTTGGTTGGATTCTCTGATTCTGATTATGCTGGAGATAGGGTGGATCGCAAATCCACATCAGGCACTTATCACTTTCTTGGACGTTCACTTGTATGTTGGTCTTCAAAGAAGCAGAACTGTGTATCACTCTCCACTGCTGAAGCCGAATACATTACTGCTAGATCCTGCTGTGCTCAGCTTCTCTGGATGAAGCAAACCCTGAAGGACTATGGCATCAACAAGAAGAAAGTACCCCTATTCTGTGACAATGAGAGCGCCATCAAGATTTCACACAATCCTTTCCAGCACTCCAAGACAAAGCATATTGAGATCAGGCATCATTTCCTTTGTGACCATGTGCTCAAGGAAGACATTAACATCATTCACGTCAACACTGAAGATCAGCTGGCAGATATCTTCACGAAGCCTTTGGATGAGAAGAGGTTTTGCAAGTTGCGGTGTGAGCTAAATATCTTAGAATCCTCGAATGTCCAGTGAATGGACACACATCCTAAAGCTTATGCATTGTTGATGACTATGATGTACAACACACGAAGTAACGTATGTCTTCAATTCATGAAGATGTACACTCTAAGTGTGAAGATATTAACGCGGAATTTGACTTCAGAGTGCCATGATAATTGTGTGCCGTGTCTGGGTCTAATACTTCCTATACGGTGGGAACGCCACCACCAAACTTTTCTTGAAGATTTTCATTTGGCATCACATCCTTTGCATTATCTTCTTGATTTGGTTTGTCTTCACAAATGTTTGTACTATATATATGAGTTTGTCCTCAACAACATTCACTTATAGCTATGTCTTCAAACTGTGTTTTCTGAACTAAGTGAATGTGATCGGACCCGTCCCCCCTCTATGCTCTTTATCTTCCAATCTCTCTAAATCTTCATATGCATTCTACTTTACACGTGTCGATTGTCTTCACTGTATCCTTGTCAGTCAAAGATTTTGAGACCAACATTTAAAATGTTTTTATATCCTTATCCATTTTAACCGGCCGCCGTAGAAGCCAGAACGACCTCCTGCCAAAATTGCTAAGTAGTGGGGTCCAGGCGTGGCAGTAAAACAGCACATCTGTGCCACGCGTCGAGCAAATATGTATCGCCAGGGGCAAAACAGTCATTCCACCTGAGCCAACTCTTCCCTTATAAATACTTCGCCCCCGCATCCATTAATGATCTTCACATCTATTGCCATCGCCTCCATACAACCCTAGCGCCGTCGCTAGCTTCCATCGACGCCGGAGAAGAAGCGCTTAACTGCCGCGACCTCTTCGATGTTGTACTCACGCCGGCCGTGGATATCTTCTCACCGCCCCCGCTGTAGCCGTCTTCCACCGCCAAGTTAGGGCGTGGGAGATTGAACTGCTCAGCTTCCTTCGCGTCTCGTTGAGCTGTTCCTCGTGCGGTGAATAAAAACTACTTTTTACCGTTTGTTTGATCTAAAATTTCTACATATATCTTCAGAAGTTGTTCTTTCATTTCCAAATCTAAGTCTTCATTCACACATCTCATAACTTGCTAAGTTCCTTCACTTATGCTACGCTTCGTATGATTCCTCACTTGTACCTATTTTCGGATTCGTACAAATCTGGAACCAACACACTGTAAGTGAATGTCTTCGCACTATGAGGTCATTGTCTTCAAACTGATTTATCTTCAATATCCTCTGAGAATGCATATGACCTCTCCTCCTTCCCTCGCATCTCTAATTCTTTCATAGGTACATGTCCGTGGGGGAGTCTCTTGGTTCTCATAGTCTGAATTCATTTGCAGACTTCTTACAGCTTCATCTTGACTCTCCTGAAGCCAGTTCCTGTCAAATCAGCAGTGCAAAGCCATTCAACCCTTCGAAGCCAATGGCCAGTGGAAAATATGCAAAGAAGGGAGGAAGGAAAAGGCGAGCTAACACTGCTCTTGACCTCCCTCCAGATCTGTATGAGCAATACAAGTCAAATCCAGAGGAAACATATGGAGAGCGCAAGTCATGTGTGCAGTGGATCTGAAGATATTGGGCAGAGCAATGGTACTACTATCATTTTGTTACACCAGAGTATGCTGACAAGAATGCAGTCAGACCACCTTGGGCTGATATTGTGTACTAGAAGCTGATTCCGAAGACAAAGGCTGACGCCATCGCTCAACACTTCTATCCATGCATGGTAAGAGGTGTGATGCCAGAAGATGCTGACCCATCCAGAATTAGATGGTGTCAGGAAGATGATCTCTTTGAAGACAATTGCTAGTTTGCTAAGGGTTCAGCAGAGTAGAACAAGAAGGACTATGGTATTGACTTCAACCCTGGTCCAGCCGAGCCAAGGCCCGATGGCTCCCGTCAAGCAGATCCCAATCTGACTGGGCCATGGGAGAGTCTTCAAGCATACATTGAACATATTGATAACCCACAAGTATAGGGGATCAATTGTAGCTTTTTCGATAAATAAGAGTGTCGAACCAACGAGGAGCTAAAGGTAGAATTAATATTCCCTTCAAGTTCTATCGACCACCGACACAACTCTATGCACACTTAACGTTCGCTTTACCTAGAACAAGAATAAAACTACTTTTTGAGACAAGCGATAATCCCTAAAGTATTCCCGGTGATCCAAAGTATCTCCCATTATCAAGTTGAATGGAGATTTATCAGGATTATCAAAGTAGTATTTAATGTTTTTCACATAACCAGCATTGAGGGTTTTAGGAGGTTCCCCATCTCCATGAGTAGCAAGTACAACTAATTTTTTTGGTATTTCGTGTTACATATCATAACTAAAGATAGAGAACAACTTAGAACAGAAAATAAAAACTACTTAGTGATAAAGCAAACAAGCACACACGAGAATATTAACCCCATGCTATTGCTCCCTGGCAACGGTGCCAGAAAAAGGTCTTGATAACCCACAAGTATAGGGGATAAATTGTAGCTTTTTTGATAAATAAGAGTGTCGAACCCAATGAGGAGCTAAAGGTAGAATTAATATTCCCTATAAGTTCTATCGAGCACCGATACAACTCTACGCACACTTAACGTTCGCCTTACCTAGAACAAGAATAAAACTACTTTGTAGGTGTAAGGGTAAGTTTGCAAGAATAAAATTAGAAGTACTTAGTGGGAATAAAACTACGAGTAATTTGCAAGATAATAAAAGTTAGTTATTTAGTAGGAAGCTTTTTGTAATACAAGAGAAGGATTTGTCCCTAGGCAATTGATAACTAGACCAATAATCATTATTGCAATTTTATATGAGGGAGAGGCATACGCTGACATACTTGCCATACTTGGATCATATGCACTTATGATTGGAACTCTAGCAAGCATTCGCAACTACCAAAGATCATTAAGGTAAAACCCAACCATATCATTAAGTAACAAGTCCTCTTTACTCCCATACGCAACAACCCCCTTACACGGGTGTAAGCTTCTGTCACTCTAGCCGCCCACTATAAGAGAATTATGAACGTATTGCAAACCCTACAGCGGGAATCCCTCATGCTTGCGCGACACGGAGGGCACCATAGGACAGCACCAAAATAAAACATACAACTCAAACCAATCACGATCATCAATCAATCCATAGGACAAAACGAATCTACTCAATTGGCACATATCATTGGATAATAATATATAGCGTTAAGAACCATGTTTAAGTAGAGAATTACAGCGGGAATAGAGAGGTTACACTGCTGCATAGAGGGGGAGAGAGTTGGTGATGACGGCGACGAAGTTGTTGGTGTAGATCGCCGTCACGATGATTGCCCCGGCGGCGTTCCGGCGCCACCGGGAGAGAGGGGGAGAGAGCCCCTTCTTCTTCTTGCTTGGCGTCCCCCCTAGATGGGAGGAGAATTCCCCCTCTGGTCCATGGTCGCCATAGCTCCCGGAGGGGAGGAGCCCCTTCGAGATTGGATCTCTCTCTGTTTCTCTTCTGTTTCGCGTTCCTGTTTTCTGGCTGAAAACTGTTTCTTTTATTCCCGGAGATCTGTAACTCTGATTGGGCTGAAATTTAACACGATTTTTTTCTCGATATAAGCTTCCTTGCGTCCGGAGAAGGACCCCAACCAACTTACGGTGTGCCCACAAGGCAACACCACACGGCTGGGGGGGGGGGGAGGTCGCGCCAAGATGCCTTGTGGAGGCTGTCGGCCTCTGTTTGCGTTGATTCCACCTCCCAAAAATCACATATATTCCAAAATAATTCTCCATAAAATTTTATCGCGTTTGGACTTCATTTGATATGGTTTTTCTGCGAAACAAAAAACAAGCAGAAAACAGGAACTGGCACTGGGCACTGGATAAATATGTTAGTCCCAAAAATAATATAAAATCTTGCCAAAAGTATGTGAAAGTTGTAGAATATTGGCATGAAATAATCAAAAATTATAGATACGACAGAGACGTATCTGCATCCCCAAGCTTAATTCCTGCTCGTCCTCGAGTAGGTAAATGATAAAAAAGATAATTTTTGATGTGGAATGCTACCTAGCATAATCTTGATCATGTAATCTAATCATGGCATGAATATTAAGATATGAGTGATTCAAAGCAATAGTCTATAATTTGATATAAAGACATCAATACTCAGGCATACCAACAAACAACCATGCCTTTCAAAATAAAAATGCTAAAGAACGCTATCCCTAGCCCGTCATGCTCAATTATTGATCCAGTCACGATGTACACAACATTAACTATACTCAATGCATAAAAATGACTATAGTGCTCTCCAACTGGTGCTTGAATGAGAAGGTGATGACTCAACAAGAAAATTAAAATAACATAAAGTAAATAGATAGGCCCATCGTAGAGGGAAGCATGGATTTGCAGAGGTGCCAGAGCTCGAAGCTTAAATCAGAGATGAAAACATTTTGAGAGGTGTACTTTTCCTGTCAACGTCACGATCGAGGGTTCTCAATATCTTCCATGCTAAACACATTATAGGTGGATCCCAAGTGGAAAGGTAAAGTTTACTCCCCCTCAACCATTCAAACACAAGCCATGGCTAGCCGAATCCTCGAGTGCCCTCCATACAATCAACTTTCCGGGGGAGTTTGTTTCATTATATTTTTTTTTCACGGGACTGGGCATCCCAATTACCAGCCTCTCTTGTGCAATGACAAGTGAATAAACACCCATTGTGAGAATAACCCGCTTAGCATGGAAGATACTGACCACCCATTGCCACTACATGAGTGGTACGGGCACACAAAACAGATGCTTATTTGAATGATTAGAGGTGGCACATGCAAATTTACTTGGAACGGCAGAGTAATACCGCATATAGGTAGATATGGTGGACTCATCTGGAACAACTTTGGTTTAAGAATTTGGATGCACAAGCAGTATTCCCGCTTAGTACAAGCGAAGGCTAGCAAATAGATTGAGAAGCGACCAACCAGAGAGCGATAACGGTCATAATCATGCATTACGAATAATTAACATTGGATACTAACATGAGTAGGATATAACTTCATCGCATAACTATACATGCATGCTTCAGGAATCACAAACCTTAACACCAATATTCTTACTAAACCACAATCATTCACTAGTACACCCCCATATTACCATCTTAATATCGCAAAACTATTGCAAGGAATCAAACATATCATATTCTGTGATCGACAAGTTTTATGTAGGATTTTATGACTAACCATGTGAATGACCAATTCCTGTTGACTCTCTAAATAGATATAAGTGAAGCATGAGAGTTAATTCTTTCTACAAAAGACTTGCCCGCGCTCTAATAAATATAAGTGAAGCAAAAGAGCATTCTACAAATAACGGTTTTCTATTTGTAGAGAAACATGCATCCAAACTTCAAATGATATAAGTGAAGCACATGAAGCATTCTATAAAGCCATACTCAAAAGATATCAGTGAAGTGCAAAGAGCATTCTATAAATCAGCTAAGGACTATCTCATACCAGCATGGTACATTATTAAAAGGAAAACAAAAACATGCGACGCTCCAAGAATTTACACATATCATGTGAATAAAATAAAAACCGAGACATACCGATAGTTGTTGAAGAAAGATGGGATGCCTTCCGGGGCATCCCCAAGATTAGACGCATGAGTCTCCTTGAATATTTACTTGGGGTGCCTTGGGCATCCCCAAGCTTGAGCTCTTGCCTCTCCTCATTCTCCTCATATCGATACCTCCTCGATCTTCGAACACTTCATACACACAAAACTTAACCGAACTTTTTATTAGAGGGGTTAGTACATATAACATCAAATCCCATCATGTCCTGCTGTAACATTATTGTATAATTATAATCAAACAATATCCACTATATGCTATCACAATTCTATGGCTCCCAAGTCAATGGGGCTCAACAAGATTTCAAACATATGCAAATAAAGAAACTATAACAGCAATCTGTGAAAACATGACAGTCTGTAAAGATGCAAATGAAACATATACTTTTGTAACTCCAAAATTATGAAAAATTAGGAAAAAATAAAAAATTTGCATATAAGTACTGTGTAAAAATTTCATAATTTTTTCACTCTCCAGTAAATTATCAAATTCAAGCACTACAGCAAAAGTTTCTGTTTTTGCACTGCACACACCAAACAAGCAATTTAAACATCCTAAAGGTAAATCTTGGCACATTATTTTTATAATACAATGGATTTGTACAAGGGGATAATTATTTTTGTGAGAAACTTCCATGAAAAATTCTACATTGTTTCCATGAGCATGAACACAAGTGTTCAAGGTCAACCCTCACTTCTCCAATGCATAACCTTCCAATCGCTTCTCTTTTTGAAAAAGTTTTTAGGTTCCCCTCCATATTTTTTTGGTTTTTAAACTTTTTAAAAGCACACAACAGAATAAAATGACTCTCTAAAACTTCTAGGTTGTCTCCTAGGCAGCGCTTTCTTTAAAGCCATTAAGCTAGGCATAAAGTGCTCATGCAATGGATCCACCCGGATCCCAAGGTATATCAAAGCCAATTTTAATTAACAATGATTTATAATTTAGTAGTGAGCACAAAGCAACATATATCATGCAATGACGAAGTCTAACTCTCTTTCTATGTATTGGCATGTCATAAAAGAACAATTCATGCACACATAATAAAGGCTGATACATAGCATAAACAGTTTCTTGCAATTTTATCGTATTGGAAACATAGAGAGGTGGAGATGTAGTTCCTCTCTCATAATAATTGCAAGTAGGAGAAGCAAGTGCATGCATATTATATTCATCAAAATCATCATGTGTAATGGGAAAACGCAACCCATCAATATAATCCTTAATAAGAGCAAACTTCTCCGATATAGTGTAGTTGGGAGAATTCAAAAAGATAATAGGACTATCATGTGTGGGTGCAATAGCAAAAATTTAATTCTTAACATAAGGAACTATAGCAAGTTCATCTCCATAAGCATCATTCATATTGGCATCATAGCCACAAGCATAGTAAGCATCAATTTCATCAAAAAAGGGATATTTCAAATGAATCAAAGGGATCATAGCAATCATCATAGCATTCATCCTTCGGAAAGAACGAAGGGAAATTAAACAATTTATGAGTTGAAGAGTTACTCTCATTAGAAGGTGGGCACGGGTAGCTAATCCGCTCTTCCTCCTTTTGTTCTTCGCTCTCCTCGTCATCTTTTTCATCTAATGAGCTCACAGTGTCATCAATTTCTTCTTCCATAGGAGCCTGCAAAAATATTAGTCTCTTCTTGGACAGCGGAGACTTTCTCAATAAATTCATCAATATAGGCATTGTATTCATAATTCTCATAGAAATATTTAAGTATAGCATAATTTTTAGATCTGTAAAGAGCATCATCACAATCTTCATACTTTTCAAACAAAGATTCAATTTCATAAGCACCCTTAAAAGCAACAAATTCTTCTATTTGTTCCACATCATAGTAATCATATATACCATTAGCATAAGAAGCCAAGGTTTCATTATCATTAAATTCACATTGAAAGGGGAGGTGTGGAGCATCCATCCTAGAGCAACAAGTATAATCACACCTTAAGCACAAATTCCAAGCATACCAACGCAACATTTTAATTTGATCCCATAAGTGTTTCCCTTTTTGAGACAAGCGATAATCCCTAAAGTATTCCCGGTGATCCAAAGTATCTCCCATTATCAAGTTGAATGGAGATTTATCAGGATTATCAAAGTAGTATTTAATGTTTTTCACATAACCAGCATTGAGGGTTTTAGGAGGTTCCCCATCTCCATGAGTAGCAAGTACAACTAATTTTTTTGGTATTTCGTGTTCCATATCATAACTAAAGATAGAGAACAACTTAGAACAGAAAATAAAAACTACTTAGTGATAAAGCAAACAAGCACACACGAGAATATTAACCCCACGCTATTGCTCCCTGGCAACGGTGCCAGAAAAAGGTCTTGATAACCCACAAGTATAGGGGATAAATTGTATCTTTTTTGATAAATAAGATTGTCGAACCCAATGAGGAGCTAAAGGTAGAATTAATATTCCCTTCAAGTTCTATCGAGCACCGATACAACTCTACGCACACTTAACGTTCTCCTTACCTAGAACAAGAATAAAACTACTTTGTAGGTGTAAGGATAAGTTTGCAAGAATAAAATTAGAAGTACTTAGTGGGAATAAAACTATGAGTAATTTGCAAGATAATAAAAGTTAGTTATTTAGTAGAAAGCTTTTTGTAACACAAGAGAAGGATTTGTCCCTAGGCAATCGATAACTAGACCGGTAATCATTATTGCAATTTTATATGAGGGAGAGGCATACGCTAACATACTTTCCGTACTTGGATCATATGCACTTATGATTGGAACTCTAGCAAGCATCCGCAACTACCAAAGATCATTAAGGTAAAACCCAACCATAGCATTAAGTAACAAGTCCTCTTTACTCCCATACGCAACAACCCCCTTACTCGGGTGTAAGCTTCTGTCACTCTAGCCGCCCACTATAAGAGAATTATGAACGTATTGCAAACCCTACAGCGAGAATCCATCATGCTTGCGCGACACAGAGGGCACCATAGGACAGCACCAAAATAAAACATACAACTCAAACCAATCACGATCATCAATCAACCCATAGGACAAAATGAATCTACTCAAACATCATAGGATTGCCACATATCATTGGATAATAATATATAGAGTTAAGCACCATGTTTAAGTAGAGAATTACAGAGGGAATAGAGAGGTTACACCGCTGCATAGAGGGGGAGAGAGTTGGTGATGACGACGACGAAGTTGTTGGTGTAGATCGCCGTCACGATGATTGCCCCGGCGGCGTTCCGGCACCACCGGGAGAGAGGGGGAGAGAGCCCCCCTCCTTCTTCTTCTTGCTTGGCCTCCCCCCTAAATGGGAGGAGAATTCCCCCTCTAGTCCATGGTCACCATGGCTCCCGGAGGGGAGGACCCCCACGAGATTGGATCTATCTCTGTTTCTCTTCTGTTTCGCGCTCCTGTTTTCTGGCCGAAAACCGTTTCTTTTATTCCCGGAGATCCGTAACTCCGATTGGGCTGAAATTTTAACATGATTTTTTTCTCGATATAAGCTTCCTTGCGGCCGATGAAGGACCCCAACCAACTTACGGTGTGCCCACAATGCAACACCACGCGGCTGGGGGGAGGTCACACCAAGATGCCTTGTGGAGGCTGTGGGCCTCCGTTTGCGTTGATTCCACCTCCCAAAAATCACATATATTCCAAAATAATTCTTCGTAAAATTTGATCGCGTTTGGACTTCGTTTGATAAGGATTTTCTGCAAAACAAAAAACAAGCAAAAAACAGGAACTGACACTGGCACTGGATAAATATGTTAGTCCCAAAACTAATATAAAATGTTGCCAAAAGTATGTGAAAGTTGAAGAATATTGGCATGAAACAATCAAAAATTATAGATACAACGGAGACGTATCTCATATCAACGCTGTTCATGCTGCTGCAGCTGCTGCTTGTGGAGAAGCCCCTACTGAAGACATTGCTCCTGCCTCCCCCAAGACACAAAGAAAGCCAAAAGCTTCCAAGCCTAAAGAAGGACAATCTTCTAAGTCTGCTGCCACACCAAAAGCTTCAAGAGTGAAGCCAATGAAAATTGCACCTCCTGAATCCAGTGTGCAATCTGAAGATGTGTCTCGAAACTCTTCGAAGACAAAGAAAACTGCTGGGCGAGGCCCCAAACCAACAAGCACATTGAGAGATGATGATGCTATAATTGACTTATCTGATGATGATGCCCTTGAGCTTCTCATCAAGAACAAGCAGGAAGAGGCTGATATCTTCAGGAACCTACCTCTGTTCGACCACAACATTTTGAATAACTTCATTGACGAATGGTTTCGCGACCCGTCTCTGTCGATTGATGATCTGCAACTTCCCATTGACATCAGTGTCACGTTCCAAGGCTTCATCGACAAGGAACTTGCTGTTGTTCAAAAGGTGCTTGAGCAAAAGAACAATATTGAATATGAGAAGCAGCTCTGCAAGAAGCACCTGGCCAAGTTCAGTGTCAAGGAAATTCAGGGCTACAAGAAGATGATGGCCGAGCTCAAAGATGAATTTCAAAAGCGATGTGATGACGCCAAGGGTGCCAGAGAACGCCTCAAACATTATGCTGGGAAAACTGTGCAAGCGCATAATGAGGGTTTGAAGAGAAAAGCTCTTGGCCGCCCTGCCATTGATCCTAAGTTGGTCAAGAAGAAGAAGAAGAAGCCAGTCACACCTGCTGCTGAGGCTTCAAGTCAAGAAGCGCCCAAGATTGTATTCCCCTCAACTATGCTCCGTTCGAAGCCATCTACTCCATCCATTGCTTCAGAGAGGAAGCAAACTCAGCAAGCCGAAGCCGATGCTCGCAAGCGCAAGCAAACAAATGCCTCTGCTGCTCCTCCATCTCAGAAGCGTTAGAAGATAAAGTCTTCAAAGGCTTCACGCAGGGTCCAAGCAAAAACCACTTCATCAGCTCATCAAGAGCCTCTGCTTGTGACGCTAATATCTGTTGCTCCCCCTGCCACCGTCAACATCGAGACGAGTCATTATGCATGAACCTGCTTCCACAGAGGTTCATGTCACTGAAGACATACCAGCTGCTAACCCCACCGCAGCTGAAGACATTGGTACTGATGCCATTGTGCAGAATGAAGATGATGCAGTTCTTCCTCAAATCACTCAAGAAGTGGTATCATCGCCTGTTCAAGAGAACAGTGAGCCTATCAGCATTGGCCGACCTCTGATGCCAATGTACCATGATGAAGTGATTCCTCACACACCACCCCTCAAGTTGAACCGACTGATGAGCTACCAGCCCAAGGAACACCAGAAGCCATGGAGGAAGACAACTCTTCTCCAAAGGCGTCGCCCTCATTCCGATGGCTTCGCCGCGGCCCAAGAGCCTCCATGTCCAGCATTCCAGAAGAGGACGTCCATCAAGAAGCTTCTGTTACTCAAGAGGATGTTGTGCTAGAAGATGTTCCTCCAAGTACCACCGCACAAATAGAAGATGCACCAGTTGAAACTGTTATGCGTGCATCAGCTGAAGCCAATCCTGAGCTAGAAGCCAAACAGACTGAAGACATTCCAGCTGCAACACATGAACCTATTCAAGAGCCGGTGTCTGAAACTCCTGCCCCTGCTGCCACTGAGGCCCTTGTGCCTGAGATCATTTTGAGTGAAACACATGAAGCTCCTGCTCCTGAAGTTATTGCTCCACCTGAAGCCAACGCGCCAAACATTGCAATGGCATACAATCGAGCTGGTGAGCTAGTTCCCGTTCTGTGGCCAACACTTACTCCTCCAATGCAGCATGGCCCGCAGTATGAGTTTAACATCAACGAGCGACCACGAGTTCAGAGGACTATGCCTAGAATGCCAAGGCTTCATAGTGCTCCATCAACTGATTACACTTTCAGTGTTGCTGGCTTCAGAAATGAGAACACTTTCTTCGACAGCTCCAAGAATCCATTCAGGAAGCCACACATATCTTCAGATAGGTTTTGGACTCATCATCAGCGAAGCTACTACATGTGTGTCCTCTACAACCAAGATAGGATTCACCCTCACAGGCGTCTGGATCATGAAGCCATGTCTGGACTTCCATGTCTGGATCAAGCGATGAAATGCTTCAGAGATGTTGGATTGCTGCCTTTTGTCACGGACAAGGAACACTGGAATGAGGAGCTCATACTCCAATTTTATGCAACTCTCCACATTTTTGGCTTCAACAGGGACCCCAAGACTTGGACCCTTGTGTGGATGACTGGTGACGTTCATCATGAAACTAAACCTCAAGATCTTCTCGAACTCACTCGTTTGCCTGTACCTGGTGACTTCTATAATCCAGGTTGTGCTTCTTATGAAAAGAAAGTGGAAAGTATCTTCCAGAAGCCAGAGCCCAACATGACTGAGATGCTGACAATGATGAAGCCATTGCCATTTGAAGCTGAATACCCCAAGGAGTTCTTCGTCAATGACCTTGAGTACTTGCCTAGAACCGTATATCACATTCTTCGCAACACTCTATGGCCAATCAAAGGGCATTCATCTTCAGCCAAGCTTGAAGGCGCCATGAAGACATTGGTCTACTATGTAGTAAATGGCATCAGATTCAACACGCATGACTTCTTCATTCGCCAGCTTGCTGCATCTGACGCGGATCTGTTTGGCCTCAAATTCTATGCACCATGGATTATGCGCCTCATCAAGCTTCGTTCAACTGTTCAGTACGAACCCTCTGGTCGCACTCATCATATCTTTATGCCTGAAGTTGATGCTCCCCATGAAGTCATTTATCCTTCGGCTGAGAAAGATCCAAGACTTGTTGAAGCCAGCCACTCTGCTCATATGGAAGCCAATCACCTTCCCAATGTGGCCCCTATCTCTGAACTTGCTTGTCAGTTTCGGCAACCAAGACAAGCCAACACTGAAGCCACTACCAGCACAGTTCCTCAAAGGCCTCAGAAACGAGCCAAGGTGATGACAGATAGAGAGCTTCTTGTTTCTCTTCATCAGAAGCAAGACACGCATCATGACTGGTTGAAACGGCAAATGAAGAGCATCATATATGATCTAAACAAAGCGCGCAACCTCTCTACCAAGAATGCATTTGTTGCACATGAAGCCAACCACCGAGCTTGGAAGAGCCTCACACTGCTATGCTCTAAAGATGACCTTGTTGCCGATGGCTTCAAGGAGAGCTTCAAATTTGGCTCCAAGCCTCCATCATCTGAGAAGTGGTGTGCTACGCCTTCACTTGAGGACTCGGATTATTCTTCTTCAGCACCCATGATTCATGCAAGGATTTTTGATGAAGAAGATGATGCTACCTCTCCCGCTATGGCTTCACTCCACCACGATGCTGCATCAGGCTCGTCTGCACCACCAAACTCCAACATCGACCCGGCTGCCCCAACATCTTCGTCACTTCCTCGGGACGTGTAGACACCCTATGTCTTCACACCTTTTTGGTAACTTATTGCCAAAAGAGGGAGAAGCATTTGGGTTGATAGTCCTCAAGCGGCCATATTGGGTCGGGCTTGAGATATTTTGTTAAGTTTGCAACTCTCGTTCTTGAACATTTGGTGTTTGGGTTGTAAACTTAAGTCCTGATGGACGTCTGCTACATTCACTGCTGTTTTATTGTGCGCTACTTAAATTTGATCTTATACGCATGAAGTCATTTGCAGACGCCCATATTCCATTGTGCATTCCATTATCTTCATATTATATGTATGCACATGTTGTATCTTCATGAATAGAGGGAGATCTCCACAAACACTACTAGGGAAAACCCTAGCAGTAGCGCGGGTTTGTTGCCTAGCAGTAGCGCGGGTACAGGCGTGCTACTTGTAGCTTGCGTTGGTATTTTCCCCGAAGAGGAAGGGATGATGCAGCACAGTAGAGGTAAGTATTTCCCTCAGTTATGAAACCAAGGTTATTAATCTAGTAGGAGAATCACGCAACACCTCGTTAGCAGTACCTGCACACAAACAACAAATCCTTGCACCCAACGCAAACAAGGGGTTGTCAATCCCTCGGCGGTCAATTGCAAGATTAAATTGTGTGGTGATAGATAGATAGATTAAACAAAAATACAAAATAAAATAAATAAAAGAAAAGTGCAGCTATTTTTAGGGTTTTTAATATATGATTTAGATAGACTCGGGGGCCATAGTTTTCACTAGATGCTTCTCTCAAGAAAATAGCATACGGTGGGTAGACAAATTACTGTTGGGCAATTGCTAGAAAAGCAAATAATCACGACGATATCCAAGGCAATGATCATGTATATAGGCATCACGTCCGAGACAAGTAGACCGACTCCTGCCTGCATCTACTACTATTACTCCACACATCGACCGCTATCCAGCATGCATCTAGTGTATTAAGTTCATAAAGAATGGAGTAACGCCTTAAGCAAGATGACATGATGTAGACAAAGTAAACTCACGCCTGAATAAACCCCATCTTTTTACCCTTAATAGCAACGATACATACGTGTCATGTCCCTTTCTGTCACTGGGATTGAGCACCGCAAGATCGAACCCATTACAAAGCACCTCTTCCCATGGCAAGATAAATCAATCTAGTTGGCCAAACCAAATCAACAGATCAAAGAAGAAATACAAAGCTATAATAATCATGCATAAAAGAGATCAGAGAAGACTCAAATAATATTCATGGATAATCTGATCATAAACTCACAATTCATCGGATCCCAACAAACACACCGCAAAAAGTGATTACATCGGATAGAACTCCAAGAACATCGAGGAGAACATTATATTGAAGATCAAAAAGAGAGAAGAAGCCATCTAGCTACTAACTATGGACCCGAAGGTCTGTGGTAAACTACCCACGCATCATCGGAAGGGCAGCAAGGTTGATGTAGAGCCCCTCCGTGACCGATTCCCCCTCCGGTGGAGTGCTGGAAAAGGCCCCCAAATGGGATCTCTCGAGAACAGAAGCTTGCGGCGGCGGAAAAAGTATTTCGTGGACTCCCCTGTTGGTTTCCCGATTTTTGGGAATTTATAGTGGTGGAATTAGGTCAAAAGAGGCAGAGGTGGGCCCACGAGGCACCAGGGCGCGCGTGGCTCATGGCCACCTCCTGGGGCTTCTGGCCTTCTCCCAAAGCTTCTAGTGTTGGTTATGTCCAGAAAAAAATCTCCAAAAATTTTCGTGGCATTTGGACTTCGTTTGGTATTGATATTCTGTAAAACCAAAAACAGGCAGAAAACAACAACTGGCACTGGGCACTAAGTTAATAGGTTAGTCCCAAAAAATGATATATAATTGCTGTAAATGTATATAAAAACATCCAAGATTGATAATATAACAGGATGGAACAATAAAAAATTATAGATACGTTGGAGACGTATCAGCATTCCCAAGCTTCATTCCTGCTCGTCCTCGAGTAGGTAAATGATAAAAACAGAATTTTTGATGTGGAATGCTGCCTATCATATTCATCATATATTCTTTTCTTTTATAGCATGGACATATGGACTTGAATGATTCAAAGCAATAGTCTATAATTTGACATGAAGATATAAATACTCAAGCATGCTAACAAACAACCATGTCTTTCAAAATATCAACGCTAAAGAAAGTTATCCCTAGCCCATTATGCTCAATCATTGATCCA
Organism: Elymus sibiricus; assembly: GCA_039707655.1. Classification (NCBI taxonomy): domain Eukaryota; kingdom Viridiplantae; phylum Streptophyta; class Magnoliopsida; order Poales; family Poaceae; genus Elymus; species Elymus sibiricus. The sequence continues at coordinate 146,307,192 of CM077666.1, forward strand.
TTCATGAAACACACTCCATATTAGCTACATCCAATGCACAAGTATGACAATAGTGCTCTCTAGTTGGTGCTTTATAAGAGAAGATGGAGACTCAAAAATAAAAATAAATATTGCATAAAAGTAAATAGATAGGCCCTTCGCAGAGGGAAGCAGAGATTTGCTAATGTGCCAGAGCTCAAGGCTTAAATTAGAGAGATAAAAAATTTGGGAGGCATGCTTTTCCAGTCAACGAAAACGACCGAGAATTCCCAACATTTTCCATGCTAGACACATGATAGGTGGTTCCCAAACAGAAAATAAAGTTTATTTCCTTTCCCCCATTCTTTCACAATCCATGGCTAGCCGTATCCACGGGTGCCCTCCATACCAACACTTGCCAAGGAATTTTGTTGTTATTAATTTTTGATTCATTGTGGGACTGGGCATCCCTATTACCAACCACTCTCTCGTGCAATGACAAGTGAATAAACACTCATCGTGAGAATACCACACCTAGCATGGAAAATATTGGCCACCCCCCTGCCGCTTCATGAGCGGTACGGGCACACAAAACGGAAAAATTATTTTGAAAATTAGAGTTGGCACACACAAATTTACTTGGAACGGCATGGAAATACCACATATAGGTAGGTATGGTGGACTCATCTGGCGCAACTTGGGTTTAAAGACTTTGGATGCACAAGCAGTATTTCCGCTTAGTACAAATGAAGGCTAGCAAATAGATTGAGAAGCGACCAACCAAAAAGCGAATACGGTCATAACATGCATTGAACATAACTAACACCAAATAATGCACCATAAGTAGGATATAATTTCGTTGCATAACTATTGACTTGATGTGCATGCATAGGGAATCACAAACCTTAACAGTAATATTCTTACTAAATCACAATTACTCACTAACATGACTCACATATCATCATCTCCATATCGCAAAACTATTGCAAGGAATCACACTTATCATATCCAATGATCTATATGAAAGTTTTTATTATATCCCTCTTGAATATTCATCACTTTGGGACCAAATTCATATCTTGTGCAAATTACCATTACTATCATCAACTCTCAAAAACATATAAGTGAAGCATGAGAGTGCAAATATTTCTTCAAAATTTTAATCTTATCAACTCTCAAAATAATATAAATGAAGCATGAGAGTTTATTTCTTCAAAATTTTAATCTTGTCAACTCTCAAAATAATATAAGTGAAGCATGAGAGTTCATTTCTTCAAAATATAGCTACCACCATGCTCAAAAAGATTTAAGTGAAGCACTAGAGCAACTGCCTAGCTCAAAAAATTTAAGTGAAGCACATATAGTATTCTAACAAATTATGATGAACGTGTGGCTCTCTCAAAATAGGTGTGTTCAGCAAGGATGATTGTGACAAACTAAAAAGAAAACAAAGAAAAGACCCATATAATACAAGGCGCTCCAAGTAAAACACATATCATGTGACGAATAAAAATATAGCTCCAAGTAAAATTACCGATGGTTGGTAGAAGAAAGAGGGGATGCCTTCCGGGGCATCCCCAAGCTTAGACGCTTGAGTCTTCCTTGAATATTACCTTGGGGTGCCTCAGGCATCCCCAAGCTTAGGCTCTTGCCACTCCTTATTCCTTCATCCATCGTTATCTCACCCAAAACTTGAAAACTTCAATCACACAAAACTCAACAAAACCTTCTTGAGATCCGTTAGTATAACAAAATAAATCAATACTTTAAGTACTGTTGCAAACCCATTCATATTTTATTTTTGAATTATACCTACTGTATTCTAACTTCTCCATGGCTTATACCCCCTGATACAATCCATAGTTTCATCAAAACAAGCAAGTAGTGCATCAAAAACAGAATCTGTCAAAAACAGAATAGTCTGTAGCAATCTATTTAAAATCCATACTTGTGTAACTCCAAAAATTATGAAAAATTAGGAAAACGTGGAAAATTCATATACCAATACTGTGTAAAAATTTCAAATTTTTCTGATGCCCAGTATAGAACCAAAATTCCAGCACTGGACTCAAAACTTTCTTTTTTCCAAATAGCATCAATTATACTATCTTCCAAATCATCCTAAAGGCTTTACTTGGAACAAACACTAATTAAAAACACAAAAACACAATCATAACAGTAGAATAATTGTGAAAACACACAATAACAGAAACAAAAGGTAAAAATTTATTTTATTCATTGGGTTGCCTCCCAACAAGCGCTATTGTTTTATGCCCCTAGCTAGGCATCATGCATAGTTTCAAGTATTGTCATCTTTGGTTTCCAACTCCTCAATCACACATCCATTTTTTTCTAATAGATTTAACATAAGTGTTTCTCACCATCACACTTCTAGGCACAAAATCAAGAATTTTACTTTTGTGAATAGGTTCCTTAATTATATCAATGAAATTGGGGTGCACGCTAATCATTTTAAGATCCTCATTTCCCTTACTAGAAGTAGCACCATTGGTATTAGGAACATACATAAACTTGCAGTTCTTGCTAGGATTAGTTTTTTCAATAGTTTTAGCGGAAGAAAAAGTGGAACCCAAATTATTAATAATTTCTTCCAACTTATCGATCCTAGCGGGACTTTGTTCCACCCTTTCATTAATTATTGGTTCTTTCTCTTTTAGCATCTTAAGAGTAATCCCTACTTTTGATCCAAATTGAGTAACATGGTTATGAATCTTTTTACCTAAATTTTCAATATGCTCAACGGTAGGCATTTTATTTTCAATAGCATCTAACCTTTGTATAACATTTTCCAAGGTCAAAGTTGTTTCATTAATAGTAATAGGCGGTGATCCCACTAAATTTCCCATAGCATTAAAAGCATCCGTAGAGGGACACATCAAGAAATTCCCTCCAGTAATAGTATCAAGCACAAATCTATACCAAGTAGTGATTCCCACATAAAAATTGCGAAGAAGGATGGTGGAGGATTGCATACGAGTTGATCTATTATGAGCATCACAAATCCTATACCGAGCATCTTTTAAATTCTCTCCTCCCCTTTGTTTAAAATTAAGTACTTCATTTTCAGGGGTAATAGTAACGAGCCAAGAACTAGTCATAATGATAAAGCAAGCAATCAAACAAACAAAAGGCAAACAGAAAATATTTTTGTATTTTTGCAAAAACTTTTTAAAAGTGGGGGAGATGAAAACAAGAGGCAAATAAAATTAATGCAAGGAGATGAGAGTTTATGCAAAGGTACTTGATAGATGTTGATGATGTCTCCCCGGTAACGGCGCCAGAAATTCTTCCTGCTACTTGTAGCTTGCGTTGGTATTTTCCCCGAAGAGGAAGGGATGATCCAGCACAGTAGAGGTAAGTATTTCCCTCAGTTATGAAACCAAGGTTATCAATCCAGAAGGAGAATCACGCAACACCTCGTTAGCAGTACCTGCACACAAACAACAAATCCTTGCACCCAATGCAAACAAGGGGATGTCAATCCCTCGGCGGTCAATTGCAAGATTAAAATATATGGTGATAGATAGATAGATTAAACAAAAAATACATAATAAAATAAATAAAAGAAAAGTGCAGCAAGGTATTTTTAGGGTTTTTAATATATGATTTAGATAGACCCGGGGGCCATAGTTTTCACTAGAGGCTTCTCTCAAGAAAATAGCATACGGTGGGTAGACAAATTACTGTTGGGCAATTGATAGAAAAGCAAATAATCATGACGATATCCAAGGCAATGATCATGTATATAGGCATCACGTCTGAAACAAGTAGACCGACTCCTGCCTGCATCTACTACTATTACTCCACACATCGACCGCTATCCAGCATGCATCTAGTGTATTAAGTCCATAAAGAACGGAGTAACGCCTTAAGCAAGATGACATGATGTAGACAAAGTAAACTCACGCATGAATAAACCCCATCGTTTTACCCTTAATAGCAATGATACATATGTGTCATGTCCCTTTCTGTCACTGGGATTGAGCACCGCAAGATCGAACCCATTACAAAGCACCTCTTCCCATGTCAAGATAAATCAATCTAGTTGGCCAAACTAAATCAATAGATCGGAGAAGAAATACGAAGCTATAATAATCATGCATAAAAGAGATCAGAGAAGACTCAAGTAATATTCATGGATAATCTGATCATAAACTCACAATTCATCGGATCCCAACAAACACACCGCAAAAAGTGATTACATCGGATAGAACTCCAAGAACATCGAGGAGAACATTGTATTGAAGATCAAAAAGAGAGAAGAAGCCATCTAGCTACTAACTATGGACCCGAAGGTCTGTGGTAAACTACTCACGCATCATCGGAAGGGCAGCAAGGTTGATGTAGAGCCCCTCCATGATCGATTCCCCCTCCGGCGGAGTGCCGAAAAAGGCCCCCAGATGGGATCTCTCGAGAACAGAAGCTTGCGGTGGCGGATAAAATATTTCGTGGACTCCCCTGTTGCTTTCCCGATTTTTGGGAATTTATTGTGGTGGAATTAGGTCAAAAGAGGCAGAGGTTGTCCCACGAGGCACCAGGGCGCGCCTGCCCCCCCCCCCCCCAGGCGTGCCCTGGTGGCTCGTGGCTACCTCCTGGGGCTTATGGCCTTCTCCCGAAGCTTCTAGTGTTGGTTATGTCCAGAAAAAAATCTCCAAAAAGTTTCGTGGCATTTGGACTTCGTTTGGTATTGATATTCTGTAAAACCAAAATCAGGCAGAAAACAGCAACTGGCACTAGGCACTAAGTTAATAGGTTAGTCCCAAAAAATGATATATAATTGCTGTAAATGTATATAAAAACATCCAAGATTGATAATAAAACAACATGGAACAATCAAAAATTGTAGATACGTTGGAGACGTATCAAGGCGCTACTGCTACGGCGCTACAGCTAAACTTTAGCAGTAGCGTGGTCCCAACCTGCGCTACTGCTACCCTAACTAGCAGTAGCGTGTGTATAACCAGCGCTACTGCTACAATTTCCTGTATTTTTATTTTCTTCTGTGTATTTGTGCTGTATTAGTAGGACGTCGACGTCCTACTAATCCAACTTGGTCACTTTGGATCCATCCACTTGAATCTAATCCGCGTTTGTTTCACCCAATGATATAATAACTCATCATAATCATAATAACAACTCATCATCATCATCATCATAATATATAACTCATCATCATCATCATAGTCATAACAACTCATCATCATAACAACTCCTCATGATCATCATCTATGAGTCATATAACAACTCATCATTCTAGCTAACACATTGTAGCACATAACTCATCATCATCATAATAACTAATCATCATCATCATAGTCATAATCAACACTAGCTAATTGCTCTTACTACCTAGGACCTAGTCCTCTCTCCTAGGTAAAATAGCATAAAACAGGTAAACAGGTCCATCTCCAAAATGGAGAATGGAGATCCACCTGTCGCCAACTTCTGGCTTGCGCACACGCATGTTGCCTCCAATCGGTTGCGTGCGCGCCTTCATTACTTTGCTCCAGTCTTTGATATTGAGCCTTCCATCTTTCAAAGAAATAGAGTATGCACTTTGGTAAGCCGTCGGTGGAAACGGTCGTAAGCTAACCATGTACATACTCCCTTCGGTAAGCATCATGTGAGGCACAACCTCGCTAGGGTGCTTCTGTTGAACAATATAGTAACATATATAGTTAGCAATGTAGTTTACTTAAGAAGAATGTATTCAACGAAGTTACCATCATTAACAAAATCATACCAAGTTTTTGGCAATGAGGTTACCATCAAGCAACTGATGGACTAGTGGCACGTATCCAGTATAATTTGGGCTGATAAACTGATTGGTCTTAAAAGTCTCAACGTCATCTATAAATGAGACAAGATATCCTTTCTCCTCACAATTAAGCTCGGAGCCATAATTATAGTACGTCATGTCCACAGCTTTCCGAGTATTTTTTGAAGATAAGAAATAAGCTGATAATTATAAATAAACAACTTTAGTAGCGATGAACACCAAATATTTTTAAATAAAAAATATAAATTACTTAACAAATTAGTTTGACAAACTCACATTTAGGCAAAACAGGAGGCATATCCACATCGACCCAAATGTCGATATTATCTTCAATATCTTCATCTTTGAGACGAATATCAAAAGTTATTTGCATATTCTCCTCAAATCCATAGGCCTTGCAGAAAGCTTCCCAATTAGAGCAGCCAAAATGTGTGTGATTAAGCGCATTGTAGAGCTTAACCCGTAAAGCATAACCGTGTTTAGTCCTGAGGTGAGCCCTCCTCGTCTCCATATTCTCAAGGTCTTGGAAACCGAGCTTCTGCAAGTCATACGGTCTTGCATGGCACGGGATGTACTAGTCGAATTGAAAAAAAAACAGAAATTACACGTTGAAGCAAAGAATCACAAGTCATGATTAATTACGATGAAACTTGTCGTTGCGTACCGTACAAACATCGAAGGTCTCTTCCAGCTTCATGGTGAAGAACATACCATTTTGCAGGTGAGGCTCCCTGTCGCACAAACCCCGGCCATCGCAGCAGTAGTCGCACTCTGGGATTCTATCATCGTCGGACATTTCCTGTGTTCAAAATTCAAAGATTATAAATCGACGGCAACTAACAGGAACTCAATACACAGATCATTATTATTCATCACGGGTTGACTGTCGATCTGTCGAGTCTTTCCTTGAAAACTCTCATCTCACGTGGTGTATATGGTGGGCACTCCCTCTCTGACATTTTCGACCGTCGGTGATGGTCGCTACTCCTCCTTCCCCTAGTGCATAACAAATGTCTAGCACAAGGAGAAGAAGGAGAAACGACCCCCACGACAACAGTCGGCATTCTTCTTCTCTCATATATGGTGGACACTCTCCCTCACTGATTTTTTGGCTGTCATGTATGGAGCCCCGACAGACTTAAAGTCAACCCGAAATGTCATTTAATTCTCTTTCCGGCAAATCCATGGCACTCAAAATTTCCTATATATTCTAGAACAAGTCATGCTAAAATTCATGGAAAAAATCTGGCATGACCTTCGCTAAAATAGGACATATCGAGCGCCTGAAATTTGCCGGAACGGAAATGAATCAACACTCCGGCAAAACATAGGCCACTCAGATTTTCCCTGCGATACAAAGAGTCAAATGTGGCCATCTTTGGCACCATATACACATCAGCTCAAGATCGACATGTCCATACACATACACATGTTCTTTTTTAAGAATGAACAGAGTCAAGTTCGTTTTTATACAGAAAAGTTTAAACTTGAAATGCTATCCGAATCAATTATCATTTCAAAAAAAAAAATTAGCTTCGCATTGTCACAGCTACTCATCTACTACTACTACATCTATAAAAACATCTATGAAAACTAGCATATAACATGACCTCTATGCATGTCCATCATTGACATTCACAACACATCATCATCGACATCAACGACATGGGGATTTGGTTGGTCTCACCTCGAGGTCGGAGGGGGTCGATGACGGGGATGACGGCGGGGACGATGCAGGGGCAAATACTTGATTTCTGTGAAAACAAAATATAAACAAAAATATTATTATGCTGATTTTAGGACTTAGTGAAACCCTATAAGCTATCAACTAAACCCTAGAAGCATACTAAATCAAAGTGTTACATATCAACTAAATATATTAACTATGTCTAAATTTTTACTAATTCACTCTAAACCCTAAAAAATATTAACTATATCAAAGTGTTACATATCAACTAATCAAAATGACTAAATCTATCAACTATGTCTAAATTTTTACTAATTCACTCTAAACCCTAAAGAGGTGGGAAACAAGGAAACAGAGGAAATGCTTACTGGGACATAGCCTTTGGTACGAGTTGAAGGGAAGAGGTTTGATTGCTAATAAAATGAGTGGAAGAGCTGCTCGGTCAAAGGCATTCTCTCAAGTAGCAAAGACAAGATGGAAAAGCAGGAATGAAGGTTGCAAGAATGTAGTGGCTGGTGAATCACTGATCAAAAAGCGGATTTTTGAGAGATTCTTCATCGATCTAGTGGCCGGAACTATTAACTAAATCAAAGTAATACATATCAACTAATCAAAATATAGGAGGGGCTGTGCATGGAGGAGGGGGGAGGAGGGGCTGTGTGGATGGAGGAGGGGGGGAGGAGGGGCTGTGGATGGAGGAGGAGGGGCGGCTAGAGGAGGTAGGAGCAGGGGGGAGGGAGGAGGAGGGGCGGCTAGAGGAGGGAGGAGCGGGGGAGGGAGGAGGAGGGAGGAGGAAGGAGGAGATGGATGAGGGAAGAGGCAGGAGGAGGGAGGAGGAGGCTTACCGAGGCCGGGGGATGGCGGCGACGGCCGCGGCAATGCGGTGACGGCGGCGACGGTAGGAAGAGTGAGAGAGTGAGACAGGGAGAGTGAGGAATGGGCGGGACGGGGAGGATAAGGCTGGATTAGCAGCAGCGCGGGTCACGGCCCAGCGCTACTGCTAACTCAGTTAGCTGTAGCGCGTGTTCAAGCCCAGCGCTGCTGCTAAGTGGGGAAGGGCAGCTGGGCCCGGGCTGGCCACAGTAGCAGCGCGGGCCGTGGGCCGGCGGTACTGCTAGTGAGTTTAGCAGTAGCGTTGGGCTGAGATCCGCACTACTGCTATGGCCAGCCCGTGGGGGGACGGCGGGGCCCTCATAGTAGTACCGCCTGTTTGGCAAGCCCGTGCTACTACTAATATCCACCTGCAGCGCGTGTGCTAAGCCTGTGCTACTGCTAAATAATAGTAGCACGGCTCATTATCCCCGTGCTACTGTTAATCCTCTACCTATAAGGTATTTCCTAGTAGTGAAAGTAAAACCTGCCATGTGCATTTGCATTCGAAAGCAAATTACTTATATCCACATCTTCAGGGGGAGCTCCTCAACTTTCATGAAGCCAAACACCTTGTTCCTTAACTTTCACATATTTTTTTATCCCCGTTGAAACTTCAACCAGTTTGTCATCAATCACCAAAAAGGGGGAGATTGTAAGTGCATCTAGTGCCACCCCTTGTTGGTTTTGGAGTATTGAAGACAAACTTGGTTGTGGGACTAATGTGTTTGTGAGATTCATAGGAGAACACAGGTAGAAGTCCCTATTGATTCGGTTTACCCATCGAAGATGACCCCTAAAAATGTATGAAGACATTGAAGACAGTGGTGGTTCACGAAGACATTCGTGTTGAAGATAATGGCTCACGAAGACATTCACTTGAAGCAAATGGAACGCGAAGACTTAGTCTTTTGGTAGTTTCATTTTCTGCTTTTTTGAGTCATAGGAACCACCGTACTGCTAAGTGGGGTCGAGGTAAAGAAAGTCAGAAACTGACGTGATGCTCAACCCAAATCCTATGTCTTCGAGCGAAGACAAATGAGAGAAAACCTCTTCCAGAGTTGGTTGAGTCAGCTTTGCTTGGAGCCCAAGTAAAGTTGCCGCGTGTGTTGGGATCCGACCGTTAGACACATGTCAGCTTCCCTATGACCCAAGGTCATTTCGGACATATCATGTCGGGTTGCCTTGGCTATAAATAGCCACCCCCTACCACCATAAATTGGTGGCTGCTCCGAGTTAGTGCACGGCTTTTGTCATTTTGAGAGCAACCCACCTCGAAGCCTTTGAGAGAGAATCCTTGCGAGGACAAAACCCAAAACACCCAGAGCCCAAAGTGATTGAGCATCACTGAAGACATTCTGTTCTGAGTGAACCGAAGACTTATTACACTTGAAGACTGTGATCTTCCAGCCGGTTAGGCATCACGTTCTGAGCATCCAAGAGTAATTGTGGATTGCCGGTGAACGAAGTCTGTGAAGGTTTGGAAGTCTACCTTAAAGACTTACCAGAGTGATTGGGCAAGATCTGCAGGTCTTACCTCAAGGGGAATAAGGTGAAGACGTGGTCTTCTGAGTTCAATCTCAGCCTCCCTAACCAGACATACGACTGTCACAGCAGTTGGAACTGGTCAAACAAATAATTGTCTTCCCCGAGTTCCTGGTTCTATCCTTTCACTTCCTTACTTACTGTATTGAACTGTGAAGCCTTTACATGCTTGTCTGTGTTTGAAGATATTCCCTGAAGCCATTCATCTGTTTACTCATTTATCTTCATGCTTCTTGTGTTTATTTTCAACGCATGCTTGTCTGTAGGATGTCTATGCTTGTCATATCTATTCATCTTATTGATAGGCTTTGCTAGTTCTCATCTTGCTTCCGCTTACTTCGAAGACATTGCCTGTTTTCGAAGCCTTTCATAAAAATTGCCTATTCACCCCCCCTCTAGTTGATAACTAGCACTTTCAGAAAGTCATCATCAGATGTGGCTTCAGCAGTTGGTTCACCTTCAGTTGATGTCAAATCAACTTGTGCTATGTTCCTTTTAGTCCCTTTCTTTACCTTTGTTATATGCTTCTATGTGCTTATCCTAGAGCTGTTGATAGAGAGAACATTAAAATCTGTTTCCCTTAAAAAAATGAGAACAAATGCATAGAGAGAAGGCACACATACCAAGTTGTACTTGCAACCAATGAAAGTTCAAGGGGCTTGATACGTCTCCAACGTATCTATAATTTTTGATTGTTCCATGCTATTATAGTATCAATCTTGGATGCTTTTATATGCAATTATATGCATTTATATATCATTTTTTGGGACTAACCTATTAACCTAGTGCCCAGTTCCAGTTGCTGTTTTCTGCTTGTTTTTGGTTTTTTAGGAAATCAGTACCAAACGAAGTCCAAATGCCACGAAACTTTTTGGAGGTTTTTTTCTGGACAAAAGAGATCTTGGAGACTTGGAGACACTACAAAAAAAAGACACATCCGTGACATTATGGCTCGAACGAAAACTTTTTCTGTCATGGCTGTGACACTTCTATGACAATAATTGTGACAAAAACACGTATCATCATAGATGTGGTGGGCTCCTACTTCTATGACAAAAAATTATTATAGAAAATGGGCTTTTCGTCTAGGGCGGGCCGGAGACGCACCCGCATGACATTCTTTGGGCCGTCCATGACGTAAAAAATCGTGGTAGAAGTGAGGCCGAGGAAATTTTCGGGGAGTTCCCGGTTATGGTGGGTGGTCGGGGCCGAGCGATGCTGTGTGGTTTGAACGTTTCTATCGTACGCGCGTGTGTGCGAGGCATTCGGTAACTGAACCCGAGCGAGGTGTTCACTTACTGAACCCGAGCGACCGCACAAGCTACGTACTGAAGCCAATTGATCCATTTGCTGCTAACTGAACCCGAGCAATTCCTTCGCTGCTAATTGAAGCCGGTCGAGCCCCCCGTACGTGCGAGACGTAGCCGGTGTTGGGTTGCCTCTCGATGAACAGTGCCCATTGCTGCCGCGTGCGCGATACGTAGCTAGAACGAGTCGAGATGCATCGATCGAGTCCCTTGCGCGAGACATGGTGAGTTGACCTAGCCGGTTGGTTGGCTGTGGATGAACAGTTCCCGTTGCTGCCGCCCGCTCGTACGCCCCACCCCAGCCGGTGGGTTGGCTGTGGATGAACAGTACCCTAGCCGTGTGAAGGTGGTTGGCGCTGGATGAACAGGACCCCGAGGAGGCCAGCCGGTTGGGGGTGGATGAACAGGACCCCGTGGAGGCTGGATGAACAGTAGCCGATGGAGGCTGGAGGAAGTCAAAGGTGGATGAACAGTTGTTGGTGGAGGCTGGAGAAGGTCGACCGTGGATGAACAGTAGCCCGTGGAGTCCCGTTTTACGGTACGCCACACCCCTCCCGATGAACAGGACCCCCGTTTTGACCGTAGGCAGTTGGGGAGAAGTCCTTTTCCTCCGTTTTGAGGTACGCTAGAGCCCTCCCGATCAACAGGACCCCATTTCGACCGTAGGCGCTCGAACAGAAGTCTGTTTCCTTCGTTTTGCGGTACGCCAGACCCCCAGCCGATGAACAGGACCCCGTTTCGACCATAGGCGGTCGAACAGAAGGCCGTTTCCTCCGTTTTGCGGTACGCCAGACCCCGAGTCGATGAACAGGACCCCGTTTCGGCTGTTCCGTCGAAGCAGGTTGGCTCCCGATGAACAGGACGTGTTTCGACCCAGTCGCTTGGCTCCCGATGAACACGATGTTGTTTCCTCCGTTCCGACCCAGCCGGTTGGCTGGCGATGAACACGAGGCCATAGCTGCCGTCCGTTGCCTCTCCATGTACACGAGCCCTGGCCGTACGTATGCGTGAGTACACGTTCCAGACCCCATCCGTATGTACGTACGTGGCCGTATTCTTTGCTGTGTGGCTGTACATATGTGAACATGATTTAGACGGGACTGTCTGAACTGCTACATCGGGGTCTCAACTATGGCACGTGCCGCTACTTACTCGGCTACGGTTCATCCTTGCAGTGAGACCGATCGACCAGTATGTACTTACACGTTCGCGACCAGACAGACAACGCTACGTAAGCTTCGACCGGGTGGGTCCCTGCTGTCAGGGAGGATAAGGAGGCACTTCCTTGCGTGCGAAGTTATAGTTGCTGGGTCCTAGCTGTCAGGGGGAGGAATCATTTTTTTTGCATGTAATAAGGAGGCATTTCCTTGCATGTGAACCTTGGTGTGTCCAGCTGTCAGCCTCACTGCGTACAGTCCTCTTCCGATGGATGTCATTCATTGACCATGTTGACCACGCCGCGCCGAGAGCACCAAGGCGGTGGACGACGGCGAGTCCTGGAAGGGAACTACGCGGAGCCGGGGAAGACGCTGCAGTGGATGCCCACGCAGAGGGGAGTACGAGGGTTGACTGGTTCGGCTGCAGTGTGAGGCATGTGAGGATGTGGGTGAGTAGAGGGAAGGCCTAGCCAGCGGTGGGAAGGCCTAGCCAGCGATGGGAGTAGGGTGGGGCGGTGAGGCCTGCACGGCCGCACAGCGGGCCACGAGAGGCAGGAGCAGGCAGTCCCGCCGGAGCTGGTTTGGGCGGTTGGAGCAAGAAGATCAAAGATTGAAGAAGCAACACGGCCAGTGGATTAACATCCAACGGTCGCTGCTGCTAGAATCGTTTGTTGACTAAGTTGACAAAGCCCTGCGTACGCGTCAACTTAGTAGGCCCACAAGACAGCCTCCAAATATGGTGGGGCCCAGTTGTCATGGGGAGGAATCATTTTTTCACGTAATAAGGAGGCACTTCCTTCCGTGCGAAGATATAGCTGGTGGGTCCCAGCTGTCAGGGGGGGGAATCATTTTTTTCGTGTAATAAGGAGGCACTTGCTTGCGTGTGGCCATGGACCATGTGGGTCCCTACTGTCAGCCTCTCCACATGCATCCCTCTTCCGATGGTTGTCGTTTGTTGACCACGCTGACCACGCCGCGCCGAGAGCACCAACGCGGTGGACGACGGCGAGGCCCCGGAAGGGAATGACCCGGAGCCGGCGAAGCCACAACAGTGTATGCCCACGATGAGGGGAGTACGGCTGTGGTGTGAGGCATGTATCGCCGGTGAATAACAGGAGGTGTGGGTGAGTAGAGGGATGGCCTGGCCAGCGGTGGGAGTAGGAGGGGGCGGTGAGGCCTGCGCGGTAGCACAGCCGGCCACGGGAGGCGGGAACAGGCGGTCCCACCGGCGCTGGTTTGGGTGGCTGGAGCAAGAAGATCAGAGATTGAAGAAGCAGCACGGCCTTTGGATGTTATCCAACGATCACTGCTGCTAGAATCGTTTGTTGACTAAGTTCACAAATCCCTGCGTACGCGTCAACATAGTAGGCCCACAAGTCAGCCTCCAAATCTATGGCAAATAGCATACAACCCATTTGTCATTATTTTTAATAATTTATAGACCATTTGCTAATTCTTATGGATTTTTTTGAAGCCCATATTCTTTTTGCTAGCATTACAGCCCATATTCTGGCCACGGTTAAAAAATTCGACGAAATTTTGCATATTTTGTTGGGGTCCGAACTGTTTTTAATCCCAAAATTTCGAGTCCGATTCAAACTAATTTGAAAAATAAATATATATTAATTTAAAATCGAATGGAATTTTCACGCAAAAAAATCAATGAAATTCAAAATCTGGAAATCATAAAAAAAACGTAATTTGAAACTAATTGCCGGTTTGCTATATTGTTTTTAAAATTTAAAACCCATTTTTGGGCAAGCCCCGAATACATCCCTCCTCGTCTTGAAAGATTTGCAGCCCAGCATGGATGGTTTAAGCAAGTAGGCCTCGGTTGGGTATTCTGCAAAAAAATTAGAAGTGGGCTAGCCATTTTTAGAAAGAAAAAAAAACAACTGGGCTGGTCATGTGGTAAACAGAAAATAAAAGCCCGGGCTTGACAGGGTACAGCCCCCCGCACAACCCAGTTGATACCCTGCTCCGTCCGTCTCAAAAATAGAAAACAAGTGGGCGAGTTGCTGGGTCCCTGGTGTCTGCCGGTCATTGTGCAATTCTCTCGTTTATTGACTATACGTTGACAATGGGGTGGGACCCAGATGTTAGGAAACCATTAGGAGGAAGCATTTATTTTGGCTTGTAACAAGGAGGCACTTGCTTGCGTACTGCCATGACCCTGGTGGGTCCCTACTGTCATTCTCTCCACGTACAATCATCTCCGGTTTCCTCTCGGTTGTTGACCATGTTGACAACGCCAGAGGGTGGCGCCGCGGTGAGCGAACCAAGGCGGAGAATGACGGCGAGGCCTCGGACGGGAACGAACAGCAGCCGGGGAAGATGCGGCAGTGTAGCCGCAGGTGGAGGGGAGTATGAGGGTTGACTGGTTCGAGTGCGGGGTGGGGCTGACTTTGCCGGAGAATAACAGGAGGTGTGTGGGGTAGATGGATGGCCTGGCCAGAGTTTTAGGGTGCGATGGGGCGGTGATGCGTGCGCGGCAGCGCAGCCAGCCGTGGGAGGCGGGAGCAGGCGGTCCCGCCAGCGCTGGTTTGGTTTTGGCGGCTGGAGGAAGAAGAGACTGAAGAAACACGACAGATGTTGGATGTCAATCCAATAGTCAACGTTGGCAGAATCGTTTGTTGACTAAGCCGACACCACGTTGCATACATTTTTCGCAAGAAAAGAAAAACTGCCAGGAAAATGTGTTTGTTTGCCATCCTCCTCCCAGGGAACGTTCGCCAGATAACATTCCCGAAAATCAAAGACTTGAGAAGGCGTACAGAACAAGCTAGTCCGACAGTAAAGAGACGTTCCTGACTGTTAGAAAAAAGAGAGACATGCTGCTGTAACTGGTTCGAATCCAAACCTAGACTATATATAGTGTTATACTACTCTGTAAGTAATGAAACTGACATATCCAATGTTCGCTTCTCCTCTTCTCTAGTTACTCTGCCTAGCTTCAGAAGCTCCGGCCGTAGCAACCATGTTCGCTGGCTCGTCCACCTGCTCTTCAGCAGGGAATTGAGCCAACAACCAGATGTGCGCGAAGTCGCCACCCGTACCACCGCCTGTGGGTCTCATCACACCCCCGCCGGCACACTCACCACAGTCGGTTGCTCATCGCACCCTGCTGCCATTGGTGTGGTGCCACTGCTATAAATCATGCAAAGTCATCCGTCGTGTCTCAACTACAACCCTCAACCCTGGCCGAGTCTTCTACAAATGGCCAAATCATGGGGTAATATGGTCAAGTTGTTCGCCTGCTTTCAGTTACTGAATTTTATTTTTTAAGAGTTTGGTTGATGATCTTCAAATTTGATTCGTGCAGAAAAGGGAGGATTCTTGTGATTTGTATTTCTGGGAAGTTGCAGATGTGGGGGAATGGAACTACGCGGATTATTTGGTTAGCCGACGAATCCCAATACCAGCATGCTGGGGTGTTGGAAAAGTAACTGAAGGAACGGCAGAAGAGGAAGATGCAGAGCAGAAGGTTAAAGACGATGCAGTTCATCAGATCATGGCCAAGCAACAGCTGGTGAACAGGCTTGGCAGCAATGAGGAGATGAAAGAGCTTATGAAGATAATGGGCAAGATCGTTGTGCTCTGTAGGATGATTGTCTCTTTATTTGTAGTGTATGTAGCACTCGTGATGTATTCAGTGGCTCTGACATGAGCACTTTGCTGAAACTAGTAATGAATGAAACCTATTTAGCAGGCTGGGCATCTAGTGTTGTGAACATCTAATGATTTCTATATTAACGGGAATCGGGGGGGGGGGGGGGGGGGGCATCCCCTTTTGCTAATAAATAAATAGATAAGCAGAGGACCTGTCGGGTCAGCTATGTTCCCATTGCAAGACGTTCAGCAATTGCAGTCCAACAACAAATTGCCATCAACTACATTTGCGGTTGTACAATCATAAAATACAAGTTTCACAGCAAAGTATGAGTACTACTAAACAAAAATGTCATCATGTTTCAGTCGTCATACAATCAGCAAACACAAATCAACATACATAATAAGTGACGTTCTCACTGAACAACTACTTCATCAGGTTTCAGTTGTCATAGCAAACACAATTTGACATAGTAGATAATAAGTCGTCTTCTCACAGGCAAATACGACAAAAGAAATCTAATCATCATCCGCAGCAGCAGCATCAACATCTTCACCATGTGTGTCAATCTGAATCGTAATTCCCCCCAGTGTCATCTTCTTCTTCAGCATCAATGTCCTCGAACGTTGGCTTCTTATTGATCAACTCATCAACTTCCACATCCTGACAGGCAATCTTTTCTCCAGCCTTATTAATGTGATGGTACGCAAACATATCATAAACATATGTGGAATCATCTACATCAGCAGCAGTGTAAGCATCATCTTGTTGTGCAACTTCATTAAACTAATTCCTCTGCTCAAACTTTTGCAATATTCTCCAGTCTTGGCTATGTGCATATGTCTCTTCCAAGAAAAATATCTGTGTTGCTTGATTTGCCAAAATATAAGGCTCGTCGGTGCGGTACGTCGCCTTGACATTAATTGATTTGAAATAATCATCAGCTTTGGGTTTTGAGGTCCTGGTAAACTGGTTATACCAACGACAGCAAAACAGAACGACGCACCGATGAACCTCGAAACTGGAGATATACTGCAACTGAACAATGTCTGTTATGTTAGCATACATTTCAGTTGTCACTTTCTTGTCTGTATCCGTGCTCATGACGGCACTGTTTTGTGTCTTCCTGCCTTCGTCACGTGCAAGGGTGTTGTAGCGCACATCTCCAACAACGCAAGATGCATAATGTCTTACCCGAGTATCAGGACCCATTGTTAGTGCGTAAAGGGTATCACTAACTGCCTACCCCTCCTCCTGCATCTCCTTAACCTATGGTTAGAAAATAGACAAGCTGATCATCTTATGTACTCTATATATTAAAAAAACAGATGGTGCAATTCAAAAGCTTACACGACTCTTCAACCATTTCGCAAATCCTCCCCTAACCCGTTTGTCAATGTTTCTTGGATTTTGCGCCTGTAACTCCTCTTCGTACACACTGCAGAACACAGTGATCGCGTCAAACATCTAAATATATAAGAATGTGCTGCAAGTTTAGTAGATTACGATGTATAAGCTGCAGTACTTAGCATTTACTCGATATAAGGTAGAATCTCAGGACAGTTATTCAACACATACCAAACCATTTTGTCCAAATCTTTAGGTTTGTCATCTTGTCGACTCTTCCCTGTTACTCGAACAGCAGGATCGAAAACATTGAGCTCAGGATTTTTTTCGCCCACCTTTTTGCTAGGCTGATCAGCTGTTTCAATGTATCTTGAGCAGAATGTCAACGCTTCTGTAGCAATGTAGGCCTCTGCAATGGAACCCTCACGTCTAGCTCTGTTCCTAACATAGCCCTTGAAAGTGCCTAGCCGCCTTTCAATAGGGTACATCCATCCATACTGTACTAGACCTCTAAGTAGTGCCTCATCAGGTAGATGAACAGCCAAATGCACCATCACATCAAAGAAGGCTGGAGGATATATCTTCTCAAGGTCGCATAGGATAGTAGGTATCCTCTCTTTAAGACGCTTCACAGCATCTATCCTGATATTTCTACTGCAGAGTTCCTTGAAGAATTGTCCCAACTCTGCAACTGCTCTGTATAAGTCAGGGCGGCCCAATCCTCTAAGGAGAATAGGTAAAACCCTTTGAAGTAGGACGTGGCAGTCATGAGTTTTCAACCCTTGTACCTTGGTTCCATCTGCATTGATTCTCCTTTCAGGGTTGGAAGCAAATCCATGTGGGAATCTCACACGTGACAGGATTTTGCAGAATTCTTTTCTCTTTTGCTTGTCCAAGACGTACACAGCTGGTGCCATATCCCGTGATTCACCAGTGCTATCCACCTACAAATTAGATCTGATAGCCAGGTGTGTCAAATCAATCCTAGATTTTAAGGTATCTTTTGTCTTGCCTTCAATATTAAGAAGTGTGCTGGTAATGCTGTCACATATATTTTTCTCGATGTGCATCACATCAAGATTATGCCTCAGATCCAAATCTTTCCAATACTCTAAGTCCCACAAAGTGGACCTGCGGGTAAACAATAATCTCTCTTTTGCCTTGCCATGCTTCCTTTTCCCGCTACCATTATCGAGATGGTTTCCTGGTGTAATATGCCTGACCTTCTCTAATTCCTCCTGCAACTCATCGCTGGTGAGCCTCTCTGGTGCATCACGGTTTTCATGACTTGCATTGAACACATGTTTTCGGTATTTTCTAAGACGCAGCTTGTCCTTGTCAAGGAAACGGCGGTGTACAATGTAACAGACCTTGCTAAGTATTGGGTATGACAGCAGATTCTTGTCACAGCGAACACATGCATTGTAACCATGTGTCGTTCGCCCTGACATGGTGCCCAAATCCGGATAATCATGGATGCACCAAATTATAATAGCATGCAGAATGAAATCAGCTGGTGGGCTGCTATATAGGTCTCGAGTGGGAACACCCCTCTATAGCTTTTGAAGTTCCTCCACAACAGGCTCCATGAATAAATCAAAATCCTTTCCAGGACTTTTTGGACCTGGGATGAGCAAGGCCATGATGTAGTTTGATTCTTTGGTGCAGACATTTGGTGGCATGTTGTAAGGGATAACAAGCACTGGCCACATGCTATATGTCGTGCTCTGGTGGCCAAATGGGTTGAATCCATCTGTAGCTAAGCCAAGTCTAATGTTTCTCGGCTCAGCAACAAACTCTTTGTGTTTCAGATTGAAGTTTGTCCAGTCACTACCATGAGATGGATGGCTCATTACATTCAGATCTCTGTGCTCCTAGTTCCTAGAATGCCACAGTACATCCTGTCTTGTTTGAGCATCATGAAACAACCTCTGCAATCTTGGTATAATTGGAAAATGTCTCTGAACCTTATGAGGAATCCTCTTCACAGCATCGCCATCTTTCCATCTTGATGATTTGCATTTTGGGCATTCACTTAAGTTGGGATAATCCTTCCGGAACAGAACACAATTATTCTCGCAAACATGGATCATATCATATCCAATTCCAACCGCACAAAGGAAATTCTTCATTTTATTGTAGGTGTGTGGCAGCTACGACACAGCTGGGTAACAATCGCGGAAAGCAGCCATCATCGCATCGAATGATTTGTTGGTCATCCGCTGAGATGTCTTCACCTGAAGAAAGCTGACCATAGCTGAGAATACTGACAGCTTACAACTTGTGGTGACTGCCATGTTGCATTGCTCCAACATGCGGGCCGACCGTTTTTCTTGTACATGTGTAAGTTCTTGAAATGCGCGAGCATTTCGTAGCATTGTTTCAATCTTGGTCAAAATCACTGGCTCCGCCGCCACCTCCTCCTCTTCCACCTGAGCATCAGGCAGATCAAGATGGCGATCTGCTGCTTCCACATAGTCAGTGACATTGACGTTCACAGCTTCACCATGATGAACCCACCTAGTATATGTGACTGACATCCCATACAAGTGTAGATGATTTTGCATAGTTGACTGGGGTCTTGAAACTGAATTCATACAACTGCTACACAGGCAGCGCACATCTGCTTTTGGACCACTGTACTCATCTTTGATAAAGTTCATGAAGTTTTGAACCCCCTCGACATATGCAGGGGAGAATCGTCGAGCAGAAGTTATCCAAGTCCTGTCCATCTGTTAGACATACAAATTAGTTCTTCTACTAGATATTACAGGAAAAACATATATGTTTCATTATAAAGTCTAGAAAAAATACCTAGGTCGATGTCTAAACCTATGGCAAGATATTTGGACAAGCAGATCTAAGTAATGAAATATATGTAAAGCTAATTCAGCAAACAGATTGACTGCTAAATTATGGCAGGCTATTTCAGCAATCAATGAGGCCGAGCACACAGCCATCGAAGGCCATCTCGGCAACAAAGATTGAGTGTAAAACGGTGTCTAGCTATTTCACCTAATAGATTGGCTACTAGACCATGGCAATCTACTTCAAAATACATACATGGTCCTAAAATATGGCAGGATATTTTAG
The DNA here is from genome assembly GCA_039707655.1 of Elymus sibiricus. Classification (NCBI taxonomy): domain Eukaryota; kingdom Viridiplantae; phylum Streptophyta; class Magnoliopsida; order Poales; family Poaceae; genus Elymus; species Elymus sibiricus. The sequence continues at coordinate 146,327,566 of CM077666.1, forward strand.
CAACTAATCAGGCGTGACATGCCATCTCAGCAAAGCAGATTGAGTGCAGAACAGGGCAAGGTAGCTTTTTAAGCAAAGCATATTGAGTGTAAACTATTTCGGTAAGAAGTGAGATTAACAGCGTCTATCAGCTAACATCCAGCGCTACTCCGACATGCACGGAGTCTCAGTCTAGAATGCGCGTACCGTGGGTGAAGCTGACCGCCATGCGTCTCCAAAAGCACGTCCCCAGCGGTGGCGGCGTGGCTGGAGGACAACAGTTTATGAGAGCGTACTGTGGGATCGAGAGGATCGCCGTGTGTCCCCTCGAAGAACCGCGGCGCTGAAGTATCAACACGGCGGGGAGGGCTAGTTTGGCGGAGAGAATGGAGTGGAGGGGGGCGGAGGGAGGGGGGTTTGGGGAATATTATTGGCAAGTTGGCCGAAGGGGAGTTGAATTTGGGATTTGGGGGGAATTTTCGCGCGATGGGCGGGGGAGTTTGGTGAATGGTCAGTTTCTCCAATTGCGGTCCCATGTGTTAGTGAAGAGGCAAGCCGAAGCGCATTTCCTTTGGGTGAGCGGTGTGCAGGACCGACCGTGTGAGGGGTGCAATGTGACCACGACAGGCGTGCTGTAAGTGTACCGCCTTTTCCATTTGAACTTGTAGAGCGTAACACTTGGTTTTGGTGCTTCGCGCGATCCATCGATACAAATCCCGACTAAAACGGTGCGGGCGGGCCTTTTCCCGCGCGATATGCTGGGAGTTTGGCTTAGTTGGTTTGACAGACAAAGCGAGAGAAAGACGTGAAATGCGTGAATGTGTAGTGGACGTACTTTTGGAGGGCCTAAGAGAAATTGTGTATGTAAACCCTCTGTATTTATTTACTTCGCATATTAGCTTTGTCTCGGGTCAAACTTTCTAAACTTTGACCAAGTTTATACATACAAAAACAATGACAACCACAATACCAAGTAAATATGATTAGAATCATTATTCAATATATTTTCATACAACATATCTTTTTATTGTGAAAGTTAATATAACCGGATAAGGTTCGTGCAAACACGACAGATTTTCATTACATTTTGAACTTTTAGGACAAAAAAGAAAAGAAATCCGACCCTAAACCTATCCTACGGCGACGGCGTACGTCCACTTTCCTCTGTATTCCGCATCGGCGACCACGTCCTCCATCTGCAGTCTCCATGAATGGCGGCGGGGTTCAAGACCCGTGAAGTAAAGGTGCGGTCTCCGGCGAGGAAGAGTAGAACACGGGAGACGGACCGGCCCACTTGGGACACCATGCCCTGCTGCCCCCCATGCCCTACTCATCCTTGGAGGAGTCCGCGACCTCGGCGGTGCCGGTGGACGTGAGGTCGATGATGGATGTGGACGGCCCATCACTGTTCACGTGCCATATGCGCCCCCGAACGTTGGACGGCGGCCCGTAGAACGCGCGGCTGGCGGAGGTCTTGTCCTCGGCCGTCGGCGCGACCAGCGCTTGTGCGGCCGCGTCCACGTCCAGCTACGCCGGCATTGCGTTGCGAGCGGCGGGTTGAGCAAGGGCGGAGACCTCGAGCTTCATCTCCGAAGACAAGCTCTCCCGCAGAGCATTCCCACCCGCGATCATGGTGGATGTGGTGCCAGGGAGGAGCATGTGCTCTAGTGTGGAGTTTAGCTGTGTGTTGCCGCCTTTAAGTAGAGCATACCGGTGAGGCCATGCGTCTGGGTGCGTCAATGAGTCACCGGGGTTTGTACCTCGGGCGGCGAGCCTGCTTAATGGCGGCATGTGGATGGACGGCATGAATGCGGGCAGCTGGTGCCGAGGGGGGGGGGGGAACACACGCGAGCGAGGGATGAGGGTTTTTTGTGGGCCAGGGTAGTCAGCTGCGGGCGTGGCAACGTCGCAGATGCCCTTTGCTCACATGTGATCCCATATGTCAGTGACAAAGCAAGACGACCCTCGTTCCCTTAGGTCAGAAGCATGCCGGACCGACCGTCTGGGGGTGCGACGTGAACGCGACAGGGGTGCTGTCAGTGCACCGCCTTTTCATTTTGAACTTGTAAACTGTAACACTTGTAGAGCGTAAGACCGAAATCATATAGTATGAAGTTGGCACCTCACCTATATCCAGCCTAGTAGCCCACGTGTACAATAGTTATTCATACTAGCATATGTACCAGTATAATTAGTGTACCGCCCTTTCCTTTTCAACTCGTGAAACGTAACGCTTGATTAAGTAGCCGGACAATTTGTGTTGCCTGTTTTTGTATGTATTTGAGGTGTGCTGATTGAGGTGTCCGGCTGTTTGAAGGAATAATTGAGGTGTGCCCGGTCTGTGCTCGCATTTAGGTGTCCAACTTACGATGTTCCGGCTGTAGTAACTATACTATGTAAGTTGCTTGGAAAAATAGTTACCTAGGTCGGTTTTGTGAGCCGTCCACTACGTGTCGCTCCCCATCTTAGTAGTGACAAACCCCTTCGGTTCATGACCCGACACACCTTGACGAGATCGATAGATGTGGAGAGATCGAGTGTGTGTTGTGCAAATCAAGGTTTTGGTGTGTGTCTATGATAGAAATGATCATGTGAGGTGGAGAGTGGGGGTGTTTGTGTGTACGCTAGTCGGTCATGTACCATCTAGCTGTAGATCGATTGAAAGAGGACTAGGGTGGGTCCGGAGATCGATCGATCGACTGATGTACATAGGGGTGTAGAGAAAGATGAATGTATGCTTAAAAAAAGATAGATGAATGGCTTGGTTACAATTAATGCATGGTAGAGTGACCTAGGCGTGTGTCGAAGAGTGACCTAATGAGTGAGATACAAGCCCGATACCTCAAGAGGTCGATCATGTGTGACATGCACAAAGAGGAAGAGAGGTGCTATGCGTGTGTGTGCGAGAGAGAGAGAGACCCTGAGATGAAACCGAGAGAGATCGAGTGGGTGTGCAATACAGAGAGAGCGTGCATCAAAGAAAAAAAAACATGACAACACTCTATGTTGGGTGTGTGAGACACGTTATGCATAAGAAGACACTTGGTACTTGAATCCAACCTAAAAAAAGTTTCAAATATTAGAATTCAACCTAAAGTGGATTCAAATATTCAACCTAAAGTAGAAATCATTTGCAAATCCTCGTCTCTCTCTTCTAGTGTGTTTTTTTTACATCAGTCGTCTCTCTCTTCTAAATTCAGCTGATGCGGGTGGGGGAGGGGGAGATGGAGGGGGAAAGTTTGCCTACCGTCGGTTTGCTCTCAACTGTGGTCCCGCAAGCGAGCGAAAACGCAAGACGAAGCGCGTTCCATTCGGTGAGTGATGTGCCGGACCGACCGTGTCGGGGTGCAACGCGAACGCGACAAGTGTGATGTACACCGTCAGTTCCTTTTGAACTTCCATACTTCTTTTTTTGGAGGGAATGAACTTCTATACTTCAAGTACTCCTATTGCGTACGTAACACTTGGTTTTGCTGCTTCGAGCAATCCATTGATACATACGGGAATGGCTAATGTGCGCGCGCACGCCGGAGCGCACGATTTTCGACCGGCTGGGCTTGTCCTAATTAAGTAAGTTCATCAGGGTGTATTATTGATAATTAAGGAAAGGGCGGGCCCCACCCAAGTTAAAATCAGGGGGGCGATTAATTGGGGATGGAAAGGTCCATGCGCATTCACCAGGCGAGGATTAAATGGAAAGTAGAGTGGGCCAACGTGCATGCAACCATGTGCTGCTTGTATCGTCAAAGGAGGAGGTGGGGCCACTGTAAATACATGGAAACGACTGCAGTTATTAATTCGGAAAGAAACAGATTTGGTCGAAAGTTGATTGAGGTTGCGAGAAGGGGATCCGCGCATTGGCACGTGCGATCGCGGAAGAGTCTTTTCGCCTATAGCATCCCAAAAAAAACAAATCCCACTGACCGAACGGTGGGGAGGTCCGGACGTCTACGACGTCAAACTCCGAAACTTTGGTCCCATCCCACCCCACAACTCTCCAGGCTTCAGCCGTCCGGCTTTGCAAACTCCGCACAGTCAAAACCGATTGACCGGTCGTCACCGGTACCACTATTCACACCGGAACCTTCGCTGCTCGGCCTACGCCAGCTACTTGCCGGCCGGTCACCACTACCCCAAAACCCCACCTCCCAGCCCATTCTCCCACCTTTCGATCCCCTAGCCCGCATCAGCCATCCCCTAGTTCGCCGGATAGCCATGGAGCGCAGCAAGATCACGTAATACAAGATGTTGACGCCGAAGCGCCGCGCAGAAATCGCGGCGGCGGTAGGCACCACAGACCTCCGTTCCCAAGCTCGCTTTGTGGCGGGTCAATCCCCGAGTCCTCTGGAGCCGAGCTCCAAGGAGGAACGCGATCCAATGTTCATGGCGGAGGTCGCTGCGCAGAAGGCCCCCACGGCGAAGGAGACGATGGACGTCGACTTCGTGCCGGCGTCCGGGTCCCCCATGGTGCAGGCGGACCAGCGGTTCAACCTGGTGATCCTAAAGAAGCACCGGGTGGCGGAGGCTCAACTTGATGGGGAGCACGCAGATGCCGCTGCCATCGAGGCCCTCCTGCAGGCGGAACCGAATGTCGTGGTCATGAACTGGGCGGCGGAGGCTCAACTCGACGCGGAGCGCGCGGATGCCGCTGCCATCGAGGCCCTCTTGCAGGCGGAATTAGATGTCGTGGTCGTGAACCGGGCGGTGGAGGCTCAACTCGACTTGGAGCGCGCGGATGCCGTGGATGTGAACCGGGTGGCGAAGGCTCAACTCGACGCGGAGCGTGTGGTTGCCGCTGACATCGAGGCCCTCCTGCAGGCGGAACCGGATGTCGTGGTCGTGAACCGGGCGGTGGAGGCTCAACTCGATGCGGAGCGCGTGGATGCCGCTACCATCGAGGCCCTCCTGCAGGCAGAACCGGATGTCATGGACTTGAACTGGGCGGTGGAGTCTCAACTCAATCGGAGCGCGCGGATGCCGCTACCATTGAGGCCCTCCTGCAGGCGGAACCGAATGTCGTGGATGTGAACCGGGCGGTGCTCGCATCCGTGCAGAGCGCCATCACGCTCCGCATGAACGAGTAGCTGGAGGCCGAGGACAACCACGCCGCAAAACGCTTAGGCGCAATGCATTAAATTCCATCCTCGTCCCCCTCACTACCTCATTCATCAGCGAGCGAAAAGTTTCTTTCTCAAAAAAAGTGAGCGAAATTTTTGGCCGAACCACGCGCATGGAGGAAATGGCGACGGTGGGGTGGGCTAGTTTGGCCCATGGTCGGATTGCTGACATGCGTTCCCACATGCCAGTGAAATGCCAAGCCGGTTGGCGTTGAGCGGCGGGGTAGATCGACCGTGTACTGGTCTGATGCGAACGCGACAGGCGTGCTATGAGTGTTCCTTTTCCTCGTTTTAAACTTGTGAAGATAACCCCCTCAAAAAAAATTGTGAAGATAACACTTGGTTCTTTGCCTTCGCGCGATACATCGATGGAAATCCCGATTATAATGACGCAGAATTTTCTACTAAATCCCGTAAAAAGGCGTCCTCTTCGCCCCTCCGGCTGCAATCATCGCGCTAATCATACTTTCTATTTGACTTCTGTCGGCCCAGTGGGGACCAGGGTACCACGACCCGTCTGCTTCTGGCCCAGAGGACCGCGCTACGCGGCCGGCCCATGGGAGTGGCCCTGCCACGGCTGCTCCGTAGGAAGTCGCCTCACGAGGGGTGAGCCTCGCGAGGCCCCTCCCTGCCAGGCCAGGCCCTGCCGGGGCCGCCAAGCACCAGGTTCCCTCACGAGGCTCCCCTCGCGAGGCCTTCTCACAAGGCAAGTCGTACAGCGCAGCCGCAGTCCTCCGCGCCCCGCACATGGGTGACGTCCCGCTATCAGGATAAGGACAGCGGGGCGCGACCAAGCCCAGCTTCCATTCTGGTGATAAGGGAGCAGCGGCATCTGCCTCCCCCAAGGCAAGTCCCAAAGGCTTTCCTCTTTGGTGATAGAAGATCAGGACAGATCGGCGCGCCAGGACAGAGGTCATCGCCAAGCCCACCGGCGCGTCACAAGGAGCTACTTTAGCAGGTGAAGACCGCCTTTAGTCAGGATAAGCCTGCGCTCTTGTCCCCTTTTTGAATTGCCGCCCTGTGGCAACCCTTTCCCGCACATATTTTCGGGGAAGAGGACCAAGGCACTACAAAAGGGGCAGGGCTGCTTCCATGTAAGGGGATCGATTCATTCTCCCCCACACCTCGTGTACTTGGTGCCACAAGCTCTCCATCACAGAGGCAATCCAACACGGGCAGGAGTAGGGTATTACACCGCGGTGGCCCGAACCTGGGTAGCTCGCGCGTCCCATTCGCGTTTGGCGAGAGCAGCAAGCTCGTCGTGTCCCCGCCGTAGTCACCGTCGAGTCGTAGGTTGCCAAGCAAAGTCCCCTAGAGTTCGAATCCTAAGTTCTTGGAGAAGTTTCTTGGACACAGATCCTAGATTCCGACATTTGGCGCGCCAGGTAGGGGGACTTGCCATCTTTGCGCCTTCGATCTCGACATCAGCATCGACATGGATGCCGCCGCGCTCGCCGGGAACGCGCCGCGCGCCGCGCCACCGTCAGGGTCCCCGCAGCGCCCGCCGCCCGCGGTGCCCTTGGACGGCGCCCTCGAGCCGCTACCGAGCCTGTTGGGGAGCGGGTGGCCTCCTCTGCCCACTCGTCGGTGAACGAGTAGGCGTGCGACCCCTCCGTCACCTCCTCCTCGCTCGCGCATCGCGATCCGCCCGCTCCGCGTGCCGCGCTGCTCATGGCGCAGGAGCTACTGCGCTACTGCCCCACCGAGGACGCCTACGACGCCTGGCTGGGGCGCATCACCGAGCTCGTCGACGCCGCGCGCGATGGCCAGGCGCCCTCCCACTCCCCGCCTGCTCCGTCGTCCTGCGCCGACCAGGCTGGGCGCGGCGCTCCTGCTCCTCCTTCGGACTGCGATGTGGCCGAGCGCCGCCCCGCCGCGCGCGCCCCGGAGCCGTCTCGTGGCTCGCTCGCGATAGGCGGCGACGGCGACAGCTGCCAGATCGTCAACAGCGCGCCCCAGGACGCGCTCATGGGCCTCGAGAGGGCGCACGACCGCCAGGACCGCGTCCTCCACGACGTCGCCATGGCTAGCCGCCAGAACCGCGCAGCCCTCAACGGTGGAGCCGTCACCAACGGGGGCTACCTGGCCCTCGCCCCCGAGCTGCGCCGCATGGTGTGGCCCGACAAGTTCAAGCCAGAGCTCCCTCAGCGCTACGACGACAGCGCCAACCCCACGGAGTTCCTCCTGCTCTACACCATCAGCATCCAGGCGGCGAGGGGGGACGATCGGGTCATGGCGAACTGGTTCCCCATGGCCCTCAAGTACACTGCGCGCTCGTGGCTCATGAACCTCCCCGAGGCATCCATCTCTTCGTGGGAGGACCTGTGCAAGCAGTTCGTCGCCAACTTCAAGGGCACGAGCGACCGCGCCCTCACGATCAATGACCTGCAGAACGTGCGTCAGCGCCCTGGCGAGCCCCTTCGTAAGTTCATCCAACGCTTCAGCCAGGTGCGGCACAAGATCCCAAAGGCCTCCGACGCCGCGATCGTTTCCGCCTTCACCAGTGGCATCATGGACGTGAAGATGCGCGAGAAGCTCACAGTCAGAGACGAGCTAGACTCCGCGGCAGAGCTGTTCGTCCTCGCCGACCGCTGCGCCAAGGCCGAGGAGGGATGCCTCTTCCTCCACAACGACGCTGATGATGAGCCTGACGCGGCGAAGCCCAAGGCCAAGGACACCAAGCGCAAGGGCCCAGCCGTGCTCGCGGCGGAGCCGGACTGCAAGCGTGGCCACGACCGCGGCAAGGCCAAGAAGGATGCCCGCCCTTTCTGCGCCTACCACAACATGAACTCCCACAACACAGAAGACTGCCACGAGCTCAAGCTGCTTCGCGAGGGCCGCACCGAACGCCGCAAGGAGCGCGGCAAGGGCCGCGGTGGCGGCAGCGGAAGTGGCCGCTGGGGCGACAACCACAACAACGGCGCTGGCGATAGCAACCGTTAGGGCTGGCAGAACCAGCTGAGGCAGGCTGACCCTCCGGCCAACGCCGCCCCAATACGCGCCAACGACTCCCCTCCCGTTGACAACGCTGGGGGCTACCAGGAGCCCCGCAGGGTGGCCTGCCTCCTCGGCGGGGCCCAGGCCCCTCCATCCAACTGCCACTTCAAGCAGTTCTCTTGGGAGTAGAACGCGGTCCTCCCATCGCTCGATTCCACCGGTCGCCTCAAGTGGTCCGAGTTCCTCATCGCCTTCGACGCCAGCGACCACCCCAAGTCCACGAAGGGCGTGGGCGCCGTTCCCCTGGTGTGCACTCCCACCATCAGCAACGTCGCCGTCACCAAGACCCTCGTCGATGGAGGCGCCGGCCTCAACGTGATCTCCATCGAGACCTTCGAGACGCTCCAAGTGCCCTACGAGCGCCTGATGCCCACCAGGCCCTTCTCGGGCGTCACCGACAGCTCCACAGTCCCCCTGGGGCAGGTGCTCCTCCCCGTCACCTTCGGCACCCGCAAGAACTACCGTACGGAGTTCATCGTCTTCGATGTGGCTCACATCGGCCTGCCTTACAACGCCATCTTGGGCTACCCGGCGCTCACCAAGTTCATGGCCGCAACCCACCATGCCTACGGCCTCGTCAAGATGCCCGGCAGCTACGGTACCCTCACCGTCCGCTGTGACGAGAAGGATGCACTGCAAACCCTCGAGCACGCCTAGAACACTGGCTCCGTCGCATACCCGGCCGATGAGGACGCGTCTGGGCCTGCCGAGGAAGCGCCCGCGAAGAAGAAGCCCCTGCTCCCTCATGAGCGGGTCGAGTCCAAGAAGGCGTCACTGGATGGGGGCGAAGCAGGCCCCTCCCTCGCCGTTGGCGGCGGGCCCTCCCCCAAATAGGAAGGCGTGCTCGTCACCTTCCTCTGGGCGTGCCCTGATGCGTTGGCTTGGACGGCATCAGGCGCGCCCAGCCTGACGAGGGAGGTGATCGAGCACCACTCCACCGCATGCCAGAGCGCGCGGCCCGTCAAGCGTGAGGAATATCGTCAAGCGCCCAAGAAGCAGGAAGTCGTCACCCAAGAAGTCGACAAGCCCAGGATGCTAGAATCGCACGAGAAGCCCCACACCCCAGGAGGATCGCCAGCCTCACCCCCGTCGCCAGGCCGTGCGATAGCGTGCGCATGTGCGTGGACTTCATCGCCCTCAACCAGGCTTGCCCCGCAGGCCCCTTCCCTCCTCCGCGCATCGCCGCAGGCTCGCCCTGGCTCATGTGTATGCCGTTCGGCCTGGAGGGTGCCGCAACCACCATCGCGAGGCTGATGCGCATGAGCCAGGAGCCCCACATCGCAAGGAATATGGAGGTGGTTAACACTCGCCCACCGGCCCGCCGCGGCCCCACTCATGACGGAGGCGGGTGTTCCGGTACCAAACACATGGAACGCCCGCCATCATCGTAAGTTCTATCCGTGCCCCACGGATACGAGCGACATGGAGCTGTACACGCTCCGGGGCTCTCTCTACCCACGCTGCCTTCGGCACGTGAGCGCTCCTTCCCACTCTCGTGGAAGCCCCATGCTCAGCGCTAGCGGATGCCCCATGCTCCGCGCTGGCGGCCTACTTGAGGGCCCCTCGGTCGTCACATCCTCAAGCTGACCCGTGTCGAACACGGCAGCATGTATCTTTCTGTTATGTAATGAACTTACTTCATGCATCAGTAAAGCTTATTTCCTTCAAAACCCAATGTGCTTGCCGCTGCAGGGCGCGTGCTCATGGTCTCGCCCGTGCCTATCACACGAGCGGGGGCTGGGCACGGTGTCTGTGCTCGGGTCAGTCCCAGCAGCACTGAAAAACCCAAGCAACTGAGCTCTGGCTCGCGGGCCTGCTCCCGTGCATGTCACCTCACCAGGTCCTTGGTTCTCTTGTCTCCTCGCGTAACACCCATAGGCGACCTCGCGAGCGCGCCCTGCTGGACTATTCACAAAAACTTGACATTTTCCTGTTGCAGGATACGAAGGCCTCAGGACCCCCCCCCCCTCGGGAGGCACCGCGAGCGGGTCCTACGGATGGAGGGCCTCACGAGGGACTACGCCTCACAAGCCGTGCTCTGCGAAGGACTCACCTCAAGCCGCACGCCTCGAAGGAGCTAAGTCTAAAGCACCCCTCGGGTCTTCTTCCCTCTCGCTTCTCTCTCGCGGCATCCTGATTTCCTTGGCACGAGCCCCCTACGCGTCAAGGGGGAGACCCTGAGCATCGTGCCTCAGGGGCTCCTATCAGCCCTAAGAGCCCTACACCCTCTGGCCTTGCCGAGCGCATGCTTCGGGCATACCAGCGACGGCTGTAGCTTGCCTCGGGGGCTAGCTCCTAGCGACGCAGGGCACGAAGGCAATGTGAAAAGGGAATAAAGACCTCGGGAGGAAAGCGAAAACACATGAATCATTAAGTGCATACAGCAAAAGTACCATGCAAACGTTTTCACGCCCCCGCGGGGCCACGTCTATCCTATTACAGCAATAGGTCAAGGGGAATTCAGGCACGTGAGGCGCCGCCGTCGCCGCTCCCACCGCTGTCGCGAGGGGGCTCGCCGCTGCCCCCGCTAACTTCAGGCTCGAAGGCGTACAGCCCGACGAAGCCGGCCACGCGCTCCCTCACAACCTCCTTGAGGGGTTCACGGAGCTCCGCCAGGACAGTGGTCACCACCCGCCCGAAGTCGAAGCGATCGTCGAGGCGGAGGAGGTTGCTGAAGAGTCGCGTCGTCGCCTGGGTCAGCAGGTCGCGGCACGCTTCCTCGACGGTGGCATTCGTGTCCAGCAGCTGCTTCTTGAGGTCGTCAACCTCGGCTTGGAGCTCGTCCCGCTTGGCCGTGAGGCTCCTCTGCTCGTCGAGAGCGGCCTGGGCAGCTGCCAGCTGGCGCTCCCGTTCTGCCTCCTGCGCAGATGCAGATGCCACGAGCTCGCCTTCCCGGGTCTTGGCGTTCGCCTCGCGGGTAGCGACCGCCTCCTGGGACCTAAGGATCTCCTCCTCGCGCTTCGGGAGCTCAGCTTCGCGGGACGCGAGCCGGCCCTCGAGGGCCGCCGCGGCCTCCTCCCGCGCCTTAAGCCGGTGCTCGCGTGAGGCAGCTTGCTCCTGGAGCGTCTTCTCGTAAGCGTCCGCCTCCTCCCGATGCCGCTTGTCCTCCTGGGCATCTTCGAGGGCCTTCGCGAGGGACTCCTGGGCCTCTTTGGCGAGCTGCTCGCGCTGCGCCTGCGCCTCCTCGTCCCGCCGGCGGTCGAGCTTCGCCGCCTCACGAAGCTGGCTCCACTCCTCCGCCAGCCTCCGCCGCTCCTCCGCGCAGAGCTCCGCCTCCTTCCCGAGCTCGCCTTCGAGGGCCTCCAGAGCCGCCTTGACGCCATTGACGGCCCCGCTCCAGGGCGCGGTGCCGCCCTCCCGTAGCACCAAGGCGCGGCTCGCCTGGACCTCCTCATCGCCTGCTGGCGTCGGCAGGCGGGAGGGAACAACCTCGAGCCCCTCCGGCTGCCCCGCGCTGTCGCCCCTGGCAAGGGTTGCGCTCGCCGTCTGGCGTGGGGGGCTCGGGATGGCCACTTCCGGCACCAGCGGCGTCGCCCCGTGCTCGGGTCTGGAGGTGGCTCCCAGGGGACTGCGGTGGCCCCCGCCGTGGCAGGCGCGGTGCGCTGGAGAGGGGCCGCTGCTCCACCCTCCTTCCCCGCCATCTCGACACCGGTGAAGGGAGCCGCCTCGGGAGGCGCCCGTGCGGTCTCCACGCCACCCCCCGATCTCGCCGCCAGGGGCGTCGGCGCGGCAGGCGAGGCGGTGTTCAGAGGAGGGGAGGGCCCTTTGACCTCGGCCTTTCTCTTCTTGGTCTTCTCCTCCTCCTCCTCCTCGGCGGCCGGCTTGGAGCTCCTGCACAGGCAACAGCTCATCAGGACTGCACCAGCCAGGAAGCAGGGATCGATAGGGAGGGGCGGAGGAACTTACTCGTCCTTGGGGTAAAAGCGCCTCCTCTTCCGCTCCCTGATGGCGCTGCTGCTGCTGCCCCCATCGCGTAGGGCGCCTGGGTGGCCGCTCGAGGGCGCGGTGCGATTCTCGTCGGGGTCGGCAGCCACGGTGGTCCCTTCCTCCCGCTCCTCGAGGGGCTCGTCGCTCTCCGCGGCATCACCTCCTCCCTCCCTCTCCGGCATGGGCCTGGCCGACACGACGCGAAATGTGCCCCCGTCGTTGCCCTCGTCCTCGCCCAGCCGAAGCCGACGACGCGCCGGCGGGGACGGAGGGAGTGGCGGAGACGACTCCTCGCTGCTCCCCTGCCCGGAGTCGGAGGCCTCGTGGTCGCCGAAGGAGGACCCTGTCTCCGAAGAATCCTCAAGAAGCTCCTCCGGCTCCTCGAGGTCTGTCCGAATCGGCCCCCACTGGTCGAACTGGGGAATCGCCACGACCAGCTCAGCCTTGTTGGACCAGCGGTGCACCGGGCACGCATCGTAAGGCACATCCTCTGCCTCCCCTGGAAATAAAACTTCCCAAGAATCGGTCACGGCTTCGGCCAAGAGGGGCTCCCGTGCCAGCCTGATCCGGTCCCCAGGTCCGGTAATGTGCCACACCGGGTGCGAGCGCTTCTGCAGGGGTGCGATGCGGCGGTGGAGGAACTCCTTGGCGATCATGCCCGCCATAAGCCCAGCCCTGCGCAGCTCCGCCAGCCTCGTCAGGATCGGCCTCAGGGCGGCGCCGCCAAGCTTCTTATGCTCCCAGCGGGGGATCTTCTTAGCCGGCTTGGTAGGGACCGCCAGGAGAGGACTGGTCCGCTGGGCATGAACATAAACCCAGCGCGACCGGAAGTTCTCCACCTTCTTCGAGATCTTCATGTCGATGAAAACCTTGCCCATCTCGTCGTCGATACGGAAGGAGGCACCTCCAGAGTGGTGGTTCCCCGAGGAAAAGACCCGTAGGCTATAGAAGGTCCGTAAGAGCGCCACGGACGGCATCACTCCCAGGAAGGCCTCGCAGAGGTACGCGAAGAGAGCAAGGATGAGGACGGAGTTGGGATGAAGGTAGAGAAGGCAAATCTCATAATGCTCAAGGACGGCGTAGTGGAAGTCAGAGAAGGGCCGCACCAGCCCGGCGAAGAGCGAGTGGAAGAAGATGGGGATTACCGTGGGGCCGAGGTCGCGCCGTGGGACCGAGCCCGACCAGATCTGGGTGGCGCCTCCCTCGAAGTGCGCCAAGGCCAACAGGGGGCGGGCCCTGGCCAGCCCGTTCGCGTTGATGGTGGCCGGCAGCAAGGCCGGACCAAGCTCCGCCGCCGGGGAGCTCTTGCTAGAGGAGGCCTCGACGGCCGCGGGTTTCTTGCCTGGGGCCATGGCGGCAGAGAGATTGGGAGTTGGAGGAGGAGTAATAGGGAAGCTGCTCGTGCAAGACGAAGGTCAAGATGGGGATGAGGAGTAATGACGCGCCTGCGCCCCGAGCGCGCAGGCTTTATCGCCAAGACGGCGGTTACCGAGGTGTCGTGGGGAGTGGGGGAGACCCTCCCCGTGAAAGCCGCCACGCGTCGCCTCTAGGCCCGGCAGCTCAGTGGCCCCCGCGGTGTTTCGTCCCTATGGGCGGAACGTGCGCGCCGTGGGCTCGGGGGCTACTGTCGGCCCAGTGGGGACCAGGGTACCACGACCCGTCTGCTTCTGGCCTAGAGGACCGCCCTAGGCGGCCGGCCCATGTGAGTGGCCCTGCCGCGGCTTCTCCGGAAGAAGTCGCCTCGTGAGGTGCGAGCCTTGCGAGGCCCCTCCCCGCTAGGCCAAGCCCCAGGTTCCCTCGCAAGGCCTTCTCACAAGGCAAGTCGTACAGGGCCAGCCGCAGTCCTCGGCGCCCCGCACATGGGTGACGTCCCGCTGTCAGGATAAGGACAGCGGGTCGCGACCAAGCCCAGCTTCCATTCTGGTGATAAGGGAGCAGCGGCGTCTGCCTCCCCCAAGGCAAGTCCCAAAGGCTTTCCTCTTTGGTGATAGAAGATCAGGACGGATCGGCGCGCCAGGACGGAGGTCATCGCCAAGCCCACCGGCGCGTCGCAAGGAGCTACTTTAGTAGGCGAAGACCGCCTTTAGTCAGGATAAGCCTGCGCTCTTGTCCCCCTTTTGAATTGCCGCCCTGTGGCAACCCTTTCCCGCTCATATTTTCGCGGAAGAGGACCAAGGCACTATAAAAGGGGCAAGGCTGCTTCCATGTAAGGGGATCGATTCATTCTCCCCCACACCTCGTGTACTTGGTGCCACAAGCTCTCCAACACAGAGGCAATCCAACACGGGCAGGAGTAGGGTATTACACCGCACGGTGGCCCGAACCTGGGTAGCTCGTGCGTCCCCTTCATGTCCGGTGAGAGCAGCGAGCCCGTCGTGTCCCCGCCGTAGTCACCGTCGAGTCGTAGGTTGCCAAGCAAAGTCCCCCAGAGTTTGAATCCTAAGTTCTTGGAGAAGTTTCTTGGACGCAGATCCTACATTCCGACAACTTCCTTCGCCATTACGGTGGCGTCGACGATATCGCGATTGCTGTGGCTTTGGCGAAGTGCGTTCGACGGAGCGCACCATTGAGGCAGATGACGGTCATGTCATTCGGAAGTGCCGCCTGGAAGCCGAGACAACTGCCTTCTTTGCATCCAGGAAGTCTATAGGAGACAACAACTATCGTGTCACCATGACCGTTGGATGTGACGTGACCACGTTGTTCGAGCTCGAGCTGCCGCAAGGGGACTCAAATGTGACCGTGTACCCTTACACGGGCACCGGTTTACTGTCGGAAAGGCTCTTCCGCGTCGGGGACCCGTCCAGCCTGTGCAACCAACGAAAATGCCGGCGTGCGGTTTGGGGCTGGCTCTCCTCATCGATCTATGTCCCAATGAAATAGAGTGGGAGACGGTCGTCCCCGACGGCATTGTGAGGAAGATAGTCCAGGAGGCGAATCGTCGGCGGTTGCATCAATGAGGAGAGTGTGACTTCAGCTTCGACATGAATGTGGACCAGCGTCATGTCGTTACCCTGCCGGCGCTACATTTGAGGAGAAGCTTCTTGGCGAGGAAGGTGCTGGGACGTGCCCGGCATGTCTCGCACACACCATCAAACAAGTAGTACAGTAGTACCGCTTATCTAGGCTTTCGCCGACCTATTAATGCACATACGAGAATTTTTAAATCATATAATTCTCTATGTACCACTACTACAGGCGACCGCTAACGCGACACATGAATCAGAGACCCCGCGACCAAACTGTGTGTGATGCATGAATCGCAAACGGTGTCGTAAAAACACCATCCCAAATAAGAGACACGTGTGCGATACGTGGCATACAGTTGATCCATACGAACTGTTTGCGATAAGCCAGAACAACAAACACGGTCAGCCAGTTCGTGCTGTGTGCGATATGCGGCATACAGTTCACTCGGATGAACTGTTTGTGATTACCCAACACAACAGAAATGGGCAGCCAGTTCATGGTGTGTGCGATACATGACATACAGTTGACTCAGATGAACTGTTTGTGATTACCCAACACAACAGAAACGGTCAGGCAGATCAAGGTGTGTGCGATATACAGCATGCGGTTCATTCGGATGAACTATTTGCGATTACCCAACACAACAAAAATGGTTCAACTTAAAAAGATGTGTGTGATACGTGGCAAACAGGTCAGTAATCAGAACTGTTGTCAGCGATTGATGAAATCATCACCAACGGGTTCGCTAGTTTAATCCGTGTGCAATGTGATTTGCTCAGTCTGCAGTCTGCACAACATCTACGCTCTCTGTCTACAGAACAACAACATATATACTTATAAGGACATGATTGCATAACCAAATTAAACATCCAATTACATAACTTACTACACACATAACATTTGCACACACCAAAGTAAACAACTACATGCATAATAATCTAGGATAAACGATCATATCTAATCATCATCTACTTCTTCTTGTGACGCTTGCCGCTGTTGCTCTGCTGGTGGCTCGATCCCTGGTCGTCTACAGGAAGGAGGCACTCCCTCATGTCGACGATCTGCCTATGCATCTCGTAGCATGTGTACACGCTCTTGGCTGCAAACTTGAGGTGAGGTTCATCTAGTCTCCGCACCCAGGCACCGTGCCAGGATCCAGGATTTCTCCTGGAACCTTCCTTCATGTTTTCGTAGTAGGGGTCGATGATAGCGGCGGCGAGTTCAACCAGGGAGTCCATCTTCGTGCTGCCCCAGACCCTGTAGTGGCCACGGATGTCAAGAAGCTTCGGGCAGGCCAAGCCCGAAATCTTGAGTGCTTTTACATCATTGATGGTGTCCACTATAGCGAACTTGTAGTCGGGGCTCTTGACAAACCTTGTGAAACGCTCGCAAGCACTTGTGTCCAGGTAGTAGTGGTAGACGAGGACATGATGGCCCACACACAACTGGGCGACGGCAACCGCCTGATCAACCCCAGGACGACCGCCGGTGTACTGGAGGTCGAAGCCGACCACTTTGTACTTGTCGTCCTTAGCAAGCAACTGCTCCATGGTGTTGATGGAGTCCTCCACCACGGCCGAGTCGATGGTGTACACCACCGAGAGGTCCTTCCCCCTCACGTGGGTGTCCACACGATGCTTGCCGAACTCCATTGGAGCGCCGCTGGATATCCTCTCTCTATGTGTCGTCGGGGGTGCACTTGTTATGTTGTGGGGCGCGATCGAAAGGTTGAAGAGACTAAGGTTATAATGGCCGTGGGAATAAAAGGGGAGGCCGAACAGCCTGGAGTATCGGCGCGCGCGGATGGCTGTTGTTGCAGCGCGTAACTGCATCATGCTGCACATATTAACTGCATCGTGGCGACGCGCGCGGACGCAACTGCATGCATATGGCGCCCAAAACGTGATCGTGCACTGGCCCCAACCGCTGAAAGAGCGCGCGCAGAGGGACACGAGCAGAGCGCACCGTGGCCGCCTCAACGTCGAGCAGAGCGCGTGAAGGGACGCGAGCATAGAGCGCCGCGGCCGCCTAAACGGCGAGCAACCACCTACGTATAGCAGTTCTGGTCAACCGTCTGGCACACGTGGGAGGCGAGACGGCCCATCCGTCGGACACGCTGACACACTAATCAAACCTAAACATGTTCACACCTATCAAATTACCACACAATGAGTAAATGCAAATCTGCTCACACCGATCAAACCTAAACGTGTTCCCACTTAGCACTGGGCTATAAAAACTAGTACCCACTCAAAAATTACTGCACATTCCTCTCCTCATCACCAAAAAAACAGGTCTTTCCTCTTAAGCCGTTCCTTGCGTCTGCCATGGCCGGTAGGAGGACTTCTAGGTCGACATATAATCAGGGAGCAAAGACCAAGGCTGCGGAAGCACTAGAGATGTCCCGCCGCAATGCGGCAGCCGCAGCAGAGATGTCATGTCGTGCCGTGGGGCCCTCGAACGAGCTCTCACGGGCAGGCGAGGGCTCTCACAAGCGCTCTTGCGGCGTCGGCGAACTCGATGATCTGGCGGGGCTGAAGTCCTTAGCCAGGGACAACGATATTCTTGCTGGCCTAATTAACCAGTAGGAGCTGCTCGCCGGCTTGGAGAAGCTGCTCGAGATTAGCGATGCCTCGGTTGATAAGGTGACCGGCCTCGTCGTGAAACTCATGGGTGACAATGTGAAGCTCCACGAGGAGCTCGACAAGCAGAAGGAGGAGGCCGCCGGCTGGAGGGAGCTGTATGAGAAGAGCGTTGCCTCGTGGATGACGCTGACAGCCACCGTCCATGAACTTGGGGATGACTTGAAGAAGCTCCACATCGAGCGTGAGCTGCAGGTGGAGGAATCCGTGGCTACTGTCAAGCAAAGTCATGAGAATGTGAAGAAGGAGCTGGAAGAACTCCTCACCAAGCGATCCATCGAGAAGTAGAGAGCAGCGACTTCCTTCTTCCTCTTTTTTTTTCTTCTTCTCTTGCCCCTGTTCTTTTGGGTGTTGCCGCATGTGGCATTTTAAATTGGAAATTATCCGGGATATGTAAGACAATTATTATCCATTGCCATTGTCAATTTGTCGTCGTATTATTTCGTTCATAACCTCATAGGTACATGTATACGAGTCAAAAACAGGCTAAAATTCACGTTCTCCACGAGGCACGAACAAAACAATGCTAGCTATCGTTGAGCGGGGCCATGGGATCACAAGCTAACACCTTCCGTCCAGGTGCATTAACCGCATGTTACACAGCGGCTCGACCGCCATTAATGGAGAAGTTGGGAGCAGGGCAGCGACTGGAGGTCAAAGAGCTCGCTTCCTGGTGAGCCTGCTCGGCCGCCATTAATGGAGAAGTTGGGAGCAAGGCGGCAGGTGGAGGTCAAAGAGCTCGCTTCCCGGTTCAAACAATACAACCATTTGCGATATTAACGTGTCATCTATTTGTTCCAAAATGCCTACGTTGGCTATTAATGTGTGCGCCTTGTCTCAAATTGGACAATTTTTTTACCACGGCATATATGTGCCATATAATGGCACTATGCCAAGTTTCATGAATTTCGGGTGAGTTTTGGAATTACGGGGATTTAAAAACCAAGATTCTCAATGTTTGAAGCCGAGCCAGGACGCCGAGATGTTTGTAATTCATTCCCATTTCTTGCATGGGACCTAAACATGCACCCAAGGACACATGTATGGTATTTGAATCCATTTTGGTGCACTAGAGCATGTGCTTGTAATTCAAATTTGAATTATGGGGATTAAATGCCTAGAAAACTCAATTAATGTATAAAAAGGCCAAACGAACCCTGAATAATTCCATATTTCAGTGCGAATCTCCTGTTGGTCTATGTTGCCTGTAGAAAAAAATACATGGCAAGAAGAGGCAGCGATGATTGTCGTTTCGCCCACAAGGGTGACACGTTCCCTATCGGAACCATGAGGCTTCTTGCTAAAAGCTCCGGTTTGTAAAAGGCTTGTACCAAAACTAGCCCCAAATTGGACAAAATTTTTACCACGGCATATATGTGACATGTCATGACACGATGCCAAGTTTCACGATTTTCGGGTGAGTTTTTGATTTACGGGGATTTAAAAACCGAGATTCTCAATGTTTGAGGCCGAGCCTGTACGCCGAGATGTTTGTAATTCATCCCCATTTCTTGCATGGGACCTAAACATACACCCAAGGACACATGTATGGTTTTTGAAGCCATTTTGGTGCACTGGAGCATGTGCTTGATGTTCAAATTTGAATTATGTGCCTAGAAAACTCAATTAATATATGTATAAAAAGGCCAAACGAACCCTAAATAATTCAATATCTTGGCGTGAATCTCCTGTTGGTCTATGTTTCCTGTAGAAGAAAAATACAAGGCGAGAAGAGGCAGCGATTGTCGTTTCGCCCACAGGGGTGACACGTTCCCTATCGGAACCACGAGGCTTCTTGTTAGAAGCTCCGGTTTGTAAAAGGCGTGTACCAAAACTTGCCCCAAATTGGAGAAATTTGTTTAGCATGGTATATATGTGCCATGTCATGACACGATGCCAAGTTTCATGAATTTCGGGTGAGTTTTGGATTTACCGGGATTTAAAAACCGATATTCTCAATGTTTGAGGCCGAGCCAGTACACCGAGATGTTTGTAATTCATACCCATTTCTTGCATGGGACCCAAACATGCACCCAAGGACACATGTATGGTTTTTGAAGCCATTTTGGTGCACTAGATCATGTGCTTGTACTTCAAAGTTGAATTATGGACATTAAAATGCCTAGAAAACTCAATTAATGTATAAAAAGGACAAACGAACCCTGAATAATTCCATATTTCAGCACAAATCTCCTATTGGTCTATGTTGCTCGTAGAAAAAAATACAAGGGGAGAAGAGGCAGCGATTGTCATTTTGCCCACAAGGGTGACACGTTCCCTATCGGAGGCTTCTTGCGAGAAGCTCCGGTTTGTAACAGTCTTGTACCAAAACTTGCCCCAAATTGTTCAGTTTTTTTACCATGGCATATATGTGCCATGTCATGACACCATGTAACGTTTCATGAATTTCAGGTGAGTTTTGGATTTATGGGGATTTAAAAACCAAGCTTCTCAATGTTTGAGGCCAAGCCAGGACACCGAGATGTTTGTAATTCATCCCCATTCCTTGCATGTGACCTAAACATGCACCCAAGGACACATATATGATTTTTCAACCCATTTTGGTGCACTGGAGCATGTATTTGTAGTTCAAATTTGAATTTTGCACATTAAATGCCTAGAAAACTCTATTATAATGTATAAAAAATGCCAAACGAACCCTGAATAATTTAAAGCTGTTCTGTTCAACCGTCTGGCACCCGTGGGTAAGCATTGCGCGCACGCGTCGTGCTAGCTCGCGCTTCCTTCTTTCCCAAGTTTTCCATATTAATGGTGTTATATATGCAAACACGCTACCGTTTCCCGCCACTCCCCCAATCGGTTTCCCGCCACTCCCCCCAAATCGGTTTCCCGCTGCTCCCCCATCGGTTTCCCGCTGCCGGTGTTAGTGGGCAAAGAGGGCTAGGCGGCGACACACCGGCCATACCGCAGTATACCATTCCAAGCTTGCCAATCAGGTGAAGCGCCACCGCCGTCATCAACCTCCTCGACGAGGAGAATGAGCCAGAGCAGGCCGAAGAGCCAGAACGGCCGTGCGCCGTCGAGCAAGAGAGGCAGCGTGCCGCCGAGCAAGAGCGGCAGCGCGCCGCCGAGCGTGAGCGGTATCATCGCGCCCCAGTGCTTGAGCAGGCCAATGTCTACACATGTGTTCGTCGCCGCCCATGGAGCAGATGGAGCAAGAGTGGCAAAGCGCTGCCGCGCAAGAGCGGGAGAACACCCCCGCGCATCAGGTGCGGTGTGCCGCACTATCTGAGCGGAGCCGTGTAAGCATCATGTTAACTCAACCACTCAAGAGGCCGTTTCCAGGGCCGGTAATCATCCCGATTCCCCGCCAAGAATGGGCAGATGCCGTCAGTGCCATAATTGCGCCAGATGATGTTCGCACTGCCAGAATCCGCCGCCACGACGCCAACGGGCTGTGCGATTGGCTCTTCGACCTCCTCGGCCCCCCAGGTGCCGCCAACGATGAAGCAGAGCAAAATACTCGTCGCGGCTTGGAATTGACCATTGCCGATGAAATATCCTGGGCGGAGATCGATATTGCGGTACAGTAGTTCCGCGAGCGTATCAGATGCGTGGACGAAGGCCTGTACCAATTCATGCTCAGCCGAGAGTTCCCGTAGATTTAGGCCCTGTTTGTATCGGTTTTAGCCCGGTTTTCCGCAATTAACTTGGCAACTATCTTGTTCTTAATTAATGAAAAGGCAAAGCTTTTTCTTCTTCAGGCTAGTGGTTTGAAGTAGTTAAAAAATAATGTAAGTTTGAATGGAAGTGGTCCGGTATGTAAAGATTGCACACAGTTTCTAAAAGCACAAACGTGTGTGATAGTAAGGAGTAGGTCCCACGCGGTGACCATTGGTAAACACCTTAAACGCGAGGTGTCAACTCTTATCAGCAAGGGGTAGCTTCCCTTCCGCTAGCCTAGTCGAATAGAATGCACAAGTTAAGCGAGATTGGGGCTGGAGCAGTCTAAGGATGGGTGACTGGGTGGGAAGTTGCTATATCTCAAGCTTCATTTAAGCGCCATGATACGGTCATTACATACATTTAGAATCTAAATGTGTATGTAGTGACATGTCATGTCAATTAAATAAATCTTGAGATACTTGTTTTGAAAATTTGGAGAATGATGTTTTTTGTTATTTGTTGTTTTGAAAAATCAGAGAATGATCGAGATTGATCTATGGGCCCGCCACGTTCTATCCTTTGACACACAACGTTCGAGATCTGTGGACCCGCACATTCTATCCTTTGACCCACAACATACTTGTTTTCAAAATTTGGAGAATGATGTTTTTTGTTATTTGTTGTTTTGAAAAATCAGAGAATGATCGAGATTGATCTGTGGGCCCGCCATGTTCTATCCTTTGACCCACCACGTTTGAGATCTGTGGGCCCGCACGTTATATCCTTTGACCCACAACGTACTTGTTTTGAAAATTTGTCTGTAGTGACCTGTCAACGTACGAGAAGGGTTTGACCATGACGGTTTCCTCTTGGTATAGGTCACGACATGTCAGACCAAATTTAGTTGGGGAACATTTGTTCGATTCCCTCCCGCCGGCTCGAAGTTGGGGAACCGACATCATACGTAACGTGGCTTCCTCGGGGTACGGTGTTCGGTTTGTAATGCAGCTGGTGCCCCATCGAAGTTGTGCATTGGGGATTTGAACACATCACACACCACCACCCATATATACATATATTTGGGCCGCATGCAAGGTACGTATAGGGTCTTCTGATCGACCCCGTCTCCCATGTGCGGTTTTCAATGACACGCCTATCTGTGGGCCTGGTCTATATATATCATCCCTTTGGCCGACAACGAGGGGGATTGGCCATGAATGGATTCCTCCTGGTTCATGTTACCGCGGGTCATGGTGACATGTCCGAGCAAAAAGTTCGAGCTCATGCGTTCTCAGGATTCCCTCCCATGCGCTCGAAATGGTGGGTTGGATCAACACCCTATGTACGTCGACGTCGTCCTTAATTACTACATACCTTTCATGGGGGTTGTCCATTTCGTGAGGTAGGGGCCACATCAAAATTGTACATTAAAGGGTATTTAAAACACATCACCCTTCCAACGTACATCAATTTGAGCCCCATGCAGGTGGTGCTGGTTTTGTGGCCCCTCTCGTACGGTTTACGGTGATGGTCCAATCTATGGGCCCGAGCGGTCTATTATATCCCTTTTTGACCAACAACAACAGTGGTTATTTGGCCAAGATAGATTCACTTGGTTCGTCTTATGCTAGGTCATGCATGCATGTCCGACCAAAGTATGAGTACAGGAAAGTTTCTAGTGAAACTACGGTTTGGGTGATACCATGCTACTGACTTCTGCGCCGTTGGATCTCAGATCCGACAGCATCTGAGTAGCTCTTGTATTTGTATGCAATTTTAAGACTCTTGAATAACTTTTTTGCAAAATGTTCTAGAGCTCCCAGTGGCCACCGGATCTGAGATCTAACGGCTCCCAGAAGCCCGTATCATGGTATCACCTAAACATCGGTATCACCTGATATTTCCCGCTGACACAAAGTGGGGGTGGGGCAGGCACCTAGCTACGACCTTAACCCGTCATTATAGATATCCAATGGGGCTTTCCGGTTTGCGAGGGAGGTGCCACATCAAAGTTGTGCATTGTGTATTTAAACATCACACCCTTTATTCCTACATATATTTGGCCACTTCCAGGTGGTTGTTGCCTACTGGCCCCTCTCACCCGATCTTCGACGATGCGCCTACTCGTGGCCCCGCGCATCAAAGTTGTGCATTGGGAATTTGAACATCACACACCACCCTTTTCATACATATATATTTGGGCCACATGCTGTTGTGGTTGTCTTCTTACCATCTCTCGTATTTTTTTGTTGCCAAATGGTGCTATATAAAATAGCAGACGCCTCGGATGAAAAACTACGTGCGAACGTACACGCAACGGACACGGGTGCACTGGCTTAACCGTGTGCGAAGCTTGTGCCCTGTAAAATCGCCACGACTTCGCAAGCGCCAGCAAGGGTGAAGGATACTGTGTACAGGATATTTAGGATGAGAATTCCATGTATGCATCTGAAAATTAGGACGAACCATGTGCGATAAACCAGCTAGCTAGAAATCTCAAAAAAAGCTACTCGCCTTGAGCGATACAAAAATTGGTGGTTCCGCGGCTTTTCCTTATTATCGTACACAATTATTATATTTGGACCGTGTGCAATCTAGTTGCTCCCACCCCGCTTCATTTCCTTTACCGAAATTTTAGTTGCCGCGGTATTTCAACCGTCGCCCTCACACCTCCACCACTGACCTCATAGTAAAATTCCAGTAGCTGAGGCATTTGAACCATCACCCTCCCTCGTCCACCACCATCTCCACCCACCATTACTAAAATTTTCAGTAGCCGTGGCATATCCTCAAACACCACCCGCCCTAACCCCGTCCCCCCCACACTCTACACCCCCCCACTCAAACCCTAGCTCGCCGCCGCTGCCGAAGCAGCCGCCGCCGCCGCCACCAACCCCTGCCGGTCTTCCCGTGCCTCCTAGCTTAGATAAGTTCAGGTTACCCACTGATTCTCATACCCTCACCGCCCTGAGTTTTTAGATGAGGCATGCGGTGTCCCTCCCCCCCAGATCCCCATCCCCTACTCCAAAGAGTCGCAGCCTAAGCCCGACCACAAATCCCGGGGAGCCCGAGGAGCGTACGGCCAAAAGGAGGTCTATCATGGCCTCTCCGCCGGACGATGTCGGGGTGGCCACCGTTTGTGCCGACCTGTCGATCCTGGAGGAACACCTTGCCGCGGAAGCCAGCGAGGACGTTGACTACGTCGCCATGGCGAAGGCTTCACATTAGTGGGCTCACGTATTACTGAATCTCGGGACAGCCGGCTATGACATCAAGCTCGTCGACAGTGAAGGCTTAACGCGGGCCATGTCACAGGTTAAGTGGTCCATCCCCAACGCCTCTGGTCCAACCGCCGTCGATCTCTTCGAAGGCTCCGCCGCTTATCTCCTCCACCTCGTGGTCAAGGATTTGCGATCCTTGTACGCCATCGAGCCCATTATGTCATTTCTGAAGGACATGTTCTACGGTGGTGGCTTGGCATCCTCAGCTGCCAAGTCAGATCTCATCAACCACGACCACGCGAAGGGCACCCACTACGGCTCTTCCAAGGTGAGACAGCCCATCTGTGACATCAGGGATCGCACCCTGGGTCTGTGCTCTTCCAAGTGGAAGGATCCCCTCCATGACAAGCGAGGCAATATCCTATAAGCAAATCTTACTTTTTCTAGCTAGCCAACTCGTACCCATTGTTGTAGTAGCTTTTGCCATGCGATGTTTTAACTGTGACATGTTTAATTATTTCAGTTATGCAAAAATGTAATGTTCAATATGGCTATCTGATGTTTAAGTATGAATTGTCCACTTCAATTTCACGAA
The DNA here is from genome assembly GCA_039707655.1 of Elymus sibiricus. Classification (NCBI taxonomy): domain Eukaryota; kingdom Viridiplantae; phylum Streptophyta; class Magnoliopsida; order Poales; family Poaceae; genus Elymus; species Elymus sibiricus. The sequence continues at coordinate 146,352,641 of CM077666.1, forward strand.
TGGCTATATTTGGTTGTTTATAGTGAGTAGATGCCTTGTTTATCTGTATTTGGTTGTCAGGTTGGTTGCAGTGAGCATTTGCCCAGTTTTCAAGCAGATGCCATGTTTATCTGTATTTGGTTGTTAGGTTGGTTGCAGTGAGCATTTGTCCAGTTTTCAAGCAGATGCCTTGTTTATCTATATTCGTTTGTTAGGTTGGTTGCTGTCGGAGTTCGGGCTCCGGGGACCCAAAGGTTCGAACACTGGGGTGAGCTTGTTCCTACCTCTTCGTCCCCTACCACGGCTAAGTTATGGCGAAGCTACGGCGAGAGCGCGCTAGCGAGGAGTGGACCGTGGACTCAGCGGTTTACCCAGGTTCGGGCCACCTTGCGGTGTAAAACCCTACTCCTGCTTGGTTTGGATTGCAGTGAGCAAGAAGGTGTTCTCGCGTACAAGGTAGGAGAGGAAGGAGTCGATTGGATCCCCTACCACAGTGGCAGCCCTGCCCCTTTATACCCGCCTTGGTCCTCTTCCCCCTCGAAACTTAGGCGGGAAGGGTTGCCACACTTGGCGGGTTTTGAAAGGGGACAGGCGCTCAGGCTATCCTGACTAAAGGCGGTCTTCGCCTGCAAAAGCATGAAACATGACGTGCCGGTGGGCTCGGTGATGACCTCTGCCCGGCGCGCCCGCCGTCTTGGTCTTATTTAACCGATCAGGCAACCTTTGGAGTTGCTTTTGGAAGTGGATTTCTGGCCTTGCTCCCTTAGCATAAGAGGGGAAACCCTCTTCATCCGCGCCTGCTGCCATGGCCTCTGTCGCCGTTCGTCGCCGTGCGCGTCACCCACGTGACGGGCACGAGACCGCACGGCCGAGCCAAACAGCCCTAGTCTTGAGCACCTTCAGGAGGGTGCCTCAGGAGGACGCCTCGGGAGGCCGCCTCGCGAGAGGGCCTCGTGAGGCTGTTGGTGAAGATGTTGGGTCCTCCTCGCCCGCTCCCTGAGGAGGGGTCCTCAGGAGTCCAAGGCCTCATGAGGGGTCTTGGTGAGATGCTCGTTGGTGACGGCCTGCCGGGCCTATGCCAGGTGTTGTGCCCTGGGCCAAAGGCAGACGGGCCAAGATACCCAGGGTTCCACGGGCCCGACAGTAGCCCACAGGCCCGCGGCGAGCACATTCCCGCCTACTAGGGGGCCAAATGGCACGGACCCTAACAGCCTACGGGCCAGGCGCGACGCGTGGCGCACGACGTGACGGGGGACGCCCCCACTTCTCCCACAACGCCTCGGTAACCGCCCGCGCTGACATAAAGCCTATCGCGTGCGATGTGAGACCATCATTGCCTTCCTTCACGCACTCCGTTTCCCTGCGCCTTCCTTCTCATGCGTAGCTCCTCGTGACCCCATCTCCGAGCTCCGCCTTTTCCCCCTCTTGCACCTGCGACTCTGCCGCGTTTAGATGGCGCCCGCCGGCAAGAAGGGAAAGGCGGCGGCCCCGTCCCCAAGCGTGCCCGCCATCGGGGCGGTGCTACAGCGCTCCTCCATCGTCGATCGAGAGGGCCTGGACAAGGTGCTCCCGCTGGTGGCCGGCGACCAGAACAAGAATTAGGCGACCCAGATCTGGCCGGGGTCACGCGCGCGGTGTGACCTAGGGGCGACGGCCTACCCCTTCTTCCTCCACAGCATTTACGCCGGGTTGGTGCTGCCGTTCTCGGACTTTTTCTACGCCATCCTCTCCCATTATTAGATTCACGCCCTCCACCTTCAACCCAATTCCATCCTCCTCCTAGCCTTATTTGCCTTTTACTATGAGGCTTTCGTGGGCGTGATGCCTTCGGTGGCGCTCTTCTGCCACTTCTTCAGCCTGCGGCTGACTGCGGCAGACCAGCGCTCCGGATGCACGTCGTTCCTCGCCGTTAAGGGAATGGAGTGGAGCATCATCAACTTGAAGGTTGCGAAGAAGGTGGAGGGCTACCGGCAGCGCTGGGTCTACATGGACGCGTGCCAGACCAGCTGGCTCCTGATGATCCCGACGGACCCGGCTGAGAAGAACTCCGGGTGGGGGCACGAGAAACTAGCTGACTCGAGGATGGAGCCCGTCTTGGAGCGGATGGCCACGCACCGGGCCGCCAAGCTATCGGGGGCGACAGTCTTCAGGGAGTACCTGCGGCGGCGCATCGCACTGCTCCAATAGCACTCGTGCCCCGTGTGGGAGTACACCGGCGCGGGCGACGCCATGAGGCTGCACCCCGGTAGCCTGAAGCAAGAAGTGCTAGACGGGGCCCTGGCGAATCTGCTTAGCACTCCTGCCGTGGACCTGCCTGAGGATGCACTCCCGCTGTTCCACTACAAGGAGATGGCGGAGCTGGTCGCGGAGATGCCTCTCTTTGACCAGTGGGGTCTCGTGCCGGAGGGCCACGTTAGGCCCCACGAGAACCCTCTCGTGGTGGAGCTGGATTCAGGAGGTAGCGGCGGTGATGAGGACTCGAAGGAGGTCTCAGAGGAGGACGCCAACCAGGCGCCGCCATGCACTCGCCGTCAGCTCCTCTGTGACCTCGAGGATGATGACACCGACAGTGCGCCACCTACGGCGGAGGGAGCTCTCGGCCGGGGGGCGGTCGAGCCCCCAACGCCAGAGGCCCGCCAAGGGGCCGAAGCTTCCCAGGCCCTCGAGGCAGGCGACGACGTGTCCGGGTCCACCGCGGCCCGCTCCGGGGGCCCGTGCGGCGGAGCCGGGGCGATGCTTGATGGCGGCAGCGACGGCCTGCCCCTCGCGGAGAAGAAGAGGAAGTGGTCCGCCAGCGACGAGTAAGTCCCCCTTACCCCTCCCGGTGTTTTATGCTCGTACTCTTTGTCCGGGCTCGGGGCTGAGCCATCGTTTGCGCAAGAGGTCCGTCGGGGACCAGAGGAAGAAGAAGAAGATAACGACAAAGGCGAAGGCGACCCCTAACCCGCAGGGGGCATTAACACCCGCTGCGGGTGCCGGGGGGCACGGAGAGGCGCCCGTCGCCCTGACGCCGAGACGGGGCGCGTGGAAGTCGAGGAGGAGCCAGCCGTGCTTCCGGGGCCGCATGCGGGAGTGTCTCGTGAGGCCGAGACGGAGGAGCCTCGGGCGGCAGCCTCAGGAGGTGGGGACGTGCTCCCGTTAGACCCCGCCGCGAGGTAAGAAGCAGTGATGGGGGAGGTCAAAGTGGCTACTCCCCCGCCAGAGGCCCCTCTTAGCGCGGGGGAAGGCGACGTGGGGCACGCCGCAGCGGGCATGGCGAGCCCCCACGACGCGCCGCCGCAGCCAAACGCGGGGGAAGCCCTGACAGACCCACCGATCCTGGCCAGCGGCGCCGAGGCCTCCCTGACTGCGGCGACGGAGGACGATGAGGGGCCGGATCCGGACTGGCCCCTGGCGCTCGTGAGCGGCCTTGCCCTGCTCAGGCCTGGAGCCTTGCGCGATGCCAAGGCCGCGCTCGCTCGGCTCAGGATAGACTTCCAGGTCATGGAGACGGGCCTCGCTGAGGAGCGTCTGGAGCTTGCTGACGGGTGGTGCCGGCTTAGTGTCACCGTCAAAACGGCCCAACACCAGAATGAAGCCACTTGCGCACAGGGTGAGAAGGACGCCGCTGAGGCAAAGGGGGTCTGTGCGGGCGCTCTTCGGGAGGCCGAAGCGGCCGTCAAGCGCCGCAAGGAGGCGGAGGTCCGCCTGAAGGAGCTCCAGGATCAACATGCTGCGCAGGCGCAGTCGTTCCACACGCGGGAAAGGGCCCTCGCCACTCGCGAGAGGAAGCTTGTGGCCCACAACGCGGACCTCGCGACTAGGACAGAAGACCTCGAGAGGGTGTCGACCGAGCAGGCCACGGAGCGCGAGCGCCTGGAGACGCTGGGGCGCCAGCGGGCTGACGCCCAGGATGCCCACGTGAAACGTGTCGACGAGGCCAACACCCTGCTGGAGTCTAAGGAGAAGAAGGCCCAGGAGGACGCTGATGCGAAGATAGCGGGGGCGCGCCTGGCACTCGTCGTGGAGCACGGTAAGGAGCTGAAGCAGCAGGAGGACGCCTTCGAGATGGAGCGCGAGTGGTTTCGGCAGGAAATTGCCGGTCTCAAGGCGGCACTCACCGAGGCGGAGACCCGCCGAGAGACCGCGCCGCAGGCCTGTTCCGACGCCATGGCCGAGCCATTCTCCCTTCGTCTTCAAGTGGGGGGCGCCGCCAGCGGCACCGAGCAGGACGGAGGCCAGGCGGATCAGGAGCGGGAGCGACAGCGCGAACGCGTCAAGATGCTCCACTCCCTCGAGCTTCGAGCCCGCGACGCCCTAAACTCCATCTGCAAGGAGAGGCTTGAAGCCCTCCGCGAGTCTCGCGACGCCGACTACGTCGACTTCTCCATCAAGCTCGTGGAGCGTCTCAAGGATGGGGCCAAGAAGGTGGATGGCATCTTGGAGGAGGAGTGCTGCGACCTCTTCTCTCAGGCGGCGACCCGCGTCTTCAGTCACCTCCTTCACGCCGATCCCAACTTTGATTTTGACAAGGTGATAGCCCCCGTCCCCGAGGAGCTCCGTGATGGCCTCGCAAAGGTGGTAGAAGGCCACGTGGACGAATTGCTTGGGAAGTATTCCTGCGACAGCGGCGAGAGCTAAGGAGGAGGCGGGGACGACCATGATGGCGGCGACGATGACGGCGACGACGACGACGGCGCGAGTTCTTAGGGTCCTCTTCCCTTCGTCACCTTGCACTAGACCGATGTGGCCCCGTGGGGGCGTGAAGACGATGCCTTTGTGTTTAAATACTTTATGATTTTATGTAATGAACGCTCGCGCCCTCGTGAGGCTTTCTCTCGAGGCCTGTTTTTTATCTTTTTGCTTGCCTTGATGCTCTACGTCGTCAGGACCCAGCCCCCGAGCGGGCCACAGCCGTCGCTGGTATGTCAGGTCGCGATGCCTGGACAAGGCCAGGAGGTGAGGGGCACTGGGAGCTAGTGAGGGCTCCTGAGGCGCGATGCTCAGGGAGGCCCCCTTCGACGTGCAAGCGGCCCGTGACAACAGAACGCCGGCGCTCGTGAGGTTGCTAGAGGGGGAGGCTTAGGAGACGGCGAGGGCGGCTCACGAGGCAGGAGACTTAGCTCTGTGCAGGATAGCGTCTGGTGGCCGCCACTTGTAGGGTACGTCTCATGAGGTTTTCGTTCGCGAGATCTCCTGCTGAGATGGCCGTCGTGGGTTGGCTCCCGAGGCAGGGCCTGCGAAGCTTCCTGAGGCCCTGAGGGGGCGTCTTGTCATCGGGCCACCTCGCGAGGCATCCTCGTGAGGCCTTTCAGGTGACATGTTCCTGAGATCACTGCATGCAGAATGTTCAACAATGGGGGAGTTGCACACGCTCGCCGGTTCGCTCATGGGCGTTACACGAGGAGATAAGACACCAAGAACCTTGGTGGGGTGGCGTGCACGGGAGCAGGCCCGCGAGCCAGAGCCCGGTTACTTGGGTTTTTCAGCATTGCTGGGACTGACCCGAGCACAGACACCGTGTCCAGCCCCCGCTCGCATGAGGCTCATGAGGGAAGTCGTGAGCGCGCGAGGCTCGTGAGGCAAGGAGAAGACGAAACACCATGTAAGGAAACCGAAGCTTTACTGAAGTAAGATAGCAACCCATTACACAACAGAAACAAGATGCGGCTGCCGTGTCCGGCACGGGTCAGCTTGAGGTTGGTGCAACCTGTGGGGCGCCCTCAGTTACACATCAAAACAAGAAAAAGGGGGGCTGCCGTGTCCGGCACGAGTCAGCTTGAGGTTGGTGCAGCTCGTGGGGCGCCCTCAGTTGATTGTTCCGCCAGCACGGAGCATGGGGCTTCCACCGGGGTGTGGGTATGATCGCGGGTCGATCGTTCCGCCAGCGCGGAGCATGTGGCTTCCACTTGGGCGTGGGCGGGAGCTCTCGCGGGCCCATCAGGCGAACGCAATGAGAGGCTCCGGGGCGTGTACAGCCCCATTTCGTTCGTACGCGTGAGGGTCACGGGTAGAACTTGCGGAGGTGTTGGATGTTCCAGGCGTTAGGCACAGGAACTCCATCCTCCGTCTCTAGCCGGGCTGCGCTGGACCTGGAGACATGAGTAACCCTGAAAGGGCCTTCCCACATAGGTGAGAGTTTGTGGAGTCCCTCTCTGGAGAGGATCCTGCGCAGGACGAGGTCGCCGACCTCGAGAGTGCGAGGGCGGTTGTTGCGGTTGTGGTAGCGACGCAAGGCCTGCTGGTACCTCGCGGCGCGAAGAACTGCCTGACGGCGGCCCTCCTCGAGGAGCAGCAGATCAGTCTCCCGCGAGTCATCCTAACACGCCTCGTCGAAGGAAAGGACTCACGGAGAGCCGTGCTTAAGCTCCAATGGAAGGACCGCCTCAGCTCCGTAGATGAGGAAGGAGGGGGTCTCGCCGGTAGGCTTGCTTGCCGTCATGCGGCTGGACCACAACACAGACTGCAGCTCGTCGAGTCAGCCCTTGCCACAGGCCTCGAGCTTCTTCTTGAAGCTCCTCGTTTTGAGGCCCTTGAGGACCTCAGCATTGGCACGCTCGGCCTGGCCATTGCTTCGCGGGTGCGCCACCGAGGCGTAGCAGATCTGCGTGCCGAGGCTGGCGCGGTAGGACCTGAAGAGGCCGCTTGTGAACTTGGAGCCATTGTCAGTGATGATGCGGTTGGGCACTCCGAAGCGGCTCACGAGGCCCTTGATGAACTTGATGGCCGAGCCTGCCAGGATGGTGCGCACAGGCTCGACCTCTGCCCACTTGGTGAACTTGTCAATGGTGACGTAGAGGTAGCGGTAACCGCCAGCCACGCGAGGGAAAGGCCCCAGGATATCCAGCCCCCAGACCGCGAAAGGCCATGAGAGGGGAATCGTCTGGAGGCCCTGCGCCGGCTGGTGGATCTACTTGGCGTGGAACTGGCAGGCCTCGTAGGCTTGGACCAGCGCGGTAGCGTCATGCAGCGCAGTGGGCCAGTAGAAGCCACTGCGGAACACCTTGCCGACAAGGGTGCGTGATGAGGAGTGATGGCCGCAGTCTCCTCCATGGATATTGGCAGGCAACTCGCGCCCTTGTTCTTCAGAGATGCACCGCAGCGAGACGCCATTGGGGCGTCTGTGGTACAGCTCGCCGTCTTGTAAGCAGTAAGCGGTGGCTTGCCGGGCCACGTGCTCTGCTTCTGAGTCCTCCTCCGGGAGGGTGCCATGAAGCAAGTAGGCCTTGAACTCCGCGGCCCAGCTGTCTGCTTGAGGCTCCAGCGCCAGTAGCAGGCGGGCTCCTGAGGCTGGGCCGCAGTCTGGCGCGCCCGTGGGCGGTGCGGGCGGGAGTTCTTCGTGAAGGAGCGCGGTGCTTGCGGCAGGGGGTGCAGCTGATGGCTTGAGGAGCCTTTCCTCGAAGACACCAGGGCTCTGAGGCTCGTGGCGAGATGCTCGTTTGGCGATGTCATCAGCCTCTTTATTGCCACTGCGGGGATGTGCTGCAGCTCCAGGCCAAGAAAATGCTTCTCTAGTTTACGTACCTCTTCTAGGTAGGCGGCCATGTGCTCGTCCTTGGGCTTGTAGCTTTTGTTGGAGAAGTTCACGAGAAGTTTTGAATCGCCCTTGATGGTTAGACGCTTGATGCCCAGAGCGAACGCGCCTTGAGGCCGGCGATGAGGCCCTCATACTCTGCGATGTTGTAGGAAACCTTGTCGATGTGCCTGAAGCAGAGTTGCACGGCGTAATAGAGCCTGTCTCCTGTCGGCGAGGTGAGCATGACTCCAGTCCCTATGCCCTATCGGGAGAAGGCGCCGTCGAAGTGCATGGTCCAGCCATCAGGTGCCTCGTCCCCTGGCAGGAGGGATTTGGTCTCGCGAGGCTCCACCTCGTACGTGTCTGTCCACTCTGCCACGAAGTAGGCTAGGGCCGCGCCTTTGATGACTCTGGTGGTGGAGAACTCCAGCTGGAAGGCTTGCAGCTCGATGTTCCATTCGGTGACGCGGCCAGCGACGTTGGGGCTGCGCAGAACCTGCTCCAAGGGGTAGGAAGAGATGACCTTGATGGGGTGACCCTGAAAGTAGTGGCGCAGCTTCCTGGAGGTGACGAGGAGTGTGAGGAGGAGCTTCTGCTGCATGGGGTAGCGCTCGCGCGCATCCCTTAGCACGGTGCTGACGAAGTACACGAGGTGTTCGACGAGGCGCGTGGTTGTGGTGGCAGCTTGCTGTCCAAGTGACTCGCGAGGCTTGTTGGGCTTGGGGAGCTCATGAGGCTCAGGAGGCCCGCGAGGCTCGGGGGGCTCACGAGGCTCAGGAGGCTCACGAGGCTCGAGGGGCTCACGAGGCTCGGAAGGCTCACGAGGCTCGGAGGGCTCGGGAGGTGCGGAGGGCTTCACCTTAGCATAGACGCGCTCCTCTCGCACCGCTAAAAGAGCCGTGCTGGCCGTCTGAGGGGTGGCCGCCAAGTCAGGAGCAAGGGCTCTCGAGAACGCGGCGCGACCATGATGGGCGGGCTCGTGAGGTACCTCTTGAGGCCTTCAAAGGCGGCGTCTGCCTCAGGGGTCCACTTGAAGGAGCCGGACCTCTTCAGGAGCTTGAAGAATGGCAGGGCTCGCTCGCCAAACTTGGAGATGAAGCGTCCCAGGGAGGCCATACATCCCGCCAAGTGCTGCATTTCCTTGAGGGTCCGGGGAGGATGCATTTTCTCGATGGCCTTGATCTTCTCAGGGTTGGCCTCGATGCCACGGTGCGAGATCAGGAAGCCAAGGAGTTTGTCGGAGGGAACTCTGAAGACGCACTTCTCGGGGTTGAGCTTGAGGTTGACCTTGCGCAGGTTGGCGAATGTTTCCTTGAGGTCCGCAATGAGGGATCCACCCTCGCGAGACTAGACCATGATGTTGTCGACATAAGCCTCCGCGTTCCTACCCATCTAAGGCCCCAGCGTGATGCGCATTAGCTGTTGGAAAGTGGCGCCCGCACTCCTCAAACCGAAGGGCATGCAGACGTAGCAGTATATGCCGCAAGGGGTGATGAAGACCGTCCTCTCCACGTCTTCATCCGCCATCTTGATCTGGTGATAGCCTGAGAAGGCATCTAGGAAGCACAGCAAATCGCACCCGGCAGTGGAGTCCACGATCTCGTCGATGCGGGGCAGCGGAAATGGATCTTAAGGGCAGAACTTGTTGTGGCTGGTGAAGTCAACACACATATGCTCCTTGCCGCCCTTCTTGGGGACGACGACTGGGTTGATGAGCCATTCGGGACGGCGCACCTCTCGGATGACTCCAGCTTCTTGGAGCTTCTGAACTTCCTTGACGATGAAATCTTGCTTCTCTGGCGCCTGGCGCCGTGCTTTTTGCTTGACGGGGTGTGCGTTGGGGCACACCGGTAAGTGGTGCTTGATCACCTCCCTCGGCACACCGGACAAGTCAGATGCTTTCCAGGTAAAAAACAATCGAGTTTGCTCGAAGGAAGGTGACGAGTGTGCTTTCCTATGCAGGAGGAAGGCCGGCGCCGATGGTGAAGGCAGGGCCCGAGCTGCTGCCGTCCACCGACACCTTCTTCGTCTCGGCGCGGTCCTGAGAGAACAACCGCTTCTTCTTTGCGGGCGCGGCCTCAGGAGGCTCGACCGCGTCCTCGTCAGCCGGACATGCGACAGCGGCGGCTTTGTAGGCGTGCTCGAGGGAGCAGACCGCGTCCTTCTCGTCGCAGGTGACAGTGATGATGCCGCTGCAGCCAGGCATCTTGAGGACGTTGTAGGCATGGTGGGTCGCCGCCATGAACTTGGCGAGAGCTGGGTAGCCCAAGATGGCGTTGTACGGCAGGCCGATGTGCGCCACGTCGAAGTCGATGAGCTCAGTGTGGTAATTCTTGCGGGTGCCAAAGGTGACGGGAAGGCGCACTTTCCCCAGAGAGATAGTGGAGCCATCGATCACTCCGGAGAAGGGCCTGGTCGGCATCAGCTGGTCGTAGGGCACTTGGAGCGTCTCGAAGGTCTCAATGGAGATCACGTTGAGACCGGCGCCTCCGTCCATGAGGGTCTTGGTGACCGCAACGTTGCTGATGGTGGGAGTGCATAGCATGGGGAGTGTGCCTGTGGAGGCCGAGGACTTGGGGTGGTCCTTGGAATCGAAGGTGATGGCGTGCTGCGACCACTTGAGGGGCCGCGCGGCCTCAGGCCTTGGGAGGGCGGCATTCACCTCGCGAGAGAGCTGCTTGAAGTGGCGGTTGGACACAGGGGCCTGAGCACCGCCAAGGATGCAGGTGACCGCGTGAGGCTCCTGGTAGCCCCCCACGCCCTCATCAGGCTGGTTGACGTCGTTCCTCCGAGGTGGCGGCGGCAGCGGCGGGAGAGCGGCATTGGCCTGAGGGTTTGCCTCACGAGGCTGGTCGCGCCAGGCGGCCTCACGAGGCTGCTCGCGCTAGCCCTGGCAGAAGTTGCTGTTGCCGTTGCGGCCATCCCAGCGGTTGCCGCCGCGGCCACCTCCGTGACCGGCGCCGTGGCTGTTGCGGTCGTCTCGGCGGCCCTGGCGCTCATCGCGGAGCAGCTTGAGCTCCTGGCAGTCTTCAGTGCTGTGGGAGCGCACGTTGTGGTAGGCGCAGAGCAGTCGGCCGTCTTTCCTGGGCTCATCGCGGTCACGGCCGCGCTTCTGCTCGGGGTCCGCCGCAAGCACGGCAGGGCCCTTGCGCTTGATGTCCTTGTTTTTGGCCTTGGCGGCATCGAGCGCCACATCGGGGTCATTGTGGACGAAGAGGCAGCCTTCTTCAGCCTTGGCGCACTTGTCGGCGAGGCCGAACAGCTCAAGCACCGAGTCTAGCTCATCGTTGATGGTGAGCTTCTCGCGCATCTTGACGTCCGTGACGCCGGTGGAGAACGCAGAGATGATGGCCGCGTCGGAGGCGCGCGGGATCTTGTTGCACACTTGGCTGAAGCGCTGGATGTACTTGCAGAGGGTCTCGTCTGGGCGCTGCCGCACGTGCCACAGGTCGTTGATGGTGAGGGAGCGGTCTTGTGTGCCCTTGAAGTTGGCGATGAACTAGCTGCAGAGCTCGGCCCACGATGAGATAGACGCCTTGGGAAGGTTCATGAGCTAGGAGCACGGGCTGTCCTTGAGGGCCATGGGGAACCAGTTCGCCATGACCTTGTCGTCGCCGTTCGCCGCCTCGACGCTCAGCGCATAGAGCTGAAGGAACTCTACAGGGTTGGGGGTGCCATCGTAGCGTGGAGGTAGCTCAGGCTTGAACTTCGCGGGCCACACCACCCGACGTAGCTTGCGGGTGAAGGCACGGCAGCCCACACCGCTTGAGGGGACGCCGCCGGCGAGGGCGGCGCGGTTCTGGCGCCCAGCCGCCGCAACCTCCTGGACGGCCTGGTCCTAGCGTTGGCGCTGCCGCTCGAGGAGCACTCGCGCATCGTGGGGCACGCGCCGGATGATCTGGTAGCTGGCCTCATCTAAGACAGGCGAGGACGCGCCACGGGACGGCTCGCGCGCCCGCGCGTTGCGCTGGGGCCCGCCGAGCTTGTCGCGCAGAGGAGGCGGTAGGGGAGCGCCGTGCGCCAGGTCCCCAATGCGAGACGGTGGAGGGCGGAGTGAGTGGGAAGGCGCCAGAGCATCCCCGACGGCGTTGACGAGCTCGGTGATGCGACCATGCCAGGCGCCGTAGCCGGCGTCAGCTGGACGGTAGCAGAGCAGCTCGCACGCCATGAGTAGCGCGGCCTGCGCGTTCGGTTGCCCACGGTGGGTGAGGGAGGAAGAGGCTGTGGCGGTGTGGCCGTTCGCCTGCACGGAGGGGTGCAGGGAGGAGTCCTGCTGCTCACGGGCAGCAGGGTCGGTGGCGGCAGCAGTTGCGGTCTCGACGGGGCGGTGGCGGTTGCCGTAGGCCACCGGCTCCGTCTGAGCCATGCGGCCAGCCCTGCGCTCAGCGCGCTCGCGGCGTGCGTCGGCCATGGGACTGGTGGAGTGGAGGATGGAGTGGAAGAACAGCAGCGCACCCCTACCTGGCGCGCCAAATGTCGAAGTTCGGGCTCCGGTGACCCAAAGGTTCGAACACTGGGGTGAGCTTGTTCCTACCTCTTCGTCCCCTACCACGGCTAAGTTACGGCGAAGCTACGGCGAGAGCGCGCTAGCGAGGAGCGGACCGTGGACTCAGCGGTTTACCCAGGTTCGGGCCACCTTGCGGTGTAAAACCCTACTCCTACTTGGATTGGATTGCAGTGAGCAAGAAGGTGTTCTCGCGTACAAGGTAGGAGAGGAAGGAGTCGATCGGATCCCCTACCACAGTGGCAGCCCTGCCCCTTTATACCCGCCTTGGTCCTCTTCCCCCTCGAAACTTAGGCAAGAAGGGTTGCCACACTTGGCGGGTTTTGAAAGGGGACAGGCGCTCAGGCTATCCTGACTAAAGGCGGTCTTCGCCTGCAAAAGCATGATCCATGACGCGCCGGTGGGCTCGGTGATGACCTCCGCCCGGCGCGCCCGCCGTCTTGGTCTTCGTTCGCCGATCAGGCAACCTTTGGGGTTGCTTTGGGAAGTGCATTGCTGGCCTTGCTCCCTTAGCATAAAAGGGGAAACCCTCTTCATTCGCGCCTGCTGGCACGGCTTCTGTCGCTGTTCGTCGCCGCGCGCGTCACCCACGTGACGGGCACGAGACCGCGTGGCCGAGCCGAACAACCCTTGTCTTGAGCACCTTCAGGAGGGTGCCTCAGGAGGACGCCTCGGGAGGCCGCCTCGCGAGAGGGCCTCGCGGGGCTGTTGGTGAAGATGCTGGGTCCTGCTCGCCCGCTCCCTGAGGAGGGGTCCTCAGGAGGCCAAGGCCTCATGAGGGGTCTTGGTGAGATGCTCGATGGTGACGGCCTGCTAGGCCTACGCCAGGTGTTGCACCCTGGGCCAAAGGCAGACGGGCCAGGATACCCTGGGTTCCACGGGCCCGACAGTTGCAGTGAGCCTTTGTCCATTTTTCAAGCAGATGCCTTGTTTATCTGTATTTGCTTGTTTGCTAGGTTGGTTGCAGTGAGCCTTTGTCCAGTTTTCAAACATGTGCCTTGTTTATCTGTATTTGCTTGTTAGGTTGGTTGCAGTGAGCCTCTGTACAGGTTTTCAATGGCTATATTAGGTTGTTATAGTGAGCATATATGCCTTGTTTATTTCAGTTATTCACAATGTGATGTTCATTATGTGCAAGTATGAACTGTGCAGTACGATTTCATCAATACCAGTTTGAATGGCTATATTTGGTTCCTGTTATGCCTAGTGAAGTTAAAACATGCCCTTTATTTCAGTTTTACACATTTATGCAGTGTGATGTTTAAGCATGAGCTATGTTCTATTCATTTTCAACAGTACCAGTTTGAATTACAATATTTGGTCCCTGTTAAGCCTGTTGTAGTTAACATTCCCTTCCATTTTTTATCTGTTTTAACATCATGCTGAAACCAACACATTCAAGCTGTCATTTTGAGATGTTGTTATTTACCATGGCTATATTTGGTTGATGTTAAGCCTCTAGTACTTATCACGCCTTTCCATGTACTTACGCAGGACAACAACGGGAGTGGCCAGCATTTTCCACCGAGGTTAGTTTCATCCCTCGGCTTATACTACCTCTGTTCCATAATGTAGTGCATACAAATCCACGGCTGGACACTTTTTAGCTTCCAATGTTGACTTGTTGCTTGTAGGTGCATATGTCCTAGGCAAAGATCCACGCCTCGACCTTTTTGCGTATGGGGCAATGAGATATTCATGAACCAGCATCAAGTGAGGAAACTGATAAGAATTATTAGCAAATTGATATGACCGATGGCAATTAAATTATTTGTCTACGCTCTATCCAACACAACAGTGAGCTGTAGGATGGTAACTACGAACTCTGTAGCCTTCTCTTTTTACTGCCCATAATGAGTTGTTAGACAACAATGTCTGAATCTTTTTCGTTTGCAGTGGTTCCCAAAGCAGTTTACTCAAGATTACCTCACAAAGTACATGATTGGTGGACATGCAATGAAGGTTAAAGTATTTCATCGAGAGTACAATGAGCATCAAGAAGTCCTAATGAAGACAGTGAAGGATGGGCAGACGGCCATCACAAGGGGTTGGCCTAGAGTCGTGCGCGCATTAGGCATGGAGGAGGGCACAATATGGGCATTCCGCTTCACCTTCTCCAACAACCATAATGTCTTCCACCTCTCTCTTTACAATCTTTAGTACAACTGTGGTTCATCATTCTTTCCTTGCTGCTTCTGTAGTTCTTCAGTACATGTACCTGTGCATCGAATTATTCATTCGTCCTTGAACTTGTATTTGTAATAAACATGGTTCGATGTGAAATAAGTGATTGCCTACTTTCATATTGAAAATCTGTTTCAATTTCAATTTCTGTGAATTTTAAATGCAGGGATTAAATTAGGGATAAATTATGATTTGCACGCCATTACACTGCACACGGTTTGTGACGGGGATATTACCCCGCGATATGACCCGGCAGACATGCTGACCCGGCAAACAGTACTGACCCGGCAGACATGCTGACCCGGCAAACAGTACTGACCCGGTTATATTTTCTAACCCGACTGCTACAGTGCCAGGATGGTAACCCGGCAGCTACAGTGCCAGGATGGTAACCCAGCTGCTACAGTGTCAGGATGTTAGCCCGGCTGCTACAGTGCCAGGATGTGAACAGTGTTATCAGACAGTCCCGGAGACGAGTCTCTGAAGATAAGCCCTGGTTGTAAGCCGCCCGGGATTGGAAGAAGCCCAGGACTCGGAAGCCCATGAAGAGAAGCCCGCGATGGGAAGTCATCAATCCGACTTAGACTCTACATGTAAACCGCCCCTTCAGCCTTTATAAGGAGGGGCGGGTCACCCCAAGAGGGTCAGGTTAGACGTCTCGATACAGGTCAGACAGACAGGTCATCCGAGATAGTCAGATTAGGGGGTCTCGAGATTAGAGGTAGCGACTCCGCACCCTTGTAACCGAGATCGTCATCATCATCAATATAGACACAAAGCAGGACGTAGGCTTTTACCTCCATCGGAGGGGCCGAACCTGGGTAAAAAACTCCGCGTCTCTCGTCCCGTTCAACCCCTCTCAAGCTACCAGTTAGATGCGTTGGCCTCACGACTAAGTCCTTATAACTAGGACATGTGCCGTGACAAATCCACGACAGTTGGCGCCCACCATGGGGCCCGCGCACCATGGTGTTGAGTTCTTGGAGGGATCTTCCTCAAGGATCGAGAAGTTTGCAGTTTTCCGTGGATATCCCACGTTTCAAGGAAATTTCATGGGATGAAAGAAAGACTGCAGCGGAAAGGTCTACATCATTGACGACGGGCAGTCAAAACATGTTCAGAGCCGATCGAGGCGAGTTAGGGTTCTGCAAAACGCCGAGCCAAGTTCGACAGGACAGCCAATTCATGTGCAGCAATCAGCCGTTCTTGTTTAAAAAAAAAGGGTTATGGCCTGTTCCAAGCCGCCATGGAACAACCTTGATCAGAACCGATGAATTTATCGTTGGATGGTCAGAATCGTGATTACACTAAGGGACCTGCCAGATCAGAGATTGGTTTTGTTGCAACCGCAATCCGCCGAGACTAACAATACTATGGCCGGGAACATACGTATCAAGTCCTGAAATCATGATGGACTCGGACGAGTGTGCCGGCTCAAGGAAGAAAAGTCAAACAAGAGTACTACTTGGGATCCAGGACGGACCAGGTTCGAAGGAAGAAAGAGAGCGCCTTGCTTCCGTTGGTTCAGCGCGCCTCGCCAACCTCGCGCCGAGCCGCCGCACCTCGGGTCAACAGCCACCTCCGCCAGATGCTAACCCCATGACCACGCATCCGCCTCGGGCCGGCCGACCCGCTTCCCGCTGTCTGGAGCTGCGACCACACCTCCGCTACACCGCGCCTCGAGGCCAGGACGCCCGCCTCTTTCTGCGCCGGTGCCGCCTTGCGTGAGCCGCCTCCACGCCGCGAGCCGCCGCCTTGCACTTGCTGGCTCACCGCCTGAAGCTCACCTCCGCCGCCAGAACTGCGAGCCGCCTTTTGCTCACTGCGGCCTCGTCTCCAACTCACCGGCGCGCCCCCGCTCGCTTTTTCGTCTGAGTCGCCACCTTGGCCTCGACCCGCCGGCGCCTTTCCATCGCCTCGTCCGCCTTACACGCGCCGTCCGAGCCGCCGGCGCCTCACCATCGCCGCTCCGGGCCGCCAGCCGCCATGGCCGGTGTCGCCGCGCCCGCGCGAGCCGCCGTTTTTCTCCACTAGCCAAACCGCCAGTATGACCACAGTTTCTCCCTGCTCGCCGAGCCGCCCGACCCTGCCGTATCCCTTGGCGCGCCCGTTTTCTGCTGTGGCAAGCAGTGAGCTTGACCCACCGCGGCAAGCCGCCACCCTCGCGGCCTCTCCAGCCGCTGCACTGCACCACGTCCGTGCCGCCTCTCCTGCTGCGAGTCGTCTCCACGCGCCGCTCCCGCCCTCCGGCTTGCGCCAGCGTCTCCGCCCGCCCGCTGCGCCTCCGGACCGCCTTGTCTCACCCGCTGCGCCGTGCGCCTTCCGCAAGCTGCCGTCGTGGATCAGCTCGCTCTGAGCTGACCATCCCCTCCGCTTTACCTCGCATGGAGATGACGTCCGCGTGGCTGAGCCCGCCGCCTCGCCTTGCCTGCTCGGAGCCGCCCGACGGCTCTCCGCGCCCGCCGGACGCCGCCCCTGTACCGGCTCGAGTCGCTTATGGCCGGCTCTCGCCGCCTCCAAATCGTCTCCGCCCCACCGAGCGCCCGCATCACCTCCGCGGTGAGCCGCCACGCCGGCCCGTTTTTCCGCCGCACCTGCGGGTGCCTGCTCAACTCCGGTGCGCCGGTTCAGCCCCCGTGCGCCTCCGGCTCCGCCACATAACCGCTCCCAATCTCCCCACCGAGCGCCTCCATCTACTCCACGCTTCCGCCCTGCTGACGCCTCAAGCCGCCAACGCGCGCCGGCGCCTCCGAGCTACAGACGCGCGCCGGCGCCCCCGAGCCGACGCAAGCCGCCTCGTCCCGCTCCCGTTGGCTGAGGCCATGCCCCGATACTGGCCCACTGCAACCGACGGCGCTTGCCTCCCCTCCGCGCCCGCCAAGCCACTGCCGCTCCGCCCACCGGCTCGTCTCACCTCACCTCGCCTCCTTCACCCGCCGGCGGGCATTCGAGCCGCCCTAGCTCGTCCTTGCGCGCAGGCGCTCCCGCCGTGACCCGCCGGTTTGGGAGATGAGACCGAATGGTGGGAGTTTGTTGAAAGGATAAGTGGCCGGCTAAAAAAAAGTGAGAGGGTCAAAATTGACCAGTATACATATGGCAATTATTGCGAGCCGCCGCGGTCTCCGTTTTTGCTGTGGCCCTGCGCCAAGTTGCTCCTACAACTGCCTTGTTTCTGCCGGAGAGTGCCTAAATCGCCATTGAAATTACTGGAGCATGTTCACAGAACGGACCATCTGTCGTCCGGACGAATCAGGTGAAATCTGTCCATTCAATTTTTATTTGATACACTTATTATTCTTTCGAGAACAGTTACTCTTGTCTGCGATGTTGTTATGCAGGACTGCCAAGGTGACCGTCGTACTGCGGGTACAAAGCTCACATCAGCGCCCACCCGTACGAGTTGTCCAACGGACGCACGGACACCACCTGTGGTCCGGTCTACATCAACCCGCGGGCGATTCATACGTCCACGCCGGCTTACAAACGCCCGCGGCCGAGTCACCCGTCTGCACCGGATTACAACGCCACAGCTGACTCTCGCGACCGTTCCGGCTTACAACGCCGTGGCCGTCTTTCGCGACCGCGCCAGCTTACAACGCTGCGGCCGTCTCTCACGACGGCACCGGCTTACAACGCCGCGGCCGTCTCTCGCGACCACGCCGTCTTCAAACGCGCGGCTGACTCTTACATCTACATCAACATACTGGTGCGATGCTCGCCTGTATGAGCCGCCCAACGGACGTGCGCAAGATGCCGCCCAGAGTGATTTACATCAATATATCGATGCGGTGTTCGTCTGCACAAGCCGCCCG
Organism: Elymus sibiricus; assembly: GCA_039707655.1. NCBI lineage: Eukaryota > Viridiplantae > Streptophyta > Magnoliopsida > Poales > Poaceae > Elymus > Elymus sibiricus. Next base: position 146,370,615 of record CM077666.1, read on the forward strand.
ATGGATAGGCGCACAAGTTGCCGCTATTACAGTTTGGTTAACTTCAACAACCAGCCGGGACGAACCATCGACCGGATTATTGAAACAATTCATGCGGGATCATCTATAACCCGCCACGGCCAACCTCAAACCTTCAGTGGAGATTCTCAAGTCACCTCTTTGAGTCGACTCAAGACTCAGGGGCTACAGACATGGTTCGACACACTTGGCCGTTTTCAACGAGAGCCACAGATCATGGCAAGGAAGTTAACCCGATCTCGGGGGATACTACATTATTGGCGGAAGGATTACAAGTTACCCAAGAAGACGAGTCGCCATGATGCACCGTTCAGCTTGGGGGCTTCTGCTGTTTCTTCATACAAGATGGCGGTTTACAAGATACTGCAAAAAGTTGACTCCGTCAACAAGGTCATTTGGGGGCTTCTAACCCGCCGGGTTAAGCTTCAACCCTCCTGATCGGCTCTTCAGCTAAAATAGCACCATCATATGGCGACTTACAAGATGGCGGCTTACAGGATGGTGTGCAAGTTGATGTCATCGACAAGGTCGTTTGGGGGCTTTCAACCCACCGGGTTAAGCTTCAACCCTCTCGATCAGGCTTTTCAGCCACTGTAAGGCGGGTCGTAGACCCAAAACGTTGACTACGTCAACAAAGATCACTAGGGGTGCAGCAAGTTATGAACTTACCCTCTTTTCCGATCTGCAAGGCCGGGTTATACCTGCCTGTAAGTAGCTGCACTTTGACAGGGGTGCAGCGAGTTCTAAAACTTACCCCCTGCAAAGGCCTCTTACAGCGGCGAGGCAAACCCTTACATCTGCAAATTCCGAGTTATACCTGCCTGTAGGTTGCTGCCGCTTTGACAGGGGTGCAGCGAGTTCTAAAACTTACCCCCTGCAAGGGCCTCTTACAGCGGCGAGGCAAACTCTCCCATCTGCTGCGTACTCTCCGCTAAGTGGCCTGTCGTACCCTGGAGGTTCAAACGATGGATTTATGTCATGTGAGAAGTAGCTTCTGGGCTCTAAGGGTATTCACCCCCTGCTGCGTCTTTTTCTGGTTCGCTATGCTCTTGTCAGTTATTAAGAGTTCAAAGTAGTGAGACTACCCAGAAGAGCCGGCTTATGCGTTTGGAAAGAAAGGCAAGGTTATGAGATTTCACGTCTCCGGGTTAAGCTTTTTCAAGCCGCCCTTACAACAATGCAGAATATACTCTGTTTTGTTTATTTTTGCAGGTCTTGTCTCCTAAGATAAGCCGCCAGAACAAATAGATCTCTAATAGCCAACATGGCTGGATCTTCATTATGGATTTCTCACATATTCGTCGGGTCGCACCGCAGCCACGAGCTGGGATTTTCATTGTCAAGAGTAAAGGCATTATTCAGGATATTCTGTCGGGTTACAATCACGGTCCAGGATCCATTCAACAAATTGTGATGTCATATTTCTTACATAGTCCCGAGTCGCCGCAGGAAGACGACCCGGCACTTGGGGGCTACATTATTCAAGTCAAGTATATATCAAGTATGCAAAGTCCCATGTCGCTGCAAGCATGCATCACGACACTTGGGGGCTAATGCAGGTTGCTTTTCAAATCATTACATGGTCAACAGATCTTGTTGTCTCAAGGAGATGAGCCGGCCTTTCTATATTTTTCTAAGTCCCAGCCCAGTACTTCTTACTGACCTGGTACTTGGGGGCTACACCGCTCAGATCAAATTTTCTAAAGTCCCAAGTCGCTGCAGGCAGGCGACCCGGCACTTGGGGGCTACAGTATTCAGTTGTTCAAACAGATTATAAGGTACAAATTGAAGACCCGGCGCATCACATATTGATGAGCCGGCCCTTGGGGGCTACACCAGCTGAAGCTTTATAAGGTATAAGACAGTTACAAGTCCCAGGCTGCTGCAGGCAAGACAACCTGGTACTTGGGGGCTACACAATCAAAGATATTGTTGCAAAGCGCCAAGTCATCATGGATCAACTTGGAGCTTGGGGGCTACAGGTAATATGAATATATTAAAAAATTGAAGAGAGAGTTTTTAAGATGTCAATTTCAGCTGGAGTCCAGTTATTTGACCTGGCATCACCAACAATCATAACCCGGCACCATCAATGATTATAACCCAGCGGAGGAGACCCGCCAAGAGCATTGAAGGCCGACTCAACGGCATATGGGTGTTGTATTCCCAATATTTTATTTCAAAGGACATATACCTGCAAGACGATGGAGCTTACCATGAATAAATTCAAGCTAACCTGGGGGCTAATGACAGGGATATTACCCCGCGATATGACCCGGCAGACATGCTGACCCGGCAAACAGTACTGACCCGGCAGACATGCTGACCCGACAAACAGTACTGACCCGGTTATATTTTCTAACCCGGTTGCTACAGTGCCGGGATGGTAACCCGGCAGCTACAGTGCCAGGATGGTAACTCGACTGCTACAGTGTCAGGATGTTAACCCGGCTGCTACAGTGCCAGGAGGTGAACAGTGTTATCAGACAGTCCCGAAGACGAGTCTCTGAAGATAAGCCCTAGTTGTAAGCCGCCCGGTGTAAGCCGCCCGGGATTGGAAGAAGCCCAGGACTCGGAAGCCCATGAAGAGAAGCCCACGATGGGAAGTCATCAATCCGACTTAGACTCTACATGTAAACCGCCCCTTCAGCCTTTATAAGGAGGGGCGGGTCACCCCAAGAGGGTCAGGTTAGACGTCTCGATACAGGTCAGACAGACAGGTCATCCGAGATAGTCAGATTAGGGGGTCTCGAGATTAGAGGTAGCGACTCCGCACCCTTGTAACCGAGATCGTCATCATCATCAATATAGACACAAAGCAGGACGTAGGCTTTTACCTCCATCGGAGGGGCCGAACCTGGGTAAAAAACTCCGCGTCTCTCGTCCCGCTCAACCCCTCTCAAGCTACCAGTTAGATGCGTTGGCCTCACGACTAAGTCCTTATAACTAGGACATCTGCCGTGACAAATCCACGACAGTTTGCGAAAGCAAAACGTCTGTGATAAACGTCAAGATCAGACACGTTTCTCAGATCAGTACGTGTGCGATGAAACTCTACTGCACACACGACCAGAAAAGAAAAAACGTGTGAGATTAACAACAAGAACGCACACAGTTCCTTCTTAATATTTTTTTGTGAAAGTGACCTTATCTCACACGCTAGGCAATTATGAACTATTTATGATGTCATGTGCATCGTAAATGTTTGCTCATAGAAGAATGCGTGCGATAGGCCTTCATCCGACACGGGTAATACGGATGAATCGTTTGGGACATTTTATACATCTCAAACGTTTATGTACATACAAATGTGTGGGATATTCAAGCTTCGCATACGGTGTAAAATTGTGAACTGTTTGTGATGGGGTGAGCATCGCAAACGTTGCAGCACAGAATACCGAGTGCGATGGTAATGAGAGCACAAACGAGTAGCAAGGACGGAGCGTTTGGGAAAGATGCGGGCATCGCATACGCTTAGTTCTGCGAAACGTATGCTTGCGTGCTCCCTATCCCGGACGGTTTCTGGGTCGTGTGGGAAGACCCTCCCTAGCGCACACACATGCAAGGCGACGGTTTAAAACTGTGTCGCGGAAAGGGGTTAAAAACCATTTGTATAGCAGCTCGCTGTACTAGTGTACGTTTGGTCTTGTCACTAATAAGTACTAGTACTATATTTGTAACCATTGAGTAACTGGTACTACTAGGTGAATGTTGTGTAGCCGTGGATGGCCGAGCTAAATTTGAAACACAGTCATGATCAAATGAGATGTTACCATTGGGCTCCACCACTCCACCAGCCGGAATCACCTTGGCCTATTTGATTTGCAGGATCCTCAAAACGCAGGAATCGCAAAAATATAGGATTGTTCTCTTTGGATGGGAATGGCTTGGATTGGAGTATAGGATTAGGATTGTGTGTTTGATGTCATAGGAAAGACAGATGAATTTTTAAAATACTCCTAGGTTGGAGTAGATGCAGGATTTCCTATATTCTTAAATGTAGCACAATATTTTCGTCCGTCCTGCTTACTGCGGGAAAGGTCATTTCTGGAAGAAGACTATGGAGAAGCGGATTCAGCGAAGAGTGAAATTATGGTTACTTCGCCCGTGACTTTGTGATTTGACGCCTCATTGCTTTGTGATTTGTGATAGTAGAAGGGAATAGACTCTGTGCTCTATGCATGCGTCCATGCAAGGGAGAAAGAGGAGAGAGGTTGCATTTTTTTATTCCTTCAATCAATTTGTCATCGGCGCACCACCGAGTTCCGGTTCCCTCTTTTTTTGGCTTTCGCAGCACCCTCCACAATGGTTCCCATCAATGCCAAAAGCTATTTTACCATTTGGCTACACATTGTGGATGCCGTTAAGCGTACCACTTGGTTTTGATTAGTAAAGAGGAGGTGCTTTTGCCGTGCGGAAGGTGGGGGAGGTTGGCCTCACGGTTTGCTAACATGCGGTCCCACGTGTCAGTGATGTACCAAGCCGATCCGCATCCCACATGACTACATGAGGCAGAACAACGGCAGAAGGAACTTCAGCGAAGAGTGAAATGATGGTTGCTTCATCCCTCCAACTTATCTGTGGGAAAGCTGCAGCTTTGTGATTTGACGCCTCATTGCTCATTACTACTGCGGTGCCACGACCGGGGTGCGTCCCCCTACTGCTCTACACTGTTATTTGGTGCATGGCATGTGGACCCAGATGTTGTATGCCCCACATGTCGGCGAAAGGGAGTAGAATATTTATGAAAGCGAGCACTCCACTCTTACGACGGAGGAGTACAAGACACGGTGGCCCAGTGAACTGTAACTTGTACTGTACTACTGTAGTAGTACTATGTGGTAGTCTTGTACTACTCTTGTACCACTTGGTTTTGCTGTTTCACGCGATCCATCGATACAAACCCGATTAAACAGGCGAGGGAGGGTCTTTTCCCGCACGGTAGGCAGGGTAGTTTGGCATAGTCGGTTTGATAGAGAGACCGAGAGAAAGATGTGAAATGCTTGAATGTGTAGTGGGCCCTTTTTTTGTGTCATGCGTGTGTGTAGTCGGACCTTTCAGATCACTAGATGATACTAGCCATACATTTCAACGCAATTTTAATGTACGCAACATGAATAATTGAAGTAACAATATGAGATCTAAAACTTAAAATACATATGATTTATTGTGTTAGAGTATAGTAGTACTGCATTGCATAGTTGTTAGATATAACATGCGAGAACGTGTAGGGACATACTTTTGGAGGGCCTACAGAGAGAAATTCGGCATAAAGTGGATTCAAATATTTGTATTCGTCATCATAGCATTTGTAACTCATATCTAGAGTTTATACGGTAGACGTGAATGCTTGTTCGCTCTTACGAAACCAGTACAACAAAATATGGGTGGCGTGCGCCAATTTAGGCTTGGGAGGTTCGCCTAGTCGGCTCCACGGAGAGAGCGAGAGAAGAGATAAATACACTGGCAGTCACTGTATTTGAAGCGAAAGCATAATACGGTCACTGGACTTCAGAATACGCTCATTAGGGTCACTATATATGTTTGACGGGGATTATACGGTCACTCGCTCACCGTTCAGCATCGTATTGCACTCTGTTGACCGGCCAAATAGTCTACGTGCCACTATGTTGACTGGTTAAATTTGCCACGTTCCTTATGGGTCCCACCTGTCAGTTGGCAGAGGAAAGAGATAAGATAAACAGAAATTTACGCAGGCTCGACAAGACTCGAACCCTTGCGCGTGAACCACCTGGCTGTGTATGTGTGTGTCAGGGCCTGATGTATGTGCATGCACGTGTAGGTTGAGCACTTGAGCGTGCGCGTGTGTGTTGGTCGTGTGGTGAGTGCATGCATGCGTGCGTGCATGCGTGTCTGCATGTGTGTGCATGCATGCGTGCGTGTGTGCGTGTGAGTGTTGCATGCATGCAGTTCGTGTGCATGCGTGCGTGTGTGTATAATCACCACACTAGATCCTGTGTATTAAAAGAACCAGTCAACCAGCACATCATACCAATACAAGGCCACCTTGTCCGCGCCACTTCGAATCCCTTCTACTACACCGTGCAATATTTTATTTTCGTTTGTTTACATTCTTATACCCACTGACAGGTGGGCCCTATGGTAGTGAGATAATGAGCGCTGATGATGCAACACTAGATGCGCCCACATGGACTGTTTTACCTGGTCAACTAATCGTGTCTTCAACAAATACAGAGCTCTACGGTGAGCCTGTGACTGTATAACAACCACAAAACATATATGGTGACCGTAATGAGTGTATTGTGAAGTCCAGTGATCGTATCGTGCTTTCGCTTCAAATACAGTGATCGTCGGTGTATATCTCACGAGAGAAAGATGGAACATGCGTGAATGTGATGGGGCATACTTTTAGAGGGCCTAGAGATAGTTTGTGTGCATACGTGAAAGAGGCGTAGAGAGGGGGGCGATGGGGAGAGAGAGAGAGATGCTCTTTGTTTCTCTTTATTATGACTAACTTCATAGTATAAAAATATAAACATTCACAATGCGGAATAAATATCATTGGATGCACCATGCAATTAACTTTCACACTCCATATAACTTTGCAATATTGTATAGATGTAGATTTTATAAAATAAATTTTGGCCACACTTTGCGTAGTTTTAATTCAAAAGGAATCTTGTATGCGAAGTAAAAGTGAACAGAGGGCTTTTTAGATCAATGGAGCACATGATAAGATGCAACATGTGTGAATGTGTAGTTTATGTATTTGGCAGGGCCTGGAGAGGGTATGTGTACGTATTCGAGAGGGGCACGGATAGAGGGGCTGTGTGTGCGATGAGAGATAGATAGCACGAGAAATGAGAGAGGTCTAGAGAGATAGAGACGAATAGGATGTCTCGACGAGAGATGGTCTTGAGTGTGTGTATGCAAGGGAGAAGGGGAGAGAGACATGAGCAGAAATAGTGTGTGGGGTGTGTGTGTCTGGTATGCATGTGTGGGTGTGACAGGATACCGAGACCAAGGGGTAGGGGTGTGTGAGGTCTGGTGGGCCGAGGTGAGGCCCCCAGTCGGTTTCGTCCTGCGCCACATTGGTCCGCCCGTGACACATTATACGGAGACCCCTGGAGGACTAGTCGCACAAGACAAAGAAACCAGAGCCACGAAGGACTTTGTGTCCACTGACAAAGCCGGCTAGGAATTGTAACCCTAGGCCCCGGCTATGTTTATACAAGCCCGGGGCCTAGTTCGTCGATAGCATACACATAATCCCTTGGTATTCACGTAGTGTACTCTGTACACACCCTACTCACAAATATACGTGACCGGGGGTAGGGTATTTCCTGGATCGCAAGGGCCCGAACTAAGGTAAATCCTTGTCTCTTATTACCATGCATCCAACCTAGCTGCAAGGGACATCCTACTGAATGCTCTGCTAGAATCATATTCGTCAACTAGTAAGAGAGGTGGAGACAATGCGTGCGAGATAGGCCTAAGCGTCCGGGAGACACGTAGGCAGGTATATGTATAGAGAAAAGGGTTGATGTAGATCGTGCGTGCCTATGCGTGTGAAAGAGTTCTTGTGACAGAGATTAGTGAAAGGAGTCATAGATAGTTGTGAGATAGAGGGAGGGAGGGTGATATATATAGACAGCGTGTGTGGGAGAGACACCTCGAGAGAGAGTGTGAGGATGTGCGAGAGAGAAGGCCGATGGATATACAGCGTGTGCGCGTATGTGTGAGAGAGAAAGATAACACGTGTGTGAGGAGGGGCCGAGGGAGAGTGAATCTACGCGTAAAAGACTGATGTACACATCAATTTAAAATATAAATTGTATCCAAATATTTGGATGGGATCATGATATTTGTGATTCGCGTATGGAACGATCATTGGTGTATCAAACATACATATTTTGTCAAATTTGAGCATGTGTATGGTATTATTCGACATAATTGATCCATAGAGTCAGTATTTTGAAATCCAGACAATGCATGGCTTTAGCAATTCAAATATAAACGTGATTATAGTTTATGTTGTGTGTGTAAAGCACATTATACATACAAAAGATACATAGTGAACATTCTAAATAGCTAGCTAGGAACTAGCATACATTTGAATTCAACTTAAGGTGGTTTCAAATATTCGAATTCAACATGAAGTGCATTCAATTATTTGAATTCGAGATCATGGCATTTGTAAATCATACCTAAATTAAGGGTGCATCAATCTTTGCTTTTCTTTTGTACATAATAACATATAGTCGTGTACAAAATACATTTAAATTTACCACCTCCATTCCAAAATAATAGTAGTTATAGGATTTTCAAGAGTCAAAATTTCAAAAGAATCGCATAATTTAATGAGGTTTTCAATCATACAAGGTCAAATTTAACGAGGTCTATTAAGGTCAATCCTAATAGTTCAAGAGTACTATAAACATGAATGCTTCTGGTTCAAAATTTTGAACGAAGCGCCAAAAGAGCCTCTCCACGCCCGAAACTGCGCGAGACCAATGTTTGGTTGAAGGAAATTACCGTCCTAACTCTGACCCGTGAAGCCTACCGGCCCGATGTCCAGAAGTCTAAACCGGGGTAGGTTTGTAACTTCACCGAGACGCCACACAACCGCCTCCAAAAAACATTCATATACCGCGGGCGCCTAAACGCCGATGCGCTCGGCCAAAATCACTCCCGCCCACTATTTTGGACACGTGAGATTAGCATCCTACCCCCGACCCACAGCATGTCCAAAATTTTAGATGGGGGCAAAGTTTGTAACTTTCCCCAAATTTCAAACAAGCGCGTCCTGGAAACATGGTTCCCCCTTAGCTTCCCCCCTCCCCCATCCGATTCCCCATTCATACTCCGTGGGCGCCAAAACTCCCTCTCCACCAGCCGCGAAACCCCAGCCTCCTCCGTCTGCCACCCCATCGCACCGATCCACCGCCGCCCTCCTCCATCACGCCGGAGCCGATACCCCGACGTCGTCGTCCACCGCAACCTCAACTGCAGCGCCCTCCAGGACTTAGCAGTTGAAGCCGAGGCAGAGCTGCCTCGACAACGCGGATGGGCATCGTACCCGAGCCACTTCAACCCCTCCGTCCTGCGCCTCACCACTGCTGCTCCGACGTCGCAACTGTCCACCACACCGGAGCTGTTCCCGCTATGCCATCATTCGCCGCCTCGGATCTGCTTCTCCGCCGCCGACAGAGGGCCACCGCACCACACTCAACAACTTGGCCATGGGTGCGTCCAAGGCTCCACCGTCCTCCACAACATCTGGTTTCCAGTGAACCACAAGAAGATCGTCGAAAAATCATAAGGAGGACATAACATGGCAAGCCGATATTGGTACTCCTCTTCCTTTATTCTTGCAAATCTTACATGTCTGCTCGCACGGTATTCATCCCACGAAGGAAACTAGTTGACCACTTCTTACTGCACATTCTTTCTGATACTAGATGTTCCAAGTAACTCGCGATGCACAAGGTCCCCCCCATTTACTATTTCACTTTAGCTAGAGGTCCGTCACCAGCCTGGATTTCAATTCAGTGCCAGTTGATTCCCAATTAAAGGAAGCACCTCCCGCGGAGGCGCGCGGAGCACCTAGTCTGCCTGTTCACCGGGGAAGCAGCGCCTCAATGTCTATTTTAGAGGTGTGTGTGGCGCAGGAGCTGCTGGCGCTCGATCTGGAGGTCCGCCAGGCTTAAAGGGATGGCCGGGGGGCGTTGCCAAGCACGGCGGTGGGGTGAGGTCGAGGGGGGGCGGGGCGGCAGAGGCAGAGGTTTGTGCCGGTGGTCGCTGGCGGTTCGAGAAAGATCATCAACAATGACTGGCGGGAGGTAGATGAAGGCCATCTGCCCGTTCCTTGTAGATCCGATGGTGCAGAAAAAATCGACTAAACTATTTGTTTTCAGTCGATTGTTATTTTCATAGGACCACATGTGGTGGTTTGCTGGAGGATTACCTGCACTTCCCAGCCATCCATGTGCTCATATTTAAAAAGCCTAGAATCTAATTTCGTGTGCCATGCATGTTGTAGAGCTATCATATGTCTGCCATCATTTTTTTTGACCCACCTGCTATCTGATACTTTTACACTGCACTACTTGTGCACAAACTACACCCATACTCTCTCACTATTGTTTTATTACGCATGGGTATTTCAGAATCTCAACCACAGTATTCTAAAAAGAAAACACAGCTGTCGCTCCAGTCTGCATCGAGGATTGGAAAGGCACGGTTTAACGCTCTAAAGAAGAGTGTAGTGTCATTCGATGAAGACTGTCAACGTAGCTCTGTAGTTCATGACCCCATTCGCCATACACCAGCATCGCAGGTGCTTGCTTTAACTTCACGATGTCTTATGTGGTTGCATGTTGCATATGGTGTCTACCTTGTATATTGCTTCTAAATTGGCTAAATTGCATCTGCTTAGCCATATATTGTGAATATGACATGCCTTCTTGTTTTTGGTACATACTGCATATGTCTATTAACCATGTTCTTACATCAAACTAATGTTCTTGTGTATCCCTCATCAATCACTTATGATGAGACAGTCAGACGAGTGGGTTAGTGTGAGACACGCTACTCTTTTAAAGAGTGCAGTGTCATCCTCCCCACATGATTCTCAACAAACAGCAAGGCTAGATGAAGATAGTCAACGTAGCTCTATAGTTGGTGACCGCATTTCCCCTACACCATCATCGCAGGTGCTTGCTCTAACTTGGCAGTGTGATATGTGGTTGCTTGTTGCATATGGTGTCTAGCTTGTAATTCTTCTAATTTGGTTAAATTGCATCTACTATTTTGCTTAGTTTACACATTATACCTGTTTATGTGATATGCCTTCCTATTTTTGGTACATACTACATTTGTCTATTAACCATGTCCTTACATAAAACTACTGTTCTTCTGTATCCTGCATCAATCACTTATGACGAGACACCTTTAGTATATGCCGCTTGATATTTGTTGCATCTTGCATATGATTAATAGCATGTACTGCGTCTAATTTGTTGAAACGCCATTTATTATGAGACGCTTTTAACTTGGCAGAGTCATATTGGTTGCATCTTTCATGTGGTGTCTACCTTGCATTGCTTCTAATTTGTTGAAATGGCTTCTGCTTAGTTTACACAAATAGGTGTGAATATGCCATGTCATCCTATTTTTCGTACATATTCCATCCTCGTATCATGTGTTTGCCTTACATCCAAGTAGTGTTCGTCAGTATCATGCATGAATGAGTTATGAAGAGTGATTTTTATTCCTTTTTCTTGTCGTTTGACTTGACAATGCAAAATCAATAAAGCGGAAGGAAATTAGCAAGTTAGTGGATGATGGTGCTCCTTCCGACCAACTGAAACGGAGGGTCTCTACAGATTCTACTCCGCCATCCTCCAAACAAGATTTGCAAGACTACACATGCATAGACAGTCAACGTAGTTGTGTTGATGATGAGCACATCTCCCCTACCCAACTATCATAGGTGCTCGCTCTAACTTGGCACTGTTATATGTGGTTGCATGTTACGTATGATGTCTAGCTCGTATTACTTCTAATTTTGTTGAATTGCATCTGCTTAGTTTACACATTATACTTGTGAATAAGACACGTGTTCCAGTTTCTAGAACATACAATATCTGTCTATCACGCCATGTTCTTACATCAAAGTACTACTGTTGTGTAACCTGAAACAATCACTTATCATAAGCCACATTTAACTTGGGAGTGTGATATAGGTTGCATCTTGCATTATTTTCTAGCTTGTACTGCTTCTAATTTGTTGAAATGGCACTTATGACGAGACAGTTTTAACTCGGTAGAGTGACATTCGTTGCATCTTTCATACGGTGTCTAGCTTTCATTGCTTCTAATTTGTTGAAATGCCCGCTGCTTAGTTTACACATCATAGGTGTGAATATGCAATGCTATCCTTTTTTCTTACATATTCAATCCTCCTATCATGCGGTCGCCTTACATGAAAGTAGTGTTCATCAGCATCATGCATCAATGAGTTCTGAAAAGCAAATTTTATTCATTTTTCTTGTGGGTTTGACTTGACAAGGCAAAAAAAAGAGAGAGGAAGGAAAAAAGTAAGGCAGGGGCTGATGGCGGTCATCTGGCGCCACCGGTAAGGAGGCGCTCTAGAGATTCTGCTACTACTACTAGTGTAGTAGAAGTTCCAAGTAAATATTATGTGCCCAACAACCCTACTCCAGCATCCCAGGTGCTTTCTCTAGTGTGGCAGTGTGATATTTGCTTGCATGTTGCATACGGTGTCTAGCTTGTATTGCTTCTAATTTGATTAAATTGCATCTGCTTAGTTTACACATTATACATGTTAACATGGCATGTCTTCCTTTTTTTGCATATACTACATCTGTCTATTACATGTTTTAACATCGAAGTAATGTTCGTGTCTATCCTGCATCAATCACTTATGACGAAACACCTTTAACTTGGTAGTGTGATATTGTTTGGATCTTGCATATGATTTATTGCTTGTATTGCTTGACATTTGTTTAAATGCCACTTATGATGAGACACTATTAACTTGGCAGAGTGATATTTGTAGCATCTTTCATATGGTGTCTAGCTTCCATTGCATTGCTTCTAATTTATTGAAATGCCTTCTGCTTAGTTTACGCATCATAGGTCTGATTATCTCATGTCGTCCTGTTTTTCGTACATATTACATCCTCCTATCATGCGGTTGTCTAACATCAAAGTTCAGTTCGTCTGAATCACACATCAATTAGTTCTGAGGAACTAAATTTTTATTCCTTTTTCTCATGGGTTTGACTTGACATGGAAAAAAGAGAGGAAGGTACACAGAATGGTAGGGGATGGTGTTACTACTCGGGAGGCACGGAAATGGAAATGGAACAGCTCTGCAGATTCTGCTGGTACTGATAGTGCAAGAGAAGGTCGAAGTCCACCGGATAAATGTACAAACACAGTATCCCCTGCTACACCACCTGCAAAGTGTACCAAAGACAAACGAACCAAACAAGCAACGACAGCCCTAGTGGTTGCAGCACCTTCTTCCACAGTACCAACATGTGCATGACTTACTCGTTCGTCAACTCTGCTAGCGGCAAGTTCCCAAGCTCCTTTGCCACCTGACACTACTTCCGAAGCACTCTTGGCACAAGAGGACTTGGCAAGATCAGATGAACCTTGTGAGCTTCAACACCAAGACGGTAGTTGATCAAATCAAGTTACAGTTGCATGCTTCTTTATATGTAGTCTCACAATTTGATGTACACTAGCACTTCCCATGTTCGTTGTTGAACTAGCACCTAGGCGCAAGAGGAAATAGACATCAGGGATAATGCTCGACAGGTTAACTAAATCTAAAGGAGGAAGAATGGAGATCCATTTTGAGTCAGGTTTAAAAAGGCCACATGATGCTACAGAGTCAGCCAAGTTAGTATCAGAGGCAGCCGATGCTGTTAGGTGTCATGCACGTATCCTCCCAACATGGATTCAGTACAGGAATGACAAAGACGAAATCCAGTTTAATACCTTCCTCGACCATTTATCTGTAAGTATGGTTATTTATGGAACTTAGTAATATCATCTTGCTCTGTCCTATACTTTCTAGGTTGCTGGTAATGAGACTCCTATAATTTTGAACAGATGAGGTTCAAGTTGGATCGGCAAGATGATGCAACCAGACAAGCATGCACTCATGTTTTCAAGTCTGCTCTACGATAGTATCGGTATAATCTGAGGAAAACTCACTTTGAAGGCAAGGCTAACAATGAACTTGCCCAAACATCTCCAGTGGAAAATATAATGGATGAAGACTGGACATCCCTTGTTAAACACTGGTCTGATCCAAAGTATCAAGTATGTTATATAGATGTGATCAGATCACATGTTGAACTCCTATTTATGCATGTACCTCACAAATCTATCTTCTTCTAGGTGAACTATACAAAGAACAAGGCCAACCGTACGAAAGTGAAATTCCAACAGACGACGGGATCTCGTAGCTATATTGCACACTGCGAGGCTCTGGTAACTAGCTGTTATTTCACTCATTTGGCTGTGCAATATTATCGGATCTATATTGACTTGTTCCAAATGCAGAGGAAAGCCCGCAAGGACCAAAAAGAACCTGAACCAAATGCAGTGGAAATCTTCAAGGACTGTCACACCAGCAAGACGAAGGACATGACTACACCAGTCAAAGCCGCTATAGTAAGTCCTTAATCCTCAGGCCCTTTGAACTACTAGTTACTCTGACTTGTGGTGCATTGAACTGCATGGTTTGCAACCAACGTCTATTACTCTTTTCAATTTTATACACAGTTGTCTGAACGTATCATTGCACTTTACAAGGTTTAAAAGAGAGGAACGATGTTCCTTTGCTCTTGATCTGTAATCTAGTTTCATGCTGCACACAATGTTACAATTGCCTGTTTGTCTGATCTCAGTAGTTTTGTGATATGAATGATGACATACTATGCTCACCGTATTATAAACTTTGTCTCTTTATCTTAGCTGTCAATACAATGTGAAGAAATAGACAATACATTAGCCATGGTATATGGTCATATGTTTGGAACCTGGTTTTATTATGTACTTTGCAGTAAAATACAACTAATATTTTACGCGGGTTCACCAAAATAAGTTCTGTATATAAACCAAAGCTATTCTGTTTGGTTTTGCTGCCTCATTAATAACTTCTGTTCTGGTACTACTAATGTACAAACTCAACTTTTCAGCAAGCTATGGAACAAATGGTGGAACCGCAACAACCTCCTGAAGGTGATGAGGCAACCATAACCACAATGTCACCTCTTGCTATAGTGGGTCAGTATCTCTCCACTAATAGTGCCAAAAGCACCTTCCTGCGTAATACAGGGTTGGTTGTTAAGGCAACCTCATCCAAACTGCCTCATGAACAAGATCTGCAAGCTCGACAGAATGATATATCTGCGCTCCAGACACAAGTCCAATCCCTAACAGAGACCCTTTGTGAAACAAGAACAGCCATTGTTCGATGTCGTCAAGATATGCATGGTTTTGAAACCAGACTATCAGACATTTGCTATGTTGTTCAGGAGCCTAGGAGAAATGACAGCGAAGTTAATGTTACTCCATCAGACACTACAGCATGAAAACGTACCAGTCAAGTCAATCATCCGAGCTTCTGAACTTCTGATGGTGCATTTACTTTTATGCCAACCCTCCTTTTGTTATATGGCTGTAATTTGTTTTGTTGCGTTACAAAATTTGTTCTTAACGGGCAGCGACCGGCTGAAGAAAATAGCAAGCTATTTTTGTATAGTGTAGGGTGTTCCCTATATTTGCACGGGTCGCGAACTTTGATGCCCAGTGGATGTAATCTGTGCAATCGCCGTAATAGACTAGCTTTAGTTGCTTGCTTATTTATTTCCTCATAGTCATCTTTTTCCTCGGTTTGTTAGTGGCTGCAATAACCATGGGCCACATATGGCCCATGGTAACTATGGGCCTGCTACCTGCTGTAGTGCCCAAGGACCATCTACGGGCCGTAGGATCCGTGGGCTAAAAGCGGACCGCATTATGGACTGTAAACAGCCCATAGTGGGAATGGCCCGTTTAAGGGCCCATAGCATAACGGGCCGTTAACAGGCCGAAAGTCATCACAGGTTTAATTCTATCGACAGTCATAACGGGTCGTTAAAGGGCTGGAATACATGATGGGCTGAAAATGGCCCAATGGGTTAACAGACCACAAACGGGCCGATTGTAACCACGGGCTGAATCTGACTCATTAGCATAAGAGGCCAGTAACGGACCGTAAGTAATTGAGGGCCAGAAATGAGCCCAAGATTTTATGGGCCCTTAGAAGGCCGAAAGAAAACACAGGCTGGAAACGGCCCAACTGAATCATGGGCCGTTAATGGGTTCAAAGCCGTTTACTTTTCATGATGGGCCAGAATCACCACGGGCCGTCAATGGGCCCAGAGAAACAAAAGGGCTAATATGGGCCAAAAGACGTCACGGGCCATAGATGGGCCGAAAGTGACAACGGGCTGAAATCATAAGGCATGGCCCACATGGCGCTACTGGGCCGAATTTTGAAAGGCCAAAACGGGTCGTGAGTACCCGGGCCGTAAATGAGCTGTATGCGAACAGGCCATTAACAGGCTTTCCATGGGCCGGCCCGCTTACTTTTGACCAAGTCAAATGGGCCGGCCTTTTTAACGTAAATGGGCCACTATTGGGCCATGCCATGTGTCGACGTGTCATAGGTGTCTCGCATCCAATGAATGGATGACATCTGTCCCAACGCC
Organism: Elymus sibiricus; assembly: GCA_039707655.1. NCBI lineage: Eukaryota > Viridiplantae > Streptophyta > Magnoliopsida > Poales > Poaceae > Elymus > Elymus sibiricus. The sequence continues at coordinate 146,386,916 of CM077666.1, forward strand.
GAGCTGACACGTGGTTCTGCCGGCGAATGAGAAATTTACACGTGGAAAATCATCATTTGTCAGGGCTGCTAACGGGTTATCGGATCCAATCCGGAACCCGATAGCTTAACGGCGACCCGTTACGGTGAATGCCACGTGTCGGTTACCCTTGATGAAAACACTTCCATGGCGCGACATTTATCGTCATGGAAGTAGACACTTTCGTGATGATAATTTCAGTATTGTCATGGAACACTTCTACGACGGCACAGGTATGACTATCTTGATTCTGTCATAAAATTGTCACGGATGTACATGCATGACAGAAAAGTTGACCTACTGTGACAAAGACGTATCATCACTGTCAGGGAAATATCTTTGGGTGAAACCCGCCCGTTCAGGGCCGGGTCTCGAGGAGTAAAACCATGAAGGGCCAGGTGGGCCATAGAGTCTTCTATGGAGGCCCAGAAGGAGAGCCGCCCAATGAGGGGCCGGCCCAAGACCCGCCGAGAGAGGCGGTAAGTGCAAACCGCCTAAGGGTATAACTTAGGAAACAAGTAAGGGGAGTTGGGCTCGGATTGTTATCCCGGCCCGGACTCTTATGTGAGCCCCGGGGCCCCGCCTGTATATAAAGGGGAGCCCCCGGGGATAGAAGGGGGGGGGGAATCTTTCGAGAGCTAGGGCTAGACAAGTCTCAAAACCCTTGTAATCAAGATCTTCAAATACATCTAGCAGGAGTAGGCTTTACCTCCTCGAGAGGGGCCGAACCTGGGTAAATCTTGCCTTCCGTGTTCCTCGTTTGACCCCTTCGATCTGCTACTTACGCGATGGCTTCGAGATTAAGTCCTATGAGGACATCTGCCGTGAAAATACCACGACAGTTGGCGCCCACCGTGGGGCTATCGCATGGTGGTGTTGAGTATTCGAAGGGTCCTCCCCGAGGACTCGAGGGATACGTGATTGGCCGGATGACCAGGAGTCGGCGCGGCAATCTGCTCGTCGACGACTCAGACTGGGGCCCCGAGGCCGACTCTCTGGAGTACGGTTTCCGGGTCCCCTTTGGCGGAATTCATGTTTTCATTGGGAAGGCTGGCGGTTCTAAGCCAGTCACCTCCACGGAGGTCGTTGAGACGGCCCGCCGCGCGCAACCCGCCGTGGCGAGAGCCGCCCCTCGGCTTCCGGCTCCTGTGCACGCCGGCGGATCTGGATCTGGGCCGGATATCTTCGCCAACACCTTCAAGACGGTCCAGGACACGCAGCCCGCCAGGCAGAGGCACGTCTTCATTGGCTTCACTCAAGGGGTGGAGTACTCTGGATCGTCGGCTTCCACAGAAGGCTCGGCGACTTACGATGATGGTGGCTATTCCTCTGGTGGAGAGTCGCTTTATTCTCTTCATCAGGAGGGTCTTGGGGGCTTTCAGCAGAACTCGCCGTCGCAGGATTCTTTAGGCCCGCCCGCTCGCCCTGTTGTCTACATGGCAGGGGCGGCTGACATGCCAGACCCGGCGGCAGATGCTGGAACTTCTAATGCGATGCCAAGAGTCTCGCCAGCGCAGGCCCTGGTGGGGCTGGCGACCACGTTGACGACATTGATGGCCACACAGGTTACAGCGGAGAATCAAGCAGAGCTCAATGCGGAAATCGCCAGGATCAAGGGTCAGATGGTGCAGGCTCAGGCTAGCATTGATGCGGAGAACGTCCGTCTGGCGACTCGTGAACGAGAGATACAGGAAGAGACGGCGCGTTTGCAACAGGAGAATTATCATCTGGAGCAACGCCGGGCAGAGTCTGATGCGGTTCATCACCGACGACACCGGAGCCGCTATATCTCCAATATTGAAGGTCAGGCCCTGCAGTTCAGCACCCCACCAGGGGAACGCATTCGTGGTCCTGCAACAGGAACTCCCCAGAGGTCGCCAGACCCGGAAGCCCGCCACTTGGCGGGTCGTGAAGAGCCGCCACGGGTTGAGCCTAATTTACGCCGAGAGGCGCCGATGCTTACGGCGCAAGGGCATTTTACGAACCCTGTGGATAACCTTTATGCGGCCACTACCACGCTGGCGCGACTTCCAATCAATGGAAACACGCCCCTGGATATTGAGGCTCGCAACGCAATCGAGAAGCTGAAAACCGCTGTGGTCCAGCAAGCAAATTATTCTTACAGCCGGGAGCGACTGCATTCCACACCTGCTCCTAACAGAAGCCGCACTAGAAGCCGCCATGCTGAAAGTCCTGCAGTGTCTAGCACCCGCCATCATCGGGGTGCGCCTGGGGGCTTGCCATATTCACCAAATCCTATGGTCCCGGGGCACAGAGTACATGAGACTCACGCGGCACACACGGCGGCTCTCGTGGTAGATCAGACAGCGGCGCAGGCGGCGGCTCTCGCCGCTCAGGAGGCGGCTCTCGCACCAGTCGTGACTACAACAGTCACCCCAACAGGAAGATCCATTGGAGTGCCTTGCTTGAGCCCGGCTCTCCGCAGCGCGCCCCTGCCCCGAGATTTCAAAGGCCCGCGGAAGGTGTCTAGTTATACACCAGACCAGAACCCGGCACAGTGGATAGAAAGTTATGAGTTGGCCATGGATATGCAGGGAGTCAGCGATGAGGCTTGTGCAAGATACTTCACCATGATGTTGGAAGGAGCAGCGCGGACATGGCTGAAGAATTTGCCCCCGAATTCCATCAACACATGGGTCGAGTTAAGGGAACGTTTTATCAAAAACTTCCAAGGTACCTGCAAGCGTCCAAAGACTATCATTGATCTTCAGCATTGTGTTCAGCGGCAGGGAGAGTCGGCTCTCCATTGGGTCGGCCGAGTTGCGGAGATTATTCATTCTTCAGACAACATCTCTGCCCCTCAGGCAGTTTTGGTGCTGGAGAAGACCTGCCACTATGAGCCTCTCACGCAGAAGTTAGGGCGGCTCAAACGGAGTGTCAAAGATATGGGGGAGCTCATGAATGCTCTCACCAAGTATGCCGAGTCTGATCCTACAAAGGACCCAGGAGTTGATGAGCCAGAGGTTCCTGATCTGAAGGGTAAAAAGCCTGTTGGTGGCAAAAGTCAGCAGCAGAACAATGATAAGAAGCGTAAGGGCCCAGAAGCCGGGTCAGAGATGGTTGCTAATACAAATGCAGGTACAAAATTTCAGAAGGGTGGTCCTGATAACAGAGCTTTTAAGCCACAAAATTTTGAGGAGTTCCTGAAGGGGCCATGCCCAAAACACGGCACTAAAGAGCGTCCAGCCAAGCATACCTGGGAACAATGCCATATAATGGATGCTTTTGCTCGGCGTTTCCAGAACCCACCAGGTGGTGGGGGTGGAGGATACGGACCGGGTTCCGGGCCCGGGTTCGGACCACCTGGTGGAGGCTCGCCTGGCGGTTTTCAGCAACAGTCACACCACCCGGGCGGGTCTGGTGGCGGCTTCCAGGGGAATAGCAGCGGTCAGCAGTTTCAAGGGAATCAATACAACAATGGCCAGCATTTTCAGCAGATCCCGCAGAACAACAATCAGCAACAACAGAATAATCAGACCGGGTTTCAGAGCAATCCTAAGCAGTTAAGTAGTGGACAGTATCATGTGTTTACTACATGTGCAGATAAAAGGGATCGCAAGGTCAGGAGACGTTCTGTTAATGCGGTAGAGCCGGCAGTTCCAGAATATCTAAAGTGGTCAGAGATGCCGATTACTTGGAGCAGGGAGGATCACCCGCCCAGAATTGATAATCCGGGTCACCTGGCGCTTGTGGTAGCACCCCAGGTGGGAGGCTATGCTCTCACCAAGGTTTTGATGGATGGCGGAAGTAGTATCAATATTTTGTATTATGACACTTTCCGGCGTATGGGGTTGACGGAGAAAAACCTTACACCATCCAGCACAGTTTTTCATGGAATTATACCTGGCAAGTCAGCATACCCTGTTGGAAGGATCAAGTTGAATGTGGCTTTTGGGACGTCAGAGGATAATTCCAGATGCGAGTCATTGTCATTTGAGGTGGTCAGGATCAAGAGTCCCTATCATGCTCTCTTTGGGCGGCCTGCTTATGCCAAGTTCATGGCTAGGCCTTGTTATATTTATCTCAAGCTCAAGATGCCGGGTCCCAAGGGTCCAATCACAATTCATGGAAACCGGAAAGTCGCCATAGAATGTGAAGAAGGGGATGCCGCGTATGCCGAGGCGGCTTGTGCCACGGAGGAGCTCAAAATCTACGCCAGCAATGTAGACCCGGCGGATATGACGCCTCTCAAGAAGCCCTCTATAGAGGGAGAGCCGGCTCTCAAATTTCAGGCTCATAGAGATACTAAGGAAGTGGAGTTTACCCCTGGCGACTCTTCTGCTAAGTTCACTATCGGGTCTGATATGGATCCCAAATAGGAAAGCGCGCTCGTCGAGTTTATCCGTGAGAATCGGGACATCTTTGCATGGAAACCTTCTGACATGCCGGGTGTACCGAGAAAACTCGCCGAGCACCGCCTTAATGTGGATCCTAAGTTCAAACCTGTCAAACAGTATCTTCGTCGTTTCAATGAGGAGAGACGCAAGGCTATTGGGGAAGAGTTAGCCCGGCTTCTGGCAGCCGGGTTTATCATAGAGGTTTTACACCCGGAGTGGTTGGCTAACCCGGTGTTGGTTCTGAAGAAAAATGGAACTTGGCGTATGTGTATTGATTATACGGATCTTAACAAAGCTTGTCCAGCTGATCCATTTGCTCTCCCTCGCATTGACCAAATTATTGATGCTACAGCGGGGTGTGAGAGGTTATGTTTCCTGGATGCATACTCTGGTTATCATCAGATCAAGATGGCAGTGGAGGACCAAGAGAAGACGGCCTTCATTACCCCTTTTGGCGCCTTCTGCTATGTTTCTATGCCTTTTGGGCTCAAGAGTGCCCAGGCGACTTACCAGCGTTGTGTGCAAAATTGCTTCCACGGGCAGATTGGTCGCAACGTGCATGCTTATGTGGATGATATTGTGGTCAAGTCAGCTAAGAAAGCAGCTTTACTGGAGGATCTCAAGGAAACCTTTGACAATCTCAGGATTTATCAGATGAAGCTTAATCCAGATAAATGCGTTTTTGGTGTTCCTACAGGAAAGCTCCTGGGTTTCATGGTTTCTGAGCGTGGAATTGAAGCTAACCCGGAGAAAATCAAGGCCATCACCTCTCTGGCCGAGCCTAAGTGTATCAATGATGTCCAGCGCTTGGCGGGTCGTGTGGCGGCTCTGAGTCGTTTCATAAGCCGCCTGGGGGAGAAAGCTATTCCTCTGTATCAGCTGTTGAAGAAAGCAGATGAGTTCAAGTGGACGAAAGCCGCCGCAGAAGCTTTTGAGGCTTTAAAGAAGCAGCTGGCAGAGCCGCCCATACTGGCAGCTCCTGTCACCAAGGAACCAATGCTCCTGTATATTGCAGCAAATAACAAAGATGTTAGTGTTGCAATGGTGGTGGAAAGAAAGGAGGCAAACCGGGAGTATCCTGTCCAGAGGCCGGTCTACTATGTTAGTGAGGTCCTGACTTTGTCCAAGCAGCGTTACCCACACTGGCAGAAGCAGGTTTTTGGAGTATTCATGGAAAGCCAGAAGCTGAGGCATTATTTTCTAGAGCATCCTATCACAGTGGTCTCTTCAGCTCCTTTGGGGGATATAATTCATAACAGAGAGGCTACAGGCAGGATTGCAAAGTGGGCCATTGAACTTGGACCCCATGATATCAGATATGTACCTCGAACAGCTATAAAGTCTCAGGCTTTAGTGGACTTCATCAATGACTGGACAGAGATTCAAGCCCCGGAGGAAAAGCCAGACAATACATATTGGACCATACATTTTGATGGGTCTAGGCAGCTGGAAGGCTCGGGGGCTGGAGTTATAATATCTTCCCCTCGAGGTGACAAGTTTTGCTATGTTTTACGGCTTATGTTTCCTTGCACTAACAACGCTGCGGAGTATGAGGCCCTTCTCCATGGGCTTCGGATTGCAAAGGAGATGAATCTCAGCCGGGTTAGGTGCCTGGGCGACTCTGATCTGGTGGCACAGCAAGTTTCAGGGACTTGGGATTCTAAAGACCCGCTCATGGCGGCTTACAGACAAGCTGTTACTAATGTGGCTGGTTGCTTCAAAGGTTATCAGGTGGATCACATTGATCGGCGGCAGAACGAGGCGGCTGATGCCTTGTCACGACTTGGATCACAGCGAAAGCCGGTGCCTCCGAATGTTTTCCTGGATGTGCTCCATAACCCGTCAGTTAAGTTGCCAACGGAGGAGGACCTTGCTGTCCCAGACCCGGAGGCCCAGCTGGTGGCGGCTCTCCATGGAATCCCGGATTGGACTGTCCCATACTTGGATTATCTGACTCGAGGCGTCCTGCCGGCTGATGAAATCGAAGCCCGTCTGATCGTGAGAAGGTCCAAATCTATGACCATTGTCAATGGCGAGTTACACCACAGAAGTGCCACAGGCGTCTTTTAGCGTTGTGTATCACCTGATGAAGGCCGGAATATTCTCAATGAGATACACTCTGGTGACTGTAGTCATCATGCCGGCTCTAAGTCATTGGTGGCGAAGGCTTTCCGCCACGGTTTCTTTTGGCTCACAGCTCATGCTGATGCGAAGAATATAGTTAGGAAGTGTGACGGCTGTCAGAGGTTTGCCCGCCAAGCTCATGTGCCGGCTCAGGAACTTCGGATGATCCCTGTCACATGGCCCTTTGCGGTCTGGGGGCTAGATATGGTGGGGCCTTTCAAAGCTTCTAGTGACAAAAAGACTCATCTCTTGGTGGCGGTTGACAAGTTTACCAAGTGGGTGGAGGCAGAGCCCATCAGTAATTTGGATGCAGAGACGGCTGTTAAGTTTGTCAAAAAGTTAATCTTCCGTTTCGGATACCCGCACAGCATCATTACTGACAACGGCACGAACCTTTCAAAAGGCGCCATGAAGCAGTTTTGTGATCAGGAGCATATCAGACTTGATGTGGCGGCTGTTGCGCACCCGCAATCTAATGGGCAAGCTGAACGCGCCAATCAAGAGATCCTTCGTGGTATAAAACCCCGGCTTATGGTTCCTCTTCAGCGCACACCCGGCTGTTGGGTAGAAGAACTTCCCTCCGTCTTATGGAGCATACGAACAACTCCCAACAGATCGACGGGTTTCACGCCTTTCTTCATGGTTTATGGAGCAGAGGCCGTCTTACCGAGCGATATCCGCCACGACTCGCCCCGGGTCTCAGCATACGTTGAAGAGGACAATGAGTTGGCTCGTCAAGACTCTCTGGATGCCTTGGAAGAGGAGCGGGACTTGGCAGCCGCCCGATCTGCTATCTACCAGCAGGACCTGCGTCGCTATCATAGCCGTAGGATCAGAAGCCGGACTTTCCAGGAAGGGGACTTGGTGCTTCATTTAATTCAAGACCAGTCAGGCATGCATAAGCTTTTGCCTCCCTGGGAAGGGCCCTTCGTTGTCAGCAAAAATCTTTATAACGGGTCTTATTATCTGATTGATCTCCGGCCTGGAAAGGAGTCTCGAACATCTGAAGAAGAGACCAGTAGGCCCTGGAACATAGCTCATCTAAGACCCTACTACACCTAGAGTTCCGGCTCTGGGGATCATGTACATACCTCTCATGTATATATTATCAATAATGAATAAAAGCTGGAGGCCCTGAAACTCGGGGTATCTGTCGTTTTCCATCCATCATATGGAGGACCCTGCACTTAGTCGAATAAAAAAGACCCATATGGGCTGTGCTTACTGGTAATCCAGAAGCCTTCACCATCTTGGGACCTTCCACCCTATGGGCCGAACTTACTGGTAGTCCAGAAGTCGCCACCATATTGGGTTAAAGTCCTAATAAACGGGTCGTGTTACTGGTAATCCAGAACCTTCATCCGTGTACAGGCACCCAATAAGCGGGTCGTGTTACTGGTAGTCCAGAACCTTCATCCGTGTACTGGCTTAAAAGACTCAGATGGGATGATGCTTACTGGTAATCCAGAAGCCTTCACCATCCTGGGACCTTCAACCCTTATGAGGCTTAACTTACTGGTAATCCAGAAGTCGCCATATTGGGTTAAAGTCCTAATAAGCGGGTCGTGTTACTGGTAATCCAGAACCTTCATCCGTGTACAGGCACCTAATAAATGGGTCGCGTTACTGGTAATCCAGAACCTTCATCCGTGTACGGGGGAAAAAACTTAGATGTGACGATGCTACTGGTAATCCAGAAGCCTTCACCATCTTAAAATCAATAACCTTATGGGCCGAACTTCATGGAAGTCGCCACCATACGGGAAGAAAAGAACTGGTTTGGTTGGGGTTATTGGTAATCCAAGAGCCGCCATCATACTGGGGGCTTTCGCATCCTTTCTTACGTCTTTACAAGTTTGACAAAACTTTCTTGAGATTTATTGCCTTTGCGAGTCTTACGATTTTTATGAACTGTTCTAAAAGTTCGTATTTGGCCAAAGAGCCGCCAGTTTATTGCGCTGTTTACAGCATGTTTATGCAAGTTTGCTGGTTATAAGCCGCCATGACTAATTAGTTTTTGGTTAAATACTTGTTTCAAATGATGCATACCTCTTATCAAAGTATTATGATTATCTTGATATTTGGCTAAGAGCCGCCAGCGTCCACGAAGGATTCAATTTCTTTCAGAAGCAGCCAGAGTAATTTTTTATAAGGAAGCTTCATGCCAAGGTATTAGGCTTGCTTCCCAAGGAAGCCAGTGTGCATTTAAAAGCAAGAGGCCAAGATCTTTCTAAAGTCTATTACAAAAGGCCACTAGAGGGAATTTCAGAATCATGGTTCAGATCATATATTACAAGAGGTTCGGCAGCTGGCGACTTTCAAGGTTCCAGCTTTACTCCTGGGTCTTGTCGCCTCCGGCTCGGTCCGCGTCTGCTGAAGGATTTATCTGGTCATGATCAGCATCCCAGTCAACGTTGGCAAAAGCCTCGAAGATCTCTTCAGCGTCTATAAGGTTTGAAGAGTCAATAGCAGGAGCGAATTCGTCCTTACGGCCTTTAGGAGATAATGTGAGAGGCGGCAGAGGGTCGAGTTTTTCCTTCTTTCCATCTTCGCCATAAGACGGTTGAACTCTTGCAAGCTTCATTTCTTTCACCAACAGACTTGCGGGGATGAAAGTTTCTTTCCTCAGAGCGTTGTAAGTCGCCTGATCGATCTTTTTCCCTTTGTAAGTTTCGGGAAAGCCGCCAACAAGAGTCTGCAGCTCCAAGTCCTCATAATGAGCTTTTGCGCGGGCCATAGTGTGCATCGTGGCGATACGGGCGCTGGATTCCTTCACAAACTTCAGTTGAGCAGGAAGAGTTGACAAGGCCTCCAGAACTCCCTTTATGGCGGAAGGTTTTTCCTTCCCATAAAAAGCAGCATGGATTGCGCGACGGCTTCCAGTATAAAGTTGCTCGAGGAAAGTATAAGCTGCTTTGAGCTGTGTGGCTGGATCCTTCTCCAGCTTATTGCTTCTGGGACCTGCAAAGAAAACGTCAGAATTTAAAAATTATTTAGGAGACTTGTGTAAAAAGCTTCAGGAAATCTGGAGGCTTACCGAAGATTGCATGGCTCATTTGACGGATGTGAAGTTTAAGGCCGCCGAGCTCTGCAGAGATAGGCAGAAGGCGTTTTTCAGCTTCTTCGGCGCGTTGAACAAGAAGCTGTTTCTCTTTCGCATGTTCAGAGGTCAGGGTGACCAACTTGGCGGCTGCCTCAGACGCAGCCTTTTCTAAGGATGTAACCCGCTCTTCTGCGGCGGCTCTCATTTCCTGTTCAGATTTCAGTTTCCTCTGAGAGTCGGCCAGCTGGGTCTCTAATGAAGACAATTGAGCCTGAAAGAAAAAGGAAGGATCAAATTACTTATGCAGATAAAGTTCCATACCGATTACAAGTAATCCACATGGCACTTGGGGGCTAATGCAAACCCGAAGTTTTTACAAAGAATTTTTTTCTGAAACCCATGAGGTTCTTTTAACTACATGTGGTTCTTTGATCTAAGACCCGGCTGTTTCAAGAAGACAGCCGGCTCTTGGGGACTACATGTGGTTCTTTGCTCTATTTAAAACACATGTGGTTCTTTGTTCTAAGACCCGGCTGTTTCAAGAAGACAGCCGGTTCTTGGGGACTACATGTGGTTCTTTGCTGTATTTAAAACGCATGTGGTTCTTTGCTTTAAGACCCGGCTGTTTCAAGAAGACAGCCGGTTCTTGGGGACTACATGTGTACATTTACGCATTTTTAAAATATAAATTGGTAAACCTCCATAAAACTATGAAATCAGTAATATGCAGGTTTGGGCGACTAATAAGGATTATGAATAAAAATGATGTTTATCTCACCTTTGGTTTATTAACCAAGGTTTTGGCGATCTCCTGACTCTCAAATAATCGAGTCTGAAGAGCTTCATGAAGGCCATCTAAATCAGCATTCTCTAAGGAGGAGAGGTTTAACTTGTCTTTCCCTTGAGAAGACATGGCTTCAAGGGAAGATTTGCCCAAAGCCGCCGGCGAGTCTGCGGCGGTGGCAATAGCAGCAGCAACAGTACCCTCCTCAATATTGTGCGAGGGCGGAATAACAGCGGCTTCTGAAAGTCGCACTTCCTGAATCGGTGAAGATATCGTTGCGTCCGGCTGTTGGTCGATGTTATCAGCCGGTGCTTCCATCTCTGGCTCTAAAGATACCTGAATTTCTGGAGGGTCATTGGTTATTTCTTCAGAGTCTTTGGCTGGGTCTCCGGAGCCCGCCGGAAGTGAAGAGGAAGTTGAGGGCTTCAGTCTCTTGGAGGTAACTCTGCATATTTATTGAGATTTGAAATAAACTGATAGCTTTGAGATCACACAAGGGTGTGATAATAAGAGCGATCATAATCTTACCCTGGTTTGATAACGAAATCCTCTGGTGACTCTGAGGCGTCATCAGAGGAAGATGAAACCTGATAGTCCGAATCAGAGGGATTAAGCGGATGTTTAAACAAACCAGCTTTAGGGAGCAGAGGTGTTGGATGGAGAAGCACCTCACGCGGGCGCTTATGAGAGTCGCTTTTATTAACGACAGAACCGCTGGCGCCAGTGTTAGAGCCGCCACAATCAGATTGGAGAAAGGCGGCATGCTGAATTGTTTTTAACGAATAGTTGGGATCCAGGCGAGCAAAAGGATGTGAGAAAGGATATTTCCTCACAGTAATTCTGGGTTTCCAAGAAAAATGATTGTTGAACGGAGTGGAAGTTACCTCAGTTTCTCCCTGTTCGTCTTCTTCTTCTTCACCCTGGAAGGTGTCAAGGTAAAATTATTAAGCATAAGCCGCTAATGAAAAGGAAAAAGGTGGGTGTAAATTATGAACTTGCCGATGTTTCATCTTTGGAGGATTCTAAGACAGCAGGATCCGCGTCCAAAGGGTTGATGGTCTCCTTCTTTTTCTTTCCTCCTCGAGAGCCGGCCTGTTTGCCCGGCTTCTGGCCTTTGGGTTCTTTTTCTTTCACCTGTGACCGAGCTTCCCAAAAGGGATCATCATCCTGAAAGTTGCAAGGGGTAAGCCTCAAGAATGTAAACAATAAAACAGAAGCCTAAAGGAGATTTGCTTACAGCCGGTGGTGGATTGGCTTCAGTGAAGGGCTTCAGAGAAAACTCGCCAGTATAGTCGCCGGGTAAGTTGACGATTATCCTCATCTGTTTCACCACGTCTGACACAGGAGCAGGCGTATTATTATACCTCTGAGGATCTTCTAAACCGGAGTATTCATACATCAGCCGGTCTCGAAGGCTCAATGGCTGGATCCTCCAGGAAAGCCAGCAAAGGATCAAGTCAGCTCCTGTAAGACCATTGGCCATCAAAGCGGCTATCTTGTCCATCAGAGGCTGAAGCTGGATCCGTTCTGTTTCTGTGGGCCTGGGAGGATATTCTTTTTTATGATCCAGGCGGTCAGGTCTAAAACCCGGCAATGGGTGTTGCCCTTCAGGCACCTTGTTCTTCACGTAAAACCAAGTCTCCGGCATGCCCTTTGGGTGGCTCAAGAGCTCAGCACTAGGAAAATAAGTAAACCGCCGTCTCTGAAAGGATATGCCGCCAAGCTCTTGATGGCGGCCTCCGGCGACTTCAGTTTGCTTGTTCACATAGAATAAATTTCGGAATAACAAGATCGTTGGCTCTATCCGGAGATAAGTTTCACAAACTACTACGAAAGAGCTTATATTAACAATAGAGTTGGAGCCAAGGTCTTGAGGATGCAGACCATAGAAGTGTAAAAGGTCTCGGAAAAATTTAGAGCCGGGTGGATCAAACCCTCTCTCAATGTGATCGGTAAAAATAATGACTTCCCCCTCCTTCGGCTTGGGAGGACAGTCCTTCTTGGAGACCCGGCAGTTTTCTGTTTTGGATAGGAGACCGTTGTCTATGAGTCTTGTGACATGTTTGGTGGTAACCGCGGAGCGGACCCAGTTGCATTCTATTGCTTTCTTTGTCATCCTAGTAAATGGGGAGAAGGATTAAGTCAGCGGCTTTCATAAGTCGGAAAAGAAAAAATTATTAAAGCAAGGATGGCGACTTTCCTTAAGCCGCCACGAGTGAAGGATGTTCAGCACAAGTGAAAATTTCGCTAAGTGTGTAACAACAGATTTCTGCCAACGCGGTAAATTTTTTGGATCAAACAGCTCTATAAAATAAGGAAAAAAGCAGTTCTTGCTACTGTTTGTTAAGCCGCGGCAGGTTTTTACAGATGGGGTTTCTCAGATCTATCTTGATACAAGATTTAATTCCTGATCATTGGAGGGATAGCAACGGCGCCATTTCCATGATGTAAGAGTACCAAGGTGCGGCCGGCGACAGTAGCCGCGGAGAGGCCGAGGCGGAGCTCGAGCCCGACAATGGCGGAACCCTAAGAAGGGTGAGAAGAACTGGGAATACCTGGATCGGATGGCCGCGCGGCGCGGTTGCAGACAGGTGACGGCGGTGCGTCGGGACTGTTTCTCCTTCCGATGGCCGGCGAGCTCGAAGGTGTGTCGCGAGGAGGCGTAAGCTCGGGCGGCAGGAGGAAGAAGATGGAGAAAATGAGGAAAAGGACCTGAAAAGGGTATTTATAAGGGGGCGAGACACCGAAGGGTCGGGGCGAGATTTAAGGATCTACAGTAATCCGACGCCCCGATTTTCGCGCCTAATGAATTCATTTGAGATATTGGTGATGTCATGGAAAGATTCGTTCTGGAGATTCGGTGATGTCACAAGAAGAGCAGGACTGAAGGAAAGGAAGTTGAAATATTCAGAAGAGGCGGGTTCTGCTGAAGACTCGCCAAAATATCAAGGTTAAGTTTGAAAAGGACGAGGTTGTCTGGAACCAGTTCAAGCCAACCTGAGGGCTAATGTCAGGGAAATATCTTTGGGTGAAACCCGCCCGTTCAGGGCCGGGTCTCGAGGAGTAAAACCATGAAGGGCCAGGTGGGCCGTAGAGTCTTCTATGGAGGCCCAGAAGGAGAGCCGCCCAATGAGGGGCCGGCCCAAGACCCGCCGAGAGAGGCGGTAAGTGCAAACCGCCTAAGGGTATAACTTAGGAAACAAGTAAGGGGAGTTGGGCTCGGATTGTTATCCCGGCCCGGACTCTTATGTGAGCCCCGGGGCCCCGCCTGTATATAAAGGGGAGCCCCCGGGGATCGAAGGGGGGGGGAATCTTTCGAGAGCTAGGGCTAGACAAGTCTCAAAACCCTTGTAATCAAGATCTTCAAATACATCTAGCAGGAGTAGGCTTTACCTCCTCGAGAGGGGCCGAACCTGGGTAAATCTTGCCTTCCGTGTTCCTCGTTTGACCCCTTCGATCTGCTACTTACGCGATGGCTTCGAGATTAAGTCCTATGAGGACATCTGCCGTGAAAATACCACGACAATCACGGAAGTGTTTTTTTGTGGTGAGAGGAGGCCAGAAGCTTCACGAGGCCTCCACAAGGCAATAGGGCGCGGTCCCAGGGGGGTACCCTGATGCCTTGTGGGCCCCTCGTGGCTCCTTTTGACCTAATTCCACTTCTATAAATTCTCAAATATTCGGAAACCAATAGAGAGCCACCCCGAATAACTTTTACGCCGCCGCAAGGCTCTGTTCTTCCGTGATCCCATTTGGAGGCCTTTTTCGGTACTCTGCCGCAGGGGAATCGATCACGGAGGGCTTCTTCATCAACCTTGCTGCCCTTCCAATGATGTGTGGGTAATTTACCACAGACCCGCGGGTCCATAGCTAGTAGCTAGATGGCTTCTTCTCTCTCTTTGATCTTCAATACCATGTTCTCCTCGATGTTCTTGGAGTTCTCGATGTAATCTTCTTTTGCGGTGTGTTTGTTGGGATCCGATGAATTGTGAGTATATGATCAGATTATTCATGAGAAATATTTGAGTCTTATCTAAACTCTTTTATGCATGATTGTTATAGCTTTGTATTTCTCTCCGATCTGATTTGGTTTGGCCAACTAGATTGGTTTATCTTGCAATGGGAGAGGTGCTTTGTGATGGGTTCAATCTTGCAGTGCTCAATCCCAGTGACAGAAAGGGACATGACACGTATTTGTATTGTTTCCATTAAGGATAAAAAGATGGGGTTTAATCATATTGCTTGAGTTTACTTTGTCAACATCATGTCATCTTGCTTAAGGCATTACTCTGTTTTATACTTAATACCCTAGATGCATGCTGGATAGCGGTCGATGGGTGCAGTAATAGTAGTAGATGCAGGTAGGAGTCGGTCTACTTGTCTCGGATGTGATGCCTATATACATGATCATTGCCATGAATCCGTCATAATTATTTGCTTTTCTATCAATTGTCCAACAATAATTTGTTTACCCACCGTATGTTCTGCGCTCGAGAGAGAAGCCTCTAGTGAAAACTATTGCCCCCGGGTCTATCTTTATCATATATTTAAACCCAAAGAAATACCTTGCTGCAATTAATTTACTTTTATTTTATTTTGCAATTTATATTTCTATCTATCACTATCAGAATTAATCCTTGCAAATAACCGCTAAGAGGATTGACAACCCTCTTATTTGCGTTAGGTGCAAGTGTTTGCTTTTGTGTGTGTAGGTGCTGCTAAAGGATTTTGCGTGGTTCTCCTACTGGATTGATAACCTTGCTTCTTAACTGAGGGAAATACTTATATCTACTGTACTGCATCATCCTCTCCTCTTCGGGGAAATACCAACGCAGTCTACAAGTAGCAGGAAGAATTTCTGGCGCCGTTGCCGGGGATACATCACCAAAATTATCAAGTACCTTCGCACAAACTATCATCCACTTGCATTTATTTTATTTGCCTTTTTATTTGCATTTGCCTCTCGTTTTCTTCTCCCCCACTTCTAATTTTTTTTACAAAAACACAAAAATATTTTCGTTTGTTTGTTGGCTTGCCCTAGTTGCTATCATGCTGAGTTTGTTATTGAAAGGAGTGAGGATGGTAAAATTCCTAAGATAGAAATTCCCGCAGATTTGGATGCTAATTTTTTTGTGACGGGAAGTGGGAATATTATAGGAAAGAGTATTATTCAAGAATTCTTTACTTGCACTGGAACTTTGGTTTGCAATGACATTCCCATTCTCAAGAGAACCAATAGTTATGTTGAGGCAATTTCTGCCCTCGTTCTTAAACTTGAAAGAAGATTTATTCACACTCACCCCACTTTGCAAAGATTATTCTATGAGATACCTATTATAAATAATCCTAAAGCTAAAAAGATAGCCACGCTTATCCTTATGAATGAGTTTGATTACATAGTTCGAGAGGCTAGAGAGATCTTTGGTCATTACAATATGAGTCAAGAACATCCTGTGATAGATGAAATTTTATATAATGAAGATTATATGTTAAGATTTATGTTTAGTGATGATCATACTTTTGATGAGAATACTAAGAAGGAAGTCCCTCCATTGTATATTATTCAACAAGTTTTCAATGGTATTAATCAGAAATATTCTTGGATTGTGAAAGGGAACCAACAAGGTTATGATGAAAAGAACCTTAATGATGATAAAATCTTGATTGATGATGTGTTCTACATTGTTTTTGAAAAACCTCCTGACAAGCATCCCTCTCGGGATGAGGGAATAAAGGATGACAACACTTGAAACTATGCATTATGCCTAGCTAGGGGCATAAAACAATAGCGCTTGTTGGGAGGCAACCCAATGAATAAACTCAAATTTTGTTTTACCTTCTGTTTTTGTGTGTTTGCACAATTGTACCCTCTGTTATGATTGTGCTATTATATTTTAATTAGTGTTTGTGCTAAGTAATGCCTTTGGGATGATTTGGAAGATAGTATAATTGATGATGTTTGAAAACAGAAACTTTTGCGTCCAGTGCTGGAATTTTGATTTTTTGCTGGGCCTCAGAACCTTCTGCATTTTTTACACAATATTGATATATGAATTTCCCACATTGTCCTAATTTTTCATAATTTTTGGAGTTACAGAAGTATGACTTTAATTCAGATCTTTACAGACTGTTCTGTTTTAGACAGATTCTATTTTTGTTGCATAGTTTGCTTATTTTGATGAATCTATGGATCGTATCGGGGGGTATGGGTCATGGAGAAGTTGGAGTACAGTAGCATTATGCCAATATTAAATATGAATCAATTTACAACAGTACCTAAAGTTTAAGATTTGTTTGTTATACTAACGGATCTCACTAGGTTTCTGTTGAGTTTTGTGTGCTGAAGTTTTCAAGTTTTGGGTGAGACTACGATGGATAAAGAAATAAGGAGCGGCAAGAGCCTAAGATTGGGGATGCACAAGGAACCCCAAGGTAATATTCAAGGAAGACTCAAGCATCTAAGCTTGGGGATGCCCCGGAAGATATCCCCTCTTTCGTCTACAATCTATCGGTAACTCACTTGGAGCTATATTTTTATTCATCACATGATATGTGTTTTACTTGGAGCGTCTTGTGCTATAGTTTGTTTGGTTTTTAGTTTGTCACAATCATCTTTGCTGAACACACCTTTTTGAGATGGACACACATTAATCGTGATTTGTTAGAATACTCTATGTGCTTCACTTATATCTTTTGAGCTAGGCAGTTGCTCTAGTGCTTCACTTATATCTTTTAGAGCACGGTGGTGGTTATATTTTAAAGAAATAGTTGCACTCTCATGCTTCACTTATATCTTTTTGAGAGTCTAATGAATAGCAATGGTAATATGCACAGGTTATGAATTTGGTCCTAATATGATAGGTATTCAAGAGGGATATAATAAAAACTTTCATGTAGATCACTGAATATGTTAAGTTTGATTCCTTGCAATAGTTTTGCAATATTAAGATGGTAATATGTGGGAGGTGCTAGTAGATAATTGTGGTTTAGTAAGAATATTGGTGTTAATGTTTGTGATTCCCGAAGCATGCATGTATGATCTGTTGTTATGCTAAGAAGTTGGAGCATGATTTATTATTGATTGTCTTCCTTTGTGTGGCGGTCGGGGGCGCGCGATGGTTAACTCCTATCAACCTCCCCCCTAGGGGCATGCATAGTAGTACTTTGCTTCGAGGGATAATAAACTTTCGCAATAAGTATATGAGTTCTTTATGACTAATGTGAGTCC
Source organism: Elymus sibiricus (assembly GCA_039707655.1). Lineage (NCBI taxonomy): Eukaryota > Viridiplantae > Streptophyta > Magnoliopsida > Poales > Poaceae > Elymus > Elymus sibiricus. Next base: position 146,404,471 of record CM077666.1, read on the forward strand.
ATGGATTATACGCACTCTCACCTTTCCGCAATTTGCTATCCTCTTCGGTACCGTGCATTGCCCTTTCTCACATTGAGAGTTGGTACAAACTTCGCCGGTGCATCCAAACCCCATGATATGATATGCTCTATCACACATAAGCCTCCTTATATCTTCCTCAAAACAGCCACCATACCTACCTATCATGGCATTTCCATAGCCATTCTGAGATATATTGACATGCAACTTCCACCGTCCCATTTTTATGACACACATCATCATTGTCATATTGCTTTGCATCATCATATAGCTGACATAGTATTTGTGGCTCAGCCACCATTCCTCATTTTTTATACATGTTATGCTAGTATCATTGCACATCTTGGTACACCGCCAGAGGCATTCATATAGAGTCATATTTTTGTTCTAGTTTCGACTTGTAATTTTCTTTTGAGTTGTAAGTAAATAGAAGTATGATGATCATCATTATTAGAGCATTGTCCCAGTGAGGAAATAAAAAAAAGAAAAAAAGAGGCCAAAAAGAGCCCACGGAAAAAAAGAAAAAAAGAAAAAAAATGAGAGAAAAAGAGAGAAGGGGCAGTGTTACTATCCTTTTCCATACTTGTGCTTCAAAGTAGCACCATGTTTTTTTCATATAGAGAGTCTCCTATTATGTCACTTTCATATACTAGTGGGAATTTTTCATTATAGACCTTGGCTCATATATTCCGATGATGGGCTTCCTCAAATGCTCGAGGTCTTCATGAGCAAGCAAGTTGGATGCACACCCACTTAGTTTTCATGTTGAGCTTTCATACACTTATAGCTCTTAGTGCATCCGTTGCATGGCAATCCCTACTCCTCGCATTAATATCAATTGATGGGCATCTCCATAGCCCGTTGATTAGCCGCGTTGATGTGAGACTATCTTCTTATTTTTGACTTCCACTTATTAATCTCTACCACCACACTCTATTCCACCCATAGTGCTATATCCATGGCTTGTGCTCATGTATTGCGTGGTGGTTGACAAAGATGAAGCGCGTTAAAAAGTATGAACCAATTGCTTGGCTAAAACCGGGGTTGTGCATGATAAATACTTTGTGTTAAGAAGATGGAGCATGACAGGATTATATGATTTTGTAGGGATAACTTTCTTTAGCATTTTTATTTTGAAAGTCATGATTGTTTGTTAGTATGCCTGAGTATTGATGTCTTTATATCAAATTATAGACTATTGCTTTGAATCATTCGGATCTTATAATTCATACCGTAAGAGAGATTACATGATGAAACATGTTAGGTAGCATTCCACATCAAAAATTCTGTTTTATCATTTACCTACTCGAGGACGAGCAAGAATTAAGCTTGGGGATTCTTGATACATCTCCAAAGTATCTAGAATTTTTTATTGTTCCATGCTATTATAGTATCAATCTTGGATGTTTTTATATGCATTTATATATCATTTTTTGGGACTAACCTATTAACCTAGTGCCCAGTACTAGTTGTTGTTTTCTGCTTGTTTTTGGTTTTTCAGGAAATCGGTACCAAACGAAGTCCAAATGCCATGAAACTTTTTGGAGATTTTTTTTTGGACAAAAGAGACCCTGGAAACTTGGAGAGGAGGCCAGAAGCTTCACGAGGCCTCCACAAGGCAACTGGGCGCGGCCCCGGGGGGCACCCTGATGCCTTGTGGGCGCCTCGTGGCTCCTTTTGACTTAATTCCACTTCTATAAATTCTCAAATATTCAGAAACCAATAGAGAGCCACCCCAAATAACTTTTATGCCACCGCAAGCCTCTGTTCTTCCGCGATCCCATCTGGAGGCCTTTTCCGGTACTCTGTCGGAGGGGGAATCGATCATGGAGGGCTTCTACATCAACCATGCCGCCCTTCCGATGATGTGTGAGTAGTTTACCACAGACCTACGGGTCCATAGCTAGTAGCTAGGTGGCTTCTTCTCTCTCTTTAATCTTCAATACCATGTTCTCCTCGATGTTCTTGGAGTTCTATCCGATGTAATCTTCTTTTGCGGTGTGTTTGTTGGGATTCGATGAATTGTGAGTTTATGATCAGATTATTCATGAGAAATATTTGAGTCTTCTCTGAACTCTTTTATGCATGATTGTTATAGCTTTGTATTTCTCTCCAATCTATCGATATGGTTTGGCCAACTAGATTGGTTTATCTTGGAATGGGAGGGGTGCTTTGTGATGGGTTCAATCTTGCGGTGCTCAATCCCAGTGACAGAAAGGGACATGACACGTATTTGTATTGTTGCCATTAAGGATAAAAATATGGGGTTTAATCATATTGCTTGAGTTTACTTTGTCTACATCATGTCATCTTGCTTAAGGAGTTACTCTGTTTTATACTTAATACCCTAGACGCATGCTGGATAGCGGTCGATGGGTCGAGTAATAGTAGTAGATGCAGGCAGGAGTTGGTCAACTTGTCTCGGACGTGATGCCTATATACATGATCATTGCCATGAATCCATCATAATTATTTGCTTTTCTATCAATTGCCCAACAGTAATTTGTTTACCCACCGTATGTTCTGCGCTCGAGAGAGAAGCCTCTAGTGAAAACTATGGCCCCTGGGTCAATCTTTATCACATATTGAAACCCAGAAAAATACCTTGCTGCAATTTATTTACTTTTATTTTATTTTGCAATTTATATTTCTATCTATCACTATCAGAATTAATCATTGCAAATAACCGCTAAGAGGATTGACAAACCTCTTATTTGCGTTGGGTGCAAGTGTTTGCTTTTGTGAGTGTAGGTGCTGCTAAAGGATTTTGCGTGATTCTCCTATTGGATTGATGACCTTGGTTCTTAACTAAGGGAAATACTTGTCTCTACTATACTGCATCATCCTCTCCTCTTCGGAGAAATACCAACGCAGTCCACAAGTAGCATGGCTCAAGTGGCTCAAGCGCATCCTACGTGTACCTCCCTCTGCACTTGATCTTATCATGTTCTTCCTCGGCCTTCCTGGTGGTCTAATTAAAACTGGAGCGTGAAGCTTAAAACCTGGATCGACGATGGTCCATTGGTCTTTTCCCAATAATGCAGGCACGTTCTCGGCATATGTTGCCTTAAACTTCGCAATAGAGAAGTATTCAGACACATACTGATCAACCTCACCAATTTCACCCCCGATGAGTGTCATGAAAAACAGGGCATGTATGCATGGCTGCCCATGGATCTGCCATTGTCTACAGCTGCATGTCTTACTACTTAAATCCACTGGGTACCTCCATTCCCTGTTTTAGTGTCAGTATATCTTACCTCAGCCTCGTGTGTTGATCGTCTAATGCATTTCATCCTCGATCCTCTTGCCCTAGCATGCAATGCCTTTATCACAGACGGGATTATGACATGGCCAACATATTGTGTATCTGCAACTCTTCTATGCAAATCCATCTTTATCATGATCATCTGCCTAATCTTGTCAAATGCTTGCCACAACATAAGCCTTTTCACTGACTTAATTTTTGAATTGAAACACTCGGCAAGGTTATTGGTCACATAGTCTACCTTGCATATTTCATTGAATTTTCTTCTTGACCACACCATTCCATGATGCGCTTCCATGTATTCCCGCACAGCAGAATTTTCAGCATACAAAACTCTCAAGTGGTGCTCATGTTTCCTCAAGCTGCAAGTGTATGATGCTGGCAATAGGTTCTCATAATTAGTAGCTAGGTGTCTCATACATTCCCTATGCTTAACTCCAGGGAAAACTACACCTACCACAGTCTCTAAACCCTTGCAAGCATCTGTGTGTATAGCCAATCCTGGTGGCTGCCCTGTAATGTTGCGCAAATTCTTCAAAAACCACACCCAACTTTCCTCCGACTCCATCTCCAACACACCATATGCCACTGGGAAAAGCCAGTTGTGTGCATCAACTGCACAAGCAGCTACTAGCTGTCCCCTAAATCGTCCATTCAAAGCTGCTGCATCCACAGCCAAATAAGGCCTGCAACTGTCCAGAAACCCCTTCCAGCAAGCCTTGAAACAAACAAAAGCCCTCCTGGAACATTCCTTCTCAAATGTCTTCCCCCTAATTTTGTACTGTACAGTATGCTTGTCAAGCTCTACAACACTGCCTGGACTTGCCATCTCCACTTTAGCTTTGTAGGTGTACAACAAAGCAAAACTTTCATTCCATGGACCATTAATTCTGTCAAGAGCCATTGCCTTTGCATAAAAAATCCTCATGTACGGTATGTTCATCTTATACTTGTCAAACAATAACTTGTGTAGTGTTGTAGGCCCAAGTGTTGGTGTCTCTCTAAGCATATCCATGATTGCATCTGCCACCCACCTAGTTTTTGCTAATTTTGTTGTTTGGGCCTTCCCTGCTCCAGGTGGGCAAGTGTGCTTTTGTGGGTTCAGTTTGACCTGAAATTCAATGAAACAAGTGTATCAAACAAAAGGGATCAAACATCACTGAAACTAATGTTCTGTGCAAAATTAAATACCTGAATATATTTACTTGTACGCATACGGGAGGCATGCAACCTCCACCTACACCTCTCATATGGACAGTGAATCGTCAACCTTCTGGGTTCACTCTTGTCAATCACAAAATCATTTTGAGTGAGAATGCAATATGTAGTCAGTGCATTCCGACAGTCCATCATCGATTCGAATATTGTTCCTGGAGTAAGCTTAGGATCGTTCCTGTCCCACTCAATTGTTGGCATGTCCTCACCAGCGTATTCTTCAGGCACCAACATGTCAGCATTCTCTTCCTTCTCTTCATCATCAGTGTCATCAAATCTAGCAAGGCTGCTTGGCTCCTCCTGGTATTCGTCCTCCATTGCTTGTTTGCTGAACTCATCAACCAATTCAGGGTACATCCTCTCATCCTCGTCATCGTTTCGAGAAACTACCTCGTCAGGCTGTGCATCATCTTCAACATCCACTGCAGCACTCGCCTAGCTTTCACTGCCAGTAGGTTTAGCCAGTCCTGACCTACGAGGAGTGCGGGGCCGTTCACTATTAGCAGAGTTATCAGGGGCTGCACCCTTTCCCTTTTCCAATTTTTTGGAGGCTGGAGCACGTCGATTTGAATTTTTCCAAAACGGCTGGGAGCATTCATAGCAAAAATATTTTCTACATGCTCGTCGCAAGTTAGTGGCACAAATTTTTGCTCACTACTATAAAAATATTTCAGTTCAACAGCATCGGCTTGGCTCCAGGGATAATCAGAACAAAGGGATTTGCATAAATCTTTAAACGAAATAATTGTTCTACCACCTTTGGATACCAAAATCCAGACAAACGATGCGCTTTTGTACCTCGCAGGATGCTAGTTTCCATTCTAACTGCGAGCCGAAAGGCAAGCGCTCGATCAATCCTACAGTTAGGTAGGCAATAATTTAGTCAAGTAGGCAACAATTCACGCGCCCATTGGTCAAATGCTAGGAGTTAGATCACACATTGCAAAGGGGTTCGAGGCTTACCCAGCCAGAATCCATGAGTTCCCTTCTGCTCCTGGTTCGACCCAATCCTCCCCACGGTCGATGGGATGGACGTCGATGTCCATCAACATTGCAGCTCAAGCTGCTGCCGTAGGTCCACCCTCCAGATCCCCTCGAACCACTACAAGCCTGGGGCACGAAACACGGCGGATCAGTGCACCGTGGGTGAGGGTTCCTATCGATTGCAGGCTAGATTGGGCGACGGTGGTGGGCTGGGTGGGTAGGGGTTGGTGGGGGCCGAGCGGTGCAGCCTTTCAACGGCCGCCACGCCGGCTATCGGTGGATGGTCCGGCGGCGGCGGTGGCGGTGGCTGATACGTCTCCAATGTATCTATAATTTTTGATTGTTCCATGCTGTTATATTATCAATCTTGGATGTTTTTATATGCATTTACATCAATTATATATCATTCTTGGAGACTAACCTATTAACTTAGTGCCCAGTGCCAGTTGCTGTTTTCTGCCCTGTTTTTGTTTTACAGAAAATCAATACCAAACGAAGTCCAAATGCCACAAAACTTTTTGGAGATTTTTTCTGGACAAGATAAACACTAGAAGCTTCGGGAGAGGGCCAGAAGACCCAGGAGGTGGCCACGAGCCACCAGGGCGCGCCTGGGGGGGGGCAGGCGCGCCCTGGTGCCTCGTGGGCCCACCCCAGCTCCGTTTGACCTAATTCCACCACTATAAATTCAGGAAAAATCAGAAACCCTTAGAGGAGTCCACGAAATACATTTTCCACCGATGCAAGTTTCTGTTCCAGAGAGATCCCATCTGGAGGCCTTCTCCGGTACTCCGCCGGAGGGGGAATCGATCACGGAGGGGCTCTTCATCAACCTTGCTGCCCTTCCGATGATGCGTGAGTAGTTTACCACAGACCTTTGGGTCCATAGGCAGTAGCTAGATGGCTTCTTCTCTCTTTTTGATCTTCAATACAATGTTCTCCTCGATGTTCTTGGAGTTCTATCCGATGTAATCACTTTTTGCGGTGTGTTTGTTGGGATGCGATGAATTGTGAGTTTATGATTAGATTATCCATGGATATTATTTAAGTCTTCTCTGATCTCTTTTATGCAGGATTATTATAGCTTCGTATTTCTTCTCTGATCTATTGATTTGGTTTGGCCAACTAGATTGATTTATCTTGCCATGGGAGGAGGTGCTTTGTAATGGGTTCGATCTTCGGTGCTCAATCCTAGTGACAGAAAGGGACATGACACGTATGTATCATTGCTATTAAGGGTAAAAAGATGGGGTTTATTCATGCGTGAGATTATCTTGTCTACATCATGTCATCGTTCTTAAAGCGTTACTCCGTTCTTTATGGACTTAATACACTAGATGCATGCTGGATAGCGGTCGATGTGTGGAGTAATAGTAGTAGATGCAGGCAGGAGTCGGTCTACTTGTCTCGAACGTGATGCCTATATACATGATCATTGCCTTGGATATCGTCATGATTATTTGCTTTTCTATCAATTGCCCAACAGTAATTTGTCTACCCACCGTATGCTATTTTCTTGAGAGAAGCCTCTAGTGAAACCTATGGCCCCCGGGTCTATCTAAATCATATTACTAAAACCCTAAAAATATTGCTGCCATTTTCTTTTATTTATTTTATTTTGTATTTTTGTTTCAATCTATCTATCTATCACATACAATTTAATCTTGCAATTGACCGCCGAGAGATTGACAACCTCTCGTTTGCGATGGGTGCAAGGATTTGTTGTTTGTGTGCAGGTGCTGCTAACGAGGTGTTGCGTGATTCTCCTACTAGTTCGATAACCTTGGTTTCATAACTGAGGGAAATACTTATCTCTACTGTGCTGCATAATTCCTTCCTCTTCGGGGAAATACCAACACAAGCTACAAGTAGCAGGAAGAATTTCTGGCGCCGTTGTCGGGGAGACATCATCAACATCTATCAAGTACCTTCGCATAAACTCTAATCTCCTTGCATTTACTTTATTTACTTTATTTGCATTTGCCTCTCGTTTTCATCTCCCCCACTTCTAAAACGTTTTTACAAAAATACAAAAATATTTTTCGTTTGCTTTTTCTTGTTTGCTGGTTTGCTATCTTGTTTGCGTAGTCACGATGTCTCAAGAAAATACAAAATTGTGTGATTTTTCCAATACTAATAATAATGATTTTATTAGTACTCCGATTGCTCCTCCCGCCGCTAGTGCGGAGACTTGTAATATTAATGCCGCTTTGCTAAATCTTGTCATGAAAGATCAATTTTCCGGTAATCCTAATGAAGATGCCGCATCCCATCTTGACACTTTTGTAGAATTGTGTGACATGCAAAAGAAAAAAAGTTGTGGATACTGATATTGTGAAATTAAAATTATTCCCATTCTCGTTGCGGGATCGTGCAAAAATTTGGTTTTCATCTTTACCACGAAATAGTATCGATTCTTGGGATATGTGTAAAGATGCTTTTATTACTAAGTATTTTCCTCCCGCGAAAAATATTTCTCTTAGAAATCAAATTATGAATTTTAAGCAACTTGATCATGAACATGTTCCCAATCTTGGGAGAGGATGAAATTAATGATAAGAAATTGCCCTACTCATGGTTTAAATTTATGGATGATCATACAAAAAATTTATGCGGGATTGAATTTTGTTTCGAGAAATCTTTTAGATTCCGCCGTAGGGGGTACTTTTATGGAAATTACTTTGGGTGAAGCTACTAAATTGCTTGATAATATTATGGCAAATTATTCACAATGGCATACTGAAAGAACTCCTACTAGTAAAAAGGTGAATTCTATTGAAGAAATTAATACTTTGAGTGATAAAGTTGATGCGCTTATGAAATTGGTTGCCAGCAAAAATGCTCCTATTGGTCCTAATTATGTGCCTTTGTCCACTTTGATTGAGAAAAATAATGATCCCGTAGATGTGAATTTTGTCTCACGAAACAATTTTAATAATAATGCTTATAGAGGCAATTTCAATGCTAGGCCGTTTCCTGGAAATTCCTCTAATAATTATGGCAATCCCTATGGTAATTCTTATAATAATAATAATAATAATAATAATAATAATAATAGGATGCCCTCTGATCTTGAAAGTAATATTAAAGAATTTATTAATGCTCAAAAAGTTTTCAACACTACGATAGAAGAAAAATTGAGTAAACTTGATGATATGTCTAGGAGCATTGATAGAATTATTCATGATGTGGAAAATCTCAAGACTAAAATTTTGCCACCCAAAATTTATATTAGTGAATCAATTAAAGCTTTATATGTTTCCATGGATGAGAGTAAGAAAAGAACCGCCATGCTAAAAGCTAAACGAGAATTTTTAGAAAAAGCGATTCCTCCCGATTTTTATCATAGTAATGATGAGGATATTAAAATGATTGGTGTTCCATCTATTGATTATTTATTTAGCAATATAAAAGTTGATGAAAAGGGGACTGAGGAATAGTCAACTTTCGCTAGTAGGCGTCCCCATAATTCGGAGGGTGAAAATCTTGATAAGAAAATTGCTAAAAGTGGGTGTAGAGAGGTAAAAACTTTAAATAGCGATGTGCCCACTCTCTTGGATTACAAAGATTTTAATTATGATAATTGTTCTTTGATTGAGTGCATTTATTTGTTATAATCCATGTTAAATTCACCCAACGCTTATGAGCAAAACAAGGCTTTTACTAAACACATCGTAGAAGCTATGATGAAAGCGTTAGAAGAAAAGTTAGAACTAGAAGTTTCAATTCCTAGAAAATTATATGATGAATGAGAACCCTCCATTAAAGTTAAAATTAAAAATTATGAGTGCAATGCTTTATGTGATTTGGGTGCTAGCGTTTCCACAATTCCAAAATCTCTATGTGATGTGCTAGGTCTCACCAATATAGATGAATGTTCTCTTAATTTGCATCTTGCGGATTCTACTATTAAAAAGCCAATGGGTAGAATTAATGATGTTCTTATTCTTGCAAAAAGAAATTATGTGCCCGTTGATTTTATTGTTCTTGATATTGAATGCAATTCTTCTTGCCCCATAATACTTGGTAGACCGTTCTTACGAACTATAGGTGCCGTTATTGATATGAAAGAAGGGAATATAAAATTTCAATTTCCATTAAAAAAGGGTATGGAACATTTCCCTAGGAAAAGAATTAAAGCACCATATGAATCAATTATGAGGGTCACTTATGGAATCAACTTTAAAGATGACAATACTTGAAATTATGCATTATGCCTAGCTAGGGGCATAAAACAATAGCGCTTGTTGGGAGGCAACCCAATGAATAAAATATTTTTTTCTGTTATTGTGTGTTTTCACATTTATGCTACTGTTATGAATGTGTTTTTGTGTTTTAATGTGGTGCCCTCTGCTCGACCGTGCACTAATCATACACGCAAACGTGCACGTTCGAGATCAGAGACTCACTGGAAGATACCACAACACAAGTCTAAACGCAAATTTAAACATAAATCTTCAGATTACAAACCAGGGGTCACGAGGACCCGAATACATAAGTCATACACACAAATAATAAATGGGTACATACATAGTTAGCCAAGTTTGCCTTAAGAAGGCTAGCACAAACAGCGACACTGATCAAAAAGGCGAAGGCCTCCTGCCTAGGGCCTCCGAACTACTCCTGGTGGGCTGGCTCAACTCAGTAGTACGTGCCTTCGGGACTCTCCTGGTAGTAATCTCATGTGGTGGCGTCTGGCTCCGGGGCTCCATCGACTGATCGCAGCAACCGGGTATGGGGAAAAAGAAGTAGCAAAGCAACCGTGAGTACTCATCCAAAGTACTCGCAAGACTGACATCGGATCTATACTAATTATGCATCGGTATCAAAAGAATGGGGCTATATCTTTGGACTAAACTACAGAAATGCCAGAACAGAGGGGGAGAGGCCTAACCTATCGAAGACTAGCATCTTGAAGCAGTTCTTCCAGCATCAGAAGAGAGTGGAGCAAGATAATGTATATTCAATCATATTGTAGTAATGCCCTGAGATACTTCCTCGACTACCCTGCGAGAAAGTGATCCCGAGAGCGGTAGTAGCAGTTTATGTTTGAAACAGTATCCATTCGTAGTTGTAGCGGATCAAGATACAACTCCGAGCGTCCTGTTACCGTGGACACGGCTATTCGAATAGATAACTTCCCTGTAGGGGTGCACTACTGTTACCCAACACGCTCGATCACATCTGGCCGGACACACTGGCTGGGTAATGCCCGGCCTCGGGAGATCGACACGACGCAGTCCTACCTAGGCTCAGCAGAGAGGTCAGCACGCCGGTCTAAATCCTAAGTGCGAAGGGGTCTTGGGCCATCGCCCTTTGCACTCCTGCACGTTGCGAGGGTGGTCGGGGCCCAGGCGCGACACTGAATACACCAGTGACGTAACCAGCCCACCCCAACCAGCCCGCATCTCTGAGTTGTGACGTCTGAAGAACTTTCAGCTGATACATACGACATAGAGGGGCCCATTAAACCATTATCCCACGTGGTGGTAGTGCGTATAAGGCCAGCGGCCTATTCAGATCAAATACCCTAATCCGTTAAGCATGTTTAGTAACTCGCAGAGACGAACAGGGTTGCTGTCGCTCCATCTTGGTAAGACATGTCGCGTGGGTACTCTTGGAGCCGACCCGTCTTTAATATGATTCTCTCGCGGGCACCCTTGGGGCCAGCCCGACTTTAGCAATTTAAAGTATGACAGTAATGTAAACATTTCCGTGATCCTCACCCAGAGTGATCACGGCCCGGTAACAAGCATGGCAGACGGACAAGGGTGAAGGGACCACAAATGTAACATAACATAGCTAACTAAGCATCATGGGACAACAGGTAGGTATAAACATCAGGCGACAAAATCAGGCTATGCATCAGAATTAGGAGCTATCGGAATAACAACGGAAGCAATTCTAATGCAAGCTTAAGGGATAAGGAGTGGGCGATATCAGGATGGTCAAGGGGGTTTTGCTTGCCTGGAAGCTCAGCTGAAGGGGCCTGGTCGTCGGCGATGTCGTCGTACACAGCAGTGTCGTCGGCAGTCTCGGGGGCTATCGGGAGAGAAGGAGGGGGAAGAAACAATAAATACACGGCAATAATGCAACAGGGATGTATGACATGCCTAAATGTTATGCAGAGGTTATGTAATGCCTATCTAATAGCTTTAGTTAATTTAGGAATTTATTTGGATTTATTTTATTAAAGTCATGCACTATTCATCTATCGAATACGGGCAAAATGTTCCATGTTCAGTATGTTAGAGGGGTGTGGCAGGTATGTGGGTGGGATATTCGGATTCTTCATATTTTTCTGATCATTTTTCATATATAAATTATTTTCATCCGAGTTACGGTTTATTTTATATGATTTTTCAAATTTTTAATCATTTTCTGGAATTTCTGGAATTATTTAATTTAGAATTATCCGAAACAGTAAATGATGATTGGATTCGTCGGAAAAGGCACGGGAGCGCGTGAGGGGGTCTAACGGGGGCTGGGTTCGTCGCATAACGTGCTCTGGAGCGCGCCAGTGGCTCGCGCGGGGTCTCAGGAGCACGCACGGCTCGCGGGCGGCGGCAATGGCGGCGGTCGGAGTGCAGTGGCAGCGGCAGCTAGCTAGGGCCCACGGGAGCGTAGAGGGAGAGAAGAGATGGGGGTGGTGCTCACAGTGGCCCTGTAGAGGAACACAGCGAGATCGGGGAGGCGCGTAGCAGTCGGAACGGCGACGGCGATCTCCGGTGCCCGAAGACGATGACGAGGTCGCGGACGACGATGGGGCGGCGTAGGGGTCGAGCTCGAGGTCGGGGACGAGGTAGCGGAGGTCGGCGGTCTCTCCAGGTATGGTGGGGCGGCGAGATGGGCACAGTGGCCGCGCAGTTCAGCCGCGGCCGTCCATGGCGGCGCTCGGGTGAAAAGGGGGAGCGAGGGAGAGAGAGCGAGGCGGGGCTAGGGCTAGCCAGAGGGGTGCGGGGGAGGCCTTATCCACCACGGCGAGCGCGGGAGCGCGCTGTCGACCAAAGAGGAGGGGGGGCCAGGCGCGGCGACAGCGCGCGCGCGTGAGCAGTGCGAGGTAGGGGAAGGCCTAGTCGGGCTGGGCCGGTCTGTTGACTTAGGCCCAGCCGCTGCGACCTTTTTCTTTTTCCTTTATTCTTTTCTGTTTTTCCTTTTTAGTTTCTGTTTTGCCAAATGTTTATCCCCAACTTGAGTTTTGTAAAACATGTGACTTAGCTCAATAAATACAGTGAAATATTTAGCACTGTTATAAAAAGGTTTGGAGTCCATATGACTTCATTTGAATTTTAATAAAAATGAAATGGGATTAAATAATGCTGTTTGGTGCTGTTTTTGGATGGTAGAGTCCTCTAGTGATTTTTAGTGATGTTGTTTTTCTTAACACAATTAGTTATGGATTATTTCCTACTTAATGAACATTTTAGTTTTCAATTTTGAACAACTTTTATTTTCACTTTATATTTGAATTTCAATTTGAATTGGAATTTGAAATGAGATATGATGCAAATGATGATCAAGCACTATTAAACCTGCTGACTTGGCATTATCAAAATGTGATTACTGTAGCTAATACATGGGGGTGTTACAATTCTCCTCCTCTAAAAGAAATTCTCGTCCTGGGAATGAAGAGGTAGGCTGGAAGAGAGCGGGGTATTCTTCACGAAGACGATCTTCGCGTTCCCAAGTGGCTTCATCCTCAGAATGATTCGACCACTGAACCTTAAGGAACTTGATTGCCTTCTGACGGGTTCGACGTTTAGCTTGATCAAGAATGCGGATCGGATATTCTTGATAATAAAGATCCTCTTGCAACTCAAGCAATTCATGATCCACTGCTCTGATAGGATCCTTGAAGCAGCGTCGGAGTTGCGACACGTGGAAGACATCATGAACTTGAGAAAGGTTTGGTGTCAATTCCAATTGATATGCCACTTCTCCACGTCTTGCGAGAATACGGAATGGGCCAATGTAGCGAGGAGCTAACTTGCCCTTGATCCCAAATCGGTGAGTGCCTTTCATCGGAGTTACGCGAAGGTAAGCTTGTTCGCCAGGTTGATAGGCCATTACCTGGTGTTTTCGATCATAGTTGCTCTTCTGACGAGACTGAGCAGCTTTCAAATGATCACGGACAATGCGGACTTGTTCTTCAGCTTGCTGAATGATGTCCGGTCCAACTAGTGATCGTTCCCTAGTTTCTGACCAATTCAGAGGGGTTCGACACTTACGTCCATATAGAACTTCAAATGGCGCCATCTTCAGACTAGCTTGATAGCTATTGTTGTAAGAGAACTCGGCATATGGGAGAGATTCCTCCCATTTCTTACCGAATGAGATGACACAAGCTCAAAGCATATCCTCAAGCACTTGATTGACTCGTTCAACTTGTCCCTGGGACTGGGGATGAAAGGCGGTGCTAAAAGACAGATGAGTTCCCATAGCTTCTTAGAAATTGTTCCAAAATCTTGAGGTAAAGAGGCTGCCACGGTCTGAGCTGATCTCCAGCGGAATACCGTGAAGTGACACGATTCTGGAAACATACAAGTCTGCTAACTGACTAGCAGTGATTGTCTCCTTGACTGGCAGAAAGTGAGCAACCTTTGAAAATTGGTCAATGACAACAAAGATAGCATCATGACCCTTCTGCGATCTGGGAAAACCAGTAATGAAATCCATTTCAACTTTGTCCCATTTCCATTCAGGAATATCAAGGGGTTGCAGAGTTCCAGCAGGCCTTTGATGTTCTGCTTTAATGCGACGACAAACGTCACACTCAGCAACATAACGAGCAATGTCTCGCTTCATATCAGGCCACCAGTATCTCTGTCGAATGTCTTGGTACATCTTGGTGCTACCGGGGTGAATTGACAAAGGTGTATCATGTGCTTCTTTCATAACGTCCGTACGAGAGTCCAGATTATGCTTTCTGGGGACCACTAGGCGGCCTTTGAAGAACAAGACACCATCATCATCAACACGGAAGAACGAATAATTTCCCTTGGAGAGGTATTTCTTAATCTTCTCGACTTCAGAGTCATATTTCTGCATCGTCTTGATGTTGCACTCGAGGTCCGGTTCAACAACCAGGGTATTGAGATAACCCTGTGGAACAATATGAAGGTTTAACTTGCGAAGCTCTTCATGGAGAAGAGGTTGTGCTTGCTGAACCATGAGGTTGTTGCAATAAGACTTGCGACTCAAAGCATCGGTCATTACGTTAGCCTTGCCAGGGGTATAAGAAATATCCATGTCGTAGTCGGCTATTGTCTCGAGCCATCTTTGTTGACGGAGGTTCAAATCTGGTTGAGTATACAGATACTTCAGACTTTGGTGGTCCGTGTATATCTCGCAACGATTACTGAGAAGGTAATGTCGCCACAGTTTTAGAGCATAGATAACTGCTGCTAACTCGAGATCATGTGTTGGATACTTATCTTCATGAGGACGTAATTGACGAGAGCCATAAGCAATCACTTTGCGCTCTTGCATTAGGACACAGCCTAATACTTGATGGGATGCGTCGCAATATATCACAAAGTCCTTACGAGTATCAGGAGGAGCTAGCACAGGGGCAGAGGTCAACTTCTCCTTAAGTGTCTGGAAACTTTCCTTACATTTTTCTGTCCACTCAAACTTAACGCCTTTGTGAAGCAGATCAGTCAGTGGTTTAGCAATCTTGGAGAAGTTCTCGACGAAACGTCGGCAATAGCTAGCAAGACCTAGAAAACTTCTGACTTGCTTTACATTCTTCGGGGGAGTCCAGTCAAGAATAGCCTGAACTCGTTCTGGGTTAACAGCAATGGTAACAGGGTTTTTCTGACTGAGTTGTACACCGGGGTGTTTACACAAGCAGGGAATTATTACTATGTAGATCATATAGATCACTAGAAATACACAAGGAACAATTTCAAGAACGGCAAGGAACCCAAGGTATAACCAAAACATGACCAAGTCGGTGTTGACAGAAAGTCAAGGATGTTGTTGAAGATAACACAAATCAGCGAGGGGGGCAAGGATGGCATTGCTGTTAACAAAAGTGTCAAATGAGAGTGATTGGATCTTGCATTATGCATTGAAGATGTAATTGCAGCTATTCAAAGCTTCGGGTGGACGTGATCACGAGAACCTAGGGTCAGAGTTAGTAAAAATTTAACCCGAACAGAAGAGCTAGTAGAATCCCAGAGTATAGAAGAGGAATAAGAGATCCTAATCCCATCCATGTGCAACGTGGGCCCGTAAGCCACACAGCACTATTAGTAAAATAGTTTTTCAATGACTAGACTCAAACTTTGACCAAGGAGTTGGAAAGGGGCTTCCTATAGGCAGTCGGCTCTGATACCAACTTGTGGCGCCCTCTGCTCGACCGTGCACTAATCATACACGCAAACGTGCACATTCGAGATCAGAGACTCACGGGAAGATATCACAACACAACTCTAAACTCAAATTTAAACATAAATCTTCAGACTACAAACCAGGGGTCACGAGGACCCGAATACATAAGTCATACACACAAATAATATCTGGGTACAGACATAGTTAGCCAAGTTTGCCTTAAGAAGGCTAGCACAAACAGCGACACTGATCGAAAAGGCGAAGGCCTCCTGCCTAGGGCCTCCGAACTACTCCTGGTCGGCTGGCTCAACCCAGTAGTACGTGCCTCCGGGACTCTCCTGGTAGTAGTCTCCTGTGGTGGCGTCTGGCTCCGGGGCTCCATCGACTGATCGCAGCAACCGGGTATGGGGAAAAAGAAGTAGCAAAGCAACCGTGAGTACTCATCCGAAGTACTCGCAAGACTGACATCAGATCTATACTAATTATGCATCGGTATCAAAAGAATGGGGCTATATCTTTGGACTAAACTGCAGAAATGCCAGAACAGAGGGGGAGAGGCCTAGCCTATCGAAGACTAGCATCTTGAAGCAGTTCTTGCAGCATCAGAAGAGAGTGGAGCAAGATAATGTATATTCAATCATATTGTAGTAATGCCCTGAGTTACTTCCTCGACTACCCTGCGAGAAAGTGATCCCGAGAGCGGTAGTAGCAGTTTATCTTTGAAACAGTATCCATTTGTAGTTGTAGCGGATCAAGATACAACTCCGAGCGTCCTGTTACCGTGGACACGGCTATTCGAATAGATAACTTCCCTGCAGGGGTGCACTACTGTTACCCAACATGCTCGATCACATCTGGCCGGACACACTGGCTGGGTAATGCCCGGCCTCGGGAGATCGACACGACGCAGTCCTACCTAGGCTCGGCAGAGAGGTGTCGGTGTAAAAACCGGCAGCTCTCGGGGTAGGGGGTCCCGAGCTGCCGATCTCGGATCGATGGTAACAGAGACAAAGGGAGACGATGTTTTACCCAGGTTTGGGCCCTCTTGATGGAGGTAAAACCCTACGTCCTACTTCTGTTTATATTAATGGAGATGTATCGAGTATAGAGTTGATCTACCTCGAGATCGTAATATGTGTCTAACTTCTAAAGCTAGGTGTTCGATGTTGCGTTTTTTTGTCCCCTACGGGCTAAACCCTATGGCTTATATACACGCCAGGGAGGGTATCTAGGGTTACAAGGTCGGTATCTTGGAGTAAGGCAGCTGGAGTAATCTTGAAGTGTACTACAAGTCTTCGGTATAGGCAGCCTTGATCATGTCTCCCATGCGCGGCTTCCGGAGTCCATCTTGATCACATACGGGGGCATATCGGCCCATCCGAGGAGACGGGCCGACTAGGTTAGCACCCCCTAATCCAGGACACCGTCAGTAGCCCCTGAACTGATCTTCGATGCCGAGGTCGACGTTCTTCACTTCCCGGAGTCTTGGCTTGATAGACAAGTTCCCGTGCTTTATTCTCCGACCAAATTTAAAGACTTCGACCAACCCTTAGAATTCCGCTGGGGCCCAACTTTAGATTTTGAAAATCTTGCCGCCTAGGCGGCTGAGCCGTTTTATGGAGAAAACGTTGAAACGTCAGCCCCCCTTTGCTCTTACTTATCAGATGCGTAACCCTTGCTAGCGGCAGTTCACATCCACCATCACAGCGAAAAATCCCCTCCCCTCTCCAGCTCAAAAGCTCGAACAATGGCAAGCGGCGAAGGATCATCAAGGCGTCCTCACGGTCCTGATAGAGGGGACTGGGGGAGCTGTTCCGTCGCGCGCCTTCAATTGGAGCGCTTGGCGATGCAAGGGTACCTGCCTGACGCAGATCTAGCCGCTACTCTTCTGCGGCTTAGGGTTCCCAATACACCCCTTCCTCCGCGGACTGCTGGAGTTTTACGGGTTGCAGCTACACCATCTCTCCCCGAATTCGATACTGCATATTGCGGGGTTCGTCGCGCTCTGCGAGTTACACCTCGGCTGTCAAGCACACTTCGGATTGTGGCGGAAGTACTTCTGTGTCGTGCCCCGCTCTTCGGCAGACAAGCTATTCGAGGTTGGAGGAGCCGAAGTCTGCCGAATTGACAAGACTAACTACCCAGCGGGAACACCTCGGGAAGAAACCGATTACTGGCCTTCCGAATGGTTCTACATCACCGACGTCTTGCTGTACGAGCCAGTCCGGCCAGGCCTTCCGCCCTTCTCATTAAATCCACCGTGGAAGCGTTACAGCTGGAGACCGCTGAGTTTGGCTCAAGAGGAAGGCGAAGCCGTGACTAGGCTAGCAGCCAAGGTGAAGTCCCGATCAAGCGCCGGCCTTACCATCATTGACGTGATGGCGGTTGCTCTATACCGAAGAGTCCAGCCTCTCCGGCAACGTCAGCACTTATTGTGCGATTACAATGGGTCCGAAGACGCCACTCGATCCATCAAGGGGGCTTTTATGGATCAAATGACCCTTGGAGTCGTACTAGCCAGCATATACCAAGGGTCTGCCGAGGAGTTTGCCAAGCGCCAGTTCCAAGACGGGCTGTCATACTACAATCCTGCCAACATAGTAAGTTTTTACTTCGGGCTTATCCATTTTACCTTGAGGATCCTCGATATTAAGCCATTTCATATTGGTTAAACAGAGGTGGAGACGTTGGCTTGAAGGAGTGAGCAGTCCGGCCCCTGAGCCGGAGTCGCGCAGCCGCGCCGAAGACCCTCTTCATCACGAGGATGAAGACCTGGGGTTGATTTATGAAGGGAGGAGTTTCTTCCTGGAGAGCCTTGATGGCTCAAAGGTAGCGATCGTGCCTGACATGCCGGGGACGAGGCCAGCCTCATCGGTAACTCTCCCTTCCTCTAAACGAAAGAGAGTCCCTCATCCCCCCGTCTCCAGTCTTCTGACTCCTCCTCCAAAGGGGCGGCGCTCCCAACGCCTATGCAGAGAAGCGGCTCCACCGGAAAGGGCCCAACCAGAAGTGCAAGAAGCTCCGGTCGAGGTCGCGGGAACAGGCGAAAGTGCTCCATCCGTCACTAGGTATTTCCTAGGTCGATATCTTCAGAAAAAGACACTTTGGATTCTAACATCTTAAACGTTTGCAGACAGCCTCCACCTTCTAACGTATACGTGGAGGCCGAGAAAGGAGCGTCTCCGCCCGAGGAAACAGAGGTCCGAAATCCAACGAGGGTGGACCTCGGATCCGCCCAGCCCGAGGACTCGGCGACATCGGCCACTCCGTCCAAAATCCAATGTGCCACAAATTATCGTCGGCAAAAGGCTTCTTTAAACAATCTGACGTTTTTGGACAAGGAGCTTAATGCTCTCAGCGCAGTGGACGCGTACCTCGGGGCGACCCGAGGTGCCTTTGACGAGTCGCTGGATGTCCTGTCGCGAGGGCTGCGGGTAAAGTTTTTAAAGACAAGTATAACTACCAAGTATGGTAGTAGCCCCTAAGGCTTGACACGAGCCCCTGGGGTCGAATCAAGACTTGAATGCTAACCCGCAAATGTTGTTATAACAGGAGGCTCGCTTGAAGAACGAGTAACTGACCTCGGCATTAAACCAAACAAAGGTGCAGCTTGACGCGGCTTTGTCCGAGGTCAAGCAGGTGAAGAAATTCACCAGAGAAGCGCACGGTAAGTGCTTTTTTTTATTGAAGGAAGTAATGTTCGAAAGGTATGGCTGATGCAAGGATTGCTTGTAGCAGCGGAAGCCCTGGGCCATCTCGAAAGAGACCTGAAACAGGCCCGCGACGATCTGGCGTATGCTGAAGCGCAATGCCAGGCAAATCAACATGTGGTTACGCAGAGAGCGAAGAGCATGAATGTGCTTAGAGCAGAGAATGCCCGCCAAGCCTAGGAGATTGAGAGCTTAAAGGCTCGCCTGGCTGCTGCAGAAGCAAAGAATCGGCAGACGGACGACATGATTTATGGTAAGTTATAAGTCTCAACAGACATTTGTTATGCGGTTTATCCGAAAGATTTGTCATGCGAAATTTTATTGGTGACAGCTTGCTTGACCGGCCTTCCCCCGGAGTCTCGGGGCCCAGTGTCCGAAGACATTAGCATTCGCTTATCCGAGGTGCATGAAGGAACGCGGAAAGTGATGAGGGATGTGCACCAGGATTTATGGCCCGAGGTGGTGCCGGTTCCCGAGGACATGGCCGCGTTGGCCGAACAGCTAAAGGGAGCGTGGTGCCGGATCCAAGCGTGGAAAGTGTCAGCTTATCGAGAAGGTGCGAGGGAGGCCTGGGCCATGGTGAAGACCCATTATACCGGTCTGAAGATGACGGAATTGGCAGAGGTGGGACCCATGGGACCTGATGGGGAGGAGATCCCTACCAGTCAAGCATATGATAGTGTAATGCTGGCGGTATGTCTCTCGCAAAAGGGTTGTTCGTTAAACATCCTGATAGACGGGCTCGACCGTGCGTAAAAAGTATTGTATGAATTTATGTACCGAAGTATACTATGTCAATTTTTTCCATTTGTTTATCCAAACTCGGCAGCCAGCCGTCGGCTTCTCCCTCCCTGGATAAATTCCGGGGAGTGTCCCATACTACTGGCCGAGGTCATCGGGCCAGATGCTTCAGGTGACTAGGCAATCGGGCTTTCCGGCTCGAAGGACAAGAGGGTAACGAAAGGTTATGTTATATTACTATTTAACGTAAGAAACATCTTCCGGGGAAAATAGTTCATCCAACGGTTCCTTTCCTCGGGTGATTGTGTCGAACACGCCCGTTCAAAGACGGATGACCTCGGGGGTAAAGCCCCTGGTCGGGGTTTGAAAAGACCCATGCCACATTATTCCTATGTCATAGCCGACCAACCCACATTATAAGAACGCTAGCTTTCGGCTTTGTCCGTCTGAGGTACTACATCGGTTGACCCGCGAGTAACAATCACAACGGTGCTCCCTTTGCCCCCTAGACGAAATATCGAGAACGTAGAGGGCAAGCACAGGAGCCGGGCAACCCAGCTTGGCCAAATCTTAAAGTGGATCGATGCATATAGTGGCTTGAGAGACAATAGTCCATAAGGGGCCGAATAGCTTATGTTTTGAAAAGAACATGCTGGATTGTTTTCAGGGTCATTGAACGACTTACCGAGGTGAAGGAAAAATAAAAAGAAAAAAAGATAAAGAAAAATGCACAAGGTATGTACACAGACCGTATGCTTGGTTTCATGCATAGAAACGTCGGAGGAGCACCGCGTTCCACGGGTGGGGCTCCAGTCGTCCATCCTCTGGATCTCGGATTCGATAAGCTCCTCCGAGAAGTACTTGGTCAATGACAAACGGTCCGTCCCACCTGGGGGAGAGCTTGTGTTTTTGTTTTTCGGGATGTAATCTCATTACGAGGTCCCCGACATTAAATTCTTTGGTGCGAACCTCTCTAGCATGGTAGCGCCGTGCCTGTTGTTGATAAATAGCTGATCTAGCCCGTGCGACGTTGCGCTCTTTCTCGAGGGCGTCTAGGGCGTCTTGCCGATCGAGTTCGGCCTCCAACTCCTCGTACATGCGCACCCGAGGTGCGTCGTGTATGATATCGGAGGGGAGGACTGCTTCGGCACCATATACCATAAAAAATGGGGTATACCCGGTGGATCTGTTTGGTGTGGTACGCAAGCCCCATAATACGGAATCGAGTTCCTCAACCCATTTACAGTCGGCTTTTTTAAGGGAGCGGACGAGCCGTGGCTTAATTCCGCTAAGGATGAGTCCATTGGCTCGCTCCACTTGGCCATTGGAGTGCGGGTGGTAGACGGACGCATAATCGAGCTTGATGTCCATTTTCTTACACCATGCCTTGACCTCTTTCGCCGTGAAGTTGGTTCCGTTGTCTGTGATCAGACTGTGGGGGACACCGTAACGGCGAACTACCCCCGAAATGAATCCGATGACTTGGACGGCCTCGACCGAGGTGACTGGTTTTGCTTCGATCCACTTAGTGAATTTGTCTACCATGACGAGTAGGTATTTGTTTTTATTTGATCCTCCCTTGAGTGGCCCGACCATATCCAGCCCCCAGACCGCAAAGGGCCACGTAATGGGGATGGTGCGCAGGGCCGTGGGGGGCATGTGGCTCTGCTTGGCGAATACCTGGTAGCCTGGGCAACGCTGTACTAATGCCGAGGCATCGGCGCTTGCCGTTGGCCAGTAGAAACCGGCTCGAAAGGCCTTGCTGACCAGGGTCCGAGCAGCGGCATGATGTCCGCTCATGCCGGAGTGTATCTCGTATAATACGAGTTTTCCTTCTTCCTCGGATATGCATCTCTGGAGGACGCCCGTTGTACTCATTTTTATAGAGTTCCCCTTCATAAACCTTGTAAGCTTTAGACTGTCTTACAATCCGGCGGGAGTCGGCTTGGTTATCAGGGAGCTCTTTTCGGAGTAGGTATGCGAGGAATGGCTCGGTCCATGGTGCGATGACTGCCATGACCTCGTGCGCGGAATCGGTCTTCCGGATCGTTGATCCGCCTATGATACCGTCGTCCTCTTCGGGCAGGGCATGTTGCCCGACATCGGTTGAGTCCGGTGTTCCTTTGCTATCTAGCCAGACTACGGATGGCTTAAAAAGCTGCTCGAGGAAGGTGTTCTCGGGAACCTTGTCACGTTTTGCGCCCATACGGGCGAGTACATCTACGGCCTGGTTACTATCTTAGGGTATATGGTGGAATTCCAGCCCCTCAAACCTGGCTGAGATCTTTATGACGGCATGGCGGTAAGCTGTTATCTTTGGGTCTTTGGCATCAAATTCGCCATTAATTTGCGAGATAGCGAGGTTGGAGTCACCTCGGACCTTGAGTCGTTTGACACCCATGGAGACAGCTATCTGAAGTCCGTGTAAGAGGGCTTCGTACTCAGCCGCGTTGTTGGAATCTGTGTACATGATTTGCAGTACATATTTAATGTTATCTCCCGTGGGGGAAGTGAGCACCACGCCAGCCCCTAGGCCGGCAAGCATTTTGGAACCGTCGAAACACATCGTCCGATGCGAGTAGGTACTGTACTCACGGGGGAGTTCGGCTTCGGTCCATTCGGCGACGAAGTCCGCCAACACCTAGGATTTAATGGCCCGGCGCGGTTTGTAGGTGATTTCAAAGGGTAGGAGCTCTATAGCCCATTTGGCGATGCGCCCCGTTGCGTCTCTATTGTTGATTATGTCGCTCAACGGGACGTCGGATGCCACCGTCATCGCGCACTCTTGAAAGTAGTGTCGAAGCTTGCGCGATGCCATGAAGACTGCGTAAGCTATCTTTTGATAGTGAGGGTAGCGTGTCTTGCAGGGGGTTAAGACCTCGGACACGTAGTATACGGGTTTCTCGACCTGGAACTTATGACCTTCCATGTCTCGTTCGACCACGAGAACTGCGCTAACCACCTGGTTTGTGGCCGAGATGTACAATATCATCGGTTCGCAACCACCTGGTGCTGCCAGGATAGGATTAGTGGCGAGGAGGGCCTTGATGTCTTCCAGGGCCGCCGCAGCCTCCTTAGTCCATGTAAATGTTTTAGTCAGCTTTAACAGCCTGTATAATGGCAAGGCTTTTTCTCCAAGTCATGATATAAAGCGGCTCAGTGCTGCTACACAACCCGCCAATTTTTGTACGTCCTTGAGCTCCGTTGGAATCTCCAAACGATCCAAAGCTCGGATTTTAGCAGGATTGGCTTCAATTCCTCGATTAGATACGATGAAGCCGAGGAGTTTACCAGCTGGGACTCCGAAGACACATTTCTCCGGGTTAAGTTTGATTTGATACTCCCGTAAGCTGGCAAATGTGTCGCGAAGGTTGTCGACCAACTGGTCGACGTGTTTAGTTTTAACAACTACATCGTCTACGTAGGCCTCAACGGTCTTTCTGATGTGTTTTTGTAGGCATGTTTGAATCATGCGCTGGTACGTGGCGCCGGCGTTCTTTAGTCCGAAAGGCATTGTGTTGAAGCAAAACGGCCTATAGAGCGTGATGAATGCTGTTGCTGCCTGGTCCGACTCCTTCATCTTTATCTGATGATATCCTGAGTAGGCGTCCAGGAAGCACAATGCATCGTGGCCCGCAGTGGCGTCCACGATTTGGTCAATACGGGGTAAGGGGAAGGGGTCTTTGGGGCAAGCTTTGTTGAGGTCTTTGAAATCGACGCACAACCGCCAAGACTTGTCCTTTTTTGGCACCATGATCAAATTAGCTAGCCAATCAGGGTGTTTTATGTCCCTGATGAATCCCGCTTCCAACAGCTTTGCCAGTTCTTCGCCCATTGCTTGATGCTTGGGCTCGGAGAAATGCCGAAGAGTTTGTTTAACGGGTTTATAGCCTTTCAATATGTTTAGGCCATGCTCTGCAAGCCTACGGGGTATCCCAGGCATATCGGATGGGTGCCAGGCGAATATATCCCAGTTTTCCTTAAGGAAAGCGCGTAGGGCCTCGGCCACTTTCGGATCGAGGTTAGCCCCCATGGACGCCATTTTAGCAGGGTCCATTGGGTGAACCTGGAATTTGATTATCTCATCGGCCGGTTTGAAAGAGGTAGGCTTTGATCTTTTGTCAAGAATGATATCGTCCCGGTCGACCTCGGCGCGCAACGCGGTCAGCTCTTCGGCCGCGAAGGCCTCGGCAAGAGTCTCGAGGGCGAGGGACGCAGTTTTGTTTTTGGCTTTGAGCGCCCTATCAGGATCACTTGAGATAGTGATGATCCCTTTCGGGCCCGACATCTTGAGGTTCATGTAGCTATAGTGTGGCACCGCTTGAAATCTAGAGAAGGTGTCCCGTCCGAGGATGGCGTGGTATCTGCTCTTGAAAGGTGCAATGTGGAACGTAATCTCCTCGGAGCGATAATTATCCGAGGTCTCGAAGACTACGTCTAGGGTTATTTTTCCACTGCAGCGTGCCTCTCGTCCGGGGACTATTCCTTTAAAGGTGGTGGTGCTCCGTTCTATGCGCGATCTATCGATGTGCATTTTATCCAGGGTGTCCTCGTATATCAAATTCAGGCTGCTACCTCCGTCCATAAGGACCTTGTGGAGGCGACAGTGATCCACAATGGGGTTGAGGACTAGCGCAGCGGGGGACCTATCCAAGGCAGACCTCGGTTGATCGTTCTGAGCGAAAGTGATCGGCGTGTCTATCCACGCGCCCCGAGGTGGCACCTGTCGGACGGTGTTGACTTCCCGCAGGGCCCGCTTGCGCTGGTTGTTAGACGTAAAGGTCTCATAAATCATTAGGACCACGTCCTCATCCGAGGTTTGTCCAGCATGTTTGACTTCAGATCCGGGGTGGCTGGGGGTGCCCGTCAAGAGGGAGAGTCCTCCCTTCGCCACCTGCCTCAATACCCAACAGTCACGAAGGCTGTGGGTTGGCAGGAGTTAATTAATACAGCATGGATCGGGCATGGTTTATCCAGGAAGCCGTCCAAGGCCGTTCCGGAGTGATCGGAGGTTTTCTTCTTCTTCCGAGGTCGATCACCCGGGACGTTCAGTTTGTGATTGTTGCGCCGAAGCGCGGGTTGGTCGCGTCCCGGGTAGTCATCACAGATCGAGTCTGTACTCTCCTCGGTTCGCCAGGCATCTTCGATGGCGCAGAATCGAGTTACTAAGTTGGTTAATTCAGGTAGTGTCCTTGCATCCACGCTCGAAGGCGGTGATTATGTCAGAATCTTGGTAATCCAGTATCTCGTCCTTGACGGATAAGAATCTGGCCCAGTATTGTCAGATCGGCTCGCCGGGGATCTGCCGCACGTAGGCTAAGTCCCAGATGTCAGACGGGCCGGAGTTGTCGGGACGATATTTTGCGAAGTGGGTGAGCGGGCCAAATCCGATCTCAAAAGACGGCGGAACCCAGTCACCCTTGCCCGAGGCTGGATCCGCCGTTATCGGTCTAACTGATTTGATCTGGGGGTCGGTTGCCGGTAAATCGCTGTCCGATCCGCTTTCTAGGAAGTAACTCAGCCCCTCGCCCATGAGGGGATTCTCTAGTAGGATCAGAGAGGGGTCAGGGTTTGCTCCCACCTTATGTGGGGGCGTCGCCGTGACCGAGACTTCGGTTGTGGAGTTATGCTCCATGGGTCTGAGGCCGTTAACTGGCGGAACTCTCAATGAAAGCACCAGTGTCGGTGTAAAAACCGGCAGATCTCGGGGTAGGGGGTCCCGAGCTGCGGATCTCGAATCGATGGTAACAGAGACAAAGGGAGACGATGTTTTACCCAGGTTCGGGCCCTCTTGATAGAGGTAAAACCCTACGTCCTGCTTCTGTTTATATTAATGGAGATGTATCAAGTACAGAGTTGATCTACCTCGAGATCATAATATGTGTCTAACTTCTAAAGCTAGGTGTTTGATGTTGCATTTTTTTGTCCCCTACGGGCTAAACCCTATGGCTTATATACACGCGTGAGCAGTGCGAGGAAGGGGAAGGCCTAGTCGGGCTGGGCCGGTCTGTTGACTTAGGCCCAGCCGCTGCGGCCTTTTTCTTTTTCCTTTATTCTTTTTTGTTTTTCCTTTTTAGTTTCTGTTTTGCCAAATGTTTAGCCCCAACTTGAGTTTTGTAAAACATGTGACTTAGCTCAATAAATACAGTGAAATATTTAGCACTGTTATAAAAAGGTTTGGAGTCCATATGACTTCATTTGAATTTTAATAAAAATGAAATGGGATTAAATAATGTTGTTTGGTGCTGTTTTTGGATGGTAGAGTCCTCTAGTGATTTTTAGTGATGTTGATTTTCCTAACACAATTAGTTATGGATTATTTCCTACTTAATGAACATTTTAGTTTTCAATTTTGAACAACTTTTATTTTCACTTTATATTTGAATTTCAATTTGAATTGGAATTTGAAATGAGATATGATGCAAATGATGATCAAGCACTATTAAACCTGCTGACTCGGCATTATCAAAATGTGATTACTGTAGCTAATAGATGGGGGTTTTACATTTAATTAGTGTTTGTGCCAAGATAGTATAATCCTTTGGGATGATTTGGAAGATAGTATAATTGACGCTGTTTGGAAAACAGAAAGTTTTGCGTCAAGTGCCCGAATTTTGTTTCTGTACTGGAGCGTCAGAAAAATGTGAAATTTTTACACAGTATTGGTATATAAATTTCCCACGTTGTCCTAATTTATCAGAATTTTTTGAGTTACATAAGTATGGATTTTAAATAGATTGCTACAGACTGTTCTGTTTTTGACAGATTCTGTTTTTGATGCACTACTTGCTTGTTTTGATGAATCTATGGATTGTATTGGGGGGTATAAGCCATGGTGAAGTTAGAATACAGTAGGTATAATGCAAAAATAAAATATGAATGGGTTTGCAACAGTACTTAAAGTAGTGATTTATTTTGTTATACTAACGGATCTTACGAAGGTTTTGTTGAGTTTTGTGTGATTGAAGTTTTCAAGTTTTGGGTGAGATCACGATGGATGAAGGAATAAGGAGTAGCAAAAGCCTAAGCTTGGGGATGCCCGAGGCACCCCAAGGTAATATTCAAGGAAGACTCAAGCGTCTAAGCTTGGGGATGCCCCGGAAGGCATCCCCTCTTTCTTGTACCAACCATCGGTAATTTTACTTGGAGCTATATTTTTATTCGTCACATGATATGTGTTTTGCTTGGAGCGTCTTGTATTATATGAGTCTTTGCTTTGTTTTCTTTTTAGTTTGTCACAATCATCTTTGCTGAACACACCTATCTTGAGAGAGCCACATGTTTATCATCATTTGTTAGAATACTCTATGTGCTTCACTTAAATTTTTTGAGCTAGGCAGTTGCTCTAGTGCTTCACTTAAATCTTTTTGAGCACGGTGGTGGCTATATTTTGAAGAAATAAACTCTCATGCTTCACTTATATTATTTTGAGAGTTGATTGAAATTTTGGAGAAATGAATTCTCATGCTTCACTTGTATTATTTTGAGAATTGATAAGATTGAAATTTTGGAGAAATGAATTCTCATGCTTCACTTATATTATTTTGAGAATTGATAAGATTAAAATTTTGAAGCAATATTTGCACTCTCATGCTTCACTTATATCTTTTTGAGAGTTGATGATAGTAACGGTAATTTGCACAAGATATGAATTTGGTCCAAGTGATGAATATTCAAGAGGGATATAATAAAAACTTTCATATAGATCATTGGATATGATAAGTGTGATTCCTTGCAATAGTTTTGCGATATGGAAATGATAATATGTGAGTCATGTTAGTGAGTAATTGTGATTTAGTAAAAATATTCGTGTTAAGGTTTGTGATTCCCTATGCATGCACATTAAGTCAATAGTTATCCAAAGAAATTATATCCTACTTATGGTGCATTATTCGGTGTTAGTTATGTTTAATGCATGTTTATGATCGTTTTCGTTTTTTAGTTGGTTGCTTCTCAATCTATTTGCTAGCCTTCATGTGACGCCCCGAGACCGATGCTCCAGATTCCTTCCATTTATTTTCCGTCGTTGCCATGTGATTCGTTTGCTTGTTGCACTTTGCCATGTCATCATGTGCATTTCATCCGCATGTTTTCATAAAAACTTGCATCCGTTCGTAGTTGTCTTTCTCCCCGTCCGTTCCGTTGTTCGTTTCAAGACCCGACACACTCGCACGTGCCCGCGGCACCTCCGAAATATTATTTTATAAGTGGGATAAAAAAAATCGCGGAATGGGGTGAAAGTTGGCGTGCGGTCTTGTTATGTTGTAGGTAGACCGCGTGCCAAATTTCGTCGCATTCGGAGTCCGTTTGATAGCCCAACCGTTAACCTATAGCGGCACTATAGCCGGTCAAAACGTTGGACGTTTTCGGTGTCCCGAAAACTGTGCCGGGCTGCCATCTTCCCTCTCTTGTTGGCTCAATCCCTCCACACAGCCCATCCAACCCATCTAGCTACCCCCTCCGTTTCGGACCGTCCGATCGAGATCAAACGATCCGAAAACGGACTAAATCCCTCTATTCCTAGCCCCCTGTCTATAAATAGACAGCCTCCCTGCCCAAAACGGAACCCTAACCTACCCCCACCTTCCTCATGTAGCCGCCGCCACCCTCCTCCTTGTTTTCCGGTGCTGGCCCGCCCGTCCTCACCACTTGGCGGCATCCCAGCAGCCAGCCGCCACCTGCGCCGCCGCCCTCGGCCAACCACAGCCGGCCACGTCGCCCCTGCCTCCCTCCACCACTGCAGGCCCGCCGAGCCCAGATCGGGGCCCGCCCGAGCCCATCTGGGCCCGGACGAGCCAGCGCGCCTCCCGCTCGCCGTCCGCAACCGCCTCCCGCCGCCCGAGTGCTCGCCCGCAGCCCTCCGCCGCCGCCTGCGCCTCGCTGCCTTGCCGTCGCCGCGCATCGCCCGCGCCCAGCGCCGCCCGCCTCGTGCCCGCGCCACCCAGCCGTCGCCACCGCCCGCGGGTTGCCCGACCTCGCCAGGTCTCCGCGCCTCCAGGAGTTCGCCGCCGCCCGGAGCTCCTCGTCGCCGCCCTGCCTTCGCCGCCGCTCGGGTCCGCCCGGATCCAGCCGCCTCGCGGTGGCCTCGACCGGATCCGGCCTCCCGCGCCTCGTCCCCGCCGCCGGAGTGCCTCCTCTCGCTGGAGTCGAGCCGACTGGACTGCCTCGTCCCCGAACCACCCCATCCCACTCGACCACGAGGTTGTTTTCGTGTCTGAAAATCATCACATTAGCATGTTTGAGTGGCTGTAACTTTGTGCATGTGTGTCCGATGATGATGAACTTTATATGTAAATTGATCTACTCTTCGTGCTCTACATGATGGTTGCATTTGCATTCACGTTAGGATCCATCTACGTGTCATAATCCCTGTTGCAAAAGTGCCTCATGATGTTACTGCAGAAAACTGTTAATATTTGTCACTTTGTCATTTTTGTGTAATTTAATACATACACCATATAAGCAACTTGTCAACATGACTTTGGAGCATTTTCATGTCTTCTTGCTGCTAGTATTTATTTCATGCCATGATATGCCTTGATGTGAGTGCCATGAGCTTGTAAACATGCCTAGTTAATGTTGTTGTTCTGAGTAAAAGCTGTCTGTGATAAAACTTGCCAACTTTGCTTGATGGTTGCCACTAGTCTATAGCTCATATGCATATGATTCCTTCATATGATTTGGTCTATGCAATGTGTACTTTGATGCCATGTCCTTGGTTGCTATGTAATCTTGATATAGCTTGTCTATTTGTTGCTCTCAAGTTGCCATCATGATATAACTGTCAGTCTGTTGATAGAATGTTCCATTTTGTAATAATCATAGTAATTAATCTGTGCATCCTATGAACTTTTGCCAATGGAGTGATTTGAAGATTGCCATGTCTACTGTATGCTCATGTCAATTTCATAAATATTAAAATTGCTATGCTTGCTGTTATGTGCCTCCCAAGTCAGCATCATAATGTTGTTGACAGCATGCCCAGTTTTCTGTTAGTTCATGATTGCATATTGCCTTGATGATTGCCATTATTCTATTGTTCCTATGATTATGCCCATGTTGTATGTTTTCATCTACATGTTGTATACTTCCATGATGTACCACTTGTCGCCATGTTATTGCACTGTAGCATATTTGTTTCTTGCCTCCAACATGCCATCATATTAACTCTGCTCATGTATATGCCCTGTTTAGCAGAACATTGCATTTTACATGGATCATATTGACTTAACCTTGATGCCTATGAACCTGAACCTTTAAGATAAATTGGAGTATATCATGTCTATTTCAAGTGCATATCAAGTTTGTGCCCATCACGTGCCTGCAGCTTGCTGTTTTTGTGTTTGCATAGTGTCATGTTGCTGTTTTGGGGCAGTTTGCTATTATACCTTGTGTTGATTGTAATTGTTGAACCGTTGCTTCGTTTTGATCATGCCCTATATGGAACTTGCTTAGATTTGTGTGTAGATTCATATTGTCATGTTGCATCCTGCTTAGAGTGTTGTGGTTGATGTTTGCATGCATTTTGCATTATTGCCATGTTAAACTTGTTTAGCTCATATCTTCTAGACCGTAGCTCCGAATTAAATTATCTACATATGTAACTTGATTAGAAAAGCGTGTGGATCATCATGATGCATGTTAACTTGCTGTTTAACAACTTTAACATTGTGTTTAATCCAGATCAGTACTAATTTGGAAATTTGCATATGGGGATTTTCCGGAATTGTTGTTTGTGTTTCCGGCCCCATTTAAACTTGACTAGTTGTATGGATTGCTTATGCTTCATCTCTTGCCATGTTTAACAACACTTAATCTTGTCATGCATCATATTTGGTTGTGCATCATGCCATGTTTATGCTTGTTTGTTTTACCATATTGTTTGCTTCTTTCCGGTTGTGCTTCGTCTCGATAGTTCCGGTTTCATTGCGATTGTGAGGATTCGTTCGACTACGTTTGGTTTGGTTCGTCTTCTTCATGGACTCGTTCTTCTTCCAAGCGGGATTTCAGGCAAGATGATCATGACCTTGGATATCTCTACTATCTTTGCTTGCTAGTTGTCTCGTTTCTATCGCTATGTCACGCTTCCTATCACCTATATGTCAGCCTCTCATATGCCATGATACAGCCTCTAACCACCCTACCCAGTAAACCGTCGTTTGGCTATGTTACCGCTTTGCTCAGCCCCTCTTATAGCGTTGCTAGTTGCAGGTACAGTTTCAGGTTGTTCCATGTTGGGACATGGATATCATGGGATATCACATTATCTCTTATTTAATTAATGCATCTATATACTTGGTAATGGGTGGAAGGCTAGGCCTTTTGCCTAGTGTTTTGTTCCACTCATGCCGCCCTAGTTTCCGTAATACCGGTGTTATGTTCCTTGATGAGCGCTTCTAACACATGTGGGGCATATGGGAACCCCCCTGTCCATTCGTTTTAGGATAAACTTCTCCAGCAAGGCCCAACATTGGTTTTACCATTTGCCTAATAACAACTAAAACTTGCATAGGGACCTTCCGGCCCCCGTGGATAATTAATCAACAACCCGGGCCAGTGCTCCTCATGAGTGTTGGTCCACCTACCTAGCAGTCGGCGGAGCCGCCTCGGGGCAACTCGGGTTCTTTTGGCTACCGTCCACTATGCATAGACGGATGATGCCCGTAGATAGAGAGCACGCGGCTCTAGATGCGGATCTGGCTCACCGGGAGGTCTTGCTGGTTTAGTTTTACCTGTTATGAGTGGCTTGTCCACCGGGATTCCTTATCGTAAGCATCATGTTATCATGGTGTGAGGATGTTCCATCGGATGCGTGTGGTAATTTATAATGGACTACTTGGAGCACCCCTGCAGGGTTAAATCTTATGCGAAGCCGTGCCCGCGGTTATGTGGCGACTTGGAAATTTATAACCTCCGGTTGTAGAGAACTTGACACTAATTCTAATTAAAATACACCAACTGCGTGCGTAACCGTGATCGTCTCTTTTCGAGTAAGTTCAAGAAGAGAACACGGTGGGTTATGTTTGACTCGTAGGTAGGTGTTCAGGATCACTTCTTGATCATTATTAGTTTGCGACTGTTATGCGTAGTTACTCTTCTTATTCTTGTACTTGTAAGTTAGCCACCATACAATGCTTAGTGCTTGCTGCAACCTCACCACCTTACCCTTCCAAACCCATTAAGCTTTGATAGTCTTGTTGCCCATGGTTATGGGATTGCTGAGTCCTCGTGGCTCACAGATTACTACAACAACAGCTGCAGGTACAGGTAATGCGATGATCTGATGCGAGAGCGATGCGCGTTTGCTTTTGGAGTTCTTCTTCTTCGTCGATCTTGGGATAGGTTCCTAGTCGGCAGCCTGGGCTAGCAGGGTGGATGTCATTCGTGTTTTTCGTTTGTGTTTCATCCGTAGTCGGATTCTGCTCTTCTGTATGGTGTTTGATATGTATTGATGTATTCCTGTGATGACTGTATGTATTTGTATGTATCCCCATCTATTATGTACATGGTACGATGTAATGATATCCACCTTGCAAGCGTCTACGATATGCGCTTCTATCCCTAGTGGGGCCTTCGAGTCCCTCGAGGATAGGATCACATATTGGGCGTTACACTTCATTTGTACTAAGCGGAAATACTGCTTGTGCATCCAAAATCCTGAAACCCAAGTTCTGCCAAATGAGTCCACTATATCTACCTATATGCGGTATTTCAATGCCGTTCCAAGTAAATTTGCGTGTGCCAACTCTAATTTTCAAAATAATTTTTCCGTTTTGTGTGCCCGTACCGCTCATGAAGCGGCAGGGGGTGGCCATTATTTTCCATGCTAGGTGTGTTATTCTCACGATGAGTGTTTATTTACTTGTCATTGCACGAGAGAGTGGCTGGTAATAGGGATGCCCAGTCCCACAATGAAATCAAAAATTAATAACAACAAAATTCCTTGGAAAGTGTTGGTATGGAGGGCACCCATGGATACGGCTAGCCATGGATTGTGAAAGAATGGTGGAAAGGAAATAAACTTTACTTTCTGTTTGGGAACCGCCTATGATGTGCCTAGCATGGAAAATATTGGGAATTCTCGGTCGTTTTCGTTGACAGGAAAAGCATGCCTCTCAAAATATTTTTACCTCTCTAATTTAAGCTTTGAGTTCTGGCACATTAGCAAATCTCTGCTTCCCTCTGCGAAGGGCCTATCTATTTACTTTTATGCAATTTTTATTTTTACTTGAGTCTCCATCTTCTCTTATAAAGCACCAACTAGAGAGCACTATTGACATACTTGTGCATTGGATGTAGCTAATATTTGAGTGTGTTTCATGAATGGATCAATGATTGAGCATAATGGGCTAGGGATAACTTTCTTTAGCGTTGATATTTTGAAAGACATGGTTCCTTGTTAGCATGCTTGAGTATTTAAATATTCATGTCAAATTATAGACTATTGCTTTGAATCATTCAAGTCCAATGTTCATGCTATAAAAGAAAAGAATATGTGATGAATATGATAGGCAACATTCCACATCAAAAATTCTGTTTTTATCATTTACCTACTCGAGGACGAGCAGGAATTAAGCTTGGGGATGCTGATACGTCTCCAACGTATCTATAATTTTTTATTGTTCCATGTTGTTATATTATCAATCTTGAATATTTTTATATGCATTTACAGCAATTATATATCATTTTTGGAGACTAACCTATTAACTTAGTGCCCAGTGCCAGTTGCTGTTTTCTGCCCTGTTTTTGTTTTACAGAAAATTAATACCAAACGAAGTCCAAATGCCAAGAAAAGTTTTGGAGATTTTTTTTCTGGACAAGATAAACACTAGAAGCTTCGGGAGAGGGCCAGAAGACCCAGGAGGTGTCCACGAGCCACCAGGGCGCGCCTCGGGGGGGGGGGGGCAGGCGCGCCCTGGTGCCTCATGGGCCCACCCCAGCTCCATTTGACCTTATTCCACCACTATAAATTCAAGAAAAATATGAAACCCTCAGGGGAGTCCACGAAATACTTTTTCTGCCGCCGCAAGTTTCTGTTCCAGAGAGATCTCATCTGGAGGCCTTCTCCGGTACTCCACTTGAGGGGGAATCGATCACGGAGGGGCTCTTCATCAACCTTGCTGCCCTTCCGATGATGCGTGAGTAGTTTACCACAGACCTTTGGGTCCATATGCAGTAGCTAGATGGCTTCTTCTCTCTTTTTGATCTTCAATACAATGTTCTCCTCGATGTTCTTGGAGTTCTATCTGAAGTAATCACTTTTTGCTGTGTGTTTGTTGGGATCCGATGAATTGTGAGTTTATGATTAGATTATCCAAGAATATTATTTGAGTCTTCTCTGATCTCTTTTATGGATGATTATTATAGCTTCGTATTTCTTCTCCGATCTATTGATTTGGTTTGGCCAACTAGATTGATTTATCTTGCCATGGGAAGAGGTGCTTTGTAATGGCTTCGATCTTGCGGTGCTCAATCCCAGTGACAGAAAGG
The DNA here is from genome assembly GCA_039707655.1 of Elymus sibiricus. Lineage (NCBI taxonomy): Eukaryota > Viridiplantae > Streptophyta > Magnoliopsida > Poales > Poaceae > Elymus > Elymus sibiricus. The sequence continues at coordinate 146,439,229 of CM077666.1, forward strand.
GACATGACACGTATGTATCATTGCTATTAAGGGTAAAAAGATGGGTTTTATTCATGCATGAGTTTATCTTGTTTACATCATGTCATCGTTCTTAAGGGGTTACTCCGTTCTTTATGGACTTAATACACTAGATGCATGCTGGATAGCGGTCGATGTGTGGAGTAACAGTAGTAGATGCAGGTAGGAGTCGGTCTACTTGTCTCGGACGTGATGCCTATATACATGATCATTGCCTTGGATATCGTCATGATTATTTGCTTTTCTATCAATTGCCCAACAGTAATTTGTCTACCCACCGTATGTTATTTTCTTGAGAGAAGCCTCTAGTGAAACCTATGGCCCCCGGGTCTATCTAAATCATATTACTAAAACCCTAAAAATATTGCTGCCATTTTCTTTTATTTATTTTATTTTGTATTTTTGTTTCAATCTATCTATCTATCACATACAATTTAATCTTGCAATTGACCGCCGAGAGATTGACAACCTCTCGTTTGCGTTGGGTGCAAGGATTTGTTGTTTGTGTGCAGGTGCTGCTAACGAGGTGTTGCGTGATTCTCCTACTAGTTTGATAACCTTGGTTTCATAACTGAGGGAAATACTTATCTCTACTATGCTGCATCATCCCTTCCTCTTTGGGGAAATACCAACGCAAGTTACAAGTAGCAGTGGCGGCGGCGGCGGTGTGGGGAACGGCTCGGGTACTGGCTGTTCGAAATGTGGTAAGAGAGAGACCCACCTGCAGTAAGCTGCCTCCGCCCTACTGATGTCCACTACGCAACTTTTATTCTTATAGACGTTGTTGGGCCTCCAAGTGCAGAGTTTTGTACGACAGTAGCAAATTTCCCTCAAGTGGATGACCTAAGGTTTATCAATCCGTGGGAGGCGTAGGATGAAGATGGTCTCTCTCAAACAACCCTGCTATCAAATACAAGAAATCTCTTGTGTCCCCAACACACCAAATAAAATGGTAAATTGTATAGGTGCACTAGTTCGGCGAAGAGATGGTGATACAAGTGTAGTATGGATAGTAGATATAAGTTTTTGTAATCTGAAAATATAAAACCAGCAAGGTAGCAAGTGATAAAACAGAGCACAAACGGTATTGCAATGCTTGAAAACAAGGCCTAGGGTTCATACTTTCACTAGTGCAATCTCTCAACAGTGCTAACATAATTGAATCATATAACAATCCCTCAACGTGTGACAAAGAATCACTCCAAAGTTCCTATTAGCGGAGAACATAAGAAGAAATTGTTGTAGGGTATGAAACCACCTCAAAGTTATCCTTTTCGATCAATCTATTGAGCCATCCCTATGAGTGTCACAAATAGCCCTAGAGTTCGTACTAAAATAACACCATATGATACGCATCAACCAACTCTAATGTCACCTAGATACTCCAATGTCACCACAAGTATCCGTGAGTTGATTATTCGATATGCATCAAACAACTTCATATTCATAGTATTCAATCCACACAAAGAACTTCAAAGAGTACCCCAAAGTTTCTATCGGAGAAAAGAAGATGAAAACGTGCAACCAACCCATATGCCTAGATCACCCCAATGTCACCTCGGGAATCCGCAAGTTGATTACCAAAACATACATCAAGTGACTCAGTAGAATACCCCATTGGCACCACGGGTATCCACATGCAAGACATACATCAAGTGTTCTCAAATCTAAAATATTCAATCCGACAATAATGAAACCTCAAAGGGAAAGACTCAATTCATCACAAGAAGATAGAGAGGGAAGGGAAGAAACACCATATGATCAACTATATTAACAAATTTCCCGATATATCAAAATCGTGTCAAATCAAGAACACGAGAGAGAGAGAGAGATCAAACACATAGCTACTAGTACATACCCTCAGCCCCGAGGGTGAACCACTCCCTCCTCATCATGGAGACCGCCAGGATGATGAAGATGGCCTCCGGTGATGATTCCCCCCTCCGGCAGGGTGCCCGAACAGGGCTCTAGATGGTATTTCTTCGGTACAGAAGCTTGCGGCGGTGGTGTCATAGTTCTAGGTTTATTTCTGGGGGTTTCTCTATTTATAGGATTTTTCAGCGTTGGAATCACGCGAAAAGGAGCTACGAGGGGCCCACAAGGCAATAGCACACGACCCCCCCAGGGCGCGCCGTGTTGCCTTGTGGCCTCCTCGTGAGGCTTCTGGTCATTCCATGAAGCTTTGGGGGTCTCTTTTGGTCCCAAAAAAAATCGTCAAAAAGTTTCGTCCAATTCCGAGGACTTTTATTTCTGCATAAAAAACAACACCACGGTAGTTCTGCTGAAAACAGCATCAGTCCGGGTTAGTTCTAATCAAATCATACCAAAACCATATAAAATTGTTGTAAACATGGCATGAATACTTCATAAATTATAGATATGTTGGAGACGTATCAGCATCCCCAAGTTTAATTCCTGCTCGTCCTCGAGTAGGTAAATGATAAAAGAAATAATTTATGAAGTGTGAATGCTAGCATAGTGCATAAGTTTGATCAATGATAATTGCAATCACTTTTTTGTAGCATCATTATATATCATAAACAGCAGCTCATCTCATAAAACTTCTCATGATCAAGTAGCAAGCTATTCACATGTTAAAGAATAAACCATAAACTTTCTTGAAAACTAACAAACTATGTTTTCAGTCATCAAACAATTACAATTCATCTTATTTTTAGGAAGGGTCTATGTAAGAGCTTTGTTTTAGCAAATTCCACACACTTAACTATCATTTAGTCTTCCATGATTGATGACACTCAAAGCATATTTTTAGAACAAATCGTTTCAGTCAAACACAGAGAAAGATAGGGGATTGATGTTTCGCCTCCCAACTCATTTATCATAGAGATAATTGTCAACAATAATAAATCATGATCAAATATATTTGAATGGCTATATGTGCCTGGATCTATCCCCACCACATGATGCTTGCCAACCAGAGAATAGGTTCGAATAAGAAATTGACTCAACATAAAAAGTAAATAACATAAAATTAAATAGAATGCCCCTTCGCAGAGGGAAGTAGGGATTTGCAGAGGTGCCAGAGCTCATTGCTTAAAACAGAGATGAATATATTTTGAGTGGTGTGCCTTTCCTGTCAACGTCACAACTAAGGTATTCAATATCTTCCATGCTAAACACATTATGGCCGATTCCCATGCGGAAATTAAAAGTTTAACTCCCCCTCAACCATTCAAACACAAGCCATGGCTAGCCGAATTCATGGGTGCCCTCCAAACTTTCAACTTTCTAGGGGGAGCCTTGTTTTTTTATTATATATTTTTTCTTTTTATTTAAGGGACTGGGCATCCCAATTGCCAGCCTCTCTCGTGCAACGACAAGTGAATAAACACCCATCATGAGAATAACCCGCTTAACATGGAAGATACTGACCGCCCCGTCGCTCCATGAGCGGTACGGGCACACAAAACATATGTTTATTTGAAGGTTTTAGAGATGGCACATGCAAATTTACTTGGAACGACAGGGTAATGCCGTATATAGGTAGATATGGTGGACACTCATGGAAGAAACTTGGCTCAAGGATTTTGTATGCACAAGCAGTATTCCCGCTTAGTTCAGAAATTTAGGCTAGCAAAAGATTCTAAACAAGCACCACATGTTAGAGGATCAACAACAATATAACTTCTATGCAAATATACCCGAACATAACTCATTACGTTGTCTTCCTTGTCCAACTTTAACTAATTTGCTCAAGTTTGAAAATAATTAATGTGTATTCACAATCATAAAAGATGTCTAAGATAATATATTTATATGTGAAATCTCTCTTCCTTCAATATTCTTTCATGAATTGTTCCAGTGACCAATGCTGTGTTTACTAACTTTCAATAAATTTTACCACTTATACTTCTTTATGTGAAGTCAATACTCCCCATGGGACAAGCATATGAAGCACATATAATTTCAAATTTATGATATTCAATTCATTCAACAATTTACTCTTGGGATATAAATGAAGCACGAGAGCAAATGACAAACTACTCCAAAAGATATAAGTGAAGAACAAAGAGTAGTTTAGTGAATGGGTAGCTATGTGAAGACTCTCTCTCAATAAAGATTTCAGATCTGATAATTTTATTCAAATAGCAAACAAAATGAAAATAAAAGGACACTCCAAGAATAGCACATATCATGTGAACAAGTAAAAACTTAGCCTAACCCATAGGTGTTGATGAAGAAAGGTGGGATGCCCACCGGGGCATCCCCAAGCTTAGTTGCTTGAGACTTCTTGGAATGTTATCTTGGGGAGCCTTGGGCATCCCCAAGCTTGAGCTCTCGTGTCTCCTTAATTCTTCTCATATCATGGCTTCTCCTAAATCTTAAAAACTTCATCCACACAAAACTCAACAAGAACTCGTGAGATAAGTTAGTATAAATCAACTCAAAACCTTAACATTCTCTACTGAAGAAAATCACTAAAATTATAATTCAAAATTGCATACTAAATGCCTCTGCATATTTAATACTCCTATCCACAAATAGAAACATTAAACAAGCAAACATATGCAAACAATGGAACTATAACCGAAAGCTGTCTACACAGAACAGTCTGTAAAGGGGGAATAAAAATTCATACTTCCCTAACTCCAAAAATTCTAAAAACTTACCACATGACAGAGAACTCATGCATGCTTACTGTGTAAAAATTTCAGATTTTTATCATGTTCTGACAATACACATAAATTCAGGACGTAACAGAAAACTTTCTATTTTCAAACAACAACACATAAACTTGCAAACTGAGCATGGTAAAGGCTATAATTGGCATTTTATTGAACTAAAAGATACAAAACATGATTATTGATAGTAGCAAGAAAATATCAACAAAATAAAATGACGCTCCAAGCAAAACTCATATTATGTGACGAATAAAAATATAGTTCCGAGTGAGGTTACCGATAATGTTGAAGACGAAAGAAGGGATGCCTTCCGGGGCATCCCCAAGCTTAGACGCTTGAGTCCTCCTTGAATATTACCTTGGGGTGCCTTGGGCATCCCCAAGCTTAGGGTCTTTCCACTCCTTATTCTGCTCATATCGATATCTCACCCAAAACTTGGAAACTTCAATCACATAAAACTTAACGGAACTCCGTGAGATAGGTTAGTATGAAAATAAATCATTCACTTTGGTACTGTCAAGACAAGATTCATAATTGTTCTCACATAATACCTACTGTATTATATCATTTCCACAATTTATATTACTCAATATAAGCTATGGAAACACTAAAACAAGCAAACTATGCAATAAAAACAGAATCTGTCATAAACATAACAGCATGTAGTGAGCGAATTAAAAAAGCATACTTTTGTACCTCCAAAAATTCTGAAAAATTAGGAAAACGTAAAAAAAATTTCAACCCAATACTGTGTAAAAATTTCAGAATTTTATCGCGCACCAGTACTTAACAGAAATTCTAGCACTGAACACAAAAGTTTCTGTTTTTGCACACAATCAAATCAACAAGTATCCACACTATCCCAAAGGCTTTACTTGGCACATTATTGAAATAAAATATAAAAAACATGATTACTACAGTAGCTTAATCATGTGAACACACAAAAACAGAAGGTATAAGTATTGGATTGTCTCCCAACAAGCGCTTTTCTTTAATGCCTTTTTAGCTAGGCATGATGATTTCAATGATGCTCGCATAAAAGTAAAGAATTGAAACACAAAGAGAGCATCATGAATCATATGACAAGCACATTTAAGCCTAACCCACTTCCTATGCATAGGGATTTTGCGAGCAAACAATTTATGGGAGCAAGAATCAACTAGCATAGGAAGGCAAAACAAGTATAACTTCAAAACTTTCAACACATAGAGAGGAAACTTGACATTATTGAAATATATATAAGAATATCTTCCTCTCTCATAATAATTTTCAGTAGCATCATGAATGAATTCAACAATATAACTATCACATAAAGCATTCTTTCCATGATCTACAAGCATAGAAATTTTATTACTCTCCACATAAGCAAATTTGTTCTCATCAATAATAGTGGGAGCAAATTCAATGAAATAACTATCATATGACACTTGATTGGCATAATCCAATTGAAAATTAAAATCATGATGACAAGTTTCATAGTTATCATTATTCTTTATAGCATACATGTCATCACAATAATCATCATAGATAGAAACTTTGTTATCATAGTCAATTGAAACCTCTTCCAAAATAGTGGATTCATCACTAAATAAAGTTGTGACCTCTCCAAATCCACTTTCATAATTATTGCAATAAGGTTCAACACCCTCCAAAATAGTGGGATCATTAGTACCTAGAGTTGACACTCTTCCAAACCCACTTTCATCAATATAATCATCATAAATAGGAGGCATGCTTTCATCATAATAAATTTGCTCATCAAAACTTGGGGGACTAAAAATATCATCTTCATCAAACATAGCATCCCCAAGCTTGTAGTTTTGCATATCATTAGCATCATGGATATTCAAATAATTCATACTAACAATAATGCAATCATGCTCATCATTCAAATATTTTATGCCATTCATTTTATTGAATTTTTCTTCTAACACTTTGGCACAATTTTCTGATCCATCATTTTCAAGAAAGACATTATATAGATGATGTATTTGAGGCAACCTCAATTCCATTTTTTTTGTAGTTTTCTTTTCCAAAACCAAACTAGTGATAAAACAAGAAACTAAAATATTCAATTGCAAGATCTAAAGATATACCTTCAAGCACTCACCTCCCCGGCAACGGCGCCAGAAAAGAGCTTGATGTCTACTACGCAACTTTTATTCTTGTAGACGTTGTTGGACCTCCAAGTGCAGAGTTTTGTAGGACAGTAGCAAATTTCCCTCAAGTGGATGACCTAAGGTTTATCAATCCGTGGGAGGCATAGGATGAATATGGTCTCTCTCAAACAACCCTGCAATCAAATACAAGAAATCTCTTGTGTACCCAACACACCAAATACAATGGTAAATTGTATAGGTGCACTGGTTCGGCAAAGAGATGGTGATACAAGTGTAGTATGGATAGTAGATATAAGTTTTTGTAATCTGAAAAATATAAAAACAGCAAGGTAGCAAGTGATAAAACGGAGCACAAACGGTATTGCAATGCTTGAAAATAAGGCCTAGGGTTCATACTTTCACTAGTGCAATCTCTCAACAGTGCTAACATAATTGAATCATATAACAATCCCTCAACGCGCGACAAAGAATCACTCCAAAGTTCCTATTAGCGGAGAACATAAGAAGAAATTGTTGTAGGGTACGAAACCACCTCAAAGTTATCTTTTCCGATCAATCTATTGAGCCATCCCTATAAGTGTCACAAATAGCCCTAGAGTTCGTACTAAAATAACACCATATGATACGCATCAACCAACTCTAATGTCACCTAGATACTCCAATGTCACTACAAGTATCCGTGAGTTGATTATTCGATATGCATCAAACAACTTCGGATTCATAGTTTTCAATCCACACAAAGAACTTCAAAGAGTACCCCAAAGTTTCTATCGGAGAAAAGAAGATGAAAACGTGCAACCAACCCATATGCCTAGATCACCCCAATGTCACCTCGGGAATCCGCAAGTTGATTACCAAAACATACATCAAGTGACTCAACAGAATACCCCATTGTCACCACGGGTATCCACATGCAAGACATACATCAAGTGTTCTCAAATCTGAAATATTCAATCTGACAATAATGAAACCTCAAAGGGAAAGACTCAATTCATCACAAGAAGATAGAGAGGGAAGAAACACCATATGATCCAACTATATTAACAAACCTCGCGATATATCAAGATCATGCCAAATCAAGAACACGAGAGAAAGAGAGATCAAACACATAGCTACTAGTACATACCCTCAGCCCCGAGGGTGAACTACTGCCTCCTCGTCATGGAGACCGCCGGGATGATGAAGATGGCCTCCGGTAATGATTCCCCCCTCTGGCAGGGTGCCAAAACAGGGCTCCGGATGGTATTTCTTCGGTACAGAGGCTTGCGGCGGCGGCATCAAAGTTCTAGGTTTATTTCTGGGGGTTTCTCTATTTATAGGATTTTCAGCGTTGGAATCACGCGAAAAGGAGCTACGAGGGGCCCACAAGGCAACAGCACACGACCCCCCCAGGGCGCGCCGTGTTGCCTTGTGGCCTCCTCGTGAGGCTTCTGGTCCTTCCACAAAGCTTCGGGGGTCTCTTTTGGTCCAAAAAAATTGTCAAAAAGTTTCATCCAATTCCGAGAACTTTTATTTCTGCACAAAAAACAACACCACGGTAGTTCTGCTGAAAACAGCTTCAGTCCGGGTTAGTTCTAGTAAAATTATACCAAAACCATATAAAATTGTTGTAAACATGGCATGAATACTTCATAAATAATAGATATGTTGGAGACGTATCACCCACCTATCAGGATATCAGGCGGCCCCACTAGGTAGGAGGAGACCAAAAAAAGAAAAAACTAGTCGGGAGGTAACGGTCAAAGGCTTTGACCGAATGGCAGTGCAACGTTCGGGCTTTTGTGAGCTGGTGGTGGAGGGGAGAGGGCAAAAGTGAGCAAAAATAGTTGTGTTGGGCAAAACTGAGCACAACTAAGCAACCAGGGGCAGAGAAATAGAAATCCCTTGATATAATAATAGCATGAAACAATAAAAAATTATAGATATGTTGGAGACGTATCAAGAACCCGTGGTCGGCTTTCCCGATCACCTTCGATCGAAGTGACCATCCGACCAGTATCCGTCATGGAGGAACGGCCGCCTTGGTACTCGATCCCATAGTGGATGGTTTTCATCTCACAAGGGTCCTTAGGGACGGAGGAAGCAGCCTCAACCTGATCTACGCTGACACAGTCAGAAAAATGGGCATTGAACCATCAAGGATTAATCCCAGTAACACCATTGTCAAGGGTATCATACCAGGAGTTGAGGCACAGTGTATGGGCACTTTAACTTTGGAGGTGGTCTTCAGCTCTCCCGAGAACTTCCGAAGCGAAGACTTGATCTTCGATATCGTGCCTTTCCGCAGTGGCTATCACGCACTGCTTGGGCGGACTGCTTTCGCTTGATTTAACGCTGTCCCTCATTATGCTTATCTAAAGCTAAAAATGCCAGGGCCTAATGGCGTCATAACAGTCAATGGCAACACAGAGCGCTCCCTCCGTACTGAGGAGCAAACTGCCGCTCTTGCAGCCGAAGCGCAGTCCGCCGAGGAGGCGTCAAGGATGGATAGATGATAACCCACAAGTATAGGGGATCAATTGTAGATTTTTCGATAAATAAGAGTGTCGAACCCAACGAGGAGCTAAAGGTAGAATTAATATTCCCTTCAAGTTCTATCGACCACCGATACAACTCTACGCGCACTTAACTTTCTCTTTACCTAGAACAAGTATGAAACTATTTTGTAGGTGATAGGATAAGTTTGCAAGACTAAAACTAGAAGTACTTTGCGAGAATAAAACTATGAGTAATTTGCGAGATAATAAAAGTTAGTTGTTTAGTAGAAATCTTTTGTAGCACAAGAGAAAGATTTGTCCCTAGGCAATCGATAACTAGACCGGTAATCATTATTGCAATTTTATATGAGGGAGAGGCATGAGCAAACATACTTTCCGTACTTGGATCATATGCACTTATGATTGGAACTCTAGCAAGCATCCGCAACTACCAAAGATCATTAAGGTAAAACCCAACCATAGCATTAAGTATCAAATCCTCTTTACTCCCATACGCAACAACCCCCTTACTCGGGTGTAAGCTTCTGTCACTCTAGCCCCCCACCATAAGAGAATTATGAACGTATTGCAAACCCTACAGCGGGAGTCCCTCACGCTTGCGCGACACGGAGGGCACCATAGGACATCACCAAAATAAAACATACAACTCAAACCAATCACGGTCATCAATCAACCCATAGGACAAAACGGATCTACTCAAACATCATAGGATAGCCATACATCATTGGGAAATAATATATAGCATTGAGCACCATGTTTAAGTAGAGAATTACAGCGGGAAAAGAGAGGTTACACCGCTGCATAGAGGGGGAGAGAGTTGGTGTTGACGACGGCGAAGTTGTTGGTGTAGATCGCCGTCACGATGATTGCCCCGGCGGCGTTCCGGCGCCACCGGGTGAGAGGGGGAGAGAGCCCCCCTCCTTCTTCTTCTTCCTTGGTCTCCACCCCTAGATGGGAGGAGAGTTTCCCCTCTGGTCCATGGTCTCCATGGCGGCAGAGGGGCAGGAGCCCCTCCAAAAATTGACCATACTTCTGTAACTCCAAAAATTTGCATAGAAGTACTTTTTAAAAATTTCAGAATTTTTCCCTGTTCCAATAAAAAATGTAAATTCACGCACTATAGCATAAGTTTCTGTTTTTGCACTGCACATACCAAACAAGCAATTTAAACATCCTAACGGTAAATCTTGGCACATTATTTTTATAATACAATGGATTTGTACAAAGGGGATAATTATTATTTTTGAAAATTTTCTTTAATCAAGATTCACAAAGTTTCCATGGGCATGAACAAAGTTCAAGGACGTCCCCCACTTCAACGGTGTTCGTCTTTCTCACTTTCACTTTTCTTTTTGTAAAGTTTTAAGTTCCCCTCTATATTTTTTTTGTTTTTAAAATTTATAAAAGCACTCAACACAAATAAATGACTCTCTAAAACTTCTGGGTTGTCTCCCTGGCAGCGCTTTCTTTAAAGCCATTAAGCTAGGCATAAAGTGCTCAAGTAATTGATCCACCCGGATCCCAAGGTATATCAAAGCCAATTTTAATTAACAATTATTTGTATTTTAGTAGTGAACACAAAGCAAAATATATCATGCAATGACGAAGTCTAACTCTCTTCCTATGCATCGGCATGTCATAAAAGAACAATTCATGCACATCAAGTAAAGGCCAATGCATAGTATAACCAGTTTCTTGCAATTTTATCGCATTGGAAACATAGAGAGGCGGAGATGTAGTTCCTCTCTCATAATAATTGCAAGTAGGATCAGCAAGCACATGCATATTATATTCATCAAAATCATCATGTGCAATGGTAAAACGCAACCCATCAATATAATCCTTAATAAGAGCAAACTTCTCCGATATAGTGTAGTTGGGAGAATTCAAAAAGAAAATAGGACTATCATGTGTGGGTGCAATAACAACAATTTCATGTTTAACATAAGGAACTATAGCAAGTTCATCTCCATAAGCATAATTCAAATTGGCATCTTGGCCACAAACATAGCAAACATCAATTTCATCAAAAAGGGATATTTCAAACGAATCCAAGGGATCATAGCAAGTATCATAGCATTCATCCTTCGGTAAGCATGAAGGGAAATTAAAACAATGTATGAGTTGAAGAGTTACTCTCATTAGAAGGTGGGCACAGGTAGCTAATCCGCTCTTCCTCCTTTTGTTCTTCGCTCTCCTCGTCATCTTTTTCATCTAATGAGCTCACAGTGTCATCAATTTCTTCTTCCATAGGAGCCTGCAAAATATTAGTCTCTTCTTGGACCGCGGAGGCATCCTCAATATATTCTTTAACATAAGCATTAGAAGCATAGTTTTCATAACAATATTTAAGTATGGCAAAATTTTCAGATTTGTAAAGAGTAGCATCACACTTTTCAATCAAAGAAGCAATTTCATAAGCACCCTTAAAAGCAACAAATTCTTCAATTTGTTCAATATCATAGTAACTATAGACACCTTTGGCATAAGAAGATACAATTCCATTATCCTTAAACTCACATTGGTAATAAAGGTGTTTTTAGGGTCTTCAGAACAACAAGTAAAATCATGTATTTTGCATAAATTCCAAGCATAGCATTGCAAACGATGAATTTGATCCAATAAAAGTTTCCCTTTTTGAGACAAGCGGTGTCGCACAAAATAAGCATGCTCATTTAATGATTTTCGCTCAACTAAGCTAGTTGGGTTTTCAGCACGAGCACATAGGGATCGAAGATGATCCAAGTAGAAAGCTTCAGCAGTATGATAGATTTTGGGTGGTTCTTCAACCATTGGTTTAGCAGGTACAACTAATTTTTTTGGTATTTTATGTTTCCTACCCATAACTAAAGATAGAAAACAAGAGCACAAAATAAAACTACTTAGTGATAAAGCAAACAAGCACACACGAGAATATCAACCCCACGCTATTGCTCCCCGGCAACGACGCCAGAAAAAGGTCTTGATAACCCACAAGTATAGGGGATCAATTGTATCTTTTTCGATAAATAAGAGTGTCGAACCCAATAAGGAGCTAAAGGTAGAATTAATATTCCCTTCAAGTTCTATCGACCACCGATACAACTCTACGCGCACTTAACGTTCGCTTTACCTAGAACAAGTATGAAACTATTTTGTAGGTGATAGGATAAGTTTGCAAGAATAAAACTAGAAGTACTTTGCGAGAATAAAACTACGAGTAATTTGCAAGAAAATAAAAGTTAGTTGTTTAGTAGAAAGCTTTTGTAACACAAGAGAAAGATTTATCCCTAGGCAATCGATAACTAGACCGGTAATCATTATTGCAATTTTATATGAGGGAGAGGCATGAGCTAACATACTTTCCGTACTTGGATCATATGCACTTATGATTGGAACTCTAGCAAGCATCCGCAACTACCAAAGATCATTAAGGTAAAACCCAACCATAGCATTAAGTATCAAGTCCTCTTTACTCCCATACGCAACAACCCCCTTACTCGGGTGTAAGCTTTTGTCACTCTAGCCGCCCACCATAAGAGAATTATGAACGTATTGCAAACCCTACAGTGGGAATCCCTCACGCTTGTGCGACACAGAGGGCACCATAGGACGGCACCAAAATAAAACATACAACTCAAACCAATCACGGTCATCAATCAACCCATAGGACAAAACGGATCTACTCAAACATCATAGGATAGCCATACATCATTGGGAAATAATGTATAGCGTTGAGCACCATGTTTAAGTAGAGAATTACAGCGGGAAAAGAGAGGTTACACCACTGCATAGAGGGGGAGAGAGTTGGTGTTGACGGCGGCGAAGTTGTTGGTGTAGATCGCCGTCACGATGATTGCCCCGGCGGCGTTCCGACGCCACCGGGTGAGAGGGGGAGAGAGCCCCCCTCCTTCTTCTTCTTCATTGGTCTCCCCCCTAGATGGGAGGAGAGTTTCCCCTCTGGTCCATGGTCTCCATGGCGGCGGAGGGGGCAGGAGCCCCTCCTAGATGGGAGGAGACCTTGCTTGTCCTCAAGCGAAAAACCAAAATCGATAATAATGACCACATGTTTAGAGAGAGAGGTGTCGATAAAACAAAATACGGACATGAAAGCATCATGATCATTATTATAATAGCATTATAACATCATATAACTTCTCATAAATAAGTGACAATCCATTCACAAGTATTTAAAGCATGAACCCTAAACCATATTGAAAACTAACAAACTGTGATGTCAGTCATTGAAGCAATCGCAATTCATCATATTATCAGAAAGAGTCTATGTAAGAGCTTTATTTTTAGCAAGTTCACATACTCAACTATCATTTAGTCTTCTATGATTGCTGACACTCACGTCATACTTATGGAGCAAAAGTTTTAGTCGAACACATAGAAAGATAGGGGCTTATAATTTCGCCTCTCAACGTATTTACCTCGAAGGTAATGTCAACAATAATAACTCATTATCACCTATATTCAACTGGATATATATGCATGGATCAATCCCTACCACATGATGTTTGCCAAAAGAGAAAATAAAAACGGAATAGAAGAGAATACTATTGACTCTTGCATGAAAGTAAATACATAAAGTAAAAGATAGGCCCTTCGCAGAGGGAAGTAGAGGTTGTCATGTGCTTTTTGCTTTTGGATGTACAAGCTCTTAATGTAAAGGAATGTCACTTTATATTGCCCCTTGTGATAGCAACTTTATTATGCAGTATGTCGCTTTTATTGCTCCACCATCACAAGATCGTACAAAGCTTATTTTCCCTTACAATAAAAGTTCATACATATTTAGGAGCAATTTTTATTGCTTTTGCACCGATGACAACTTACTTGAAGGATCTTATTCAATCCATAGGTAGATATGGTGGATTCTCATGGCATGAAACTGGGTTTGGACAAGGACCCACTGGCTCACAGCAGGAAGGTGTAGACGTGCATCAGAGCTCGGATCAGATATCAAGACCAATTACAGACGCTTTGCGTAAACCTTCCACCTTTTTTTTGTATCCATAGTAGTTTATTTCAGTTTCTCAAATTGTTCGGCTTGACCTTATCAAAAAATTAAAAGAAAACCCATGTGGTCGGTTCCCATTTTATGCGTGATACCCGTCTTTTCTCTCTTAAGTATGCACCGAGGATAACTTTCTGTGATACACATATGATGACCCACAAGTATAGGGGATCAATCATAGTCCTTTCAATAAGTAAGAGTGTCGAACCCAACGAGGAGCAGAAGGAAATGACAAGCGGTTTTCAGTAAGGTATTCTCTGCAAGTACCGAAAGTAGTGGTAACAGATAATTTTGATAGCAAGATAATTCATAACAAGTAACAAGTAGTAACGGTAACAAAACTACAGCAAGGTGGCCCAATCCTTTTTGTAGCAAAGGACAAGCCGGAACGAACTCTTATAATAAGCAAAGCGTTTTCGAGGACACATAGGAATTTCATCTAGTCACTTTCATCATGTTTGTTTGATTCGCGTTCGCTACTTTAATAATTTGATATGTGGGTGGACCGGTGCTTGGGTGCTGTTCTTACTTGAACAAACCTCCCACTTATGATTACCCCCTCTCGCAAGCATCCGCAACTATGAAAGAAGAATTAAGATAACTCTAACCATAGCATGAAACATATGGATCTAAATCAGCCCCTTACGGAATAGCGCATAAACTAGGGTTTATGCTTCTGTCACCCTAGCAACCCATCATCTAATTACTACTCCACAATGCCTTCCCTTAGGCCCAAAGATGGTGAAGTGTCATGTAGTCGACGTTCACATGACACCATTAAAGGAAGCACAACATACATAGCATCAAAATATCGAACGAATACCAAATTCACATGATTACTTCTAACAAGACTTCTCCCATGTCCTCAAAAACAAAAGTAACTACTCACAAATCATATTCATGTTCAACATCAGAGGGGTATTGAATAGCATTAAGGATCTGAACATATAATCTTCCACCAAATAAACCAACTAGCATCAACTACAAGATGTAATCAACACTACTAGCAACCCACAGGTACCAATCTGAGGTTTTGAGACAAAGATTGAATACAAGAGATGAACTAGGGTTTGAGATGAGATGGTGCTGGTGAAGATGTTGATGAAGATTGGTCCTCCCACGATGAGAGGATCGTTGGTGATGTCGATGGCTTCGATTTCCCCCTTCCGAAGGGAAGTATCCCCGACGGAATCGCTCCACCGGAGAGCAAAAGTGCTCCTGCCCAGGTTCCGCCTCGAGACGGCGGCGCTTCATCCAGAAAGTCTTCTCTGTATTTTTTTAGGGCAAAAGAGCCTATATAGCAGAAGGACGGGGCCAGACGCCAGCCAGGGGCCCCACAAGGCATCAGGGCACGCCCAGGGGGGAGCCCTGTTGCCTTATGGGCAACTGGTAGGTCCCCTCTCGTATTTCTTTTCTCCAGTATTTTTTATGTATTCAATAAAAAATCTCCATGAAGTTTCAGGTCAATTGGAGCTCTGAATAGGTATCTCTGATGTGGCTATTTCAGGTCCAGAATTCCAGCTACCGGTATTCTCCCTCTTCATGTAAACCTTGCAAATTAAGAGAGAAAAGGCATGAGAATTGCATCATAAAGTTTAATAATGATCAAAAACATAATAAATAACAGTAGAAAATCATGATGCAAATTGGATGTATCAACTCCCCAAGCTTAGACCTTGCTTGTCCTCAAGCGAAAAACCAAAATCGATAATAATGACCACATGTTTAGAGAGAGAGGTGTCGATAAAACAAAATACGGACATGAAAGCATCATGATCATTATTATAACAGCATTATAACATCATATAACTTCTCATAAATAAGTGACAATTCATTCACAAGTATTTAAAGCATGAACCCTAAACCATATTGAAAACTAACAAACTGTGATGTCAGTCATTGAAGCAATCGCAATTCATCATATTATCAGAAAGAGTCTATGTAAGAGCTTTATTTTTAGCAAGTTCACATACTCAACTATCATTTAGTCTTCTATGATTGCTGACACTCACGTCATACTTATGGAGCAAAAGTTTTAGTCGAACACATAGAAAGATAGGGGCTTATAATTTCGCCTCTCAACGTATTTACCTCGAAGGTAATGTCAACAATAATAACTCATTATCACCTATATTCAACTGGATATATATGCATGGATCAATCCCTACCACATGATGTTTGCCAAAAGAGAAAATAAAAACGGAATAGAAGAGAATACTATTGACTCTTGCATGAAAGTAAATACATAAAGTAAAAGATAGGCCCTTCGCAGAGGGAAGTAGAGGTTGTCATGTGCTTTTTGCTTTTGGATGTACAAGCTCTTAATGTAAAGGAATGTCACTTTATATTGCCCCTTGTGATAGCAACTTTATTATGCAGTATGTCGCTTTTATTGCTCCACCATCACAAGATCGTACAAAGCTTATTTTCCCTTACAATAAAAGTTCATACATATTTAGGAGCAATTTTTATTGCTTTTGCACCGATGACAACTTACTTGAAGGATCTTATTCAATCCATAGGTAGATATGGTGGATTCTCATGGCATGAAACTGGGTTTAAGATTTTGGATGCACAAGTAGTATCTCTACTTGGTGCGGATTTTTGGCTAGCAAAGATAGGGGGCAAACACCACATGTTAGAGGATCCAAAACAATATAACTTATATGTGAATATAAGGAAACATAACCCATTACGATGTCTTCCTTGTCCAACGTCAACTAATTGACATAGAATATTTGATAGGGGCTCACAATCATAAAAGATGTCCAAGATGGTGTATTTATATGTGAAACCTCTCTTCCTTTATTACTTTTTCATGAATTGCTATAATGACCAATGCTATGTTTGTCAACTTCCAACAAGTTTTATCAATTATACTTCTTTTATGTGAAGTCATCACTCCCCATGGGATTAGCATATGATCCTTTTTTCTCTCTTTTTTTGATTGAAACGTAAAAGTAAAGAAGCAAAAGCAAACTACTCTTTATTATATAACTCTCACACTCGATTACATAGATAGATGGATCACAAAGCAAACACTCAAAGCAAGATCATACTAAAATTGTATTCCTCTAAATCACGAAATAACTAAGGATCGAACAAAGATAGATAATGATGATGAAAAAGTGATGGTGATACGATATCGGGGCACCTCCCCCAAGCTTGGCACAAGCCAAGGGGAGTGCCCATACCCGTGTACTTAAGTCTCCTTCTTGGGTGATGGTGGTGATGGTGAGGTGGTGGGCTTGTCCTCCGTCTTCCAAGGCATAGGCTCTCCATCATAAAAGGGTGAACGTGTTTCCAGAGTCCTGAAATTTGCAGCTAAACTCATACCTTTGAACTTGGCCTCATACTCAAAATTTTGGTTTTGTAGATCATATATTTGGGCCTGAAGATAATCAATCCGATCATTGAGCTTGAAGATGACGTCCCCAATATTCTTGTCGTCCACCTTGTGCTCACGGATGAATTCCGTGATCATGGAGTGGTTAGCACAAAGTCCGCGCTCCACCATGCCCTGGTACTTGAAGATCTCCTGTTCCACCGCTTCCAGCCTGGCCTTCTCGCTCCTGGTCTTCTTAGGTCCTTGAACGTCCCGGATGTGGAGCACCCCCTCACGCATCTCAATGGCTTGAGGGTGCTTCATCACCTCCGGTAGGTACGGATTGATGACCTTCTCATAGAACTTGTCCTTGAACGAGCTTGGAGACGTCATGGCGACCTACATCTATCAGAAAAATAGCCCGAAACAAGAACAGAGAAACTTGCGATACAGTGGTCAAAACATACGGGAGTATATATAAAGAATTTTTATCTTGCAAAACAAGTATACGGGAAGAAAACGGAGTCGGGAAGGCACACGTGGGGCCCACAAGGCATCAGGGCGCGCCCCAGGGGGGTGGCCGCGCCCTGTTGCCTTGTGAGCACCCTGTGGGTCCTCTCGACTGTTTCTTATTTTTGTAATTTTTCTAATATTCCAGAACTGACAGAAATATTTTTTATGGAATTTTTGGAGTCGGTTTACTTACCGTATCACATACCTACCCCTTTTCAGGGTGCTGGAGTGTTCCGGAAGGACTCTTTGATGTGTTCCTCCGGTGTCATTGTTTGAATAATATTAATTTCAACATTAATGGGAGTACCTGAAATATAATGCTTAATTCTTTGCCCATTCACCACTCTCGGGTTGGTGCCTTCGGAGTTGTTGATTTTTATGGCTCCGGAACGGTAAACTTCTTCGATGACATATGGTCCCTCCCATTTAGAGAGAAGCTTTCCTGCAAAGAATCTCAAACGAGAATTGTATAATAAAACATGATCACCTACTTTCAATACCCGTTTTTGAATTCTTTTGTCATGCCATCTTTTAACTTTTTCTTTAAACAACTTAGCATTTTCATAGGCTTGGGTTCTCCATTCATCTAAAGAGCTAATATCAAATAACCTCTTCTAACCGGCAAGTTTAAAACCATAATTGAGTTATTTAATTGCCCAATAAGCTTTATGTTCTAGTTCAAGAGGTAAATGACATGCTTTTCCATAAACCATTTTATACGGAGACATACCCATAGGATTTTATATGCAGTTTTGTAGGCCCATAATGCATCATCAAGTTTCTTAGACCAATTATTTCTAGATCTGTTAACAGTCTTTTGCAAAATCAATTTTATTTCTCTATTAGTTAATTCAACTTGACCACTAGACTGAGGATGATAGGGAGATGCAATTCTATGATTAACATCATACCTAGCAAGCAATTTACGGAAAGCACCATGAATAAAATTTGAACCACCATCAGTCATTAAATATCTAGGGACTCCAAACCTCAGGAAAATAACTTCTTTAAGCATTTTAATAGAAGTGTTATGATCAGCACTACTAGTTGGAATAGCTTCTACCCACTTAGTAACGTAATCAACAGCAACTAAAATATGAGTATACCCGTTGGATTTAGGAAAAGGTCCCATATAATCAAAACCCCAAACATCAAATGGTTCAATAACAAGTGAATAATTCATAGGCATTTCCTGAAGTCTACCAACATTACCAATTCTTTGACATTCATCACAAGAAAGGACAAACTTATGTGCATCCTTGAAAAGAGTAGGCCAATAAAAACCAGATTGTAATACCTTGTGTGCAGTTTGGTCTCCCGCATGGTGTCCTCCATATGCCTCAGAGTGACACTTATGTAGGATTTGTTCCTGTTCATGCTCAGGTACACAACGTCTGATAATACCATCTACTCCTTTATTTAAGTGTGGGTCATCCCAAAAGTAATGTCTTAAATCAAAGAAGAACTTTTTCTTTTGTTGACATGTAAAGCTAGGAGGTATGTATTTAGCAACAATGTAATTAGCATAGTCTGCATACCAAGGAGTACTATGAGAAGCATTTATCATAGCTAATTGTTCATCAGGAAAATCATCATTAATAGGAAGTGGGTCATCAAGAACATTTTCCATTCTAGACAAATTATCAGCCACGGGATTCTCAGCTCCCTTTCTATCAATAATATGCAAGTCAAATTCTTGTAGCAGAAGAACCCATCTAATAAGTCTAGGTTTAGCACCTTTATTTTCCATAAGGTATTTAATAGAAGCATGATCAGTGTGAATAGTAACATTGGAATCAACAATGTAAGATCTAAATTTATCACATGCAAACACAGCTGCTAAAAATTCTTTCTCGGTAGTAGCATAATTTCTTTGAGCACTGTCTAGAGTTTTACTAGCATAATGAATAACATTCAATTTCTTATCAACTCTCTATCCTAGAACAGCACCAATAGCATAATCACTAGCATCACACATAATTTCAAAGGGTAGGTTCCAATCAGGTGGTTGAACAATAGGTGCAGAAATTAAGGCTTTCTTAAGTATTTCAAAAGCTTCTACACAATCATTATCAAAAACAAAAGGAACATCCTTTTGCAAGAGATTAGTAAGAGGCCTAGAAATCTTAGAAAAATCTTTTATAAACCTTCTATAGAAACCAGCATGACCAAGGAAACTTCTTATACCTTTGATATCTTTAGGGCATGGCATTTTCTCAATAGCATCAACTTTAGCTTTATCAACTTCAATACCTCTTTCAGAAATTTTATGCCCAAGGACTATACCTTCATTCAACATAAAGTGGCACTTCTCCCAATTCAAGACAAGATTAGTTTCTTCACATCTCTACAAAACTCGATCAAGGTTGCTTAAGCAATCATCAAAAGAGGTTCCGTAAACGGAAAAACCATCCATGAAAACCTTAACAATCTTTTCACAAAAATCCAAGAATTTAGCAGTCATACATCTTTGAAAGGTAGCAGGTGCATTACATAAACCAAAAGACATACGACGATAAGCATAAGTTCCAAAAGGACAAGTAAAGGTGGTTTTCTCTTGATCTTCTTGTGATACAGGTATTTGAGAAAAATCAGAATATCCATCTAGAAAACAAAAGTGTGTATGCTTAGACAATCTTTCTAACATTTGATCAATAAAAGGCAAAGGATAGTGGTCTTTCCTAGTAGGTTTATTCAATTTCCTGAAATCAATTACCATCCTATAGCCAGTTACAATTCTTTGTGGAATGAGTTCATTTTTATCATTAGGAACAACGGTAATACCTCCTTTCTTAGGGACACAATAAACAGGGCTTACCCATCTACTATCAGCTATGGGATAAATTATACCTGCCTCCAGAAGCTTTAATATTTCAGTTCTTACCACATCTTTCATTTTAGGATTCAAGCGACGTTGATGATCAATGACAGGTTTAGCATCTGGCTCCATATTAATCTTGTGCTGACATGGAGTGGGACTAATGCCCATAAGATCATCAAGAGTATATCCAATAGCAGCATGGTGCTTCCTTAGAGTTTTAAGCAATCTCTTTTCTTCATGCTCTGAAAGGTTAGCACTAATAATAACAGGGTATATCTTCTTCTCATCAAGATAAGCATATTTAAGTGTATCAGGCAATTGTTTCAATTCAAACATAGGGTCACCCTTAGGTGGTGGAGGATCTCCCAAGATTTCAATAGGCAAATTATGTTTTAGAATAGGTGCTTTTTTAAAGAATAATTCATCTATTTCATTTCTTTCATTCATATGCATATCATTCTCATGCTCAAGCAAATATTGTTCTAAAGGATCAATGGGAGGCACAACAATAGAGGCAAGACCAATAATTTCATCTTTATTGGGTAATTCTTTATCATGAGGTTGTCTACGAAATTTAGAGAAATTAAACTCATGAGACATCTCACCAAAATTAACACTAACAATTTCTTTAGTGCAATCAATCTTAGCATTAACAGTATTCAAGAAGGGTCTACCAAATATAATGGGACAAAAATCATCTTGTGGTGATCCAAGAATAAGAAAATCAGTAGGATATTTGATCTTACCACACAGGACTTCAACATCTCTAACAATCCCAAGTGGTGAAATAGTATCTCTATTTGCAAGCTTAATAGTAACATCAATATCTTCAATCTCAATAGGTGCAATATCATTCATGACTTCTTGATAGAGTAAATGGAATAGCACTCACACTAGCACTAATATCACATAAACCATGATAGCAATGATCTCCAATTTTAACAGAAATAACAGGCATGCCAATTACAGGTTTGTTTTTATCTTTAGTGTCTGGCTTAGCAATTCTAGTTGCTTCATCACGGAAATATATGACATGTCCATCAATATTATCAACCAAAAAATCTTTAACAATTGAAACACTAGGTTCAACTTTAATTTGTTCAGAAGGTCTAGGTATTCTAATATTACTCTTATTAACCACAGTTAAAGCTTTAGCATGTTCCTTAATCCTAATAGGGAAAGGAGGTTTCTCAATATAAACAGTAGGCACGACTGGATCAACATGGTAAACAATTGTTTCTTCTTTAACATTAACAGGTTCTTCATTCAATTCAATAGGTGGATGATATTTAAACCATTTCTCCTTAGGGAGATCAACATGAGTAGCAAAAGATTCACAAAAGGTAGCTACTATCTCAGAGTCAAGTCCATATTTAGTACTAAACTTACGAAAAGCATCAGTTTCCATAAAAGATTTAACGCAATCAAACTCAAGATTTATACCTGACTCATTACCTTTGTCGATTTCCCAATCTTCAGAGTTATGTTTAATTCTTTCTAGAAGATCCCATATGGATTCAATAGTTCTCTTCATAAAGGAACCAGTAGAAGAAGTATCGAGCATGGATCGATCATTATAAGAAAGCCGAGCATAAATTTTTTGAAGAATTATTTCTCTTGAGAGCTCATGATTGGGACATGTGTGCAACATATACTTAAGCCTTCCCCAAGCTTGAGCGATACTTTCTCCTTCACGAGGCCAAAAATTATATATATAATTCCGATCACGATGAACCAAATGCATAGGATAAAATTTCTGGTGGAATTCCAGCTTCAACTGGTTCCAGTCCCATGTTTCAGTATCATCACATAGCCTATACCATGTCAATGCCTTTCCCTCCAAAGATAAAGGGAATACTTTCTTCTTAACTCCATCTCCGGATAAACCTGCAAGCTTAAACAATCCACAAATTTCATCCACATAGATCAAGTGTATATCGGGATGTACCATTCCATCTCCTGCATAAGGATTAGCTAGCAGTTTCTCTACCATACCCGAAGGAATTTCATAATAAATATTTTCAATAGGTTCAATAGGTTGCGGAGTAACTCTCAATGCTTCCGGTCGAGGTGAAGATACCCCGAACAAACCCCTCAAAGGATTACTTTCCATAGTGACAAGTGGCAATAAATTTCAGCACGTAATATAAATGTTTCCTTACCAAATTCCACTCACCAAAGGCGCTTCACTCCCCGGCAACGGCGCCAGAAAAGAGTCTTGATGACCCACAAGTATAGGGGATCAATCGTAGTCTTTTGATAAGTAAGAGTGTCGAACCCAACGAGGAGCAGAACGAAATGACAAGCGGTTTTCAGCAAGGTTTACTCTGCAAGTACTGAAAGTAGCGGTAACAGATAATTTTGATAGCAAGATAATTCGTAACAAGTAACAAGTAGTAACGGTAACAAAACTGCTGCAAGGTGGCCCAATCCTTTTTGTAGCAAAGGACAAGCCGGAACGAACTCGTATAATAAGCAAAGCGTTCTCGAGGACACATGGGAATTTCATCTAGTCACTTTCATCATGTTTGTTTGATTTGCGTTCGCTACTTTGATAATTTGATATGTGGGTGGACCGGTGCTTGGGTGATGTTCTTACTTGAATAAGCCTCCCACTTATGATTACCCCCTCTCGCAAGCATCCGCAACTATGAAAGAAGAATTAAGATAACTCTAACCATAGCATGAAACATATGGATCTAAATCAGCCCCTTACGGAATAGCGCATAAACTAGGGTTTATGCTTCTGTCACTCTAGCAACCCATCATCTAATTACTACTCCACAATGCCTTCCCTTAGGCCCAAAGATGGTGAAGTGTCATGTAGTCGATGTTCACACGACACCACTAAAGGAAGCACAACATACATAGCATCAAAATATCGAACGAATACCAAATTCACATGATTACTTATGACAAGACTTCTGCCATGTCCTCAAGAACAAAAGTAACTACTCACAAACCATATTCATGTTCGAGATCAGAGGGGTATTGAATAGCATTAAGGATCTGAACATATAATATTCCACCAAATAAACCAACTAGCATCAACTACAAGATGTAATCAACACTACTAGCAACCCACAGGTACCAATCTGAGATTTTGAGACAAAGATTGAATACAAGAGATGAACTAGGGTTTGAGATGAGATGGTGCTGGTGAAGATGTTTATGAATATTGGTCCTCCCACGATGAGAGGATCGTTGGTGATGTCGATGGCTTCGATTTCCCCCTCCCGGAGGGAAGTATCCCCGGCGGAATCGCTCCACCGGAGAGCAAAAGTGCTCCTGCCCAGGTTCCGCCTCAAGACGGCGGTGCTTTGTCCCGAAAGTCTTCTCTATATTTTTTTAGGGCAAAAGAGCCTATATAGAAGAAGGAGGGGGCCAGACACCAGCCAGGGGCCCCACAAGGCATCAGGGCGCGCCCATGGGGGGCGTGCCCTGTTGCCGTGTGGGCAACTGGTGGGTCCCCTCTGGTATTTCGTTTCTCCAGTATTTTTTATATATTCATAAAAAATCTCCGTGAAGTTTCAGGTCAATTGGAGCTCTGTAGAATAGGTATCTCTGATGTGGCTATTTCAGGTCCAGAATTCCAGCTGCCGGTATTCTCCCTCTTCATGTAAACCTTGCAAATTAAGAGAGAAAAGGCATGAGAATTGCATCATAAAGTTTAATAATGATAAAAAACATAATAAATAACAGTAGGAAATCATGATGCAAATTGGACGCATCAACATACTACATGATTTTAGAAGTCATCGGTTTTAGACCGGGGGCTAGGATTTAAAACATCCCCACTTGCCTGCCACAGTATTCATATCGAAGTCCTCGGCTTCTTATTCTTGGATATTGCTTTATATGCATCTGTTTTGAACTGTGTCTTTGGTCAATAGATGGGTTGCCTGGATCCTGTGCTTACTCCTTACGTTCCCGATTGTTCGGCTAAGGGTAAAGGGAGTACCACTGCGATTGCGCTTCCGGTTTAACTGGTCAAGTGCCTCAGTGGAGAAAGCCAAAAGCTGACTGTCACAATAAGCATAAACCTGGTCGGCCATCCGATGATTGTGTCAAACTATAAATCATTGGAGATTACTCCGTGTTAAAGGATGGGCCTTTTCCTAACATCGGTCGAAGTGTCAACGGCTAGACCTCGGCTAGGTCCGAGCACTAAAAAACCGAGGGCTAGTCACTGGCCCCCTAAATGTAAAGCTCCTATGACTAAGTGAAAATTATAAAGCCACAATGTCTGATTGCCTTGTTTTCGCTAACACAGCCGCCTCCGGGCATCGAGACATCAGCTAAGGGCTATACTGTTAGCATGGAAACACCCTGTGTAGCATCTACGTAGGGGTGGAAGCCGACGACTAGAAATTTTCAAATGGTAAACAGTCTCAAAGGAGTCAAAATGAGCACTCAAGCATGAAACGGATTCATTAAAATAAAAATGAAGACTTGTTTTTAAATACAAAGTACACCTCGGCATACCGAGGGAGATCTATTCAATAATAGTGTCCCTGCGACACTTGGCTTCGGATATCCGGGCACCCGACATCACGTTTTCAAAGTAGTGCTCGAGCCTCCGATCCTTCCCCTATGGGCTGCCCTGCGCCATTACCTTAGGCTTGACCCTAGGGTAGTGCATCTTCACAGACGCATACGCCTGCCGTGCACCCTCCAAGCAAGCCGACCGCTTCCATTCCTGGAACCGGGGGCTGTCATTTTCCATCTTTTGGACTAAACCAAAAAAGCTGCTCGACAGAGGCTTGGTAGGCCACAAGGCGATGTAGAGGTCCTCCATGGCTGGCTTGGTGATGTGGTGCAGCTCCATTAGCTGCTTCATCTGGTCGCCGACGATGGGCGGATGCGACAACACCTGGAATTGCGCCCAAAATGCCTTCTGTTTGGCCGTGTCTTCACGCCCGCCGAAATACTAGCATGCATCCGCGAAGCTCCTCGGCAGGTCCGGAAAGGCACCTGAGACACGCCAGATCCGTGTCAGCTCGGCGAAGTGGCCACCACTAAAGACGCACTGCATTAAAAATGGCTTACCAGCGGCTATCTCCAACACCTGCCGGAGTTCTTCCCGTGCCGCCCTCGCCTCAACTTGGCCTTCTTTCTGAGCTAGCTCGAGCCTATTAAGCTCATCTGCGTCCTTCTTCTTGTCCTCTTGAAGGGCATCACGCTCCTCGGCAAGCCCTTCAAGTCTTGTTCCACCTCTAGAATTCGAGCTTGGTCCTTTTTCTGAGCATCTCGCTCTTGGGCCAGCTCGGCTCGAAGGAATTCCATCTCGGCCGCGGCGGCTAAAAATCAACAACCAAAGCATATATACTAGTATTAGAGTTGTTGCGAAAGCAACAGATAAAACTACAAGGTTGTTCTGTGGATGAGTTACCTTGCGCCTCATCCATCTGCTTCTTCAACAGATTGATGTCCTCTTCCGACCGCGTGAGCTTGTGATTTAGCTCTTCCAACTCTTTTGAGTTGGATGCCGATGTGGAGGCAGACGCCTGCAAAAATGATGTTACATTTCGAGAACGATAATCGATCCTCTGGTCGGACGGTTTTGTCCGACCAGAGTCTCGGGGACTACTGCATATTGACTTTAATGAAACTGCCAAAAGAGTAAATCGATCCCCAAGTCAGTTTCTCAAACTAACTCAGGGCTCGGGGGCTACTGTATATACGCTCTTGATGAGTGATATTTTTACACTCATTTCAACCTCATTTAAATTGAAATATTTCATTAAATGAGAGATATTTTCTCCGATATTGTCACTAATGACTAATAAGTGCGAGGGATTCCACAAATCCTCTCCTTGATATTTTTCCACATGAAATGGGCTCAAAAGGGAAGAAACCACGTAGGAGAATGGAAAGGAATGAAATTGGAGAAGAGACAAGTCACCAGGAGGCGCCAGAAGGCCGCCAGTGTAAAAGACGGCGATCCATGCGACCACGAGCACTCGCATGAGCGGTCGTTTGGCATGGAAACCAAGGCAGGTCATCCACCTGAACAACTTTTATAAAGGGGACCCAGTCGAAATGTGAACAGAGAGCGCGTCTGGAGGACATCCAGCACATCCACAACCCCTTCATCATCATCTTCATCCACAAACCCTAGCCACCACCATTTTCATCTCCATAGCCATCTCCACCACCATAGTTCTCTCTCATCTAGTTCATACTTGTAATCGTGCATCGCACAAGGCATCCATTGTAAGACATATTGCAATCAATCAATCTCAAGATGTGTTCTTCAATGTTTTCTTCTCGCGATCTGATCTCGATGTGTGAGTAGATCGGTAAGGTATGGGGTGTGGCATGAGCCTTGCAACCCCAGGTATTCGGTGAAGGGATCATTGGGAGTCTTTGACATAATGTCTCGTATGTGTGAAATAAAATAGTTTCGTGAAGTTTCTCTTGTCTTGTCCACGATATTCATCCCTGCAGGTACCCAGGATCATGGAGATCGAGCACCGGTGAGGCTAGGAGCAGGGGGACCGTGAAGTGTTATACCGAACATCGGTGACAGTAAGGATTAGTAGGGTAACATGGATCATAACCTTGGGGATTCATGAGGTGTAGTCATTAAACGCCCAAAGCTTTTGTCTGATATTATTATCTTAATTATCGGGGCAACCCCGCGAGACGGATAGGGCATGTAGTAGGACAACTGATTCTTGATGCAGGACTCATGCCGGTCAAGATGTTATTTGGACACATCCCCCACTCCGATACGAAGCAAGCACCTCTTGACGGGTGACTTCCCGCGCACAAACTACTATCATTTTTTATCCCAACACCAATACATGGTTGTAAGCATTAAGACCTCATCCCAGTACCTTCTTTTTATTGTAAGTGTTTGAATCACAATTTTCTTGTTGATCCGGTCAAAAGCTGGATTTGACACTTTAGCAAAAGCTTGCTAGAGACCATTGCTTCAAAGGGATCTTTGCAACTTGTGAGCTGCGTTGGTAATTCCCTGAAGAGGAAGGGAGATGCAGTACAGTAGAGATAAGTATTTCCCTCAGTTATGAAACCAAGGTTATCAATCCAGTAGGAGAATCACGCAACACCTCGTTAGCAGCACCTGCACACAAAACAACAAATCCTTGCACCCACCGCAAACAAGGGGTTGTCAATCCCTCGGCGGTAAGTTGCAAGATTAAATTGTATGTGATAGATAGATAGATTGAAACAAAAATACAAAAATAAAATAAATAAATAAAAAGTGCAGCAAGTATTTTTAGGGTTTTAGTACATGATTTAGATAGACCCGGGGGCCATAGTTTTCACTAGAGCCTTCTCTCAAAACAATAGCATACGGTGGGTAAACAAATTACTGTTGGGCAATTGATAGAAAAGCAAATAATCATGACGATATCCAAGGCAATGATCATGTATATAGGCATCATGTCCGAGACAAGTAGACCGACTCCTGCCTGCATCTACTACTATTACTCCACACATCGACCGCTATCTAGCATGCATCTAGTGTATTAAGTCCATGAAGAACGGAGTAACGCCTTAAGAATGATGACATGATGTAGACAAGATAAACTCACGTATGAATAAACCCCATCTTTTTACCCTTAATAGCAACGATACATACGTGTCATGTCCCTTTCTGTTACTGGGATTGAGCACCGCAAGATCGAACCCATTACAAAGCACCTCTTCCCATGGCAAGATAAATCAATCTAGTTGGCCAAACCAAATCAATAGATCGGAGAAGAAATACGAAGCTATAATAATCATGCATAAAAGAGATCAGAAAAGACTCAAATAATATTCATGGATAATCTGATCATAAACTCACAATTCATCGGATCCCAACAAACACACCACAAAAAGTGATTACATCGGATAGAACTCCAAGAACATCGAGGAGAACATTGTATTGAAGATCAAAAAGAGAGAAGAAGCCATCTAGCTACTAACTATGGACCCAAAGGTCTATGGTAAACTACTCACGCATCATCGGAAGGGTGGCAAGGTTGATGTAGAGCCCCTCCGTGATCGATTCCCCCTCCGGCGGAGTACCGGAAAAGGCCTCCAGATGGGATCTCTCGAGAACAGAAGCTTGCGGCGGCGGAAAAAGTATTTCGTGGACTCCCCTGATGGTTTCCTGATTTTTGGGAATTTATAGTGGTGGAATTAGGTCAAATGGAGCTGAGGTGGGCCCACGAGGCACCAGGGCGCGCCTGCCCCCCCCCCCCCAGGCGCGTCCTGGTGGCTCGTGGCCACCTCCTCTGGCGTCTGTTCTTCTCCCAAAGCTTGTAGTGTTGGTATTTTCCAGAAAAAAAATCTCCAAAAAGTTTCGTGGCATTTGGACTTCATTTGGTATTGATATTCTGTAAAACAAAAAATCGGCAGAAAACAGCAACTGGCACTGGGCACTAAGTTAATAGGTTAGTCCCAAAAAAATGATATATAATTGTTGTAAATGTATATAAAAACATCCAAGATTGATAATATAACATCATGGAACAATAAACAATTATAGATACGTTGGAGACGTATCAGCATCCCCAAGCTTAATTCCTGCTCGTCCTCGAGTAGGTAAATGATAAAAACAGAATTTTTGATGTGGAATGCTGCCTATCATATTCATCATATATTATTTTCTTTTGTAGCATGGACATTGGACTTGAATGATTCAAAGCAATAGTCTATAGTTTGACATGAAGATATAAATACTCAAGCATGCTAACAAGCAACCATGTCTTTCAAAATATCAACGCTAAAGAAAGTTAACCCTAGCCCATTATGCTCAATCATTGATCCATTCATGAAACACACTCAAATATTAGCTACACACAATGCACAAGTATGACAATAGTGCTCTCTAGTTGGTGCTTTATAAGAGAAGATGGAGACTCAAAATAAAAATAAAAATTGCATAAAGTAAA
This sequence comes from Elymus sibiricus, assembly GCA_039707655.1. Classification (NCBI taxonomy): domain Eukaryota; kingdom Viridiplantae; phylum Streptophyta; class Magnoliopsida; order Poales; family Poaceae; genus Elymus; species Elymus sibiricus. Next base: position 146,469,081 of record CM077666.1, read on the forward strand.
TAGATAGGCCCTTCGCAGAGGGAAGCAGAGATTTGTTAATCTGCCAGAGCTCAAAGCTTAAAGTAGAGAGATAAAAATATTTTGAGAGGCATGCTTTTCCTGTCAACGAAAATGACCGAGAATTCCCAATATCTTCCATGCTAGACACATCATAGGCGGTTCCCAAACAGAAAGTAAAGTTTATTTCCTTTCCACCATTCTTTCACAATCCATGGCTAGCCGTATCCACAGGTGCCCTCCATACCATCACTTTCCAAGGAATTTTATTGTTATTAATTTTTTATTTCATTGTGGGACTGGGCATTCCTATTACCAGCCACTCTCTCGTGCAATGACAAGTGAATAAACACTCATCGTGAGAATAACACACCTAGCATGGAAAATATTGGCCACCCCCTGCCGCTTCATGAGCGGTACGGGCACACAAATCGGAAAAAATATTTTGAAAATTAGAGTTGGCACACACAAATTTAGTTGGAACGGCATTGAAATACCGCATATAGGTAGATATAGTGGACTCATTTGGCGCAACTTGGGTTTAAGAAGTTTGGATGCACAAGCAGTATTTTCGCTTAGTACAAATGAAGGCTAGCAAATAGATTGAGAAGCAACCAACCAAAAAACGAAAACGGTCATAAACATGCATTGAACATAACTAACACCGAATAATGCACCATAAGTAGGATATAATTTCGTTGCATAACTATTGACTTGATGTGCATGCATAGGGAATCACAAACCTTAACACTAATATTCTTACTAAATCACAATTACTCACTAACATAACTCACATATTATCATTTCCATATCGCAAAACTATTGCAAGGAATCACACTTATCATATCCAATGATCTATATGAAAGTTTTTATTATATCCCTCTTGAATATTCATCACTTTGGGACCAAATTCATATCTTGTGCAAATTACCCTTACTATTATCAACTCTCAAAAAGATATAAGTGAAGCATGAGAGTGCAAATATTTCTTCAAAATTTCAATCTTATCAACTCTCAAAATAATATAAGTGAAGCATGAGAGTTTATTTCTTCAAAATTTTAATCTTGTCAACTCTCAAAATAATATAAGTGAAGCATGAGAGTTTATTTCTTCAAAATTTAGCCACCGCCGTGCTCAAAAAGATTTAAGTGAAGCACTAGAGCAACTGCCTAGCTCAAAAAATTTAAGTGAAGCACATAGAGTATTCTAACAAATTATGATGAATGTGTGGCTCTCTCAAAATAGGTGTGTTCAGCAAGGATTATTGTGAAAAACTAAAAAGCAAACAAAGCAAAGACTCATATAATACAAGACGCTCCAAGCAAAACACATATCATGTGACGAATAAAAATATAGCTCCAAGTAAAATTACTGATGGTTGGTAGAAGAAAGAGGGGATGCCTTCCGGGGCATCCCCAAGCTTAGACGCTTGAGTCTTCCTTGAATATTACCTTGGGGTGCCTCGGGCATCCCCAAGCTTAGGCTCTTGCCACTCCTTATTCCTTCATCCATCGTGATCTCACCCAAAACTTGAAAACTTCAATCACACAAAACTCAACAAAACCTTCGTGAGATCCGTTAGTATAACAAAATAAATCACTACTTTAAGTACTGTTGCAAACCCATTCATATTTTATTTTTGCATTATACCTACTGTATTCTAACTTCTCCATGGCTTATATCCCCCGATACAATCCATAGTTTCATCAAAACAAGCAGGTAGTGCATCAAAAACAGAACAGTCTGTAGCAATCTATTTAAAAGCCATACTTCTGTGACTTCAAAAATTCTGAAAAATTAGGACAACGTGGGAAATTCATATAACAATACTGTGTAAAAATTTCAGATTTTTCTGACGCTCCAGTACAGAATCAAAATTCCAGCACTGGACGCAAAACTTTCTGTTTTCCAAACAGCATCAATTATACTATCTTCCAAATCATCCTAAAGGCTTTACTTGGCACAAACACTAATTAAAAACACAAAAACTCAATCATAACAGTAGCATAAAAGTGAAAACACACAATAACAGAAACAAAATTTATTTTATTCATTGGGTTGCCTCTCAACAAGCGCTATTGTTTTATGCCCCTAGCTAGGCATAATGCATAGTTTCAAGTATTGTCATCTTTGGTTTCCAACTCCTCAATCACACATCCATTTTTTCTAATAGATTTAACATAGGTGTTTCTCACCATCACACTTCTAGGCACAAAATCAAGAATTTTACTTTTGTGAATAGGTTCCTCAATTATATCAATGAAATTAGGGTGCACGCTAATCATTTTAAGATCCTCATTTCCCTTACTAGAAGTAGCACCATTGGTCTTAGGAACATATATAAACTTGCAATTCTTGATAGGAGTAGTTTTTTCAATAGTTTTAGCGGAAGAAAAAGCGGAACCCAAATTATTAATAATTTCTTCCAACTTATCGATCCTAGCGGGACTCTGTTCCATCCTTTCATTAATTATTGGTTCTTTCTCTTTTAGCATCTTAAGAGTAATCCCTACCTTTGACCCAAATTGAGTAACATGGTTATGAATGTTTTTATCTAAATTTTCAATATGCTCAACGGTAGCCATTTTACTTTCAATAGCATCTAACCTTTGCATAACATGTTCCAAAGTCAAAGTTGTTTCATTAATAGTGATAGGTGGTGATCCCACTAAATTTCCCATAGCATTGAAAGCATCCATAGAGGTACACATCAAGGAATTCCCTCCGGTAATAGTATCAAGTACGAATCTATACCAAGTAGTAATACCTACATAAAAATTGCGAAGAAGGATAGTGGTGGACTGTTTACGGGTTGATCTATTATGAGCATCACAAATCCTATACCAAGAATCTTTTAAATTCTCTCCTCCCCTTTGTTTAAAATTGAGTACTTCATTTTCAGGGGTAATAGTAACGAGCAAAGAACTAGCCATAGGGATAAAACAAGCAAGCAATCAAGCAAACAAGAAAAAGGCAAACGGAAAATATTTTTGTATTTTTGTAAAAACTTTTTAGAAGTGGGGGAGATGAAAACGAGAGGCAAATGCAAATAAAGTAAATGCAAGGAGATGAAAGTTTTATGCGTAGGTACTTGATAGATGTTGATGATGTCTCCCCGGCAACGGCGCCAGAAATTCTTCCCGCTACTTGTGAGTTGCGTTGGTAATTCCCTGAAGAGGAAGGGAGATGCAGTACAGTAGAGATAAGTATTTCCCTCAGTTATGAAACCAAGGTTATCAATTCAGTAGGAGAATCATGCAACACCTCGTTAGCAGCACCTGCACACAAAACAACAAATCCTTGCACCCAACGCAAACAAGGGGTTGTCAATCCCTCGGCGGTAAGTTGCAAGATTAAATTGTATGTGATAGATAGATTGATTGAAACAAAAATAAAAAAATAAAATAAATAAAGAAAAAGTGCAGCAAGTATTTTTAGGGTTTTAGTATATGATTTAGATAGACCCGGGGGCCATAGTTTTCACTAGAGGCTTCTCTCAAGAAAATAGCATACGGTGGGTAAACAAATTACTGTTGGGCAATTGATAGAAAAGCAAATAATCATGACGATATCCAAGGCAATGATCATGTATATAGGCATCACGCCCGAGACAAGTAGACCGACTCCTGCCTGCATCTACTACTATTACTCCACACATCGACCGCTATCCAGCATGCATCTAGTGTATTAAGTCCATGAAGAACGGAGTAACGCCTTAAGAATGATGACATGATGTAGACAAGATAAACTCACGTATGAATAAACCCCATATTTTTACCCTTAATAGCAACGATACATACGTGTCATGTCCCTTTCTGTCACTGGGATTGAGCACCGCAAGATCGAACCCATTACAAAGCACCTCTTCCCATGGCAAGATAAATCAATCTAGTTGGCCAAACAAAATCAATAAATCAGAGAAGAAATATGAAGCTATAATAATCATGCATAAAAGAGATCAGAAAAGACTCAAATAATATTCATGGATAATCTGATCATAAACTCACAATTCATCGGATCCCAACAAACACACCGCAAAAAGTGATTACATCGAATAGAACTCCAAGAACATCGAGGAGAACATTGTATTGAAGATCAAAAAGAGAGAAGAAGCCATCTAGGTACTAACTATGGACCCGAAGGTCTGTGGTAAACTACTCACGCATCATCGGAAGGGCAGCAAGGTTGATGTAGAGCCCCTCCGTGGTCGATTCCCCCTCCGGCGGAGTACCGAAAAAGGCCTCCAGATGGGATCTCTCGAGAACAGAAGCTTGCGGTGGCGGAAAAAGTATTTCGTGGACTCCCTTGATGGTTTCCTGATTTTTGGGAATTTATAGTGGCGGAATTAGGTCAAACGGAGCCGAGGCGGGCTCACGAGGCACCAGGGCGCGCCTGCCCCCCCCCCAGGCGCGCCCTGGTGGCTCGTGGCCACCTCCTCTGGCGTCTGGTCTTCTTCCAAAGCTTGTAGTGTTGGTATTGTCCAGGAAAAAATCTCTAAAAAGTTTCGTGGCATTTGGACTTCATTTGGTATTGATATTCTGTAAAACAAAAAAGGGCAGAAAACAGCAACTGGCACTGGGTACTAAGTTAATAGGTTAGTCCCAAAAAATGATATATAATTGCTGTAAATGTATATAAAAACATCCAAGATTGATAATATAATAGCATGGAACAATCAAAAATTATAGATACGTTGGAGACGTATCAATCTTCCTCTCGTGGGTTCGATACCCAGGGTCACCTCTAGGGAAATAGGTGCGGGATACCTTTTCTTGTTCCAATACCGGATAAATAAAAAGAAGATATCAGTTAACGCCAACCTCCTCCCTAGGGGCATGCGAGTAGTACTTTGCTTCAAGGGCTAATAGGCTTTGCAATAAGTATGTGAGTTCTTTATGACTAATGTGAGTCCATGGAATATACGCACTCTCACCCTACTGCAATTTGCTAGCCTCTTCGGTACCGTGCATTGCCCTTTCTCACCTCGAGAGTCGGTGCAAACTTCGCCGGTGCATCCAAACCCCGTGATATGATACGCTCTATCAGACATAAGCCTCCTTATATCTTCCTCAAAACAGCCACCATACCTACCTATTATGGCATTTCCATAGCCATTCTGAGATATATTGCCATGCAACTTCCACCGTTCCGTTTATATGACACACATCTTCATTGTCATATTGCTTTGCATGATCATATAGCTGACATAGTATTTGTGGCTCAGCCACCTTTCATCATTTTTTTATACATGTTACGCTAGATCATTGCACATCCTGGTACACTGCCAGAGGCATTCATATAGAGTCATATTGTTCTAGTATCGAGTTGTAATATTGAGTTGTAAGTAAATAAAAGTGTGATGATCATCATTATTAGAGCATTGTCCCAATGAGGAAAGGATGATGGAGACTGTGATTCCTCCACAAGTCGGGATGAGACCCCAGACGAAAAAAAGAGGCCAAAAAGAGCCCACAAAAAAAGAGAAAAAAAATGAGAGAAAAAGTGAGAAGGGGCAATGTTACTATCCCTTTCCACACTTGTGCTTCAGAGTAGCACCATGTTCTTCATATAGAGAGTCTCCTGAGTTGTCACTTTCATATACTAGTGCGAATTTTTCATTATAGAACTTGGCTTGTATATTCCGATGATGGGCTTCCTCAAGTGCCCGAGGATTTCATGAGCAAGCAAGTTGGATGCACACCCACTTAGTTTCCGTTTGAGCTTTCATACACTTATAGCTCTTGGTGCATCCATTGCATGGCAATCCCTACTCCTCGCATTGATATCGATTGATGGACATCTCCATAGTCCGTTGATCCGTCAAGTTGATGCGAGACTTTCTTCCTTTTTGACTTCTCCTATTAATCCCTATCACCGCATTCTATTCCACCTTGTGCTATGTCCATGGCTCACGCTCATGCATTACGTGAAGCTGAAAATGCTGAAGCGCGTTAGAAGTACGATCCAATTGCCTGGTTTAACATCGGGGTGCTCATGATTTATATTTATGGAGTGAAGGCGGAGTCATGCCATGCTAACATGATAAAATGAGTTGGAATAACATTCGTTAAGGATCGTATATTTTGAAAGTTTAATGATTATGCTTCTTATACTCATGGATATTATTATGTTGATATTGTTAATTCGTCGTTTCTCAATATTTATACCGTAAAAAGAGATTACATGATAAACATGTTAGGTAGCATTCCACATCAAAAATTCTGTTTTTATCATTTACCTACTCGAGGACGAGCAGGAATTAAGCTTGGGGATGCTGATATGTCTCCAACGTATCTATAATTTTTTATTGTTCCATGCTATTATAGTATCAATCTGGGATGATTTATATGCAATTATATGTCATTTTATATCAATTTTGGTAACTAACCTATTGACCTAGTGCCCAGTGTCAGTTGTTGTTTTCTGCTTGTTTTTGGCTTTCCAGAAAATCAGTACCAAACGGAGTCCAAACACTACGAAACTTTTTGACGATTTTTTCTGGACAAAAGAGACCCTAGAAGCTTCGGGGAAGGACCAGAAGACCTATGAGGAGACGACAAGGCAACAGGGCGCGCCCAGGGGGGGTGGCCACGCCCTGTTACCTTGTGGGCCCCACGTGGCTCCTTTTGACCTAATTCCACTTCTATAAATTCTCAAATATTGGGAAACCAACAGAGAACCACCTCAAATAACTTTTCCACCGCCGCAAGCTTTTGTTCTTCCGTGATCCCATCTAGAGGCCTTTTCCAACACCCTGCTGGAGGGGGAATCGATCACGGAGGGCTTCTACATCAACCTTGCTGCCCTACCGATGATGTGTGAGTAGTTTACCACAGACCTACGGGTCCATAGGTAGTAGCTAGATGGCCTTTTCTCTCTCTTTGATCTTCAATGTTCTCCTCGATCTTCTTGGGGTTCTATTCGATGTAATCTTCTTTTGCGGTGTGTTTGTTGGGATCCGATGAATTGTGGGTTTATGATTAGATTATTCATGAGAAGTAATTGAGTCTTTTCTGAACTTTATTATGCATGATTTTTATAGCTTTGTATTTCTCTCTAATCTATCCGTTTGGTTTGGCCAACTAGATTGATTTATCTTCAGCGGGAGAGGTGCTTTGTAATGGGTTCAATCTTGCGGTGCTCTATATCCCAGTGACAAAGTAGGGGACAAGACACGTATTTGTATTGTTGCCATTAAGGGTAAAACGATGGGGTTTATTCATATTGATTGGGTTTACTTTGTCTACATCATGTCATCTTGCTTAAGGCGTTACTCCGTTTTCATTAACTTAATACCCTAGATGCATGCTGGATAGCGGACGATGGGTGGAGTAATAGTAGTAGATGCAGGCAGGAGTCGGTCTATTTGTCTCGGACGTGATGCCTATATACATGATCATTACCTTGAATATCGTCATAACTATGCGCTTTTCTATCAATTGCCCAACAGTAATTTGTCTACCCACCGTATGCTATGTGTTCGAGAGAGAAGTCTCTAGTGAAAACTATGGCCCCCGGGTCTACTTTAAACATAAAAAGAAAACCTAAATATACTTGCCGCAATTTTATTTCTTTTATTTTGTTTTGCAATTTATCTATCTACCACTACAAGATTTCATCCTTGCAAGTAACGAGTTCAAGGGGATTGACGACCCTCTTGCCCGCGTTGGGTGCAAGTATTTGCTTTTGTGTGTGCAGGTGCTGCTCACGAGGCTTTGTGTGATTCTCCTACTGGTTCGATAACCTTTGTTCTCACTGAGGTAAATACTTATCTCTACTGTACTGCATCTCCTCTCCTCTTCGGGGAAAATCCCAATGCAGCTCATAAGTAGCAGCTGTCTTCGCGCACATGCTTCCTGTTGATTCCTTCTTCCTCGATTCTCCTTCCATTCCATTTTCACACACGATTTCTTCCTTTTTTAGCCCATTTCCCATGGAAACACATCAAAAAGAGGATTTGTGGAATCCATTGCACTCATTAGCCATTAGTGATAATATCGGAGCGAATATCTCTTTTTAATTGAAATATCTCGGTTTAAACAAAGGTGAAATGAGTGTAAAAATATCACTCATCAACAATCACATCTCGATGGGTGACTTCCAGCACACAAATTAAGATCATATTTGGTCCCAACACAAATACATGGTTGTAAGCATTAAGACCTCATACCCGTACCTATTTTTATTACTAGTGTTTGAATCCTCATTTGCTTGATTGATCCGGTCAAAAGCTGGAATTGATCCTTTAACGAAAGCTTGCTAGAGACCATCGCTTCAAAGGAGCCTTCCTCTCATGGGTTCTATAACCCAGGGTCACCTCTAGGGAAACAAGTGCAGGATACTTTCTGTTCCTTTACCGGATCACTAAAAGGAGGTATCACCCGCATGTTTCTGTAAAACTAGAATTGGGGATATGGTTTTGCTGTATGCACCCTTGCCAAAGCCATCCACATGGTCGCCTCTTGCGGCGGCTCTTTCCTCTTTCTCGTAAACCACGTCATCAAGATCATCCTCAGTGAGGCCAAGATCCTTCATCATCACCTCAACATCCTTCCTCCCAGACCCCAACCTGAAGTCTTTTCCTTCCATCGCTAGCTCCCGAACCCGACAAAGCAGAGATCACTAGGTGTTGCTCCCTAACCCCGCCCACCTCCAGCAAGATCGAGCGGTAGGGGATGGTAATTCCCAACGTCAAACTCAGCAACCAAGAGGAAGAGGGCCTTAACTAGAGGGGATTACAGAAGACGGTCTGATAACTAATTAAAGCACTTTAATTAATGGAGAGTGCTCGGAGAAATTATTATGCGGAGCATTGCTACTCCCGTAGGAGTTGTTGGATTTCCCCGAAGAGGAAGGGTGATGTAGCACAACAGCAGAAAGTATTTCCCTGGGTTAAGAACCAAGGTTTAATCGAACCAATAGGAGTCCACACGCTAACAAGATAAGCAACACCTACACACAAACAAAATAAATGCTTGCACCCAACTTGGCAAGGGGGTTGTCAATCCCCTCGTCTTGCTAGTTGCAAGGTTAAAAGTAAATAGTGGATGATAATAATATAGTGGAACGGTAAGATAAAAGAGAGTAAATAAAAGAGCAATTGTATAAACACAAGGATTGATAAGAATAGACCCAAGGGGCATAGGCTCACTAGTGGCATCTCTCTCGAAAGCAGTTATTGGCATGGTAGACAAATTACTGTTGGGCAATTGACAGAAAAGCAACATTCACAACTATGATCATTCATGTCATAATCTTGTATAGGCATCATGTCCGTGATAAGTAGACCGTAATCCAACTGCATCTACTAATATTACTCCACCTCGAAACCGCTCTCCAACATGCATCTCAAGGTATTAAGTTCAATGAAAAACAGAGTAACGCAATAAGAAAGATGACATGATGTAGACAGAAAGAAATCTAGCAATAAGATTAAACCCCACTGTTTTATCCTTAGTGGCAACAATACAAATATGTCTCTTGTCCCTTTCTGTCACTGGGATATAGAACACCGCAAGATTGAACCCACTACTATGCACCACTCCCTCTGAAGAATTACCCATCTATCTTGGCCAGAGAAGACAAATAACTTGGGAAGCATACATAGCTACTCAATTACACATCAAAGAAACTTCAAGAGATTCAATTGTATTCAATGAATAATCTGATCATAAATCCACAATTCATCGGATCCCAACAAACACACCATAAGAATTACATCAGCTTGATCTCAGGGGAGATCATTGTATTGAAGATCCAAAAGAGAGAGAGAGAAAAGCCATCTAGCTACTACTATGGACCCGTAGGTCCTGAAAGAACTACTCACACATCATCATGGAGGCAGCAAGGTAGATGAAGAGGCCTCCCGTGGTGGCTTCCCCCTCCGGCAGAGCACCGGAACAGGGCTCCAGATGGGATCGGTTCGGAACAGAGGCTTGCGGTGGTGATACAATCTCTCGTCTGTCTCTCTAAAGGTTTTGAGAATTATGAAATTTATAGGCGGATGAATTAGGTCAAATGGAGCAGCAGGGGGCCCACAACCTCAGGTGGCGTGACCACCCCCTGGATGCGCCACATGCCCTTGTGGCTGGCTAGTGGGTCCTCTTGTGGTCTCCCGAAGCTTCTAGGGTCCTTCATACTCCAGAAAAAATCATCAAAAATTGGCATCGTATTTGGACCTTCCTAGATATGGTTTTTCTGCGAAACTAAAAACAAGCAAAAAAATAGGAACTGGCACTCGACACTAAATTAATAAGTTAGTCTAGAAAAATAATATAAAATTGATAATATAATAGCATTAAACAATAAGAAATTATAGATACGTTTGAGACGTATCCAGCATCCTTGGCCCAACTTCAGCCCAACTATGGGAGCAAGCTACCTTGATCCACGTTCAACTTTCAATTCGTTATGCTCAGCAGCTCCAATAAGCTCTAAAGCTTTTTGTCGCCTCAAACTCTGAAAATGCTCTAAGTACTGAAGCCCCTATCTTTATATAGAATAGAAGTGAGTTCACACTAGACAATAGAAGTGATATAGAATAGAAGTGAGTTCACACCAGCCATTCTAGCATAGAGGATACATGGGCGCCCCTAGAAAGGACGCTAGAGATGTACGGTCTCCCTAGACCGAGGGTGCACCGTACAATGACCGACATAGTTTTCACTTCTGACACCACTGATGGGTGAGAAATGGAACCATCAATAATGACTTTTCTATATGACCAAATATGATGGGAAAGTTACCACTGGTGGGACTAAACCCAGGTCCATTAGTGATGAAATTGATACCATTGATGGGTCTTCACCACCAATCGTTCCCTTTCTGGCCTATTAGTAGTGCAAATAACACCACTGCCATAGTACTGGAATGCAAACAATTAACAGCAGATCTTACAAATGTGGAATGTATCCACTGCTTCCGAGAGGCCAATGGAGTAGCAGATAGCTTAGCGAAATTCTCTTTTAAAAATAGATCTTCAGATTTTTGGGATAGTTCTATCCCAGACTTTGTTTCTCACCTTATTGTAAATGACTTGGCTATCATATGAGAAATAAAGTTTTAAGTTATCAAAAAAAAATAACACCACTGACAGGTTAGGCTTGGGGCCCATAGGTGCTATTTTCTGTACCCATATCGATCCAGGAATCCCAGCCCAACACACTCATAACCCTAGTTTTCCTTTCCACATCTCATTCTCCATTCTAACTTTGTTGGTGGCTACATCTTCATCCCGAAGCCTCCTCCCCAACCCACCTTCCTTCTCCACCCATGACCAATGCATCCGTCGCCCCCACCCGCCCTAGATCCCCCCTCTAGTCCTTACCCAAGTCCACTGTCGGAGCCTTGTGTTAGCCGTTTCTAGCGTCGGAACGACGCATCAGTCGTGTGTGGCCTCGCCCAATCAGACTGGTGTCGTATGTGGCCTCGCCCATCGAAGGGGCGCCATGTTTGGCTTCATTGGAGCGGACAGGTGCATGGCCTTCGCCTCATCCTACACCCCTGTCAACCTCTCATACTCCATATCTTTCTTGCAGAGTTAATGGCGATGTGACCTATCTCCTCCAATTGATGGCGATTGCAAGTTTTGGTGCTCTTGATTAGCTCCGTCGGGGCGCCCCTCACGGAGATATCGAAGTTCAGTGCTACCCTCCCATTTGGCCCCCGCTGTGGTGTCCCTCACGGTAGCAACGAGGTCAGGTGCTCCTCCCCATGTTTGGTTCCCATGGTGGCATCCCTCACGGCAACACACTCCTGGTGACCTCAGGTTTAGCCTCTGTGTGAAGGTGTCCACTCCTTCATGGTAATGTATGTTCGTTCTGCTCAATCAACTTTTTTTCTATTTAGGGACATATTGATATGTGAATAATGGGGGGGGGGGGGGCATGAAACTGACACCTTCTGTGGCAACACAATGAATATCATAAATGTAACAAGTGCTAGTGGACAACCGATTTTCTATGGCTAAGAGGTGACAAACATGCATGATGTTGGTAGTTACTATTTATTTTTTATCCTGGAATAGTCCCTCATCTTTACACCAATATGTACATGTACATCTGTTTGGTGCATTAGGTGATATTTCTCAAAAAATTCTTTCTGTGGCAAGATAGAATTAGGATGATCGATTCGGTATGATATTTTGGCTATATTTTATTGCTATTGTCACACATATTCATAATGTAATGTAATGCAATAACTTTGTGTGTGGTCATTTTCCAACCTCATTCTCCCTATAAATTTAACGTTACTGAGGCATGTCGATGAACATGGCATTGCATCTTTGCACCCAAAATTCATGATTGACCAACCTTATTGTTAGTTTAGAAACACAATACCATGCATGTTACACGTGGACAATAAATTTGTTTGTACCTATAGCATTTGTTTCTAATCATTGCAAAGTGATGTTGGGTATCTTACATCTATTTCCTTTTGTGTTCGCGTTTGGTCATTGGAAACTAAGAATTGCCCCAAGAAAATTACACCATGATGCAATATAGAAATAGAAATTTCCACTAACTTTAGTAGTTTGACGGTTTATCTTTGTAACTTCTTAGGAAATGAGGCAAGGGCGATGGCTAGGTTCTGATGTAGAGGATGACCTGGTCGAGGTGATTGGCACCGATGACGACCAGGACATGTCCATCAAGGTAGCTTTTCTGCCTATTTGCATGTTTTAACAGTACATGTCCATAAGCATGTCCTAATCTTTGATTTGTGTATATTTCTTTGAGAATTCATATTATGGTGGCTTGTTTTTTTTGACCCCGATCATGGTGGCTTGTTGGCCATGTTTTGAATCTTTGATGGTTAGATAGTTTAGTTGCACAATGGAGTTTGTGATATTTTAATGCTTAGATAAGTTGTTATTTACGGTATTATTTTGAAGTTTTCATCTTCCATAGACACTATTTTGGTGAGATTAATATTATCTACTACTTTTACTCTATTGGAAGCACGCCATGTTTCTGGCTTAAGCTCTTCTTTTTTGCTATGTTTCCTTTAGGTCTAATTGCTTTGTTGTATACACATCTGATTTATTTATTTTACATGTGAAAATTCCTTGTGTATATATGCCATGCTATACTAATCAACATTGTACATCTCTTTTTTGCCCTGTCATCAACCATGTTTTACAGTTGCATCTATTGTTTTGTAATTATCCATTTTAAGAGTTTGTTACAATTGTATATGAATCTCCAATATTTTGATATTTGAATATGTTCCAATTGTCAGGGTGTACTTGATAATATTGATGTGAAGGCTTGCTCCTCTTTTATTTTCATCCTAATTCATAACTCGGTCATATACTTTTTTGTGAAGCACGGCACAGATGCAGACGCTCACATGCACACACACATACACTTACACACCTACGAATGCTTGAACACACACTCTACCCCCATGAGCACCTCCGAGAGACTGAGCCGATGGGTCTTGTGGTTGATGAAGTCACCATAGGCGACTCGTTATCGATGGAAACATAACCCCCGCAAAAAGAATATTTCACCTTTATGAGACATGCATGAGTCAAACTTGTGATTTGATTCCTGGTGGGCTGGGGGTACAACCACCCTTCTAACCATCCAACCATAGGTTGGTTCTCCCGACACATGTGTACTTGATGTATGTTAATGACTTATTCTATGTTTACAGGTTGGCTTTTACTCCAAGTAGCAATCAAATATCAAAACCCATAGCAAAGTATTACTAATGTTCTTGTATGTACATAGGACATGTTTGTTTGGCTATATTTTCCCTATAATCTGATTACACCACAACTAGATACCCATAAATCTGTTTGGTTGGATTCACCCATAAAAATATAACATCTAAAACAAGTTTGACCACAAGTCACAACCCATTCCGCCTGCCCTATTGTATCCTGATAGTGATACCACACTGGTCCCCTTGCCCATAGCCTCGAGCTTGTTGCTTTCTTGATCGTTGTCCTAGATTCACATTGCAATAGCACGAGCGGCAGTGACAACCTCTGTTATCTCCCTTGGGTCTGTGGCTCCACGTGACCCACACACGTTGTCTGCCAATCCCTTCTATGAATCTCTACACCGCCACCACTGTCCTCGCATTCCTTTCTCCAAGCCGTAAAGAAACACAAATGTATGATGGTTGAACGAAGCTAGGCAGACAGCTATAATATGTGTTCCTGTGTCCTTCGATTTGCTTTGTGAATTTACTGATCTCAATTTCTGTGGTGGCTTCATCGTCTCAGTTCGAGATTATATGTCCAGTGTGTTTTCATTTAGCCTGCTCCACAATTTGGCACAAACCCTGCGATATGATATAATTGATACCATCCATTTAGAGTTGAACCAAACATGTTTATGATTTTTCTTATTCCGTTAGAGTGTTAGTGTGACCCCATTATGATTATTCCTGTATTGCTCTTCTCCAACTAAACACCCACTTAGTGGTATTCCTAAGTTTTGTCTAATAAGCCTAGTAAATATACGACTTGGTGGTACTTAGTGGTATTGACCTATCACGTCAGCGTTGACCTCACTGACACACCAAACGTCAGTGCTGACCTCACTGACACATCAATCGTGGTTGGTTATGTTAAGTAGTGGTCCCAGCACTACGACTCGGGGGAAAGAGGCGAGAGAGGATGGGGGCGAAAAACTAATTGTGTGTGTGTGGGGTGGGGGGGGGGGGGGGGGGCGGCAATCACAACAGGGATAGACGGGTTGTGCGGTACAGGGTGATGCAGAGGCAAAAGGCTAGGGTTTCTAGCTGTCCATAGCAATGGACGTCAAAATGGATGACTGAGATCGTCAAACGGAGTGATCGGTCGTCCGGTCCATTTTTTTTTCTAACTTTGGCGACATTTACTGAGTAAATAACAGCCATGTCCGATACAAGGGTAGGAATAAAAAATGACGGTGGCTATTGGCAAAAAAAAAAACTTACGGGATGTTTCTCCTGCCGAAAAATCGGCAGAGCTACGTATACGGGACAACTCTTGCCGTACCACTGACCTGTGGGACAGGCAGAACAGCTGGCCCCCGTTTCAGCGAGTGTCGCTAGGAAAACGGTCAGTATGGACACGTTCCCCTCGCCCCCTCGTCTGCATACCCTCCCTCTTAAAACGTGGCCCGACCCTCCCGCTCCGCGCACACGCTTCAGTTTTCACATCTCCATCTCCCTCTCTCTCCAGAAAACCCTCTCCCATGGCGTCGAGGGGGGCGGGGTCCGGTGGTGGACGAGGCGGGCGAGGCGACGGCGCAGGGCGCCGCCCCGGTGGACGGGGAGACGGCCGAGGGCGCGGATCCGGCGGCCGTGGCGAGGCTGGAGGAGGAGGTTACGGTCGCGGCGATGGCGGAGGC
Organism: Elymus sibiricus; assembly: GCA_039707655.1. Classification (NCBI taxonomy): domain Eukaryota; kingdom Viridiplantae; phylum Streptophyta; class Magnoliopsida; order Poales; family Poaceae; genus Elymus; species Elymus sibiricus. The sequence goes on from CM077666.1 coordinate 146,484,429, forward strand.
CGCGGCCCTGGTGCTCCAAATCCAGGAGCGGCCGGGTACTACCAGCAAGCGCCACCCGCGCGCGTCTACGGGGGAGGCCGAGGGCCCGGCGGACCGGCTGGCTTCCGCCCCGTCGCGCCGCGCCCGGCCGCGCCTGCGGTTCCCGCGGCGGCCTCTACGAGTTCTTCGCGCACCCCTCCGTCTTCGGCTACGATGGCGTCTGCCGACGCTCTCGCGAGGGACGTGGGCAGGCTGACCGTGGAGGCGCCCCTGGCTCCTCGTCCCTCCGCACCAGCCGCGGCGGGAGCCCCGGCTCTTCGCCCCCCTGCTCAGCCCGCGGCGGGGGGTGGATCTCAACCGGAACCCCAGGCGCCTGCGCCTGCGCCACCGGCAGCCGCCCCGGTGTCGAGCAAGTCGATGGCCCCACCGGGTCGTCCGGGTTTCGGGACGGTGGGGCGGAAGATGATCGTGCGAGCGAATCACTTCCTCGTCGGCTTCGCGGACAAGGACATCTGCCACTACGATGTGAGCAAACCCTACCTCTCTTCGTCCAGAAGTTCTTCCTCTACCATAGATTGCATGCTGGCTAATGGTTCTGTTAGATTGGTTGCGACTTCCGTACGTGATTATGCGCGAGGCCTGGATTTTTAGTCTCGCGTCTTTTCGGTTTGGAAAGATCTCGTATCGATCTTTTGCTTGGTGGTTGTTTCCATAGATGAGTTTCGTTGCTGATAATAGTTAGGCTAGTTAATGGACGATGGCAGGGACTAGGATATTACTACGTGGTCAAATTTATTTTGCATCGAAGACGCGCAGATCTAGTGCGAATGCGTGGTTTCTCGATATGTTCAGCAGGAGATTTGTTTTCTTGTCTTCATAGTTCCTGCATACTTGCTTATTTTTCTTTATACACACATTTGCTTTGTGCTGTTAGGCATTTGTGCTTTGTGGCCGCGTAACATCTTTTTTCCCAGTCTATATGACTTGACATCTTTTTGAATGCCGGTCGGATGCTAGGTCTTGGCGTGCTAGCTTTGCAACAGTGCGATGTACATTTAATCGCAATTTCCGATTGGTTTCCGGAGGCCCTTTTTTCCGCCCGGTTTCTGTTGGTGTTTCTCTTGTAACCAAGTGTGATGTACATTTTTTCCCTCAAAAAAAAAAAGTGCGATGTACATTTCTTTTTCCTGTGAGGTTTTTACTTTTTACACGCTGTGAGTTGGAAGGAGCTGCCGTATCTAGCAAAAGTTCTGCAGCACATGTGGTGTGCTTGCTCCATTCTGGAGGGACGACGCCCCAAATGGTTCACTCACATCGCACCGTTGCTGTCACCACAGCTGGTTTCTTTCTGAAAAACCGAGGCTCAGACGAGATAACGCGCTTGTCTGCCCTTGCTGATTTAGGCAAAAGGCCTTGGCCCCTAGCTCAGTGGTTGCGTGCGTGTCTCATAGGCATAATAGCTGCAGAGCCTTGTGCCGTGTGGGGTCTGGTCTTGATTATTCCCTTTGTTTTGACCAAGGCTAGCTAATATTACGGTCTATAACATTGTAGAATGCTATTACAAGCTTCTCTTTCACATGCATGATGCTAATTAATTAATCTGCCTATTTTCATTCAATCGGATGATCTCACTGTCAGGTTGCAATTACTCCTGAGCCCAAGACAAGACGGATCAACAGGGTTCTGATGACGGAGTTGACAAGCAAGCACTGCGCGTCATCTCTCGGTGGCCTACTGGTCGCATACGATGGCAGCAAGAGCCTGTACACTGCAGGCGAGCTGCCATTCCAGGTGATGGATTTCTCCATCAAGCTGGGGAAACCACCAAGAGAAACGTAAGCATGTCTTAATTTTGCTGTCTTGTGCGCGTTCTAGGCCTACTTGTATCTGAAGTGCAGCTGCTAATTCACACTTTTCTGCTGTGCCGTTTTTTCATCTTCTGCATTTGAAAAAAAAAGTGAGTACAAGGTCACAATTCGATTCGCCGCGCGGGCAAACTTGTACCACCTGCAGCAGTTTCTCAGTGGGAGGCAAAGGGATTCTCCACAGGACACAATACAAGCGCTCGACGTTGTGCTGAGAGAGTCACCTTCTCTGAAGTATGATATCATTGTTAACGCCTCTCTTCTCTGTTATGTGTTTACTGCTGACTTTGTTTAATGTGATCACCATATATATAATATGGCTCTCGTTGTTCTACAGCTATGTCACCGTTTCTCGATCCTTCTACTCCACAATATTTGGCCAACGTGACATCGGTGATGGGCTGGAGTGTTGGAGAGGATATTACCAAAGCTTGCGCCCCACTCAGATGGGTCTCTCACTGAATATAGGTGCATATTAGTTCAAAAACCTCCTCTTAATTCATGGTTATGAAATCACGTAGGCTACACTGCAATTATATTTTTGATATAGCACGAGGTCTTGCCCAAGTGGATATCACATTTGTTGTGTTTAGTTCTACATAAATGTACTACCCATTTCTGTCTGTATTATGTCACTTGTTTACCTGGGTTATCCAAATTTGCAAAGGCTAAGGAGAGTGATTTAAACACAAGTCCACTACCGAACGGAAGCATATATAGCTTGTGGTGAAGTTCAGTGAGAGAACTTCCAGCACAGGAGTTCAGTTAAGAAAAAGTGTATGCATGTGTGTGTGAAGTAACTGAACAAATTTGATTCTACAGTGTAGTTTTAATGTGAACACGGATGCATTTGAGAAGTTCTTTTTCATAGAGTTATCACTTTTCTGAACCCTTGTTGTACTTGTGCAGACATATCGTCGACGCCATTTTATAAGCCTATATCGGTGTTGCAATTTGTTCAGGAGTGTCTGAATCTGAGGAATGTCGACCCCAATCGGCCCCTTTCTGACAGGGACCGTCTGAAGGTACTGCATTTATTAACCAAGAATGTATCATACACAAATGTTTATCGCAACTAGCTGAATGGTTTTGTTCTTTCCAGGTTAAGAAAGCATTGCGCGGGGTTCGTGTTGAAACCACTCATCAAGAGGGCAAAAGGAGCGCCTACAAGATAACTGGGATAACTTCTGCCCCGCTGGTTCAGCTCAAGTACATTGTTCCTCCTCTTCTTCCATCTCCTGTCCTACCTATTTTCCCTTCTAGTGCCAAATGATTTACTGGTGTTTGTTGTTTTAGCTTTCCTCTGGATGAAGGCAACCAAATGACTGTCGTGCAATACTTTTGGGACCGATACAAGTATAAATTGAGGTTCACTTCTTGGCCTTGTCTGCAGTCCGGAAATGATTCTCGCCCTATATATTTGCCAATGGAGGTAATTTTTTCTTATTTTGTGCATAACACCTGATGTGGAAGTCTGCCAATGATATATAATATGATCGTAGGTATGCACAATTATTGAAGGGCAGAGATTCGCCAGGAAGCTTAACGAGAAACAAGTGACTGGCATACTGAGAGCTACGTGTGAACGCCCCCGGGATAGGGAGAAGAGCATAATTGAGGTATTTGTCCAGACAATAGGTTGTAACACAACCAAAATATTATGAATTAAATTACTTGAAAGTGCTTACATCATTTTTTTTCATGTGATCATTTTCGTTATATTGCCTCATGAACATTTTTTTATGAATATTAAGATACTTATCTATGTATTGTATAGATGGTGCACCACAACAACTATGCAGCTGATAAGCTGGCACAGGAGTTTGGAGTCGATGTTACGGATAAAATGGTCAATGTGCAAGCTCGCGTGCTACCTCCCCCCATGGTGGCTATTCTATTTAGTTCTCATTTTGATATTTTACCCCCTGTTTTTGTTAGTTAATTTCAACTGTTTATGTTGTTTTAGCTCAAATATCATGATTCTGGAAAGGACAAAGCTTGTGCGCCAAGTGTTGGTCAGTGGAACATGATTGGCAAGGTGATTCATTTCTGACTTGCAGGCAAAAATTTCTGTTACAGGCTCCTTTTTAATAATGCCACAGGACTATAACAATCTTGTCACAACTGTGAACTGTGCTCAGTCTTTTTTTAGTACTCCCCCTGTCTGGAATTATTTGTTGGAGAAATGGATGTATGTAGACGTATTTTTAGTTCTAGATACATCCATTTCTATCCATTTGTGCGACAAGTAATTCGGGACGGAGGGAATATAACATGGACGCACAAACAGAAAATTCTTGGATTGTGGAATTTTTTTTCAGTCTATAAAATCTAAATAGAAACTTGGTTGGAAGTGTGAGCTACACAATTTGGGGGCATATTCCTTCTATCCATGAAAGTTAACTAGTTCTCCCTAGGTAATCCAGTTTATGTTTTTTTTAAATGTCCCTCTTTCTGTTTGTATTTTAGAAAATGATTAATGGAGCGAATGTTCGGAGCTGGACTTGCTTGAACTTTTCACGTTTGCACATTGATGGAGTCAAAATGTTTTGTGGTGACTTAGTCAAAATGTGCAACGCCATCGGCATGGTATGTTTAGCGCATATTTCTATATACAAGTCGTCCATATCATCATTCATGCCACACTCAATTTATTTTCAATCTTTAGGTTTTCAATCCTAAACCAGTGGCAGAAATTCTCTCAGCGTCTGCTAATAACATAGAAGGTGCTTTGAAGGATGTTTACCAGAGGGCCCCTAACCTCCAGCTGCTTATTGTGATTCTCCCGGATGTAACTGGCCATTATGGTATGCAATTTTTTTGTGAAATGATGTTATGGTATGCACATTTCTTTTTATACCTAGGTTATGGCATGCACATTTCCTTTTTATACCTCGGTTGTGTCATTCACATTTCCTTTTTATACCTAGGTTATGGGCTTATGGCATGCACATCTTTAGTATTGCCCTATATCCCTTCCTGTTACCTTGTCTCATGGTACCCATATATTTGTGCAACTCTGCAGGGAAAGTTAAGAAGGTGTGCGAGACTGACCTTGGTATAGTATCTCAATGTCTCAAGCCGGACAAGGTCGACAGAGCAAACAAGCAGTATTTTGAAAATGTTGCACTTAAAGTCAATGTCAAGGTGGGTTCATTGGCAGTCACCTTTTTCTGTTGTGCTTAGGTGTTCAATGGAGTTATATATATTGTGTTTTCTTAATTAGGTCGGAGGGAGAAATACAGCTCTTCAGCAAGCTCTTGCACGTCAAATACCGTTAGTCAGCGATAAACCGACGATCATTTTTGGTGCTGATGTAACACATCCGGCGGCAGGGGATGAATCCTCAGCGTCTATTGCAGCTGTGAGTTTCGTTCATCCTCTGACAGCAATTGTTTACTTGATAATTTGGTTTATGGCTTGTATGAATTTAAATGAGCTTCCATTGTATTTTCTGGATATCATTGTGTTGATGCAGTTGGCATGGTTTGTGTTGAGTGTCTGCAGGTGGTGGCCTCCATGGACTGGCCTGAAATCACAAAGTACAAAGCTGTGGTTTCTGCCCAACCACCCAGGCAGGAGATTATTCAAGATCTCTATTGCACAGGTACAGACCCTGAGAAGGGCACCCCTGTACACGGTGGAATGATGAGGTAAGTCTTTTGTGTTCATTCAGAGTAGTCGATGGCGGTGGTGTTTTAAAAACCGTAACATTTTCTGCAGGGAATTACTAGTGTCATTCTTTAAGAAGACCAATCATAAACCCAGTAGGATAATATTCTACAGGTATGTGCTTCCAACATTCCAAGTATGATGTTACAATTCGTCATCCGCGCCGCCTTGTTGAATCACTATTGTTTTCTATGTAGGGACGGTGTGAGTGAAGGGCAGTTTGCCCAAGTTCTGATGTATGAAATGGATGCCATCAGGAAGGTGATGCCTTCAATTCATCATGTTCTTTGCCTGACCAATTCTGCTCTAATCCTATTTTGTTGTACTAACAGTGTTCCTTTTTTTTTCTGGCCAAAGGCTTGTGCATCTTTGCAGGAGGATTATCAGCCCCCAGTGACATTTGTTGTTGTCCAGAAAAGGCATCACACAAGGCTCTTCCCTGAGGTGCACGGAAAAGAGACCGACAAAAGTGGAAACATCCTTCCTGGCAAGTGTCACACACACACACACACACACACATGCACAGTATATATACACGGCACGTGCTAGTTTAATAGCATCTGCATTTGCCATTGTGTTTGATTACCCCCATTCTCTTGATGATGCTTGCGGGAACTGTGGTTGACACCAACATATGCCATCCCACCGAGTTTGATTTCTACCTGTGTAGCCATGCCGGGATTCAGGTATGTTGGCACCCATTTCTTTCACTGCCGGTTGGGACATACACTTTGTGTTGCATTGACTGATTGTGAGCATTTTGCATGTTTTTTTCAGGGCACAAGCAGACCAACTCACTACCATGTCCTCTTCGATGAAAACCGTTTCACTGCTGATGGGCTGCAGCAGCTCACCAACAACCTGTGCTACACGTAAGCTCGGCACATCTCCCTCTTTCACTTTTTTTTTCTGATTCAGGTTCATCTATCATCTTGACTCCTATTCTGCTAGCTAGACTAACTCTGATGTGGTATCTTTGCCTGTAAATGCAGATACGCTCGATGCACTCGCTCTGTCTCTGTTGGTGAGTTTCTTCTCCAAGTTCATCTCACATTTTTCTTGTAAAAAAGAGCACAGCGGTATGTAATTATCTTCTGTGGTACTAATGCTTGAGTCCTTTCTTCGCAGTTCCTCCTGCCTACTACGCTCACCTGGCCGCGTTCCGCGCACGGTATTACGACGAGCCATCGGAGGGCTCGGACAGCGCCTCGGTCGTCAGCGGTGGCACCCAGGAGTCGGCCGCCACCGGCGCAGGAGCTGCTGGTCCTCCTGCGGCATTCCGTCGCCTCCCCAGGATCAGGGATAACGTCAAGGACGTGATGTTCTATTGCTGAATTGGCCCATTGCTGGCAAGTTCATGGAGTCATGTTTATGTTGGCTTGCTGCTTAATTAGGTGGTACATTTGCTAGGAACTTGTGATGTGGTTGGATCATGAATGTACTTTGCTATGGTGTTGGTAAACATGGGACATGTGATGCCGTCGTGGTTTTGCATCTGTAATCTGTTAGATTTTCTGTGGAGAGCAAGAAGGGAATCAAGATTGCTTTCAATATGATGAAAAAGAATGGCTTCCACATATGGTGCAAAATTATGATTAAATGTATCCTACACAAAAGAAGATAAATGGTTCAAACATATTTTTTGCTTAATGCAGTTGTTTTAGTGCAGGGCACACTCAACGAAAAAAAATAGGGTACTAAGAGAAATAGCGGCGGCCTCCTCCGTATGCTACACACGATAGTGTGCTGTAATTCAAATAACGTTTAGAAAATAATTTGCTATATATAACCCAAAAATAAAGGATTTCAACACCAATAAAGGATATAATTAAATAATAAAGAAGGCTGACATCAATAAACACATAGCAAAAAATACTTCTTGAGAATCAGGTGCCACGGGGATCTGCATTAATAAGTAATAATCTCTTCTGCCCGCCAGTACTCCAGGTAGCTAGCTAGTTAACAAAGTGATGATCAATCAGATTAGCAGTTCACATGGTTAACTTGCAAGTTGCAAGTTTGCAACGCAGCCGGACCAAACACACTAACATCTACTCCCTCGGTAAACTAATATAAGAGCGTTTAGATCACTAAAATAGTGACCCAGACGCTCTTATATTAATTTACAGAGGGAGTACTGCAAGCACAAAGAACTTGCATAGTGCCTCATTGGTCGGCGGCGCAGCTGGCGCGTGGTCGGGTGGAGAATGGAGAAGAGTAGAGTTGGGGACTGAGAGCGCTTGGGTGGAGGATCGGATATTTGGGCTAGGTCAGACTCGTGTCTTTGGGCTAATGTGTTACCAAAAAAATAGGGCGCTACATGCTATCCAGTTTTAACACAATATAGCACGCTATTTCACGAATAGCGCCATAGCGAGCAAAAATGCAAAAAATTAGCATGGGCTCTCATCATATGCTATAGCGCGCCATTTTTTTTCGTTGGGCACACTTAATCATATTTTGCCATGATTTGTACAATTATGCATTTGAGATGTATTTTTTTTAGATTCACAAATATGTAAACTCAAATCATTCGATATTTTGAACAACTTTTAGTTCACATCCTATAAATTGTCATACGAAAATGAGTGGTTGATAAGGCATTTTTTTATTGTAGTACATGCCACTAATGATGCTAGTGTGGGATGGGCCTGTAGAGAATGCAGATATATAAATGTCGAAGCAAGTATATTGTCGTTAGAGCAAAACGAGATTGAAATGAAGTGAATGGATGACCAGTCTTGGTTTCTATTGATTTTCTAGTATATATATACATCTAGAATCGATGGGAAGAAGAGGTGCCTGTTCGGAGGCATCCTTCCAGAACAGATGTCTTTCAGGAATAGAAAGGGAGAAGGGACATGACTCTTTGGGGTTGGCCACGCCCTTTTGCTAATGGTGGTAATTAATATGTGCTAATTAACAATAGAGATGTGCTAATTTATTCCCAACACCCGCCCTTCTACAACGCCGTTTCATGAACGTCATCGAAGGTTTCTTGTATATTCATCTTCCATCTAGAGAAATCCTTTGATAATCTCCTCAAAAAACCATGTGAGAAAGATATGAGGAGAATAGTGCAGATAAGTTGCTAAAACTCCTTTAAGCCCAGTGGGAAAATTATACAGAGAAAATGATGCAACATATAATGATTATTGTCTTCTTGATAACTCATATGAGAAAAACCTTTGAAGAAGGAGAAAACTCGTTGATGAGTTTGGAGAATAATAAATATGTTTTGTATACTTTCCTTTAAAAAACACTAGGGAAAATTGAAAGTTGCACATCCTCTCCTGGCAGTTGCAAACATTTCTTGACGGCATGCAAGCCCAGTTGCACCCATCCTCTTCGCACATGTGGCTCATCGGTGACGACTTGAGCTTCCGCCGAAGTTTACGCCGTGGCGGAGTGGCCGCATAACCAAAGCGGACCGCGGGCTCAACTCCAAGGCCAAGTGTGTTCTTCTACGGTGTCTTGGCATTCTCGGAGATGATGAGCCAGTCTTTGACGTGGCCATCGAGTGGTACAATAGGCTGTATGAGTGACCACTGGCCGGCGATGTTGTCCAGGCATTCGCAGGCTTCTACGACTGGCCTAGTAGAGATTTGAGCCCGTGTTGCGGTGTGCATCATGGAACCCCCATCTTTCCATGGATTGCAACCTCAAGATAGTGTTTTGGAACGTGTGTGGCCTAAACAGCCAGGCCACACGCCGGTGCGTCCTCGTCCGCGAAGTCTGGCACTCCACCCTCTCCCGATGCGGCCTCGCCAACTTCGCCCCGACCCCGGAGTCCACCCTAATTGATTGGTGGCCTTCATCCCGCGTGCTGGTCCCACCGCATGCTAGGAAAGGTTTCGACTCCATCGTGCTGCTCACCGTCTGGATGCTTTGGAAGGAGAGAAACAGTCGTGTCTTCGAGCGCTCTGCCGTAGTAGCTAGTGAGCTCTGTAGGCTGGCCGCCGCCGAGGCAGAGTTGTGGATGCTCTCTGGGGCATCAGGGCTGAGTCGTATTTGGCGATAGCTAGCTTAGTCTTGCACCGGGCGCTGTACTGTATCGTACGCTGATCATGCGAGCCCGGGCATGAGCGCCGTGGGCACCCTATGCCGCTGTTTGTAAGCTACTCTGTACTGTATCTTTCTCCCTACCTTAATACACCGACACGCAAGCCTTTTGCGTGTTCGAAAAAAAAACCCGCATTGCCGTGTGCAGCGTGATCTTCGCTGCATCCCCATGTATTGTGTGCCTTCTAGAATCTAAACTTCTTCTGGTCTCGTAGGAAATTGTTCTCGAAACCCTTGGACCTCTCTTCCAAGATTTCTTCTTCCTGCCGATAGACGGTACCTGAGCATGAATTCTCCTGTCTTGGCAGCGTAATTCCATCGCTCCTTCTAACCCTCCACGGGTACTCACCACATCACGGCTCTCGTTTCTCCCCTTGCCGGAAACCAACATTGGTGCATTACTGGAGTCTACGGGCCCTAGGAAGACCAGACAAAGAAAGATTTCCTCTCGGAGTTGCAGGATGAACGTGCTACCTATGGGGGCCCTTGGATCATAGGGGGGCAATTCCAACATGATCCTTTCCGCATATGACAAGAATAATAACTGGCTGAATTGACTCATTATGCACCGTTTCCACCACTTCACTGCAGTCCTTGAACTGCGCGATATCTACCACCATGCCCGAAGATACACATGGTCCAATGAGTAGGAGCGTCCGATGCTGGCACACAATGATCACGTGCTATGAACTCCGGGGTAGGAATCGGATCGCCCGCACTGCATCCTTCGGTGTCTGGCATGGGCTGCCTCGGATCACTGCCCCCTCGTGATTGATGGTGCGCCGCGCGCCCACGGGTGGCCGCGTTTCCACTCTGAGAGGTACTGAACCAAGATGGAAGGATTCCACCAGGATACTCGCCTTATATAGGGCGGAAATGATTCTCGTCCTATATATTTGTGGAGGTATTTTTTTTCTTAGTTTCTGCATAACACCTGATGTGGAAGTCTGCTAATGATATATAATATGATCGTGGGTATGCACAATTATTGAAGGGCAGAGGTTCACCAGGAAGCTTAACGAGAAACAAGTGACTGGCATACTGAGAGCTACATGTGAACGTCCCAGGATAGGGAGAAGAGCATACTTGAGGTATTTGTCCAGACAATAGGTTGTAACACAACCAAAATATTATGAATTGAAGTTACTTGAAAGTGCTTACATCATTTTTTTTCCATGTGATCATTTTCGTTATATTGCCTCATGAACATTTTTTATGAATATTAAGATACTTCTCTATGTATTGAATAGATGGTGCACCACAACAACTATTCAGCTGATAAGCTGGCACATGAGTTTGGAGTCGATGTTACGGATAAAATGGTCAATGTGCAGGCTCGCGTGCTACCTCCCCCCTGGTGGCTATTCTATTTTGTTCTCATTTTGATGTTTTACCCCCTGTTTTTTATTAGTTAATTTCAACTGTTTATGCTGTTTTAGCTCAAATATCATGATTCTGGAAAGGACGAAGCTTGTGCACCAAGTGTTGGATAGTGGAACATGATTGGCAAGGTGATTCATCTCTGACTTGGAACCAGAAATTTCAGTTACAATCTCATTTTTAATAATGCCATAGGACTATAACAATCTTGTCACAACTGTGAACAGTGCACGTAGTCTTTTTTTTAGTATAACATGGATGCACAAACAGAAAATTCTTGGATTGTGGAATTTTTTTCAGTCCATAGAATTGAAATAGAAACTTGGTTGGAAGTGTGAGCTACACAATTTGGGGGCTTATTCCTTCTATCCATGAAATTTAACTAGTCTCCCTAGCTAATCTAGTTTATGTTTTTTTAAACATGCCCCTCTTTCTGATGTATGCTTTCTGTTTGTATTTAGAAAATGATTAATGGAGGGAATGTTCAGAGCTCGACTTGCTTGAACTTTTCACGTTTGCACATTGATGGAGTGCGTCTGTTTTTGTGGGGACTTAGTCAAAATGTGCAACGCCATCGGCATGGTATGTCTACCGCGTATTTCTATATACAAGTCGTCCATATCATCATTCATGCCACACTCAATTTATTTTCAATCTTTAGGTTTTCAATCCTAGGCCAGTGGAAGAAATTCTCTCAGCGTCTGCTAATAACATAGAAGGTGCTTTGAAGGATGTTCACCAGAGGGCCCCTAACCTCCAGTTGCTTATTGTGATTCTCCCGGATGTAACTGGCCATTACGGTATGCAATATTTTTGTGAAACGATGTTATGGTATGCACATTTCTTTTTATACCTAGGTTATGGCATGCACATTTCCTTTTTATACCTAGGTTATGGCATGCACATTTCATTTTTATACCTAGGTTATGGCATGCACATCTTTAGTATTGCCCTTTATCTCTTCCTGTTACCTTGTCTGATGGTACCCATATATTTGTGCAACTCTGCAGGGAAAGTTAAGAAGGTGTGCGAGACTGACCATGGTATAGTATCTCAATGTCTCAAGTCGGACAAGGTCAACAGAGCAAACAAGCAGTATTTCAAAAATGTTGCACTTAAAGTCAATGTTAAGGTGGGTTCATTGGCAGTCACCTTTTCTGTTGTGCTTAGGTGTTCAATGGAGAGTTATATTGTGTTTTCTTAATTATTAGGTCGGAGGGAGAAATACAACTCTTCAGCAAGCTCTTGCACGTCAAATACCGTTAGTCGGTGATAAACCGATGATCATTTTTGGTGCTGATGTAACACATCCAGCGGCAGGGGATGAATCCTCAGCCTCGATTGCAGCTGTGAGTTTCATTCATCCTCTGACAGCAATTGTTCACTCAATAATTTGGTTTATAGTGTGTATGAATCTAAATGAGCTTCTATTGTATTATCTTGATTGTCATTGTGGTGATGTAGTTGGCATGATTTTTGATGAGTGCCTGCAGGTGGTGGCCTCCATGGACTGGCCTGAAATCACAAAGTACAAAGTTGTGGTTTCTACCCAACCACCTAGGCAGGAGATTATTCAAGATCTCTATTCCACAGGTACAGACCCTGAGAAGGGCACCCCTGTAGATGGTGGAATGATGAGGTAAATCTTTTGTGTTAACTCAGAGTAGTCAATGGCGGTGGGTTTTAAAACCGTAACGTTTTCTGCAGGGTGTTACTACTGTCATTCTTTAAGAAGACAAAATCATAAACCCAGCATGATAATATTCTACAGGTATGTTGATGCGGAGGATCCCACGGTCATCCCCATGGACATTCCATCACCACCGCAAACACGAGGCGGACCAATGACGAGAGCCCGCTCACGTGCCATCGAAACCGAGGTTACCTCTTTCCTCTTCGAGCTCCCTTCGGATTCACATGAGAAATGGCTTCTACCTCAATCGGAAACGTTATGCCTTCTTAGGTATCAAGGAGAAGACTATGAGGAAGCGAGGAAGGATCTTCAAGTGCACAAGGCGACCCAAGGAGAAGGAGAAACCCCAAGACGCGAAGACCCGGAGGTCTCTGACCCCCCCCCCCCCCCCGGGTGCCCGACCTCCTACCCATCCGGGTGCCCAGGCCCTTGGCCGCCGACCGGGCGAGGCCCCTAGCCACCCCAGGTGCCCGGACCAAACTGCCGCAGGGGGGCGCGCCCCCCTGACCATCCCGGGTGCCCGGGTGTCGGTGTCAAAACCGGCAGGCCTCGGGGTAGGGGGTCCCAAGCTGTGGATCTCGAATCGGTGGTAACAGAGACAAGGGAGACGATGTTTACCCAGGTTCGGGCCCCCTTGATGGAGGTAAAACCCTATGTCATGCTTTTGTTTATATTGATGGAGATGTATCGAATACAGAGTTGATCTACCTTGGGATCGTAATGTGTGTCTAACTCTAGGGCTAGGTGAATGATATTGCGTTGATGTGTCTTCTACGGGCTAAACCCTATGGCTTATATACACGCCAGGGAGGGCACCTAGGGTCACAAGGTCGGTATCTAAGAGCAGGGCGGCAGGAAAGATCTTGGAGTGCACGTCAAGTCTTCGGTGGGGGCAGTCCTGATCACGCTTCCTATGTACGGCCTCCGGAATCCACCTTGATCACGCATGAGGGCCCATCGGCCCAACCGAGGAGACAGGCTGGCTAGGTTAGCACCCCCCAATCCAGGACACCATCATTAGCCCCTGAACTGGTCTTCGATGCCGAAGTCGACGCCTTTCCATTCCGGAGTCTTGGCTCGATAGACAAGTTCCTATGCTTTATTCTCCGACCAGACTTAAAGTCCTCGGTCAACTTTTTAAAATTCCGTTGGGGCCCAATTTTAGACTTTGAGAATCGTCTCATTTGGGGAATCGGTCCCCTTTATGGAAAAACGTCGAAGTGTCAGCCCCTTCCGTCTTTATTTAATAGGCGCGCGGCCTTGGCTAGCGGCAATACGCATCTCGACCGCAACCGCAGCAAAAATCCCTTCCCCATCCTAGCCCAAGCTCAAGAGCCCGAACAATGGCGAGTGGCGAAGGATCGTCAAGGCGCCCTCATGGCCCTGATAGAGGGGACTGGGGGAGTTGCTCCGTTGCGCGCCTTCAATTAGAGCGCCTAGCGACGCAAGGTTACCTGCCGGATGCAGATCTGGCCTCCACCCGTCCCGGATTAACGTCCATCGACGGCCAGGCCCACGCCGAGAATTACCCTTCACCACGAGGAGACGAGTGGGTATGCTTCGTACCTTTCCTCCTCCGCGGCCTAGTGTTTCGAATCGATCCTTTTCTCCGCAGCTAGCTGGAGTTTTACGGGCTGCAGCTACACCATCTTTCCCCGAATTCGATATTGCACATCGCGGGGTTCATCGCGCTCTGCGAGCTACACCTCGGCTGTCAGGCGCACTTCGGATTATGGCGGAAGTATTTCTGTATCGTGCCCCGCTCCTCGGCTGACAAGCTATTCGAGGTTGGAGGAGCCGAAGTCTGCCGAATCGACAAGACCGGCTATCCAGCGGGAACACCTCGGGAGGATGCTGATTACTGGCCTTCCGAGTGGTTCTATATCAACGACGTCCCGCTATACGAGCTAGCCCGGCCAGGACTCCCGTCCTTCTCCTCGGATCCACCGAGGAAACGTTACAGTTGGAGGCCGCAGAGCTCGGCACAAGAGGAAGACGAAGCCGTGACCAGTCTAGCGGCCAAGGTGAAGCTACTTTCAAGCGCTGGCCTCACCGTCATTGATGTGATGGCAATGGCCCTAGACCGAAGAGTCCAACCCCTCCGACAGCGCCAGCACTTATTGTGCAAGTATAATGGGTCCAACAATGCCTCCCGATCCATCAAGGGAGCTTTTATGGACCAAATGACCCTCGGAGCCGTGCTGGCCAGCATATACCAAGGGTCCGCGGAGGAATTCGCCAAGCGCCAGTTCCGAGACGGGCTGTCGTACAACAACCTTGCTGACATAGTAAGTTTTCCTTCCGAGCTCTCCTGCCGTCCTCGGGATCTTTAACATTAATCCGTTACACATCGGCCCTTGAACAGAGGTGGAGGCGTTGGCTTGAGGGCATGAGCAGTCCGGCCCCTGAGCCAGAGCTGCACTGCCGCGCAGAAGACCCCCTTTACAACGAGGATGAAGACCTGGCCCTTATTTACGAAGGGAGGAAGTTTTTCCTGGAGAGCCTTGATGGGTCGACGGTAGCTATCATTCCTGATGCGCCGGGGACGAGGCCAGCCTCATCGGTAACACTCCCTTCCCCTAAACGAAAGAGAGCCCCTCGTCCTCCAGCCCCCAGTCATCTGACTTCTCCTCCAAAGGGGCGGCGCTCCCAACACCTACGCAGAGAAACGGCTTCACTGGGAAGGTCTCCGCCGGAGGTACAAGAAGCTCAAGCCGAGGTCACGGGGGCAGGCGAAAGTGCCCCCTCAATCACCAGGTAATACTTTGATCTATGCTGCTGCAAAGACACTTCAGATTTTAACCTTCCCGATCACTTGCAGGCAGCCTTTATCCACCACAACAACTGTGGGGGCCGAGGGAGCTGCGGCCCTGCCCAAGGAAACAGATACCCGTAATCCCGCGGGAATTGCCCCTAGAGCCCCTCAGCCCGAGGACTCAGCGACGTCGGCCACTCCGTCCGAGATTCAATGCGCCACGAATTATCGTCGGCGAAAAGCTTCTCTGAATAATCCTGCTTTCTCGGACAGGGAGTTCAGTGCCCTCAGTGCGGTGGATGCATACCTCGGGGCTACCCGAGGTGCCTTTGATGAATTGCTGGATGTCTTGTCACGGGGGCTGCGGGTAAGGTCTTTTTTGCGTATGTGTTTAAAGACAAATATGACTACCAAGTATGGTAGTAGCCCCTAAGGCTTGGTACGAGCCCCTGGGGTCGAATCAAGACTTGAATACTAACCAGCAGCCACTTCCATGAATAGGAAGCTCGCTTGAAGAACGAGCAATTGACCTCGGCGTTATCTGAGACAAAGGTGCAGCTTTGACGTGGCCTTGTCTGAGGTTGAACAGGTGAAGAAATTCACCAGAGAGGCGCACGGTAAGTGCTTTGTGCTTGGATTGGTTAATGCCAATGAAAATAGATTTGACGCCAGAATCTCTTGTAGCAGCGGAAGCCCTAGGCCATCTTGAAAGAGACCTGAGGCAGGCCCGCGAGGATCTGGCGTATGCGGAGTCGCAGCGCCAGGCAAATCAACACGTGGTTACTCAAAGAGTGGATACCGTGAATGTGCTTAGGGCTCAGAACGCCCGCCAGGCCCAGGAGATTGAGAGCTTAAAAGCTCGTCTCGCTGTTGCGGAAGCAAAGAATCGGCAAACGGACGATATGATTTATGGTAAGTTATAAATCGCGAGGAATATTTGTCATCTAATTTGTCCAGGGTGATTTGTCATGCGAATGTTGTTTTGTTTGGCAGCTTCTTTGTCCGGCCTTCCGCCAGAATCCCGGGGTCCGATGTCCAAAGACATGGCCGTTCGTCTATCCGAAGTGCATGAAAAGGCACGAAAATCGATGAAGGATGTGCACCAGGCTTTATGGCCCGAGGTGGTGTCGGTCCCCGAGGACATGGCCGTGCTAGCCGAACAGCTTAAGGGAGCTCGGCGCCGGATCCAGGCGTGGAAAGTATCAGCTTGCCGAGAAGGTGCGAGGGAGGCATGGGCCATGGCGAAGACCCACTACACTGGTCTAAAGACGACGGAATTAGCAGAGGTGGGACCCATGGGGCCTGACGGGAAGGAAATCCCCGCTAGCCAGGCATATGATAGTGTAATGCTTGCAGCGCGATTCTCGCAGAAGGATTGCGCATTAGACACCCTAATAGATGGGCTAGACCGCGCGTGAAAACTTTGTATGACTTTATGTACCGAAGTATTTTATGTCAGTTTTCAGTCCGTTTATCCAAACTCTGTCAGCTAGCCTTCGGCTTCCGCCTCCTCGGATAAACTCCGAGGGGTGTCCCATACTACTGGCCGAGGTTTTCGGACCAGGTGCTTCAGGCGACAAGGCAATCGGGCTACGCGGCTGGAAAGACGAGAGGGTAACAAAAAGTTATGTTATATTACTATTTAACGTAAGAAACATCTTCCGAGGAAAATAGTTCTTCCAACAGTTCCTTTCCTCGGGTCACTGTGTCAAACACACCAGTCCAAAGACGAATGACCTCGGGGGTAAAGCCCCTGGTCGGGGTTTGAAAAGGCCCCTGCCACGTTAGTCCTATGTCATGGCCGACCGATTCGCATTGTAAGAACGCTAGCTTTCGGTTTTCTCCGTCTGAGGAACCACACCGGCTGACCCGGGAGTAACAATCACAGCGGTGCTCCCTTTGCCCCCTAGCCGAAATATCAGGAACGTAGGGGGCAAGCACAGGAGCCGGGCAACCCAGCTTGGCCAAATCTTAAAGCGAATCGATGCATATGGTGGCTCAAAAGACGATAGTACATAAGAGGTGGAATAGCTCTTGTTTTGAAAAGAACATGCTATATCGTCCTCGGGGTCATTGAATAACGTTCCGAGGTGGGAAAATAAATAATGAGTAAAAGATTAAGTCAAAGAAAATGTACAAGTTATTTACACGGACCGTGTGCGCGGTGTCAAGCGTAGAAGCGTCAGAGTAGCACCGCGTTCCAGGGATGGGGCTCTAATCGGCCGTCCTCCGGATCTCGGATTCGATAGGCTCCTCCGATGAGTACTTGGTCAATGATGAACGGCCCGTCCCATCTAGGGGAGAGTTTGTGCTTTTGTTTTTCGGGGTGTAGCCTCATTACGAGATCCCCGACATTGAATTCTTTGGCACGAACTTCTCTGCTATGGTAGCGTCGGGCCTGCTGCTCATAAATAGCTGACCTTGCCCGTGCGACATTGCGCTCTTCTTCGAGAGCGTCTAGGGCATCTTGCCGATCAAGCTCGGCCTCTAGCTCCTCATACATGCGCACCCGAGGTGCGTCGTGTATGATATCGTAGGGGAGGACCGCCTCGGCGCCATACACCATAAAAAATGGGTGCATCTTGTGGACCTGTTTGGTGTTGTACGCAAGCCCCATAGTATGGAATCAAGTTCCTCGACCCATTTACAGTCGGCTTTTTTAAGGGAGCGAACTAACCTTGGCTTAATGCCGCTAAGGATTAGTCCATTGGCTCGCTCCACGTGCCCATTAGACTGTGGGTGGTAGACGGACGCGTAGTCGAGCTTAATGCCCATTTTTTTACACCATGTCTTAACCTCTTTGGCCGTGAAGTTGGTTCCGTTGTCTGTAATCAGACTGTGGGGGACACCGTAACGATGTACTACCCCCGAGATAAATCCGATTACCTGGATGGCTTCGGCCGAGGTGACCGGCTTTGCTTCGATCCACTTGGTAAATTTGTCTACCATGACGAGGAGGTATTTATTTTTGTTTGATCCACCCTTGAGTGGCCCGACCATATCGAGCCCCCAGACCGCAAAAGGCCAAGTGATGGGGATGGTGCGAAGGGCCGTGGGGGGCATGTGGCTCTGCTTGGCGAATACCTGACAGCCTGGGCAACGTTGTACTAATGCCGAGGCATCGGCACCTGCAGTTGGCCAATAGAAACCGGCTCGGAAAGCCTTGCTGACCAAAGTCTGAGCAGCGGCGTGGTGTCCGCTCATGCCGGAGTGTATCTCCCGAAGTAGGAGTTTTCCTTCTTCCTCGGATATGCATCTCTGGAGGTCGCCCGTTGTGCTCATTTTATAAAGTTCCCCTTCGTGAACCTTGTAGGCTTTAGATTGCCTTACAATCCGGCGGGAGTCGGTTTGGTTGTCGGGGAGCTCTTTTCGGAGCAGGTACGCGAGGAGCGGCTCGGTCCATGGTGCGATGACCGCCATGACTTCATGCGATGGAGCGGTCTCCCGGACCATTGAGCCGCCTAAGATACCTTCGCCGTCTTCGGGCGGGGCCTGTTGCCCGACGTCGATTGAATCCGACGTTCCTTTGCTATCTTGCCAGACTAGGGATGGCTTGAAAAGCCGTTCGAGGGAGGTGTTTTCTGGGACCTTATCCCGTTTTGCGCCCAATCGGGCGAGTACATCTGCGGCCTGGTTGCTATCTCGGGGTATGTGGTGAAATTCTAGCCCCTCGAACCTGGCCGAGATTTTTATGACGACATTTCGGTAAGCTGTCATCTTCGGGACTTTGGCGTCGAACTCGCCGTTGATTTGTGAGATGGCGAGGTTAGAATCACCTCGGACCTCCAGGCGTTTGACACCCATGGAGACTGCTATCCGAAGTCCGTGTAGGAGGGCTTCGTATTCAGCCGCATTGTTGGAATCCGTGTACATGATTTGTAGCATGTATCTAATGTTATCTCCCATGGGTGACATGAGCACCACTCCAGCCCCTAGGCCGGCGAGCATTTTGGAGCCATCGAAATACATTGTCCAATGTGAGTAAGTACTGTATTCACGGGGGAGTTCTGCTTCGGTCCATTCGGCTACGAAGTCCGCCAACACCTGGGATTTAATCGCCCGACGTGGTTTGTAGATGATTTCAAAAGGTAGGAGCTCTATGGCCCATTTGGCGATGCGCCCTGTTGCATCCCTATTATTGATTATGTCACTTAACGGGACGTCGGATGCCACGGTCACCGAACACTCTTGAAAGTAGTGCCGGAGTTTTCGTGATGCCATGAAGACTGCGTAGGCAATCTTTTGATAGTGAGGGTAGCGTGACTTGCATGGAGTTAAGACTTAGGATACGTAATATACGGGCCTCTGGACTTGGAATTTGTGACCCTCCATGTCTCGTTCGACCACGAGGACTGCGCTAACCACCTGGTTTGTGGCCGAGATGTACAATATCATCGGTTCACAGTCACCTGGCGCTGCCAGGATGGGATTGGTGGCGAGGAGAGCCTTGATGTCTTCCAGGGACACCGCGGCCTCCTTGGTCCATTTGAATGTTTTGGTCTGCTTTAATAGCTTGTATAGGGGCATGGCTTTTTCTCCGAGCCGTGATATGAAGCGGCTCAAGGCTGCTACGCAGCCTGCCAGTTTTTGTACGTGCTTGAGCTCTGTTGGAATCTCCAAACGATCCAAGGCTCGAATTTTAGCCGGATTGGCTTCAATTCCTTGGCTGGATACGATGAAGCCGAGGAGTTTGCCAGTTGGGACTCCGAAGACGCATTTATCCGGATTGAGTTTTATTTGATATTCCCGCAAGCTGGCAAATGCATCACGAAGGTTGTCTACCAGATGGTCGACATGTTTGGTTTTGACAACTACATCGTCTACATAGGCCTCGACGGTCTTTCCGATGTGTTTTTCCAGGCATGTTTGAATCATACGCTGGTACGTAGCACTAGCGTTCTTTAGTCCGAAAGGCATCGTGTTGAAGCAAAACGGCCCGTAGGGCATGATAAATACCGTTGCTGCCTGGTCAGATTCCTTCATTTTTATTTGATGATATCCTGAGTAGGCATCCAGGAAGCACAGTGCATCATGGCCTGCAGTGGCGTCCACGATTTGGTCAATACGGGGTAAGGGGAAGGGGTCTTTGGGGCAAGCTTTGTTGAGGTCTTTGAAATCGACACACAAACGCCAGGACCTGTCCTTCTTTGGTACCATGACCAAATTGGCTAGCCAGTCAGGGTGTTTTATATCTCTGATGAATCCTGCCTCCAACAGCTTTGCTAGCTCCTCGCCCATTGCTTGACGCTTGGGCTCGGAGAAGCACCGAAGTGTTTGCTTGACGGGCTTATAGCCTTTTAGTATGTTTAAGCTATGCTCTGCAAGCCTACGGGGTATCCCTGGCATATCGGAGGGGTGCCAGGCGAATATATCCCAGTTTTCCTTGAGGAAAGCGTGTAGGGCTTCGGCAACCTCTGGGTCGAGGTTAGCCCCTATGGACGCCGTTTGAGCAGGGTCCGTGGGGTGAACCTAGAATTTGACTATTTCGTCGGCTGGCTTGAAAGAAGTAGACTTTGATCTTTTGTCGAGAACGACATCGTCCCGGTTGACTTCGGTGCGTAGCGCGGTCAGCTCCTCGGCCGCGAAGGCTTCGGCCAGAGTCTCGAGGGCAAGGGACGCTATTTTATTCTCGGCTTTGAGTGCCCTGTCGGGGTCGCTTGAGACGGTGATGATCCCTTTCGGGCCTGGCATCTTGAGCTTCATGTAGCCATAGTGCGGCACTGCTTGAAATTTTGAAAAGGCGTCCCGCCTGAGAAGGGTGTGGTATCCGCTCTTGAAAGGCGCGATGTGGAACGTAATCTCCTCGGAGCGATAATTATCTGGAGTTCCAAAGACCACGTCCAGGGTTATTTTTCCGCTGCAGCGTGCCTCTCGTCCGGGAACTATACCTTTGAAGGTGGTGGTACTCTGTTCTATGCGTGATTTATCGATGTGCATTTTTTCCAGAGTGTCCGTGTGCATTAGATTCAAACTGCTGCCTCCGTCCATAAGGACCTTATGGAGGCGGCAGTGGTCCATGATAGGGTTGAGGACTAGCGCGGCGGGGCACCTGTCTAGGGTCGACTTCGGTCGATCGTCATGGTCGAAGGTGATCGGCGTGTCTATCCACGTGCCCCGAGGCGATACTTGCCGGACGGAATTGATTTCCCGCAGGGCCCATTTGCGCTGGTTTTTAGACGTAAAGGTCTCGTAAATCATTAGGACCTCGTCTTCTTCCGAGGTCTGTTCGAGGTGGCTGGAGGTGCCCTCCAGGAGGGCGGGTCCCCCTTTAGCCACCTGCCTCAACACCCAACAGTCACGAAGGCTATGAGTCGGGCAGGAGTTGATCAACACGGCATGGATCGGGCATGGTTTATCCAGAAAGCCATCCAGAGTTGTTCCGGGGTGACCTGAGGTTTTCTTCTTCTTCCGAGGTCGATCGCCCGGGGTGTTCCGTTTGCGATTTTCACGCCGAAGTGCCGATCGGTCGCGTTCCTGGTAGTCTTCACAGATCGAGTCCGTGTTTTCCTCGGTCCGCCAGGCGTCTTCAATGGCGTAAAATCGTGCCACCAGGTTGGTCAATTCCAGGAGCGTTTGAACGCAATGACGAGAGAGGACGTTCAAGACGCCTTTATCCTTGCATCCGCGCTCAAAAGCGGTAATTATGTCAGAGTCTTGGTAATCCAGTATCTCGTTCTTGATGGACAAGAATCTGGCCCAGTATCGCCGGATCGGTTCGTTAGGGAGCTGCCGTATGTAGGCCAAATCCCAGATGTCAGGTGAGCCAGAGTTATCGGGGCGATATTCTATATGGGGGGTGAGTGGATGAGTTCCGATTTCTAAAGATTGCGGGCTCAAGACCCCGTTATTCTCACTTGACGCCGGATCCGTGGTTACCGGGATAGCCGAATTGATATGGAGGTCGGCCTCCGGTAGATCACTGTCCGACCCACTCTCGAAGAAGTATCTCAGCTCCCCGTCCCTGGGGGAATTCCCTGTTGGAACCAAAGAAGGGTCATGGTTTGCCTCCACTTTACGTGAAGGCGTCTCTATGACCAAAGCTTCAAATATGGAGACGTGCTCCATAGGCTTGGGGCCGTTGACCGACGATCCCATCGATCCTTCTGGTGATCGCGCAGTGGACCTCTCAATGAAAGCACCAGTGTCGGTGTCAAAACCGGCAGACCTCGGGGTAGGGGATCCTGAGCTGTGGATCTCGGATCGGTGGTAACAGAGACAAGGGAGACGATGTTTACCCAGGTCCGGGCCCCCTTGATGGAGGTAAAACCCTATGTCCTGCTTTTGTTTATATTGATGGAGATGTATCGAATACAGAGTTGATCTACCTCGAGATCGTAATGTGTGTCTAACTCTAGGGCTAGGTGAATGATATTGCGTTGATGTGTCTTCTACGGGCTAAACCCTATGGCTTATATACACGCCAGGGAGGGCACCTAGGGTTACAAGGTCGGTATCTAAGAGCAGGGCGGCAGGAAAGATCTTGGAGTGCACGTCAAGTCTTCGGTGGGGGCAGTCCTGACCACGCTTCCTGTGTACGGCCTCTGGAATCCACCTTGATCACGCATGAGGGCCCATCGGCCCAACCGAGGAGACGGGCTGGCTAGGTTAGCACCCCCCAATCCAGGACACCATCATCGGGCCTTCATCACCGGGTGCCCGGCCTCCTCCACCCGGACACCGCCCGTGCCAACTGACCACCCCGGGTGCCCGAGCCTTCACCCCCGGGTGCCCCGCCTCCTCCACCCGATCGCCGCCCACGCCCCCTGACCACCCCGGGTGCCTGGCCTGCTCCTCCCAGGCGACCCCGGGTGCCCGGACGTTTACCCCGGGTGCCCGGACCGTCCGGCCAATGTTGCGCACATGTTGGGTTAAAAAGACCTTTGTACCCCTATTTTCCCCCAATTCGTCCCTAGGCTATAAGTACTTGTTCTCCAGCTCCATATTAGGGATAGCAAAGTATTTGAGACTACTAGAGTGAGCTTTGCTCCTTGTACCTTCCCTCTTGGGGATCAAGGCCTCCTCTTGGAGGAGGATCCCCATCAAAGGATCATCAAGACCTCCTAAGGGAGAAGGATCTCTCTAGATCATCAAGACCTCATCTCCTTTGGAGTGGGAAGAACCTTACCTTTGTGCTATTTTCCTTGGATTGTCCTTGTATTCTTGTGGATCTCATGTATGCTACTCTAGTGGATGTGTGACTTGGGTTGGTTTGAGTGATCTTTCTCTTGTTGATTTGGTTGTTCATCCCTTTTCCACCCTCCAAGTGTGAAAAGATCTCCCCTTAGGGTTTCACCCTACAACATCTTGGTATCATGAGCAAGGTTGATTCACATCTTGGAGTCCCTACCCCCCATTTGCTAGCCTAATTTTTTTGCTTTTTGTCCCAATTTGAAAATCCCCACAAAAAATAGCCCTCACAATTTTTTTTGCATTTTGTTGGTTCTTGTGAGATTTTGTTGTTTGTAACACCCCGATTTTTGGCCCTTTCTTTTTCTTTTGGATTTCTTCGAATTTTTATTTGGAATTCTTTTTCCGTGGCTATGTGGTCTTAAAACCTGGGGAGACCATCTCTTCTTCCTCTTCCAAGTGGCTTGTCACTCCCAAAATTTTTCCAAGACCATGTCATTTCCATCTTAGCCCAACCCCAATATTTATTTATTGGGAATATTCCTTTTTCTATTAAAAGAATAACTCTGTTTGCCTTAGGCTGTGAAGCAACCTATATTTCTGTCATTCCCAAAATTCCCACAAAATTCGCATAAATTCTTTGGATCATATCTTCCACTAATATGTCAAAATCCATCCTTGCCTAGTTCAAAAATAATTCAGGAATATTCATTTCCTATTCTGTCCAGTATGGCACTTTGTGAAGGAAGTGCTATTTATATTTTCTTGATTGCTCTCAAACTTTTTGAGCACTCTTTTTTATCCAAATAATTGTCACATGCCAAAATTCAGCTTCATTTGCCTAGCAAATCTTCCTCGGCAAATTTCCAAAGTTTCTGTCCAGAGAGAAGCGTTGTGAAGGAAGTACTGGCTAGGCTAATCCAAATGAGTTGAAATTTTTGCAGGTCATCTATATGATCAAATCATGACTCTCCACAAAATTTGAGCTCCATACAATAATCTATGTGAGCACACCTTCAAATTCTTGCTTCTAGTCACAATTTCGGTTTGTGAAGCAACTATAATTTATATTGCTTCATAAAATCTGAAATTAATCCAGGACTCAAATATCCCTATATCCTGTGAGCATGCCAAGATTCACATCATTTTGCCAAGCCATTTTCTCCACAAAATTCCCCCAAGTTTCTGTCCTGTAGAAAGCATTGTGAAGGAAGTACCATTTTTATTTATCCAAATGGTATGAAATTTTTGCAGTACCTTCATATGACCAAATCATAATCATCCACCAAATTTCAGCTCAATCCAACACTCCATGTGAGTGCAACTTCATGATCTAGTTTCTGGACCAGATTATGCAGTTGTGAAGCAACTATGATAAATATTGGTCCAAATCATTTCATATTTCACAGGATTGTAGTCCTTCCTACCCTAAGTCCCTGTGACATCCTGGTTATCCCTTATCCCCTTCATTTTTACCACATCTTCATGCTCAAGTTTGCTACAGAAAACTTCAGTTGATACTACCCATCAGTACAGAGGTGCTTTAGCTTAACCAAGACCTCAGTGTTACTCCAGAAAGTAGGGTCCACACGCTAGACACGTTTTTGCTGGCCAGAACGCACCACGTGCGCCTGTGCATGCGGTGACCACGCGGTCTGGGAGGCCAAACGCGTGCTCTGGACGCCGGGACCCCTCTGCCGCCGCCCAAACGTCGTCCTCGCGCCACCGCGGCATGTCCACAATGTTGCTCTTCCTCTCTTGCATCCACGCGCCCTCTCTGGACCCCTCTCCCCCCTCCTCTTTCCTCTCCGGCGCGCCACGCCGCACCGCGTGCCCGTGGCCGTCGTCGCGTTGCCTCTGTCCTCTTCCTCCCCGCTGATTCTCTGGCACTCCACTAGCTAGCTCGAGTGCCGTCCGAGCTCTCTCGCATGCCCACGCGTCTGCGGTCGCGCCGGAGCATCGTTTGCACGTCTGTGGCGGCATCTGGCGAGGGCATCGTCGCCACGGCCATTTAAGCCGCTCTCGGTCTCGATTCTCCTCACCTAGCTCCTCTCCTCCCTCCTAGAGCCCCGCTCCTCCACTCAACCGAGCTCAAGGATCCCTCCTCGCTCCGCATTGCAGCCATGGCCGCCGCTCGGCTCTGCCTAAATTCAGACAAGCCCGAGCCCTCCTCTCCCTCTAGCCATCACCGGAGAACTCCACGTCCACCCATAAGCCTCCCCGCGACCTCTCCTTCCTCTGGTGCCCCGTAGCGCCAAGCTCCATCGCCGGCCGAGCCCATCATCTGCGGGCACTCCAAACCGCCACTGCCTTGGCCCTTCTCGGCGTCCGCATCATGCCAGGATGGATGCAGCGCTCGTTCCCGAGTACTCCGGTGGCCAGAGCGTCGCCTGAGATGACCCGCAGCACCGGCAATCGCCGCCGGAGCCCGCCACTACCGTCCGCCACGGCCGGCACCACAGCCCTCCCCCGTAGCTCCTGCTCAGCCTCCCCGACGCGGCACTCCACGGCGAGCACTCCGGTGGTCCAAGCTCCACCGGAGGTGGCCGGAGCCGCCGGGGCCAGCGCTGGCAGCGCCGCAGCCTCGCTCCTCTTTTGTACCGCGGGTGAACGGAAGAAGGAAGACGACGACCCCCCCTGCGAGTGGGTCCCGTTCGTCGGTCTCACGCATTGCCCCAGCACCCGGGCCCGCGCAGAGTAAGTGGAAGCGTATTCACTAGAATACGTTTTCTCTTTGGGAAAGCATACTTTGCTTTTTACTTCGTCTGAGAATACGTTTTCTATATGCAGAAGGCGTATTTCAGTGAAAGGCGCTTTCTGTTTAACCTTGCCGGCCGAAAACCTTATTTTGCGGACGTTCGTCAGTTAAGCCTAGAAACGGATAGGTTCTATTTGTTTTCTACCTAACGAACGAACAGCCATAATTCCTCAACCGTAACTCCGAATCAGGTGATTCCAAAGCCCACGATCTCAGTTCGTCGAGCCCGTTCCGATGGTATCATTTTCACCATGTTGTAACATTATGAAAATGACCATTTTTCCCTTGCCCTTAAACAGCCTCCTTCGAGAGGGAAATGTTTCCGGCAAATCTTTCCGCGAGCTCATCGCACCTTTCCCCGATGGTTCCTTCATCCCCAGGCAAGCCACAACAGCCACTTGCATGATGGCATTGCAATAGCCATGGTTTTCACTTGAATGTGCGAATAATTATTTGTTCATGCTATTATTTTGAATGCTATGTATATGCTTGTGAATCCATGCTCATTTCTTATGCCATGTTCATTTTCATCTAGTAAGTGAAATGATTAATTGCTAATGTTATTCTTATCATGTTTTATCCTTGTAACCATTTCAGATGCTAGTGATAATGACATGCTCATATGGATGGTTTGATATGAAAATACTTGTGATAGTCATGATCATCGTTATGCCATGCTCAGTTGCATCCCGTAGGCTAAATGATTTATCGTTGTTGATGTTAAATGGTTATGTTGCCCATCCATGGTTACACTGATATCATGCTCATATGCATCGTTATTGCATTATATTATTTTATTATGACTCAGCTCATCACCATTCAAGTTAAACCTGACATTAATCAAACTTGAACAAATCTGTTGGCTGAGTCATGGTGCCACCGAATCGAGCTCACCAGTGCAGCCACACTTGCCTGGATGGGGAGGCCCTAATTCGGTCTATTGTCATGCCTCTCGCCGGTGCCTCCAACTAGGGAAGGTTGTGTGTGCGCGCTACCCTGATCAGGTAGGCGGCCAAACCCTTGTGTGCCCAAGTTGTGTTGTACCCGGGTGTCCCCGTTTGGGACGATTTTGTTTTGGCCACGACGGTGGCAGCCACAAAGGTGGCGGATGTCACGAGTTGACATCGGGGCCACCCATGGCATAGCCCAAAGGGGAGTTTGTCGGAGTGGCCGGGAGAGTGTCATGCAATAGATTGGTTTTGTCGGAATGTCATTGGTCCACCCGAATGGGAGCACGAGGCCATGAGTTCCGTAGTGTGGGTACAGTGTACTAACCTCTGCAGAGTGTATAATCTATTGATAGCCACGTCCTCGGTCATGGACACAGTTCGTAGTAGGTCACACTATGGGTCAACAGTAATATTAACCTGAATAATAACAACCCCGGTTCGATGAGAAAAGAAGTTGGTTGATCTTTATGTGGTCACGAGATGATCACGATGGTATTCTTGATGATGGTTGATCATGAGGTGATCGTGGGATGATCACGACGGTAAGAAAGATTGATACCTATGGTGGTTATGAGATAACCTCCGAACAGAGTAAGTGGGTCCATGAGACCTTAAACGTCGACCCCCTTGCATGCTAGTGCTAGTATCATCATGTTCACATCATGAGTAACATGTACATGTCATGCTCACTCTCATGTTGATTCTAGTAGTATCATGTTCATCATTGGTAATTAACCTGTAAATGCCATGCCGTTGTTTGTCTTGATTGCTTTGGTTGCTGTGAGCTTGCGAGTACATTCAAAGTACTCACCTGGCGTGTCATGCCAGATTGCAGGTGATGCCATGATTGATTGTTTGCCGAGGATCCCGAGGTTGCGCTCTAGGATGCGTCCCAGCCAGAGTCCCTGCGGAGTGGAGTTCATCACCGTCGTCGTTGTTCCGCTGCTAGAATTTATTCCGCTTCAAGATGTTTCACTGCTAGCATAGAACTTCCTTAGCAGGCGAAGTGTCGCTGTGCCCCTGTAACCTTTGTAATATCGGACCCTGGTTCCCCGATTATTTGTAATAAAGAGCTGATTTGTTCTATGCCAAGCAGTGCCGTATTCCAGAAGACTTGATCTCTGGGCTGGAATACGGGGTGTTCCGGTCTCTCTGAGCCAGGGTGCCACATTGTTTTGGTCCATTGATTTGTTGGTTAGCAAGTGGATCTAGCTTCCCCCCAACTTTCCCAACCATCCCTGCCACGAAATTCACCCAATTTTTCTTTTTCCCCAAATTTTCCGCCCATATCGACCCACCCCGGGCACCCGGACTCAATACCCCGGGCACCCGGACCCCCGGCCAAACGTCGGCCAACGCCACTGACCACCCCGGGCCCCCGCACCCCCGCACCCCGGGTGCTCGCACCCCCCAGTTTCAGCCATTTCCGAAAACCGTTTTGGCCATAACTAATTCAACTGGAGTCCGTTTTTCGTGTTCTTTAGCTCATTTTGTAGCTACAGACATCCACCATTCACTAAAATTAGTTCCACCACCATTTGCTTCCATCAAATTTTCCACCCACAAACCACCCACCCTTCCCCATTTGACACATTTTTCTTTGAGATTTCGAGTTGCGTTTTCCGTTTCCTAAGGTGTTTCGGCTAATTAGGGACGGTTCAACTTCAACAACACCGCCACTCATCATCGCCACAGACTCGTCATCGACAACGACCACTTCATCTTCATACCAACCGTAAGCAAGGACGGTAACCTTGACGACATCTTGTACATTTCCTTGCCATTGCTCCCGAGCCATTTTGCGCCACTTACCTATCGAGACTAGCGAGTTGAGAATTGCCGGACCACCCTCTTTGTGCACCTTAGTGATACGCTTACTCCGCATAGCTACATTTTAGCGTGCAATCAGCTTGCTATCATCATTGTGCCATAAGTCTCTCCCGTGCATATCTTACATACTTGTCTCATATTTTGGCTGGCAAATAAAGCATTTTGGCATAGTAAAAAAAACTTTTAAGCAAAATAGGAGAAACAAAGAGCTTGTAAGCAATATCATTGAGCCATCTTTGCATAATTACATCATATTGGATCATACATACGTAGCATAATTGGATTGAAGATGACACATTACTGTCATAGGATTGGTGCACAAGCGTATCTAGCCCATTTTGAGCAATCAAGCTATTGTCTCTCTAGTATCCGTGCAACAAGAGCATTTTCTGTGGTCACACTTTTTCCGCTCATTCCTTGGTTGCGCGGATCCCACTTATCTTTCGTGTGTGTGTCTCCAAGTGATATCCTAGGCTTTGATCTATTTGCTTTACTTGCAATTTTGTGAATCTCTTCAACATTATCGATATCTTGATTAACCCTTGCTTGAATTTTGTGCCACTCATCCTAACCAAGCTCCTCGACAAGCCTTTACTTTTGTAGGTGTGAGAAACAAACCCGGTACCAATTCTACTATTATAGCATTACATTGAGTGATACTCGATACATCCTCAATCTTCGGAAAAGGTAACTTTGGTATTGTTCTCTCATTTCCCACTCACATCTACTTGACCACGATGTCTAGGCCAAGCACTTCAAACCCGCTCTTCGAGGAGCACGATGAACCGAACGACTACGTCACCAAAGGTCATCTCTTCGGCGTTCAACGAGCTCTACATCAAGAAAGTGAAGCTTTGGGCGAACGTATCGAGCAACTCACCACCGACTTACGTGAATCGGAAGCAAGAACCCGGGACTACCTTGACGCCAAGCTATCCACTCAAATGGAAGAATTTCATGAGTTGATGGTCAATCGTGCTTCTTCCACAACTTCATCTTCAAGATGGCGCCACTCGACTCGACACTCTTCGGACTCTTCTTCCAATGCAAGTCTTCCACGAGCTCGTTCTCATCGTCCCGACAATCGTCAAGATCATCAAGCTCCACAAAATCCATTCCATGGCAATGGGTTACAAGACCGCCTTCGAGAGCGCGAACGACATCGGCGCCAAGACCAAGACGCCATGGGCCAAGGGCAAGCTCGACAACACCAACGCCAAGAAAACCAAGACGATGACGCACTTCGGCGAGAGCAACGACACCGTGAGGAACAAGCGCTTGAGGCACAACATGCTCTCCGAGAAGCAACTCGCGCCGTCAAAGAGAACAACCGGCGAGCGCGTGAACAAGAAGAAGCGCTCTGGCAAGAGCAACAATATGACTCCACTCGCCTTGAGGAGCACCACGAGTGGAGGAACCAGGCAAGAATTCCGCCACCAAGACCCCCGCGCCAAGCCAATCGAGAGGAGCACAAGGATGAGGTCCCACCGCCACGACAAGACCGACATCACCATCGCCAATATGATGAGGAACAACGCTACGGCAAGCTCAAGTTCACCATGCCCAAGTTTTCCGGAAACAACGATCCCGAAGAGTATCTCTCAAGGGCGTTGAAGGTCGACAAGATATTTCGTCTCCACAACTATAACGAGGAAAAGATGATCGCCATGGCCTCCCTCGAGTTTCAAGACTATGTCCTCATTTGGTGGGAACAAGTGATCGAGCGACGAAGGGAGAAAGGTGACCCGCCCATCATGACTTGGAACCAAACGAAGGATGTCATGAGAGCTTGTTTTGTGCCTACACACTATAGTCATGATCTCTTCAAGAAGCTACAACTCCTAAAGCAAGGCACAAAGTCGGTTGAAGAATGATACGTCTCCAACGTATCTATAATTTTTGATTGTTCCATGCTATTATAGTATCAATCTTTGATATTTTTATATGCAATTATATATCATTTTTTGGGACTAACCTATTAACCTAGTGCCCAGTGCCAGTTGCTGTTTTTTGCTTGTTTTTGGCTTTTCAGAGAAACAGTACCAAATGAAGTCCAAATGCCATGAAACTTTTTGGAGAATTTTTTCTGGACAAAAGAAACCTTGGAAGCTTCGGAAGGAGGCCAGAAGCCTCACGGAGGCTTCACAAGGCAACAGGGCACGCCCCAGGGGGGCGCCGTGTTGCCTTGTGGGGCCCACATGACTCCGTTTGACCTAATTCCACTTCTATAAATTCACAAATATTGGGAAACCCCCAGAGAGCCAGAAGAAAAAACCTTTCCGCCGCCGCAAGCCTCTGTTCTTCCGTGATCCCATCTGGAGGCCTTTTCCGGCACTCTGCCGGAGGGGGAATCGATCACGGAGGGCTTCTACATCAACCTTGCAGCCCTTCCGATGATGTGTGAGTAGTTTACCACAGACCTACGGGTCCATAGCTAGTAGCTAGATGGCTTCTTCTCTCTTTGATCTTCAATACAATGTTCTCCACGATGTTCTTGGAGTTCTATCCGATGTAATCTTCTTTTGCGGTGTGTTTGTTGGGATCCGATGAATTGTGAGTTTATGATCAGATTATTCATGAGAAATATTTGAGTCTTCTCTGAACTCTTTTATGCATGATTGTTATAGCTTTGTATTTCTCTCCGATCTATCGATTTGGTTTGGCCTACTAGATTGATTTATCTTGCAATGACATGTATTTGTATTATTGCCATTAAGGATAAAAAGATGGGGATTATTCATATTGCTTGAATTTGCTTCTCTACATCATGTCATCTTGCTTAAGGCGTTACTCTGTTTTTATTAACTTAATACTCTAGATGCATGCTGGATAGCGGTCGATGAGTGGAGTAATAGTAGTAGATGCAGGCAGGAGTCGGTCTACTTGTCTCAGACGTGATGCCTATATACATGATCATTGCCATGAATCCGTCATAATTATTTGCTTTTCTATCAATTGCCCAACAGTAATTTGTTTACCCACCGTATGTTTCTGTGCTCGAGAGAGAAGCCTCTAGTGAAAACTATGGTCCCCGGGTCTATCTTTATCATATAAAAAACCTAAAAATACCTTGCTGCAATTTATTTACTTTTATTTTAATTAGTGTTTTAGTTTATCTATTTACCTCGATAAGATTTAATCCTTGCAAATAACCGCTAAGAGGATTGACAACCCTCTTATTTGCGTTGGGTGCAAGTGTTTGCTCTTGTGTGTGCAGTGTGGGAGATATGCCCTAGAGGCAATAATAAGTGTTATTATTTATCTCCATATTTGTAGTTAAGTTTATATTCCGTGCTATAACTGCTATGGTTCTCGAGTCTGCAATAACCACGAGGCTCGGAGGAAGACTCATATGCACGTGTGGAATAATAAACGGTAAAAAGTATTCCTAGTCTGGCCTCTAAGACTAGCTCAAGTTTTGCATGATGGTTCTGTTTTCCTGATCATGGGCATGACTATGCCGGCAACTTTGAGGGCACAATGTTAGGAGAACACTTGTGTTGAATCGACCCGAATTGATGTTATGCTATGAGAATCATTCGTCACAAGTTAATGGTTAATAACACAGAGAAAGTTAATGTTTGCATAATTCCTTAGACCATGAGAGTGTCGAGTTTCTTCATGCTTGCTTCATGAACTTTGGGGTTTGTTAAACGTCATCCGTAACTGGGTGGCTATTATGGCGGCTTACGGGTTCATGGAAAATATGTCAAGGGATTTGATAGCTCAAGATTGGGATTTGCTCCTCCAACGATGGAGAGATATCTCTGGGCCCTCTCGGTGTTACGGTATCCACCATCGTCTGGCCAGACACATTTTGATTTGATCACAGGGATGCCGGAACACGGGAACGAGAAAAGAGAACAAAACCAGCAACGAGGTAACTGGCATAGTGGACAAGTTGTTGATCCACGGGGATGCCGATAAATCTCACCTCGGGTATTTGTAACATATCGCGAAGCAACAGGAATAGCACACGGCAACTGAAGGTTCACTCAATTATTCATTCGTGTGGGTATAGGGGTCAATATGGGTGTCCACGGCTCCGATGTTGATCATTGATCGGAAAGTGTTCCGGGTCATGTCTATACTTCACCGAACCTATAGGGTCACACGCTTAAAGGTCATCTATCTGCTGAATACTAGACAGGGAGTCTGAGAGAAAATCACCGAAAGAGTTTCGGAGACAACGAAAACATTCCGGAGAGAACACCAGAATAGTTTTGGTAAAACTGAAAAGTTGTTTCGGGGTATGCCATTAAGTCAAATTGGTTTCGGCACACGCCTGGAAATTCTTGGAGGGTGCCAGAATTATTCTGGAAACTTCTGGGATTTTTCCGGGATAAAAACCGGAAAAGTTCCGGAGCTGCCGGAACCGGTTTGGTTGCTTTTCGCAGATGAAAATCACTAATCCGGAATTGTTTCGGAACGCGTCCAAAATCAGTTTAGTGGGTACTGGAATTATTCTAAGACCCACAGAAATATTTTCGGATTTAACGGTCGCGGAAAAATGTTTCCATGAATAGTGAAAGTGCTTTTTGGGTGGATTCTTGGAGAAGCCACCTTGAGGGCCTTTTGGTATTTTCCCCCTTGGCTTCTTGGAGAAGCCACCCTTGGGCTTGGCCTATAAATAGGGGTGGAGGGGGCTGCCTAAAGACTCATCCCTTGCTCTCATACACATGCCAAGACATTTCTGGCTTCTCTCTCCCTCCCAGCGAAATAGTTTCGTAGAGCCGAAAGGCTGTCTGGGTTCCGGCAGGAACTAGTTCTGGACGGCGAAGCCCTGCCGGATAGCTGACACCGTATGTGTGCAACCCCATAGAGATGTCATAGTTTTGATCCTTTTCCCGAGGGACTGTTCGAGTACCTACCTGGAGGGCTGTCCGAGTGACCCGCCCGAAGGGCTGTCCGTGAGGCCTCCCGGAGGGCTGTCCGAGGATCCGTCTGGTGGGACTATCCGAGGGACTGTCCAAAGGCCTCCCGAAGGGTTGTCCGAGGATCCGTCCGGTGGGACTATCCGAGGGACTGTCCAGAGGCCTCCCGAAGGGCTGTCCGAGGATCCGTCCGGTGGGACTATCCGAGGGACTGTCCCGAGGGCTCCCGAAGGGCTGCCCGGAGATCCGTCCGGTGAGCTGATGAGGGAGTACATCCTCGCGGTTGATAGGTTTTAAATCCTAGCTACGGGGATCTGCACCGCCGATCGTCATCGACTCTACTTCCGCTGCGCTACGAGTCGGTAACGAAAAGATCAAACCTTGTATGCAGTCTCCATAGTGGTCCTGGGCTGGTGCGTAGGTCAGAAATTTTTTGTTTTCTGCTGTGTTCCCCTACAGTGGCATCAATAGCCGTGCTATGCGTAGATGCAGGTTACGATCTAGAATACATAGAGATGTATGGGTGTTGCACAATATAATTTGTAGTAGATCAGTTCTACTATTGATAATTATTTCTGCGGGTTGCAGATGAAATCTGTTACCCGATGTTCTTGTTGCTTCCCTGGAATTTGCATATTTCTGATCTTGATAACAACATGGTGGAGTTTCAAAGTTTTGGCAATCCGCGATCCTGATTGATCAACGAAGTGCTAACAGTTCACTGAATTCCACCATAGTTAGAGAGAAAGATGAGATTTCGCAGACAAAAGGGCAATGCAGATATGATCTGCACGGGGGTCATGCGTATGACGAAGTTCAGTATGGGGCTCGAGATTTTATTATCTCGTGTTTCATACACCCCGTAAAGTTAATCTAGTGACTTGAATAATCATACTTGATGATGGACGTTGGTAGCTGCGGTTTGTTCGAAACCTTAGAAGCCACGTAAAATGAAATTTTGCATAAACCGATTAGAGGCGTCTAACTTGGTTTTGCAGGATGGTTTGAAGGATGTGCATGTGATGTGGTATAGCAGTGCTCATATTAATTCGATTATGTATGAGATGACTATATGATGTAAATTAACATGACCTGCGTGTCATGATTCGGCATGATGGCTGGAGCCATATGATTGTCACTTTAATGACCTGCGTGTCAACCTTTTGTAATGCACTTATTTTATTAGCTATAGAGATAGCAATATTATCTGGTGCATCGACAACGTGGTGGCAAACTTCGCGAAGGTGAACACCGACGCGAATGCCGAAGACGAAGAAATACAAGACTTCTCCGTCAGAAAGGGCTATACCATATCATGCTATTATGAATTGCCTGAGATGTTTATCCCTTATGATGCACCCTTCTTGATTGCGCGGTAGTCGCTTTTTATTAGGGTGATCTCTCACAAAAATATCAAGTAGTTAGTGTTCTCCCAAGTGTAGCACCGTCACGGCACCTATCTCTTCGGGGTTTCACATGGATGCATGGGTACGAACGATTAGAGAAGTGTGAGGCGGGTGAGTTGAGACCTCGCAGCGATATCACTTGGTTGTCTTGACGTTCTGGCTTGATCGTCCTGAGCTCGGAACACGCCCATCGAAAGATGAACAAGATTCACATAGAGATGTGATTGGCAAGTTGGCCTACCGATTGCAATTCTCGTCACTTGAGATGGATGCATCCTTGGCGTTGAATTGTAATATGGGTCTTGTATCACTCACAATCAATTATGAGAGATATTGTTTTGAGTGGGAGCGCACTTTAGAATTAACTTGTTTTAATTCTCAGTGCAATTAATTATGAACTCTGTCTAAGTGTAATTCTGCATAATAGTTGTAGAATAATGGCTCGCGTTTCCACCTTCCCTCTTAAAATTGAATAAGCTGTTAAATATCTGGTTAAAACTTTACGGTTGGTAACGTAATGTGAGGATTGTCCTCAAAAGTGCCGAGAAGGATTTTGTCCTATCGCATGCTTTTGGTATTCTCCCGCTAATGCTATGGATACTGTGACTCTCGTCCTTTGATCCAAAAGCTAGAATTCCGTTACGGTCAAGTGCAATATGTTTGCTTCCATGAGACCCGGACTTCAAAAGTTTGGGATACCTATGTGATATTCATGGAACTGAAAATCATTTTCAGACACAAACAAAGGCTAAAAGATATGGGATATCCAAAGCAATGTTTGTTTTGCAAACTGTTAGTAAAAGTGTTTACTATGCGTTTGACTAATAACAGAGGGATCCAGAAGAACCCCTATCATGTGATGAAGGTGAATAAAACAAACAACTTAAAGAGAAAGGAAATGTCCAAAGGGTGTTAGTGTGACTTACACACCTAGGAAGTTCGGGGCTAACACCACTCTTAAAGTTGGGTGCTTCTTCTGAGAGTAGGAGAAATACTAAAAGTTAAATTGTTAGAAGTATAAAGGCAAAAAGAGTGAAGACTGGAATATCCAGCTCATGTATGAATGTCATATGAGTTATAGATGTATGGAAGGCTGGTCAAAGAAATAGTTCTTGGGAATTATGATTAAACATGTTAATCACTAATTCTTGGGTATGGTGAGTTGATCACAAAAGATACCCGCTCGATTGCATTCTGCTGCGACTCGATGCAAGGACTACTATGGCCTAAAAGACTTACCGGAGTGAGGTTTATATATGCGCTGGGAACATAGTAAAAGTTGCTATACTCGGTACATTACCTGTGTATTTATTTTCATAATTCATTTCAGAGTTTTTATACACTCTAGCCCATTGCATAAAGTATCTTGCAAGAAGGTTGTTCATAAGAGAACTTTTGATGTTCGGTGTTATGAATAACATAAGGGCCATGCTTCCATCATGGATGGGATGTATGTTATGAATATTGATAATAATATATTACCTCCGAATTTACTTTCATAATTCATTTTAGAGTTTTTACACACTCTAGCCCATTGCATAATGTTTCTTGCAAAAGGGTTGTTCATAAAAGAACAATTGTTGTTCAGTGTTATGAATAACATAAGGGCCATGCTTCCATTGTGGATGGGATGTATGTTATGAATATTGATAGTAATATGATACATCCATAACACTGACGCTAAATGTCGCAAGAGTAAAAGAATACCACACATGTGTGGCACTGCATTTGGTCACATTGGAGAAACCCGCATGGAGAAATTCCATAATGATGGATTTTGAAGTCGTTTGATTATAAATCATCTGACACTTGCAACTTTCCTCCGAAAAGTGAAGTGACTGAAATACCGTTCATAGTCCATAAGGAACGAGCAACAAACTTATTGGTGATCATACATTTTGATGTGTGTAGTCCAATAAATGTTGTTGCTGGCAGTGGATTTATCTATCTTCAGAAATGACTCAAGTGGATATATGGATATTTACTTGATGAGATGTAAGTCTGGATCTTTTGAATCATTCATAAGGTTTTCAATATGAAGTAGAAATTATTGTAACAAGAAAATTATGTTTCTGCAATTTGATTGCGGAAAGGAATATTTGAGTTACAAGCTTAGCGAATGTCTGATGAGTTGTGAAAAAGGTTTCATAACTTACACTTCCCGGAACTCCACTGTGAGTGGTACGTCCGTGAAGATGTATTCAAACCATTTGTGACATGGTAAGATCAAAGATGACATAAATCAATTTGCCATTATCCCTTTTAAAGGTAATGCTTTAGAGACTACGGCTTTTACACTGAAAAGAGCACCATCAGGTCTGTTGAAATGACGCCATGGTATGGTACGCCCAACCATGCTTTTTCTATTCTTAACATTGGAATATGGGGCTTGTGTAAAATATTTACAAACCTATTCCAAATCAAACAAATACTACTTTGTAGGTTATCCCAAGTAATTGGGAATTCCTCCACCACTATACCGAGGCAAAAAGGTTTGCCACCAAGAACAGTATGCTTTTAAAGAGAATGGTTCTTGCAAAAAAGTGAGTGGGAGAACAGTGCAACTCGATGAGATAACAGTATCTTCGTCATCAGATCAAAGGAAAGAAACCTTGGAAGTAATTCCAGAGTTTCCTACTGCGACTGATACGGAAGCCTCTACATGAGATGTATGGACTTCGGTCGAACTTGCAACTGAACCACGTAGGCAAAACTCGTGCAAACCTCTCAGGTGCGCAAGCGAGATATTGTTGTTAGACAACAGTATACCTACAATACACAAGGAAGCGTTGATGGGCCCTGACTCCGGAATTGGCTAAATGCCAATATAATCCGAGATAGTTTCCATAAATGATTCAAGATTATATCTTGATAAACCCTTCGGAAGACTTAGAGTCTAACGAACATTAATGGAACTATAAACTGATGTGGATAAAATGTTTTACCCATAAAGCTCGACTTGTTGCAATAACAAGTTCAAGGAGTTGACTACGATGAGGTTGTCTCACCATAGCGATGCTTAAAGTCAGATCGGGTTAAACTAGCAATTAATACATATTTCAATCTTGAGATATGATACATGGATGCCAAAAGGATTTCCATGTGATGGAAATGCAACCTAGGACTTGCATGTGGTACAGTCCAAGGTATTTTGTCAATCCAGAGGATGCTAGTAAGTATGCAAACTTCAGAGTTCCAGCAATGGACAGAAGAGAGCAAAATGGAGTTGGAATCTTCGTTTTTGATGAAATAGTCAAAAGAGTTTGATTTCATCAATGGGTAACGAAGATGCTTGTGGTTACAAGAAACTAAGTGGGAGCATAATAATATTTCTTAAAACCTTGTGTGCTTGACACATTGTTGATTGGAAATAATATAAATTTCTTGACACGAATTAGGACTTCCTTGATAATAGTTTTCGATGAAGTGCTTGGGCTAAATAGCCTTGACATTAGGCATAATTATCTACGAGATAGAATTGCCTAATAGGCTAAAGCCAAAAAATACATATTGACAAGATGCTAAAACATTTTAGCATTAAAACGCCAAGGAGTGATTCTTGCCGAAGTCACATGGAAAGGGTTTTTGCAAGACTCGGTGTCCCAAAACACTGATGAGCGAAATACATGATGGAGATTCCACACACTTTCGTGTTTGGATTAATCATGTATTCCATGGTATGTAAAACAACCAGATATGTCCGGTACTCCCAAGGAGTTGCGAGTATAGATACCAAAGTGATCAAAGTACTGATCATGGGACAACAGTGAAAAATGTCATTGAGTACTGGAGTAGCACTGATGACATATTTTCTTGCAAGCAGAGATTATGAAGTGCTCGTTGTAAGTAATTGCATCGATACAGTCTTCATCAATACTCCATGCGATTTTCGATTTAAGTTAAGGGTTTTGTGTAATACACGATATGGTGGCACGGTGTTTGGAAATCGTTCCAAACAGGTTACTGTGGCGAATTCTATAACTAAGGCTAAGTATGTTGCCGCTTTCAAAGCGACATAGAAGATGTTGAATCGTACAGTTCGTTCATGAACTTAGTATGGTTCCAAGATGGCTTTGGTCAATGGAACACTATTGAAGATAGTTGCTCCATAGCTCAGTCTGAGGAATCAAGGTTTGACCAGTGATTCACATATATACGAAGCCAAGTCCACACCAAATATGAATTTTGTGAAAACGTGAAAACGCGAGGATATGTAGAGATACACACGGAACTGAAGTTGTCAGATCCGTTGGACATCAGAGTACCACAAGCGAAGCATGTTTTACACCGGTATGCCATAGGTGTAAAGTGCATCAACATTGACTAGATTATTGACTCCAAGTGGGAGTCTGTAGGAGATATGCCCTAGAGGCAATAATAAGTGTTATTATTTATCTCCATGTTTGTAGTTAAGTTTATATTCCGTGCAATAATTGCTATGGTTCTCGAGTCTGCAATAACCACGAGGTTCGGAGGAAGACTCATATGCACATGTGGAATAATAAACGGTAAAAAGTATTCCTAGTCTGGCCTCTAAGACTAGCTCAAGTGTTGCATGATGGTTCTGTTTTCCTGATCATGGGCATGACTATGACGGCAACTTTGAGGGCACAATGTTAGGAGAACACTTGTGTTGAATCGACCCGAATTGATGTTATGCTATGAGATTCATTCGTCACAAGTTAATGGTTAATAACACAGAGAAAGTTAATGTTTGGATAATTCCTTAGACCATGAGAGTGTCGAGTTTCTTCATGCTTGCTTCATGAACTTTGGGGTTTGTTAAACGTCATCCGTAACTGG
Source organism: Elymus sibiricus (assembly GCA_039707655.1). Lineage (NCBI taxonomy): Eukaryota > Viridiplantae > Streptophyta > Magnoliopsida > Poales > Poaceae > Elymus > Elymus sibiricus. Next base: position 146,524,583 of record CM077666.1, read on the forward strand.
GTGGCTATTACGGCGGCTTACGGGTTCATGGGAAAGTATGTCAAGGGATTTGATAGCTCAAGATTGGGATTTGCTCCTCCGACGATGGAGAGATATCTCTGGGCCCTCTCGGTGTTACGGTATCCACCATCGTCTGGCCAGACACATTGTGATTTGATCACAGGGATGCCGGAACACGGGAATGAGAAAAGAGAACGAAACCAGCAACGAGGTAACTGGCATAGTGGACAAGTTGTTGATCCACGGGGATGCCGATAAATCTCACCACGGGTATTTGTAACATATCGTGAAGCAACAGGAATAGCACACGGCAACTGAAGGTTCACTCGAATATTCATTCGTGTGGGTATAGGGGTCAATATGGGTGTCCACGGCTCCGATGTTGATCATTGATCGGAAAGTGTTCCGGGTCATGTCTATACTTCACCGAACCTATAGGGTCACACGCTTAAGGGTCATCTATCTGCTGAATACTAGACAGGGAGTCTGAGAGAAAGTCACCGGAAAAGTTTCGGAGATAACGGAAACGTTCCGGAGAGAACACCGGACTAGTTTCGGTAAAATTGAAAATTTGTTTCGGGGTATGCCATTAAGTCAAATTGGTTTTGGAACATGCCTAGAAATTCTAGGAGGGTGCCAGAATTATTCTGGAAACTTCTGGGATTTTTCCGGGATAAAAACCGGAAAAGTTCCGGAGCTGCCGGAACCGGTTTGGTTGCTTTTCGCAGATGAAAATCACTAATCCGGAATTGTTTCGGAACGCGTCCAAAATCAGTTTAGTGGGTACTGGAATTATTCTAAGACCCACAGAAATATTTTCAGATTTAACGGTCACGGAAAAATGTTTCTGTGAATAGTGAAAGTGCTTTTTGGGTGGCTTCTTGGAGAAGCCACCTTGAGGGCCTTTTGGTATTTTCCCCTTGGCTTCTTGGAGAAGCCACCCTTGGGCTTGGCCTATAAATAGGGGTGGAGGGGGCTGCCTAAAGACTCATCCCTTGCTCTCATACACATGCGATGACATTTCTGGCTTCTCTCTCCCTCCCAGCGAAATAGTTTCGTAGAGCCGAAAGGTTGTCTGGGTTCCGGCAGGAACTAGTTCTGGACGGCGAAGCCCTGCCGGATAGCTGACACCGTATGTGTGCAACCCCGTAGAGAGGTCGTAGTTTCGATCCTTTGCCCGAGGGGCTGTTCGAGTACCTGCCCAGAGGGCTGTCCGAGTGACCCGCCCGAAGGGCTGTCCGTGAGGCCTCCCGGAGGGCTGTCCGAGGATCCGTCCGGTGGGACTATCCGAGGGACTGTCCAGAGGCCTCCCGAAGGGCTGTCCGAGGATTCGTCCAGTGGGACTATCCGAGGGACTGTCCAGAGGCCTCCCGAAGGGCTGTCCGAGGATCCGTCCGGTGGGACTATTCGAGGGACTATCCCGAGGCCTCCAGAAGGGCTGCCCGGAGATCCGTCCGATGAGCTGATGAGGGAGTACATCCTCACGGTTGGGAGGTTTTAAATCCTAGCTGTGGGGATCTGCACCGCCGATCGTCATCGACTCTACTTCCGCTGCGCTACGAGTCGGTAACAAAAAGATCAAACCTTGTATGCAGTCTCCATAGTGGTCCTGGGCTGGTGCGTAGGTCGGAATTTTTTTGTTTTCTGCTGCATTCCCCTACATGCAGGTGCGCTTAACGGAAGTTTGCTTGGTTCTCCTACTGGATTGATAACCTTGGTTCTTAACTGAGGGAAATACTTATCTCTACTGTACTGCATCATCCTCTCCTCTTCGGGGAAATACCAACGCAGACTACAAGTAGCAGGAAGAATTTCTGGCGCCGTTGCCGGCGAGACATCATCAAAATTACCAAGTACCTTCGCACAAATTATCATTCACTTGCATTTACTTTATTTGCCTTTTATTTGCATTTGCCTCTCGTTTTCATCTCCCCCACTTCTAATTTTTTTTACAAAAACACAAAAAAAAATATTGGCTTGTTTGCTTGCTTTGTCGCGATGTCTAAAGAAAATACAAAATTTTGTGACTTTTCCAATACTAATAATAATGATTTTATTAGTACTCCTATTGCTCCTCCCGCCACTAGTGCGGAGTTATGTGACATTAATGCTGCCTTGCTTACTCTTGTTATGAAAGAAAAAAATTCTGGTAGTCCTAATGAAGATGCTGCATCCCATTGTCGGTACCAAAACCGGCAGATCTCGGGTAGGGGGTCCGAACTATGGGTCAAGGAGTTGATGGTAACAGGGAGCGTAGGAACAACGATTTACCCAGGTTCGGGCCCTCTCGAGGAGGTAAAACCCTACGTCCTGCTTGATTGTATTGATGTGATTGTATGAAGGTTACAGAGTTGATCTACCTCGAGATCAGATGGGCTAAACCCTAGATTATGAGTCTCTCTCCTACGGACTAAACCTCCTGGTTTATATAGACACCAGGGGGACCCTAGGGTTACATATGGTCGGTTACCATCAGGGATAACATGCCGGTTACGCCACCTATTCCTTGGAGGAGACGCCAAGACTTCAGAGATTTCCTTATTTCATACGGGGTCGTCCCCAATCCAGCCTTCCATCGACGTGTAGAGAGCGGCCCACCAGTCCGGCCCATGAGAGATAGGCCGGCAGCCCGAGTACCCCCTAGTCCGGGACACCCTCAGTAGCCCCCGAACTAGCCTTCAATGCCGAGGTCTAAGGTCTTCGGCAGCTTCATGCTTCAGAAGTCTTCGGCTTGGATGGCGAGTTCCTCCCGTTACCTATATTTGGATTAACAATAATTCGGCCACCAATAAGTCAGTTACCGAGGTATCTTCAGAGATAGAATTAAATGACGACCCTCGATTTCTGCGCACCCACGGAATGCGAGTGGCCCGATGGGTTCTTACAAAAATGTCCCTTTCATAGGCCAAGGGCATGGAGGTTAACGCACCCCACCCCCTGCCATTCTTCTCCACATCCTCGCAAAGCCAAAGTCAGCAAACAATGGCAAGCACCCCAGGCTCTTCCTCACGCCCTCATGGCCCCCGTCAAGGTGATTGGGCGGGATGCTCCGTATCTTGTATGCGACTACGTAGGCTTGAGGCGCAGGGGTATCTGCCCGCCTCAGATCTCACATCCACCCGCCCCGGATTAACTTCCGCAGACGGAAAGGCCCTTGCGGAGAATTTCCCTTCCCCTCACGGGGAGGAGAGAGTTTGCTTCGTGCCCTTCGTGCTACGAGGCCTGGGTTTTCCCATTCATCCCTTCTTGAGGGGTTTACTAGAGTTCTACGGGATTCAGCTCCACCACCTTACCCCCGGATCGATCCTCCATATTTCGGGCTTCGTCGCTTTATGCGAGATGTTCCTGGGCTGCGAGGCGCACTTTGAGTTGTGGAGGAAATTCTTCTGCCTAGTCCCCCGCACCCGGGAAGGGGTCATCTACGAGGTCGGCGGAGCCGAAGTATGGCGCATTGCCGGGACCGGATACCCCGTTGGGACTCCGAAGAAGGATGCCGAAGAGTGGACTTCGGAATGGTTTTATATCGAAGACGTCCCTTTATTCGATCCAGTTCGAAGGGGTCTACCGGAATTTTCATTGGCTTCTCCAACGAAGCGGTTCAACTGGCGCCCGAAGAGTCCTTCTCAAGAGGAAAGTGTCGAAGTAGCTCGTCTGGCTGCTCAAGTGAGGTGGTTAGCTCATAACGGACTAACCATCGTTGATGTGATGGCAATAGCCATTGCTCGATGTGTCCAGCCTCTCCAACAGAGAATTCATCTGCTATGGAACTACAATGGGGAGGACGACGCTGCCCGGTACACCAAGAAGGGGCCCGCCAATCAGGCGGCGATAGCCGCCATACTAGCCGGTTTGTTCAAGGGGGAAGAGCAAGAGTTTGCTCGACTAAAGCTCAAGAAAGGGTTCTCGATGTATGATCCCATCGAAATGGTGAGTTCGGCCACTCTTTTTGGTTCGGATATTACCCCAGACTTTTCATAATCGGATCTTCATCTTGTCCGAACAGAGTTGGAGGCGATGGATCGAAACGGTGAGTTGCCCGGCTCCTCAACCGGAGAATTACTCTCGCGATGACGATCCTGGGTTCCATGACGACCCTGAAACATCCATTAATTTCGAGGACGGGGTCTTCTACCAGGAGAGCCCTGATGGCTCCAAGGTGGCCCTGTTGGCCGATCATCCTGGGGCGCTCCCCTCTTCCGTGGTAAGTGGCCAATGGGCTTCCTCTCGAAAGAAACGCTCAGCCGCTGCAGGCCGGAACACACTGACACCTACTCCCAAGGGCCGCCGCACGACGCGCCGAACAACCGCAAAGGCGGCACTAGCGGCTCCGACGACAAGTAGTCATGGGGTGACCCCACGTGTGGCCCCAACGGGAGCTACATCATCGGCGCCCCACCCAAAGAGGTAATGTATTCACTGTACTGTTATGGCCTCTATCGTCAACATCCACCGCATATGCCAATAATTTGTTCCATGGTGTTCGATAGACGATGTGTGGAACCGCGCGCGGCCGAGGATGTTGAGAAGGTGCCAAGGGGTGACTCAAATCCGAGGTCGCCAGCTGTAACCGGAGTTACTCCGGGAGCCACTGCCGAGGACCAAAATCCCGAGGACTCGGGAGACGTCTCGGTCACTAATTCCGAAGTTGAAAGTGTGATGAATCATCGGCGGCGCAAGGCATCACTTCGGCAAACCGCGTTGTCTAATCAGGAGGTCAATGCTCTTAGCTCGGTAGATGCATACCTCGGCGCCGCCCGAACGGGACTTGAAGGCGCAGTGAGGCTCATGTCTACGAATATGCAGGTATAGTAATAGTTTTGACAACTAGTACCTAACCCAGTAGCCCCCGAGCCTTAATTTGGGCGGGACGGCTGAGTTAAGGGTCTGATATCCATGCTGCCCTGCTATTTGTGCAGACTGTTCGGGAGCAGAACAAAAAGCTGTCCGAGGACCTCAAGCTGGCTCAAACAGAGTTAAAGTCTGTGAAAACCGAGCTAGAGGGTGTGAAAACATTCACCAGAGAGGCACATGGTAAGTGGCGAATTTAAAGTTCATTAAAGAGAAAATGGGGTGGAACATCTCCACTAATGAAAAATGTTTCCATAGCAGCCGAGATGATAAATCAGTTACAGAAGGACCTGGATATGGCCAGGAAAGCCCAAAGGTATGCGGAGTCACAGCAAGAGGCTGGCTACCGGGTGCTGTCCCGAAGTCATGAGGAGAGGGATAAGCTTAAGGCGGAAGGCGAACAACAGGTCCAAGAAATCAAAAGCTTAAAAGCTCAACTGACTGTAACCCAAGAGGAGAATCAAAGACTGAAAACAGGCATGTTCGGTAAGTGCAATCTAAGTCGCCCGTTCAATAACCGAACGTATACGGTAGCTAGATGAACAATGCCACGTCTTATTGTAGTTCTGCTGACCGGGCGTCCCGAAGAGGAAGCCCGTTCCTTCGGGCGGGACCTGCTGAAGGAGCTATCCGCTATACATGAGCGGGCCCGGAGAGCCATGAAGAGCATGTTCAAAGCACTGTGGCCTGGCGAAGTGGCTCCGGAAGGGATGGCCGAACTCGCGAGTCGCTTCAAAGGAGCTCGGCGCCGCTTTGAGTTATGGAAGATGTCATCTTGTCGTGAAGGAGCACGGGAAGCGTGGGCGATGATCAAGACCCGATTCACCAAGCTGGAACCGGAGCATTTAGCGAGAGTTGGGCCGGTAGGGCCAGATGGGCAGGAAGTGCCCGTGCATTTGGTATATGACCAGGTTATGCCCGCAGCTCCGCTGTCCCAAGCAGATTGTGCTCTGGAGACCATAATAGATGGTCTAGATCAAGATTGATAGGTCGATTCTATGTACCTATGTACTTTACATCGGATAGTCTCCAAACCGTGCATAAAAACGTTGTGTTAACCGGCCATCGGCTTCCGCCTCCTCGACCAGAAGCCAAGGAGTGTTTTCCTACTATGTAATCCGAGAACATCGGAAAGATACTTCGGAAAACCAGGCAATCCGGCCATTTGGTGCAAACAGACAAAAACGTGCTCGGGGAGTTATGTTATATTACTGATTAACGTAAGAAACATCTTCCGACGAAAATAGTTCCGCTATGGGTTCCTTTCGTCAGGTGACCACATTATCCGTGGATGGATAACCGAGTACCCGAATTTAGACGGGGACGGTTACTTCGGGAAAATACCCCGGAAACTTGGTGATAGGTATCAATTATTTTCACTTCCCCCCGTGGCCGACCAACTTGTTGTCTTAAAACGCTGGCTTTCGGCTTCACCCGTCTGAGGTACGTACCCGGGAAATCCGGACGTAACAATCGCAGAGGTGCTCCCTTTACTCCCTAGCTGAACAATCGGGAACGTAGGGGGTAAACACAGGAGCGAGGCAACCCAGCTTGGCCAAATCTTAAGTCAAGTTGATGCATATAGTGGCTTGAGAACTACGCAGGAAGGTTGCAAACACGTAAAAAACGGATGATTGCATAAATGAAACTTGACGAGCTTCGTAAAAGAAGCCCCCAGGTAACAAAGTGTGGTACATTCAAAGATGTTTGCCGAAGAAGAATTTAACGTAATTCGGCATTTCCGAACACAACCCGGGAGAGACTATTGACTTGAAAGATGAAGATCCGAAAAGGATAAATCGAACAAGGTAAGTTTGCGGGACTAGCTGTAGAAACGTCGCAGCCGAGCTGCATTCCATGGGTTGGGTTCGAGGCGATCGTCCGTCGGGTCGCCGAGGCGGTACACCCCGCCCGTGAGTACTTGGTCGATTATGAAGGGCGCCTCCCATTTGGGCGCCAGCTTATGCTTCTGCTTCTCCGGGAGGCACAAGACTAAATCGCCAACATTGTAGGCCTTCGCCCGTACTTCCCTACTCTGATAGCGTCTGGCCTGCTGCTGATAAAAAGCAGAACGAGCCCGAGCTATGTCGCGCTCGCCTTCCAAGGCGTCCAGGTCATCTTGCCGATCCAGCTCGGCCTCCTTTTCTTCGTACATACGCACCCGAGGGGCGTCGTGAATAAGGTCGCAGGGGAGGACGGCTTCTGCCCCATATACCATGAAGAATGGTGTGTAGCCCGTGGATTGATTAGGAGTTGTGCGTAGGCCCCACAATACGGAGTCGAGCTCCTCAACCCAATGGCAGCCGGAGTCTTTCAAAGATCGGACCAAATGAGGCTTAATGCCGCTCAAGATCAGGCCGTTCGCTCTCTCGACCTGTCCATTAGACTGTGGGTGATACACCGAGGCGTAGTCGAGCTTAATGCCTAAATTAGCGCACCAATCTTTGACTTCCTGGGCGGTAAAGTTGGATCCGTTGTCCGTTATTATGCTGTGGGGAACACCATAGCGGTGTACGACGCCGGATATAAAGTCGATGACCGGCTTAGACTTGGCTGAAGTGACCGGCTTTGCCTCGATCCATTTAGTGAATTTATCTACCATGACGAGTAGATATTTCTTTTTCTTGGTCCCCCCTTTAAGTGGTCCAACCATATCCAGCCCCTAGACCGCGAAAGGCCAAGTAATTGGGATCGTCCGAAGGGCCGTGGGGGGCATATGACTCTGATTTGCAAAGAGCTGGCATCCAACGCAATGTTGGACCAATGTCTGGGCGTCTGTTCGGGCCGTGGGCCAAAAGAACCCTGCTCGGAAAGCCTTGCTGACCAGGGCCCGAACTGCCACGTGGTGACCGCCCATGCCAGCGTGAATCTCGGCCAGAAGCTGCCTTCCCTCCTCTTCGGAGATACATCTCTGGAGGACGCCAGTAGTACTTTTCTTATATAGCTCTCCCTCGTGGACTTTATAGGCTTTAGATCGTCGAAGGATACACCTGGCCTCAGTCTGGTCAGCCGGTAATTCTTGGCGGAGGAGGTAGGCGAGGAAAGGCTCGGTCCATGGCGCGATTACCGCCATGACTTCGTGAGCCGAAGTTGTCATTGCGATGGCCGAGCCCCCGATAATTCCATTATCTGGCTCAATAGGCGGAGGGACGAACCCTCCTGGGGTATTGGTGTCCGAGCCCTGGGCGTTCTCCTGCCACACCACGGACAGCTTGAAAAGTCGTTCCAAGAAGGTGTTCTCGGGGACGGGGTCGCGCTTAGCGCCCATTCGAGCCAGGATATCCGCAGGTTGATTGCTGTCACGAGGTATATGGTGAAACTCCAGTCCTTCGAAGCAGGCGGAGATCTTCAGGATGGCGTTGCGGTATGCTGTCGTTTTTGGGTCTTTTGCGTCGAATTCGCCGTTAACTTGAGAGATGGCAAGATTAGAATCTCCCCGTAACTTGAGCCGCTGTATGCCCATTGACACTGCCATCCGAAATCCGTGCAGCAGAGCCTCGTATTCGGCTGCGTTGTTGGAGTCGGTGTACATGATCTGGAGTATGTACCGAATATTGTCGCCAGTGGGGGATGTGAGGACCACTCCAGCCACCAGTCCTACGAGCATTTTGGAGCCATCGAAGTACATCGTCCAATGTGAGTATGTGCTATACTCCCTAGGGAGTTCGGCTTCCGTCCATTCCGCCACGAAATCAGCCAAAACTTGAGATTTAATAGCTTGGCATGGTCGATAGATGATTTTGAAGGGGAGAATTCTATAGCCCATTTGGCTATGCGCCCTGTGGCGTCACGATTGTTGATTATGTCATTCAATGGTACTTCGGATGCTACCGTAACCGAGCACTCCTGGAAGTAATGGCAGAGCTTTCGGGATGCCATGAAAACTGCGTAGGCGATCTTCTGGTAATGCGGGTACCTTGTTTTACACGGGGTAAGCACTTCGGATAGATAGTACACAGGTTTCTGTACCTGGAACTTGTGACCCTCGGCCTCTCGTTCGACAACGAGAACCGCACTGACCACCTGATACATCGCCGAGATATATAGCAGCATTGGCTCAGCCGGGCTGGGTGCCGTCAAAATCTGGTTGCTGGCCAGTAGAGTTTTTATTTCTTCGAGTGCTGCCGCCGCTTCGCTGGTCCATTCGAAGTTCTTTGTCCGTTTGAGCAATTTAAATAGCGACAGGGCCTTTTCGCCGAGGCGCGAGATGAAGCGGCTTAGGGCTGCAACAGTACCGGCCAGTTTCTGGACGTGTTTGAGCTCAGTGGGGATAGCCAACTCGGACAGTGCTCGGATTTTTGCTAGGTTGGCCTCTATTCCTCTATGGGAAACTATGAAGCCGAGCAGCTTGCCGGCCGGCACTCCGAAGACACATTTTTCCAGATTAAGCCGTATATCGAAAGTCCGAATATTGTCAAAGGTTTGCCGGAGATCGTCCACCAGCTGGCTGATGTGTTTGGTTTTGATAACCACATCGTCCACATAAGCTTCGACTGTTTTGCCGATTTGTTTCTCCAGACACGTTTGGATCATGCGCTGGTATGTGGCCCCTACGTTCTTTAAACCGAAGGGCATTGTGTTGAAGCAGAATGGTCCATAGGGAGTGATGAATGCGGTGGCCGCCTGGTCGGACTCCTTCATTTTGATTTGATGGTATCCGGAGTAAGTGTCAAGGAAACATAGCGAGTCGTGCCCGGCGGTGGCATCAATGATCTGGTCGATGCGGGGCAAGGGGAAAGGATCCTTAGGGCAGGCTTTGTTCAAATCCTTGAAGTCAATACACAATCGCGGGATAAAAAACTTGATCCCAGCGGAGTGTGAGTCCGGAGTTTTGGGGGCCGCGTCCTGGATTGTCGTGGAATCCGGTTCGCCGAGACCTGGATAATTGACCAGGCGTGGGTGAGCGGATCCGGACTTGCATGTTGAGCCCGACTCCGGCTCTAAACCCTCTCCGGAGCGGAATTCGGCTGCCGAGCTGGAAGGCAAAGCCTGTTGGTCGAAAACCCGCACCTCATGCGTTTTTGGTTCGGAGGTAACGGGCGAGGCCTCTGAGGGGCCTTCGATAGTGGCGACCAAGTGAGTAGTGGCGGGGGTAGAAATTTCCCTGTCGTCGGTTTTAAGCCCGATCTGATCGTATATAGAGGACTGGCCATCGGCGATTCCCAGAGCTTGGATCCGATCTAGTATCCCGTTTAATGACGAGAGATCGGTTGATTCCAGGTTTGGGTAATTTGCGGGGTCGACCCGCAGTATGGCCGTGTCGGGGGTGTCAGAATTTGTCCCGAAGTTACGTTCTGCCGAGGCTGGAGTTCGACAACCGAGCACGGAGGTCAGATCCGGGCTCAAGGTTGAATCTGCAGTGGCTGCCGTCTCGGCGGCGGGGTTGGCCGTATTCGAAGCCGGCGCTTCAGGATTCGTGGGTCCGTCAGGCGAAGCTGAGGACCCCGTGAGGATAAGATCTCCCCGGGAGTCGGCGACGAATTCTAAGCTTCCAAACCTGATCTCCTGGTCGGGGGTGAAGCTGTCGACCCGGCCAAGGTGACCGGCCGGATCGGCGTGTAGCACAACGCTTCCGAACGCGAAGAGCTGGCCGGGAACAAAAGTGTCCCTGCGGCTAGCGCTGTTGCTGATGATTAGGCGAGCCATTGATCCTTGATGTCCCACGGCGGAACTCTCAATGAAAGCACCAATGTCGGTACCAAAACTGGCAGATCTCGGGTAAGGGGTCCGAACTATGGGTCAAGGTTTGATGGTAACAGGGAGCATAGGAACAGCGATTTACCCAGGTTCGGGCCCTCTCGAGGAGGTAAAACCCTACGTCCTGCTTGATTGTATTGATGTGATTGTATGAAGGTTACAGAGTTGATCTACCTCAAGATCAGATGGGCTAAACCCTAGATTATGAGTCTCTCTCCTACGGACTAAACCTCCTGGTTTATATAGACACCAGGGGGGCCTAGAGTTACATATGGTCGGTTACCATCAGGGATAACATGCCGGTTACGCCACCTATTCCTTGGAGGAGACGCCAAGACTTCAGAGATTTCCTTCTTTCATACGGGTCGTCCCCAATCCAGCCTTCCATCGACGTGTAGAGAGCGGCCCACCAGTCCGGCCCATGAGAGATAGGCTGGCAGCCCGAGTACCCCCTAGTCCGGGACACCCTCACCCATCTAAATACTTTCGTTGAACTTTGTGATATGCAAAAGAAGAAAGATGTGGATAATGATATTGTCAAATTAAAATTATTTCCGTTCTCACTACGAGATCATGCTAAAACTTGGTTTTCATCCTTGCCTAGAAATAGTATTGATTCTTCGGATAAGTGTAAGGATGCTTTTATTACCAAGTATTTTCCTCCCGCTAAGATTATTTCTTTAAGAAATCAAATTATGAATTTTAAGCAACTTGAGCATGAACATGTTGCACAATCTTGGGAGAGAATGAAATTAATGATAAGAAATTGCCCAACTCATGGTTTGAATTTATGGATGATCATACAAAAAATTTATGCGGGACTAAACTTTGTCTCTAGAAATTTACTAGACGCTGCCGCAGGTGGTACTTTTATTGAAATTACATTGGGAGAAGCTACAAAACTTCTTGATAATATCATGGCAAATTATTCTCAATGGCACACTGAACGAACTCCAACTGGTAAGAAGGTAAATTCTGTTGAAGAAATTAATACTTTGAGTGATAAGATGGATGCTCTATTGAAATTGGTTGCTAGTAAGAATGCTCATATTGATCCTAATGATGTGCCATTGTCTACCTTGATTGAGCAAAATAATGATGCTATTGATGTGAATTTCGTCTCTAGAAATAATTTCAACAACAATGCTTATAGGGATAATTTCAATGCTAGACCGTTTCCTGGAAATTCCTCTAATAATTATGGCAATCCTTATGGTAATTCTTATAATAATAATAATAATAATAATAATAATAATAATAATAATAATAATAATAATAGGATGCCCTCTGATCTTGAAAGTAATATTAAAGAATTTATTAATTCGCAAAAGAATTTCAATGCTATGATAGAAGAAAAATTGAATAGAGTTGATGAGTTGGCTAGGAACATGGATAGAATTGCTCATGATGTGGAAAATCTCAAAACTAAAATTTTGCCATCCAAGCATGGTATAAATGAGTCTATTTAGGCTATCTATGTTTCCATTATTGAAAGTAAAGAAAGGACCGCTAGGTTGTGAGCTAAGCGAGAATTCCTAGAAAAAGCGATTCCACCCGGTTTCTATCGTAGTAATGATGAAGATATTAAAATGATTGGTGTCACTCCTATTGAATCATTATTTAGTAACATAAAACTTGATGAAAACGGGACTGGAGAAGAGTCAACTTTAGATAGGAGGAGTCCCACTTGCTTGGAGGGTGATAATCTTGATCATAAAAATGAAAAAGTGGGTTTGGAGAGCTTAAAACTTTAAATAGTAATGCACCCACTACTCTAGATTACAAGGATTTTAATTATGATAGTTGTTCTTTAATTGAGTGTATTTCCTTGTTGCAATCCATGATTAATTCACCAAATGCATATGAACAAAATAAGGCTTTCACTAAACATATTGTAGAAGCCATGATGAAAGCACATGAAGAAAAACTTGAGTTGGAAGTATCAATTGCTAGAAAATTACAAGATGAATGGGAACCCACTATTAAAGTAAAAATTAAAGATTATAAATGTAATGCTCTTTGTGATCTTAGTGCTAGCGTTTCCACTATAACAAAGTCTTTGTGTGATGTGCTAGGTCTCACCGACATGGATGCTTGTTCCCTTAATTTGCATTTTGCGGATTCCACTATTAAAAAGCCATTGGGTAGAATAAATGATGTGCTTATTCTTGCAAATAGAAATTATGTGCCCGTGGACTTTATTGTTCTTGACATTGAATGCAATCCTTCTTGCTCCATAATACTTGGTAGGCCTTTTCTTCGAACTATTGGTGCTATTATTGATATGAAAGAAGGTAATATAAGATTTCAATTTCCACTAAAGAAAGGGATGGAACACTTCCCTAGGAAAAGAATTAAAGCACCCTATGAATCCATTATGAGGGCCACTTATGGAATTAACTTGAAGGATGACAACACTTGAAACTATGCATTATGCCTAGCTAGGGGCATAAAACAATAACGCTTGTTGGGAGGCAACCCAATGAATAAAATAATTTTTTTGCTTTTACCTACTGTTTTTGAGTGTTTGCATGATTATAGCTTCTGTTATGATTGTGTTTTTATGTTTTAATTAGTGTTTGTGCCAAGTAATGCCTTTGGGATGATTTGGAAGATAGTATAATTGATGCTGTTTGGAAAACAAAAAGTTTTGCGTCCAGTGCTGGAATTTTAATTCTGTACTGGAGCGTCAGATAAATCTGAAATTTTTACACCTTATGGAATTTCCCACGTTTTCCTAATTTTTCATAATTTTTGGAGTTACAGAAGTATGTCTTTTAAATAGATCTTTACAGACTGTTCTGTTTTAGACAGATTCTGTTTTTGTTGCATAGTTTGCTTATTTTGATGAATCTATGGATCGTATCGGGTGGTATGAGTCATGGAGAAGTTGGAGTACAGTAGCATTATGCCAATATTAAATATGAATCAATTCACTACAGTACCTAAAGTTAAAGATTTGTTTGTTATACTAACGGATCTCACGAGGTTTCTGTTGAGTTTTGTGTGCTGAAGTTTTCAAGTTTTGGGTGAGACTACGATGGACAAAGGAATAAGGAGCGGCAAGAGCCTAAGCTTGGGGATGCCCAAGGCACCCCAAGGCAATATTCAAGGAAGACTCAAGCGTCTAAGCTCGGGGATAGGCATCCCCTCTTTTGTCTACAATCTATCGGTAACTCACTTGGAGCTATATTTTTATTCATCACATGATATGTATTTTCCTTGGAGCGTCTTGTTAAATAGTTTGTCTGCTTTTGTTTGCTTTTTAGTTTGTCACAATCATCTTTGCTGAACACACCTTTTTGAGAGGGACACACATTATTCGTGATTTGTTAGAATACTCTATGTGCTTCACTTATATCTTTTGAGCTAGGCAGTTGCTCTAGTGCTTCACTTATATCTTTTAGAGCACGGCGGTGATGATATTTTAAAGAAATAGTTGCACTCTCATGCTTCACTTATATATTTTTGAGAGTCTCATGATAGCAATGGTAATATGCACGGGTTATGAATTTGGTCATGATATGATAGGTATTCAAGAGGGATATAATAAAAACTTTCATGTAGATCACTGAATATGATAGATTTGATTCTTGCAATAGTTTTGCGATATTAAGATGGTAATATGGGGGAGGTATTAGTAGATAATTGTGGTTTAGTAAGAATAATTGTGTTAAGGTTTGTGATTCCCGAAGCATGCACGTATGATCTGTCGTTATACTAAGAAGTTGGAACATTAATTATTATTTATTGTCTACCTTATGGGTGGCGGTCGGGGACGAGCGATGGACCTTGTCCTACCAATCTATCCCTCTCGGGGCATGCGCAGTAGTACTTTGCTTTGAGGGCTAATAGACTTTCGTAATAAGTATGTGAGTTCTTTATGAGTAATGTGAGTCCATGGATTATACGCACTCTCACCCTTCCGCAATTTGCTAGCCTCTTCGGTACCGTGCATTGCCCTTTCTCACATCAAGAGTTGGTGCAAACTTCGCCGGTGCATCCAAACCCCGTGATATGATATGCTCTATCACACATAAGCTTCCTTATATCTTCCTCAAAACAGCCACCATACATACCTATCATGGCATTTCCATAGCCATTCCGAGATATATTGCCATGCTACTTCCTCCGTTCCATTTTTATGACATGCATCATCATTGTCATATTGCTTTGCATGATCATATAGCTGACATAGTATTTGTGGCTCAGCCACCGTTCATCATTGTTATACATGTTACACTAGCATCATTGCACATCCTGGTACACTGCCAGAGGCATTCATATAGAGACATATTTTGTTCTAGTATCGAGTTGTAATGTTGAGTTGTAAGTAAATAGAGGTGTGATGATCATCATTATTAGAGCATTGTCCCAGTGAGGAAAGGATGATGGAGGCTATGATTCCCCCACAAGTCGGGATGAGACTCCGGACGGAAAATAAAAAAAAAAGAAAAAAGAAAAAAAAGAAAGAAAAAAAGAAAAAAAGAAAAAAAGAAAAAAAGAAAAAAAAGAAAAAAGAAGAAGAAAAAAAGAGAGAAAAAAAGGAAAAAGAAAAAATAAATAAAAGAGAGAAAAAGAGAGAAGGGACAATGTTACTGTAACGCTCAATATGAAGATCTATCGCAATCTCGTGATGAACTCAAGATCGTGACAGAACCTCATTTTGGGACGCATAGCAAGGTGATTCTCAAATATATACAACCGAATGAACAGGTGCGAATACTAGATAAAGGCTTACACTCGCCACATGCTACAGCATAAATATATCATAATCATCATACAAGCATCCAAATGAAAGACAGGGTCCGACTACGGACGAAATCAAACGAGAAAACACCACCTTGCTATTATCCCCGGATCAACCGAATAGGGACCACTTCTGATCGTCTGGCATCGTGACGTACATACGTCCACGTTCATCATCATACTCCCAATGGAGCATCTCAGGCTCACCTGTGTCTGGCTCAAGCGTACTTGCAACTGGAGTTATATAGTAATCTGTGAGCCACAGGGACTCAGCAATCTCATCACCCAAGGTAACAAAACTATTTAAGCTTATATGAATGGAAGGGGTAAATGTGGTGAGGTTGCAGCAAGCACTAAGCATGTTTAGGAGGCTAACTTACGAGTACAAGAATTAAGATGAGTATTCTACGCATAACGGTCGCAAGTTTAATATGATCAAGAAGTGATCCTGAACACCTACTTACGGTTCAAACATAACCCCACTGTGTTCTCTTCCCGAAGTTACTCGAAAAGAGACCATCATGGTTACGCACACAGTTGGTGTATTTTATTAGAATTAGTGTCAAGTTATCTACAACCGGAGGTTAAAAATATACAAGTCGCCACATAACCGCGGGCACGGCTTCGCGTAAGATTTAACCCTGCAGGGGTGCTCCAACCTGGTCCATCATAGACCAACACAAGCTGCGGTGGAAAAACCTCAACCTCGAGATAGCCCGAAGTATCCTCGGAATCCCGGTGCACAAGACATTTCGACAATGGTAACACAAGTCCAGCAAGACCTCTCGACGTGCCGACACCCCGATAGGAGCCACGCGTATCTCGTCTCAGGCCACGATCGGATTGTCCAAACTTCCGGTAGGCCAAATCCAGAGTTGCCCCTGGCAGCCACCGGCGGTTGACAGGTTTGGACCAACACTCATGAGGAGCACTGGCCTGGGTTGTTGATTAAAAATCCTCGGGTTAATTACTCCCTATGCAAGTTTTAGTTATTATTAGGCAAATGGTAAAACCAAAGTTGGGTCTTGCTGGAAGCGGTTATTCAAAGCGAACTGTCAAGAGGGTCCCATTCCCCTGAGCATGTTAGGAACGCTAATCAAGGATCATAACACCGGTATTACGGAAACTAAGGCGGCATGAGTGGAACAAAACACTAGGCAAAAGGCCGAGCCTTCCACACACAACCAAGTATATAGATGCATTAATTAAATAAGAGATATTGTGATATCCCAACATATCCATGTCCCAACATGGAACAACCTGCACTGCACCTGCAACTAGCAATGCTATAAGAGGGGCTGAGCAAAGCGGTAAGATAGCCAAACAACGGTTTGCTGGGTAGGGTGGTTAGAGGTTGTATCATGGCATATGAGAGGCTGACATGTATGTGGTAGGAAGCGTGACATAGCGATAGCAATGAGACAACTAGCATGCAAAGATAGTAGTGTTATCAAGGGTAATGATCATCTTGCTTGAAGTCTCTTCGGTAGGATAGGAATACTGCTCCTCGAACACGTTCTCAACCAGTTCCTCGAACTCGGACTCGTCTCCCGGAACTACCCAAAAGAAAGAACAAGCACCGAAATAAACAAACAATCATGGCATATATGCACAAGCAAAATGATGCATGAAATGGCATGGTGAAACAATGAGCATAACATGAATGAAGGAACGGTGCTACCGGGACGATAGAAATGATAACGAGATGTGAACGACGATGCAAAATATGGATATGGGAAAAATCTTGGCAACCCAAGTATGCCTCTAGAAAGAATGGAAGATTTCGGTTGAAATCGATATAAAGATCACGAGGAATGGATGCACGAAACTCAAATGGTGTGCAAAACAATATGCAATGCAAAACTGTAGTTAACAGCAACATGGCATTTTATGCACATCAAAACAGTAAGCTATAGCACTCTACAATGCAAGAAAATGGAATGCATCTACAGTACACATGGCATAGATCATCTCATTACATTGGCACAAAATCATATGAAGCATGGATTCATCAGAAATGAGCTCACAACATGGCAACTTAATGTTGACAGAAAACTGCTACATTGACTAGGCATGTTTAGAGCAACATTTATATATGCTACAGGGGATTAACATGGCATCAATTGGCATGGCATGAAAGTGCTAACAACATAGAACAAAACATGTTACTGATCATGCTCAAAAAAGCTATGGATTAGATGCTACCATCAAAGCAACATGGCAAGTCTCAACAGAAATGTAACAAGGCAAAACAGTAATACCGACTAAGCATGTTTACAAGCTTGTAGCACTCATATCATGGCATGGAAAAATTACTAGCAGTAATAAGATATGAAGATGCTCCAAACTCATGTTGACAAGAAGCTCATATGACAATTGCATTAAATCACACAAAAATAACAAAGTGACAAATCTTAACAGATTTCAGCAGGTTACAACATGATGTACTTTTGCAACAGAGATTATGACATGTAGATGGATCCTAAAATGAATGCAACAGCAACCATCATGTAGAGCACGAAGAGTAGATCATTTTACATATATAAATCATCATCATAGGATCAACATGCACAAAGTTATCATCACTCAAACATGCACAAATGATGATAAAATCTGGGACATATTTTAACCTCGCGGGAAAGTGGACGGAATGGTACGGGGACGAGTAGATCCGAGACGCGGGGTGTTTGGTTGGAGGGACGGGTCGGATCCGGGACGGAGCGGGACGACGCGGTACCGGGACGACGGGGCACCGGGACGGCGCGGTGCAGCTTGCCATTTGGTTCGCGGGATGCAGCGGCGCCGAGATGAGGCGGTCCCGCGGCAGTTAGGGACGACGTCGACGTGCGGCTGCGCGGCGACAGCAGCGGGCGGCGAGGCGGTGTGGCACGGAGCCGGGTGGCGCTGTGGAGAGGCGCGGCGGCGAGGTGGCGGGGCTGGCGACGCGGTGGGGAGGCGCGGCGGCGAGGCACGGGTGATGCGGCGGCAAGGCGGTGAAGCTCCAGGCGGCGGGGCGGCGAGGACGAGGCGAACGGCGATGGCGCGACAAGGCGGCGGTGCGGTGGAGGCTGGCCGCTGGGGCGACGTGGCACGTGGGGATTGGCCGGGATGCGGCTGGTGGCGGCGCGCCTGAGGGACGGCACCAAGTGGCGGGGCAGACCGGCCGGCGCCGAAAACGAGGAGGGGGGTGGCGGCTGCCCAAAATGGAAGGGGAGCCCTTCCTTATATAGCAGGGGGCTAGGGTTAGGAGGGTTTTGGGGTGTTTCCGGACTCTCCGATCGCGATCCGACGGCTCCGGTCGGAGGGAGGGGGGCTAGGCTAGGCTAGGTGGGCTGTGTAGGAGCGTTGGGCTAGGCTGCTGCTGCTTTTCTTTTTATTTCCTCGAACAGAGAAAACAAGACAGAAATGCATAGGGAGTTTGGAGTGAGGTGAGAGGGATATAAAAATATCCCTGGAATCTGGAAATTATGTAGTATTTGAATAAATTGGTTTGGGAATTTTTAGAGGAAGAAAAATAATTCAAGTTTGAATTAAATTCAAACTTGAGGCATTTTTTATCCCAACCTAATCCACTCCAGAAATGATGAAATTTGGCAGAGAGGTTTAGGACATGGACTAGAGAATTTAGAAATATGGTGAACATTTATTTGGGACAGAAATATTGCATCAAGAAAATACTTGGGAAAAAGAAGGGTTTGAGATGTTGATGGGGAAGTGGTGTGCATGGGTGAGAAAAGAAAGGGATAACCACACACACAATGCATACAGGAGCAACACAAAATAAATAATGGATGCAATGCACAAGAACAATATAAATGAATATGATGATGCAAGCACAAGACAAATAAATAACATGAAGATGAAATGCAAAAAGAAAAGAAAGGCAAAAACACAACATGAGAATCAGCCCATCCATCAAGACCATCATGAAAAATCCATATATTGCAATGTTGGGAAGTACAAATATGGAAGGAGCACTCTTGGGGTGTTACAACTCTCCCCTACTACAAGAGGATCTCGTCCCGAGATCTAGGAACAAAAGAACTCCGGATATTCGGAACAGAGGTGGTCCTCGCGCTCCCATGTGGCTTCTCGGTCAGAATGATGTGACCACTTCACTTTTAGGAACTTGATAGACTTGTTGCGGGTCTTGTGCTCAGTTTCTTCAAGAATGGCAATGGGATGCTCACGGTAAGACAAATCATCTTGGAGCTCAATGTCTTGGAAGTCAATTGTGCGGTCGGGAGTCTTGAAGCACTTGCGAAGTTGTGACACGTGAAACACATCATGCACATTTGAGAAGTTGGAAGGTAGCTCGAGTTGGTAGGCTAGATCGCCTCTTTTGTCAACTATCTTGAAAGGGCCCACGTATCTTGGAGCAAGCTTTCCTTTGATACCGAATCGTTGGGTGCCTTTCATGGGAGAAACATGGAGGTTGAGCTTTCTGAAGGCCTCACACAGATCAGGCTGGATCGGCTTGAGAATAAGACTGTTGCAATACGCTTTTCTGCTCAAAGCATCCGCGATAACATTAGCCTTTCCTGGAATGTATTAAATGCTCGGTTGTACTCTTGAATCATCTCCACCCATCGGGTCTGACGGAGGTTAAGGTTGGGGTGAGTGAATATGTACTTGAGGCTCTTGTGATCGGTGAAAATGTCCACCTGCCTGCCCAACAAGAGATGTCTCCATGTGATTAAGGCATGGACGACTGCTGCCAACTCCAAGTCATGAGTAGGATAGTTCCTCTCGTTCGGCTTCAACTGCCGAGAGGTATAAGCCACCACTTTCTTCTCTTGCATTAGTACTCCACCGAGACCTTGCAGAGAAGCATCACAGAACACTTGGTAGGGCTTGGATTCATCTGGAGGAGTGAGAACTGGAGCAGTTATGAGCTTCTCTTTGAGTGTCTTGAACGCAACATCACACTCAGGAGTCCAAGAATATTTGACATTCTTCTGGAGGAGGTTAGACAGAGGCTTAGCAATCTTGGAGAAGTTCTCCACGAATCTTCTGCAATAACTTGCAAGCCCGAGAAAGCTTCGAAGTTGCTTGACATTTTGAGGAGGCTGCCAGTTGACAATAGCTTCAACCTTTTCAGGATTTACTGAGATGCCCTTGGCAGAGATAATGTGACCGAGGTAAAGAACTTCATCAAGCCAGAATTCACACTTAGAGAACTTTGCATAGAACCGATGCTCTCTGAGCTTATCAAGTACCAAGCGCAAATGCTTTGCATGATCCTCTTCAGTCTTGGAGAAAACCAGGATGTCATCAAGATAGACAAGAACGAACTCATTTGTGTATGGATTGAACACATAGTTCATCACACGAGAGAAGGTAGGAGGTGCATTTGCAAGGCCGAAGGACATCACTGTGTATTCATAAGAACCAAAGCTCGTCCTGAAAGCTGTTTTGGGAATGTCTTCTTCACGAATACGGATTTGGTGATAACCCATCTAAAGATCGAGCTTTGAGAACACCTTTGCACCTTTGAGTTGCTCGAACAATTCATTGATATTGGGAAGTGGATATTTAATCTTGATTGTCTTCTTATTCAATGGCCGGTAGTCAACGCAAAGTCTTTCCGTGCCATCTTTCTTCTTGACAAAGAGAACTTGATACGTCTCCATCGTATCTACTTTTCCAAACACTTTTTCTCTTGTTTTGGCCCCTAATTTGCATGATTCGAATGGAATTAACCCGGACTGACGCTGTTTTCAGCAGAATTGCCATGATGTTGTTTTTTGTGCAGAAAATCAAAGTTCTTGGAATTGGATGAAACTTTCTGGAGATTTTTTATTGAATATATAAAAAATATTGGCATCAATAACTACTGGAGGTGGGCCCCACCAAGCTCCGTTTGACCTAATTCCAGCACTATAAAATCCAGAAAAATCAGAAACCCTCAGGAAAGTCCACGAAATACTTTTTACGCCGCCGCAAGCCTCTGTTCCAGAGAGATCCCATCTGGGCTCCTTCTCCGGTAATCTGCCGGAGGGGGAATCGATCACGGAGGGGCTCTACATCAACCTTGCTGCTTCTCCGATGATGCGTGAGTAGTTTACCACAAACCTTCGGGTCCATAGGCAGTAGCTAGATGGCTTCTTCTCTCTTTTTGATGTTCAATACAATGTTCTCCTTGATGTTCTTGGAGATCTATCCGATGTAATCTTTCTTTGCGGTGTGTTTGTTGGGATCCGATGAATTGTGAGTTTATGATCAGATTATCCATGAATATTATTTGAGTCTTCTCTGATATCTTTTATGCATGATTATTATAGCCTCGTATTTCTTCTCCGATCTATTGATTTGGTTTGGCCAACTAAGTTGATTTACCTTGCCATGGGAAGAGGTGCTTTGTAGTGGGTTCGATCTTGCGGTGCTCAATCCCAGTGACAGAAAGAGACATGACACGTATGTATCGTTGCTACTAAGGGTAAAAAGATGGGATCTATTCATTGGGTTTATTAATTCGTGAGTTTGTCTTGTCTACATCATGTCATCGTTCTTAAGGCATTACTCCGTTCTTATGGACTTAATTCACTAGATGCATGCTGGATAGCCCATCGATGTGTGGAGTAATAGTAGTAGATGCAGGCAGGAGTCAGTCTACTAATCTTGGACGTGATGCCTATATACATGATCATTGCCTTGGATATCGTCATGATTATTTGCTTTTCTATCAATTGCCCAACAGTAATTTGTCTACCCACCGTATGCTATTTTCTCGAGAGAAGCCTCTAGTGAAATCTATGGCCCCCGGGTCTATCAAAATCATATTACTAAAACCCTAAAAATATTGCTGCCATTTTCTTTTATTTATTTTATTTAGTATTTTTGCTGCAATCTATAAATCTATCAAATACAATTTAATCTTGCAATCTTACCTCCAAGGGATTGACAACCCCTTGTTTGCGTTGGGTGCAAGGATTTTTGTTTGTGTGCAGGTACTGCTTACTAGGTGTTGTGTGATTCTCCTACTGGTTCGATAACCTTGGTTTCATAATTGAGGGAAATACTTATCTCTACTGTGCTGCATCATCCCTTCCTCTTTGGGGAAATACCAACGCAAGCTACAAGTAGCAGAACTCCACAACCCGAAGGAGATGAACTTGGTCTGATCAAGCCCAGACGCTCTTGTTCATCGAGCTGTCTCTTCAATTCTTTCAGCTCTTCTGGCCCAAGCTTGTAGGGGCGTTTGCATACGGGTTCTGTGCCGGGCTCGAGCTCAATGACAAATTCAACAGGCCGGTGAGGTGGCATTCCTGGCAACTCTTCTGGAAAAACATCCTCATATTCACATACCACTGGAATTTGAGATATGGCATTAATCTCGCCTTTCTCATTGAGGGAGAATAACCGAATGGTATCATCACGAGCAGCAAAGATAATGACCTCTTCAAAAGGATGAGTCAATTTAACTTCCTTGGCCGCACAATCAAGAGAAGCCTTGTGCTTACAAAGCCAATTCATGCCGAGGATAAGATCAATATTAGAATTCCAAAGAACAATTGGATCCGCCAGAAAAGAATAATTGCCCATCTTGATACCAACATTGGGGACCGTGAAGCGAGAATTCATTTGCAGACCCGGTGAAACCACAGTTAAAGGCCTGGACATTTCTTGAAAAGCCAACTCATGCTTTGATGCAAAAGGTCTTGAAATGAAAGAATGCGATGCACCAGTATAAAAGAAAACTTTAGCCGGAATGGAATTAACCAAAAGATTACCCATGATCACTTCAGAAGACTCCTCTGCTTGAGCTGAATTCACCATGTTCACTCTTGCATACTTGGAATTGTGCTTGACAATAGCATTGCTTGGAGGTTTGCCAGGAGGAGGAGGTGGAAGGCGCTTCTGAGTGCACTTGTTGGCATAGTGTCCTTTCTGACCACGCTCGTGACAAGTAACCTCCGAGAGCGGATGAGGAGGAGGAACAACTGCCCTTGGAGCCTGAGATCTCTGCTGGTACACTGGGTTGGGCGGGTGGGAAGAACCACGACCACCAAACTGCTTCTGCTGATGCTGAGGACGAAACCGAGGAGGAGGAGGTAACCAGAACTTCTGCTGCTTGGTAGCCACTTGAGACGAGGAAGAAGAGTGAACTGCATCTCTGATTCTCTTCTTAGAAGCATCAAACTTGATTTGAGCTGATTCTTGCTTGAGTGCCAAGTTATAGAACTGATCAAACTCAGGCGGATCGACTAGGATGAGAGCAAGCTGTAGGTCCTCTCTCAGACCACCCCTGAACTGGTAGATCTTGCTCTTGTCATCTGGAATGTCTTGCTTGGCATACCGAGCGAGATTCTGGAACTCAGTGTTATACTGATAGACAGACATGCTTCCTTGCTTGAGATTTCCGAATTTCTCCCGCATCTCCTCAAACACACTTGACAGAATGTGATGTGCTCTGAAATCACGACAGAAGTCGGTCCAAGTGATGACTCGACCACCTCTTGAATCTTTGTACTGCTGCCACCACTCGGCTGCCTAGTCCTTGAGCTGAAAAGAAGCGAACTTGACATACTCTTCAGGTCTGACATTGCTGCACTTGAAGTGTTTGTTGATATCTAGTAACCAATCGTCAGCATCGAGAGGATGAGTGCACGAACTGAAGGACTTGGGCTGGTTGCTGAGAAACTGGCTGAGAGTAGCATATTGAGGTTGATTGTTGAAGTTGCCTTGGCCTTGATTGCCTTGATACCCTTGATTCCGCTCTTTCATAAACTGAAGCAGCATCTGAGTATTGGCATTGGTTGCTGCCATCAAAGCTTGCCATGCCTCCGGAGGTGGAGGTGGAGGAGGAGGTGGCGGTGGAGGTTCTGACTGCTCCCCATCATCACAGGTCGGATTCCCACGGGTTGCGGGAGCCATCCTGAAGATGGAAACAACCGTTAGAATCTTCAATGAGATAATTGCAAAGCTGAATCAACAGATAGATATTGCAACAGAATTCTTCACAAGCTAGCATCCGAACAGATATGAACGAATGCATACCGAAAGATAGATGATACACCAAAGATTGAGAAGCCACTTGGAAAGAATGTTAGAATAATGCACACAGTAACTGTCGGTTCTAAATCCGGCATATATCGTAGTAGGGGTCCTAAGCTAGGCGTCTTGGAGCGATGGTAGCACGGACACAGGATTTTACCCAGGTTCGGGCTCTCTCGAAGAGATAATACCCTACGTCCTGCTTTTGATTGTATTCATATGGGGTGTAGTACAGAGTACATGTATCTACCACGAGATTGTTCTAATGAATATGAGTCGATCTATTGACTAGCCTGGCCTCGGTTTATATATGCACCGGAGGTCTAGGGTTTAGGAGAGTCCTCGGCTTGGGCGCCAAGTCTTGTGGAATCTTCCTTGTATTCGTCATGGACTGCCCAAAGTGGCCCATGAGTGAACCGCCATGGGGGTCCTAGGCCCGATCCACTGGTCGGGAGACGACGTGGCGAGTACCCCCTAGTCCAAGACACCGTCAGTAGCCCCCTGAACCGGTCTTCAAGTTGGGGATGCTCCTCGGTTCTTTCGAACTGTTCTTCGTCTTCGGTCGTCGGTCTTGAAAACTGGTTCAAATCTTCCCATCTCCAATCTTGAGGATCGCCGAGGTGTATCCGAAGAGTTCATACGTCGGGTATCCGAGGAGTCCTTTAAGTTCTCGGCTTTTATCAATTCCGTGTTATTTTTTACGCCACACCTCGGGTTCGAAGTGTTTCCAGTGCGGCGGTGTCCTCTTTGCATCTGGGCTCCAACGCCTTACTGCATCCGAGGTGTCTTTTGCAGCCGAGCTCCAACGCCAGTCTGTATCCGAGCTCCAGTGCCAGACTGCATCCGAGATGTCTTCTTGCAGCCGAGCTCCAATGCCGGACTGCATCCGAGGAGGCATAGAGTACCCCGTCTTTGAAAAAGTTTGAAGGAGATTATCCGAGCTTAACGCCGAAAAAGTTCTCTATGGAGCCAGCCACTCGCAGCCGAGCTTTATGCCGGACTGCTTCCGAGGTGGTGCACCACCTCGGCCTGGGGCTGATTTTTTGTGGAATTTATTTCCGATGGGTGCAATTTATTCTCTGCCGAGATGTATAGCCAGTAGCCCTCAAGGTGTGTATCAACCTAAAATCCGGGATGCATCTGAAGGATAAAATAAAACCGCTGATCCCAGTAGCTCCTGAGACTTAAGTCGATTCGCGAAATCGGCCTGCGGATCAACTCCTAGCTCGGCAGCATACTTAGGAATAGAAACACGGTGTGCATAGTCCTCGAGACTCAGGTTGGGTGCGGCCGACCAACCCGAGGATCGTAATCTCCTCGGAAACTGTTTTGCACTTTGAAGTTTCTGCATCGAATCATCAATGCAGTAGCCCCCGAGCCACTGGTCGGGTGGCAACACCAGATCAGGGGATCGATGTAACCTGTTAATGGCTTTTAAGTGAGAAGCGCGAAGCCCAGTAGCCCCCGAGCCTTAAGTTGGGCAAGGGTGGCCGAATTAAGGATCAATATCCGGAGTAAATTGATTTTAATCATAATTTATGTGTAATGATTCTATGTATCCAAGTACTTTACATCATTAATGCTCGGATCCGCATTGCACAAAACTTTGTTGACCAACCATCGGCTTCAACCTCCTCGGCCAGTAGCTGAGGAGTGTTTGCCCTACTTTATAAAGCCTTTATAAGGGCAAAGATTTACGGCAAACAAGGCAATCCGGCCATATGGTTTTATAAACAAAGGTACGCGGAGAGATATGTTATATTACTATTTAACTTAAGAAACATCTTCTAGGAAAAATAGTTCTTTTATAAGTTCCTTTTCCCAGGATATCATGTTGACCATGATCGTGAAACCTCACCTCCAATCAATGTGGGAGGAAAATATTGAGGATTTAGTTTGGGGAAAGTTCCCGAACTCGGTGGTCTTAGTGAACCAAAATTTACACTTCCATTGTTGCCGACCAATTATATTCTTAAGATGGCTAGCTTTCGGCTTCACCCAGTCTGAGGTACTAGCCCGGATGACCCGGAAGTAACAATCACAGAGGTGCTCCCTTTACCCCCTAGCCGAACAATCAGGAATGTAGGGGGTAAGCACAGGAGCCAGGCAACCCAGCTTGGCCAAAATCTTAAGTCAAATTGATGCATATTTATGGTTTTATAACGATGATTACGGAAGGCAGCACTTGTATATTAAATACAAACGGTTTTATACTATATGCTATTTTGACTCCTTTATGACCGTTTATCATTTGAGAGTGGCCCATCGTCGGCTTCTACCCCTTTGTAGATGCTACGCAGGGTGTTTCTGCAGTAACAAGACAACCCTTAGCCGACGTCTCGATGCCCGGAGGCGGTTGTGTTAGCGGAAATGAGGCAATCAGATATCCAGGCTTTATAACTTTCACTTAGTCATAGGAGCTTAAAGTTGGGAGGCCAGTTACTAGCCCTCGGTTAGTGTTCAGCGTCAGCCGAGGTCAAGCCATTAACACTTCGGCCAATTTTATGAAAGGCCCACGGGGTAACCTCTGTCGATCTATAGTTTGACATAGTCATCGGATCGCTGACCAGTTTGCGCTCATTGTGACAGTCAGTTTTCGGCTTTTTCCACTGAGGTACTTGACCAGTTGAATCGGAAGTACAATCGCAGTGGTTCTCCCTTTGCACACCTAGCCGAACAAAGCGGAACGTAGGAGGCAAGCACAGGAGCCGGGAAACCCAACTATTGACCGAAGACACAATTCAAAACTGATGCATATAAAGCAATATCCGAGAACGTTTTGCCGCGGACTCCTCGGAGTACCTTGGCTTTTGGTGGGTTCGGCTCTAGTCGCAGCCCCCCGTTGATATTGCTGATGCTTTAAAGGCATCCGATGTTGTACTGCGAGAGTTATGCTGGAGACACACAGTATCCCCCGAGACTCAGGTTGGGTGCGGCCGACCAACCTGAGGATTGAATCTCCTCGGGAACTAGTTCAGATGTCATGGGCGTTTCGCCAACGCCGAGGTGTAGGTTGGCAGGAAAGATGCCGAGCTATGGGTCAAAAAGGATCTCCCGAGCTGAATTATTACGTAGGGCACCTCGGTCATGAGGATGTCCCTCCTCCTGAAAGAAAAACATACAAATAGCTTAAAAGTGCCATAAGCTAGAAGAGCCAAAAAAAAATATGTAAAAACTTGACGTCCGAACTAAATCAAGTTTTTTGGTGCCAATCCGAAAATTGGTCTTAAAATAAATTTTTCCTTCCGTCGTGCTTTAACATGACACATCCGATCTCTAAACTTCAAGTAGGTCAGCCTTCGGCTTCAACCTCCATATCCCGAAGGCGGAGTGCTTCTCAGAGGCCAATTTAGCGAACTAAACTCGAGCGGCTTTAGAGAGAAACCAGGCTATCCGGCTATTGACCATATACTCGAGTTGAAAAAGGAGTGTTAGAAAAAGACTTTGCAATGACTTAGAAGAAAACACTTATTATAAAGCGGCACATATAAATTTAAGAGCCCCAAGTTAACCTGGTTAAAGGAAGTGTTTTTAACAAACAGAGTCTTTAACAAACTAAGTGTTTAACTAATAACTTGTCTATTTAACACAAAAGTATAACGCTTGGTTGAACCAAACAAAAATTGAAAATTGAAAAAAGTTAAGCATGAAAGCGACTTAGCTGGTTAATGTGCTCGGTGTTGATGACGTAGTCCGGGCTTGCAACGGGTCGAGATCCCAGCCCCCGAGCCGGTCCTAGGGTGGCCGAGCGAAGAGCTCGGCTGATGAAGTGGCAGCACAAAACTGCTGATGTGCCAAGGCGAAGCCCCTAGTCCAGCCGAGGAGACAGAGTAGGTCGGCAGGGTGACGCCGGAGTAGGTCGATGAAGCGATGGCGAAGCCCCCGGTCCGGCCGAGGTGTCCGAGCGAAGAGCTTGGCTTGATGAAGTGGTAGTACAACACTGCCGATATGTTGAGGCGAAGCCCCCAGTCCGGCCAAACTGACGAAGCTGGTTGGCTGGTGACGCCGAAGTCCCCGGAGTAGGTTGATAAAGAGATGGTGAAGCCTCCGGTCTAGCCGAGGTGACGGAACAGGTCAATAAGGTGACGTTGCAGCCCCCATGCCAGCCGAGGTGTCGAAGCAGGTCGGCGTGGTGGACATCAGCTTGAAGAAGCAACAGCGCGGCGATGCCCACACAGGTCGGAACTTGTGACACGGTCAATGCCGGCTTAAGAAGTGACCGCATGGCGATGCCGGCACGCCCGACCCGTCCAATCCGTGGGGCGACGATCTTGTCTTGACGATTATTTGTCCTTCTCGATGCCGAACTCTTGGTCGGTTTGCCGAGGTGATGATCCGAGGTGGTTGTCGTCGGCTCGATGGAGCAACGGCGCAGCCGATGCTGGCGCAGGTCGGCAGCCGTGGAGCAACATGGTCGAGCCGGTTTGACATCGGCGCGACCGTGAAGATCACCTCGGAAAAGACTTTAAAATTTATAGGCACGTGCTTGAGAACAAAACACAATACTCTAGAGAAAAGTTCCTTCAAAAGGGACGTCCGATAACTCGTTCATAAAAAAAGATGAACTCGGGTCAGATTCGTTTTCGCGCAGAAAATAGATCCGAACATTGATGCACTCATCGGACGCTTCCCGGAGTTTGAACGGTCGGATCGAGCTGAAATTTTGAGGGGTGGTAGATATAGGAATTCCGCACCGATGAACGGTTGGATCTTCCGAAGGACGTCCGAGCTGACTGCTGTACTCCTCGCCCTAAGTTCGTCCAGATTCCCATCCAGATTCGACAGGGCTCCGGTATATCGGAGATCGCCGGAGATTCCTCCATCGGAATACGAAAAATTTAACGGGGTCATTATAGACTCAATTCCGCACAATTCCACTAAAGGATTCATCAAAACGACGCTCGAGGAGACGGGGACGGCGAACACGAATCCGCTGTCCAGAAAAAACTGCATGATCGCGCGAGGGCAATATTGACGTTGAGCCCCCGAGCACCATGGACGATTTTTCCATGACCCCGGATGAGATCGGAGTTGATGATGATGAAGACATCCGTACGATCTTGACGATCCGAAGAGAAGCCTAGTCCTCGGTCCAGCCAAGGTGATCAGTCGGGCCGGCGACAAAGATGCCGACGCTGACGATGTAGCTCGGTTCCGACGCGTAGATCGCGGTGGAGCCGATCTGAATTCCCATCGCACCGTGGCGACTACCCAGCAGGCTCTCAATGAAAGCACCAATGTCGGTTCTAAATCCGGCATATCTCGTAGTAGGGGTCCTAAGCTAGGCGTCTTGGAGCGATGGTAACACGGACACAGGATTTTACCCAGGTTCGGGCTCTCTCGAAGAGATAATACCCTACGTCCTGCTTTTGATTGTATTCATATGGGGTGTAGTACAGAGTACATGTATCTACCACGGGATTGTTCTAATGAATATGAGTCGATCTATTGACTAGCCTGGCCTCGGTTTATATATGCACCGGAGGCCTAGGGTTTAGAAGAGTCCTCGGCTTGGGCGCCAAGTCTTGTGGAATCTTCCTTGTATTCGTCATGGACTGCCCGAAGTGGCCCATGAGTGAACCGCCATGGGGGTCCTCGGCCCGATCCACTGGTCGGGAGACGACGCGGCGAGTACCCCCTAGTCTAGGACACTGACAGTAACGAAGGTGGAAACAAACATATGATAGACCCCATATCGTATCATGTGTCTGTTGGAAAGATATCCTAGGTGTTACTTGAATTCCCCTAGGAACTCCCGAAACATCTTGGTTATGAGATCAGGTTGCGGATCCAGGAACCTACTCAGCAAACAACAACCTAATCAGCTGCAACCGCATCCGCAACCCTCAACACACGACCGAGAAACTTCGCAAATTCGTCTACCTCAGACCTTCGAAAACACAATGATACTAGCCATGGTGGATCATCCGAGCTATCTCCTCCAGTACTGGCAAAAAGTCACGGCACTATTTGCCACCACAAAAAGTATAGAAGCGTTTCAATGTCGGCGTCCTCTGGTATTCCGGAACCGAAACGATAGCGAGTGTGACAAAAACCCCTTGGAGCTCAACTCCCCGGGTCCAATCCATACGGTCAGGAGGCACCAAGAACAGAGTCACGTCACACCAATATCGCAACCATTCCAACAATACCCGCGTGATCCTAAAAAAATTTGAGTGAGAAGAGGTAGTAGAATAAAACACCTACGTCACAATTCCTCACAAGTGCGACGAAGGGGATAAGGAGTAAAAAGAATTCCTACTCTCCGATATATATAAGTAGGACTAAAAATAGTTTTTCTTCTAGACTCGTCAACGGTTCGATCAATCAAGGGGCTCCTATAGTCGGTATGGCTCTGATTACCAACTTGTAACGCCCAATATGAAGCTCTATCGCAATCTCGTGATGAACTCAAGATCGTGACAGAACCTCATTTTGGGACGCATAGCAAGGTGATTCTCAAATACATACAACCGAATGAATAGGTGCGAATACTAGATAAAGGCTTACACTCGCCACATGCTACAGCATAAATATATCATAATCATCATACAACCATCCAAATGAAAGACAGGGTCCGACTACGGACGAAATCAAACGAGAAAACACCACCCTGCTATTATCCCCGGATCAACCAACTAGGGCCCACTACTGATCGTCTGGCATCGTGACGTACATACGTCCACGTTCATCATCATACTCCCAATGGATCATCTCGGGCTCACCTGTGTCTGGCTCAAGCATACCTGCAACTGGAGTTATATAGTAATTTGTGAGCCACAAGGACTCAGCAATCTCATGACCCAAGGTAACAAAACTATTTAAGCTTATAGGAATGGAAGGGGTAAATGTGGTGAGGTTGCAGCAAGCACTAAGCATGTTTAGGTGGCTAACTTACGAGTACAAGAATTAAGATGAGTATTCTACGCATAACGGTCGCAAGTTTAATATGATCAAGAAGTGATCCTGAACACCTACTTACGGTTCAAACATAACCCCACCGTGTTCTCTTCCCGAACTTACTCGAAAAGAGACCATCACGGTTACACACACAGTTGGTGTATTTTATTAGAATTAGTGTCAAGTTCTCTACAACCGGAGGTTAAAAATATCCAAGTCGCCACATAACCGCGGGCACGGCTTCGTGTAAGATTTAACCCTGCAGGGGTGTTCCAACTTGGTCCATCATAGACCAACACAAGCTGCGGTGGAAAAACCTCAACCTCGAGATAGCCCGAAGTATCCTCGGAATCCCGGTGCACAAGACATTTCGACAATGGTAACACAAGTCCAGCAAGACCTCCCGACATGTCGACACCCCGATAGGAGCCGCGCGTATCTCGTCTCAGGCCACGATCGGATTGTCCAAACTTTCGGTAGGCCAAATCCAGAGTTGCCCCTGGCGGCCACCGGCGGTTGACAGGTTTGGACCAACACTCATGAGGAGCACTGGCCTAGGTTGTTGATTAAAAACCCTCGGGTTAATTACTCCCTATGCAAGTTTTAGTTATTATTAGGCAAATGGTAAAACCAAAGTTGGGTCTTGCTAGAAGCGGTTATTCAAAGCGAACTGTCAAGAGGGTCCCATTCCCCTGAGCATGTTAGGAACGCTAATCAAGGATCATAACACCGGTATTACGGAAACTAAGGCGGCATGAGTGGAACAAAACACTAGGCAAAAGGCCGAGCCTTCCACACATAACCAAGTATATAGATGCATTAATTTAATAAGAGATATTGTGATATCCCAACATATCCATGTCCCAACATGGAACAACCTGCACTGCACCTGCAACTAGCAACGCTATAAGAGGGGCTGAGCAAAGCGGTAACATAGCCAAACAACGGTTTGCTGGGTAGGGTGGTTAGAGGCTGTATCATGGCATATGAGAGGCTGACATGTATGTGGTAGGAAGCGTGACATAGCGATAGCAACGAGACAACTAGCAAGCAAATATAGTAGTGTTATCAAGGGTAATGATCATCTTGCTTGAAGTCTCTTCGGTAGGATAGGAATACTGCTCCTCGAACACGTTCTCAACCGGTTCCTCGAACTCGGACTCGTCTCCCGGAACTACCCAAAAGAAAGAACAAGCACCGAAATAAACAAACAATCATGGCATATATGCACAAGCAAAATGATGCATGAAATGGCATGGTGAAACAATGAGCATAACATGAATGAAGGAACGGTGCTACCGGGACGATAGAAATGATAACGAGATGTGAACGATGAAGCAAAAGATGGATATGGGCAAAATCTTGGCAACCCAAGTATGCCTCTGGAAATAATGGAAGATTTCGGTTGAAATCGATATAAAGATCACGAGGAATGGATGCACGAAACTCAAATGGTGTGCAAAACAATATGCAATGCAAAACTGCAGTTAACAGCAACATGGCATTTTATGCACATCAAAACAGTAAGCTACAGCACTCTACAATGCAAGAAATTGGAATGCACCTATAGTACACATGGCATAGATCATCTCATTACATTGGCACAAAATCATATGAAGCATGGATTCATCAGAAATGAGCTCACAACATGGCAACTTAATGTTGACAGAAAACTGCTACATTGACTAGGCATGTTTAGAGCAACATTTATATATGCTACAGGGGATTAACATGGCATCAGTTGGCATGGCATGAAAGTGCTAACAACATAGAACAAAACATGTTACTGATCATGCTCAGAAAATCTATGGATTAGATGCTACCATCAAAGCAACATGGCAAGTCTCAGCAGAAATGTAACAAGGCAAAACAGTAATACCGACTAAGCATGTTTACAAGCTTGTAGCACTCATATCATGGCATGGAAAAATTACTAGCAGTAAGAAGACATGAAGATGCTCCAAACTCATGTTGACAAGAAGCTCATATGACAATTGCATTAAATCACACAAAAATAGCAAAGTGACAAATCTTAACAGATTTCAGCAGGTTACAGCATTATGCACTTTTGCAACAGAGATTATGACATGTAGATGGATCCTAACATGAATGCAACAGCAACCATCATGTAGAGCACGAAGAGTAGATCATTTTACATATATAAATCATCATCATAGGATCAACATGCACAAAGTTATCATCACTCAAACATGTGCAAATGTGATAAAATCTGGGACAGATTTTAACCTTGCGGGAAAGTGGACGGAGTGGTATGGGGACGAGTAGATCCGGGACGCGGGGTGTTTGGTTGGAGGGACGGGTCGGATCCGGGACGGAGCGGGACGACGCGGTACCGGGACGACGGGGCACCGGGACGGCGTGGTGCAGCTTGCCGTTTGGTTCGCGGGATGCGGCGGCACCGGGACGAGGCGGTCCCGCGGCGGTTAGGGACGACGCCGGCGTGCGGCGGCACGGCGACGGCAGTGGGCGGCGAGGAGGTGCGGCGGGGAGCCAGGCGGCGCGGTGGAGAGGCGCGGCGGCGATGCGGCGGCGAGGCGGTGCGGCAGCGAGGCG
This sequence comes from Elymus sibiricus, assembly GCA_039707655.1. Lineage (NCBI taxonomy): Eukaryota > Viridiplantae > Streptophyta > Magnoliopsida > Poales > Poaceae > Elymus > Elymus sibiricus. The sequence continues at coordinate 146,558,348 of CM077666.1, forward strand.
GCGGGGCTGGCGACGCGGTGGGGAGGCGCGGCGGCGAGGCGCTGGTGATGCGGCGGCGAGGCGGTGAAGCTCCAGGCGGCGGGGCGGCGAGGACGAGGCGAACGGCGATGAAGGCGATGGCGCGGCGAGGCGGCGGTGCGGTGGAGGCTGGCCGCTGGGGCGACGTGGCACGCGGGGATTGGCCGGGAGGCGGCTGGTGGCGGCGCGCCCGAGGGGCGGCGCCAAGTGGCGGGGCGGTCCGGCTATCGGTTCTAAATCTGGCATATCTCGTAGTAGGAGTCCTAAGCTAGGCGTCTTGGAGCGATGGTAACATGGACACATGATTTTACCCAGGTTTGGGCTCTGTCGAAGAGATAATACCCTACGTCCTGCTTTTGATTGTATTCATATGGGGTGTAGTACAGAGTACATGTATCTACCACGAGATTGTTCTAATGAATATGAGTTCCCCCCCCCCCCTCTCTTGACTAGCCTGGCCTCGGTTTATATAATGTACCGGAGGCCTAGGGTTTAGGAGAGTCTTCGGCTTGTGCACCAAGTCTTGTAGAGTCTTCCTTGTATGCGTCATGGGCTGCCCGAAGTGGCCCATTAGTGAACCGCCATGGGGGTCCTCGGCTCAACCCACCTGGTCGGGAGACGATGTGGTGAGTACCCTCTAGTCCTGGACACCGTCAGTAGCCCCCTGAACCGGTCTTCAAGTTGGGGACGCTCCTCGGTTCTTCCGAACTGTTCTTCGTCTTCGGTCGTCGGTCTTGAAAACTGGTTCAACAAATCTTCCCATCTCCGATCTTGAGGATCGCCGAGGTGTATCCGAAGAGTTCATATGTCGGGTATCCGAGGAGTCCTTTAAGTTCTCGGCCTTTATCAATGCCTTATTATTTTTTACGCCACACCTCGGGTTCGAAGTGTTTCCAATGCGGTGGTGTCCTCCTTGCATCCGAGCTCCAATGACGGACTGCGTCCGAGGTGTGTTTTGCAGCCGAGCTCCAACGCCGGTATGTATCTGAGGTACATTTTAGCAGCCGAGCTCCAACGCCGATCTGTATCCGAGCTCCAGCGCCGGACTGCATCCGAGGAGGCATAGAGTACCTTGTCTTTGAAAAAGTTTGAAGGAGTTCAGCCGTGCTTAATGCCGGAAACGCCCTCTACGGAGCCAGCCACTTGCATCCGAGCTTTACGCCGGACTGCTTCCGAGGTGCAATTTATTCTCTGCCGAGATGTATAACCAGTAGCCCTCAAGGTGTGTGCCGGCCTAAAATCCGGGATGCGCCTGAAGGATATAACAAAACCGCTGATCCCAGTAGCCCCTGAGACTCAGGTCGATTCACGAAATCGGCCTGAGGATCAACTCCTAGCTCGGCAGCATACTTAGAAACATAAACACGGTGTGCATAGTTCTCGAGACTCAGGTTGGGTGCGGCCGACCAAACAGAGGATCATAATCTCCTCGGAAACTGTTTCGCACTTTGTAAATTATCTGCATTGAATCGTCGATGCAGTAGCCCCCGAGACTTGGGTTGGGCAACATGGCCAACCCTAGGATCGTATCTCCTCAGGAACTAGTTCAACTGCCATGTACGTTTTGTCAATGCCGAGGTGCAGCTCGGCAGGAAAGATGCCAAACTACAGGTCGGAAAAAATTCCCCGAGCAAAACCATCACGCAGAACACCTCGATCAAGAGGATGCCCCGCCTCCTGAAAAAAACATAAAAATAGGTTAAAGGTGCCATAAGCTCGGAAAACCAAAAAACTTATGTGAAAACTTTACGTCCGAAGTAAATCAAGTTTTTTGGTGCCAATCCGAAAATTGGTCTTAAAATTAAATTATGCTTCTGTCGTGCTTTAACATGATACGTCCGATCTCTGGACTTCAAGCGGGTCAGCCTTCGGCTTCAACCTCCTATCCCGATGGCGGAGTGTTTCTAAGGCCAGTTTAGCGAACTAAACTCGAGCGGCTTTAGAGACAAACCAGGCGACCCGGCTATTGACCACACACTCGCGTCGGAAAAAGGAGTAGTAGAAAAAGACTTTGCAACGACTAAGAAGAAAACATTTATTATAACGGCTCATATAAATTTAAGAGCCCCCAGTTAACATGGGTAAAGGAAGTGGTTTTTAACGAACCTCGTTTTTATCAAACAGATTTTAACATAGATATAATGCTGGGTCGAACCGAACAAAAAATTTAAAAAAGTTGAGCATGAAAGCGACTTAGCTGGTTAATGTGCTCGGTGTTGATGACGTAGTCCGGGCTTGCAACGGGTCGAGATCCCAGCCCCCAAGCCGGTCCTGGGGTGGCCGAGCGAAGAGCTCGGCTGATGAAGTGGCAGCACAAAACTACCGATGTGCCGAGGCGAAGCCCCTGGTCCAGCCGAGGAGACAGAGTAGGTTGGCAGGGTGACGCCGGAGTAGGTCGATGAAGCGATGGCGAAGCCCCCGGTCCGGCCGAGGTGTCCGAGCGAAGAGCTCGTCTTGATGAAGTGGTAGTACAACACTGCCAATATGTTGAGGCGAAGCCCCCGGTCCAGCCGAGGTGACGAAGCTGATCGGCTGGTGACGCTGAAGTCCCCGGAGTAGGTTGATGAAGAGATGACGAAGCCCCCGGTCTAGCCGAGGTGTCGGAGTTGGTCGGTAAGGTGACGTTGCAACCCCCATGCCAGCCGAGGTGTCGAAACAGGTCGGCGAGGTGGACATCGGCTCGAAGAAGCAACGGCGCGGCGACGCCGACACAGGTCGAAACTTTGTGACGCGGTCAATGCCGACTTGAGAAGTGACCGCGCGGCGATGCTGGCGCGCCCGACCCGTGCAATCCGTAAGGTGACGATGTTATCTTGACGATCATTAGGGAGAGCGGTGCCGAACTCTTGGTCGGCTCGCCGAGGTGATGCTCCAAGGTGGTTGTCGTCAGCTCGATGAAGCGACGGCGCAGTCGATGCTGGCGTAGGTCGGCAGCCATGGAGCAACGTGGCCAGTCTGGTTGGACACCGGCGCGACGATGAAGATCGCCTTAGAAAAGGCTTAAAATTTGCAGGCACGTGCTTGAAAACAAAACACAATACCCTATAAAAAATTCCCTTCAAAAGGGATGTCCGATAATCTGTTCATGAAAAAGATGAACTCGGACCGGATTCGTTTTCGCGCAGAAAATAGATCCAAAAATTGATTCACTCATCGGACGCTTCCCGGAGTTTGAACGGTCGAATCAAGCTGAAATTTTGAGGGGTGGTAGATATGGAAATTCCGCAGCCGATGAATGGTTGGATCTTCCAAAGGACGTCCGAGCTGACTGCTGGACTCCTCGCCCTAAACTCGTCCAGATTCCCGTCCAGATTCGACAGGGCTCCGGTATATCGGAGATTGCCGGAGATTCCTCCATCGGAACGCGACGAAATTTTGCAGGGTTATTCTAGACTCAATTACGCACAATTCCACCGAAGCAATTGTCAAAGCGACGCTCGAGCAGACAGGGACGGCGAACACGAATCCGCTGTCCATAAAAAACTGCATGATCGCGCGAGGGCAATGTTGACGTTGAGCCCCCGAGCACCATGGATGATTTTTCCATGATCCCGGATGAGATCGGAGTTGATGATGACAAAGACATACGTCCAAACTTGATGATCCGAAGAGAAGCCTAGTCCTCGGTCCAGCCAAGGTGACCAGTCGGGTCGGCAACGAAGATGCCGACGCTGACGATGTAGCTCGGTTCCGACGCGTAGATCGCGGTGGAGCCGATCTGAATTCCCATCGCACCGCGACGACTACCCAGCAGACTCTCAATGAAAGCACCAATGTCGGTTCTAAATCCGGCATATCTCGTAGTAGGGGTCCTAAGTTAGGCGTCTTGGAGCGATGGTAACATGGACACATGATTTTACCCAGGTTCGGGCTCTCTCGAAGAGATAATACCCTACGTCCTGCTTTTGATTGTATTCATATGGGGTGTAGTACAGAGTACATGTATCTACCACGAGATTGTTCTAATGAATATGAGTTCCCCCCCCCCCTCTCTTGACTAGCCTGGCCTCGGTTTATATAATGTACCGGAGGCCTAGGCTTTAGGAGAGTCTTCGGCTTGTGCACCAAGTCTTGTAGAGTCTTCCTTGTATGCGTCATGGGCTGCCCGAAGTGGCCCATTAGTGAACCGCGATGGGGGTCCTCGGCTCAACCCACCTGGTCGGGAGACGATGTGGTGAGTACCCCCTAGTCCAGGACACCGTCACCGGCCGGCGCCGAAAACGAGGACGGGGGTGGCGGCTGCCCAAAATGGAAGGGGCTCCCTTCCTTATATAGCAGGGGGCTAGGGTTAGGAGGGTTTTGGGGTGTTTTCGGACCCTCCGATCGCGATCTGACGGCTCCGGTCAGAGGGGGCGGCTAGGCTGGGCTAGGTGGGCTGTGTAGGAGCATTGGGCTAGGCTGCTGCTGCTCTTCTTTCTATTTCCTCGAACAGAGAAAACAAGACAGAAATGCACAGGGAGTTTGGAGTGAGGTGAGAGAGATATAAAAATATCCCTAGAATCTGGATATTATGTAGTATTTGAATAAATTGGTTTGGGAATTTTTAGAGGAAGAAAATAATTCAAGTTTGAATTAAATTCAAACTTGAGGCATTTTTGATCCCAACCAAATCAACTCCAAAAATGATGAAATTTGGCAGAGAGGTTTAGGACATGGACTAGAGAATTTAGAAATATGGTGAAAATTTATTTGGGACAGAAATATTGCATCAAGAAAATACTTGGGAAAAAGAAGGGTTTGAGATGGTGATGGGGAAGTGGTGTGCATGGGTGAGAAAAGAAAGGGATAACCACACACACAATGCATATAGGAGCAACACAAAATAAATAATGGATGCAATGCACAAGAACAATATAAATGAATATGATGATGCAAGCACAAGACAAATAAATAACATGAAGATGAAATGCAAAAAGAAAAGAAAGACAAAAACACAACATGAGAATCAGCCCATCCATCAAGACCATCATGACAAATCCATATATTGCAATGTTGGGAAGTACAAATATGGAAGGAGCACTCTTGGGGTGTTACAGTTACTATCCTTTTCCACACTTGTGCTTCAAAGTAACACCATGTTCTTCATATAGAGAGTCTCCTATTTTGTCACTTTCATATACTAGTGGGAATTTTTCATTATAGAACTTGGCTTGTATATTCCAATGACGGGCTTCCTCAAATGCCCGAGGTCTTCATGAGCAAGCAAGTTGGATGCACGCCAACTTAGTTTTCATGTTGAGCTTTCATACACTTATAGTTCTTAGTGCATCCGTTGCATGTCAATCCCTACTCCTCGTATTGACATCAATTGATGGGTATCTCCATAGCCCGTTGATTAGCCTCATTGATGTGAGACTTTCTCCATTTTTTTGACTTCTCCTATTTATCTCTACCAACATACTCTATTCCACCCATAGTGCTATATCCATGGCTTGCAGTCATGTATTGAGTGGGAGTTGAAAAAGCTGAAGCGCGTTAAAAAGTATGAACCAATTGCTCGGCTTGTCATCGGGGTAGTGCATGATAAATACTTTGTGTAAAGAAGATGGAGCATGACAGGATTATATGATTTTGTAGGGATAATGTTCTTTAGCATTTTTATTTTGAAAGACATGATTGTTTATTAGTATACCTGAGTATTGATGTCTTTATATCAAATTATAGACTATTGCTTTGAATCATTTGGATCTTATTATTCATACCGTAAGAGAAATATTACATGATGAAACATGATAGGTAGCATTCCACATCAAAAATTCTGTTTTTATCATTTACCAACTCGAGGACGAGCAGGAATTAAGCTTGGGGATGCTTGATACGTCTCCAACGTATCTATAATTTTTGATTGTTCCATGCTATTATAGTATCAATCTTGGATGTTTTTATATGCAATTATATATCATTTTTTGGGACTAACCTATTAACCTAGTGCCCAGTGCCAGTTGCTGTTTTCTGCTTGTTTTTGGCTTTTCTGAGAAACAGTACCAAATGAAGTCCAAATGCCACGAAACTTTTTGGAGATTTTTTCTGGACAAAAGAAACCTTGGAAGCTTCGGAAGGAGGCCAGAAGCCTCACGGAGGCTTCACAAGGCAACAGGGCGAGCCCCCGGGGGGCGCCGTGTTGCCTTGTGGGGCCCACGTGACTCCATTTGACCTAATTTCACTTCTATAAATTCACAAATATTGGGAAACCCCCAGAGAGCCAGAAGAAAAAACCTTTCCGCCGCCGCAAGCCTCTGTTCTTCCGCGATCCCATCTGGAGGCCTTTTCCGGTACTCTGCCGGAGGGGGAATCGATCACGGAGGGCTTCTACATCAACCTTGCTCCCCTTCCGATGATGTGTGAGTAGTTTACCACAGACCTACGGGTCCATAGCTAGTAGCTAGATGGCTTCTTCTCTCTCTTTGATCTTCAATACAATGTTCACCACGATGTTCTTGGAGTTCTATCCGATGTAATCTTCTTTTGCGGTGTGTTTGTTGGGATCCGATGAATTGTGAGTTTATGATCAGATTATTCATGAGAAATATTTGAGTCTTCTCTGAACTCTTTTATGCATGATTGTTATAGCTTTGTATTTCTCTCCGATCTATCGATTTGGTTTGGCCTACTAGATTGATTTATCTTGCAATGGGAGAGGTGCTTTGTGATGGGTTCAATCTTGCGGTGCTCAATCCCAGTGACAGAAGGGGACATAACACGTATTTGTATTGTTGCCATTAAGGATAAAAAGATGGGGTTTATTCATATTGCTTGAATTTGCTTCTCTACATCATGTCATCTTGCTTAAGGCGTTACTCTGTTTTTATTAACTTAATACTCTAGATGCATGCTGGATAGCAGTCGATGAGTGGAGTAATAGTAGTAGATGCAGGCAGGAGTCGGTCTACTTGTCTCGGACGTGATGCCTATATACATGATCATTGCCATGAATCTGTCATAATTATTTGCTTTTCTATCAATTGCCCAACAGTAATTTGTTTACCCACCGTATGTTTCTGTGCTCGAGAGAGAAGCCTCTAGTGAAAACTATGGTCCCCGGATCTATCTTTATCATATAAAAAACCTAAAAATACCTTGCTGCAATTTATTTACTTTTATTTTAATTAGTGTTTTAGTTTATCTATTTACCTCGATAAGATTTAATCCTTGCAAATAACCGCTAAGAGGATTGACAACCCTCTTATTTGCGTTGGGTGCAAGTGTTTGCTCTTGTGTGTGCAGGTGCGCTTAACGGAAGTTTGCTTGGATCTCCTACTAGATTGATAACCTTGGTTCTTAACTAAGGGAAATACTTATCTCTACTGTACTGCATCATCCTCTCCTCTTCGGGGAAATACCAACGCAGACTACAAGTAGCAGGAAGAATACTACCAAGAAATGGAGGTTGCCATGATACGAGCCAATGTCAAGGAAGATGAGGAGCAAACCATGGCACGCTTCTTGAATGGTCTCAACCCCCCCCCCCCATCAAGAAGATCGCCAATTTCCAACCATACTCCAACCTCCTCGAGCTAGTGCACCAAGCGACCAAGGCGGAGCGACAAGTGCAAGATGACTTCAAGTACTCCAAATACTCTTCCAAGAACTATGGCTCATACGCTCAAGCTTCCACCACTACGGCACCCTCGACTACTACTCACGCGTCACCAAGCACCGGTGACAAATCAAGTTCCAAGCAAGCTTCAACACCTTCGAGTGATACGCCTCCAACGTATCTAAAATTTATGAAGTATTCATGCCATGTTCATTATAGTTTTGTATGATTTTGGTGCACTTTTGCATGGCTTTTATATGATTTTCATGGACTAACATATTGACCTAGTGCCCAGTGCAAGTTGCTGTTTTCTGCTTGTTTTTGGTTTTCCAGAAAATCTATATCAAATGAAGTCCAAATGCAGCGAAACTTTTTGACGATTTTTTCTGGAACATAAGAGACACTAGAAGCATCGGGAGGAGGCCAGAAGACCCACAGGGGCCCCACGAGCCACCAGGGCGCGCCACCCCCCCTAGGCGCACCCTGGTGCCTCGTGGGCCCCCTGTGACACCTCTTCGTGTGATTCCAACGCTGAAAAATCATATATATTCAGAAACCCCCGAAAGTTAACCTAGATGAGTGTTTACGCCGCCGCAAGCCTCTGTACCTCCACGATCTCATCTACAGCCCTTTTCCGGCACCCTGCCGGAGGGGGGAATCATCACCGGAGGCCATCTTCATCATCCCGGCGGTCTCCATGACGAGGAGGGAGTAGTTCACCCTCGGGGCAGAGGGTATATACTAGTAGCTATGTGTTTGATCTCTCTCTCTCTCTCTCTCATGTTCTTGATATGGTACGATCTTGATGTATCGCGAGCTTTGTTAATATAGTTGCATCATATGGTGTTTCTTCCCTCTCTATCCTTGTTGTGATGAATCGAATCTTTTCCCTTTGAGGTTTCGTTATTGTCGGATTGAATATTTCAGATTTGAGAACACTTGATGTATGTCTTGCATATGAATACCCGTGGTGACAATGGGGTATTATATTGATTCACTTGATATATGTTTTGGCACTCAACTCGCGGATTCCCGAGGTGACATTGGGGTAATCTATGCATAGGGGTTGATGCACGTTTTCATTATCATTTCTCCAATAGAAACTTTGGGGTGCTCCTTGGAGTTCTTTGTGTGGATTGAATATTATGATTATGAAGTTGTTTGATGCATATCGTATAATCAACTCACGGATACTTGTGGTGACATTGGAGTATCTAGGTGACATTAGAGTTGGTTGATGTGTATCATATGGTGTTATTTTAGTATGAACTCTAGGGCTGTTTGTGACACTTATAGGAATAGCTCAATAGATCGATCGGAAAGGATAACTTTGAGGTGGTTTCGTACCCTACAAACAATTTCTATCTTATGTTCTCTGCTAATAGGAACTTGGGAGTGATTCTTTATCGCACGTTAAGGGATGGTTATATGATCCAATTATGTTAACATTGTTGAGAGATTGCACTAGAGATAGTATTTACCCTAGGCCTTGTTTCTAAGCATTGCAATACCGTTTATGCTCACTTTTGTTACTTGCTACCTTGCTGTTTTTTATTGTTCGCACTACAAAAACCTATATCTATTATCCATACTACACTTGTATCACCATCTCTTCGCCGAACTAGTGCACCTATACAATTTGTCATTGTATTGGGTGTGTTGGGGACACAATTTGTCACCATCTCTTGCAATCAAATCTTTTAGTTTCTTGTTTATCACTAGTTTGGCTTATAAAAGAAAACTACAAAAAATGGAATTGAGGTTGCCTCATATTATTCATCTTTATAATGACTTTCTTGAAAATAAGGATTCTGATAATTGTGCTCAATTGATAGAAGAAGAATTCAATAAAATGTTTGGCATAAAATCCATGAATGATAAGCATGATTGCAATGTTGCTAGTATGAATTCTATGAATATCCATGATGTTAATGATATGCAAAGCTACAAGCTTGGGGATGCTATTTTTGATGAAGATGATATTTTTAGTCCCCCGAGTTTTGATGAGAAAATTTATTATGATGAAAGTATGCCTCCTATTTATGACGATTATATTGATAAAAGTGGATTTAGAGAGGTCATGACTTTATTTAATGATGATTCCACTATTTTGGAAGAGGTTTCAATTTATTATGACAACAAAGTTGCTATCTATGATGATTATTGTGATGACATGTATGCTATAAAGAATAATGATAACTATGAAACTTGTCATCGTGATTTTAATTTTCAATTGGATTATGCCAATCAAGTATCTCATGATAGTTATTTTGTTGAATTTGCTCCCACTATTGTTGATGAGAACAAATTTGCTTACGTGGAGAGTAATAAAAATTCTATGCTTGTGGATCATGAAAAGAATGCTTTATGTGATAGTTATATTGTTGAATTCATTCGTGATGCTACTGATTTTTTTTTGAGAGAGGAATATATGCTTCTACATATTTCAATAATATCAAGTTTTCTCTCTATGTGTTGAAAATTTTGAAGTCATGCTTGTTTTGCCTTCCTATGCTAGCTGATTCTTGCTCATAAATTGTTTGCTCACAAAATCCCTATGCATAGGAAGTGGGTTAGGCTTAAATGTGCTAGTCATATGCTTCATGATGCTCTCTTTGTGTTTCAATTCTTCACTTTTTATGCGAGCATCATTGAAATCATCATGCCTAGCTAAAAAGGCATTAAAGAAAAGCGCTTGTTGGGAGACAACCCAATATTTATACCTACTGTTTTTGTGTGTTCACATGATTAAGCTACTGTAGTAATCATGTTTTATATGTTTTCCTTCAATAATGTGCCAAGTAAAGCCTTTGGGATAGTGTGGATGCTTGTTGATTTGATTCTGTGCAAAAACAGAAACTTTGGCGTCCAGTGCTGGAATTTCTATTCCGTAATAGAGCTTGAAAAAATTCTGAAATTTTTACACAGTATTGTGTTACAAATTTTCTACGTTTTCCTAATTTTCCAGAATTTTTGGAGGTACAGAAGTATGGTTTTTAAATTGCTCACTACACGCTGTCCTGTTTTTGACAGATTCTGTTTTCGGTGCATAGTTTGCTTGTTTTAGTGTTTCCATAGCTTATATTGAGTAATATAAATTGTGGAAATGATAGAATACAGTAGGCATTATGTGAGAAAAATTATGAATCTTGTCTTGACAGTACCTAAGTGGATGATTTATTTTTGTCATACTAACCTATCTCACAAGTTCCGTTAAGTTTTGTGTGATTGAAGTTTTCAAGTTTTGAGTGAGATATCGATATGAGGAGAATAAGGAGCGACAGGACCCTAAGCTTGGGGATGCCCAAGGCACCTCAAGGTAATATTCAAGGAAGGCCCAAGCAACTAAGCTTGGGGATGCCCCGGAAGGCATCCCCTCTTTCGTCTTCAACATTATCGGTAACCTCACTTGGAGCTATATTTTTATTCGCCACATAATATGAGTTTTGCTTGGAGCGTCATTTTCTTCTGTTTATATTTGCTTGGTGTTATCAATAATCATGTTTTTTATCTTTTAGTTCAATAAAATGCCAATTATAGTCTTTACCATGCCCAGTTTGCAAGTTCATGTGTTGCTGTTTGAAAACAGAAAGTTTTCTGTTATGTCCAGAATATTCCTGAATAGTCAGAACATGATAAAAATCTAAACTTTTTACACAGTAAGCATGCATAAGTTCTCTGTCATGTGGTAATTTTTCAGAATTTTTGGAGTTAGGGAAGTATGAATTCTTATTCCCCTTTTACAGACTGTTCTGTTTTGGCAGATTGCTGTTATAGTTGCATTGTTTGCATATGTTTGCTAGTTTAATGTTTTTATTTGTGGATAGGAGTATTAAATATGCAGAGGCATTTAGTATGAAATGTTTAATTATAATTTTTGTGATTTGCTACAGTAGAGAATGTTAAGGTTTTGAGTTGATTTATACTAACTTATCTCACGAGTTCTTGCTGAGTTTTGTGTGGATGAAGTTTTTAAAGATTTGGGAGAAGCCATTGTATGAGAGGAATTAAGGAGACACAAGAACTCAAGCTTGGGGATGCCCCGGTAGCCATCCCACCTTTCTTCATCAACAATTATCGGCCAGTTTTGGTTGAGCCTAAGTTTTTGCTTCTTCACATGATATGTGCTATCCTTGGAAAGTCATTTTATTTTGTTTTCTTGTTGTTTGAATAAAATACTTAAGATCTGAAATTTTTAAATGAGAGAGAGTCCTCACATAGCTACCTATTTACTTAACTACTCATTCGGTCTTCACTTATATCTTTTTGGAGTAGTTTGTCATTTATTCTTGTTCTTCACTTATATCCTATGAGTAAATTGTTGAAATGAATTGAATATCATAAAGTTGAAATTTATATGCTTCATATGCTTGTCCCATGGGGAGTAGTGACTTCACATACAAGAAGTATAAGTGGTAAAATTTATTGAAATTTAACAAACATAGCATTGGTCACTTGAACAATTCATGAAAGAATTATGAAGGAAGAGAAATTTCACATATAAATATACTATCTTGGACATCTTCTATGATTGTGAGCCCCCATTAATTATTTTCAAGCTTGATCAAGTAGTTGACGTTGGACAAGGAAGACAACGTAATGAGTTATGTTTGTTTATATTCACATAGAAGTTATATTGTCATGGATCCTCTAACATGTGGTGCTTGCTTAAGATCTTTTGCTAGCAAAAAATTCGTACTAAGTAGAGATACTACTTGTGCATCCAAAAACCCTTAAACCCAGTTTCTTGCCATGAGAGTCCACTATATCTACCTATGGATTGAATAAGATCCTTCAAGTAAGTTGTCATCGGTGCAAAAAGCAATAAAAATTGCTTCTAAAATATGTATGATCTTTTATTGCAAGGGAAAATAAGCATTGTACGAACTTGTGATGGTAAAGAAATAAAAGCGATGGACTGCATAATAAAGGTTTCTATCACAAGGGGCAATATAACGTGACGTTCCTTTGCATTAAGAGCTTGTGCATTCAACAACAAAAAGCGCATGACAACCTCTGCTTCCCTCTGCGAAGGGCCTATCTTTTAATTTTCTGTATTTACTTTTCTGTACTTACTTTTATGCAAGAGTCATTAATGTTCATCCCTATTCCGCTCTATTTATTCTTTAGTTGGCAAGCATTATGTGGTAGGGAAAGATCCAGGCACATATATCTAGTTGAATATAGGTGATCATGAGTTATTATTGTTGACATTATCCATGAGATAAATAAGTTGGGAGGCAAAAAATTAAGCCCCTATCTTCCTATGTGTTTGACTGAAACGGTTTGTTCTAAAAATATGCTTTGAGTGTCAGCAATCATGGAAGACTAAATGATGGTTGAGTATGTGGAATTTGCTAGATCAAAGCTCTTACATAGACCCTTCCTGAAAATAAGATGAATTGCAATTGTTTGATGACTGAGAACATAGTTTGTTAGTTTTCAAGAAAGTTTATGGCCTATACTTTAAACATGTGAATAGCTTGCTACTTGATCATGAGAAGTTTTATGAGATGAGCTACTGATTATGATATATATTGATGCTAGAAAAAGTGATTGAAATTATTATTGATCAAACTTATGCACTATGCTAGCATTCACACTTCATAAATTATTTCTTTTATCATTTACCTACTCGAGGACGAGCAGGAATTAAGCTTGGGGATGCTGATACGTTTCCAACGTATCTATAAGTTATGAAGTATTCATGCCATGTTCATTATAGTTTTGTATGATTTTGGTGCACTTTTACATGGCTTTTATATGATTTTCATGGACTAACATATTGACCTAGTGCCCAGTGCCAGTTGCTGTTTTCTGCTTGTTTTTGGTTTTCCAGAAAATCTATATCAAATGAAGTCCAAATGCAGCGAAACTTTTTGACGATTTTTTCTGGAACATCAGAGACACTAGAATCTTCGGGAGGAGGCCAGAAGACCCACAGGGGCCCCACGAGCCACCAGGGCGCGCCACCCCCCTAGGCGCGCCCTGGTGCCTCGTGGGCCCCCTGTGGCACCTCTTCGCGTGATTCCAATGCTGAAAAATCATATATATTCAGAAACCCCCGAAAGTTAACCTAGATGAGTGTTTATGCCGCCGCAAGCCTCTGTACCTCCACGATCTCATCTACAACCCTTTTCCGGCACCCTATCGGAGGGGGGAATCATCACCGGAGGCCATCTTCATCATCCCGGGGGTTTCCATGACGAGGAGGGAGTAGTTCACCCTCGGGGCTGAAGGTATGTACTAGTAGCTATGTGTTTGATCTCTCTCTCTCTCTCGTGTTCTTGATATGGCACGATCTTGATGTATCACAAGCTTTGTTAATATAGTTGGATCATATGGTGTTTCTTCCCTCTCTATCCTTGTTGTTATGAATCGAATATTTTCCCTTTGAGGTTTCGTTATTGTCGGATTGAATATTTCAGATTTGAGAACACTTGATGTATGTCTTGCATATGAATACCCGTGGTGACAATGGGGTATTATATTGATTCACTTGATATATGTTTTGGCACTCAACTCGCGGATTCCCGAGGTGACATTGGGGTAATCTATGCATAGGGGTTGATGCATGTTTTCATTATCTTTTCTCCGATAGAAACTTTGGGGTGCTCCTTGGAGTTCTTTGCGTGGATTGAATATTATGATTATGAAGTTGTTTGATGCATATCGTATAATCAACTCACGGATACTTGTGGTGACATTGGAGTATCTAGGTGACATTAGAGTTGGTTGATGTGTATCATATGGTGTTATTTTAGTACGAACTCTAGGGCTGTTTGTGACACTTATAGGAATAGCTCAATAGATCGATCGGAAAGGATAACTTTGAGGTGGTTTCGTACCCTACAAACAATTTCTATCTTATGTTCTCCGCTAATAGGAACTTGGCAGTGATTCTTTATCGCACGTTGAGGGATGGTTATATGATCCAATTATGTTAACATTGTTGAGAGATTGCACTAGAGAAAGTATGAACCCTAGGCCTTGTTTCTAAGCATTGCAATACCATTTATGCTCACTTTTGTTACTTGCTACCTTGCTGTTTTTTATTGTTCGCACTACAAAAACCTATATCTATTATCCATACTACATTTGTATCACCATCTCTTCGCCGAACTAGTGCACCTATACAATTTGTCATTGTATTGGGTGTGTTGGGGACACAAGAGATTTCTTGTATTTTGTTGCAGGGTTGTTTGAGAGATACCATCTTCATCCTACGCCTCCCACGGATTGATAAACCTTAGGTCATCCACTTGAGGGAAAATTGCTACTGTCCTACAAAACTCTACACTTGGAGGCCCAACACGAGTCTACAAGAATAAGTTGTGTAGTAGACATCATCGAGTCATCCTCCTTCAAGCACCTACAAGCCAAGAACTTCCTCATCAATTCCTACAACGGAAGCTCCTGCCAAGACTAGTTTCAATTCAATGTTTCACTTGCAAGGGCCGTGGCCACAAGACATTCGAGTGCCCCACATGGCACACCATGATTACCCATGATGACGGCACCTATGAATCCATGAGCGAAGAAGAAATGAAAGCACTAGAGCATGTGGCCATGCATCGCCAAGTGAATGAAGATGAAGATGCGCAAATCTTTTGCGACAATGATCCGAGCCCCGCTCTCGTTGTCTCCATGATCTTGACACCTCAACAACAACAAGACGAGGACCAACGTTGCCACATCTTCCACACCAAACCGGGCATTCAAGGAAGTTCCGTTAAGGTGATCATCGACGGCGGAAGTTGCCACAACTTGGCAAGTGAAGAATTATGTTCCAAGCTACAATTGGTCAAGAAGAAGCTCCCACGCCCCTACAAGGTCCAATGGCTAAGCGACTCCGGCACCATTCAAGTGGAGCACACCATCCAAGTATCCTTCAAGATCGGCGCATACGAAGACATCTTGGAGTGCGATGTGGTTCCTATGTCCGTGTGCCATCTTCTACTCGAACGACCTTGGCAATTCGACTGCGGTGTCATCCACAATGGACGCACCAACCACTATATCTTCAAGATGAAGGGCAAGGAGTAAGTGCTATGACCCATGTCGCCAAGTCAAGTCATCGCCGACAAGCAAGCATTGGGCCATCGTGGAGAGACTAGTGAGAGAGTGAACCACCACAAAGAGACTGAGCGCCACAAGCCAAAATCGAGTGACTCCATGATGAGCGACAAGAAAAACTTAGTTCTCCTAGCCACCAAAAGAGATTTGAGGGATGTGAGTGAGAGCCCATCGAGCATTCTTCACTTTGTACTTGTGTGCAAAGATGAAGCGGTGCGGACTAATACTTCACAACATCTACCTTTGGTTTTGTCTCACCTTTTGCAGGAATTTGCGGACGTGTTTCCCGATGAACTACCTCCCGGACTACCTCCACTTCGCGGAATCGAACACAGCATCGACCTCATCCCTGGCGCGCCTCTACCAAACAAGGCACCGTACCGCGTCAACCCCGACGAGAGCAAAGATATTCAAAGGAAAGTACAACATCTTATGGAAAACGGGTATGTATGCGAGAGCTTAAGTCCATGTGTCGTTCCGGTCATACTTGTGCCTAAGAAAGATGGTAGTTTCCACATGTGTTCCGATTGTCGTCCCATTA
Organism: Elymus sibiricus; assembly: GCA_039707655.1. NCBI lineage: Eukaryota > Viridiplantae > Streptophyta > Magnoliopsida > Poales > Poaceae > Elymus > Elymus sibiricus. Next base: position 146,574,520 of record CM077666.1, read on the forward strand.
ATGCTATCACCATTCGGTATAGTCATCCCATTCCACGCCTTGATGACATGCTTGATGAACTTAGTGGAGCCACCATTTTCTCAAAAATTGACCTTAAAAGTGGCTACTATCAAATTCGCATGCAAGAGGGCGATGAATGGAAAACGGCTTTTAAAACCAAATTTGGCTTGTATGAATGGTTGGTCATGCATATGGGCTTATCTCAAGCACCTAGCACTTTTATGCGTGTGATGCACTATGTTCTTCGCAAATATATTGGCATTTGTGTTGTGGTTTATTTTGATGATATACTTGTGTTTAGTCAATCTCTTGAAGATCATGTCATACATCTTAGGGATGTCTTGTAAGTTCTTAGAAACGAGCGACTTTATGCTAACATGGAAAAAGGCACTTTTGGTGTTGACAAGCTTGTTTTCTTGGGCTTTGTAGTCTCCTCTAAGGGAGTTAAAGTAGATGAAACTAAAATTGATGCAATTAAAACCTGGCCACAACCAACCAATTTGCAACAAGTGCATAGTTTCCTTGGCCTAGCCGGTTTCTATCGTCGATTTGTTAAGGATTTTAGCACTATTGCATCACCATTGCACACATTGAGTAAGAAGAATGCACCATTTGTTTGGGGACCTTCCCAAGACGCCGCGTTTAATGAGCTTAAATCTTTTCTTACACATGCTCTATTACTTGCCTTACCCAATTTTGCGAGAACTTTTGAAGTGCATTGCGACGCTAGTGGTAATGGCATAGGCGGCGTGTTAATGCAAGAAAAGAGACCCATTGCATATTTTAGTAAGAAACTTTCTGGCGCTCAACTTAACTACCCCATCTATGACAAAGAGTTATATGCTTTGGTGAGAGTCTTGCATGTTTGGGAGCATTATCTTCGACCACGTTGTTTGTCATACATACTGATCATGAGACGCTTAAATACCTTAAAGGTCAAACTAAGTTGAATAAACGTCATGCCAAATGGAGTGAATTTATTGAGTCCTTTCCTTATATTATCAAATATATCAAGGGTAAGGAAAATGTTGTGGCGGATGCTCTTTCCCACAAATTCATGCTAGTTACTCAACTTGAATTGAATGTTGTTGGCTTTCAGCACATTAAAGATTTATATGCGCATGATCCTTCGTTTGCGATTCCTTATGCCAAATGTCAAACTAACACTTATTGGGAGCGATATTATCTCAAGGATGGCTATCTTATGCGGCTAACAAACTTTGTGTACCCGAGTCTTCTCTTCATTTGTTGCTTTTGCAAGAGGCTCACGGCGGAGGACTCATGGGACATTTCAGCCACGACAAGACCTTTGCGACGCTCTCCTCAAAGTACTATTGACCAAAGATGTTTCGCGACGTCGCGCACTACACGAACCGGTGCATCACATGCCACAAAGTTATGTCACAAGCTCAATCTCATGGATTACATATGCCACTTCATATTCCATACCAACCATGGGAAGATATTAGTATGGATTTTGTGCTTGGTTTGCCTAGGACTCAAAATGGAAAAGATTCGGTATTTGTTGTTGTGGAATGTTTCTCTAAAATGGCACATTTCATCCCATGCAATAAGATCGACGATGCTTCACATGTTGCAAATCTTTTTTGTAGGGAAATCTTGAGGTTGCATGGAGTGCCCAGGACGATTGTGTCGGACCGCGATGTCAAGTTCCTAAGCTACTTTTGGAAAACACTATGCACCAAGCTCGGAATCAAGCTACTATTCTCTTCGGCATATCATCCACAAACCAACGGCCAAACGGAAGTCACCAACCGGACGCTCTCTACACTTCTCCGCGTGTTGATCAAGAAGAACATCAAGGAGTGGGAGGAATGCTTGCCAATCGCCGAGTACGCCTACAATCGAGCATGACACTCTACAACCAGAAAGTCCCCCTTCGAGGTCGTCTACGGCTTCAACTCGTTGTCACCATTGGACATCCTCCTGCTACCACTCCAAGAATGAGCGAACATGGACGCGAGTGCAAGAGAAAGTTATCTCAAGAAGATGCATGAAGATACAAGGCACACAATCGAACACCAAGTACATCGCCTTGCCACCAAGCTCAACATCAACAAGCACCCCACGGTGTTCAACCCCGGAGATCTTGTATGGCTACACCTTCGCAAAGACCGCTTCCCCAACGGGCGCAAGTCCAAGCTTCTACCTCGCGCCGATGGACCGTTCAAGGTGCTAGCACGCTACAATGACAATGCCTACAAGATCGACATTCCACGCGACAAGTACAACGTGAGCGACATCTTCAACGTCAAGGACCTCTCTTCCTACCATGGTGATGAAGTTAACGATCTGCGGACAGATCTTTCCCAAGGGGGGAGGGGAGATGCATGATGCAGAGCATCCCACGGTCATCCCCATGGACATTCCATCACCACCGCAAACACGAGGCGGACCAATGACGAGAGCCCACGCACGTGCCATCAAAACCGAGGTTACCACTTTCCTCTTCGAGCTCCCTTCGGATTCACATGAGAAATGGCTTCTACCTCAATCTGAAATGTTATGCCTTCTTAGGTATCAAGGAGAAGACTATGAGGAAGCGAGGAAGGATCTTCAAGTGCACAAGGCGACCCAAGGAGAAGGAGGGACACCAAGATGCGAAGACCCAGAGGTCTCTGACCCCCTGGGTGCCTGACCTCCTACCCATCCGGGTTCCCGGGCCCTTGGCCGCCGACCGGGCGAGGCCCCTGGCCACCCCGGGTGCCCGGACCAAGCTGCCACAGGGGGGCGCAGCCCCCTGACCACCCCGGGTTCCCGGGTCTTCACCCCCCGGGTGCCCGGCCTCCTCCACCTAGACGCCGCCCGCGCCCCCTGACCACCCCGGGTGCCCGGGCCTTCACCCCCCGGGTGCCCGGCCTCCTCCTCCCGGTCGTCGCCCATGCCCCCTGACCACCCCGGGTGCCCGGCCCCTTCGCCCCGGGTGCCTGGCCTGCTCCTCCCAGGCGACCCCGGGTGCCCGGACCGTCCGGCCGATGTTGCGCACATGTTGGGTTAAAAAGACCTTTGTACCCCCGTTTCCCCCCAATTCATCCCTAGGCTATAAGTACTTGTTCTCCAGCTCCAAATTAGGGATAGCAAAGTATTTGAGACTACTAGAGAGAGCTTTGTTCCTTGTACCTTCCCTCTTGGGGGTCAAGGCCTCCTCTTGGAGAAGGATCCCCATCAAAGGATCATCAAGACCTCCTAAGGGAGAAGGATCTCTCTAGATCATCAAGACCTCATCTCCTTTGGAGTGGGATGAATCTTACCTTTGTGTTATTTTCCTTGGATTGTTCTTGTATTCTTGTGGATCTAATGTATGCTACTCTAGTGGATGTGTGACTTGGGTTGGTTTGAGTGATCTTCTTCTTGTTGATTTGGTTGTTCATCCCTTTTCCACCCCTCCAAGTGTGAAAAGATCTCCCCTTAGGGTTTCACCCTACAACATATGTGCTTCCAAATATGATGTTACCGTTCGTCATCGGCGGCGCCTTGTTCAATCGTTATTGTTTTCCATGTAGGGACGGTGTGAGCGAAGGGCAGTTCGCCCAAGTATGAAATGGATGCCATCCGGAAGGTGTGCCTTCAATATTCATCGCGTTTTTTCCTGTCTAATCTTGCTTTAATCCTATTTTGGTGTACTAACAGTGTTCCTTTTTTCTGGCCAAAGGCTTGTGCATCTTTGCAGGAGGATTATCAGCCCCCTGTGACATTTGTGGTTGTCCAGAAAAGGCATCACACAAGGCTCTTCCCTGAGGTGCACAGAAAAGAGACCGACAAAAGTGGAAACATCCTTCCTGGTAAGTGTCACACACACACACACACAAACACGCATGCATAGTATACATACACGGCACGTGCTACTTTAATAGCATCTGCATTTGCCATTGTGTTTGATTGTCCCCATTCTCTCGATGATGCTTGCAGGAACCATGGTTGACACCAACATATGCCATCCCACCGAGAGTTATTTACCCAAAACCATCACAGTTGGGGCTAGGGTAACAACTTGATACCACATTTGTGCCAGGGCACAAAAAACCACCAACACTGCGCCTAACCTGTAACACGGAGCACTGATGCTCGTATTTGGTCACGGAAACAGCGGATCTGACCGGTTGGGCCCACCTGTTGGGCCGATGTGGCATGCCTACATGTACAAATTGCTGAGGTGGACAAGGGTCCCATCTGTCAATGACTAGAGTGGTTATTTATTTCCCATTTTTTTCTTTTTTACTTCTACCTTCATCTTCATGGGCATTTCAACAAGCAGGTTCTGGGCAGTGCCCATCTCGTCGTTGTGGTCGCCGCAGGAGAAGAGCAGGTCGGCGCGAGCTCAGCCAAGCTGCCGCCCGCGGACAAGACGCCATCGAGGACGCTAGACACTGAACCACGGAGCCTCACTTGCCCTCCTTCGCGCATACAGCAAGGGCGGCGCACAGCCCAACCATGGCGCGGGGCGAGCATCCCAGCCATGGCGCTCGGCCTGGAGCTCGGTGAATCAACCGTTGGACTCGGAGTGGTGCTCGGCCTCAAGACGCCTCCCAGCACGCGTGGTCGCGCTTTTACACTGACGCCCGTGAAGCCCTTGGTGCGGCGGTGCGGCCATGGACGGCTAGCCCCAGCGGCGCGGCGGTGCCCGATTCACCACCTTGTTGGCTGTTCTGTGGACCTGTTCCCGAGCAGCCGGCCGCCGCATTGTTCTTCCTCAGTTCCGCCGTTCATGTACGGCGGCCAGGTGCAGCGCAAGAAGGACGACCTCGACGTCCACGGCGGAGCGCGCGCTGGCGGCGTTGCGCAGGGAGGCCGTGCACGCCGGCTGGCGATGCTGCGGCACGCTGGAACTGCTGCGCACGGCGGTGCGCAGGGAGCCCCTGGCCGCGCCCGTGCTAGCGCGCACGCCGTGGAGGGCATGTCCGGCCGCCCGACGAGTCGTCCTCGCCAGCAGCCTGACGCCCGACAAGCCGCTGGCTTCGCGTCCGCGGGGCCTCCCTTGGTCACCGCACTCTGCCCCGTGCTCCGGCCGCGTCAAGCTCATCACCATGCCTGCAAAAAAAGAGCTCCCTGACGGCCGCCCAGAAGCTGTTTGATGAAATGCCCCATAGATATAGAGATGTGAAGAAGATGACCATTTACTCATTGACAGGTGGGGCCCGCATCCTATTTGCCACATCAGTTGGTCAAACTTTTTGGTCTTCGCCACGTCAGCCTAATAGGTGGGGCCTACCTGTCGAGGTTCGCTGTTTTCTCGAGCAAACTCGATGATTAGTGCTCCGCGTTACTGGTTAGGCGCAGAGTTGGTGGTTTTTTGTGCCCTGGTACAAATGTGGTACCAAGTTGTCACCTAGCCCTAACTGTGGTGGTTTTGGATAAATAACTCTCCCACTGAGTTTGATTTCTACGTGTGTAGCCATGCCAGGATTCAGGTACTACGGTGGCACCCATTTCACTGTCGGTTGGGACAAACACTTTGCGTTACATTGACTGATTGTGAGCATTTTGCATGTTTTTTCTTTCAGGGCACAAGCAGACAAACTCACTACCATGTTCTCTTCGATGAAAACCGTTTCACTGCCGATGGGCTGCAGCAGCTCACGAGCAACCTGTGCTACACGTAAGAGCTCGGCCCTTCTCCCTCTTCAATTTTGTTTTTCTGATTCAGATTCATCTATCATCTTGACTCCTATTTTGCTAGCTAGACTCACACGGATGTGGTATGTTTGCCTGTGAATGCAGATACGCTCGATGCACTCCCTCTGTCTCTGTTGGTGAGTTTCTTCTCCAAGTTCATCTCACATTTTTCTTGTAAAAAAGAGCACAGCGGTATGTAATTATCTTCTGTGGTACTAATGCTTGAGTCCTTTCTTCTCAGTCCCTCCTGCCTACTACGCTCACTTGGCCGCGTTCCACGCACGGTATTACGACGAGCCATCGGAGGGCTCGGACAGCGCCTCGGTCGTCAGCGGTGGCACCCGGGAGTCGGCCGCCACCGGCGCAGGAGCTGCTGGTCCTCCTGCGGCATTCCGTCGCCTCCATAGGATCAGGGATAACATCGAGGACGTGATGTTCTATTGCTGATTTGGCCCTGCTGGCAAGTTCATGGAGTCATGTTTATGTTGGCTTGCTGCTTAATTAGGTGGTACATTTGCTGGGAATTTTTGATGTGGTTGGATCATGAATGTACTTTGCTATGGTGTTGGTAAAGGACATGTGTGATTCTGTCGTGGTTTTGCATCTGTAATCTGTTAGATTTTCTGTGGAGAGCAAGAAGGGAATCAAGCGGGCTTTCAATATGATGAAAAAGAATGGCTTCCACATATGGTGCAAAATTATGATTAAATCTATCCTACACAAAAGAAGATAAATGGTTAAAACATATTTTTTGCATAATGCAGTTGTTTTAGTGCAGGGCACACTCAACAAAAAAAATAGGGTGCTTAGAGAAATAGCGGCGGCCTCCTCTGTAAGCTACACAAGATAGTGTGATATAATTCAAATAACGTTTAGAAAATAATTTGCTATATATAACCCAAAAATAAAGGATTTCAACATAAATAAAGGATATAATTAAATAATAAAGAAGCCTAACATCAATAAACACATAGCAAAAAATACTTCTTGAGAATCAGGTGCAGCCGGGATCTGCATTATTAAGTAATAATCTTTTCTGCCCGCCATGTAAGTACTCCAGGTAGCTAGCTAGTTAACAAAGTGATGATCAATCAGATTAGCAGTTCACATGGCTAACTTGCAAGTTGCAAGTTTGCAACACAGCCGGACCAAACACACTAACATCTAGCAAACATCCTGATCCAACACACACATCATAGATCTGCAAGCACAAAGAACTTGCATGGTGCCTCACTGGTCGGCGGCGCAGCTGGCGCGTGGTCGGGTGAAGAATGGAGAAGTGTACAGTTGGGGACTGGGAGCGCTTTGGGTGGAGGATCGGATATTTTGCCTATTTGGGCTAGGTCAGACTCGTGTCTTTGGGCTAATGTGTTGCCAAAAAAATAGGGCGCTACATGCTATCCAGTTTTAGCACAATATAGCACGCTATTTCACGAATAGCGCCGTAGCGCGCAAAAATGCAAAAATTTAGCATGGGCTCTCACCATATGCTATAGCGCCCCATTTTTTTCGTTGGGCAAACTTAATCATATTTTGCCATGATGTGTACAATTATGCATTTGAGATGTATTTTTTTGGATTCACAAATACGTAAACTCAAAGCATTCGATATTTTGAACAACTTTTAGTTCACATCCTATAAATTGTCATACGAAAATGAGTGGTTGATAAGGCATTTTTATTGTAGTACATGCCACTAATGATGCTATTGGGATGGGCCAGTAGAGAATGCAGATATATAAATGTCGAAGCAAGTATATTGTCGTTAGAGCAAAACGAGATTGAAATGAAGTGAATGGACGACCAGTCTTGGTTTCTATTGATTTTCTAGTATATATATACATCTATAATCGATGGGAAGAAGAGGTGCCTGTTCGGAGGCATCCTTCCAGAATAGAGGCCTTTCAGGAATAGAAAGGGAGAAGGGACATGACTCTTCGGGGTTGGCCACACCCTTTTGCTAATGGCGGTAATTAATATGTGCTAATTAACAATAGAGATGTGCTAATTTATTCCCAACACCCGCCCTTCTACAATGCCGTTTCTTGAACATCATCGAAGGTTTCTTGTATATTCATCTTCCATCTCGAGAAATCCTTTGTATAATCTTGGTAATCTCCTCAAAAAACCATGTGAGAAAAATATGAGAAGAATAGTGTAGATATGTTGCTAAAACTCCTTTAAGCCCAGTGGGAAAATTATACGGAGAAAATGATGCAACATATAATGATTGTCTTCTTGATAACTCATATGAGAAAAACCTTTGAAGAAGGAGAAAACTCGTTGATGAGTTCGGAGAACAATAAATATGCTTTGTATACTTTCCTTTAAAAAACACTAGGGAAAATTGAAAGTAGCACATCCTCTCCTGGCAGTTGCAAACATTTCTTGACGGCATGCAAGCCCAGTTGCACCCATCCTCTTCGCACATGTGGCTCGCCGGTGACGACTTGAGCTTTCGTCGAAGTTTACGCCATGGCGGAGTGGCCGCATAACCAAAGCGGACCGCTGGCTCAACTCCAAGGCCAAGTGTGTTCTTCTACAATGTCTTGGAATTCTCGAAGATGATGAGCCAGTCTTTGACGTGGCCATCGAGTGGTACAATAGGCTGTATGAGCGACCACTGGCCGGCGATTTTGTCTAGGCATTCGCAGACTTCTACGACTGGCCTTGTAGAGATTTGAGCCCGTGTTGCGGTGTGCATCATGGAACCCCCATCTTTCCATGGATTGCAACCTCAAGATAGTGTTTTGGAATGTGCGTGGCCTAAACAGCCAGGCCAAACACATTGCCGTGTGCAGCGTGATCTTCACTGCATCTCCGTGTATTGTGTGCCTTCTAGAAACTAAACTTCTTCTGGTCTCGTCGGAAATTGTTCTCGAAACCCTTGGATCTCTCTTCCAAGATTTCTTCTTCCTGCCGGCAGACGGTACCTGAGGAGGAATTCTCCTATCTTGGCAGCGTAATTCCATCGCTCTTTCTAACCCTGCCAAGGGTACTCACCACATCACGGCTCTCATTTCTCCCCTTGCCGGAAACCATCATTGGTGCATTATTGGAGTCTACGGACCCTAGGAAGACCAGGCAAAGATCGATTTCCTCTTGGAGTTGCAGGATGAACGTGCTACCTGTGTGGGCCCTTGGATCATAGGGGGCAATTTCAACATGATCCTTTCCGCATATGACAAGATTAATAACTGGCTGGATTGACTCATTATGCACCGCTTCCACCACTTCACTGCAGACCTTGAATTGCGTGATATCTACCACCATGCCCGGAGATACACATGGTCCAATGAGTAGGAGCGTCCAATGCTGGCACACAATGATCACGTGCTATGAACTCCGGGGTAGGAATCGGATCGCCCGCACTGCATCCTTCGGTGTCTTTTTTTTTGAGCGGTGTCTGGCATGGGCTGCCTCGGATCACTGCCCCCTCGTGATTGATGGTGCGCCGCGCGCCCATGGGTGGCCGCGTTTCCACTCTGAGAGGTACTGAACCAAGATGGAAGGATTCCACCAGGATACTCGCCTTATATAGGGCGGAAATGATTCTCGCCCTATATATTTGTGGAGGTATTTTTTTTCTTATTTTCTGCATAACACCTGATGTGGAAGTCTGCTAATGATATATAATATGATCGTGGGTATGCACAATTATTGAACGGCAGAGGTTCGCCAAGAAGCATAACGAGAAACAAGTGACTGGCATACTGAGAGCTACTTGTGAACGTCCCCAGGATAGGGAGAAGAGCATACTTGAGGTATTTATCCAGACAATAGGTTGTAACACAACCAAAATATTATGATTGAAATTACTTGAAAGTGCTTACATCATTTTTTTTCCCATGTGATCATTTTCGTTATATTGCCTCATGAACATTTTTTTATGAATATTAAGATACTTATCTATGTATTGAATAGATGGTGCTCCACAACAACTATTCAGCTGATAAGCTGGCACATGAATTTGGAGTCGATGTTACGGATAAAATGGTCAATGTGCAGGCTCACGTGCTACCCCCCCCCTAGTGGATATTCTATTTTGTTGTCATTTTGATGTTTTACCCCCTGTTTTTTCTTAGTTAATTTCAACTGTTTATGTTGTTTTAGCTCAAATATCATGATTCTGGAAAGGACAAAGCTTGTGCACCAAGTGTTGGACAGTGGAACATGATTGGCAAGGTGATTCATTTCTGACTTGGAACCAGAAATTTCTGTTACAGTCTCATTTTTAATAATGCCATAGGACTATAACAATCTTGTCACAACTGTGACTGTGCTCGTAGTCTTTTTTTAGTATAACATGGATGCACAAATAAAAAAATTCTTGGATTGTGGAATTTTTTGAGTCTATAGAATTTAAATAGAAACTTGGTTGGAAGTGTGAGCTACACAATTTGGGGGCTTATTCCTTTTGTCCATGAAATTTAACTAGTCTCCCTAGCTAATCTAGTTTATGTTTTTTTAAACATGCCCCTCTTTCTGATGTATGCTTTCTGTTCGTATTTTAGAAAAAGATTAATGGAGGGAATGTTCAGAGCTGGATTTGCTTGAACTTTTCACGTTTGCACATTGATGGAGTGCGTCTGTTTTGTGGCGACTTAATGAAAATGTGAAACGCCATCAGCATGGTATGTTTAGCGCATATTTCTATATATAAGTCGTCCATATCATCATTCATGCCACACTCAACTTATTTTCAATCTTTAGGTTTTCAATCCTAGGCCAGTGGAAGAAATTCTCTCAGCGTCTGCTAATAACATGGAAGGTGCTTTGAAGGATGTTCACCAGAGGGACCCTAACCTCGAGTTGCTTATTGTGATTCTCCCGGATGTAACTAACCATTACGGTATGCAATATTTTTGTGAAACGATATTATGGTATGCACATTTCTTTTTATACCTAGGTTATGGCATGCACATTTCCTTTTTATGCCTAGGTTATGGCATGCACATTTCCTTTTTATACCTAGGTTATGGCATGCACATCTTTAGCATTGCCCTTTATCTCTTCATGTTACCTTGTCTCATGGTACCCATATATTTGTGCAACTCTGCAGGGAAAGTTAAGAAGGTGTGCGAGACTGACCTTGGTATAGTATCTCAATGTCTCAAGTCGGACAAGGTCAACAGAGCAAACAAGCAGTATTTCAAAAATGTTGCACTTAAAGTCAATGTTAAGGTGGGTTCGTTGGCAGTCACCTTTTCTGTTGTGCTTAGGTGTTCAATGGAGACTTATATTGTGTTTTCTTAATTATTAGGTCGGAGGGAGAAATACGGCTCTTCAGCAAGCTCTTGCATGTCAAATACCGCTAGTCAGCGATAAACCGACAAACATTTTTGGTGCTGATGTAACACATCTAGCGGCAGGGGGTGAATCCTCAACCTCGATTGCAGCTGTGAGTTTCATTCATCCTCTGACAATAATTGTTCACTCAATAATTTGGTTTATAGTGTGTATGAATCTAAATGAGCTTCTATTGTATTATCTTGATTGTCATTGTGGTGATGTAGTTGGCATGATTTTTGATGAGTGCCTGCAGGTGGTGGCCTCCATGGACTGACCTGAAATCACAAAGTACAAAGTTGTGGTTTCTGCCCAACCACCCAGGCTGGAGATTATTCAAGATCTCTATTCCACAGGTACAGACCCTGAGAAGGGCACCCCTGTACACGGTGGAATGATGAGGTAAGTCTTTTGTGTTAATTCAGAGTAGTTAATGGCGGTGGGTTTTAAAACCGCAACGTTTTCTGCAGGGAGTTACTACTATCATTCTTTAAGAAGACCAATCATAAACCCAGCAGGATAATATTCTACAGGTATGTGCTTCCAAATATGATGTTACCGTTCGTCATTGGCGGCGCCTTGTTCAATCGCTATTGTTTTCCATGTAGGGACGGTGTGAGCGAAGTGCAGTTCGCCCATGTATGAAATGGATGCCATCCGTAAGGTGTGCCTTCAATATTCATCATGTTTTTGCCTGTCTAATCTTGCTTTAATCCTATTTTGGTGTACTAACAATGTTCCTTTTTTCTGGCCAAAGGCTTGTGCATCTTTGCAGGAGGATTATCAGCCCCCTGTGACATTTGTTTTTGTCCAGAAAAGGCATCACACAAGGCTCTTCCCTGAGGTGCACGGAAAAGAGACCGACAAAAGTGGAAACATCCTTCCCGGTAAGTGTCACACACACACACACACACACACACACACACACACACACACACACGCACAATATACATACATGGCACATGCTAGTTTAATAGCATCTGCATTTGCCATTGTGTTTGATTGTCCCCATTCTCTCGATGATGCTTGCAGGAACCGTGGTTGACACCAACATATGCCATCCCACCGAGTTTGATTTCAACCTGTGTAGCCATGCCGGGATTCAGGTACTACGGTGGCACCCATTTCACTACCGGTTGGGACAAACACTTTGCGTTGCATTGACTGATTGTGAGCATTTTGCATGTTTTTTTCTTTCAGGGCACAAGAAGACCAACTCACTACCATGTTCTCTTCGATGAAAACCGTTTCACTGCCGATGGGCTGCAGTAGCTCACCAACAACCTGTGCTACGCATAAGAGCTCGGCCCATCTCCCTCTTTTATTTTGTTTTTCTGATTCAGATTCATCTATGATCTTGACTCCTATTTTGCTAGCTAGACTCATGCTGATGTGGTATCTTTGCCTGTAAATGCAGATATGCTCGATGCACTCGCTCTGTCTCCGTTGGTGAGTTTCTTCTCCAAGACCATCTCGCATTTTTCTTGTAAGAGCACAGCGGTATATCTAATTCTTCAATCCTTTCTTCGCAGTCCCTCCTGCCTACTACGCTCACCTGGCCACGTTCCGCGCACAGTATTACGATGAGCCGTCTGAGGGCTCGGATAGTGCCTTGATCGTCAGCGGTGGCACCCGGGAGTCAGCCGCCACGGGCGCAGGAGCTGTTGGTCCTCCTGCAGCATTCCGTCGCCTCCCCAGGACCAGGGATAACGTCAAGGACGTGATGTTCTATTACTGAATTGGCCCATTGCTGGCAAGTTCATGGGATTCATGTGTTTTGTTGGCTTGCTGCATTGACTGATTGGTTGACTTGCTGCATTTAATTAGGTGGTACATTTGCTGTGAACTTGTGATGTGGTTGGATCATGAATGTACTTTGGTGTATCGTGTTGGTAAACATAGGAGATGTGATGCCGGCCGTCGTGGTTTTGCATCTGTTAGATTTTCTATGGAGAGCAAGCGGGCTTTCAATATGATGAAAAAAATGGCTTCAACACATGGTGCAAAATTATGATTAAATGTATCCTCCACAAAAAAGGATAAATGGTTCAAACTTATTTTTTGGCGATTGCAATCGTTTTTGTGCAGGGCACACTTAATCATATCTTGGCAAAATGTTTTGTAAATAGATGCACAATTATGCCTTTGAGATATACTATTTTAGATTCACAAATATCTAAACTCAAATCATTTGGTATTTTGAACAACTTTTAGTTGACATCCTATAAATTGTCATACGAAAATGAGTGGTAGTGGGATGGGCCAGTAGAGAAGGTGACAATGCCCGGTTAAACAAAAACTGTTAGGGTGATGGGTTGATGCGCTTGTGGGCAATCAATAAGGACCACAATAGCTGGCGAACCTTTGATGGAATGGGTTGGTATTTGCAAACATTTTAGGTGGCAGGTTTAGTAGTATGGAGTTGGCAGTTTCTTTAGAAATGCATGACATTTTCTGAAAAGAAGAGAACTTTTGCGGCTAAAACCGGTAGGATTTGTCGTATGTTCCCAACTAAATTTACCAAAAAAATGTTCGCTTGCCGTCCTCGTTTGCGAGATAACATTACCGCTCAATAAATGAGTAGTTTGTATAGCCTCCCTGGACATATCTGAGGCATTTCCCTCTTGTTATGTTTCCACCACGATAAAGGCCTTTCCCGCTAAGTCATCCTGGAAGTATCCGAGGCCAACTGCATTGTGCATGTGGCTTCACGGGTGCGTCCGTGGTGTCCGGCGGGTTGCTGCTTATCCCATAAAAATGTGGAAGTACCACCTCCTACAAGCTCTTGTCGATTATGACCTACCTTCCTTGTTGTCCTTCTAGTGCCTACTCTAATGAGCATGTAGAAAGATTTGAGCATCTGACGGCAACAAATTAGGCGCTTTATTTTCGTTTTGTGGTATAGTCTTTCATGTACAAATGTGTATTTTCTGTAGCACATGTTTGATTAAGTTAGGTCTTCAGTTTCCCCCCTAGGGTTAGTATTTCTCTCATCATGTGGCGATACCATGGGAATCCACCATAGCCGGTCATGGAGAGAGAGCCCTCTGCTCTCGTCTGTGTCGGATTGAGATCACTATAGGGTAGCACTCGACTAGACCGGGGTGTGAGTGACCATTGAGGGGGGTGTCGTAGACCCCTCTGGTTGTGTCAATTTTTTGATGGCATGTGTCACAAATGTTGTCGAGATATGTCCTCGAGAATATCCATCTAAGGGTAAGCGTCGGACATTCGGATGGTGGACACGAGGAGATTTACCCAGGTTCAGGCTGTCGAATGGAAGTAATACACTACTTCCTGCTTGTTTGTGTTCACAAATCTACCCTCATATGAGAACTTGGGTTTGTGCTTACAAGGGTTTAATTGTAAGATCATGTAGGGGTGATTTCCTCATACTATTGGATGTGTAGTGATGTAAAGGTGTACCCCTGGGGGAGGGTCATGGTCGGGCCTTGTATAGGTTGCCAAGGGCAAGGTTACATGATCCGAGTCGGTTAGGAGGTGTCCTGATCTATGTATGGTAGGAGAAACTGTGTCGGTTATGCCATGCCAAATACAGAAGACCTAGATAGATATGTGGCAGAGTCCGTGACTTGTACCCCAAGGTGACGAGGTGTCCTGTATCATCGGTGGAATTTGAGTAGCGTGCTTGGGACGCCTAGCGGTGTCCTGGACTAGGGGTGCTAGCCAGGTCGGCCTGCCAATCATTGGCCGGGCCGTGGACCCCTAGACGACCAAAGAATTGGCCATGTTTACCATGACCCCCGACGTACTCAAGATGAAATCCTCCAAAGACTTGGCACACACTTCAAGACATGTTTAAATCATTGGCAAGCTTATCCCTAGATGAAACCGACCTCATGTAACCCTAGGTACCCCCGGTCCCTATATAAGCCGAGGGGTTTAGCTCGTAGGGCTAAGTTAGATACATTCATACTATCTCGAGGTAGATCATCCTATACTTTGTACTCCATCCACAATCAATAAAACAGAAGCAGGACGTAGGATTTTACCTCTTCAAGAGGGCCCGAACCTGGGTAAATATCATGTCCCGTGTTCATCCTATTACCATCTAGCTAAGATCACCAGCTCGAGACCCCCTACCCGAGATCTGCCGGATTTAACCCCGACATTGGTGGCCTATACAGGTCCCGCTGTGTGGTCACACAGTTCGATGGCATCATCGCTAGATGATCAGATCTGTTTCGGAGTAGTTCCTATGCCAGAACGGTCAAATCTTGGTTCAGCCGAAGCACCAGAGGAATTCAAAACTCCAATCTCTAGTCGGGACATCGATTCTGACGATTTGAACACTGTGGGTGTTTCCTCTGTTATGACTCTAGATCTAGCCGAGGACCTACAAACCATCATCACTCAAGCTCTGGTTTCGTACCAGTTGCAAAGTGAAGATTGCAATTCACCAGGCCAGGCTTGGAGCTCGGATCTGACGACTTGTCACAATGGCCAGTATATCCAGGCCATACAGACAATCCCGAGGTCCGCACTTGATCAACCTCGGGAGAAATCACCTGGGAAGCTGATGTTAGATCGGTTTGGAATAAAATTTCCTACCCCACCCACCCCCATGTCGCTTGCTGTCCAAATAACTCGGGGCCAACTATAAGTGCATCTAGTGCCACCCCTTTGTTGGTTTTGGAGTATTGACGACAAACCTGGTTGAGGGACTAATGTGGTTGTGAGATTCACAGGATAACACAGATAGAAGTCTCTGGAGATTCGGTTTAACTGTCGAAGACGACCCCTAAAAATGTCTGAAGACATTGAAGCCAATGGTTGCCTTTGAAGATAATGAGTGAAGACAATGGAACGCGAAGACTTAGCTTCTTTGTAGGTTTCATTTTCTATTTATTGAGTCATAGGAACCACCGCTCAGTTAAGTGGGGTCGAGGAGAAACGAAGATAGTTGTTGAAGTGATTGCTCAACCAAAAGCCTATGTCTTCCTTGTGAAGAAAATGAGAGAAAATCTCATTCTGTGTTGGATGAGTCATCCTTGCTTGTAGCCCAAGTAATGCTGCCGCGTGTGTTTGAAATATGACCATTGGGACACGTGTCGGTTGGCCACTGACTCAGGGTCATTTCGGTCAAATCATGTCGGGTTGCCCTGGCTATAAATAGCCACCCCCCTCCACCATAAGTTGGTGGATTCTCCAAGTTATTACACGGTTTTTATCGTTTGACAGTAACCCACCTTTGAAGCCTCTGTGAGAGAATTCCTGCGAGGAAAACCCAAAACACCCAGAGCCCAAAGTGATTGAGCATCACCAAAGACATTCTGTTCTGAGTGAACCCAAGACTTATTACACTTGAAGACTGTGATCTTCCAGACGGTTAGGCGTCACGTTCTGAGCATCCAAGAGTCGTTGTGGATTGCCGGTGAACGAAGTTTCTGAAGGTTTGGAAGTCTCCCTTGAAGACTTACCTGAGTGATTGGGCGAGGTCTTCAGTGACCTTAACTCAAGGGGAATAAGGTGAAGACCAGGTCTTCTGAGTTCAATCAGCCTCCCTAACTAGACGTACAACTGTCACAGCAGCTGGAACTGGTCAAACAAATCACTTGTCTTCTCTGAGCACCTGGTTCTATCACTTTAACCCCCTTTAACCTACTGTTCTGTATCGTGAAGCCTTAACTTGCTCAGTTTGTTTGAAGACATTGTGTGAAGACAATTCCTTTGATCATATCTCTGTGTTCACATTGATCGCTACTACTGTTCATCTCTACCTAGTCTGCTATATTACTTCTCTTCTCCCTTCTTTGAGTTGTTATGTCAGCATGTCTAGTGTAGTTTATCTTCCTCTGTATCCTGTTTAGTAGTTGTATATCTTCTGTGTCTTCGAAGACATTGCTTGTTTCAAAGACTTTCATAAAAATCACCTATTCACCCCCCTCTAGTCTATAACTAGCACTATCAATTGGTATCAGAGCAAGGTGCTCCCTTGTTCTTGGTGATTCGGTTTAACCACTTGGAGTTTTAGCTATGTCGACTGTAGGGATAATCAAGGTCTCTGCTACGTGTCTGGTCTTTGGTGGCACTGATTACCCCTACTGGAAGAATAAGATGCGCATGCATCTTGAAGCCATCGACAACGACCTCTGGTATGCCGTCAAGACTGGTGTTCCCAAAGTCGGTGAAGGTGTCACCGCTGCTGATGTGAAGAGGTTTGCTCAATTGGATTCAACTGCTAAGAACATCATCTGTGGTCATCTGACCTAAGGGCAATATGGTCGTGTGAGTGCTCTGGAATCTACGAAGCTAGTCTGGGACTGGCTCTCCAAAGTCAATGAGGGTGTCTCATCCCAACGAGACTCTCGAATCGATGTTCTTCGAAATCTCTTCAACCGCTTCAAGAGGTTCGACAATGAAAATGTTCAGCTCACTTTTGATCGTCTCACTGACATCATCAATGAGCTTCATGCTCTTGGCACCACTGACATCACCAAGCATGACGTTGTGAAGAAGCTATTGAGGTCTCTTGACAGTTCGTTCGACACCTTATCACTGATGATTCAAGAGCGTCCTGACTTCAAGCAATTGGATCATGCCGATATTCTTGAGAGGCTCAATACTCATGAATTCCAGCTATCTAAGAAGAGAGATATCTATGGTCCTAGCTATAGACGGGCTCGTGCACTGAAGGCAAAGGCTGTGTTTTCATCTGAAGAATCTGACTGCAGTTCCGGTGGCCCTGAAAACATTGGCAGTGAGCTTGCAATGCTGGTAAAGAAATTATGGAAGTTTTCAAAGAAAAACCGCTTCCCCTCTCACCCACTGTACATATGTTACTGTTTGACCATTTTATAATTTAAAAGTCAGTGGGGCCTTTCCCATTGTCCTCAAGTTTAAAAAAACCCGCTTTGGAAAGTGTTCAAAGTATGACTCGAAGAAGACTGGAGAAACTTCTGCTCGGGACTACAAGAGAGAACCTGTAACAAATGCAAGAAGCCTGGCCACTATATTGCTGATTATACTCTATGGGAAAAGGAATCAAAAGAAGAAGAGCAAGGATTATGACTCTGACGATAAGAAGAAGAAACACTCAAAGTCTTCTTCAAAGTCTTCATCGCACAAGAAGAGTTCCTCTAGCAGAGCTCGCAGATTCATTGGTAAGGAAATGGATTCAGAGGAGGAGTCTGGATCTGAGGAGGTGGTAGAGGAGTCGGAGGAGGAGTCTGACTCGGACGTGGTGTCGGTGTCAAAACCGGCAGACCTCGGGGTAGGGGGTCCCGAGCTGTGGATCTCGGATCAGTGGTAATAGAGACAAGGGAGACGATGTTTACCCAGGTTCGGGCCCTCTTGATGGAGGTAAAACCCTACGTCCTGCTTTTGTTTATATTGATGGAGGTGTATCGAATACAGAGTTGATCTACCTCGAGATCATAATACGTGTCTAACTCTAGGTCTTGGTGAATGATATTGCGTTGATGTCCCCTCTACGGGCTAAACCCTATGGCTTATATACACGCCAGGGAAGGCACCTAGGGTTACAAGGTCGGTATCTAGGGGCAGGGCGGCAGGAGAGATCTTGGAGTATACGTCAAGTCTTCGGTGGAGGCAGTCTTGATCACGCTTCCTGTATGTGTCCTCCGGAGTCC
Source organism: Elymus sibiricus (assembly GCA_039707655.1). NCBI lineage: Eukaryota > Viridiplantae > Streptophyta > Magnoliopsida > Poales > Poaceae > Elymus > Elymus sibiricus. The sequence goes on from CM077666.1 coordinate 146,593,056, forward strand.
ACCTTGATCACGTACGAGGGGCCATAGGCCCAACCGAAGAGGCGGGCTGGCTAGGTTAGCACCCCCAATCCAGGACACCGTCAGTAGCCCCCGAACTGGTCTTCTATGCCGAGGACTACTCTCTCAACAAATTCCACCTCAGATCCGGAGTCCTTGGCTTGACAAACGAGTTCCCCTTTATATTTCACTCTTTTTAGTAGAGCGATGACATCCGAGGTCCAACCGAGCTCGTACCCCGTGAGGGTGTCCCGGACTAGGGGGTACTCGGGCTGCCGGCCTATCTCTCATGGGTCGGACTGATGGGCCGCTCTCTACACGTCGATGGAAGGCTGGATTGTGGACGACCCCGTATGATAGAAGGAAATCTCTGAAGTCTTGGCGTCTCCTCCAAGGAATAGATGGCGTAACCGGCATGTTATCCCTGATGGTAACCGACCATATGTAACCCTAGGGCCCCCCTGGTGTCTATATAAACCAGGAGGTTTAGTCCATAGGAGGAAGGCTGATAATCTAGGGTTTAGCCCATATGATCTCGAGGTAGATCAACTCTGTAACCTTCATACAATCACATCAATACAATCAAGCAGGACGTAGGGTTTTACCTCTTCGAGAGGGCCCGAACCTAGGTAAATCGCTGTCTCTACGCTCTCTGTTACCATCGACTCCTTGACCCATAGTTCGGACCCCCTACCCAAGATCTGCCGGTTTTGGTACCGACACCCCGCCCGAAGAGGGTGGATATCTTAGCCTCGAAGGCTTGTTGTCGAGGTATGAACGGTCCAGTTCGGTTTGACAACTTTATCGAAATGGCACGCCCCACGATAGGTCGGGCAGCTACTGCCTCCCTTAAATCGCGGTTCGAGGTAGCCTTTATACTGGCACATCCCATCAAGGTGGAGATCGTGCCCGTTTTCTTAGGGATATCATTACGATTTTGTTTCCCTCCATATGTTCAACGACATCTTTGATGGGAGCGGTGAGTTGATCGGCGCAGCGAGGGGGACTCTTACACTTTCCCAGGCTTATAAGAGCAGCAAGGAGGACAGCGCAATCGACCACGCTCCCATTCTCCCCTTCTACTGCTTCGTTTAGCTCCAGCGCCCAGATCCCATCCTACTCTGTTCCCTTTCGCGAGTCCATCCTTCACTACCAGCCATGGCCGACACCCTCAAGGGGCACTGGGGTGGTTCCATCATGACGGATGAGACCATCCTGGAGCTGCGCATCGCAGGGTATCTGACCCCCGCCATCGCTGCCCGCGCTCCGGCGGCTGGCCAGTAGGTGCCCGCTCCCAATGCCGGGGAGCGGGTAGTCTTCGTCCCCCACCTCATTAGAGACCTGGGGTTCCCGCTGCACCCCTTTGTGCGCGGGGTGATGTACTACTACGGCTCGATTTCCACCACATGGCCCCAAACTCCATTCTTCACCTTGCTTTCTTCATCATGGTCCGCGAGGCCTTCCTCCGCTGCGAGCCGCACTTCAGCCTATGGCTGAAGCTCTTCGGAATCAAGCCGAAGTCCAGTGGCTCCGACCTCGCGGAGTGCGAAGGAGCCATGATCAGCAAAAACTAGGGGGCCACGTGGTTCAAGGGCACCTTCATCGAAACGGTGAAGGAGTGGCAGCAGGAGTGGTTTTACATCACCGAACCGCTCGCCCCTGGCCAAGCCAAGGTCCCAGCCTTCTCGGCTGGGCCCCCAAAGAAGCTCAAGTCCTGGAAGGAGAAGGGCGTCGCCTAGGGGAACCCAAAAGAGGTGGAGCTCCTTATCGAGAGGATCAAATGGTGGTCCACCACGGGGAAGGTCGAGCTTGCCGACGTCATCAACGTCATGCTCAGTCGCTGCATACTCCCTCTCCAGCTTCGGGCTACCCCGATGTGGGCACAAAAGCCCGAGGACATGGACACCATCACCACCTTCTTCCGCTCCACCTTGGCTGCCATGTAGACGAGGCTCATGAAGTTGGCCAAGGACAAGATCCCCAAGGAAGGGGAGGACCGCGGCCTCGAACACGGCTATGAAGCCCCCCCGGTGAGTGATCCTACCCATCAATTGTCATTCTTAGTCCGTCGCATCGAGGAGTAGTATTCTAATGAATTGCTATGCTTGACGTTTTGCAGAAGTGGCTGGCCTCGGTACAAGGAGTGAGATGCCCAGCTCCACTGCCGGAGGAGCCCCCGACTCCCCTGCTCTCGGTGCTCCTGACCGAGGAGCCACACGTGGTGGCCGCCAAAGGGACGAGGTCCCAGAGGAGTAGGTCCAGTGCTAGGACTCGGGAGACCTCGGTCACTCGGTCTGAGGACACACACACCTCCGCTGCCCAAGACGGTGACGCAGAGGAGGGCGAGGAGGAGGAGTTCCCCCTCCCAAAGGGGAAGAGGTCGGCGTCAGAGGACGCCGAAGTTGCATGCCGCCGAAGGGCCTGAAGAGGCCGAGGCGAACCTCGTCAGGGGATGCCAGCAAGTTGTCGGAGAGAGCCGAGCTCTCCGGTGACTCAGAAGAAGACCCCCTCGCCATGGGGAGGAAGAAACCGGCGCCTCGAGGGTAAGCCGCCGTCTTTGCATCCCGTTTTTCAATTTGATAAGTTCTTTTTGGCAAGGAAAAACTCATAGAGCGTCCCTTCTCATGCAGTCCGCCGAGGGTAATCCCCAGCGGTTCCTCGAGTGGGTTGCCGTCTGCCAGCGGGACTCCAGAGCCCGCTGTTCCTTCCCCGGCGCATGACGGGCTGGGGGAGGCGACATCCACCCTGGCTCCCGACGTCGATATGACGAGGGTCGCGGAGGAGGCCGTTATGGCCGAGGTTTACACCTCGGCCCAACAAGACCTGGGGGAGAAACACCCCGTGGCCATCGAAGGGGAGCTGGGCCAGTCATCGGTCCAGCCGATATCTGCCTCGGCTCCGCCACCGCAGGTGGAGGCCACTCGGATCGATGTATCCGAGGTCATCCCTCCACCCCCGCCAACTGCCCAAGGACGGGCTAGCGCGGGGTGGACCGAGGGGATGGAGGACACCCTGAAGGGCTCCTCCATCAAGGAAGAGCACCGTGCCTTGATAGGTGCAGCGCTGCAGGGCTTCCGGTCCGCAGGGGCCGGCCTGCATGAGGTTTTCAAGAACCTCGTACGGGTTTCGAGGTACACTTCTATCCATGCTCCAAGTTTAACTTGTTTATTTGAGCTTTTTTTATTTATGTATTTGTTCGAGGACATAAGAGTACAGCCTGCTAAATGGCTTAGTGAGTGAGTAGCCCCTGAGCCCGAAGTCGGTTTCAAGAAACCGGCATTGGGGTCGTTTTGATTGAGTGGGAGCCTATTAAGTAGCCCCCAGGGCGCTGCTTGAGGCAGCCGTCCTGGAACCTTTTAGGAATTTAACCGTTCCCTTTGTAATAAGGATTTTTACTGCCAGGTTTCGACCTCGGTTCCGGACCCCGTCTCCGAGGATTGCGGAGATGAACCGGAAACTCGAGAGGTCCCAGGAGGAGCTCACCCTGGTGAACCAAAAATTCGAGCAGTCTCGAGGTAAGCAAGTTAAACTTGTATTGTACTTGGTAAAAAGAGTTTATGATAGGTTTCGCTCAATGAAAAACTAAGGCCGAACTGTTTTAATGACAGCGGCGCTGGCGGAGCTTGAGACGCTCAAGGCCGAGCTCGAAAAGGCTCGGCAGCAAGAGGCTGCTGCCGCAGAGGCAGAGAAGGCCCGAGCCGCCGAGATGGCGGCTGAGGATAGGCACTAGGCGTGGGTGCTAGAGGTCGAGGAGACCCTGAAGGGCATGTTTGAAGCACACGACAAGCTTCAGGTGGAGGGGCAACGAACAAGGGAGGAGCTCGAGAAGCTTTAACTTTCCTACTCTGAGCTCAAGACCTCGGCCCGAGCTGACCACGAGGTGCTCCAGCAAGTGGAGCAAATCGCCTCGGGTAAGCTATTTCTGCTGCAGTGTTCATTTGGCAGCAAAGGGTGTGTCAAGCTCACCTAGTTATGGCATTCCGCAGAGGTCTTTGCGGATCTTCCGCAGAGCGCGGCGGATGCGGTGGCGTACTTCGGCCAACTAGCGGGCCACGAGGCGGAGAAGGCCTTTTGGGGGCAGTTCCCGGGGTCGCCGTCTGCACAGCTACTAAATCATCGAGTGAAGCAGCTGGTGGAGTTGTTTCGCATGACGAGACCGACGCTCCAGGACCTCTGTATCGCGTTGTGGCCCACCGAAGCCATGCCCAAGAGCCTCTTCGGCCTTACGGCCCATCTCCGAGATGCCATGCCCTGCATGAACCGCTGGAGGAGGTCCGCGTGTTTGGAAGGAGCGCAGAGGGCATACGCTTGCGTGAAGACACACTTCCGAAAGGTTGATGCGGTGACATGTGTCGCGGGCCCTCGTGCCGACAAGCCGCGCACCGCCAAACAGTTCTTCGCCGAGGTGGAGGAGGGAGCTCGTGTCATAGAGGCCATGATTCCAAAGGACACTATGTATTTATAAACAGTACTTCAGAATGCCGAAGTGTGTGATGTACAAAACTTTATCTTTTGATTGAATGAATATGGCTTTGAGTTCCATGTGTGTTTGTTCTTTTAATTAGTTTTACCTCCGATATGACTGTTTTAAAATGAGAGTGGCCAGTCGTCGGCTTCAACCCCAGTGTAGGTCATACAAAGGGTGTTCCTTAAGGCACACTTGACCCTTAGCCGACATCTCGGTGCCCGGAGGTGGTCGGTGCTTTATAGGAACTAGGCAATCAGACTATAGTGGCTTTATGACTTTCACTTAGTCATAGGAGTTTGACTGTGGGGGCTGATGACCAGCCCCAGGTGTGGGAAGTGGTCGGCCTGGTTGGCCAAGGTTTAGGCCATAACACACTTCGGTTAGAAATGAAGGCCCTTCGTTTAACATGGGTGATCTCTATCGTCACATCGCTTAACGCGGTCTACGGATGGCGGATCAGTTTGCGCCTACCCAGATAGTCAGTTTTCGGCTTTCTCCACCGAGGCACTATGCCAATTGACCTGGCGGCGCAATCGCAGTGGTTCTCCCATTACACCCTTAGCCGAACTCATCGGGAACGTAAGGGGTACACATAGGAGCCGGGCAACCCAACTATTGACCAAAATCTAGTTTCGAAACTGATGCATATAAAGCCAAAATCCGAGACGCCGAATACTTCGGACTTGTTATACAATTGTATCTTTTTTAGAGATCTTCTTCGTCTCACAGAGGCCATGCTGATAAAGAAATATGATAGGGACCTTTAAGGGGCACAGTTTTTTTTCATGATTTCAAGCGTTTACATGCCCAGCTACAACGAGAGGAGTTGAAAGAATACAATGTAAAAAATAAGGAGGAAGAAACAGGGCCGATGTTCGTTATCGGATTTTGAAGAGTCCGGGCCGCTACCTGCCGCACGTATGCGTTTCCGAGCTGTTGATCAGATGTTCACCTTTAAAGGTGGGGACTAGCGGAGGCTGATGTCTTTTTGGCCCTTTATACGCTCCAAGCGTTGATTGACCAAGCTCCTTGACGGAGGCGTTGCCGAAGTCCATTCTGTGGTTGAAACCACATTAACATAGTCATGTTTAGGCCGTTTCTTTGACAGAGACTTGCCAGTGTCGGGGCTCGAAGCCACGTCGTTGCTTGGTTGAACCGTGCCAACGTTTGAGTAAATTTTTGGCTCCTCGACAACCCAGGGAATCTTCAGTGCGAAATTATGTACTCTGGGGACGTAGTGCCCACTCCAGAGAGGGCACGCGAGGAGCCCGCATCCCTATTTTGGGTGCGGGAGTACCTGGCCGAGGTCGATTTGTGCAGCCCGGGCGCGCTTTGAAGAGCGAGCGGCGCGTTTATCGCTGCGGGCTGCCTCCTCGGACGCCCGTACCTCGGCTGCGAAAGCCGTGGTCTGTTCCTCCGTCCAGAGTGAGCGTTCGGTGTTACCATTGACTGTGATAACGCTGTTGGGTCCCGGCATTTTGAGCTTGAGGTAGGCATAATGCGGGACTGCGTTGAAGCGTGCAAAGGCTGTGCGCCCTAGGAGCGTGTGGTATCCACTTCGGAAAGGTACGATATCGAAGATTAACTCCTTGCGTCTGAAGTTCTCAGGCGAGCCAAAGACTACCTCCAGGGTAACCGTTTCGGTACAGCGGCCTTCGACACCCGGGAGGATGCCTTTAAAGGTGGTGGAGCTCGGCTTGATCCGAGATGAGTCGATGCCCATCTTTCGAACCGTGTCCTCGTAAATGAGGTTGAGGCTGCTTTCTCTGTCCATCAGGACGCATGTTAGATGATAACCATCAACAATAGGGTCCAGGACGAGCGCCGCTGATCCACCGTGCCTGATGCTGGTCGGATGATCATGCTTGTCAAATGTGATCGGGTAAGCCGACCATGGGTTATATTTCGGGGGGACTGGCTCTAGCGCGTATACATCCCGAAGCACACGCTTCCTCTCCCTTTTGGGGATGTGGGTGACATAGATCATATTGACCTCTGTTACCTCATCAGGAAACTTCTTTTGGCCTCCATTATTGGGCCGTCGAGGTTCATCCTCATCTTCACTGCGATTTTGGGTTTTATTTTGACCCTCTGTCGCTATCTTGCCGGCTTGTTTAAAGACCCAACAATTTCTGTTAGTGTGGGTTGCCGGTTTGTCCTGAGTGCCGTGGATTCCACATGGGCGGTCCAGGAGTTTATCAAGCTGGCTAGGTCCGTCCTTGTTCCCTTTAAAGGGTTTTCTTTTCTGTCCGGACTTAGGCCCGGTGAACCCCACGTTGACCGCGGCGTCTTCCGTATCGCTTCCACCATTTTTATACCCGCGCTTATTTTTGTTGCACTTGGGTTTTTCATTGGCGTCGCGAATTTTTGAGGTGCTTGCCTCGCCATTATGAGTACTACGGGTAAGCCAACTATCATCTCCCGCACAAAAGCGAGTCATCAATGAGGTGAGGGCCGCCATAGTCCTCGGCTTATCCTGGCCGAGTTGACGAGCCAACCATTCATCTCGGATATTGTTCTTGAATGTGGCGATGGCCTCAGCTTCGGTGCAGTCTATGATCTGGTTCTTCTTGGTGAGGAACCTGTTCCAGAATTTCCAGGCTGATTCGCCTGGCTGCTGGGTGACACAGCTGAGGTCATCAGCGTCCGGAGGTCGGACATATGTGCCCTGGAAATTTGCTCGAAAAGCGTCTTCTATGGCTTCCTAGCTGCCGATAGAGTGAGGAGGGAGGCTGTTAAGCCAATGCCTCGCCGGCCCCTTTAGCTTGAGCGGCATGTATTTAATGGCGTGGAGATCATTTCCGTTGGCCATGTGTATGTGTAGAAGGAAATCCTCGATCCAGACTGCTGGGTCTGTGGTGCCATCGTATGATTCTATATTGATGGGCTTAAATCCTTCCGGGAAATGATGTTCCATCACCCTATCTGTAAAGCAGATTGGGTGAGCCGGACCTCGAAACCGAGGAGCATCTCGTCGGAGGTCGGGAGAGAGCCGTGAGTAAGTCTGATCTCGGGCACGGCCGTTCCTGTCCATCCAGGCATCATAGCCGTCAAGCCCAGCGGGCGCGCGTCCCCTTGATCCATAGATGGACCGAGGGGGTGCCTTATTTTCCTTGATGCGATGTCTAGCGTCGTGAGGATCTAGGTAATCCACAGGGTCCTTGCCATAATGGCGTGGAGGTGGCCGGTCACCGAGGTTTTCTCGTCTTGGCCTGTCCCGGCCTCTAGGGGGTCGGTGGTGGTCGTCGGTGAGCTCCTCATCGAACTCCGGCAAGAGACGCCTACATGGGTATGATTTCGGCACACTGTGGCACCGATTTTCCATGTCTTGCTCAACAGAGAGCACTTCGACCCACTTTTCATTTAGTGCGTCGGTATTTGCCTGCAGCAGCTGCTGCTTGCGTTTTATGCTCCGGGCCGTCGCAACGAGGCGCCGCCGGAAGCGTTCTTGTTCAAAAGGGTCTTCGGGGACGATGTAGTCCTCGGTACCGAGGCTCTCGTCCTCCTCAGATTCCGGCATGTAGTTATCGTCGGCCCCTTCAAAGAGGTCATCGGGATCTGAGTTCCTGAGAAGTCGGTCAAGTGTGCTGTTCCTTACTGGGGAGGCTTGAACGTCCTCTTCATGGTTATCGGCGTCACCGTCCTCCGCGTCGCCGTTATTGGCTGTCGCATTATTACCACTGGGTTCCCCGTTATTACCTCTTCGGCGTCTTCGCCGACGTCTTGGAGGGGATTTGGGGGTGTCCACCATGTAAACATCATAGGTGGACGTGGCAGTCCACCTGCCCGCGTTTACCGGGGGCGAGGTGTTCTTGATGGGGCCATCAGCATCTTCATCTGTGTCTGTGGCCTCACCATAGTCCAGCACGTCGGTTAAATCTTCGACCGTGGCGACTAGGTGGGTGGTGGGTGGGATGTAAATTTCCCGATCATCGGCTTTAAGTCCGCTGTGATTATAAACCGAAGTCTTGCCGTCCGAGATGGACATGCCCTGGATGCGATTAAGCATCTCATCGAGGTGAGCTAGCTCTTCAGGGTTCATTGATGCGCCGTAAGCGGGGCTGACTCGAAGTATACCCGGCGTGTAACTTGACACGTCTTCGGCGCGAAAGGGATCCGAACACGATTCCGGGTTCTGCACCGAAGTCGGTTCTATTACTGACGTAGTTTCGGAGGTGGGAGCCAGATTTATGTCCGTATTGACTATCGGAAGGAAACTGGCTAGAGTGGTCACGTCGGGGGTCTCTAAAGGCGCCGTGACGAAGATCGGTTCCGGAGTCGAGCCTCCAGAGCCGGACTGATGGTGTCCTGGACTAGGGGGTACTCACCACATCGTCTCCTAACCAGGTGGGTTGAGCTGAGGACCCCCATGGCGGTTCACTCATGGGCCACTTCGGGCAGCCCATGACGCATACAAGGAAGACTCCACAATACTTGGCGCACAAGACGAGGACTCTTCTAAACCCTAGGCCTCCGGTGCATATATAAACCGAGGCCAGGCTAGTCAATAGATCAACTCATATTCATTAGAACAATCTCTTGGTAGATACATGTACTCTATACTACACCCCATATGAATACAATCAAAAGCAGGACGTAGGGTATTATCTCTTTGAGAGAGCTCGAACCTGGGTAAAATCCTGTGTCCATGTTGCCATCGCTCCAAGACGCCTAGCTTAGGACCCCTACTACGAGATATGCCGGATTTAGAACTGACATTGGTGCTTTCATTGAGAGCCTGCTGGCGGTCGACGCGCTGCGATGGGAATTCAGATCGTCTCCGGCGCGATCTACGCGTCGGAATCGAGCTTTATTGTCGATGTCGGCATCTTCATCGCCGGCTCGACTGGTCACCTCGGCTGGACCGAGGACTGCGCTCCACGTCGGATCATCAATATCGGACGGATACTTTCATCATCATCAACTCCGATCTCTATCAAGATCATGGGGGAATCATCCATGGAGCTCGGGGGCTCGATGTTAACATCGTCCTCAGGCGACAGTGCAGTTTTTCTGGACAGCGGATTCGTGTTCGCCATCCTCGTCTCCTCGAGTGTCGTTTTGACGATTGCTTCAATGGAATTGTGCGGAATAGAGTCTAGAACAACCCTGTAAAATTTCATTGCGTTCCGATGGAGGAATCTTCGGCAAACTCCGATCTACCGGAGCCCTGTTGAAAGCACATTTGCTCCCTTGGTGGTTTTGGTAATTCATAACAACATATATCTCATTGAACTAATGTCCATTCAAGTTAAAGATTTCAGGATGTTCAATGATTGGCATGGCATGGACTAGAGATGTGGATCCCTCAAAATGCTAAGGACAAGGAATGGCAAAAGATCAAGACTCTACATTTTTGGTTTAGTGATCCAAGATCACATTGAGTCCATAGGAAAGCCAATACTATTAAAAGGGGATGAGGTGTTGCTTAATGGTCTTTTTGCTCAAGTGCTTAGTGACAGTACTCCTAAACCCTCAACCACTCTCTCTACCCAAATATGTCCTAAACCTACATTCCAACTCGGCCCCACCGATATTTCCAATCCGGCCCCACCGAGTTCATCCAAGACTTAGCCAATGCCAAAACCCTAACAAATCAGATCCACCGAAATGGATCTCGGTCCCACCGAGATGGCCTTGCCAACTCTCTGTAATCGGTTGCATTCACTTCGGTCTCACCGAGTTATGCAAATCGGTCTCACCGAGATGGCTTGCCAAGTCTCTGTTGCCTTATTGCTTCACTTCGGTCCAACCGAATTGATGCAATCGGTGCCACCGAGATGAGGATTGCCCTAAGCCATTGCACTTCGGTCCATCCGAGTTGTTCGTATCAGTCCCACCGAGATTCCTAAAGTTCATATCTTTTACACAGTTCGGTGCCACCGAGTCTTCTGAATTGGTGCCACCGAGTTGGGTCAAAAGTGTGTAACGGTTGGATTTTGTGTGGAGGCTATAGATACCCCTCCACCACATCCTTCTCAGAAAGGAGAGCCATCAGAACATGCCTACACTTCCACCATACATTTTCTGAGAGAGAACCACCTACTCATGTGTTGAGATCAAGATATTCCACTCCTACCATTTGAACCTTGATCTCTAGCCTTTCCCAAGTTGCTTTCAACTCAAATCCTTCTTCCACCATAGCCAAATCTATGAGGAGTTGTTTGAGTGCTGGGAAGACTATCATTTGAAGCACAAGAGCAAGGAGTTCATCAACAACACACCGTCTATTACCTTTTGGAGAGTGGTGTCTCCTAGATTGGTTAGGTGTCACTTGGGAGCCTCCAAGTGGAGTTGAACCAAGAGTTTGTAAGGGCAAGGAGATCGCCTACTTCATGAAGATCTAGCCCAAGTGAGGCTAGTCCTTCATGGATGTAAGCCATGGTGGAATAGACAAGGTTGCTTCTTCGTGGACCCTTCGTGGGTGGAGCCCTCCATGGACTCGCGCAGCCGTTACCCTTCGTGGGTTGAAGTCTCCATCAACGTGGACGTACGATAGCACCACCTATCGGAACCACGCCAAAAACCACCGTGTCTTTATTGCGTTTGAAATCTCCGATCCCCTCCTTTACATACATATGCAATTGCTTACTTTCCGCTGCTATACTCTTAGAATTGCATGTGTAGGGTGATGCTTGACATGTACTATTGCTAAAATCTGCCCACAACTAAAATTTGGAAAAGGTTAGGTTTTATTTGGTCAAGTAGTCTAATCACCCCCCCTCTAGACATACTTTCGATCCTACAAGTGGTATCAGAGCTTTGGTCTCCGTAAGCCTTGATTTCCATAGCTTTGGTGATCATAGCCTTGGTTTCACAACCTAGGAGAGTATGGCGTCTAGTGAGGGTAACTATCACCGTAGAGGTCCATATTTTGATGGTACAAAATTTGCTAGTTGGAAACATAAGATGAAAATGCATATTCTTGGTCATAACCCCGCCGTTTGGGCTGTTGTTCGTGTTGGCTTGCAAGGTGACTTCTTTGAGGATGGCAAGGAACCGGATCGTGAAGCAACCCCGGAAGAATTGAAGATGTTGCAATACAATGCTCAAGCTTGTGACATTCTATTCAACGGTTTGTGTCCGGAGGAATTCAACAAAATCAGCCGCCTCGAGAATGCAAAGGAAATTTGGGATACTTTGGTTGATATGCATGAGGGTACCGAGTCCGTCAAGGAATCTAAGTTGGATGTGCTTCAAAGTCAACTTGACAAGTTCAAGATGAAGGATTGTGAAGGAGTCGCTGAGATGTACTCTAGGCTTGCTCTCATCACAAATGAGATTGCCGGCTTAGGAAGTGAAGAGATGACCGACAAATTCATCATCAAGAAGATACTTAGAGCTTTGGATGGTAAATATGATACCGTCTGCACATTGATCCAAATGATGCCAAATTACAAAGATCTCAAGCCCACGGAAGTCATTGGAAGGATTGTCGCTCATGAAATGTCACTCAAGGACAAAGATGAGCTACACAACAAGTCAAGTGGTGCTTACAAAGCCTCAACCGATGCTCCAACAATTTCAAGTGACAACCTAGTATCAAATGAAGAGATTAGCCTAATGGTGAAAAGGTTCAACAAGTTCTACAAGAACAAAGGGAAAGAGAGAAGCTCTAGCTCAAGACACTATGAGAGAAGATCATCAAGTCGTGACCGTAATTGCTACAATTGTGGGAAGCCCGGACACTACTCCAATGAGTGTACGTCTCCCTACAAGAAAAGAGACGAATCACCAAGAGGAAGACATAGAAGAGATGAATCAGCTCATAAGGAGAGAAGGAGTAGAGATGATCATTATGAACGAAGACACTCTCGAAGAAGCAAGGATTCGGAGAGAAAGGACAAGTCATCAAGGAGCTACACAAGAAGAAGACATCAAGCTCATGTTGGTGAATGGGTTTCTGGCTCCGACTCCGACAACCACTCCGAGAGAAATTATCATTCCAACTCCGACTATAGTCAAGATGAAGGTGTTGCCGGACTTGCACTAGTGTCATCCAACTCCTATGATCTATTTGACTCACCAAATGAAGGAATTGGAAGATGCTTCATGGCAAAAGGCCCCAATGTATCACACCCCGAGTATCTTGATTTCAATAGTGATGAAGATGATTTGCTTGGTGATGATGATTTACTTGTTGACAAGGCTAGTGATGTGAGCTATAATGAAAATGCTAGTAATCATGATAGTCAAGAGGAAACGAGTGACAATGCTATGAAGGAGATTGAGCGTCTAACTAAAGAACTAAATGCTCTTAAGTTAGCTCATGAAACGACTCAAGAGGATCATAGAGAACTTCTAAGAACTCATGAGAAGCTACGCTTCGAGGAGCTAAATTTAGAGCAAGATCATGGGTTTCTTAAAGCTATCAATGACGATCTTCGAAAGAAGAGTTCTTCATATCTTGCCAAGCATTTACTCTTGTCTACCTTTATGCCACAAGTTAAATCTAAGCAAACTAGCAACAAGGGTAAAAAGGGTTCTACCTCTAGTAGTAACAATAACAATGCTAAATCCAATGTTGTTGCTTCTAGTAGTTCTATTGATTCCACTAACGATTCTCTTAGCCAAGTTACACTTGAGCAAGAAAATATGCTATTGAAAGGAATTATAGAAAAAGGTGTCTACAAGAGTCTTGCCGGGAGTAAGCAATTTGAGGAAATTGTACGCAAGCAAGGAAGGCACCGGAAGAACTAAGGTGTTGGTTTTGAGCAAAAGTTCAATGCCAATGGAGTTGAGTGGGAAGAAGATCAATACTCCAAGACGAAGTTTGTTCCTCAACAAGAGAAGTGTGATCCTACTTCCTTCAAGGGAACACAAGCTCAAGAAGATCTTCGACCACAAGACCACAAGCTAAAAGGCAAGGACAAGCTTCAAGAAGAGATTGATTCATTTGAAGAAGCTCCTCAAGCCATGGTCAAGTGGGTTCCCAAGACTTCATCAAGTTCTACTTCGTCAAGTGCTACTACAACTCCAAGGATTCCCATCAAGTTGATGTGGGTCCAAAAGAAGAGGAACTAGAGAGTTCTTGAGGGTGACTCCGCCAACAAACTTCACTCATATTATTTATGGCAAGAACTTGTGTAACCAACTTCCACATTTTGCACTAGTTCATGGAGTCACAAACCCTCTTGTTGGTAAGACAAGGGACAAGGTAATCAATGCATTCATGGACATCATCATATGTGTATTTCACTCTATGTCTATGGATATCCATGTATGTTCCTTTTGTGGGACTAACCCATGTAGGTATTGAAAGCACAAAACTCCAAAGGATTGCTTCCAACTCTTGATGGTCTACATCAACATTGAGCATCCACATCTTCAACATCTACATGAAGTCATCATCGACAAAACCCAAGGTTAGTTCATCCCTCTTAGGGGGGATATCACATCTAGGGGGAGCTTTGCTCTAAATAATTGAGCTAATGCAACTCTAATGGTGTGAACACATCAATGCTTTATGTAAAAGTGGTAACCCCACTTGTGCTTAAACGATGAGTATGACCTATGATCAAATGTTCTCATTTGGCTCCTAAGTCAATATACTCATATATAGATGACCTAGTCATCGCCATTGCTTGATAGATGCTAGAATTGGTTGTGCATGTTTGACACATATTTCATTTGCAATCTTATTGTGTGAGCATGTTGGTTTGCATGTTTTCATCATTCGAGGACATCCATTTGTTGTTTTGATTGTCTTGGTTTTTCTGGCCAAGTGGATGTACTAGAATGCCTAAGAACTTTCTCTAGCTATCTATGCTTTCTTGTCTCAAATTCTATTCTTGCTGCATCACAAAAATTGAACAAGTCTTTTTCGGACCCTCCGGCTGAGGAACACTCGGAGCCACCGATCTGAAAGGGCTGAACCTCCAAAACCTTCTAATTGATTTCGGCCGAACCAACTCACTCAAACTCGGTCCAACCGAAATCACTTAGATTGATCTAGGTTTTCCATCTCGGTGCTACCGAATTGAACCATTTCGGCGCCACCGATGTGCTATACTGCGTGCAGTTACACATATCGGTGCCACCGAGTTGTTCAACTCAGCGCCACCGACAGCGTACAGGTATATATATTGCGCGGACCGAACGGTTGAAATTTCTCGACCTCACTCGTTCCCGCTCCCCGTCGTTGCCGTTGCCCTTCATCATCGGACTTCGCCGTCGTCTCCAGCGCGCCCTCGCTGCAGGACTCCGTCGCCGTCAACGGCAATCTCCACCGCCGTTGCCACCGTAGAGGATCTCCACCAAGTTAGGGTGAGATTCGATTCCTTTCGTGCCTCCTTTTCCGATTCAATGCACGTTAGGAATGCCATGATTCTTGCCACGATTGCAATGCTAAATCCACCAGGAAAATTCCGTAGATTAGATTCGAGCGAAATTTATAGGTTTAAGTTTCCGCCGAATGCATCTCGGATCGACCGATTCAAAATTTTTGGCCCTACCGATTTGGCCTCTGGCCATAGCACTAGTACGTCTCGGTGCCACTGAGTTGTACGAATCGGTGAGACCGAAAGTAAAGTCTCAGTGAAACCCTAGCATCTCGGAGCCACCGAAACCCATCTCGGTCTGACCGAAATGGCGTGTAAGGTTTCTGTTGTATGCTTCGGTGTCACCGAGATGATCAACTTGGTCCATCCGAAATGCATCCTGTGAAAACTTGAAACTAGAAGTTGAACTCAAATTTTATGAAAAATCTCTGCTTTTTGTGATGACTCATCTACTCTGCCCATACCTATCTATTCACAGGGTCAGCTCAGCAAGATGTCAAGTGGCAGTGACAGTCAGAACATGTCTGAACAGCAGGTAGAAATGAGTGAAGGGTCAAGCCCAGCTGAAAGTTTCTATGAGGGAGAGAGGAGCTCTCCAGATCTTCCTATGGCAGCAAGCAGAACAAGGAAGAAGAAAACCTCTGACAGTGAGGATGAAGATTTTGTTGCTAGTGAGGCAGCAACAAAGAAGAAAAGAGTTGTGCTTGCTAAGGAGTACAACACCAAACCTACATCCACCAAAGATAAGATTGCTGTGAGGAAAGTTCCCAAGCAGACTGTGCAATACACTCTTGAAGAGCCTAGTGACACAGAACCAGCTGCAAAGAAGAAGAGAGTGAGGAAAACCATTGCCCGTGTGATTGGCAGACCCTCCATGATGATTGATGAGGAGGAAGAGGAACAGGATGAGCCAGCTACTGCACCCCCTGCAAAAGCTCAAAAGCTCATGTCTGATGCAATCAAGACTGCTGCACCCTCCAAGTCCAAGTCTAAGGTGTCAGCACCAAAGAGATCAACCAGGAACATATCAGCTGCAGAGAAGAACAAGGCCCCAGTGCCTGAGTCAACTGTTGATGAAGAGCCTCTAGTGCTCAGAAAGTTCAAGCCTAAGATTCCAGACCATGACAATGCACACCCAGTTGCGGAGAACATGATGCTAAGAAAGGATAAAGGACTGCGTTAGTGGAGACAGTCAGATCCTTATGCTATAAGGAGAAGGACATCATGTGATTATCGCTTTCACACTCGAGAGCAACATGACTTTTATGAGACAGTTTTGCTTGATAAGATGCCCATAGTCAGTGACATGAAATGGGTGGACTGGGAATACATCGATGAGAATGAAGATTATTTTCCCCATGTCCATGGAAGCTTCAGGATTGCAGGAGTTGATGAGTTTGTTGGACAGAAATTGACCAAGTGGAATGATGAGATGATCATGCAATTTTACTCTACTGCTCATTTCTATCCAGATGGCAGAATAGTGTGGATGACTGAGGGTATAAGATACCAGTCTACCATCTCTGAGTGGGCAAATCTTCTTGGTGCACCCAAGGAAGAGGATGATGATATAGACATTTATGCCAAGCTCAAGATGGATCATAACTCCATGGCCAGCATGTATACTGCAATTCCTCAGAAGGATATAGAGACACACAAACTTGGATCAGTAAAGCATTTGCTACCAGGACTGGCCACCACGAACACTATCTTGCGGTACACTCTGCTACCCAAGTCAGGTGATGATAAGATGATTCGTGGCCACTCCATCAATTTGCTGCATCTGTTTGATACACCTCAGAAATTCAAGGTGATGAGCCTGATAGTAGAGACTATCAAGAGGACTGCAGCAGATCAGAAGAGATCGTGCGGATATGCTCCACATATTCAGATTTTGATCAATTCCAAGGTTGGAACCAGCACATACCTTCTTGATCGAGAGCATTTGCCATTGCATCCAGATTTTGAGGATAATGCCATAGTGATGGATCCTTCGCATCCCACCTCTGCACAAGCTCAAGAGGAAATCCGCCAAGCCAAAGAAGCAAAAGCAGCTCAGGAGGCATCAGCTCCCAATGCTCCAATTGCCAATCTCAAGACACCCAAAGACCAAATGGCATATCTGCTTGAAGCCACTCTGAGGATTGAGCGAAGTTTGGCCAACCTCACCCAGACCCAGGCTAGTTTTGAGCGGATTATTGAGACGAAATTTCATGATTTGGATGTCAAAGTTATAGAGATTCAGACTTCAGTAGAATAGCTGCAGGGTGATGTTGATGCTGTCAAGCTAGCCAGATCAGATGACAGTGGAGATGACAGACCAACCACAGAGCGCTTTCAGACAGTGCTTAGGGCAGCCAGGTCTGCTGCAGTGCCACTCGTGGATCCGAGGACCACAGTATCTGCACCAGCCGCTACTGCCACAGTGCCACCGCCAGTGTCTACTCCACCAGCCCAGCAAACGTGTGCAGAAGCATTCGCGGACGCTCTCCTCTCCACGCCGTCTACGCACACCAGAGCCGCCAGCAGAAGATCGCCTTCAGGAGCTTCGGAGGACCGTGCCTAGAGAGCTGACTAGTGCTATACTCATTTGAACTTTTTGGTACTTGTTGCCAAAGGGGGAGAATATGTATAGATCATAGGCTTCGAGAGAGAGTTCTTGCTTTTGATTTGCTTCGAGTTCTTTTGCTACTTATTTGCTTGTCCATACTTTGTTACGTGTGTACTTGCTACAGTGTCTGTGTGATATTCTATCATGTATGCTTGTGATTGGTCATACTATGCTTGTTGTGATGATCTATGCTTATCTTTATCATTATCTTGTGATGATCAATTACTTATGTTGGTGATGCGTGCTTACTTTTCCAATAATATCCTTTTGCGCGCTCCACCAAGATGTATGTGACATGGAAGAGTGACCCATGAGCCTAATCGATTGTGCATTTGCATTCAAACGCAAATTTTTAATAATGCACAAATTTAGGGGGAGCTCTTGCTTATCACATACTTCTCAAAGCGACGATGTATTTCATTCATTTAATCATTTGTCGAAGCTTTGATCTATATGTTATCATCAATTACCAAAAAGGGGGAGATTGAAAGCACCTTTGCTCCCTTGGTGGTTTTGGTAATTCATAACATATATCTCATTGAACTAATGTCCATTCAAGTTAAAGATTTCATGATGTTCAATGATTGGCATGGCATGGACTAGAGATGTGGACCCCTCAAAATGCTAAGGACAAGGATTGGCAAAAGATCAAGACTCTACATTTTTGGTTTAGTGATCCAAGATCACATTGAGTCCATAGGAAAGCCAATACTATTAAAAGGGGATGAGGTGTTGCTTAATGGTCTTTTTGCTCAAGTGCTTAGTGACAGTACTCCTAAACCCTCAACCACTCTCTCTACCCAAATATGTCCTAAACCTACATTCCAACTCGGCCCCACCGATATTTCTAATCCGGCCCCACCAAGTTCATCCAAGACTTAGCCAATGCCAAAACCCTAACAAATCGGATCCACCGAAATGGATCTCGGTCCCATTGAGATGGCCTTGCCAACTCTCTGTAATCAGTTGCATTCACTTCGGTCTCACCGAGTTATGCAAATCAGTCTCACCGAGATGGCTTGCCAAGTCTCTGTTGCCTTATTGCTTCACTTCGGTCCAACCGAGTTGATGCAATCGGTGCCACTGAGATGAGGATTGCCCTAAGCCATTGCACTTCGGTCCATCCGAGTTGTTCGTATCGGTCCCACCGAGATTCCTAAAGTTCATATCTTTTACACAGTTCGGTGCCACCGAGTCTTCTGAATCGGTGCCACCGAGTTGGGTCAAAAGTGTGTAACGGTTGGATTTTGTGTGGAGGCTATAGATACCCCTCCACCACATCCTTTTCAGAAAGGAGAGACATCAGAACGTGCCTACACTTCCACCATACTTTTTCTTTGAGAGAACCACCTACTCATGTGTTGAGATCAAGATATTCCACTCCTACCATTTGAATCTTGATCTCTAGCCTTTCCCAAGTTGCTTTCCACTCAAATCCTTCTTCCACCATAGCCAAATCTGTGAGGAGTTGCTTGAGTGCTGGGAAGACTATCATTTGAAGCACAAGAGCAAGGAGTTCATCAACAATACACCGTCTATTACCTTTTGGAGAGTGGTGTCTCCTAGATTGGTTAGGTGTCACTTGGGAGCCTCCAACATGATGTGGAGTTGAACCAAGAGTTTGTAAGGGCAAGGAGATCGCCTACTTCATGAAGATCTACCCCGAGTGAGGCTAGTCCTTCGTGGACGTAAGCCATGGTGGAATAGACAAGGTTGCTTCTTCGTGGACCCTTCGTGGGTGGAGCCCTCCGTGGACTCGCGCAGCCGTTACCCTTCGTGGGTTGAAGTCTCCATCAACGTGGACGTACGATAGCACCACCTATCGGAACCACGCCAAAAACAACCGTGTCTTCATTGCGTTTGAAATCTCCGATCCCCTCCTTTACATACATATGCAATTGCTTACTTTCCGCTACTATACTCTTAGAATTGCATGTGTAGGGTGATGCTTGACATGTACTATTGCTAAAATCTGCCCACAACTAAAATTGGGAAAAGGTTAGGTTTTATTTGGTCAAGTAGTCTAATCACCCCCCCTCTAGACATACTTTCGATCCTACACCTGTCGAATCTAGACGGTAATCTGGACGAGTTTGGGGCAAGGAGTCCGACAGTTAGCTCGGACATCCTTTGGAAGATCCAACCGTTGATCGGCTGCGGAATTCCTATATCAATCACTCCTCAAAATTTCAGCCTGATCCGACCGTTCAAACTCCAGAAAACGTCCGATGAGTCCATTAGTTTTAGGATTTGTTTTCTGCGCGAAAACAAATCCGACCCGAGTTCATATTTTTTCATGAACGGGATATTGGGCATCCTTTTTGAAGGAAATTCTTATCTAGGGTATTGTGTGTTGTTCTCAAACACGTGCCACAAATTTTGAGTCTTTTCCAAGGTGATTTTCACCGTCGCGCTGATGTCAAACCGGCCTGACCATATTGCTCCACGGCTGCCGACCTGCGCCAGCATCGGCTGCGCCGTCGCTCCGTCGAGCCGACGAAGACCACCTCGGATCATCACCGCGGCGAGCCGACGAAGAGTTCGGCATCGCGAAGGATAAATAATCGTCAAGACAAGATTGTCGCCCCACAGATTGCACGGGTCGGGCACGCCAGCATCGCCGCGCGGTCACAAGTTTCGACCTACGTCGGCATCGCCGCGCCGTTGCTTCTTCAAGCCGATATACACATCGCCGACCTGTTTTCGACACATCGGCTGACGTGGGGGCTCCGGCGTCACCAGCCGACCTGCTCCGACACCTCGGCTGGACCGGGGGCTTGGCCATCTCTTCATCAACCTACTCCGGGGACTTCGGCGTCACCAGCCAACCAGCTTTGTCATGTTAGCTAGACCGGGGGCTTCGCCTTTGCATATCGACCGTGTCACGTTGCCACATCATCGAGCCAAGCTCTCCGCTCTACCACTTCGGCAAGCTGAGCTCCTCATCAGGACTGGCTTGGGGGCTCGGACCGTGTCATCAGCACCGAGCACATTAACCAGCTAAGTCGCTTTCATGCTCAATTTCCTTTTAATTTTTTTATTTTTTGCTCGGTTCAACCAAGCATTATGTTTATGTTAAATAAACGCTGTTTGTTAAAAACACTTCTTTTTCCCATGTTAACTGGGGGCTCTTAAACTTTTATGTGCCATTTTTAAGTATTTTCTTCTAAGTCGTTGCAAACTCTTTTTCTACTACTCCTTTTTCCGATGCGAGTGTGTGGTCAACAGCCGGGTTGCCTAGTTTCTCTCTAAAAGCCGCTCGAGTTTAGTTCGCTAAACTGGCCTGAGAATCACTCCGCCTTCATGATAGGAGGTTGAAGCCGAAGGCTGACCCGCTTGAAGTATGGAGATCGGATGTATCATGTTAAAGCACGATGAAAGCATTAATTAATTTTAAGACCAATTTTTGGATTGGCACCAAAAAACTTGATTTACTTCGGACGTAAAGTTTTCACATAAGTTTTTTGGTTTTCCGAGCTTATGGCACCTTTAACCTATTTTATGTTTTCCTTTCAGGAGGCGAGGCATCCTTTTGATCGAGGTGTTCTGCGTGGAGGCGGGACATCCTCTTGGCCGAGGTGCCGTGCATAATAATTCGGCTCAGGAAATCTTTTTTGACCCGTAGTTCGGCAACTTCCCCGTCGAGCTGCACCTCAGCACACCCGAACACTCCAAACACCGGGGGCTAGTTACTTGCCCCCACAGTCAAGCTCCTATGACTAAGTGAAAGTTATAAAGCCTACACATCTGATTGCCTCGTTTCCGCTAACACAACCGCCTCCGGGCACCGAGACGTCGGCTAAGGGTTGTCATGTTATTGCGGAAACACCCTGCGTAGCATCTACCAAGGGGTGGAAGCCGACGATGGGACACTTTCAAATTATAAGCGGTCGCACAGGAGTCAAAGTAAACACATCGGACCTATCAAACTATCTAATAAACTGTACTAGGGGATCCTTGAGGCACCTCGACACATTTACCTTGGGACTTCCGGAGAGCCCAACATATCCTCAGCATTTGTATTTAATATATGAATGCTGCCTTCCCATAAATCATTATAAAGCCACAATATGCATCAATTTGACTTGAGATCTGGCCAAGCTGGGTTGCCTGGCTCCTGTGCTTGCCCCCTACGTTCCCGATTGTTCAGCTAGGGGGTAAAGGGAGCACCTCTATGATTGATACTACTGGGTTATCTGGGTTAGTACCTCAGACTGGGTGAAGCCGAAAGCTAGCGATCTCAAGAGTATAATTGGTCGGCAACGACGGAAGTGAAAATCTCGGTTTTTTAAAGCCAAATACTTCGGGAATTTTCCCCGAATTAATCTTCACTATTTTCTCCCACTTAGATCGGAGGTGAAGTTACATAATCATGGTTAGCATGATAACCTTTGAAAAAGAACCTATAAAAGAACTATTTTTCCCAGAAGATTTTTCTTATGTTAAATAGTAATATAACATATCTCTTCGCGTACCTTTGTTTATAAAACCATATGGCCGGATTGCCTTGTTTGCCGTAAATCTTTGCCCTTATAAAGGCTTTATAAAGTAGGACAAACACTCCTCAGCTACTGGCCGAGGAGGTTGAAGCCGATGGTCGGTCAGCAAAGTTTTGTACAATGCAGATCCGAGCATTAATGATGTAAAGTACTTGGATACGTAGAATCATTACACATAAATTGTGATTTAAGTCAATTTACCCCGGATATTGATCCTTAATTCTGCCACACTTGCCCAAATTAAGGCTTGGGGGCTACTGGGCTTCGCGCTTCTCAAAATTAAAAGCAACTAAAGAGGTACATCGATCCCCTAATCTGGTGTTCCCACCTGACCAGTGGCTCGGGGGCTACTGCATTTGACGATTCAATGCAGGGAAATTAAAAGTGCAAAATAGTTTCCGAGGAGATTACGATCCTCAGGTTGGTTGACTGCACCCAACCTGAGTCTCGAGGACTATGCACACCGTGTTTTCGTTCCTAAATATGCTGCCGAGCTAGGAGTTGATCCTCAGGCCGATTTCGCGAATCGACCTGAGTCTCAGGGGCTACTGGGATCAACAGTTTCATGTTTTCCTTCAGGTGCATCTCGGATTTTAGGCCTACACGCACCTTGAGGGCTACTGACTATATATCTCGGCAAAGAATAAATTGCACTAATCGAAAAAAATCCGCAAAAAATCAGCCCAAGATCGAGGTGGTGCGTCACCTCGGAAGCGGCCCGGCATAAAGATCGGATGCAAGTGGCTGGCTCCATATAGGGCATTTGTGGCATTCAGCTCGGCTGAACTCCTTCAACTTTTTCAAGACCGAGGTAACCTATGACACCTCGGATGCAGACCGGTGTTGGAGCTCGGCTGCAAAAAGACAGCTCGGATGCAGTCTGGCGTTGGAGCTCGGATGCAAAGAGGACACCGCCGCACTGGAAACACTTCGAACCCGAGGTGTGGCGTAAAAATAACAAGGCATTGATAAAGGCCGAGAACTTAAAGGACTCCTCGAATACCCGACGTATGAACTCTTCGGATACACCTCGGCGATCCTCAAGATTGGAGATGGGAAGATTTGTTGAACCAGTTTTCAAGACCGACGACCGAAGACGAAGAACAGTTCGGAAGAACTGAGGAGCGTCCCCAACTTGAAGACCGGTTCAGGGGGCTACTGATGGTGTCCTGGACTAGGGGGTACTTACCACATCGTTTCCCGACCAGGTGGGTTGAGCCGAGGACCCCCATGGCGATTCACTCATGGGCCACTTCGGGCAGCCCATGACGCATACAAGGACGACTCCACAAGACTTGGCGCACAAGACGAGGACTCTTCTAAACCCTAGGCCTCCGGTGCATATATAAACCGAGGTCAGGCTAGTCAATAGATCAACTCATATTCATTAGAACAATCTCGTGGTAGATACATGTACTCTGTACTACACCCCATATGAATACAATCAAAAGCAGGACGTAGGGTATTATCTCTTCGAGAGAGCCCGAACCTGGGTAAAATCCTGTGTCCATGTTACCATCGCTCCAAGATGCCTAGATTAGGACCCCTACTACGAGATATGCCAGATTTAGAACTGACACGGACGAATTCTCAATTCAGCCGGGAGTCCATCCCGAAAGGATGAGCTCGCTGCGGAAATCTGCGGTGTATTCGAGGCCACCGAAGGTCACGATTCGACCTGGGGCGTATGACGGTGTCCTGGATTATGGAGTACTAACCGGGCCAACCTGTCTCCTCGTTTGGGCCGACATATCCCCGCACATAACCAAGATGGACTCCGGAGACCGTACGTGGGAGGCGTGATCAAGGCTGCTCTTACCGAAGACTTGGCGTATACTCCAAGATTTATCCTGCTGCCTCTCTCCTAGCATACCGATTTTGTAACCCTAGATACCCTCCCTGGCGTGTATATAAGCCATAGGGTTTATCCCGTGAGGGACATATACGCAACATTGCTTACCTAGCCATAGAAGTTAGACTCATATTACGATCTCGAGGTAGATCAACTTTGTACTCGATACATCTTCATCAATATAACAGAAGCAGGACGTAGGGTTTTACCTCCATCAAGAGGGCCCGAACCTGGGTAAAACACCATCTCCATTGTCTCTGTTACCATCGATCTTAGATCCGCAGCTCGGGACCCCCTACCCCGTGGTCTGCCGGTTTTTACACCGACACTGGTGCTTTCATTGAGAGGTCCGCTGTGAGATCGCCGGAGGGATCGATGGGATCGCCGGTCAACGGCTTCAAAACCACGGAGCATGTCTCCACATCTGAAACTTTGGTCTCGCAGACACCCCCACGTAACGTGGAAGCGAATCGAGACCCTTCCCCGGCTCCAACGAAGGCTCCCCTCGCCGATGAGGGGGTAAGGTACTTCCTGGAGATTGGGTCGGACGACAACCCTCCAATGACCGACTCCCAGATCGAATCGGCTAAACCGATAAATACGGATCCACCGTCGGGAGGACGGGACGAGGTCTTTAGCCCGCGGTCCTTAGAGACCGGATCTAGTCCGCCCACCTCTTGTATAGAATATCGCCCCGACGACTCTAGCCCATCCGACATCTGGGACTTAGCCTACGTACGGCAGATTCCTGGTGAGTCGATCCGGCATTACTGGGCTAGGTTCTTGATCGTCAAGAGCAAGATACTAGAGTACCAAGACTCTGATATAATCGCCGCTTTTGAGCGTGGATGCAAGGATAAAGGCGTCTTGAACGCCCTCGCCCGCCGTTGCGTCCAAACACTCCCTGAATTGACCAACCTGGTGGTGCGATTTTGCACCATTAAAGACGCCTGGCGAACCAAGGAGAATACGGACTCGATCCATGAAGACTACCCGGAACGCGACCGGTCGGCGCCTCGGCACGACAATCACAAACGCAATACCTCGGGTGATCGACCCCGGAAGAAGAGGAAAACCTCCGATCACCTCGGAACGGCCCTAGACGGCTTTCTGGGTAAACCATGCCCGATCCACGCCATATTAGTTAACTCCTACCCAACCCACAGCCTTCGAGACTATTGGGTGCTAAGGCAGGTGGCCAAAAGGGGGCCCGCCCTTTTGGCGGGCACCTCCAGCCACTCCGGACGGACCTCAGATGAAGACGAGGTCTTAATGATTTATGAGACATTTATGTCTAAAAACCAGCGCAAACGGGCCTTACGGGAAGTTAACGCCGTCCGGCGGGTATCGCCTCGGGATGCGTGGATAGACACGCCGATCTCCTTCACTCAGAATGATCAGCCGAAGTCTACCCTGGATAGGTGTCCCGCCGCGCTAGTCCTCGATCCCATCGTGGACCGCTGGCGCCTCCATAAGGTCCTGATGGACGGAGGCAGCAGCCTGAATTTGATATATGAAGACACTCTGGATAAAATGCACATCGATAAAACACGCATAGAACCGAGCGCCACTACCTTTAAAGGAATAGTGCCCGGGAGAGAGGCACGCTGTAGTGGAAAGATAACTTTAGACGTAGTCTTCGGGACCTCGGACAATTATCGCTCCGAAGAGATTACATTCCATATCGCGCCTTTCAAAAGCGGATATCACGCCATCCTCGGACGGGACGCCTTTTCAAGATTTCAAGCGGTACTGCATTATGGCTACATGAAGCTCAAGATGCCGGGCCCAAAAGGGATCATTACCATTTCGAGTGATCCTGACAGGGCGCTCAAAGCCGAGAATAAAACGGTGTCCCTCTCCCTCGAGACCCTGGCCGAAGCCTTCGTGGCCGAAGAATTAACCGCACTACGCGCCGAAGTCGATCGGGACGATGTCATCCTTGACAAAAGATCAAGACCTACTTCTTTCAAGCCGGTCGACGAGATTATCAAATTCCAAGTTCACCCCACGGACCCCGCTAAAATGGCGTCCATAGGGGCTAACCTCGACCCGGAGGTTGCCGAGGGCCTACGCGCTTTCCTTAGGGAAAACTGGGACATATTCGCCTGGCACCCCTCCGACATGCCTGGGATACCCCGTAGGCTCGCAGAGCACAGCCTAAACATACTGGCAGGCTATAAACCCGTTGAGCAAACACTTCGGCGTTTTTCCGAGCCCAAGCGTCAAGCAATGGGCGAGGAACTGGCAAAGCTGTAGGAGGCAGGATTCATCAAGGACATAAAACACCCCGACTGGCTAGCCAACCTGGTCATGGTACCGAAAAAGGACAAGTCCTGGCGGTTGTGCGTCGATTTCAAAGGCCTCAACAAAGCTTGCCCTAAAGACCCTTTTCCCCTACCCCGTATTGACCAAATTGTGGACGCCACTGCGGGCCACGATGCATTGTGCTTCCTAGATGCCTATTCAGGGTATCATCAAATAAGAATGAAGGAATCAGACCAGGCAGCAACAACATTTATTACGCCTTACAGACCGTTTTGCTTCAATACGATGCCCTTCGGACTAAAGAACGCTGGCGCTACGTACCAGCATATGATTCAAACATGCCTGAAAGACCACATCGGAAAAAATGTGGAGGCTATGTAGACGATGTGGTTGTCAAAACCAAACGCGTCGACCAACTGGTGGACAACCTCCGCGATACATTTGCCAGCCTACGGGAATATCAAATAAGACTCAACCCCGAAAAATGCGTCTTCGGGGTCCCGGCTGGCAAACTCTTCGGTTTTATTGTATCTAGCTGAGGAATTGAGGCCAATCCGGCCAAAATTCAAGCCCTGGATCGCCTAGAGATCCCTACAGAGCTCAAAGATGTACAAAAGCTAGCGGGCTGCGTAGCAGCCCTAAGTCGTTTTATATCACAGCTTGGCGAAAAAGCTTTACCATTGTACATGCTGTTAAAGCAGATTAAAACGTTCAAATGGACCAAGGAGGCTGCGGCGGCCCTGGAAGACATCAAGGCCCTCCTTGCCACCAACCCAATCTTGGTAGCACCAGGCGTTTGCGAACCAATGCTATTATACATCTCGGCTGCAAACCAAGTGGTTAGCGCAGTCCTCGTGGTCGAACGAGACATGGAAGGTCATAAGTTCCAAGTCCAGAAACCCGTATACTACATGTCCGAGGTCTTAACACCCTGTAAGACGCGTTACCCTCACTATCAAAAGATAGCGTACGCAGTCTTCATGGCATCACGAAAGCTCCGACACTACTTTCAAGAGTGCGCGGTGACCATGGCATCCGACGTCCCGTTAGGTGACATAATAAATAATAGAGATGCGACGGGGCGCATCGCCAATCTGGATATAGAGCTCCTCCCTTTCAAAATTATCTATAAACCACGCCGGGCAATTAAATCTCAGGTGTTGGCAGACTTCATGGCTGAATGGACCGAAGCCGAACTCCCTCGTGAGTACAGCACCTACTCGCATTGGACGATGTATTTTGATGTTTCCAAAATGCTCGCCGGCCTAGGGGCCGACGTGGTACTCACGTCCCCCACAGGAGATAACATTCGATATGTACTGCAAATCATGTACACAGACTCCAATAACGCAGCCGAATACAAAGCCATCTTACATGGACTTCGGATAGTGGTCTCCATGGGCGTTAAACGCCTCGAGGTCCAAGGTGATTCGAACCTCGCCATTTCGCAAATCAACGACGAGTTCGACGCCAAAACCCCCAAGATGACAGCTTACCGAAATGTCGTCTTAAAGATCTCGGCCAGATTCGAGGGGCTGGAATTTCACCATATACCCCGAGATAGCAATTAGGCCGCAGACATACTCGCCCGGCTGGGCGCGAAGCGGGACAAGGTTCCAGAAAACACCTTCCTCGAGCGGCTTTTTAAGCCATCCGTACTCTGGCAAGACAGTAGAGGAACATCGGACTCAAACGATGTTGGGAAACAGCCCCCGCCCGAAAAGGACGATGGTATCATAGGCGGGTCCCTCATCCGGACAACGGATTCAGCGCATGATGTCATGGTAGTGATCGCACCATGGACTGAGCCACTCCTTGAATACCTACTCCGAAAAGAGCTCCCTGATAACCAAGCCGATTCCCGTCGGATCGTAAGGCAGTCTAAAGCCTACAAGGTTCATGAAGGGGAACTTTACAAAATGAGCACAACGGGCGTCCTCCAGAGATGCATATCCGAGGAAGAAGGACAACTCATACTTCAGGAGATACACTCCGGCATGAGCGGACATCAAGCCGCTGCTCGCACCCTGGTCAGCAAGGCTTTTCGCGCCAGATTCTATTGGCCAACGGCAAGCGCCGATGCCTTGGCATTAGTACAGCGTTGCCCAGGCTGCCAGGTATTCGCGAAACAGAGCCATATGCCCCCCACGGCTCTGCGCACCATTCCCATTACATGGCCCTTTGCGGTCTGGGGGCTCGATATGGTTGGGCCACTCAAGGGAGGATTAAACAAAAATAAGTACCTACTCGTTATGGTAGACAAATTCACCAAGTGGATCGAAGCAAAGCCAGTCACCTCGGCCGAGGCCGTCCATGTCATCGGATTCATTTTGGGGGTAGTCCATCGTTACGGTGTCCCCCACAGTAGGATCACAGACAACGGAACCAACTTCACGGCTAAAGAGGTTAAGGCATGGTGTAAGAAAATGGGCATTAAGCTCGACTACGCGTCCGTCTATCACCCGCAGTCCAATGGGCAATTGGAGCGAGCCAACGGGCTTATCCTTAGTGGAATTAAGCCACGGCTAGTTCGCTCCCTTAAAAAAGCCGATTGCAAATGGGTTGAAGAACTTGATTCCGTCTTATGGGGATTGCGTACAACACCAAATCGGTCCACCGGGTATACCCCGTTTTTTATGGTGTATGGCGCCGAAGCGGTCCTCCCTTGCGACATCATACATGACGCACCTCGGGTACGCATGTACGAGGAATTGGAGGCCGAACTCGATCGGCAAGACGCCTTAGACGCTCTTTATGAAGAGCGCAACGTCGCACGGGCTCGTTATGCTATTTATCAACAGCAGGCACGACGCTACCACGGTAGAGAGGTCTGTGCTAAAGAATTCAATGTCGGGGATCTCGTAATGAGACTGCACTCCGAAAAACAAAAACACAAGCCCTCCCCTAGATGGGACGGACCATTCATCATTGACCAAGTGCTCATCGGAGGAGCTTATCGAATCCGAGATCCAGAGGACGGCCGATTAGAGCCCCACCCGTGGAACGCGGCGCTACTCCGACGCTTCTATGCATAATTTCAATTATCCGGTCTGTGTAAATAACTTATGCATTTTATTTCGATTTAACCTTTTTTCTTTCTTATCTTCTCCCCTCGGAAAGTTCTTTTATGACCCCGAGGACAATTTAGCTGGTTCTTTTCAAAACAATAGCTATTCCGCCCCTTATGTACTATTGTCTTTCGAGCCACTATATGCATCGATTCGCTTTAAGATTTGGCCAAGCTGGGTTGCCCGGCTCCTGTGTTTGCCCCTTACGTTCCCGATATTTCGGCTAGGGGGCAAAGGGAGCACCGCTGTGATTGTTACTCCCGGGTCAACCGGTGTAGTACCTCAGACGGATAAAGCCGAAAGCTCGCGGTCTTATAATGCGGATTGGTCGGCTATGACATAGGACTAACGTGGCAAGGGTCTTTTCAAACCCCGACCAGGGGCTTTACCCCCGAGGTCATCCGTCTTCGGACGGGCGTGTTCGACACATTCCCTGTGGAAAGGAACTGTTGGAAGAACTATTTTCCTCGGAAGATGTTTCTTACGTTAAACAGTAATATAACATAACCTTCTGTTACCCTCTCGTCTTTCGAGCCGCATTGCCCGATTGCCTGGTCCCTTGACGCATCTGGTTCGATAAACTCGGCCAGTAGTATGGGACACTCCTCGGACTATGTCCGAGGAGGCAGAAGCCAACGGCTGGCTGACAGAGTTCGGTTACACGGGCGGAACTATTTGACATAGAATACCTCGATACATAAAGTCATGCCACAATTTTCAAGCACGGTCTAACCCGTCTATTAAGGTGTCTAGTGCGTAATCCTTTTGCGAGAATCGTGCGGCGGGCATTACACTATTGTATGCCTGGCTGGTCGGGATCTCTTCCCCATCCGGCCCCAGGGGTCCTACCTCTGCTAATTCTGTTGTCCTCAAACCGGTGTAATGGGTCTTCACCATGGCCCAGGCCTCTATGGCACCCTCTCGGCAAGCTAATACTTTCCACGCTTGGATCCGGCACCGCGCTCTTTTAAGACGTTCGGCCAGCGTGGCCATGTCTTCGGGGACTGGCGTCACCTCGGGCCATAACGCCTGGTGCACATCCTTCATTGCTTTCCGAGCTCCTTCATGCACCTCGGACAGACGATTGCTCATATCTTTGAACATCGGACCCCGCGACTCCGGAGGAAGGCCAGTCAGGCACACT
The DNA here is from genome assembly GCA_039707655.1 of Elymus sibiricus. Taxonomy (NCBI): domain Eukaryota; kingdom Viridiplantae; phylum Streptophyta; class Magnoliopsida; order Poales; family Poaceae; genus Elymus; species Elymus sibiricus. The sequence goes on from CM077666.1 coordinate 146,623,243, forward strand.
GTCAAACAACAACACATTTCAAATGACACATTTCCTTGGACAACTTGCATGACAAGTGTCTTTCATATTTTCTAACTTACCATAAATCATATTGTCCGCTAGCCGATTCTTCGCCTCTGCAGCAGCCAGGCGAGTTTTTAAGCTCTCAATTTCCTGGGCCTGCCAGGCATTTTCAGCCCTAAGCGCATTCCCGTTGCCCATATGCCGAATTGCCTGGCACTGCGCTTCAGCATCCGCTAGATCTTCGCGGGCCTGCTTCAGATCTCTTTCAAGATGGCCCAGGGCTTCCGCTACTACAATCAATGCTACGCGTCAGCTTTGCTTTTTTAACGTTACCCAGTTCAAGGGGAACGCGCTTACCGTGCGCCTCTCTGGTGAATTTCTTCACCTGCTCAACCTCGGACAATGCCGCGTCAAGCTGCACCTTTGTTTGGTCTAACGCCGAGGTCAATTGTTCGTTCTTCAACCGAGATTCCTGTTATGACAACAAATACGGGTTAGAATTCAAGCCTTGATTCGACCCCAGGGGCTCGTATCAAGCCTTAGGGGCTCCTACTATACTTGGTAGTCATATTCGTCTTCGAAAACCTTACCCGCAGCCCTCACGATAGTACATCCAGCGACTCGTCAAAGGCACCTCGGGTCGCCCCGAGGTATGCGTCCACTACGCTGAGAGCCTTAAGCTCCCTGTCCAAAAAGGCCGGATTATTCAAGGAAGCCTTTCGCCGGCGATAATTCACGGCGCATTGAATTTTGGACGGAGTGACCGATGTCGCTGAGCCCTCGGGCTGGGCGGCTCCGGGGTCAACCCTCGTAGGATTTTGAACCTCTGCTTCCTTGGGCGGGACCGTACCTTCCTCGGCCTCCGCATGTGCGGTGGAGGGCGGAGACTATCTGCGATTAATTGGCAGTGTTAGAACCCAAAGTGTCTTTTTCTATAACATCGAACTAAAATATTACCTGATTACGGATGGAGCACTCTCGTGTGCCCTCGCAACCTCGGACGGAGCTTCTTGAACCTCTGGCCGTGCCCTTTCCGGTGGAGCCGCCTCTCTGCGGAGGCGTTGGGAGCGCCGCCCCTTTGGAGGAGAAGTCAGAAGATTGGAGTCTGGGAGACGAGGGGCTCTCTTTCGCTTAGAGGAAAGGAGAGTTACCGATGAGGCTGGTCTTGTCCCTGGCGTGTCGGGGACGACCGCTACCTTTGAGCCATCAAGGCTCTCCAGGAAAAAACTCCTCCCCTCATATATAAGCCCCAGGTCTTCGTCCTCGTGGTAGAGAGGATCTTCTGCACGGCTGTGCAACTCCGGCTCTGGAGCCGGACTGCTCACCCCTTCGAGCCAACGCCTCCACCGCTGATTAACCGATATATAAAGGATTAATGCTAAGGATCCCGAGGTGAAACAGGAAAACCTGGGATAAAAACTTACAATGTCGGCTGGGTTGTAGTACGACAACCCGTCCTAGAACTGGCGTTTAGCAAACTCCTCGGCTGACCCCTGGTACATGCTGGCTAGTACAGCTCCGAGGGTCATTTGGTCCATGAAAGCCCCCTTGATGGATCGAGAGGCGTCCTCGGACCCGTTATACTCACACAATAAATGCTGGCATTGCCAAAGAGTCCGGACTCTCCGGTCTAGAGCCACCGCCATCACATCAATGATGGTGAGACCCGCGCTTGACAGGAGCTTTACCTTGGCCGCTAGCCTTGTCACGGCTTCGTCTTCTTCTTGAGCCGAACTCACTGGCCTCCAGCTGTAACGCTTCCTTGGTGGATCTAGGGAGAAGGGTGGAAGTCCTAGCCGGACTGGCTTGTACAACAGAACGTCGGTAATATAGAAGCACTCGGAAGGCCAGTAATCGGCCTCCTCCCGAGGTGTTCCTGCTGGATAGCCAGTCTTGTCAATTCGGCAGACTTCGGCTCCCCCGACCTCAAATAGCTTATCGGTCGAAGAGCGGGGCATGATGCAGAAGAACTTCCGCCATAACCCGAAGTGCGCCTGACAGCCGAGGTGCAGCTTGCAGAGCGCAACGAACCCCGCGATATGTAACACCGAATTCGGAGAGAGATGATGTAACTGTAATCCATAGAACTCCAGCAAGCCGCGGAGGAATGGGTGGATTGGGAACCCTAAGCCGCGGAGAAGGAAAGGTATGAAGCATACTCGCTCGTCCCCCCGTGGCGAGGGGAAATTTTCGGCGTGGGCTTGACCATCAATGGATGTTAATCTGGGGCAGGTAGCAGCTAGATCCGCATCCGGCAGGTATCCCTACATCGCCAAACGCTCTAATTGAAGGCGCGTGACGGAACAGCTCCCCCAATCCCCCCTATCCGGGTCGTGAGGACGCTTTGACGATCCCTCGCCGCTCACCATTTTTTTGGGGCTCCTGAGCTAGGGCTTGAGGAAGGGGGAATTTCTCGCTGCGGTTGCAAGGGCGTACAGCCACGAGCATGGGTCAAGCGTCTATTAAGTAAGGGCAAAAAGGGTTTGACGTCTCGACGTTTTTCCCATAAAGGGGCCCAATTACCTAAGAGGCGCGAGTTTCAACATCTGATATTGAGCTCTCGGCAAATTATAAATGTCGGCCGAGGTCTTTAACTCTGTTCGGAAAATAAGAGCACGGGAACTTGTCTGTCGAGCCAAGACTCCGGAATGTGAAGAGCGACAACTTCGGCATCGAAGACCAGTTCAGGGGCTAGTGACGGTGTCCTGGATTATGGGGTACTAACCGGGCCGACCTGTCTCCTCGTTTGGGCCGACATACCCCCGCACATAAGCAAGATGGACTCCGGAGACCGTACGTGGGAGGCGTGATCAAGGCTGCTCTTACCGAAGACTTGACGTATACTCCAAGATTTATCCTGCCGCCTCTCTCCTAGCATACCGACTTTGTAACCCTAGATACCCTCCCTGGCATGTATATAAGCCATAGGGTTTAGCCCGTGAGGGACATATACGCAACATTGCTTACCTAGCCATAGAAGTTAGACTCATATTACGATCTCGAGGTAGATCAACTCTATACTCGATACATCTTCATCAATATAACAGAAGCAGGACGTAGGGTTTTACCTCCATCAAGAGGGCCCGAACCTGGGTAAAACACCGTCTCCATTGTCTCTGTTACCATCGATCCTAGATCCGCAGCTCGGGACCCCCTACCCCGAGGTCTGCCGGTTTTTACACCGACAGCGTAGTTCTTGACAGAGATTAGATGACCCGTCAAGTCGGCGCATAATACCATGCTGCCGAAGACAAAGAGCTGGTCGGGGGCGTAAACGTCCCCGTGGCTGTTGGCACAGTGGATCTGTAGGTGAGCCATCGATCCTTCTGGCGATCGCGCAGCAGAACTCTCAATGAAAGCACCAGTGTCAGTGTCAAAACCGGCAGACCTCGGGGTAGGGGGTCCCGAGCTGTGGATCTCGGATCGGTGGTAATAGAGACAAGGGAGACGATGTTTACCCAGGTTCGGGCCCTCTTGATGGAGGTAAAACCCTACATCCTGCTTGTGTTTATATTGATGGAGGTGTATCGAATACAGAGTTGATCTACCTCGAGATCGTAATACGTGTCTAACTCTAGGGCTAGGTGAATGATATTGCATTGATGTCCCCTCTATGGGCTAAACCCAATGGCTTATATACATGCCAGGGAGGTCACCTAGGGTTACAAGGACGGTATCTAGGAGCAAGGCGGCAGGAGAGATCTTGGAGTATACGTCAAGTCTTCGGTGGAGGCAGTCTTGATCACGCTTCCTGTATGCGTCCTCCAGAGTCCACCTTGATCACGTACGAGGGCCCATAGGCCCAACCGAAGAGGCGGGCTGGCTAGGTTAGCACCCCCCAATCCAGGACACCGTCACGTGGCAAGCCTGGATCTCGCTTCTGCATTCGTTGCCAAGTCCATCTTCAACAATGAAGGCAATGGCTACATCATCGACAATGAAGCCGACGACAATGACGATGACTCTGCCCCTGCCTACTGCTTCATGGAAAGAGGCGCAAAGGTAACATACCGCGCTGCCTACTTTGACACCTCTAGTGAAGATGACTCTGAATGTGAATCCAAACCCAGATATAAAAAACTTGCTAAGATTGCAACTGAGCAACAAACTGCCATGGAAAAGATTCAAATTCTGCTAGACAAAAACAATGATCTGTTGGATGAGGAAATGAATCAAAGTCAATCCTTAATTAAAGACATAAAAAATCTTCAAGTTAAGTATGATGAACTTCTAAGTCGCCATGATACCCTCTCAGCAAATCATGAGAAGCTTTCCTATGAATTTCTTCAAAGGAAGCAAGAACTAGAAAAGCCGAGAGCGTCTCATGATGATCTTCGAATTGAAAACGATTCACTACTCGCTCAATAGATCAGTACCGCTCAGGATGAGTTTGTGCCACCTTGCTTGAAATGCCTTGAGCATGAAAACGCTAATTCTTCTGCTGAATATATTGTTTCTGAAACCGCAATATCTTCAACTATATCTATGGTCACTAACCCTTGTCTGAGGAGGCCACCACTATCACTGATGAAATTGCCAGGTTAAGGACATTGCTTGAGACAGGAATGTACAAAAGTCTCAAAGGGCATCAGACCCTTTGTGATGTCCTCAAGAAGCAAATCTTCAACAGGAACCCTAGAAAGGAGGGCATTGGTTTCGAGAGAAAAATAAATGTTGATGGTTCCTACTAGAATCCTGAGAAGTACCCCAAGACCACCTGGGCTGCTGCAAAAGGTCCATCAGTGGATCGATCCACATTATGTGGCTATAACTGTGCTAACCCTATCATCACTGATGAGTCATTTGACTCAAACTATAAACTGTTCAAAAATCAGAATGGTGAAGTATTTGCCAGGTTTATTGGAACTAACTGCATGAATGGTTATCCTATGAAGAAGATCTGGGTACCTAAAAGTCTTCTGGAAAGGCTTCCCATGAATGTCATCATGACACCACCAGGGAAGAAGACAAATCACAGAGCAAAAGCTTCATATGGACCAAGGTCTTCATACATACAAAGGTCTTCATATGATCGAGCTAACACTCATGTTTCACAGGGTTACAATGATCGGTCTCATGAATATGAGCATCATTCTTCGAACCATTATGTTCACAAATCAAAGAATTTTTCTGCATATTCATTCGAGTATTCTAACCCCCCTGTGAAGCTATTTGCTAGGGCTTCAAAGCCTAAATTCTTAGATGCTGCACTTAGACTCATTGCTTCTAAGCCACCCCTTCAGATGTGGGTGGTTAAGAAGAACTGATTTCTCTTGCAGGGTTAGGTCTCCAACCAAAATGCATTGGATTCTGAAGACAATGCTGGGGACCTGAAAAATCTTGTTGGATGCAAGATAAAATGTCCAAATGGTCTTACCATTTATTTTGTCCATGGATTTCTTGATGATCACCCTGTCATATCCTCCAAGGAACTAACATTGCTTGAAAGTGTTTATCGTCAAATGTTTTCTCTTCACAATTGTCTTGGTGAAGCCTATCCCACTAACTTCACTGTAGGGTACACTCCCGAAAGCTACTGAGTGGATCCTGGACAGTGGCTGCACTAACCATATGACTGGTGATCGAAGCCTACTAATGGACTCAGCCCTTCATCCGTCTACACAAAATCACATCACATTTGCCGATACTGGGAAAAGCAAGGTATTGGGTCTAGGTAGGGTTGCAATCTCAAAGGATCGACACATGGATAAAGTGATGCTTGTCGAATCCCTTGGATTCAACCTGATGTCAGTCTCAATGCTTTGTGATCTTGATATGATTGTCATCTTTGGCAAATTTCGACGTCTTGTGCTAATGGCCTCTGACAAAACTCAAGTCTTTGAAGGTTTTCGAAGAGGTGACTTGTACATGGTAGATTTCTCTGCAGGACAACAGGTAGCCACATGTCTTCTAGCAAAAGCTTCAGAATGCTGGCTTTGGCATGCATCGAAGGCTAGGACACGCTGGCATGAGGAACTTGCACACCCTTGTGAAGAAGAAGCGCATTATTTGGATCGAGGGCGTCAAGTTCAAGAAGCACTACTGGAATCAGGCACTTTGCCATCTGCTATAGCAGACGGCAAAGGCATACTTGGTGGACGGCAAAGGCTTTGCCGTCAGCCAGCAGACGGCAAACACTCCGACCGAACGGCTGCCGGCAAAGGCCGCTTTGCCGTCTGCTGGCAGACGGCAAAGAACTTTCCTTCTTTGCCGTCTGCCAGCAGACGGCAAAGAGCGTGGACGGCACAGAAAAGGTTCCATCCCCGTTAGGTGGCTAACGGCGCTCTTTGCCGTCTGCCAGCAGACGGCAAAGAACTTTCCTTCTTTGCCGTCTGCCAGCAGACGGCAAAGAGCTGTAGATGACGTCAGCTGACGTCAGGCTTCAGCTGGGCCCAGGCAGGCTCTTTGCCGTCTACTGGCAGACGGCAAAGAACTTTCCTTCTTTGCCGTCTGCCAGCAGACGGCAAAGAGGCCACATAGGCCAGCCCAGGTTGCACAGGCTGCTGCCACGTGGCCTCTTTGCCGTCTGCCAGCAGACGGCAATGAGCTTTGCCGTCTGCTAGCAGACGGCAAAGTGGCTATATAGCCCCTGTTTTTTCTGTTTTTTGTTATATCAATTCATTTTCACAGAAATTCAAACACACACATATATATATATATATATATATATATATTCAGAATCACATAGTTTCAAACATCAAACATCATACATCAAACGTAGTTTCAAACATCAAACATAGTTTCACCATCGTCATCAAACATCATACATCCAATTCATATATACATAGTTTCACAAACATCTAATATGTAAACAGTAGCATTATGCCCTTCCATGAAGTGAATCAAACCTGCAAAAATGGGAGTAAGAAATTAGAAGAAGAAGAAGAAGACTAGAAGAAGAGGAAGAAAAAGAAGAAGAAGAAGAAGAAGAAGAAGAAGAAGAAGAAGACTAGAAGAAGAAGAAGAAAAAGAAGAAGAAGAAGAAGAAGAAGAAGAAGAAGAAGAAGAAGAAGAAGAAGAAGAAGAAGAAGAAGAAGAAGAAGAAGAAGAGGAAGAAGAAGGAGAAGAAGGAGAAGGAGAAGGAGAAGAAGAAGAAGGAGAAGGAGAAGAAGGAGAAGAAGAAGAGGAAGAAGAAGAAGGAGAAGAAGAAGAAGAAGAAGAAGAAGAAGAAGAAAGAAGAAGAAGAAGAAGAAGAAGGAATAGAGGAGAAGAAGAAGAAGAAGAAGAAGAAGAAGAAGAAGAAGAAGAAGAAGAAGAAGGAGAAGAAGAAGGACAAGAAGAAGAAGAAGAAGGAGAAGAAGAAGAAGAAGAAGGAGAAGAGGAGAAGAAGGAGAAGGAGAAGGAGAAGGAGAAGGAGAAGGAGAAGGAGAAGAAGGAGAAGGAAAAGAAGAAGAAGAAGAAGAAGAAGAAGAAGAAGAAGAAGGAATAGAGGAGAAGAAGGAGAAGAAGAAGAAGAAGAAGAAGGAATAGAGGAGAAGAAGGAGAAGAAGAAGAAGAAGAAGAAGGAGAAGAAGGAGAAGAAGGAGAAGGAGAAGCAGGAGAAGCAGGAGAAGCAGAAGAAGAAGGAGAAGGAGAAGGAGAAGGAGAAGGAGAAGGAGAAGGAGAAGGAGAAGGAGGAGGAGGAGAAGGAGAAGGAGAAGGAGAAGGAGAAGGAGAAGAAGAAGAAGAAGAAGAAGAAGAAGAAGGAGCTAAATAGGTCATATTAAGTCATTTTGGACCTAAATAGGTCATTTTGGAGCATATTAAGTCATTTTGGAGCTAAATAGGTCATTTTGGAGCTAATTAAGGTTATTATATCATTTTTGAGCTAGCTAAGCATATAAATCCATTTTTGGAGGAATAAATGCTAAGTATAGGTCATTTTAGAGCTATCCTAGGTTAAATAGGTCATTTTGGAACTAATTAAGGTTGTTATGTCATTTTTTAGCTAGCTAAGCATATTAAAGTCATTTTGGAGAAATAAATGCTAAGTTTAGGTCATTTTAGAGCTATCCTAGGTTAAATAGGTCATTTTTGAGCTAATTAAGGTTATTATGTCATTTTTGAGCTAGCTAAGCATATTAAGTGATTTTGGAGGAATAAATGCTAAGAAGAAGAAGAAGAAGAAGAAGAAGATGATGATGAAGAAGATGAAGAAGAAGAAGAAGAAGAGGAGCTCTTCTTCTTCTTCTTCTTCTTCCTCCTATTCCTTCTTTTCCTCCTCTTCCTTGTTTTTCTTTCATCTTATTCATTATTTGTGTCATTTTAGAGTTAACCTATCTAAGTATGCCATTTTTTTTCTAACCTAGGAAAATTATGTAAGTATAGGTCATTATTGTGCTTACCTTGGTAATTATGCCATTTTTGAGCTAAATTAGGTAAGTATATGCCATTTTAGAAGAAGAAGAAGACAAGAAGAAGACAAGAAGAAGACAAGAAGAAGAAGAAGAAAAGAAGACTAGAAGAAAAAGACTAGAAGAAGAAGGTGTTTACCCTTTTCATTTTTGGAGGAAAAAAATGCTAAGTATAGGTCATTTTAGAGCTTTCCTAGGTTAAATGGGTCGTTTGAGAGCTAATTAAGGTTGTTATGTTCTTTTTGAGCTAGCTAAGCATATTAAGTCATTTTGGAGGAATAAATGCTAAGTATAGGTCATTTTAGAGCTATCCTAGGTTAAATGGGTCATTTGAGAGCTAATTAAGGTTATTATGTCATTTTTGAGCTAGCTAAGCATATAAATCCATTTTTGGAGAAATAAATGCTAAGTATACGTCATTTTAGAGCTATCCTAGGTTAAATAGGTCATTTTGGAGCTAATTAATGTTGTTATGTCATTTTTTAGCTAGCTAAGCATATTGAGTCATTTTGTTAAGCTAAACACTTGGGAAAACTTACCGTCATCATTTAGATGTAGGTGAAGGACCGGTCGCGCCAGTGGCAGACGGAGAAGCATCGGTCGATGCTTGTCGGGAGTTATGCTGCACCAAAGATCATTTGCAGTGTATCGTTAGCATGATGCAACTCAAATGTGAAGACTAGTAACTAATGACCATTCAAATGAAACTCACCGTGCCCGCTGGAGCAATGACTGGCATCGACGGAGGGGTCGTGCCATTCTTTTCGCACATGCTCTGCACATTTGGTTTTCTCGAGTCAGTCATATTAGTTAGTAATGAAAGGAACATTACGTGCATGATTTGGCTAATATGCAGAAGAAACTTACCACGAAGAGCTCGTATAGGGCCCGTTGACCCGCCTCGTTCCGGTTCCTCTCCTCCTCCAATAGCTTAGCCGTCCTCTCCTCCGCCTCCCTCTCCCTCGCCGCCGCCTGCTGTCTCTCTTCCTCTAGAAGCGCCTGGGTCCTCGCTTCTGCTTCCTCAAGAGCAGCCTGGGTCTTCGCTCTCTCTGCCTCAATAGCAGCCTGCAACACCACTCGTTAGCATTGTAATCATCGACGGCCGCACACACAATGTAATGGAGGAAAGGTATCTGAGTCCATATAACTAACCTGGAATTCGAGCTCCATTGGCCGTGCACGAGGCCTTATCTCAGGATCGGAGCTGGTCTGGCGCTTCTTGATCTGCGGGAGAGTGCTAGTACAACGTATCAGTCCATCCCCAATGGCTAACAAGCCATGGTGCCTCCCTCCACCAGATATCATCACCAGCTCTGGATCAAGAGGTTGCTGGCTCGGGTTAAACTCCGGCCCTTTCCTCGCCTTCCCCTCGTCTCTGTACCTCACAAGCTTGTTGTGGGAGGCGCGGTTGCTAAATTTCTCTGGATCATCGAGGTCAGACTCAGAGAATGCCTTGGCCTTCTTGTACGAGGCAGTATTGGACATGGCATAGAGGTCGAACAGCTCTGGCACTGGAGCCTTGTTGTGCCACGCCTAAAAGAGAGGAACAGAGTATTAGTTAAGGGCTCAAGCTAGCATGAAGAATGAATTTGCATGAATCATGAAGCAAACCACATACCCAGTTTTCCCCGAACCCACGTAGGTTGACGCTGCCTAGATGGTGTGGGACACCTTTCATTTGGGCACGCTTCTCCTTTGCACCATCGTGGACGTTGCGCCATTGGGGAGTGCACCACTCATCCACCAACGCCTCCCAACAGTCCATCCTATCCGCACACCATCTCGGGGGCACCTAAGTTAAGCAAGAGAAATTTGAGCGCTACGCATACGAATCAAATCAAGGAACTAAGTACAAGGCCTTAAGAATAGGTAATTACCTTCATGTACTTCTCCTTACTCAGATAGTTGAGGCGGCACTTCTCTTTTTTCCTCCGAATACCAGTCGAGGCGTAGTAGTCTCGAATAGCCTGCGTCCGAGCCTCGTGCCGAAAGTTTTGAAGTAGGCTCCTGCACTCGTTGTCGATAACCCGAGCCGCGGCCTCCTCCTGTCCCTCAGCACACCTGTAGAAGGTCTGCAATCAAACAAGAAAACACGGATTAGTACAATCACTAGGGTTGCCAATCAAAGAAGAAAACACAACGTAGACGGCAAAGGAGAAATTACCCAAAACGTCTGGATCACAATGTCGGCGACCGTGTGGCACTCGACATCGCCGATCCTATGCCCCGGCGGGGCCGGGGCAGCCAAGTAGTGCTCCCAGGTCATTCCTAGCTCTGGAACCCGGCCCTCACCGGGCAAGGTGACCCACCCCGGGAAGCTCTGGCGACAAATCACGCCAAGGACACTGTTGGGCTTGCGGCAACCAGGCCCGTGTGTCCAAGACCTGCAGTATGACAGGGCCAACGCATTAGATATTCGAAGAAACGTGAAGACAAAAGGTTAAAAACGAGTAAATGCACTTACTTCTCCCCCTGCGGCGCAATCAACCACCTCTGGTCGGGGGTCGCTGGGGTGGGCGGGAGCTTTGTACCACCACGCTGGTAGACTTTGCGCCCCTCAACCCACTCACTCTCGCTATAGCTATCAAAACTATAGCCACCCTCAGCACGGCCACTCGACGAGCCCACACCTGGGTTCTGCTGCGACTCAGCGTGATCCCCAGTCTCGTGGGACGAAGGCTCGGCGGCCCGACGCTTGTCGGCCGTAGGCGCGTCTGTCGTAGCCTCATCTGTCGTAGGCTCGTCGGCCTGAGGCTCGTGGACCGGAGTCCGAGACGGCTGCACCTCAGGCTGCTACATCTCAGACGGAGCACTCCTGTGGTCGGGTGAATCAGCTGGGGGTGGCGGCGAGGAAGGCGTAGTAGCAGCCTTCCTACCTCTCCCGCCGCCACGTCCACCTCTACCAACCTTCTTCCCCCCCCGACCTCTCCCGGTCGAAGAAGAAGCGCCCGCCGGTGTCTGCATACTGAGATCCAGCGCTCTCCGGAGGTGGTGGGGTGGGATGGAAGTACCCCTCCCACCACGCGCCGAGGAAGGAGCCTCGGAGCGCTCTCGACCCGCGCCCACCATCTGTCAACACCTGCAATGACAAAGAGTAAACGAAGTTAGTACAACATTAAAAAAATGAATACCTGACATGAATATAATTTAAGTGTATCATCATCATGAACATAATAAAAAATTGAATACCTAACATGAACCAATTAATAATATATATGTACATAATAATAATTGAATACCTGACATGAACTATAATATTAATCTTCATCGTCATCATTAATAAATGCATCATCATCGTCTATATATGCTTCGGGGTCAATAAATGCATCACAAATATATGACCCCATCGGCCTCTGGAAGGCCGAAGAGCACCTTTTCGGTCAACAGGAGGCCGAAGAGGTGTCGGGGGTCGGGGGTGTCGTGTCTGGGTGGCGTGGTGTCGGGGTGTCGTGGTGTCGGGGTGTCGGGGTGTCGTGTCGGGGTCGGGGTGTCGGGGGGTGTCGTGTCTGGGTGTCGTGGTGTCGGGGTGTCAGGGGTGTCGGGGTGTCGGGGTCGGGGTCGGGGTCGGGGTGTCGGGGGGTGTCGTGTCTGGGTGTCGTGGTGTCGCGGTGTCAGGGGTGTCGGGGTGTCGGGGTCGGGGTGCCGTGTCGGGGTCGGGGTGTCGGGTCGAGGTCGGTGTGCCGTGTCGGTCTCGGGGTGTCGGGTCGGGGTCGGGGTGCCGTGCCGGGGTCGGGGTGTCGGGGTCGGGGTGTCGGGTCGGGGTCGGGTTGTCGGGTCGGGGTCGGGGTGCCGTGTCGGGGTCGGGATCGAGGTCGGGGTGTCGGGGTCGGGGTGTCGGGTCGGGGTCGGGGTCGAGGTGCCGTGTCGGGGTCGGGGTTTTTTCTCTTTTTTTCTTTTCTTCTTCTTCCTCTTCTTTCTTTTCTTCCTTTTCTTCCTTTTTTTTCCTTCTTCTTCTTCTTCTTCTTCCTCCTTTCCTTTTTCCTCTTCTTCTTCTCCTCCTCTCCTCTTTTTTCTTCTTCTTCTTCCTCTTCTTCTTTTTTCTTCTCCTCCTCCTCCTCTTCTTCTTCTTCCTTTCCTTTTTTCCTCTTCTTCTTCTCCTCCTCTCCTCTTTTTTTCTTCTTCTTCTTCTTCTTCTTCTTTTTTCTTCTCCTCCTTCTCTTCTTCTGTTTCTTCTTCTTATTATTATTTTTTGTTCTTTTTCTTTTTTCTTTTTCCTTTTTTTTCATCTTCTTTTCTTCTTTTTATTCTTCTAGGTTTTTTCTTTTCTTCTTTTCTATCTAAGTTTTTTCTACCTAATAAAAACTAACTAATATGAACTAATAATTAACTAATATAAACTAACTAAATGAACTAATAAAAACAGAAAAAAAAACAGGAAAAAAAGGGGGGAATGGTGGAGCTCACCGGAGGGTGGTCGAGGCGGCGGCCCTGGGGAGGAGGGGGGCGGCGGCGGTCGGCGGGGAGGAGGGTGGCGGCGGCGGTCGGCGGGGAGGAGGGGGTCGGCGGGGGTCGGCGGGGAGGGGGCGGCGGCGCTGTGGAGGAGGGAAGGGGGCGGCGGCGGCACTGTGGAGGAGGGGAGGGGGCGGCGGCGGCGCTGTGGAGGAGGGGAGGGGGCGGCGGCGGGGAGGAGGGGGGCGGGGGGGGTCAGCGGGGAGGAGGGGGTCGGCGGGGAGGGGGCGGCGGCGGCGCGCAGAGACAGAGAGAGAGAGATGTGAGAGAGAGACGGGGTTTGGGCGCGGGGGGCGAAAATTAAGCCCCCCTCTTTGCCGTCTGCTGGCAGACGGCAAAGAATTCTTTGCCGTCTGCCAGCAGACGGCAAAGACGGTGACCGTTAGCCCGTCCCCGCCGTTACACTGTGGGGCCCCCTCACCTCTTTGCCGTCTGCTGGCAGACGGCAAAGAGTTCTTTGCCGTCTGCCAGCAGACGGCAAAGAAGTGGCCCGTGTGACCTAGCCAACGCAGTACCCCATGGGCCCCACTTTGGTCTTTGCCGTCTGCCAGCAGACGGCAAAGAAGTGCAGATGGCAAAGAGCCTCTTTGCCATCAGCATGTTTTTTGCCGTCTGCTTTGTAAAAGTAGACGGCAAATATCCTCTTTGCCATCTGCCAGCAGACGGCAAAGAGCTGGCAGATGGCAAAGTCCCTGATTCCAGTAGTGAAGGATCATCTATGTGGTGCATGCGAAGCCGGGAAGATGACTAGGGCGAAACATCCCTCGAAGACAATCATGACGACCACTCGTCCCTTCGAGCTGCTACACATGGACTTATTCGGCCCTACTCATTATTCCACTGTTACTACTTCCGCACATCTATATGGCTTCTGTAACACCCCATTCGTTAAGCTACAGTGATCCCATACTAATGATGCCATGTCATCACATTTTGCTAAGCCAAGTTGCCACTTGATAAAAATTCAAAGCCATTTCAAATTTAATTTGAAGTCAAAAATAATATTTCTTCAAACAGTAAAACTAATTTTTTTGCATTATTCTAAGAATTCCCCTGATCATTTGTCATGTTGAAACCAACATCATTTGACTCTCCAATTAATCCCTAGGAAATTATAAAGTGATCCAGCCGCATATTACTTGACCTTTTCAATTTCTAAAAATATTTAAACTTTACCCAATACTCTGAAACTTTTTGTGCAACACCACAATATTGTGCATGGATTATGTGCCAAGTTTCATATACAGCAAAATTCATTTGATGGACCAACTAAATGCAAAAGAGTAAAGAAAATAGAACACAGAAAATAAAAAAAGAGAAGGCAAAACTTGTCTAACTATGTTTGTACTCAGATAGTATTTGCTTTTGTGACTAATGTATTATGGGTCGTAGAGTTGTGTTGTGATATTAATGTGGGTCACCGTTCGTGATCGTGCATGATGCGTGTATGGTTAGTGCACGATTATAAACGGGGGTGTGACAGCTTCATGATTGTTGATGATTATTCTCGATATACCTGGGTGCACATAATCCTGTATAAGACTGAGGTGCAGGATGTCTTCAGGCAGTTCACCAACCATGCCATGGCCAACTATGGCATCAAGATCGAGCATAACAGAAGTGACAATGGCACCAAGTTCAAGAACACTGGTCTCGACAACTATCTTGATGTTCTTGGCATCACTCATGAGCTGTCAGCTCCATATACACCACAGCAGAATGGTGTCGTGGAGTGCAAGAACAAGACTCTTATTGAGATGGCTCGCACTATGCTTGATGAATACAACACACCACGCAAGTTGTGGCCTGAAGCTATTGACGCCGCATGCCATATCATCAATAGAGTATATCTTCACAAGTTCTTCAAGAAGACATCATATAAACTGATCACTGGTAAGAAGCCAAATGTAAGTTATTTCAAAGTCTTCCGTGCTAGGTGTTGGATAAGGGATCCACATCACACTTCCAAATTTGCACCGAAAGCACATGAGGGTTTAATGCTTGGTTATGGAAAGCATTCGCACACCTACACAGTCTTCAACATCTTTCACAATAAAGTTGTTGAAATTGTAGATGTGCGGTTTGATGAAACTGACGTCTCACAAAAAGAGTACCTGTCAGAAGTCGGGCTCCGCGGACCCAAAAGGTTCGAACACTGGGGTGAGCTCGTTCTACCACTTCGTCTCCTACCACGACTAAGCGACGGCGAGGCTACGGTGAGAGCGTGCTAGCGAGGGACAGACCGTGGACTCAGCGGTTACCCAGGTTCGGGCCACCTTGCGGTGTAAAACCCTACTCCTCCTTATGGTTGGGATTGCAAAGGGCAAGAGAGTTCTTGCGTACAAGGTGGAGGAGGGATAACTCAACCGAGATCCCTCTCTACAATGGCAGCACTGCCCTTTATACCAGCCTTGGTCCTCCCCCCCCTCGAAAACTTAGGCGGGAAGGGTTGCCACACTTGGCGGTTTGAAAGGGGACAGACGCTCAGGCTATCCTGACTAAAGGCGGTCTTTGCCTGCCAAAGCATGATCCATGACGCGCCGGTGGGCTCGGTGATGACCTCTGCCCCGCGCGCCCACCGTCTTGGTCTTCCTTCATCGATCGGGCAACCTTTGGGGTCGCTTTGGGGAGTAGATAGCTGGCCCTGCCCCCTTAACGCAAAAGAGGAAACCATCTTCATCCGCGCCTGCTGGCGCGGCCTCTGTCGCCGCTCGTCGCCGCGCGCGTCACCCACGTGATGAGCCCCAGACCGCGCACTGGACCGAACGGCCTTCATCTTGGGCGCCTTCGGGAGGAAGCCTCAGGAGGCCACCTCGGGAGGCCGCCTCGCGAGAGGGCCTCGCGAGGCTGTTGGTGAGGACGCCGAGCCTTGCTCGCCCCTTCCTGAAGAGGAGGCCTCAGGAGGCCAAAGTCACAGGAGGAGCCCTGGCGAGGTGCTTGGTGATGACGGCCCGCTGGGCCCATGCCAGGTGTTGTGCCCCGGGCCAAAGGCAGACGGGTCTGGATACCCTGGGTTCCATGGGCCCGACAGTAGCATCCGGGCCCGCGGCGCGCACGTTCCCGCCTACTGGGGGGCGAAACGGCGCGGGCCCTAACCGCCTGCGGCCAAGCGTGACGCGTGGCGCACGATGTGGCGGGGGACGCCCCCACTTCTCCCATGATGCCTCGGTAACCGCCTACGCTGACATAAAACCTGCCGCGGGCGACGCGAGGCCATCATTGCCTTCCTTCGCACGTTGCTGCTGCTTCAATTCCCGACGCCGGAGAAGGCGGAGCGACGAGAGGAGCTCCGCGCCGAGTATAAAGAGGGGGAGAGGAGAGCCGGAGTCCTCCACCCATCTTCTCCTTCCTCCTCCGTCTTCTTGTTAGAGCCGCCGCAGAGATGGTGAGGGGGAGAGGGCGTGGCCGTGCTTCCGCTGCCGCATCCCAGGTTCCGCCCCGAGGACACGGGAGCTCCCCGACGGCTACCGTCACCGGGCCCAACGGTCGCAGAAGGGGCACCGCTCGTGGGCGCGGAGGACGAGGTGTGCGGGGTCGAGGCGGCCGCGGCCGCGCTACCACCCCAGGCGGGGAGCCATTCGGCGGAGGCGGCGCACGAGTTCATAGTGAACATGCACCACAGCCCCTGCACTTGGCTCCGGCTCCCGGACTCCTTCGCGGCGGCGATGGCGGACCGTGCGCCCCTGGGTTAGTGGGTGCAGGCCGACGGCTGCTGCAACGGCCCCTCCAGGGTGGCGACGGAGTTCACCCCCTCGGGCTTCATGTTCTTGAAGCAGGGGTGGAAGTCGTTCACCCTCGCCCGCGACCTGAAGTGGGGGCACGTCCTCCAATTCAAGTACGACGGGGCCGCCATGCTCCTCGTGAAGATCTTCGGGATCTCCGGCAGCCGTCTGGAGTGCTGCGCGGAGAGCGAGGATGGCAGCTACAGCGGCTCCTCCAGCGAGGACGACAGCTCCAGCGGTGCCGCCCACTCCGGCAGGGGCGGAAGCGACGACGACTCCCCTCGCGTCAAGAGCGAGGACAAGGACTCCGACTAGGCGCGCGCGGCGATGATTCCGGAACACCTGGCGGCGGGCACCGTGCGCACAGTGACGGAGCCGCACTTGCCTGCAGCGCCTTCTTGGGAACGCGCGCGGCGCCCGCGCTGGAGTCTTGGGGGTGATGGCGCCTCGCCTAGGCCTTTTCCTTCTTTTTATTTTCCTGCATTGAACTTATGTAGCCCCACGGGGGCGTGAAAACAGTATCTTCTATGTTTAACTGAATGCTTTTGTGATTCGGGGTGTATGCATTCCCTCCCGCAGTCCTCTCGTGAGGCTGGTTTTTTTTCTTTGTTCGCCTCAGCGCTCTACGCCGTCAGGACCCAGCCCCCGAGTGAGCCTCAACCGCCGCTAGTATGTCCGGTCGCGATGCCGGGACAAGGCCAGGAGGTGAGGGGCACCGTGAGCTAGTGAGGGCTCCTGTGGCGCGATGCTCAGGGAGCCCCCCTTTGGCGTGCAAGGGGCTTACGTAGAAGAAAAAAACGCTAGCACCCAGCGGGATCGCGAGGGGAGAGAGCTTGAGTGACGGTAAGGGCGTCTCGTGAGGTAGTCAGACTTAGCTTTTGGCGGAGAGCGGTGTCGGGCGAGCCACAGCTCATGAGGGGCTCACGCAGCTCGCGAGGCGTGCTCACGAGGCTCGGCATTCGAAGTGTCTTCGCCTCGCGAGGCCGGCTCGCGAGAGGCCGCCCGCGAGGTCCTCGCGCAGCTCGCCTCCTGAGGGACTGCATGTCAACAGATTTCACAATGGGGGGAGCGGCACGCGCTCGCTAACTCGCCCATGGCCGTTGCGTGAGGAGATAAGGCACCAAGGACCTTGGTGAGGTGACATGCACGGGAGTGGGCCCGCGAGCCAGAGCTCAGTCACTTGGATTTGGCGGCACTGCAGGGACGGACCCGAGCACAGGCACCGTGCCTAGCCCCTGCTCACGGAATCGGCCAGGGGAGGGGTCGCGAGCGTGTGGCGCTCTCCGGTCGGCATCAAACTTAAAAGGCAATTAAGCAGGTAAGATGACTCATCAGGGTGAAATCAGCAAAATCCATTACACAACCAAAAGGATAGGGGCTAGGCTGCCGTGTCTGGCACGGATCAGCTTGAGGTTGGTGCAGCCCATGAGGCGCCCTCAGCCGCATTTAAACATAATCACCTTGGCGGAAGGGTTCCGGGAGCGAGGGCGCAGGAGACGCGGCGAGAAGGAGTGTGGGCCGCGCGAGGCGTCGCATCGGACGCACTTGGCAGGGCCGCACTGGGGTGATGTCAGACCGCTTGGCGAGGTGCGCCAAGGGAGTCCGCTCCTCCGGGGCCAGGAGGCTCGCGAGGCCCTGGGGCCTCGCGAGGAGCAGGGGGCACACGAGGCCTTGGCACGAGGGGCGCCAGCCTCTGGAAAGAGGAGCCGGTGTTCCTCAGGCCGAAGGGCATGCGCGTGCCACCGACGGTGGGGCCAACACCCTGGCCGATTCGCGGCAGCTGGAAGGGGTCCTGAGGGCAGAACTTGTTGAGGCTGATGAAGTCGACGCACATGCGCTCCTTGCCGCCCTTCTTGGGGACAACGACTGGGTTGGCAAGCCATTCGGGATGGCGCACCTCGTGAATGACCCCAGCTTCCTGGAGCTTCTGAACTTCCTTGACGATGAAATCTTGCTTCTCTGCCACCTGGCGCCGTGCTTTCTGCTTGACGGTGCTTGCATTGGGGCACACTGCTAAGTGGTGCTCGATCACCTCCCTCGGCACACCGGACAAGTCAGATGCTTTCCAGGCAAAAACATCCGAGTTTGCCCGAAGGAAGGTGATGAGTGCGCTTTATTATGCAGGAGCAAGGCCAGCGCCGATGGTAAAGGCAGGGCCAGAGCCGCTGCCGTCCACCGACACCTTCTTTGTCTCGGCGCAGTCCTGAGAGAACAGCTGCTTCTTCTTCATGGGCACGGCCTCAGGAGGCTCGGCCGCGTCCTCATCAGCCGGATGCGCGACAGCGGCAATCTTGTAGGCACGCTCGAGGGTGCTGGCCGCGTCCTTCTCGTCGCAGGTGACGGTGATGATGCCGCTGCAGCCGGGCATCTTGAGAACGTTGTAGGCGTGGTGGGTCGCCGCCATGAACTTGATGAGAGCTGGGTAGCCCAAGATGGCGTTCTAAGGCAGGCCGATGTGCGCCACGTCGAAGTCGATGAGCTCAGTGTGGTAGTTCTTGCGGGTGCCAAAGGTGACGGGGAGGCGCACTTGCCCCAGTGGGATGGTGGAACCATCGGTCAGTCCGGAGAAGGGCCTGGTCGGCATCAGCTGGTCGTAGGGCACTTGGAGCGTCTCAAAGATCTCGATGGAGATCACGTTGAGGCCGGCACCCCCGTCGATGAGGGTCTTGGTGACCGCGACGTTGCTAATGGTGGGAGTGCACATCATGGGGAGCGCGCCTGCGGAGGCCGTGGAATTGGGGTAGTCCTTGGAGTCAATGGTGATGGCGTACTGCGACCACTTGAGGGGCCGCGCGACCTCAGGCCTCGGGAGGGCGGCATACACCTCGCGAGAGAGTTGCTTGAAGTGGCGGATGGACACGGGGGCCTGAGACCCGCCAAGGATGTAGGCGACCGCGCGAGGCTCCTGGTAGCCCCCAGCGCCCTCGTCAGGCTGGTTGACGTCGTTCCTCCGGGGTGGCGGCGGCAGCAGCGAGAGAGCGGCATTAGCCTGGGGATTCGCCTCATGAGGCTGGTCGCGCCAGGTGGCCTCACGAGGCTGATCGCGCCTGGCGGCCTCACGAGGCTGGTCGCGCCAACTCTGGCAGAAGTTGCCGTTGCCGTTGTGGCCGTCCCAACGGTTGCCGCCGCGGCCACCTCCGTGGCCGGCGCCGTGGCCACCTCCGTGGCCGGCTTGAGCTCCTGACAGTCTTCAGTGCTGTGGGAGCGCACGTTGTGGAAGGCGCAGAGTGGCCGGCTGTCTTTCCTGGGCTCGTCATGATCGCGGCCGCGCTTCTGCTCGGGCTCCGCCGCAAGCACGGCAGGGCCCTTGCGCTTGACATCCTTGTTCTTGGTCTTGGCGGCGTCGAGCGCCGCCTCGGGGTCGTGGTGGACGAAGAGGCGGCCTTCTTCAGCCTTGGCGCACTTGTCGGCGAGGTCGAGCAGCTCAAGCACGGAGTCGAGCTCACCGTTGATGGTGAGCTTCTCGCGCATCTTGACGTCCATGACGCCGGTGGAGAACGCAGAGATGACGGCCGCGTCGGAGGCACGCGGGATCTTGTTGCGCACCTGGATGAAGCGCTGGATGTACTTGCGGAGGGTCTCGTCTGGGCACTGCCGCACACGCTGCAGGTCGTTGATGGTGAGGGAGCGGTCTTGTGTGCCCTTGAAGTTGGCGACGAACTGGCTACAGAGCTCGGCCCATGATGAGATGGACGCCTCGGGGAGGTTCAAGAGCCAGGAGCGCGGGCCGTCCTTGAGGGCCATGGGAAACCAGTTCGCCATGACCTTGTCGTCGCCGTTCGCCACCTCGACGCTCAGTGCATAGAGCTGGAGGAACTCCGCGGGGTTGGGGGTGCCGTCGTAGCGCGGAGGCAGCTCAGGCTTGAACTTCGCGGGCCACACAATGCGACCCAGCTTGCGGGTGAAGGCGCGGCAGCCCATGCCGCTTGAGGGGACGCCGCCAGCGAGGGCGGCGCGGTTTTGATGCCCAGCCACCGGAACTTCTTGGACGGCCTGGTCCTGGCGCTGGCGCTGCCGCTCGAGGAGCACTCATGCGTAGGGGGGCGCAAGTCTGATGATCTGGCAGCTGGCCTCGTCGCGGACCGGCGGGGACGCGCCACGGGACGGCTCGCGCGCCGCTCGTTGCGCTGAGGCCCGCCATGCTCGTCACGCAGAGGAGGCGGCGGGGGAGCACCGTGCGCCAGGTCCCCAGCACGGGAAGACGGAGGGTGGAGCGAGTGGGAAGGTGCCGGAGCATCCCCGACGGCGTTGACGAGCTCGGTGATGCGGCCAAGCCAGGCGTCGTAGCCGGCATCAGCTGGACGGTAGCGTAGCAGCTCGCGAGCCATGAGCAGCACGGCCTGCGGGTTCGGCGGCCCGCGGTGGGTGAGGGAGGAGGCCGTGGCGGTGTGGTCGTTCACCTGCACAGAGGGGTGCAGGGAGGAGTCCTGCTGCTCGCGGGCAGCAGGGTCGGTGGCGGCAGCAGCTTCGACGTCGGGGCGGCAGCGGTTGCCACGGGCCACTGGCTCCGTCTGAGCCACGCGGCCAGCCCTGCGCTCAGTGCGCTCGCGACGCGCGTCGGCCATGAGGTTGATGGAGCAGAGGGCGGAGCAGAAGAACAGTAGCGCACCCCTACCTGGCGCGCCAAATGTCGGAAGTCGGGCTACGCAGACCCAAAAGGTTCGAACACTGGGGTGAGCTCGTTCTACCACTTCGTCTCCTACCACGACTAAGCGACGGCGAGGCTACGGCAAGAGCGCGCTAGCGAGGGACGGACCGTGGACTCAGCGGTTACCCAGGTTTGGGCCACCTTGCGGTGTAAAACCCTACTCCTGCTTGTGGTTGGGATTGCAAAGGGCAAAAGAGTTCTTGCGTACAAGGTGGAGGAGGGAGAACTCAACCAAGATCCCTCTCTACAACGGCAGCACTGCCCTTTATACCAGCCTTGGTCCTCTTCCCCCTCGAAAACTTAGGCGGGAAGGGTTGCCACACTTGGCGGTTTGAAAGGGGACAGGCGCTCAGGCTATCCTGACTGAAGGCGGTCTTCGCCTGCCAAAGCATGATCCATGACGCGCCGGTGGGCTCGGTGATGACCTCCGCCCCGCGCGCCCGCCGTCTTGGTCTTCCTTTGTCGATCGGGCAACCTTTGGGGTCGCTTTGGGGAGTAGATAGCTGGCCCTGCTCCCTTAACGCAAAAGAGGAAACCATCTTCATCCGCGCCTGCTGGCGCGGCCTCTGTCGCCGCTCGTCGCCGCGCGCGTCACCCACGTGATAGGCCCCAGACCGCGCGGCTGGACCGAACGGCCTTCGTCTTGGGCGCCTTCAGGAGGAAGACTCAGGAGGCCACCTCGGGAGGCCGCCTCGCGAGAGGGCCTCGCGAGGCTGTTGGTGAGGACGCCGATCCTTGCTCGCCCCTTCCTGAGGAGGAGGCCTCAGGAGGAGCCCTGGCGAGGTGCTTGGTGATGACGGCCTGCTGGGCCCACGCCAGGCATTGCGCCCTGGGCCAAAGGCAGATGGGTCTGGATACCCTGGGTTCCATGGGCCTGACAGTACCTGCACATGCACTAGATGAACTGCCTACCAGTGAAGCCATCAAGCTAATGGGTACTTCAGATATCCACTGGTACTGCTACGTCCTATACAAACGGCCTTTACCCCTTTTCCGCGACATAGTTTTAAACCATCACCTTGCCTGTGTGTGCGATAGGGGGTGGGGGGGTCCATCCCACACGACCCAGAAAACGTGTGCGATAGGGCGGGCCGCTGCTGACGGTTTCCTAAAGTAATCATATGCGAAGTCGCGGACTATCCCACACATTAGACATCGATGTTACGTTTGTGATCCGCGAGACATCCGAAACGATTACGCAGATATACACGTGTGCAAAAAGTGGATATCGCAAACATTTATTTCTACCGATCTGTTTGCAATAGGTACATTATCACACACAGTTAAAAACTGTAAAATGTGTGCGGTGCCTCTAATATCGCCAACGTGTCCATTTCATAAGTGTGCGCGATAGGTATTCCTATCACACACGCACTCCATATGTTAACCGTCTTCTTTTTTTCCGATATTACACACGCATACATGTTTGAAACGTTTGTGGTATTACCATGAATCACACACGCATATGGTATGGAAACGTGTGTGCTACTGCTGGCAATCCCACACGCATATGAGACGGAACCATGTGTGGTACCGCAGAGAATCGCACACGTTTTCCATCAAAGAATCGTGTGTACTATATTTTTACATCGCACACGTTGTTTTCTTTCTAACCGTGTGTACAATATTTTTTCCCTGCTGTTTAATTTTATTATTTCCTGTAATTTATTATTCGAATTGGAAATTTCAAATTTTGAATTATGAAGTGTGGAATTCAAATATTTCACATCCATCATACATATCCTATTCACAATGGTTCAACAACCAATCCATAAATCAAAATCTCTTTACAATATGCTCAATAATTACAGAATTAGGCAACAGATTAATTATGATGAACCACAATATTTAGGGGCTGTAAAGGAGAAGAGAGAAATGTAAATCATTTTGGTTGTCGATGGTGTTGAAGAAGCGGAATGCCCATAATGTGCCCTCCTTCATGCCAAAGGTGCGCACAACTTTTGTCCAACCCCTTGTGATGATCGCCCGCCCATCCTTCACCGCCTTTAGGAAGACTTCTAGATCATTATCATGGTAGTATGAATTATATACTTTAACCTTAGTTGCCTCCACTCCGGTCATGTAGTTTGCAAGCTAATCATGAGTAAATTGCTTTGGAAACCACTGAAAAGAGAAAATTTTCAGATATTCATATCTAATAGAGTAACTCGTTGTGGGCAGGGAAAAAAGGCAACAGATTACTTTCCATCCTAAAGTTTGCTATTGTCTTGGATAAAGTGTAAATAAAGAGATTAATTCTCATCACCCTGCTACTTGTGAGCTGCGTTGGGATTTTCCCTGAAGAGGAAGGGTGAAGCAATATAGTAGCGGATAGTATTTCCCTTAGTGGGAACCAAGGTTATCGAACCAATAGGAGAACCAAGCAAATCCTAGTTAAATAGTACCTGCACACACAAGAGCAAATACTTGCACCCAACGAGGGCAAGAGGGTTGTCAATCCCCTTGAACTCGTTACTTGCAAGGACCAAATCTGATAGTGACAGATATATAAATTGAAAAGTAAATAAAAAGTAAAATAAATGCAGCAAGGCAATTTAGGTTTTTCTAATATGATTAAAGTAGACCCGGGGGCCATAGTTTTCACTAGAGGCTTCTCTCTCGAAACATAGCATACGGTGGGTAAACAAATTACTATTGGGCAATTGATAGAAAAGGACATAGTTATGATGTTATTCATGGCAATGATCATGTATATAGGCATCACGTCCGTAACAAGTAGACCGAAATGATTCTGCATCTACTACTATTACTGCACCTCGAGAGCGCCTCTATGCTTGCCTCTCTACGTATTAAGTTCATAACAAACATAGTAATGAATGAAGTATGATGACATGATGTAGACAGAATAGAACCAAACAATATGATTGAACCCCGTCGTTTTACCCTTAATGGCAACAATACAAATACGTGCCTCGCTACACCTTCTGTCACTGGATGAGGAGACCACAAGATTGAACCCATCACAAAGCACCTCTCCCACTGAAGATAAATCAATCTAGTTGGCCAAACCAAATGGATAGATCGGAGAGAAATACAAAGCTATAATAATCATGCATAATCACTACAAAAAAACATCCGTGACATTATGGCCCGAATGAAAACTTTTTCTGTCATGGTTGTGACACTTCTGTGATGATAATTGTGAAAAAAACACATATCATCATAGATGTGGCGGGCTCCTACTTCCATGACAAAAATATATGACAGAAAATGGGCTTTTCGTCCTGGGCGGGCTGGAGGTGCACCCGCATGACATTATTTGGGCCGTCCATGATGTAAAAAATTGTGGTAGAAGTGAGGCCGAGGAAATTTTCGGGGAGTCCTCGGTTACAGTGGGTGGTCGGGGCCGAGCGATGCAGTGTGGTTTGCATGTTTCTCTCGTACGCGCGCGTGTGTGCGAGGCATTCGCTAACTGATCCCGAGCAAGGCATTCGCTTACTGAACCCTAGTGATCGCACTAGCTACATACTGAAGCCGATCGATCCCTTCGCTGCTAACTGAACCCGAGCGATTCCGTCACTGCTAACTAGGCCCGATCGATCCTTCTCGCTGCTTACTGAAGCCGATCGTGCCCCCGTGCGAGACGTAGCCAGCCGGTGTTGGGTTGACTCTCAATGAACAGTGCCCGTTGCTGCCTCGCGCGCGATACGTAGAACGAGTCGAGACACATCGATCGAGCCCCTTGCGTGAGACATGGTGAGTTGACCTAGCCGGTTGGTTGGCTGTGGATGAACAGTTCCCATTGCTGCCGCCCGCTCGTACGCCCCACCCCAGCCGGTGGTTGGCTGTGGATGAACAGTACCCTGGCCGTGTGATGGTGGTTGGTGCTGGATGAATAGGACCCCGAGGAGGCTGACACACCCTAGCCGGTTGGGGGTGGATGAACAGGACCCCTTGGAGGCTGGATGAACAGTAGCTGGTGGAGGTTGGAGGAAGTCGATAGTGGATGAACAATAGCTGGTGGAGGCTGAAGGAAGTCGACGATGGATGAACAGTAGCCCGTGGAGTCCCGTTTTGTGGTACACCACACCCCTCCCGATGAACAGGACCCTATTTAGACCGTAGGCGCTCGAAGAGTAGTCCGTTTCCTCCGTCTTGCGGTACGCCACACCCCTCCCGATCAACAGGACCCCGTTTCGACCGTAGGCAGTCGAACAAAAGTCCGTTTCCTCTATTTTGCGGTACGCCACACCCCTCCCGATGAACAGGACCCCGTTTTGACCGTAGGCGGTCGAACAAAAGTCCGTTTCCTCCATTTTGCGGTACTCCAGACCCCGAGTCGATGAACAGGACCCCGTTTCGGCTGTTCCGTCGAAGCCGGTTGGCTCCCGATGAACAGGATGCGTTCCGACCCAGGCGCTGCGCTCCCGATGAACACGGCGTTTGTTTCCTCCATTCCAACCCAGCCGGTTGGCTGCTCATGAACATGACGCCGTTGCTGCCGTCCATTGCTTCTCCATGTACACGAGCCCTGGCTGTACGTATGTGCGAGTACGCATTCGAGACCCCGCCCGTATGTACATACGTGGCCGTATTTTCTGCCGTGTAGCTGTACGTACGTGTACACGATTTAGATGGGACTGCCTGAACTACTACGTCGGGGGCTCTACTACGACACGTGCCGCTACTTACTCGGCCACGGTTCATCCTTGCAGAGAGACCGATCGACCAGTATGTACGTACATGTTCGCGACCAGACAGACAACGCTACGTACGCTTCGACCGGGTGGGTCCCGACTGTCAGGGAGGATAAGGAGGCACTTCCTTGCGTGCAAAGATATAGCTGGTGGGTCCCAGCTGTCAGCGCGAGGAATATTTTTTTTTGCTCGTAATAAGGAGGCACTTCCTTGCGTGGGAAGATGTAGCTGGTGGGTCCAGCTGTCAGTCTCACCGCATACTGTCCTCTTCCGATGGCTGTCGTTCATTGACCACGCCGCGCCAAGAGCACCAATGCGGTGGACGATAGCGAGGCCTAGGAAGGGAACGACATGGAGCCAGGGAAGACGCGACAGTGGATGCCCATGCGGAGGGGAGTACGAGGGTTGACTGGTTCGGCTGCGGTGTGAGGCTGCCGTCGCCAGAGAATAACAGGGGATGTGGGTGAGTAAAGGGAAGGCCTGGCTAGCGGTGGGAGTAGGGTGGGGCAGTGAGGCCTACGCGGTAGCACAGCCGGCCACGGGAGGCAGGAGCAGGTGGTCCCGCCGGCGCTGGTTTGGGCGGCTAGAGCAAGAAGATCAGAGATTGAAGAAGCAGCACGGCCGTTGGATTAACATCCAACGGTCACTACTGCTAGAATCGTTTGGTGACTAAGTTGACAAAGCCATGTGTATGCGTCAACTTAGTAGGCCCACAAGTCAGCCGCCAAATCCGATGGGTCCCAGTTGTCATGGGCAGGAAACACTTTTTTCGCGTAATAAGGAGGCACTTCCTTCCGTGCGAAGATATAGCTGGTGGGTCCCAGCTGTCAGGGGGAGGAATCATTTTTTCGTGTAATAAGGAGGCACTTGCTTGCGTGCGGCCATGGACCATGTGGATCCCTACTGTCAGCCTCTCCACGTACATCCCTCTTCCGATGGCTGTCGTTTGTTGACAACGTTGACCATGCCGCGCCGAGAGCACCAACGCGGTGGACAACGGCGAGGCCCAGGAAGGGAATGACCCGGAGCTGGTGAAGCCACAACAGTGTATGCCCACGCTGAGGGGAGTACGAGGGTTGACTGGTTTGGCTGCGGAGTGAGACCTATGTCGCCGGAGAATAACAGGAGGTGTGGGTGAGTAGTGGGATGGCCTGGCCAACAGTGGGAGTAGGAGGGGGCAGTGAGGCCTGCGCGGCAGCATAGCCGGCCAAGGGAGGCCGGAGCAGGCGGTCCCGCCGGCGCTGGTCTTGGCAGCTAGAGCAAGAAGATCAGAGATTGAAGAAGCAGCACGGCTGTTGGATGTTATCCAACGGTCACTGCCGCTAGAATCGTTTGCTGACTAAGTTCACAAAGCCATGCGTATGCGTCAACATAGTAGGTCCACAAGTCAGCCTTCAAATCTGTGGCAAATAGCATACAGGCCATTTGCCATTATTTTTAACGATTTACAGCCCATTTGCTAATTCTTAAGGATTTTTTAGAAGCCTATATTCTTTTTGTTAGCATTACAGCCCATATTCTGGCCACGGTTAAAAAATTCAACGAAATTTTGCATATTTCGGTGGGGTCCGAACCGTTTTTAATCCCAAAATTTCGAGTCAGATTCAAACTAATTTGAAAAATAAATATATATTAATTTAAAATCCAATGAAATTTTCCCGCAAAAAATCAATGAAATTTAAAATCTAAAAATCATAAAAAAAAATCATAATTTGAAACTAATTGCCGGTTTGCTGTGTTGTTTTTAAAATTTGCAGCCCATTTCTTACTACTTATAGCCCATTTTCTAGGCAAGCCCCGAATACATCCCTCGTCGTCTTGAAAGATTTGTAGGCCAGCAGGGCTGAGAAAAGCTAGTAGGCCTCGGTTGGGTATTCTGCAAAAAAAAAAGAACTGTGCTAGCCATTTTCAGAAAGAAAAAAAAACAACTGGGCTGGTCATGTGGTAAACAGAAAATAAAAGGCTGGGCTAGACGGGGTACAGCCCCCGCACAACCCAGTTCATACCCTGCTCCATCTCAAAAATAGAAAACAACTGGGCGAGCTGCTGGGTCCCTGGTGTCTGCCGCTCGTTGTACAATTCTCTTGTTTATTGACTATACGTTGACAATGGGGTGGGACCCAGATGTCAGGAAACCATTAGGAGGAAGCATTTATTTTGGCTTGTAACAAGGAGGCACTTGCTTGCGTACTGCCATGACCCTGGTGGGTCCCTACTGTCATCCTCTCCACGTACAATCATCTCCTGATTCCTCTCGGTTCTTGACCATGTTGACAACGCCAGAGGGCGGCGCCGTGGTGAGCGAACCAAGGTGGAGAACAACGGCGAGGCCTCGGACGGGAACGAACAGGAGCTAGGGAAGATGCGGTAGTGTAGTCATAGGCGGACGGGAGTACGAGGGTTGACCGGTTCGAGTGCGGGGTGGGGCTGACTTCGCCGGAGAATAACAGGAGGTGTGTGGGGTAGAGGGATGGCCTGGACAGAGTTTTAGGGTGCGATGGGGCGGCGCTGGTTTGGTTTTGGCGGCTGGAGGAAGAAGAGACTAAAGAAACACGACAGACGTAGGATCTCAATCCAACGGTCAAGGTTGGCAGAATCGTTTGTTGACTAAGCCGACACCACGTTGCATACGTTTTTTGCAAGAAAAGAAAAATTGGGCTCGTTCGTCAGATAACATTCCCGAAACTGCCACCGTTTGATCTTGCATCGCAAATAAAACTGCCAGGAAAATGCGTTCGTTTGCCATCCTCCTCCTAGGGAACGTTCGCTAGATAACATTCCCAAAAATCAAAGACTTGAGAAGGCGTACAGAACAAGCTAGTCTGGCAGTAAAGAGACGTTCCTGGCTATTAGAAAAAAGAGAGACATGCTGATGTAACTAGTTCGAATCCAAACCTAGACTATATATAGTGTTATACTACTCTGCAAGTAATGAAACTGACATATCCAACGTTCGCTTCTCCTCTTCTCTAGTTACTCTGCCTAGCTTCAGAAGTTCCGGCCACAGCAACCATGTCCGCTGGCTCATCCACCTGCTCTTCAGCAGGGAATCGAGCCAACAACCAAATGTGTGCGAAGTCGCCACCCGTACCACCGCCTGTGGATCTCATCACACCCCCGCCGGCACACTCACCGCAGCCGATTGCTCATCGCACCCCACTGCCATTAGTGTGGTGCCACTGCTGCAAATCACGCAGAGTCATCTGTCACGTCTCAACTACAACCCTCAACCCTAGCCGAGTCTTCTACAAATGCCCAAATCATGGGGTAATATGGTCAAGTTGTTCGCCTGCTTTCAGTTGCTGAATTTTATTTTTTAAGAGTTTGGTTGATGATCTTCCAATTTGATTCATGCAGAAAAGGGAGGATTCTTGTGATTTGTATTTCCGGGAAGTTGTTGATGTGGGGGAATGGAACTACGCAGATTATTTGGTTAGCCGATGAATCCAAATACTAGCAGGCTGGGGTGTTGGACAAGTAATTGAAGGAACGGCAGAAGAGGAAGATGCAGAGCAGAAGGTTAAAGACGAGGTAGTTCATCAGATCATGGGCAAGCAACAGCTGGTGAACAGCCTTGGCAGCAATGAGGAGATGAAAGGGCTTGTGAAGATAATGGGCAAGATCGTTGTGCTCTGTAGGATGATTGTCTCTTTATTTGTAGTGTATGTAGCACTCATGATATATTCAGTGGCTCTGACATGAGCACTTTGCTGAAACTAGTAATGAATGAAACCTATTTAGCAGGCTAGGCGTCTAGTGTTGTGAACATCTAATGATTTCTATTAACGGACATCGGGGGGCATCCCCTTTTGCTAATAAATAAATAAATAAGCAGAGGACATGTTGGGCCAGCTTTGTTCCCATTGCAAGACGTTCAGCAAATTGCAGTCCAACAGCAAACTGCCATCAGCTACATTTGCGGTTGTACAATCATGAAATACAAGTTTCACAGCAAAATATGAGTACTACTAAACAACAATGTCATCATTTTTCAGTTGTCACACAATCACCAAAAAAAATCACATACATAATAAGTGATATTCTCACTAAACAACTACTTCATCAGGTTTTAGTTGTCATAGCAAACACAATTTGACATAGTAGATAATAAGTCGTCTTCTCACAGGCAAATACGAAAAAAGCAATCTAATCATCATCCGCAGCAGCAGCGTCAACATCTTCACCATGTGTATCAGTCTGAATCGTAATTCCCCCTAGTGTCATCTTCTTCTTCAGCATCAATGTCCTCGAACGTTGGCTTCTTATTGATCAACTCATCTACTTCCACAGACTGACATGCAATCTTTTCTCCAACCTTATTGATGTGATGGTCCGCAAACATATCATAAACATCTGCGGAATCCTCTACATCAGCAGCAGTGTAAGCATCATCTTGTTGTGCAACTTTATTAAACGAATTCCTCTGCTCAAACTTTTGCAATACTCTCAAGTTTTGGTTACGTGCATATGTGTCTTCCAAGAAAAATATCTGTGTTGCTTGATTTGCCAAAATATAAGGCTCGTCGGTGCGGTACGCCGTCTTGACATTGATGGATTTGAAATAATCATCAGCTTTGGGTTTTGAGATCTTGGTAAACTGGTTATACCAACGACAGCAAAACAGAACCACGCACCGATGAACCTCGAAACTGGAGATATACTGCAACTGAACAATGTCTGTTATGTTAGCATACATTTCCGTTGTCACTTTCTTGTGTGTATCCGTGCTCATGACGGCAATGTTTTGTGTCTTCATGCCTTCGTCGCATGCAAGGGTGTTGTAGCGCACATCTCCAACAACGCAAGATGCATAATGTCTTACCCGAGTGTCAGGACCCATTGCTATTGCGTAAAGGGTATCACTAAGTGCATGCCCCTCCTCCCGCATCTCATTAACCTATGGTTAGAAAATAGACAAGTTGATCATCTTATGTACTCAATATATTAAAAAAACTAACAGTGCAATTCAAAAGCTTACACGGCTCTTCAACCATTTCGCAAATCCTTCCCTAACCCGTTTGTCAATGTTTCTTGGATTTTGCGCCAGTAACTCCTTTTCGTACATGCTGCAGAACATAGTGATCGCATCAAACATCTAAATATATAAGAATGTGCTGCATGTTTAGTAGATTACGATGTATAAGCTGCAGTACTTAGCACTTACTCGTTACAAGGTAGAATCTCAGGACAGTTATTCAACACATACCAAACCATTTTGTCCAAATCTTTAGGTTTGTCATCTTGTCGTTTCTTCCCTGTTACTCGAACAGCAGGATCGAAAACATTGAGCTCAGGATTTTTTTCACCCACCTTTTTGCTAGGCTGATGAGCTATTTCAATGTATCTTGAGCAGAATGTCAATGCTTCTGTAGCAATGTAGGCCTCTGCAATGGAACCCTCAGGTCTAGCTCTATTCCTAACATAGCCCTTGAAAGTGCCTAGCCGCCTTTCAATAGGGTACATCCATCCATACTATACTGGACCTCTAAGTAGTGCCTCATTAGGTAGATGAACAGCCAAATGCACCATCACATCAAAGAAGGCTGGAGGATATATCTTCTCAAGGTCACATAGAATTGTTGGTATCTTGTCTTTAAGATGCTTCACAACATCTATCCTGATATTTCTACTGTAGAGTTCCCTGAAGAATTGTCCCAACTCTGCAACTGCTCTGTATAAGTCAGGGCGGCCCAATCCTCTAAGGAGAATAGGTAAAACCCTTTCAAGTAGGACATGGTAGTCATGAGTTTTCAACCCTTGTACCTTGGTTCCATCTGCACTAATTCTCCTTTCAAGTTTGGAAGAAAATCCATGTGTGAATCTCACACGTGACAGGACCTTGCAGAATTCTTTTCTTTTTTGCTTGTCCAAGACGTACACAGCTGGTGCCATATCCCGTGATTCATCATTGCTTTGCACCTGCAAATCGGATCTGATACCCAGGTGTGTCAAATCAATTCTAGATTTTAAGGTATCTTTTGTCTTGCCTTCAATATTAAGAAGTGTGCCGATAATGCTGTCACATATATTTTTCTTGATGTGCATCACATCAAGATTATGCCTCAGATCCAAATCTTTCCAATACTCCAAGTCCCACAAAGTGGACCTGCGGGTAAACAATAATATCTCTTCTGCCTTGCCACACTTCCTTTCCGTGCTACCATTATCGGGATGGTTTCCTGGTGTAATATGCCTGACCTTTTGTAATTCCTCTTGCAACTCATCGCTGGTGAGCCTCTTTGGTGCATCACGGTTTTCATGAGTTGGTGTGAACACAGGTTTTCGGTATTTTCTAAGACGTAGCTTGTCCTTGTCAAGGAAACGGCGGTGTCCAATGTAACAGACCTTGCTAAGTATTGGGTATGATAGCGGATTCTTGTCACAGCGAACACATGCATTGTAACCATGTGTCGTTCGCCCTGACATAGTGCCCAAAGCCGGATAATCATGGATGCACCAAATTATAATAGCACCCAGAATGAAATTAGCTGGTGGGCTGCTATATAGGTCTCAAGTGAGAACACCCCTCCATAGCTTTTGAAGTTCCTCCACAACAGGCTCCATGAATAAATCAAAATCCTTTCCAGGACTTTTTGGACCTGGGATGAGCAAGGCCATGATGTAGTTTGATTCTTTGGTGCAGACATTTGGTGGCATGTTGTAAGGGATAACAAGCACTGGCCACATGCTATATGTGGCGCTCTGGTGGCCAAATGGGTTGAATCCATCTATAGCTAATCCAAGTCTAATGTTTCTCGGCTCAGCAGCAAACTCTTCGTGTTTCAGATTGAAGCTCATTACATTCCGATCTCTGTACTCCTAGTTCCTAGAATGCCATAGTACATCCTCTCTTGTTTGAGCATCAAGAAACAACCTCTGCAATCTTGGTATAATTGGAAAATGTCTCAGAACCTTATGAGGAATCTTCTTAACAACATCGCCATCTTTCCATCTTGATGATTTGCATTTTGGGCATTCACTTAAGTTGGCATAATCCTTCCGGAACAGAACACAATTATTCTCGCAAACATGGATCATATCATATCCAATTCCAACTGCACGGAGGAAATTCATCATTTTACTGTAGGTGTGTGTCAGCTCCGACACAGCTGGGTAACAATCACGATAAGCAGCCATCATCGCATCGAATGATTTGTTGGTCATCCGTTGAGATGTCTTCACCTGAAGAAAGCTGACCATAGCTGAGAATACTGACAGCTTACAACCTGCGGTGACTGCCACGTTGCATTGCTCCAACATGCGGGCCCACCATTTTTCTTGTGCAGGTGTAAGTTCTCGAAATGCGCGAGCATTTCATAGCATTGTTTCAATCTTGGTCAAAATCACTGGCTCCGCCGCCACCTCCTCCTCCTCCTCCTCTTCCTCCTGAACATCAGGCATATCAAGATGGTGATCTGCTGCTTCCACATAGTCAGTGACATTGACTTTCACAGCTTCACCATGATGAACCCACCTAGTATATGTGACTGGCATCCCATACAAGTGTAGATGATTTTGCACAGTTAACTGGGGTCTTGAAACTGAATTCATACAACCGCTACACGGACAATGCACATCTTCTTTCGGACCACCGTACTCAGCTCTAATAAAGTTCATGAAGTTTTGAACCCCCTCGACATATGCAGGGGAGAATCGTCGAGCAGAAGTTATCCAAGTCCTGTCCATCTATCATACATACAAATTAGTTCTTCTACTAGATATTACAGGAAAAACATATATGTTTTATTATAAAGTCCAGAAAAAATACCTAGGTCGATGTCTAAAGCTATGGCAAGATATTTGGACAAGCATATCTAAGTAACGAAATATATGTAAAGCTAATTCAGCAAACAGATTGAGTGCTTAATTATGGTAGGCTATTTCAGCAATCAATGAGGCCGAGCACACAGCCATCGAAGGCCATCTCAGCAACAAAGATTGAGTGTAAAACAGTGTCGAGCTATTTCACCTAACAGATTGGCTACTAGATCATGGCAATCTACTTCACAATACATACATGGTCCTAAAATATGGCAGGATATTTTAGCAACTAATCAGGCGTGGCATGCCATCTCAGCAAAGCAGATTGAGTGCAGAACAGGGCAAGGTAGCTTTTTAAGCAGAGCATATTGAGTGTAAACTATTTCGGCAAGCAGTGAGATTAACATCATATATCAGCTAATATCCAGCGCTACTTCGACATGTACGGGGCCTCAGTCTAGAATGCGCGTACCGTGGGAGAAGTTGACTGCCGTGCGTCTCCACAAGAACGTCGCCAGTGGTGGCAGCACGGCTGGAGGGTGGTAGTTTACGAGAGCGTACTGTGGGAGTGAGAGCATCGTCGTGAGTCCCCTCAAAGAACCGCGGCGCCGACGTATCGGCGCGGCGGGGAGGGCTAGTTTGTCGGAACGAATGGAGTGGAGGGGGGGGGGGCGGGGGGAGGGGGGTTTGGGGAATATTATTGGCTAGTTGGCCAAAGGGGAGTTGAATTTGGGATTTGGGGGGAATTTTCGCACGGTGGGCGGAGGAGTTTGGCGAATGGTCGGTTTCTCCAATTGCGGTCCCATGTGTTAGTGAAGAGGCAAGCCGAAGCGCGTTCCCTTTGGGTGAGCGGTGTGCAGAACCGACCGTGTTAGGGGTGCAATGCGACCATGATAGGCGTGATGTAAGTGTACCGCCTTTTCCTTTTGAACTTGTAGAGCGTAACACTTGGTTTTGGTGCTTCGCGCGATCCATCTATATAAATCCCTACTAAAATGGCGCGGGCGGGTCTTTTCCCGCGCTATATGCTGGGAGTTTGGCTTAGTTGGTTTGACAGACAGAGCGAGAGAAAGACGTGAAATGCGTGAATGTGTAGTGGACGTACTTTTGGAGGGCCTAAGAGAAATTGTGTATGTAAACCCTCTGTATTTATTTACTTCACATATTAGCGTTGTCTCGGGTCAAACTTTCTAAACTTTGACCAAGTTTATACATACAAAAACAATGACAACCACAATACCAAGTAAATATGATTACTTTATTCCCTTTATTTTCATACAATATATCTTTTTATTGTGAAAGTTCATATAACCGGACAAGATTCATGCAAACACGGCAGATTTTCATTACATTTCAAACTTTTAGGACAAAAAAAGAAAAGAAATCCGACCCTAAACCTATCCTACGGCGACGGCCTACGTCCACTTTCCTTTGTATTCCACATCGGCGACCACGTCCTCCATCTGCCATCTCCATGAACGGCGGCGGGGTTCAAGACCCGTGAAGTGAAGGTGCGGTCTCCGGCGAGGAAGAGTAGAACACGGGAGACGGACCGGCCCACTTGGGACACCATGCCCTGCCACCTCCCATACCCTACTCATCCTCGGAGGAGTCCGCGACCTTAGCGGTGCCGGTGGACGTGAGGTCGATGATGGATGTGGACAGTCCATCGCTGTTCACCTTCCATATGCGCCCCTAATGTTGGACGGTGGCGCGTAGGACGCGTGGCTGGCGGTGCTCTTGTCCTCGGCCGCCTGCGCGGCCGGCGCTTGTGCGGCCGCGTCCGCGTCCGGCTACGCCGGCATTGTGTTGCGAGCGGCGGGTTGAGCAAGGGCGGCGACCTCAAGCTTCATCTCCGAAGACAAGCTCTCCCACAGAGCATTCACGCCCGCGGTCATGGTGGATGTGGTGCGATGGAGGAGGATGTACTCTGGTGTAGAGTTTAGCTGGGTGTTGCCGCCTTTAAGTAGCGCATACCGGTGAGGCCAAGCATCCGAGTGTGTCAATGAGTCGCCGGAGTTCGTTCCTCGGGCGGCGAGCCTGCTTAATGGCGGCATACGAATGGATGACATGAATGCGGGCAGCTGGCGCCGGGGGGGGGGGGGGACGCACGCAGGCGTGGGACGAGGGTTTTTTGTGGGCCAGGGTAGTCAGCTGCGGGTGTGGCAACATTGCAGATGCCCTTTGCTCACATGCGATCCCACACGTCAGTGACAAAGCAAGACGACCCGCATTCCCTTGGGTGAGAAGCATGCCGGACTGACCGTCTAGGGGTGCGACATGAATGCAATAGGGGTGCTGTCAGTGCACTGCCTTTTCATTTAGAACTTGTAAACCGTAACACTTGTAGAGCGTAACATCAAAAGCATATACGAAGTTGGCACCTCACCTATAGCCAGCCTAGTAGCCCACATGTACAATAGTTATTCATACTAGCATATGTACCATTATAATAAGTGTACCACCCTTTCCTTTTCAATTCGTGAAGCGTAACACTTGATTAAGTAGCCGGACAATGTGTGTTGCCTGTCTTTGTATGTATTTGAGGTGTGCTGATTGAGGTGTCCGGCTATTTGTAGGAATAATTGAGGTGTGCCCGGTCTGTGCCCGCATTTAGGTGTCCAACTTACCATGTTCCGGCTGTAGTAACTATACTATGTAAGTTGCTTGGAAAAATAGTTACCTAGGTCGGTTTTGTGAGCCGTCCAAATATAATCATGCGGCTTTGCTTCTTTCTCATTCCCCTCCAACCCTCTTGTCCATCGATCATGCATGCCGCCCTCCGATCGACTCCATCCTCCCGCATTCCTCATCTAAACATTCCGCCGAGTGTCATTCACATGTGGGCCTAGACCCTGTATTTATGTTATAGTTCAACGGTGTGCCAGTTTGTCCAAAGTTGTATGTCCGGCATGCATACATACAAACGGTTCATTTAAAGTTTCGCGTTGCCTCGACTACGTGTCGCTCCCCATCTTAGTAGTGACAACACCTTTGGTTCATGTCCCGACACGTCTTGACGATATCAATAGATGTGGAGAGATCGAGTGTGTGTCGTGTAAGGGAATCAAGGTTTGGTGTGTGTGTCTATGATATAAATGATCATGTGGGGTGGAGAGAGGGGGTGTTTGTGTGTGCGCCAGTCGGTCATGTACCCTCTAGCTATAGATCGATTGAAAGAGGACGAGGGTGGGTCCAGAGATCAATCGATCGACCGATCTAGAGAGGGGCGGAGAGAAAGATGAATGTATGCTTAAAAAAGATAGATGAAAGGCTTGGTTACAATTAATGCATGGTAGAGTGACCTAGGCGTGTGTCGAAGAGCGACCTGACGAGCGAGATACAATCCTGATACCTCAAGAGGTCGATAATGTGTGACATGCACAAAGAGAAAGAGAGGTGGTATGTGTATGTGTGCGAGAGAGAGAGAGAGAAAGACCCTGAGATGAAACCGAGAGAGATCGAGTGGGTGTGTAATACAGAGAGAGCGTGCGTCAAAGAAAAAAAATGTGACAACACTCTATGTTGGGTGTGTGAGACACATTATGCATAAGAAGACACTTGGTACTTGAATCCAACCTAAAAAGTTTCAAATATTAGAATTCAACCTAAAGTGGATTCAAATATTTGAACCGGTGATCATACCATTTGCAAATCATATGTAAAGGGCATTCAATCTTCGTTTCGCTTTTCAACGTACAATATACCATGTACAAGCACGTACATAAATTCGTATTCAAACATAAAATGGTTTCCAATTTGTATTCAAACACGTGAATGCTTGTTCTCGCGCATGCGCTTGCTACTAGAATTTCGCCACGTCTATCCAGTCCAATAGCAGTAGGAGTACTAGTACTAGTACTACCTCCGTCCTGGTTTTTTGGTCCCCTTTGTTTTTCGTGCCAAATTTTGACCATAATTTAAACTAACAAGATACTAATGCATGTCATCAAAAATTATATCGTTCGATTCGTATTTGAACATAGTTTCCAATGATATTATTTTTGATGATATGCATTAATATTATTTTAGTTAAATCTAAGGTCAAAATTTGACACAAAATACGAAGGGGACCAATAAACCAGGATGGAG
The DNA here is from genome assembly GCA_039707655.1 of Elymus sibiricus. NCBI lineage: Eukaryota > Viridiplantae > Streptophyta > Magnoliopsida > Poales > Poaceae > Elymus > Elymus sibiricus. The sequence goes on from CM077666.1 coordinate 146,660,909, forward strand.
GCATCTGCACTAGAGTATGGAGTGCTCCTACTTTATTAACACATGGCCCACCTCACGGTCTCAACAAATTTCTTGGAATCCGTGCTACAATCTCTCCCTCCTCGTTTCTCTCTGCTAGTGTTTTTTTATATCACTCGTCTCTCTCTTCTAAATTCAGCCGACGCGGGAGGGGGGGGGGAGGGAGAGGGAAAGTTTGCCTACTGTCGGTTTGCTCTCAACTGCGGTCCCACAAGCGAGCGAAAACGCAAGATGAAGCGCGTTCCATTCGGTGAGCGATGTCCGGACCGACCGTGTCGGGGTGCAACGTGATGTCTACTATGCAACTTTTATTCTTGTAGACGTTGTTGGGCCTCCAAGTGCAGAGTTTTGTAGGACAGCATCAAATTTCCCTCAAGTGGTTGACCTAAGGTTTATCAATCCATGGGAGGCGTAGGTTGAGGATGGTCTCTCTCAAACAACCCTGCAATCAAATACAAGAAATCTCTTGTGTCCCCAACACACCCAATACAATGGTAAATTGTATAGGTGCACTAGTTCGGCGAAGAGATGGTGATACAAGTGTAGTATGGATAGTAGATATAGGTTTTTGTAATCTGAAAATATAAAAACAGCAAGGTAGCAAGTTACAAAAGTGAGCACAAACGGTATTGCAATGCTTGAAAACAAGGCCTAGGGTTCATACTTTCACTAGTGAAATCTCTCAACAATGCTAACATAATTGAATCATATAACAATCCCTCAACGTGCGATAAAGAATCACTCCAAAGTTCCTATTAGTGGAGAACATAAGATGAAATTGTTGTAGGGTACGAAACCACCGCAAAGTTATCCTTTCCGATCAATCTATTGATCCATCCCTATAAGTGTCATAAACAGCCCTAGAGTTTATACTAAAATAACACCATATGATACACATCAACCAACTCTAATGTCACCTAGATACTCCAATGTCACCACAAGTATCCGTGAGTTGATTATTCGATATGCATCAAACAACTTCAGATTCATAATATTCAATCCACACAAAGAACTTCAAAGATGTGACACCCTGGTTTTCGCTCCTTGTTTTTTTCCTTCGCGGGATTGGACTCCCGTCTTTTTTTCCGATGTTATTGGATTTTCTCTCGCTCTTGGGTATATGAAGATGGTCATTTAGCCTTGCCTTTCCTATCCAACCAGAGATTCTCTCCAATCCAACCTTGCCACCCAAGATATATTCTCTGGATTTTGCCGCCGAAACCCTACCTTCCGAGTTACCGGAAGGGAAACCCAAATTCCTGCAGTTACAAAGGAACCCCAATTTCCTTTGATATGTTGCCTCCCAAAATTTTCCCAGTGATCATCCTATCCCTGTAAACCCTAGATATGCAAAAAATATTGCCAAGTCATTTGCAATATTTTTCATTTAAAATTAATTCCTTTTTCTGCCAGTTAAAGGAATTACCAGGAAAATATCTAGCCATCTCCAAAGTCCATGAAAACTTGTGGAGATGATCTTTGTTTCTATATTGAGATCTCATAAAAATATTGGCCATAATTAAATAAGGGAAATTGCATTTTTCTATTTAAAGCCAATGTTGCATTTTGGGCACTTTCCAAAGGAACTACCATTTTGGTAGCCAGGAAAAATCCCAAATAATTTGTGGAGCTTCTCCTATCCATATCTTCACCATTTCCATCAAGATCCCAAGTTCCATAGTTCAAGTTTTGAGCACATCATCCAGTTCTTGTTTCTGGATCCATTTTGAGATTGTGAAGCAAGTATATTTTATATTGCTCCATGATTCTTGAAATTAATCCAGGACCTCACTCTACCTTTATAATGTGACCATGCAAAAGTTCACATCATTTCACCTAGTCATTTTTCCCCAATAATTCGATCTAGTTTCTGTCCAGATTCAAGCTTTGTGAAGGAAGCACCTTCATAGAGCATCCAAATGAGCTGAAATTTTGCCAGATTATCAAAATGCTAACATCATTGCCAACCAACAAAATTCAGCTACTTCCATGAAGCCATTTGAGCACAACATCATAATCTAGTTTCTGGATCAAATATTGCATTGTGAAGGAAGTGCATGCAAAACTGGTCCAAATGGCTTCATATTTTTTCCAGCACCTACTCCTTTCTACCAAAATTCAGTATGACAAGGATTCCACTCCATCGCTCCAGCCATTTCTCCAGAATAGTCCATCCAAGTTTCTGATCAGAAACAGTTTCTGGTCAAATCTCTCAACTTATGGCCGCCCATTTGATTCCAGCCACTCCTAGCATCTATCTAGTCTTTGAGTCACACAAGGGACAAGGTTCTGGACCCAGACGCGTGCCAGAGCGCGCTGTACTCGTGGTGACCACGCGACGAACAAGGCCAAATGCGCGCTCTATGCCCTGACAGCGTCTGGTCGCGTCGGGCAGGCTAGCTCAGGCCGCCGTGGCGTGTCCCCTAGTGCCTCCCCGACGTCCACGCACCCCTCTCCAGTATCTTCCCCCTCCGTCCTCTTCCCCGTCACGCCGCGACGAGCACCTCTGCTCTGCCACTGTGCCGCACATGCACCACTGTATAGCTCCAACTCGAGCCTTCTCGAGCGCGCCAGCGCGGCTTCTCTGCTTCCCCATGACGCTCCCCGATGCCGGGAACCGGCCAGCCACGTCGTCCGCGAACTTTGGATGCCGGCCAGCTCATCGCGGCGGCCGAGCTTATCTGCTCGCCCCGGCCGGCTATAAAAGCCGCGGCCCGAGCCCTCCCCGAGCATCACCAGCCCCTGCAGCCTCCTCCTCTCCATCCCCGCTGCCCCCAGCCCTCTCAAATCCTCCCCCGGGACCCTCCTTGCTCCCCACGGCCGCCATGGCTGCTGCTGCCCTCCACTTGAATTTGAGCCATCCGAGCTCCCCCTCTTCCTCTAAACCATAACAGAAGACCACCGCTACCACCACGACGCCCTCCCCGCCTCCATTTTGCTTCGGGGATGACCATGGCCTCGGCCTTGAGCTCTCCATCGCCGCCATCCACCACTGTCATTGTCAACTACCCCACTGTCCACCCCCGTGGCCACCGCGGGTACCTACAGGCTTGCCATCGAGCGCTGCATCCATCCCGCCCCTCGACCGGCCCTCCCAAGCACGCCAGCTGCCGGAACCATGGCAATCGACCCATCCCCGAGCTGTCCAGAGGAGGAAGAAAGGGGAAGGAGAGAGAAGGCACGTGGGCCCCGCCCGTCAGCCACCCAAAGGCCGGCCAGCTGGATAAGTGGAGGCGCCCCCGGCCGATTACGTTTTCGGCTGATAGAACGCGTACTGGACGGCGACGCGTTTTATGTCAGAGAAAGAATACTTGGGAGAAAATACGTTTTCTCTACTGGAAAACGTATTTCCAGAGAAGGCGCAACCCGCAGCGCTGTCAGGGACCCGATGGTAAATATTTTGTTTATAGATTAGTCCCTGGTAGTCAAACCCCTCCATCTTTTCACTCACAACTCCGATTCAGGTGATTTCAAAGCCCACGGTTTCTATTCGTTGAGCCCGTTCCGATGATATCACTTTCACCATGTTTACACATTCTGAAAATGACCATTTTGCCCCTGCCCTACCTTCAGCCCGTTCGAGAGAGAAAGTTTTCGGGCAAATCTTTCCGCGAGATGATCGCACTCCTTCCCGGAGCATTCTTCAACCCCTGGCAAGCCAACCTCTTCTCATGAGCCCCGGACTTGCATATTGACTTTGCTTGCTCCCAGTGTGTATTGTGGTATATTTTGGATCATCTGTTAGTCTGCACTAGCATAGCCCTGTTATTTCATCCGTACCAAGACGCTAGTGTTATTTACCATATAATATCATGACTTGTCTTCATGTCATATTTTTCCATGCTAGTAACAACACTTTTAATACCATTATCATGTTAATGCTATGATTTGATCTCATGCCATGATTGTCAATACTGTTATGATTTTGCTATGCTAAGTGATTGTTCTTCCACATAGTGTTGATGTTATGGTGTGATGATGAAAATGTTAAACTAAACCTCCTCCGTCATCGATGGGATCGAGTCATAGTGCCACCGAACCGAGCTTACCTGTGCAGCCACATCTGCCGGAATGGGACGGCCTTGACTTGGTCTAACCTTGTGCTCTCTTATTGGTGCCACCAAAGAGCGAAGGTTATGCGCGCGTGCTGCCCTGATCAGGTAGGCGGCGATAACCTTGTGAGCCCAGTTGTTTGTTTAGCCCGGGGGTCCCCGTTTGGGACAGTTTAGTTTAGCCACGATCGTGGCAGGTGTCAGGAGTGACACAGGGGCCACCCAGGACATGACCCGGAAGGGGTAGGATGGTCGGTGGTACGATAGAAGGGTCACAGGTTAGGCAAGTTTCGTTGGACGAATGTCCATGGTGTGGGTAAAGTGCACAACCTCTGCAGAGTGTAAGAATCTATTTGAATAGCCGCATCCTTAGTCATGGGACACAGTTCGTACTAGGTCACACTATTTGGTCTGTGTCGAGTCTGGAGGAATAAACTACATAATGTTGTTACCAAGAATGAACCAGAGTAAGGTAAGGTTTGTCAGACTTGCAGTAAAGATGCATGGACATCAGATGATGTCAGGGATATGAATGTTAGCCATGCGATGGCTATGAGATGAGTGGTCGAATGACCGCAAGGGGTAGATTGGATTTGGATATGATTTGGATTAGATCATGAGAAGGTTTGGAGTATGAATTCATGACTCAATATGCTTTATCCTCGTCATGTTGTTTTTACTTCAGTAGTAATATGGCTAGAAAATGCTGCTATGACATGATAATTAATAATGCTAGATTGTTAAACTATAATAATTAATATTGCTATAAGAACTGATACATGCTTGAATGCCATGGATTGCTTTGCTTGGTGTATATGTTGGTTTGGTTTGCTTGCGAGTACATTCAAAAGTACTCAGCGGCCTTCAATGTGGCCAGGTTCACCTAAGGATCCGTCATCCACTAGCGAGGAGCCGGAGTGTTCGCGGGCTAGAAGAGTAACCCAGTCAGATCCCTGCGGATTGGAGCCGCACCAAGACCATGCTGCCTTAGATAGAACTTTTCCGATGCCATCACCCTTGTAAAATATTATGTAAGACTTATATATCCATTAATAGAAATGCTTGTGTTCATGATACTTGTTGTAAAGGCACGCGCTAGTGTGATTTCCTGAGCTGGTGTGTGCGGCGACCGTCTGGCTACAGTGGTATTTAGGCGGGGCGCCACAAAAGAGTACCCCAAAGTTTCTATCGGAGAAAAGAACGTGAAAACATGCAACCAACCCCTATGCCTAGATTACCCCAAGGTCACGGGAATCCGCGAGTTGATCACCAAAACATACATCAAGTGACTCAATAGAATACCCCATTGTCACCATGAGTAACCACATGCAAGACATACATCAAGTGTTCTCAAATCTGAAATATTCAATTCGACAATAATGAAACCTCAAAGGGAAAGACTCAATTCATCACAAGAAGATAGAGAGGGAAGAAACACCATATGATCCAACTATATTAACAAAGCTCGTGGTACATCAAGATCGTGCCAAATCAAGAACACGAGAGAGAGAGAGAGAGAGAGAGAGAGAGAGAGAGAGAGAGATCAAACACATAGCTACTGGTACATACCCTCGGCCCCGAGGGTGAACTACTCCCTCCTCGTCATGGAGATCGTCGGGATGATGAAGATGGCCTCCGGTGATGATTCCCCCCACCGACAGAGTGCCGGAATAGGGCTCCGGATGAGATCGCTCCGGTATAGAGGCTTGTGGCGGCGGCGTCAAAGTTCTAGGTTTATTTCTGGGGGTTTCTCTATTTATAGGATTTTTAAGCGTTGGAATCACGCAAAAAGGAGTTACGAGGGGCCCACAAGGCAACAGCACACGACCCCCCCAGGGCGCACTATGTTACCTTGTGACCTCCTCGTGAGGCTTCTGGTCCTTCCACGAAGCTTCGGGGGTCTCTTTTGGTCCAAAAAAATCGTCAAAAAGTTTCGTCCAATTCTGAGAACTTTTATTTCTGCACAAAAACAACACCACGGTAGTTCTGCTGAAAACAACGTCAGTACAGGTTAGTTCTAATCAAATCATACCAAAACCATATAAAATTGTTATAAACATGGCATGAATACTTCATAAATTATAGATACATTGGAAACGTATCACAACGCGAACGCAATAAGTGTGATGTACAGCGTCCGTTCCTTTTGAACTTCCATACTTTTTTTGAGGGAATAGACTTCCATACTTCGAGTACTCCTATTCCATACTTCGAGCAATCCATTGATACAAATCCCACCTACAACATCTAAAAAAAATCCCACAGAATGACCGGTGGGGAGGTCCGGACGTCTGCCACGTCAAACTCTGAAACTTTGGTTCAATCCCACCCCACAACTCTCCAGGCTCCAGTCGTCTGCCTTTGCAAACTCGCACAGTCAAAACCGATTGACCGGTCGTCACTAGTACCACTATTCACACCGGAATCTTCGCTGCTCGGCCTACGCCAGCTACTTGCCGGCCGGTCACCACTGCCCCAAAACCACACCCCCAGCCCATTCTCCCATCTTTCGATCCCCTAGCCCGCATCAGTCGTCCCCTAGTTTGCCGGATAGCCACGGTGTGCAGCAAGATCATGTACTACAAGATGTTGACGCCGGAGCACCGCGCAGAAATCGCGGCGGTGGTAGGCGCCATAGACCTCCATTTCCAAGCTCGCTTTGCGGCGGGCCAATCCCCGAGTCCTCTGGAGCCGAGCGCTGAGGAGGAAGGCGATCCAATGTTCATGGCGGAGGTCACGGCGCAGAAGGCCCCCGCGCCGAAAGAGACGATGGACGTCGACTTCATGCCGGCGTCCGGGTCCCCCATGGTGCAAGCGGACCAGCGGTTCAACCTGGCGATCCTAAAAGAGCATCGGGCGGCGGAGGCTCAACTCGACGCGGAGCACGCGGATGCCGCTGCCATCGTGGCCCTCCTGCAGGCAGAACCGGATGTCCTGGTCGTGAACTGGGAGGCGGAGGCTCAACTCGACGCGGAGTGCGCGGATGCCACTGCCATCGAGGCCCTCCTGCAGGCGGAACCGGACATCGTGGACTTGAACCGGGCGGCGGAGTCTCAACTCGACGCGGAGCGCGCGGATGCCGCTGCCATTGAGGCCCTCTTGCAGGCGGAACCGAATGTCGTGGATGTGAACCGGATGGTGCTCGCGTCCGTGCAGAGCGGCCACACGCTCCACGGGAATGAGTAGCTGGAGGCCGAGGACAACCACGCCGCGGAGACACACGTCAGCAGTTCCGGCTGGTTTGCGCCCGTAGCCAAAGACGACAAGGCCGGCTCGTTCCACGAGCAGTGATAGTTTTTCTTTATGTTGTTGTTTTTAGGGATCTTTTGCTATGTAAAAACATATTTATATTTAATAAATACAAAGGCCTCATAAACATACTGTATGAACGAAAATTAGGTGTCAGCGGTTGGATGGCTGAGTTTGGTTTGATCACATGCGGTTTCTCCCTCTGTCCAGGTGTATAAGTCACCTTACAAAAATAAGATATTCCCAAAACGCTTAGGCGCAATGCATTAAATTCCGTCCTCATTCCCCTCACTGCCTCGTTCATCAGCGAGCAAATTTTTTGGCCGAACCACGCGCGGGGAGGAAGATAATGCGGGAGAGAAATAGCGACCTATGCATGCAGAGAAGGAACACGTTGATTAGGGGAGGGATTGACCCCAGTTTGCATGCACGTAAGTGGGCCTGCATGGGTTGGCTGAAACAGCAACCCTATTAATTAGGGATTCATTGATAATTTTTGTTTGGTTTAGGAGGAATAAACTGGCGCGGTGATTGGAAGAATTCCTGGTCTGACTCTTTCGCCTCCTCCAATCCGCAGCCACCAGGTCGTGCTGCTCCACCTTAGGTGACTTATACACCTGGACGGAGGGAGTACCACATGTCAATGAAAAAGGCAAGCCGAGGCGCATTCCCTTGAGTTTACGGCATGCCGGACCGACTATGTGAGGGCGCGGTGCGACCGTGGCAGGTGTGCGTAAGTGTACCGCCTTTTCATTTTGAACTTGTAAATCGTAACATTTGATTTGCGAGTGAGCGACTTCAATTTTAGTACTGTGTTAAAAAGAAGGACGGGGTTTTCCTTCACGTGATCGATCGATACAAATCCTGATTAGAAATGTGATGGCGGGGCGGGCTAGTTGGGCCCATGGTCAGATTGCTGACATGCGTTCCCACATGCCTGTGAAATGCCAAGCCGATTGGCGTTGAGCGGCGGGGCAGATCGACCGTGTGCTGGTCTGATGCGAATGCGATAGGCGTGCGGTAAGTGTTCCTTTTCCTCGTTTTAAACTTGTGAAGATAACCCCCTCAATTTTTTGTGTGTGAAGTAACACTTTTTCTTTGCGTTCGCGCGATACATCGATGGAAATCCTGATTATAATAATGCTCAATTTTCTACTAAATCCCGTAAAAAGGCGTCCTCTTCGCCCCTCCGGCCACAATCATCGCGCTAATCATATATCTATTTGACTTCCTTCCCCATTACGGTGATGTATGATACGTCCCAAACGTATCCACTTTTTCAAACACTTTTGCTCTTGTTTTGGACTCTAATTTGCATGATTTGAATGGAACTAACCCGGACTGACGCTGTTTTCAGCAGAATTGTCATGGTGTTATATTTGTGCAGAAATAAAAGTTCTTGGATGGACCTGAAAATTTATGGAGAATTATTTCAGAATATATAAAAATACTGGCGAAAAGATCTACTGGAGGGGAGCCACCCAGGGGCCACAAGCCCAGGGGGCGCGCCCTCCAGGCTTGTGGGCCCCTGTAACCTCCGTTTGACCTAATTCCAATGCTATATATACCTCTTCATGGAGAAAAAAATCAGAGCAAAAGAATCATCGTGTTTTACGATATGGAGCCACTGCCACCTCATGTTCTTCTCCGAGAGGGCTGATCTGGAGTCCGTTTGGGGCTGCGGAGAGGGGGATTCGACGCCGTCGTCATCATCAACCATCCTCCATCACCAATTTCATGATGCTCACCGCTGTGCGTGAGTAAATTTTTTGTAGGCTTGCTGGACGGTGATGGGTTGGATGAGATTGGTCATGTAATGGAGTCAATTTTGTTAGGGCTTGATCCCTAGTATCCACTATGTTCTGAGATTGATGTTGCTATGACTTTGCTATGCTTAATGCTTGTGACTAGGGCCCGAGTGCCATGATTTCAGATCTGAACCCTTTATGTTTTCATGAATATATTTGTGTTCTTGATCCTATCTTGCAAGTTGTATGCACCTATTACGTGTTATTATCCGCATACCCCAAGGTGACAATAATTGGGATTCTTTCCGATGATTACCGTAGTTTTAGGAGTTCATGTATTCACTATGTGCTAATGCTTTGTTCCGGTTTTCTATTAAAAGGAGGCCTTAATATCCCTTAGATTTCCTTATGGACCCCGCTGCCATGGGAGGGTAGGACAAAAGATGTCATGCAAGTTCTTATTATAAGCACGTATGACTATATACGGAATACATGCCTACATTACATTGATGAATTGGAGCTATTGTGTATCGCTCTAGGTTGTGACTGTTATATGATGAATGTCATCCAACATAATTATCCATCACCGATCCAATGCCTACACTTTGCGCATATTGATCTTTTCTAAGTTACTTTCGTTGCTACTGCTGTTACAATCACTACAAAACTGCTACTGTTACTGTCTTTGTTACTGTTGCTACTGTTACTATTGCTATCAGAACTATCATACTACTGTGCTACTGAACACTTTGCTGCAGATATTTAGTTCTCCATGTGTGGTTGAATTGACAACTCAACTGCTAATACTCACAAATATTCTTTGGCTCCCCTTGTGTCGAATCAATAAATTTGGGTGAAATACTACCCTTGAAGACTGTTGCGATCCCCTATACTTGTGGGTTATCAAGACCTTTTTCCGGCGCCGTTGCCGAGGAGCATAGCTCTATTTGTTGAGTCACTTGGGATTTATATCTATTGATCACTATGAAGAACCTGAAAGACGCTAAGACCAAGATCGTTCCCTCTATGATGGGGAGGTAAGGAACTGCCATCACACTCTGCACTTGATTCACCTTCTGTTTTGAGTAGACTTGCGACACCACCACCTGCTATTCATTCTGATATGTCACAAGTTATTGATGATACTACTTCTGCTATGAATGATACTTATGATGATGCTAGTACTATGCTTGATGATACTGTGCCCCTAGGTGAATTTCTTGATGAACAAATTGCTAAAGCTAAAGAAACTGAAAATGTTGAAACTCCTGAAAATTATGATTCACCTAGTATGCCTAGCTCTCCTAGAGTTGAAATGCCTAAGATACCTGATGGTTATGTCCTGGATGGAGAAATAGCTAGAGAATTTCTTGCTTGTAATGATAGAGATGATGTTAGAAAATTGCTTGCTAAGTTAAAAGAAAAGTCTATGATGGAGAGAATGAAATATGATCCTAAGTTTGCTACCTCTCGTATCTTTGTTACTGATAAGGATTATGAATTCTCTGTCGATCCTGAGTTAATTACTTTGGTTGAATCTGATCCTTTTCATGGTTATGAAACTGAAACTGTTGTAGCACACCTTACTAAATTGAATGATATAGCCACCCTATTTGCTCATGAGGAAAAAATTCGCTATTATTACATTCTTAAGTTGTTTCCTTTCTCATTAAATGGTGATGCTAAGAAATGGTTTAATACTCTTGCTCCTGGTTGTGTGCGTAGTCCCCAGGATATGATACATTACTTCTCTGAGAAATATTTTCCTTCTCATAAGAAACAAGCTGCCTTACAGGAAATATTTAACTTTGTGCAAATTGAAGAAGAGAATCTCCCTCAAGCTTGGGGGAGGCTTCTCCAATTACTTAATGCTTTGTCTGATCATCCTCATAAGAAAAATGAAATACTTGATATCTTTTATAATGGACTAACCGAAGCTTCTAGGGACTACCTAGATAGTTGTGCTGGTTCTGTTTTCAAGGAACGAACTATTGGACAGGCTGAAGAACTATTGAATAATATGTTGAGAAATGTTGATGATTGAACACTTCCTGAACCACCACCTAAGCCAACTCCGAAGAAGAGAGGTATTCTATTCCTCAGTCCTGAAGATATGCAAGAAGCTAAGAAATCTATGAAAGAAAAGGGTATTAAAGCTGAAGATGTTAAGAATTTACCACCTATTGAAGAAATACATGGGCTCGACATCCCAACACAGGTAGTGGAGGTAAATTCTCTTACTAGATTCGATGAAGGTGATATTCCGTATAATAAATCAGCTAATCAATGCCTGTATGAATTTGATAATTACATCATTAAGCAAGAACACTTTAATTTATATGTTAGCAATCAACTAAAAAGAAATGCTTTCATGATAGATCGTTTGAGTGATTTGATGTTTAGAACTGCTAATGAAGTTAAAGGCTCAAGTAAACATGCTTCTATGGTTCATACTCAGTTAGAACAAATTGCTAACTCACAAAATGATTTGCTTGATGAGATGAATAATAAAATGAATGATCATGTTGTTTGAGTTGTTACTAGAGGAGGTAGAATGACTCAGGATCCTCTATATCCTGAAGGTCATCCTAAAAGAATTGAACAATATTCTGAAAGAATTAACACTAATGCACCTAGTCCATCTAAGAAGAAAAAGAAAAGGAAAAATGATAGGGCTTTGCATGCTTCTAGCGAACCTGAGATAGAAAAACCTCCCGAGAATCATAATGATGTTTCTATTTCTGATGCTGAGACACAATCTGGTAATGAACATCCACTTAATGATAATGATAATGATAATGATAATGATAATGATAATGATAATGATGTTCATGATGATGCTCAACCAGATAATGATGTAGAAATAGAACCTGCTGTTGATCTTATAACCCACCTCCTAATAATAAAAAAGACTTCGTTGCTAGAAAACATGGAAAAGAAAGAGAACCATGGGTTCAAAAACCTATGCCTTTTCCAACCAAACCATCTAAAAATAAAGATGAGGAAGACTTTGAGCACTTTGTTGAAATGCTTAGACCTGTCTTTTTGTGCACTCGCTTGATTGATATGTTGAAAATGTCTCCATATGCTAAATACATGAAAGAAATTGTCACTAATAAAAGAAAGATACCTGAGGCTGAAATTTCCACCATGCTTGCAAATTATTCTTTTAAGGGTGGAGTACCTAAGAAACTAGGAGATCCTAGAATACATACTATACCATGCTCCATTAAAAGAAATTATGTTAAAACTGCTCTATGTGATTTAGGAGCGGATGTTAGTGTTATGCCTTTATCTTTATATAGAAGACTTGATTTGAATAAGCTCACACCTACTGAAATATCTTTGCAAATGGCTGATAAATCAACTGCTATACCTATTGGAATTTGTGAGGACGTTTCCGTTGTAGTTGCAAATGTTACTATCTTGACAGACTTTGTTATTCTTGATATGCCCGAGGACGACAACATGTCGATTATCCTTGGTAGACCCTTTCTGAATACTGCAGGGGCTGTTATTGATTGCAACAAAAGCAAAGTCACTTTTCATGTCAATGGTAATGAGCACACGATTTATTTTCCGAAGAAACAAAGTTCGGTGAATGGTATTAATTGTATTGAAAAGGTTTCGACAATCACTATTGGAGGTTTCAAATTTCCTATTCCTACTATCAAAAAGAAATATGAAATTCTTATTGTTGGGGAGATGCATATCCCCGTTGAGGTAACTTAGTGTTATACGAAAATTCTTCGATTTCATGTTGCTCGGAAATAGTTTGTTAATAAGACTTGATCAACCTTATTAATGGATTCTTTTTGAGGGGCATGTGGTCGATGAATTTTGTAAGCACAACTTTCTGTAATCATCTTTTGCTCTCTGTTATTTATAGTTTAATATAATAAAATGCCATGATTATCATGTTTTCTGAATTATCCATGCAATAAAAAATGGCCCAAAAATAAAAGTTCTCGGAATGCCCTGAAAATTTAGTATGGTTTTTTCCTGAATATTTAAGAATTTTTTGCACTGAACACACCTCAGGGGGGTGCACCTGTGAGCCACAAGCTCACAGGGCGCGGCCACCCCCCTGGGTGCGCCTAGCAGGCTTGTGGGTCCCCAGGGACCCACTCACTTATCCCAGCCACCAACACCCTTTTTCCACCTCCAGAAAAAATCATCCTTGCTCTCAAGCCCGTGTTCTTGCTCATTTTGCTGCAAATTTCGATCTCCTTGCTCGGAACTCCGTGTCAGAAACTGTTTTGAGGAATTACTCCTTGGTATGTGACTCCTCAAATGCTCCAATTAGTTTTTGTTCTAGTGCTTTATGTTTTGCAAAATTTTGCAGCTGTGGTGACCATGTATATGAGCTTGCATGTTGAGTTTGTATGGTCCAAAGTAGTTTTGATGCATGATATAGCCTCTAGATACTTGTGGGAGTAGTTGCTATCAATTTTGTTGAGTTTTGTTCACCTTTATTTTGATTCACTAAACAATTCAGAAATTTTCAGAGAAGGAAAATTCTCAAGTGGAGGATGAGAGGTTCTTTGAGTCGGAGTCCTAAGGAGGCTCCGAAGCCCAAGTACCACCTTCCTTGTGCGGCCGAGGTGCGGCCGTGCGAATGGCCATGCGACACATTCTTGAGGGATGCGGGAATTTTCGATGATTTCTATTATTTGGCGAACAATGTTGGCCTTATCCCGTTCCTTGAAGATAAGTGTGAACAGTATCTCCTCCTCACTAATACTTTTGTGCAAAGTTTTCACTTTCATTCTAGGAGAGAGATACCCATGGTGTCATTTAACCTATATGATATTTGTAGAGAGATGACACTTGAAGATTTTTGCCGAGTATGCAAACTTCCTAATGAGGGCAGCCCCATAGAGCCACATCCCAGGGATGTCTCAGAGTTTATCTCTGAGGTGACCGTGGGGGAGTCGAGAGGAGTTTCTGAGGCTAGGGTTTCTAGTTTACATTTCCCTGTTTTGCGTTATTACTCATTATTTGCCGGGAGGTGTTTGACAGGTCGTTGGGAAAGTGGAACGCTTAGTTCACCTGACCTTGCTATTTTGTGCCATCTCTTTACGCTGATAGGACTTTCAGTTTGGGTGCTATGGTCGCCCGGCGGTTGCACACTAACCGCTTGAAGGGCGTTATTTATGGTGGTATCTATGCTTCCCGCCTAGCTAAACATTTTGAGATTCCTATTAGACACAGTGAGGGGGAGGAGAAGCTTTTACCTATTAGATACCTTGATTATAGTAGCATGGTTGGGCATGACTTCATAGACAATGGTCCCATTCGCTTTAGATATAACTTGGTGTTTAGTCAGGGCACTCGTGAGGTTATTACTTTTCCTGCACCTGCTTTGTTTGACATTTACAGGGGCAAATACACCATCATGCCTGAGGACATTTATTCTTATTGGAGCCTGACGCCGCGCCCAGCACCTGAGCCAGCACCCGTCCAGCACCGATCTATCAGTGGGGTCCTCAGGAGCCTGTTTATCAGTGCGACCCTCAGCAGCCTCAATATTATCCTGCAGGTGCTGACTTCGATCCGTGGCCGTAGACCAACTTAGGCCAAAAGCCTAAGCTTGGGGGACTACGTATTTCTCACTGACATTACATTCATGTATCACACATTCATTTCAGTTGTCGGTGTTCATCTTTTTTCGTTGTACTATCCATGTTACTTTTATTTTCGCTTTCTTCTTGTGAGTTTGATAAGTTTCGAAAATCCAAAAAAATATTTCTCGCTTCTTTTCGGTTTTTCTTTCTCTTTAGTTAATTCGTAGTATTAAAAGAAAACCCAAAAAGATTTCTTGTTTCTTCTTTTACTTGTTGGGATCTTTCCCATGTAAATAGTTTTTCTCGTTTTTCGTTTTCCTTCGTTAATTTGCTTTCTTCAGAAAAACTAAAAACTCCAAAAATATTCCAGTGTGTTTCTCTAAATTTCTTTTCATTGAGTTGTCATAAGGAGAATACCACGATGAAAATGCTGAGTGGCTCTCATATGTTTTATTGTTGATCTAACAAAGAGCCACTATTACCTTGTCTTCTCCTTTGAATAAATGTTTGCAGATTCCAGCTTAGTCCACGACACACTTGCACTATTATTATTATCACATCATTCTATCATGCAAGTGAAAGGCAATAATGACGATATTTGATGAAGTGATTGCGGTGTAAAAAAGCTGGTATGAACTCTTCTTGTTTTTTTTGTAAATATGTTATAACACCCCAAAAATTTAACCATGTTTCTATTAAGTAAAATTTTGACAGAAAATAAATTTTGATTTCTATTGGTCTATTAATAGCTTTAGAATCCTTTCTGTTTTCTGTTTTCCAAAATTATTCCCTCCATATAGAAACTTTTCTAAAATATTGTGGGTTTTTGAAAGTTTTTCCTAATACTTTCATTTATCTTTTGTATATCAGTAAGAATTATTTTCATAATAAATTTGCCCCAAAACAATTCTTTCTAATAGCATTTTCAAACTTTGAATGCTTCTGTTGCACTAATACCCTTTTAAATAATTCCTTTAAAATTCCACAAAAATTATGAGGGCCATCTGATGCCTGTAGATCACTTTTATGCAAAAACCCATCTTGGTATTTTGAGAATTCTGAGCACAACTCCCATTGTTCAATTCTGGTCCAATTTGAGCATTGAACCACAACCCTATTTTTCCTTGCTCAAATAATTCTAAATTTTTTCCATCCCATAGTCCTTCCAACCAAACCCTTAAGTCCAAAATATCAGCTCCATTTGCATCTTGGAAGTTTTCCAAGTAGTCCACTGTAGTTTTGCTACATAACTATATTTCACCAGAACTTGCACTAGAAAGTTGTTTGTTTTGTCAAACCAATTCTACCATCACCTCTAGACTCCAACGAGACACCATCCTCCCAAGTATCACATCCAACAAAATTCCCTAGGTCACTGTTTCATTTCATCAAACACCTTGTGGACATGGATGAAATCTTGCAACTCTCTAAACCCTATGTTGCACTGGCTCATATGGCCAAACCATCATGTCCATCACTCTTACCAGACCATTTTTCGCCACAATGCCAAATTTTAACCCATTTGGATTACGTTTAGTCCTCGTGGCAAATCGTCGAGCACTCTGCGTGCATGTATAGAGCACGGGCAGAGCGCCCGTATTGCAGTCGCGAGCGCCCGAGCTCTGCCTCCCCCTGCCGCTTTCCCCCTGCTCGCCTTGATCGCCAGAGAGGTCCTCCCGACCGCGCAGCCGCACAAATGTGCCTCGCCTTGGCCTCTAGCGCCAGCCAGCACCGCCCTTCACCGCCGCCCGTAGCTGCCGTCCCGGCCACGCCATAGCCCAAGCCTCCTGAGCCGTCCAGCGCACCTCCTCCATCACTACGAGCCACCACCGTCCTCACCAACTGCGCCGACCAACGCCGTCCACACCGGCCACAGACCGCCGCCGTGTCAGGCAAGCCACCGCCCAAGACACGCGGCTCGCCCCGAGCCAACCAGCCCCTCCCTGGAGTAAATTGAGACGGCCACCGTCGTCACTGAACCCCGCCGACCACACCACCGACCCCAGCGACCTCGCCACCGCCTCCTGTTGCGATTAATGGCCACCACCGAGGTCGGTTGGAGCAGCCCCGGCCGAACCGACCTGGCCAGGCTATAAAAGCCACCCCAGGCCCCCTCAAGCAGCATCACCACACCTCCCTCTCCCTCTGTGAGCTTCCCCGAGCAGAAGAACGACCTGGAACGGTCGTGTTCCCCACCTCTGGCAACCTCGGCCGCCGCTACTTTTCGGTTGATTCCGACGCAACCAATGCCTCCCCCTCTCATGTTTCTTCACCACTAGCCTCCTGGAACCCCCACCGATCCATTCGACCCACCAATTCCAGCGAAGCAAGCTCGAAGACGAAATCCCCTTCCTATCTGACGCCGCCGTCCGCTGGGATGTTCGTCGCCGGCGATGCAGAGACCCCCGGTGACCAAGGCATAGCTCTCCAGGTTTGTCTCGGTGATAGGAGCACGCCCGCGTGCTCAGCTCGTCGAGCGGCGCCGCCGTTCGCCGGCACAGTCCGCCGGAGACCGCGCTCTGTTCTGTCGAAGGAGAGAGGGGCGCGCGACGACCGGTCAAACATGACAGGTGGGCTCGCGGGACCCACTGTCCGTGACCCAGAGCCGCACCGATTCATCAGTAA
This sequence comes from Elymus sibiricus, assembly GCA_039707655.1. Lineage (NCBI taxonomy): Eukaryota > Viridiplantae > Streptophyta > Magnoliopsida > Poales > Poaceae > Elymus > Elymus sibiricus. Next base: position 146,678,168 of record CM077666.1, read on the forward strand.
GTGGAAACGTATTCCTCAAAGTATGTTTTCTCCTTTAGAAAGCGTAATACTTCCGAAGCGTTTTTGTTTAATTCTGCCAGGGACCCAGATGTGATGATTTTTATCATAGAAAGGTCCCTGATCTTAAAACCTGAATAACTATTTATTTACAACTCGAAATAACTTGATTCTTTTTTTGTTATTGCTCATTTTTCATCTAGTTTATTTTAGTATTTATTTAAAAAAAATTCCAACCACCTTTTTTGTACTGTTTTCAAATTATGTGGTAATTGCAATATTTTGAAATAGGAAAAAAATGGAGGGAAGATAATTTTTGCAAACTTGTGGAGTGAACCAACACCACTTCATACCCAAGGCAAGCATCTTGGACACTTGATATGATGAATGTTTGGTAGTTTGCTTGCTAGAATATTTGAATCATGATTATGATAATTTTTAATGAAATTTGCATATTGCTATTTACACATGCATGATCCACTGATAATATTATATCTTCACTTAAACATGAAGTATGAGTGAGTGTGGTTATTTTCACATGCCACATATGTCTATGTTGGTCCAGACTAATCTGCAGGAAAGAATCAGTCATGAGAAAAAGTGACCGTGAAATAGATGTCTCGTTGTGACAAGAATGATCAGTGATGGCATGTTGGGATATGCCAGGTGGTAACCCTGTTGGGTACTACCAACGAGATATATTGTGCTAACCACTGCAGGAAAATTTAAACCTCCTGAGTCGACCGTAGATCGAGTCTTGGTCCGGTAACCCCCATACTTGATTCGTGCTGCCACTTGTCCCTGCCACAGGTAGGGTATGGTTTAGTAAGTTGTTAACCGCTTTCCTTGCACACACCGTACAGAGAGGCCATAGTGGAAGATACCAGTGGCCACTGGTAGGCATGCCACTTGGTCAGGGGGCATGGGTGTTTCCGGCTGGGCCGAGAGGGGGGCATGCACCCCTTGTTATTGCGTGCGTTATAAATTTTGTGATCCCATGCTACTCGAGGTGTTGGCCTCCCCGTCTTAGAGTTTTTCTTGGATGATGCCTTGGGTGATTCCGGGCATCAGGAAAGTTAAGCTGGTGTGTGCTGGTTAGGTGTGTTTTCAACCCAAAGACCGTAATTGGAATTAGTCAACGTCTCGGGGTTGACTAAAGAAATCCTTTACTTGTGGGTAAAGAGTAAAACCTCTTCAGAGTTTTAAAACCTATTCGAATAGCCGTGTCCGCGGTTAAGGGCTACAGTCTGGGATGGGTCAAGTGTCCGTCTTCGGAGGAAATCACTAAAGCAGAAATTGATCATGAATTATGATGGATTATTATTATCATTAATGCTGTTATGGACTAACCTTTTCTCATATATGATATGATGAGTATCTCATGGGAAGGTTTTACCACCTGGATACTCGTGTTGCTACTTTCATTATAAGCCCTTTATGAGGTGTCATCTCAGACGCCCGACTGTGGCATGCATTGCAAGACCTTTCAAGGCGTCGCTTCAGACACCCGACTGACATTTTATTATTTCTTGGAATCCTCGGGAGGTCTAACGCCCGATGTTCCAGTTGGCATTTTATTTCTTGGAATTCTCGGGAGGATTACCGCCCGACGTTCCACTTGCACTTTCATTAAGATTCTTTCGGGATGGTTCTATCTTCTGAAACCTGACTTTAAATTTTTGATAACAACATGATTACTTATACTTTTCTAATATTGGATGGCTAACCTTTATTTTCTATGCAAATATAATACTCTACATGATTATACTAAACACTTGCCATGTCATAATATTGTTAAATATGTTTAAAGGTAATTGCATGCATTCTGCCTACTTTTATTATATCTTTTGTCCATGATGTTTGCGAGTACATTCAAACGTACTCACTGGCTTGTCCCTGGCTATTATCTTGTCCAGATCACGAGTCAGAAGAGAACGCTACGAAGACACCCCCGCAACCTAGGAATCGGAGATAGCAGCCACATGAGATAGGAGTTATCCCGGTCAGCTGTTCCTGTGGGAATGGAGACCCATCAACGTTGGAAATCCACGAGTCGCTTTCGTCATCCGCCACTAGAAATCTTTGTGGTACTCAATGGACCTTTATGTTCTTCTACTCAAATTCTTGTAACTACTTGGAATTCTGTATCAAGGAAGTGTCCACCAGCGAACAGTAATCCTGGGGCTGGTGAGGACACGAGGGTCATTTGCTGGGATTTCATGTTCCGAAAAACCGGCCCTGACAACCTTGGTATTAGAGCCAGGCTGACCATTGGCTAATCCTATCTTAGCCTGGTCGCTATCCCTAGGTTTCCACACCGTCCACATCCTTCCCTGTCCATAGTCAAGCCCCTCCTATCCGATAGCCTGCACAATGGCTAGCCGACATCTTTTTGACAGTCGGTGCCCAACCTATCAACCCAGCCCATAGGTCGTGTGCCTGTGGCCGACACCTGAGTTGTCCCATCCACAAGCGTGCGATGGAAGACTCTGCTGACCTATGAAGGAGGCCTTTCCCAACTCAGCACATCACATCCCTCACTCTCACTTTGATATCCAACCACCAAGATGCATGGCCCCATCGTTCGCAACGAGACCACCGCAACCGAGCTTGGAGACTTTGTAGCCGTCCTCGCCAATCTAACTCGTCATGCATTTGGCATAGAAGAGCCCCTGGAGTATGTTGTATACCAAGAGCACACGAGTAACGCCATCCATCACTTCTGGGCCACGGTGCACATCTATGGAAGGGGCACCACCTCAGAATGCCCCTACCGGTTCACCGAAAGGACGACCTCCGACGAGCCCCAAGCCATCCAGCTTGCAGCCCGAGAGGCTGTAGTTCAACTTTGGCATCTGTCGCCAAGGGTTAACATCCATCCTTTCTTTTACTACCCTAGTCGTGAAGGCTATGGTAGCCCGACCCAAATCGCCAGCGGAGACCATGAGTCAGATCCTGCACTAGTACATCTGGTGCGTTACCTGAGAGCGCAAGAAGCACTCTTCGATCAGGTCACCAGTGATCTGATTGCGGCCCGCAGGATGCTCGCTCTTCTGACCCCGATGAGAGGTGAAGTTGCAACCACCACCGACACCCCGATAGTGCTGTTCGGAAGACCAATCGAGCCCTCGGGGTCTGCCCCTGTTGCCCACCCGAGCAATGCATTTGTCCACCCAGAGGAACTCTGCCGCCTCTTGGTGACCTACTCCAATGGGACTGTGGCTACGACATCTCGTGAGAGGCACCGTCGTTACCGCAGCCCTGTAACTCCTCATCCTACCCTAACCAGCTCTGAAGCTAAAGCACATGGAGAAGACTCGACATCTGCGGAACGCACCCGGCTAGATGTCAACGAGGTGGACTGAGTCCACCAGAGTAGTTTTTGAGTCCTTAGTGACCCTGCTACCATGTAATCCTGGATTTCTGTACCCTCGAAGTAGTAGTTATATGTCGTAGAAGTTTGTGGATTACTTGTGTGCCACTATCTTGTTGGTACTATGCGTGACCTAGCGTAAATTGTTTGATGAGTGGTTGCAGAGTAAATTCTAGACGTGACTGCCAAAACCACCCTAACCGACACATACAGTAATATGTCACATTCCTTGTGGGGATCGAGGTCTGAGACTTTGACTCAGACAACCCTACGATGGAGCCGATACACAAGTCGTACCAACGCCGCATCATGTTTCCTAACCAAGGAACTCTATAAGAGGCCACTTCAGTACCCAACCCCAACAACCATCAACCTTGAGCACCGCATTCATCACCCCACCACACCATGTCTCACCTCGGAACCTACCTGAGAACTCCAGAGGCAACCCGTGGAAGTTTTGTCAAGGTTTTGTGGGATTTCACCCGCAACACTCTTGGCTCCTCCCACCAACCCCAGTATGAGCTGTTCAAGTTGAGGATCACCCCCAGTTCCTCGAAATATTGGGCAGTTGTGCACATTCCACCGGAAGACCCAAGCCAAGGCCCTCCGTATATCATCTTCGTCGGGAAATCCAAGCCAACCCCAGACATGGCCATAGAATTTGCCGCTTACGAAGCAATTCCCCGTCTTCGATTCGTGATACCCTGTGCTAGCAAAAGGGAGTATTATTACTTTCCGAGCCGCGCAGCACTCGGAGCAGAAGCTACGTTTGGCTGTGAACGTATAGAAGAAGATCCTGCACTGGCCAATCTCATTCAGTATGTGAAGGCCCAGGAGCATCGAACCCAGCAACTAATGGATTATCTCCATTTTCTTGCTATTCTGAATCCTCGGATCGCCATTGGCAGACCACCCTTCGCAACTCAGGAAGGGCATGTTCTCCGTCTTTTTCATCCACTTCCTCCGGAAGAAGAAGAATGTGCTCCAGCACCGGGAACCCTTCCGCAAGACCCTGTAGATCTCACCTTCAAACCATAGTCGGTCATGAGTGTGTTTGTTGCAGTATCTAGCGCTAGTTTGCATATGCAACCTTGTGTTGTATTTTAGGGCGTATGTCATAAATGCATTGCTACGATTGAAGTTTGCATACAATTGTTGTTTGTTGTGATCTACATTTAATTCTTTCGCCCTTAACAAATCTCGAGGACGAGATTTTCTTAAGGGGGGTAGATTTTGTAACACCCCAAAAATTTAACCATGTTTTTATTAAGTAAAATTTTGATAGAAATTAAATTTTGATTTCTATTAGGTCTTTTAATAATTTCAGAATCCTTTCTGTTTTCTGTTTTCCAAAATTCTTCCCTCCATATGGAAACTTTTCCACAATATTGTGGGTTTTTGAATGTTTTTCCTAATACTTTCACTTATCTTTTATATATCAGTAAGAATTATTTTCATAATAAATTTGCCCCAAAACAATTATTTTTAATTGCATTTTCAAACTCTGAATGCTTCTGTTGCACTAAGACCCTTTTAAATAATTCCTTTAAAATTCCACAAAAATTATGAGAGGTCATCTGATGCCTGTATATCACTTTTATGCAAAAACCCATCTTGGTATTTTGAGAATTCTGAGCACAACTCCCATTTTTCAATTCTGGTCCAATTTGAGCATTGAACCACAACCCTATTTTTCCTTGCTCAAATAATTCTAATTTTTTCCATCCCATAGTCCTTCCAACGAAACCCTTAAGTCCAGAATATCAGCTCCATTTCCATCTTGGAAGTTTTCCAAATAGACCACCGTAGTTTTGCTACAGAACTGTATTTCACCAGAACTTGCACTAGAAAGTTGTTTTTTTTGCCAAACCAATTCTACCATCACCTCTAGACTCCAACGAAACACCATCCTGCCAAGTATCACATCCAACAAAATTCCCTAGGTCACTGTTTCATTTCATCAAACACCTTGTGGACATGGATGAAATCTTGCAACTCTCTGAACCCTATGTTGCACTGGCTCATATGGGCAAACCATCATGTCCATCACTCTGCATGCATGTACAGAGCATGGGCAGAGCGTCCGTATTGCAGTCACGAGCGCCCGAGCTCTGCCTCCCCCTGCTCGCATTGATCGCCAGAGAGGTCCTCCCGACCGCGCAGCCGCCCAAACGTGCCTCGCCTTGGCCTCTAGCGCCGGCCACCACCTCCCTTCACCGCCGCCTGTGGCTGCCGTCCCGGCCATGCCACCGCCCAAGCCTCCTGAGCCGTCCAGCGCACCTTCTCCATCACTGTGAGCCGCCACCGTCCTCATCAACCGCGCCGAGCACCGCCGTCCACACCGGCCACAGACCACCGCCGTGTCGGGCAAGCCACTGCCCAATACACGCGGCTCGCCACGAGCCAACCAGTCCCTCCCTGGAGTAAATTCAGACGGCCACCGTCGTCACCGAACCCCGCCGACGTCGCCACCGCCTCCTGTTGCCATTAATGGCCACCGTCGAGGTCGGTTGGAGCAGCCCCGGCCGAACCGACCTGGCCAGGCTATAAAAGCCACCCCAGGCCCCCTCAAGCTGCATCACCACACCTCCCTCTCCCTCTGTGAGCTTCCCCGAGCAGAAGAACGACCTAGAACGGTCGTGTTCCCCACCTCCGGCAACCTCGGCCGCCGCTGCTTTCCGGTTGATTCCGACGCAACCAATGCCTCTCCCTTGCATGTTTCTACAACACTAGCCTCCTGGAACCCCCACCGATCCATTCCACCCACCAATTCTAGTGGAGCAAGTTCGAAGATGAAATCCCCTTCCTATCTGATGCACCGTCCGCTGGGATGTTCGTCGCCGGGGATGCAGAGACCCCCGGTGACCAAGGCATAGCTCTCCAGGTTCATCTCGGTGATAGGAGCACGCCCGCGTGCTCAGCTCGTCGAGCGCCGCCGCCATTCGCCGGCACGGTCCACTGTTTTCAAATTATGTGGTAATTGCAATATTTTGAAATAGGAAAAAATGGAGGGAAGATAATTTTTGCAAACTTGTGGAGTGAACCAACACCACTTCATACCCAAGGCAAGCATCTTGGACACTTGATATAATGAATGTTTGGTAGTTTTCTTTCTAGAATATTTGAATCATGATTATGATAATTTCGAATGAAATCTGCATATTGCTATTTACACATGCATGATCCACTGATAATATTTTATCTTCACTTAAACATGAAGTATGAGTGAGTGTGGTTATTTTCACATGTCACACATGTCTATTTTGGTCCAGACTAATCTGCCGGAAAGAATCAGTCACGAGAAAAAGTGACCGTGAAATAGATATCTCGTTGTGACGAGAATGATCAGTGATGGCATGTCGGGACATGCCAAGTGGTGACCCTGTTGGGTACTACCAAGGAGATATATTGAGCTAACCACTGAAGTAAAACTTAAACCTCCTGAGTCGACCTTAGATCGAGTCTTGTTTCGGTAACCCCCATACGTGATTCGTGCTGCCACTTGTCCCTGCCACAGGTAGGGTATGGTTTAGTAAGTTATTAACCCCTTTCCTTGCACACACCGTACAGAGAGGCCATAGTGGAAGATACCAGTGGCCACTGGTAGGCATGCCACTTGGTCAGGGGGCATGGGTGTTTCCGGCTGGGCCGAGAGGGGGCATGCACCCCTTGTTATTGCGCGCATTATAAATTTTATGATCCCATGCTACTCGAGGTGTTGGCCTCCCCGTCTTAGAGTTTTTCTTGGATGATGCCTTGGGTGATTCCGGGCATCAGGAAAGTTAAGCTGGTGTGTGCAGGTTAGGTGTGTTTTCCACCCAATGACTGTAATCGGAATTAGTCAACGTCTCGGGGTTGACTAAAGAAATCCTTTACTTGTGGGTAAAGAGTACAACCTCTTCAGAGTTTTAAAACCTATTCGAATAGTCATGTCCGCGGTTAAGGGCTATAGTCTGGGATGGGTCAAGTGTCGGTCTTAGTGTCGGTCTTCGGAGGAAATCACTAAAGCAGAAATTGATCATGAATTATGATGGATGATTATTATCATTAATGCTTTTATGGACTAACCTTTTCTCATATATGAAATGATGAGTATCTCATGGGAAGGTTTAACCACCTGGATACTCGTGTTGCTACTTTCATTATAAGCCTTTTATTAGGTGTCACCTCAGACGCCCGACTGTGGCATGCATTGCAAGACCTTTCGAGGAGTCGCTTCAGACACCCGACTGACATTTTATTATTTCTTGGAATCCTCGGGAGGTCTAACACCCGATGTTCCAGTTGGCGTTTTATTTCTTGGAATTCTCGGGAGGATTACCGCCCGACGTTCCACTTGCACTTTCATTAAGATTCTTTTGGGACGGTTCTATCTCCTGAAACCCAACTTTAAAATTTTGATAACAACATGATTACTTATACTTTGCTAATATTGGATGGCTAACCTTTATTTTCTATGCAAATATAATACTCTACATGATTATACTAAACACTTGCCATGTCATAATATTGTTAAATATGTTTAAAGTTAACTGCATGCATTCTGCCTACTTTTATTATATCGTTTGTACATGATGTTTGCGAGTACATTCAAATGCACTCACTGGCTTGTCCCTGGCTATTGTCTTGGCCAGATCACGAGTCGGAGGAGAACGCTACGAAGACATCCCCGCAACCTAGGAATCGGAGATAGCAGCCATGCGAGATAGGAGTTATCCAGGTCAGTTGTTCCTGTGGGAATGGAGACCCATCAACGTTGGAAATCCACGAGTCGCTTCCATCATCCGCCGCTAGAAATCATTGTGGTACTCAATGGACCCGTATGGTCTTGTACTTAAATTCTTGTAACTGCTTGGAATTCTGTATCAAGGAAGTGTCCACCAGCGAACAGTAATCCTGGGGCTGGTGAGGACACGAGGGTCATTTGCTGGGATTTCATGTCCCGGAAAACCGGCCCTGACATATCTTTAGCTCAGTATTCATGATTTAGCATTTTTATGAGTAAACATGTTTGTGATGACAATTAGAGATCATAGTTGCTCATGCCATGCTTAATTAGCTAGGAGTGGATAATGATTTATCTTGAGTGTCAACATGCATTAAAATGGTTGTGATGTAGTATGTTCGTATGGTATCCTCCTCTGAACAATTCAAGGGGCTTAACTTGGCACATGTTCACACATGTAGTTGATTCAAAACCAACATAGCCTCCACGATATTTATGTTCATGGTGTTTATATCCTACTCATGCTCGCATTCAGTGTTAATTATTCTCAATGCATGATTATGACCATTTTCGCTCTCTAGCTGGTCACTTCTCAATCTATTTGCTAGCCTTCGCCTGTACTAAGCGGGAATACTGCTTGTGCATCCAAAATCCTTAAACCAAAGTTGTTCCAGATGAGTCCACTATATCTACCTATATGCGGTATTACTCTGCCGTTCTGTAACACCCCTAGTGTCATACTACAGTGACCTCACACTAATGATGCCAAGTCATCATCATTATATCCTAATAAATGCAATTAAGAAATAATTCAACTCAAATTCAAAATTCAAATGCAAGTCAAATTATTACTTTTTCAAATAATAAAACAAAAATGTTCATAATGTTGCAAATAATTCCAAAGAAATTATAAAAATAAAGCGAACATTATTTGAATTCCTAAATTGACTCTAACATCCAAAAATAGTGGACCAGCAGCATTATATTAAGCCATTTCAATTTAATTAAATAGTTAAACTACTCACAATAAATTGGGACTTCTTGTGCAAGCTCAAAATGTTGCCTAATAATTGTGTGTCAAATTTCATAGCCAACTAAATTCATTTAGTATTAAAAAGAAATGCAAAACAGAGAGTAGAAAACAAAACAGAAAAAGAAAAAGAGAAAACCTACTATGCACTAGAGCCCACTATCAACAGTGGCTGCCCAGCCCATCTTGCCCCTCCTTCAACCTCCTGCCGCCGTGTCCGCACGCCTGCACCCGCCGCGCCGGCCCCCCCCTCTCCTGCGGTCGACAGTAGCACGGAAGGAGCTCGCCAGGGGTGGATAAGGTTACCCCCCGACCCGCTGCTAACCCTAGCCTCCCTCATTCCCTCGCTCGCCTCTCCCTCTCTCGTTTTCGTCGCCACCGAACGCTGTCGTCGCCGCGCCTTCACGTTGTCGCGGCCACCATGCGTCTCGAGCCACCGGGGGATGTCCTGGAGCACCGCCGTCCTCCTCTTCATCGACGACAAGCACCGGTTCGAGTCGGGACGCCGCCAAGCCATCGCCATCGCCGTTTCCCTCCGACTGCATCCGTCACCGCCGTCGCTCAATCCGCCACCGTCACTGCACCCCTGGCCTCCCCGAGCAGCTCGTTGGCTCCGCTGTGAGCTCTTCTACTTTACCCCTCTCCTCCTGTCCTTGCTCCCCATCGCTAGCCGTCGCTAGACACCACCGCGCCCCGACCGAACTCTGCCGCCGCCGTCGAGCTCGTGGCCGACATTGTAGTCTACCTCCGGACCTACTGAGCTTACCAGCGAGCTCATGGCGTCGTTAGGACCTCACCCGTGCCGTTGTTCTGGTTGCTCGCCTCGCCAGACGATGCTTACGACCGAGCCGAGCTCTGGCCGCCGTCTGCCATGGCTGCAGCGGTCACCTCCGTTCACCTCTGCACCTCTAGCCGCCTCAGATCGGTGCGCGTCGTCGCCCCCGTCCCGTAGCACCGCTTGGCTGGCCAAACGGTCGCCGGAATCAACCGCATGGTCGTCGCCGGCGTTCGGCCTCGTCGCCGATGACGGCGCTGACGTGGCATGTCATTTAGCCACTAACCACCATTTAATTAACCACTAACCCACTGACTGATAGCCGGGCCCCACCACTTAATTAACAGGCTAATAAAACTATTTAGCTAATTAAACTACTAACAAATGGGACCCACATGCACTGTTCATATGGATAAAAATTACACAGTTAGCATGCTGACTCAGCACTGGGGCCCACTAGTCAGCCTCTGCTGACTAGACCCAGTTGACCAGTCAATGGTCCAGTCACTGACTAGGCAGTTGACTGGGCCCACCTATCAGCCACTGTGCTTAACAGCTGGGTACACCCACTGGGTACCCGTAGCAATTTCCAGTTTATTTTCGAATTTAGAATAATTCTAGAAATTACAGAAAATGATTAAAACTTTGGAAAATCATATAAAATAAACCGTAACTCGGATGAAAATAATTTATATATGAAAAACGATCAGAAAAATATGACGAATCCGAATATCCTACCCACATACCTGCCACACCCCTCTAAAATACTGAACATGGAATCGTCCCCTCCGGTTCAGTGTACCGATAATCACCCGGAGCTGGGAGAACACTCCCGGATAATTTCCCGCTACGTCTAACTTGCGTAGTGCTGCATTAGATCACCCCTAGCACTGCATGTTAACATGTCATGCATCCCTGTTGCATTGTTGCCATGTATTTATTGTTTCTTCCCCCTCCTTCTCTCCCGATAGACCCCGAGACTGCCGACGACACTGCAGAGTACGACTACGTCGTCGACGACCAGACCCCTTCAACTGAGCTTCCAGGCAAGCAAAACCCCCTTGATCATCCAGATATCGCCCACTCTTTCTCTCTTATGCTTGCATTAGTATTGCTTCTGTTGTTTCTCTGATAGCTCCTATTCTGATGCATAGCCTGTTTTCGTCGCCTGCTGTTGATACCTACCTGTTGTCCCATGATGCTTAGTTAGTTATGCTATTGATTCATCTGTGGCCCTTCACCCTTGTCCATTTGCCATGCTTGATGTCGGGCCGTGATCACTCCGGGTGATGATCACGGAAATGTTTACATGTTGCAATACTTAAACTGTTAAAGTCGGGCTGGCCCCAAGGGTGCCCGCGAGAGAATAATATTAAAGACGGGTCGGCTCCAAGAGCATCCGCGCATCATGTGTTACCAAGTCAGAGCGACAGGAACCCTTTTCATCTCTGCGAGTTACTAAATACGCCTAACGGATTTGGGTATTTGATCTGAGTAGGCCGCTGGCCTTATACGCACTACCACCACGTGGGATAATGGTTATGGGACCCTCTACGTCGTATGTATTAGCCGAAAGCTCTTCAGACGTCACAGCTCAGAGATGCGGGCTGATTGTTGGGGTGGGCTGGTTACGTCACTTCTGTATACAGTGTCGCGCCTGGGCCCCGACCACCCACGCAACAAGCAGGAGTGCAAAGGGCGATGGCCCAAGACCCCTTCGCACTTAGGATTTAGACCGGCATGCTGACCTCTCTGCTGAGCCTAGGTAGGACTGCGTCGTGTTGATTACTCGAGGCCGGGCATTACCCAGCAAGTGTGTCCTACCAGATGTGATCGAGCGTCTTGGGTAACAGTAGTGCACCCCTGCAGGGAAGTTATCTATTCGAATAGCCGTGTCCACAGTAACAGGACACTCAGAGTTGTATCTTGATCTGCTACAACTACAAATGGATACCAAGTGATTACTAAACTGTTACTACTGCTCTCAGGATCACTTTCTCGCAGGGTTGTCGAGGAAGGATCCCAGGGCTTTACTAAAATATGATTGATTATATATCCTCTTGTTCTAATCTCTTCTGATGCTGCAAGATTGCTTCAACATGCTAGTCTTCGATAGGCTAGGCCTATCCCCCTCTGTTCCAACATTTCTGTAGTTTAGTCCAAAGATATAGCCCCATTCCTTTGATACCGATGCATACTTAGTATAGTTCTGATGTCAGTCTTGCGAGTACTTTGGATGAGTACGCACGGTTGCTTTGCTATCCCTTTTTCCCCATACTCGGTTGCTGCGATCAGACGACGGAGCCCAGGAGCAGGAGATCCCCGGAGGAGCCTACTACGACATGGAGATCCCCGATGACCAGGAGTAGTTCGGAGGCCCTAGGCAGGAGGCCTTCGCCTTTTCGATCAGTGTCGCTATTTGTGCTAGCCTTCTTAAGGAAAACTTGACTAACTATGTCTGTACTCAGATATTATTTGTGTGTAGGACTTATGTATTCGGGTCCTCATGACCCCTGGTTTGTAATATGAAGATTTATGTTTAAATTTGAGTTTAGAGTTGTGTTGTGATATCTTCCCGTGAGTCTCTGATCTCGAGTGTGCACGTTTGCATGTATGATTAGTGCACGGTCGAGCAGAGGGCGTCACACGTTCCAAGTAAATTTGCATGTGCCACCTCTAATCATTCAAATAAACATCTGTTTTGTGTGCCCGTACCGCTCATGGAGCGACAGGGGGTGGTCAGTATCTTCCATGCTAAGCGGGTTATTCTCAGATGAGTGTTTATTCACTTGTCATTGCACGAGAGGGGCTGGTAATTGGGATGCCCAGTCCTGTAATCAAAATAAGCAAAATATAATAAAACAAACTCCCCCGGAAATTTGATCGTTTGGAGGGTACCCGTGAATTTGGCTAGCCATGGCTTGTGTTGGTATGGTGGAGGGGGAGTAAACTTTACCTTTCCGCTTGGGAACCGACTATAATGTGTTTAGCATGGAAGATATTGAAAATTCTCGGTCGTGACATTGACAGGAAAAGCATACGTCTCAAAATTGTTTTCATCTCCGTTTTAAGCTTCGAGCTCTGGCACCTCTGCAAATCCATGCTTCCCTCTGCGAAGGGCCTATCTATTTACTTTTATGTTATTTTACTTTTATTATTGAGTCATCACCCTCTCATTCGAGCACCAGTTGGAGAGCACTATTGTCATTTTTATGCATTGAGTATAGTTAATGTTGGGTGTGACATGACTGGATCTCTTCTACCATGAATTACAATATCTAGTCGTTACTTGAACTTCAGAGGTGCTCTGCATTTATGTTTTGCGGTCTCAGAAAGGGCTAGTGAGATACCATGTTATCATATTGCATCATGATTGTTTTGACAAATTGTTGGCATCCGAGATATCTTATTATTGCTCGCTAGTTGGTTATGTTACTGATATGAGTAAATGTGAGACCTAAGTGTTATCATTCATATGGTTAGTTCATAATCTTTGCTGAAAACTTGGATGCTAGTTAGGTATATATACAGACAACAAGAACAAAAGAGTTTGTAAAAGTTTTTCTTTGTCACTTTCAGTTTGTCAACTGAATTGCTTGAGGACAAGCAATGAGTTAAGCTTGGGGGAGTTGATACGTCCCAAATGTATCCACTTTTCCAAACACTTTTGCCCTTGTTTTGGACTCTAATTTGCACGATTTGAATGGAACTAACCCGGACTGACGCTGTTTTCAGCAGAATTGCCATGGTGTTATTTTTGTACAGAAATAAAAGTTCTCGGATGGACCTAAAAATTTATGGAGAATTATTTCAGAATATATAAAAAATACTGGCGAAAAAATCTACTGGAAGGGAACCAGCCAGGGGCCACAAGCCCAGGGGGCGCTCCTACCCCCCAGGGTGCGCCCTCCAGGCTTGTGGGCCCCTGGAACCTCCGTTTGACCTAATTCCAACGCTATATATAACTCTTCGTGGAGAAAAAAACCAGAGAGAAAGAATCATCGCGTTTTACGATATGGAGCCACCACCACCTCCTGTTTTTCATCGGGAGGGCTGATCTAGAGTCCGTTCGGGGCTCCGGAGAGGGGGATTCGACGTTGTCGTCATCATCAACCATCCCCCATCACCAATTTCATGATGCTCACCGCCGTGCGTGAGTAATTTATTTGTAGGCTTGCTGGACGATGATGGGTTGGATGAGATTTGTCATGTAATCGAGTCAATTTTGTTAGGGCTTGATCCCTAGTATCCACTATGTTCTAAGATTGATGTTGCTATGACTTTGCTATGCTTAATGCTTGTCACTAGGGCCCGAGTGCCATGATTTTAGATCTGAACCCTTTATGTTTTCATGAATATATTTGTGTTCTTGATCCTATCTTGCAAGTTGTATGCACCTATTACGTGTTATGATCCACATACCCCAAGGTGATAATAATTGGGATTCTTTCCGGTGATTACCATAGTTTGAGGAGTTCATGTATTCACTACGTGCTAATGCTTTGTTCCAGTTCTCTATTAAAAGGAGGCCTTAATATCCCTTAGATTTCCTTATGGACCCCGCTGCCACGGGAGGGTAGGACAAAAGATGTCATGCAAGTTCTTATTATAAGCACGTATGACTATATACGGAATACATGCCTACATTACATTGATGAATTGGAGCTATTGTGTATCGCTCTAGGTTGTGACTGTTATATGATGAATGTCATCCAACATAATTATCCATCACCGATCCAATGCCTACGCTTTGCGCATATTGATCTTTGCTAAGTTACTTTCATTGCTGCTGCTGTTACAATCACTACAAAACTGCTACTGTTACTGTCTTTGTTACTGTTGCGACTGTTACTATTGCTATCAAAACTATCATACTACTGTGCTACTAAACACTTTGCTGCAGATATTTAGTTCTCCAGGTGTGGTTGAATTGACAACCAACTGCTAATACTCACAAATATTCTTTGGCTCCCCTTGTGTCGAATCAATAAATTTTGGTGAAATACTACCCTCGAAGACTGTTGCGATCCCCTATACTTGTGGGTTATCAACGTCGATGATATCGCGATCGCTGTGGCTTTGGCGAAGTGCATTCGACGGAGTGCACCATTGAGGCAGACGACGGTCACGTCGTTCGGAAGTGCCGCCTGGAAGCCGAGACAACCGCCTTCTTTGCATCCAGGAAGTCTGTAGGAGACAGCAACTATCGTGTCACCGTGACCGTTGGATGCGACGTGACCACGTCGTTCGAGCTCGAGCTGCCACAAGGGGACTCGAACGTGACCATGTACCCTTACATGGGCACCGGTTTACTGTCGGAAAGGCTCTTCCGCGTCGGGGACCCGTCCAGCCTGTGCAACCAATGGAAATGTCGGCGTGCAGTTCGGGGCTAGCTCTGCTCATCGATCTACGTCCCAACAAAACAGAGTGGGAGAGGGTCGTCCCCGATGGCGTTGTGAGGAAGATAGTCCAGGAGGCGAATCACCGGCGGTTGCATCAACGAGGAGGGTGTGACTTCAGCTTCGACATGATTATGGACCAGCGTCATGTCGTTAGACTGTCGGTGCTACGTTCGTCTTGCAAGGAGAAGCTTCTTGGCGAGGAAGGTGTTGGCACGTGCCCGGTATGTCTCGCACACACCATCAAAAAAGTACAGTAGTACCGCTTATCTAGGCTTTCGTCGGCCTATTGATGCACATACGAGAATTTTTAAATCATATAATGCACTATGTACATTTGGTCTTGTCACTAATAAGTACTACTATTTATACCCATTTAGTAACTGGTACTACTTGGTGAATGTTGCGTAGCCGTGGATGTCCAAGCTAAATTTGAAACACAGTCACGATCAAACGAGATATTTAGGGATGGCAATGGGTCGGGTTTGGGCCGGGTGGAGCTGGTCCAAATCCAACCCATGACCCATCTTACTGCCCTCTGCCCATCCACCAAAGTATCCATGGGAATAGCTTGTGCCCATGCCCAAACCCGTTGGATACCCAGGTATCCATGGAGCTCCACGGGCATAGAAAAATACCCTTGCGAAGCCTTACAAACATGAAATTAATTCACCATGTTCATTCACAAGTAAGAGGCTACAAGTGTAAATAGGAAACAAGTACACTATTAAGACAATGACCACACAATGATGACTCAAATAATCTAATAGTAGAAAACTTGTCCTAAATCTTATTTCAAACCAAAGTTGCAAAATCTTATTAAATCACAACAAGTACTCCCTCCAATCCAAAATAAGTGTCGTGGTTTCAGTTCAAATTTCTACTAAAACCATGACAATTATTTTGGATCGGAGGGAGTAGCATATTTCAAATTCAAATGGCCTTACACTTCCTGTAGTATGTGCTTCCAGTAGGACATGGATCCAGCCGCATGTCAGCATGTTCACACTTGGCTCCAACTTAGTCTTCAGTAATGGTGGATTCACTTTCATCCTGACAAACAAAGAAGGTATCAAAATAGATAAACATATGGCCCCACATGTCATATGGGTATCCATTGGATATCCATGGAGCAGAAATAATAATTGTGCCCAATCCGCCTGTTCATGGGTACCCAAATCCATGGATCCATGGGTAGAAATGCGCCCCATACCCTTGCCCAACTGGGTCGGGTATCCATGGATACCCAGATCCATGGATAAAATTGCCATCCCTAGATGTTACCATTGGGCTCCACCACTCCATGAGCCGGAATCACCTTGGCCTATTTGATTTGCAGGATCCTCAAAACACAGGAATCACAAAAATATAGGATTGTTCTCTTTGGATAGGAATGGCTTGGATTGCAGTATAGGATTAGGAGTGTGTGTTTGTTGTCATAGGAAAGACAGATGAATTTTTAAAATACTCCTATGTTGGCGTAGATGCAAGATTTCCTATTATTAAATGTAGCACAATAGCTTCGTCCGTCCAGCTTACTGCGGGAAAGGTGGTTTCTGGAAGAAGACGATGGCGAAGCGGATTCAGTGAAGAGTGAAATGATGGTTGCTTCGTCCGTGATTTGTGATTTGATGCCTCATTGCTTTGTGATTTGTGATAAAAGGGAGTAGACTCTATGCTCTATGCATGCGTCCATGCAAGGGAAAAAGAGGAGAGAGGTTGCATTTTTTTATTCCTTCAATCAATTTGGCATCGGCGCACCAGCGAGCTTCGGTTCCCTCTTTTTTGTCATTCGCAGTACCCTCCACAATGGTTCCCATCAATGCCAAAAGATATTTTACCATTTGGCTACACATTGTGGATGCCCTTAAGCGTACCACTTGGTTTTTCTCCTTGGTGCGCTCTATACAAA
This sequence comes from Elymus sibiricus, assembly GCA_039707655.1. Lineage (NCBI taxonomy): Eukaryota > Viridiplantae > Streptophyta > Magnoliopsida > Poales > Poaceae > Elymus > Elymus sibiricus. The sequence continues at coordinate 146,695,380 of CM077666.1, forward strand.
TCTCGATTATATTGATCTAAAAAAAGATATCCAGATTAGTAAAGAGGTGGTGCTTTTGCCATGCGGAAGGTGGGGGAGGTTGGCCTCATGGTTTGCTAACATGTGGTCCCATGAGTCAGTGATGTACCAAGCCGATCCGTGTCCCACATGACTACATGTGGCAGAACAACGGCAGAAGCAACTTCAGTGAAGAGTGAAATGATGGTTGCTTCGTCCCTCCAACTTATACTGCGGGAAAGCAGCAGCTTTGTGATTTGATGCCTCATTGCTCATTACTGCTGCGGCGCCACGACCGGGGTGCGTGCCCCCTGCTGCTCTGCACTGTTACTTGGTGCATGGCACGTGGACCCGGATGTTGGATGTCCCACATGTCAGCTAAAGGGAGTAGAACATTTATGAAAGCGAGCACTCCACTCTTACGACGGAGGAATACAAGAGACAGCGGCCTAGTGAACTGTAACTTGTAATGTACTACTGTAGTATGTGGTAGTCTTGTACTCTTGTACCACTTGGTTTTGCTATTTCGCGTGATCCATCGATACAAACCCGATTAAACAGGCAAGGGCGGGTCTTTTCCCACGTGGTAGGCAGGGTAGTTTGGCATAGTCAGTTTGACAGAGAGACCGAGAGAAAGATGTGAAATGCTTGAATGTGTAGTGGGCCCTTTTTTGTGTCATGTGTGTGTGTGTGTAGTCGGACATTCAGATCACTAGATGGTACTAGCCATACATTTCAACGCAATTTTAATGTATGCAACATGAATAATTGAAGTAACAATATGAGATCTAAAACTAAAAATACATATGATTTATTGTGTTAGAGTATAGTAGTACTGTATTCACTGCAAAAAACCATTTCCGTGATGATACGTCTTTGTCACAGTAGGTCATGTTTTCTATCATGCATGTACATCCGTGACGATTTTATGACAGAATCAAGATAGTCATACCTGTGCTGTCATAGAAGTGTTCCCTGACAATACTGAAATTATCATCACGGAAGTGTCCACTTCTATGATGGTAAATGGCGTGTCATGTAAGTGTTTTTATCAAGGGTGACCGACACGTGGCATCGACCGTAACGAGTTACCATTAAGCTATCGGGTGCGGGTTTGGATCCGATAACCCGTTAATAGCCCTGACCAATGGCGATTTTCCACATGTAAAATTCTCATTCGCCAACAGATCCACGTGTCTGCTCGACATCGCGACGGATGTTATCCATCCATTGGACGGTACACGCCTATGAAAGAGTGTCACGTGGAATCGCCCAATAGTGGCCCATTTAGGTAAAAAGGCCGGCCTAGTCAAAGTTAGTGGGCTGGCCCATTAACGGCCTGGTTGCACACGACCCATTTGCAGGTAAGTCCCATTTGAATAGTGTCAAATCGGCCCATCACCGGCCCGTTGTGGATTTCTTATCATTGTGGCCCATGGTCACTTCTAGCCCATTAACAGTGCGCTTTGTATTTGGGCCCAATTACGGCCCGGTGTGTTTCCGGCCTGTTTAAGGTCCTGCTACATTTGGGTCCCTATGTGGCCCGATGAAACTTTCAGCCCATAAACAGACCGTGATGGAATTGGGCCATTTTTGGCCCAGTCTGACTTTTGGCCTGTTAACGGCCGACGCAACTCATGGGCCATATGTAGCCCGACGTCACATCAGGCCTATTAACGGCCCATATTCTCGATGACACAAATCCAGCCCGCCAGCACTTTTGGCCTATTAAAGGCTCGTGTAGTAGGTCGGCGCAATTACGGCCCGTGCTGACTTTCGGCCTGTTAACGATCCGCCATGTAAATGGGCCACCATGGGATGAGCTACATTTCGGCCTGCTTATGACCAGTGGGCTATTTGGCACATTTTAGGCCCAATCATGTTTCGGCCTGCTACAAGCCCTAGGTATATACTGGCCCTATGAAGGCCCAATCTGCGATTTGGCCTGTTAACGGCCCGTGTCCTTTATGGGCCAGATAAGGCCTGTGTGATATTTAGACATGTTAACGGCTCGTTAATACAATGGGCCCATAATATGTTTAGGCCTGTTAATGGCCCACTATGGCCACGGGCCTACAAATGGAACGATCAGAAATAAGAAGAGCTTACGCTGATTTCGGCCCAGTCATTTTATGTGGGCTACATACCGATTACGGCTCGTAATCATTTTTAGCTCCATTCTAGTTGTGGGCCAGACGAATATTGGCCCTTTGGGCTCCTACGATGCTTTTAGCCTAAAGGAGACCGATGATCGCGAATACATTACTAAGAATAAACCTACACTATACAAAAATAGCTTGCTAATTTCTACGGCCTTTGGCAGCAGGATAAATGTTGTATCGCAACAAAATAAATTACAGCCATACAACAAAAGGCCTGTTGGCATAAAAGTTTACAGTCCTTGCAGATAAATGCACCATGAGATTTATAGAAGCAGAGATCACTTGAGCAGAGTGCTAATGTTTCAGGCTGTAGAACCTGATGGAGCATGAAAGTGCAACTAATCCCAGGGTGGTTTTGGTAATTCATAACAACATATATCTCATTGAACTAATGTCCATTCAAGTTAAATATTTCAGGATGTTCAACGATTGGCATGGCAAGGACTAGAGATGTGGACCCCTCAAAATGCTACGGACATGGATTGGCAAAATCTCAAGACTCTACATTTTTGTTAAGTGATCCAAGATCACATTGAGTCCATAGGAAAGCCAATACTATTAAAAGGGGATGAGGTGTTGCTTAATGATCTATTTGCTCAAGTGCTTAGTGACATTGCTCCAAAATACTCAACCACTTTCTCCATCCAAATATGTCCAAAACCTACATTCCAACTCGGCCCCACCGATTCATTCCTATCCGGAGCCACCGAGTTCATTTGGACTTAGCCACTGCCAAAACCGTAACAAATCGGATCCACCGATATGGATCTCGGTCCCACCAAGATGGCTTGCCAACTCTCTGTTGACTTATTGCTTCACTTAGGTCCCACCGAGTTGATGCAATCGGTGCCACCGAGACAAGGTTTGCCCTAACCATTACACATCGGTCCATCCGAGTTGTTCCAGTCGGTCCCACCGAGATTCCTAGCGTTCATATCTTTTACACAGGTCGGTGCCACTGAGATTTCTGATCGGTGCCACCGAGTTGGGTCAAAAGTGTGTAACGGTTAGATTTTATGTGGAGGCTATATATACCCCTCCACCCTCTCTTCCTCAGTAAGGACAGCCATCAGAATGTGCCTACACTTCCACCATACATTTTCTGAGAGAGAACCACCTACTCATGTGTTGAGATCAAGAGATTCCATTCCTACCATTTGAACCTTGATTTCTAGCCTTCCCCAAGTTGCTTTCCACTCAAATCCTTCTTCCACCATAGCCAAATCTGTGAGAGAGAGTTGAGTGTTGGGGAGACTATCATTTGAAGCACAAGAGCAAGGAGTTCATCAAAAACACACCGTCTATTACCTTTTGGAGAGCGGTGTCTCCTAGATTGGTTAGGTGTCACTTGGGAGCCTCCGACATGATGTGGAGTTGAACCAAGGAGTTTGTAAGGGCAAGGAGATCGCCTACTTCGTGAAGATCTACCCGAGTGAGGCTAGTCCTTCGTGGACGTAAGCCATGGTGGAATAGACAAGGTTGCTTCTTCATGGACCCTTCGTGGGTGGAACCCTCCGTGGACTCGCGTAGCCGTTACCCTTCGTGGGTTGAAGTCTCCATCAACGTGGACGTACGATAGCACCACCTATCGGAACCACGCCAAAAATCATTGTGTCTTCATTGCGTTTGAAATCTCCGACCCCCTCCTTTACTTACATGTGCAATTGTTTACTTTCCGCTGCCACACTCTTAGAATTGCATGTGTAGGGTGTTACTTGACTTGTGCACTTGCCAAAATCTGCCCACAACTAAAATTTGGGAAAAGGATAGATTTTTATTTGGTCAAGTAGTCTAATCACCCCCCCCTCTAGACATACTTTCGATCCTACAAGTGGTATCAGATCTTTGGTCTCCGTAAGCCTTGATTTCCATTGCTTTGGTGATCATAGCCTTGGTTTCACTACCTAGGAGAGTATGGCGTCTAGTGAGGGTAATTATCACCGTAGAGGTCCATATTTTGATGGTACAAACTTTGCTAGTTGGAAACATAAGATGAAAATGCATATTCTTGGTCATAACCCCGCCGTTTGGGCTGTTGTTCGTGTTGGCTTGCAAGGTGAATTCTTTGAGGATGGCAAGGGACCGGATCATGAAGCAACCGTGGAAGAATTGAAGATGTTGCAATACAATGCTCAAGCTTGTGACATTCTCTTCAACGGTTTATGCCCCGATGAATTCAACAAAATCAACCGCCTCGAGAATGCAAAGGAAATTTGGGATACTTTGGTTGATATGCATGAGGGTACCGAGTCCGTCAAGGAATCTAAGTTGGATGTGCTTCAAAGTCAACTTGACAAGTTCAAGATGAAGGATGGTGAAGGAGTCGCCGAAATGTACTCTAGGCTTGCTCTCATCACAAATGAGTTTGCCGGCTTAGGAAGTGAAGAGATGACCGACAAATTCATCATCAAGAAGATCCTTAGAGCTTTGGATGGAAAATATGATACCGTTTGCACATTGATACAAATGATGCCCAATTACAAAGATCTCAAGCCCACGGAAGTCATTGGAAGGATTGTTGCTCATGAAATGTCACTCAAGGACAAAGAGGAGCTACACAGCAAATCAAGTGGTGCTTACAAAGCTTCAACCGATGCTCCAACAACTTCAAGTGACAAGCTAGTATCCAATGAAGAGATAAGCCTAATGGTGAAAAGATTCAACAAGTTCTACAAGAACAAAGGGAAAGAAAGAAGCTCTAGCTCAAGACACTATGAGAGAAGATCATCAAGTCGTGACCGAAATTGTTACAATTGTGGAAAACCCAAACACTATTCCAATGAGTGTACGGCTCCCTACAAGAAAAGAGACGAATCACCAAGAGGAAGATATAAAAGAGATGAATCACCTCACAAGGAGAGAAGGAGTAGAGATGATCGTTATGAATGAAGACCCTCTCGAAGAAGCAAGGATTCGGAAAGGAAGGACAAGTCATCCAAGAGCTACACAAGAAGAAGACATCAAGCTCATGTTGGTGAATGGATTTCTGGCTCCGACTCCGACAACCACTCCGAGAGAAGTTATCACTCCAACTCCGACTATAGTCAAGATGAAGGTGTTGCCGGACTTGCTCTTGTGTCATCGAACTCCTATGATCTCTTTGATTCACCAAATGAAGGAATTTGAAGATGCTTCATGGCAAAAGGCCCCAAGGTATCACACCCCGAGTATCTTGATTTCAATTGTGATGAAGATGATTTGCTAGGTGATGACGATTTACTTGTTGATAAGGCTAGTGATGTGAGCTATAATGAAAATGCTAGTAATCATGATAGTCAAGAGGAAACGAGTGACAATGCTATGAAGGAGATTGAGCGTCTAACTAAAGAACTAAATGCTCTTAAGTTAGCTCATGAAACAACTCAAGAGGATCATAGAGAACTTCTAAGAACTCATGAGAAGCTACGCTTCGAGAAGCTAAATTTAGAGCAAGAGCATGAGTTTCTTAAAGCTATCAATGATGATCTTCGAAAGAAGAGTTCTTCTTATCTTGCCAAACGTTTACTCGTGTCTACCTTTATGCCACAAGTTAAACCCAAGCAAACTAGTAACAAGGGTAAAAAGGGTTCTACCGCTAGTAGTAACAATAACAATGCTATATCCAATGTTGTTGCTTCTAGTAGTTCTATTGATTCCACTAATGATTCTCTTAGCCAAGTTACACTTGAGCAAGAAAACAATCTATTGAAAGGAATTATAGAAAAAGGTGTCTACAAGAGCCTTGCCAGGAGTAAGCAATTTGAGGTAATTGTACGCAAGCAAGGAAGGCACCGGAAGAACCAAGGTGTTGGTTTTGAACGAAAGTTCAATGCCAATGGAGTTGAGTGGGAAGAGGATCAATACCCCAAGACGAAGTTCGTTCCTCAACAAGAGAAGTATGATCCTACTTCCTTCAAGGGAACACAAGCTCAAGATGATCTTCCACCACAAGACCACAAGTTAAAAGGCAAGGACAAGTTTCAATAAGAGATTGATTCATTTGAAGAAGCACATCAAGCCTTGGTCAAGTGGGTTCCCAAGACTTCATCAAGTTCTACTTCATCAAGTGCTACTACAACTCCAAGGATTCCCATCAAGTTTATGTGGGTCCAAAAGAAGATGAACTAGAGAGTTCTTGAGGGTGACTCCGCCAACAAACTTCACTCACATTCATTTATGGCAAGAACTTGTGCAGCCAACTTCAACATCTTGCACTAGTTCATGGAGTCACAAACCCTCTTGATGGTAAGGCAAGGGACAAGGTATTCAATGCATTCATGGACATCATCATATGTGTATTTCACTCTATGTCTATGGATATTCTTGTGTGTTCCTTGTGTGGGACTAACCCATGTAGGTATTGAAAGTGCAAAACTCCAAGGATTGCTCCCAACTCTTGATGGTCTACATCAACATTGAGCATCCACATCTTCAACATCTACATGAAGTCATCATCGACAAAACCCAAGGTTAGTTCATCCCTCTTTGGGGGGATATCACATCTAGGGGGAGCTTTGCTCTAAAAATGAGCTAAAGGAACTCTAATGGTGTGAACACATTAATGCTTTATGTAAAAGTGGCAACCCCACTTGTGCTTAAACGATGAGTATGACCTATGATCAAATATTCTCATTTGACTCCTAAGTCAATATACTCATATATAGATGACCTAGTCATCGCCAATTAATTGATAGATGCTAGATTTGGTTGTGCATGTTTGACACATATTTCATTTGCTATCTTATTGTGTGAGCATGTTGGTTTGCATGTTTTCTTCATTCGAGGACATCCATTTGTTGTTTTGATTGTCTTGGTTTTTCTGGCCAAGTGGATGTACAAGAATGCCTAAGTACCTTCTCTAGCTATCTATGCTTTCTTGTCTCAAATTCTATTCTTGCTACTTCACAAAAATTGAACAAGTCATTTTCGGACCCTCCGGGTGAGGAGCACTCGGAGCCACCGATCTGAAAGGGCTGAACCTCCAAAACCTTCAAATTTGTTTCGGCGTGACCAATCCACTCCTATTCGGACTCACCGAAACAGTTTGATTGATCTAGGTTTCCATCTTGGTGTCACCAAGTTGAACCGTTTCGGCGCCACCGATGTGCTATACTGCTTGCAGTTACACATATCGGTGCCACCGAGTTGTTCAACTCGGAGCCACCGACAGCACACGCGTATATAAACTCCTCAGGCCTGAACGATTGAAATTTCTCAAATATTTTCGTTGCCGCACCCCGTTGCTGCCGTCACCGTGGTCTTCGGATCGTCGCCCTTGTCTCCTGCATGCCCTCGCCGCCAGAATCCATCGCCGTCAACAGGAATCTTCCCCGCCGTTGCCGCCGTATAGGATCTCCACCAAGTTAGGGTGAGATTCGACCCCCACTGTGCTCAAATTCTGATTTAATGCACGGATGGATTGCCATTATTCTTGCCATCGATTGAAACCTTCCTTCACACTGTAAATTCTGTAGATTAGTTTCGATAAAAAAAATTAGGTTTAAGTTTTCCGCCGAAAGCATCTCGGACCGACCGATTTGAGATTTTCGGAGTCACCGATTTGGCCCCGGCCATTGCACTAGTACGTCTCGGTGCCACCGAGTTGTACGAATCGGTGAGACCAAAAGTAAAGTCTCAGTGAAACCCTAGCATCTCGGAGACACCGAACCACATCTCGGTCTAACCGAAATGGAGTGTTATGTTTCTGTTAAGTGCTTCGGTATCACCGAGATGATCAACTTGGTGGATCCGAAATGCCTTCTGTGAAAACTTGAAACTAAGATTTGAACTCAATTTTCTTGAAAAATATCTGATTTTTGTGATGACTCATCTACTCAACCCATACCCATCTATTCACAGGGTGAGCTTTGCAAGACGTTAGATGCAAGTCATAGTCAGAATATATCAGAACAGCATGCAGATCTCAGTGAAGGATCAAGTCCTGAGGAAAGTTTTTATGAAGGAGAGAGAAGTTCTCCTGATCTTCCAAAAGCAGCCACCAAAACTAGGAAGAAGAGAACCTCGGATGATGAGGATGAGGATTTTGTAGCTAGTGAGGCCACATCAAAGAAGAAGAAAGTGATTGCTAAGGAGTATGGCAGACTTGCTAGCACAAGACCTGCTGCCAAGGACAAATCTAATGTGAAGAAAGTTACAAGGAAGAGCATGACATTTACACTTGAGGAGTCAAGTGACTCAGAGATAGCAGCTGCAGGAAAGAAAAAGAAAGGGCAAGGAAGACAACTGCTCATGTTATGGGCAAACCCTCCATGATGATTGATGATGATGATGATGAGGAACCAGCAGCTGATGCACCTCCTGCCAAGACTCAAAAGCTCATGTCTGATGCTATGAGGTCTACTGCCCCTACCAAGTCCAAGCCCAAAGCTCCAGCACCCAAGAGATCAACAAGAAACATCCCTGCTACTGAGAAGAACAAGGCCCCAGTGCCTAAAGTTGATGCTGATGAAGAGCCACTAGTGCTCAGGAAGTTGAAGCCAAAGATTCCAGATCATGATAATGCTCATCCGGTTGCAGAGAACATGATGCTCAGAAAGGACAAAGGATTGCATCAGTGGAGATTGACTAATCCATATGCTGCAAGGAGGAGGACTGCTTGTGATTACCGCTCCCACAACAGAGAGCAACAGAATTTCTATGAAACTGTGCTGCTAGACAAGAAGCCTATTGTCAGTGATATGAAATGGGTGGATTGGAAGTACATTGATGCAAAAGAATACTACTTCCCCCATGTTCACGAGAGCTTCAGAATTGCAGGTGTTGATGATTTTGTTGGGAAGAAGCTTACCAAGTGGAATGATGAGATGATTATGCAATTCTAATCCACTGCACATTTTTATCCAGATGGCAGAATTGTGTGGATGACTGAGGGATCCAAATACCAGTCAACCATCTCTGAGTGGGCTGATCTTCTTGGTGCTCCAAAGGAAGAAGAAGATGATATTGACATATATGCCAAGCTCAAGATGGATCACAATTCCATGTCTAATATGTACACAGCAATTCCAGAGAAAGACATTGAGACTCACAAGCTTGGTTCTGTGAAGCACTTACTGCCTGGTTTGGCCACAACCAATACAATCTTGAGGTACACTTTGTTGCCCAAGTCTGGAGATGACAAGATGATACATGGCCACTCCATCAACCAGCTACACTTGTTTGACACACTGCAAAAGTTCAAAGTTATGAGCCTTATTGTTGAAACAATCAAGAGAACCGCAGCTAACCAGAAGAGATCTTGCGGATATGTTCCACACATTCAGATGCTCATCAACTCCAAGGTTGGAACGAGCACATATCTACTTGATCGTGAGCATCTCCCATTGCGTCTAGAGTTCGAGGACAATGTAGTAGTGATGGACCCTTCACACCCTACATCTGCCAAGGCTCAAGAGAAGATTCCGGCAGCAGCAGCAGCAAAAGAAGCTCAGAAGGCCTCTGATCCCAATGCACCTATTGCTAACCTCAAGTCCAAGAATGATCAAATGACTTATCTGCTGGAAGCCAACCTAAGGATTGAGCGAAGTCTGGCCAACCTCACCAAGAACCAGGCGAGCCTAGAGCGGATAGTCGAGTCCAAATTTTTTTATCTTGATGTGAAGATCACAGAGGTTCAGACTATTGTGGAGAAACAAAGAGATGATGTTGACACAGCCAGAGCTGCTGCTGAGGACAGTGGAGATGACAGACCAACCACTGACAGGTTCCAGACAGTGCCTAGGGCACCCAGGTCTGCTGCAGTGCCTGATGCAGATACGAGGACTACAGTTTCTGCACCTGCTGCTGTTGCTACAGTGACACCTCCAGTTTCTACTGCACCAGCCCAGCAGACGTCAGCTGAAGCCTTCGCAGATGCACTTCTCTCAACGCCATCTACACACACCGGAGCTGCCAGCCAGAGATCACCTTCAGGAGCTGCCGAGGATTGTGCCTAGAGAGACGTATAGCTCTATACCTATTCAAACTTTTTGGTACTTGTTGCCAAAGGGGGAGAATTTGTATAGATCATTAGGCTTTGAGAGAGAGTGTCTCGCTTTTGCTCGTTGGTTTTTCTTGAGTTGTTGCTACTATTTGGTCTTTGCTACTTTGGTTTGATGTGCTTGTGAGATACTATGTGCCTGTGAGATACTTTGTGTGTGATTGATCATACTATGCTCCATGTGATGCTTAATGCTTATCCTTATCAGTATCCTTGTATGATCATTCACTTGTGTTTTTGGTGATGAGTGCTAACTATTCCATTCATATCATTTTGCGCGCTCCACCAAGTCGTATGTGACATGGAAGAGTGACCCATGATCCTAATCGATTGTGCATTTGCATTCAAATGCAAATTTTTAATAATGCACAAATTTAGGGGGAGTTCCTGCTTATCACATACCTCTCAAAGCGACGATGTACTTCATTCATTTAATCAGTTGTCGAAGCTTTGATCTATATGTTGTCATCAATTTCCAAAAAGGGGGAGATTGAAAGTGCAACTAATCCCCAGGTGGTTTTGGTAATTCATAACAACATATATCTCATTGAACTAATGTCCATTCAAGTTAAATATTTCAGGATGTTCAACGATTGGCATGGCAAGGACTAGAGATGTGGACCCGTCAAAATGCTAAGGACATGGATTGGCAAAATCTCAAGACTCTACATTTTTGTTAAGTGATCCAAGATCACATTGAGTCCATAGGAAAGCCAATACTATTAAAAGGGGATGAGGTGTTGCTTAATGATCTATTTGCTCAAGTGCTTAGTGACATTGCTCCAAAATACTCAACCACTTTCTCCATCCAAATATGTCCAAAACCTACATTCCAACTCGGCCCCACCGATTCATTCCTATCCGGAGCCACCGAGTTCATTTGGACTTAGCCACTGCCAAAACCATAACAAATCGGATCCACCGATATGGATCTCGGTCCCACCGAGATGGCTTGCCAACTCTCTGTTGCCTTATTGCTTCACTTCGGTCCCACCGAGTTGATGCAATCCGTGCCACCGATCCGAGGTTTGCCCTAACCATTGCACATCGGTCCATCCGAGTTGTTCCAGTCGGTCCCACCGAGATTCCTAACGTTCATATCTTTACACAGGTCAGTGCCACCGAGATTTCTGATCGGTGCCACCAAGTTGGGTCAAAAGTGTGTAACGGTTGGATTTTGTGTGGAGGCTATATATACCCCTCCACCCTCTCTTCCTCAGTAAGGACAGCCATCAGAATGTGCCTACACTTCCACCATACATTTTCTGAGAGAGAACCACCTACTCATGTGTTGAGATCAAGAGATTCCATTCCTACCATTTGAACCTTGATTTCTAGCCTTCCCCAAGTTGCTTTCCACTCAAATCCTTCTTCCACCATAGCCAAATCTGTGAGAGAGAGTTGAGTGTTGGGGAGACTATCATTTGAAGCACAAGAGCAAGGAGTTCATCAAAAACACACCGTCTATTACCTTTTGGAGAGCGGTGTCTCCTAGATTGGTTAGGTGTCACTTGGGAGCCTCCGACATGATGTGGAGTTGAACCAAGGAGTTTGTAAGGGCAAGGAGATCGCCTACTTCATGAAGATCTACCCGAGTGAGGCTACTCCTTCGTGGACATAAGCCATGGTGGAATAGACAAGGCTGCATCTTCATGGACCCTTCGCGGGTGGAGCCCTCCGTGGACTCGCGCAACCGTTACCCTTCGTGGGTTGAAGTCTCCATCAACGTGGACGTACGATAGCACCACCTATCGGAACCACGGCAAAAATTATCATGTCTTCATCGCGTTTGAAATCTCCGACCCCCTCCTTTACTTCCATGTGCAATTGTTTACTTTCCGCTGCCACACTCTTAGAATTACATGTGTAGGGTGTTACTTGACTTGTGCACTTGCTAAAATCTGCCCACAACTAAAATTTGGGAAAAGGATAGATTTTTATTTGGTCAAGTAGTCTAATCACCCCCCCTCTAGAGATACTTTCGATCCTACAGAGCAGCATGACCTTCCCCTTTTTGTGCCATTCCTCTTGAACAACGAAGCAAATATCCCATAGTCTGGTTTCAACACCATTCATAACTTGACGACATTTGTCAACCACTATTCTTGTTTCAGAAACGACCTCCATTAGGTATTGGACTTGTGTCTGGAGCACAAATATATCACTCTGTCTAGCCGGAGGATTTTGTTCAGTAGGCGGTTTAGACGAGGTTACCTTAACAACCAACCCAGAATTACTCAGGAAGGTGCTTTTTGCACTGTTAGTGGAGAGATACTGACGCACTGCAGCAAGAGGTGACATTGTGCATGTGGTAGCCTAGTCACCTTCAGGAGGTTGTGGTTGTTCAATAATTTGTTCCATAGCTTGCTGAAAGTTTGAATTTTGTAGATTAGTGTATCAGATAAGAAGTTACTAATGAGACAAAAACAAACAAAATAGCTTTCACGTTTATACATAACTTATTTTGGTGAACCACTGTAATACTTTAGCATATATTTTAGTGGCAAGTACATAATAAAATCATGTTCGGAACATATGTCCATGTAGCATGCCTAATGTATTGTCTATTTCCTCACATTTATTGACATCTATTTAAGGATAAAGAGACATGGTTTAAAATACGATGAACATAGTATGACATCATTCATATCACGAGCAAACGGATATCAAACAAACTGGCTATTGTATCATTGTGTGGACACATGAACATCACAACTAGATTACAGATCAAGACCAAAAGAATATCCTTCCTTTCTTTTAAACCGTGTAAGGTGAAATGATATGTTAAGACAACTGTGTATAAAAGTGAACAGAGTAACTGACATTGGCTGCAAACCAAGCAGTTAAATGAACACGTCACAATAACAAGCAGTTCAAAGGCATGAGGAGTAAGGACTTACAACAGCGGCTTGGACTGGTGTAGTCATGCCCTTCATCTTGTTGTGTGACAATCCTTGAAGATTTGCACTGCATTCGGTTTAGGTTCTTTTTTGTCTGCATGGGCTTTCCTCTGTATTTGGAACAAGTCAATATAGATACGATAATATGGCACAACAAAAAGGAGGAAATAGCAGCTATTTACAAGAGCCTCGCAGTGTGCAATATAGCTACAAGATCCTGTTGTCTGTTGGAATTTCACTTTAGAACGGTTGGTCTTGTTCTTCAAACAGTTAGTCTAGAAGAAGATAGACTTGTAAGGCACATACGTAAATACGAGTTCAATATGTGATATGATCACATACATATACCCTACCTGATACTTCGGATCAGACCAGTGTTTAACAAGGGATGTCTAGTCTTCGTCTGTAATATATTCTACTGGAGATGCTTGGGCGATTTCATTGTTAGCCTTGCCTTCAAACTGAGTTTTTCTAAGGTGATATCGATACTGGCGCAAAGCAGACTGAAAAATATGAGTGCATGCTTGTTTGGTTGCATCATCTTTCGGATCCAACTTGAACCTCATCTGTTGAAAAAAGAATGGGAGTCTCATTAGGAGCAAGCTAGAAAGTATGGGACAGAGCAAGACAATATTACAAAATACGATGAATAACATTACTTACGGATAAATGGTCAAGGAAGGTTTTAAACTGGGCTTCGTCTTTGTCATTCCTGTACTAGATCCACGTTGGGAGGATACGTGCATGACACCTAACGGCAACGGCTGCCTCTGATACTAACTTGTCTGACTCTGTAGCATCACGTGGCCTTTTTAAACCTGCCTCAAAATGGATCTCCATTCTTCCTCCTTTAGATTTTGTTAGCCTGTCAAGCATTATCCCTGATGTCTATTTTCTCTTGTGCCGAGGTGCTAGTTCAACAACGAATATGGAAAGTGTTAGTGCACATCAAACTGCAAGAGGACATATAAAGGAGCACGCAACTGCAACTTGACTCATTCACGTACCGTCTTCGTGTTGATGCTCATGAGGTTCATCTGATCTTGCAAAGTCTTGTACTGTCAGCAGTGCTTCAGAAGTAGTGTTAGGTGGGAAGGCAGCTTGGGAACATGCCACTTGTGGAGCATTCGAACAAGTAATTCGTTGAGATGTAGGTACTGTGGAAGGAGGTGCTGCAGCTGGTGGAGCAGGGGATACTGTCTTTGTAGATTTAGCCGGTGGACTTTGACCTTCTATTGCACTATAAGTACCAGCAGAATCTCGAGGGAAGCTCCTTTTCCATTGGACCCGACGACTAACAGCATCCCCTACGATAATCTTTTCCTTGCTCTTTTTTGACTTTGCCATGTCAAGCCGTACCCACAGCACAAAAGAATAAAATTCGCTCTTCAGAACTCATTGATGCATGATATAGATGAGCAATACTTTGATGAAGACAACCGTATGAGGATGGAATATGTACGAAAAACAGGACGACATGACATATTCACACCTATGATGTGTCAACTAAGCAGATGGATTTTCAAGAAATTAGAAGCAATGCAAGCTAGACACCATATGAAAGATGCAACCAATATCACTCTGCCAAGTTAAAAGTGTCTCGTCATAAGTAGAATTTCGAAAAATTAGAAGCAGTACAAGCTAGAAATCAATGCAAGATGCAACCAATATCACACTGCCAAGTTAAAAGTGTCTCATCATAAGTGACAGATGCAGGATACACAACAGCAGTACTTTGATGTAGGAACATGGTGTGATAGATAGATGTAGTGTATTCTAGATACAGAAAGGCATCTCATATTCACATGCATAACGTATAAAGTCAGTAGGTGCAATTTAATCAAATTAGAAGAAATACAAGCTATACACCATATGCAACATGCAACCAATTATCACACTGTCAAGTTAGAGCAAGCACCTGCGATGGTGGAGTAGGGGAGATGGAGTCATCATATAGACTTGGAACTTCAACTGCAGTAGCAGTAGCAGTGGCAAATCTAGAGAGCCTCCGTTTGCATTGGTCCGGAGGACCACCAACATCCCCTAACTTACTCTTTTCCTTCCGATTTTTTTATATTGCCTTCTGAAGTCAAAACCACAAGAAAAGGAATAAAATTGGCTCTGCATTACTCATTGATGCATGATATAGACGAAGACTACTTTGATGTAGGGAAACCGCATGATAGGAGGACGGAGTATGTACGAAAAAAAGGAAAACATTGCATATTCACACCTATGATAGGAGGATGGAATATGTATGAAAAACACTAAGCAGAAGACATTTCAACAAATTAGAAGAAATGAAAGCTAGGCACCATATGAACATGCAACCAATATCACTCTTAAAAGTGTCTTGTCATAAGTGCCATTTCAACAAATTAGAAGTAGTACAAGCTAGAAGACAATGCAAGATGCAACTTATATCACACTCCCAAGTTAAATGTGTCTTATGGTAAGTGATTGTTGTAGGATACACAACAGTACTTTGATGTAAGAACATGGTGTGATAGACAGATTTAGTATGTTCTACAAACAGGAACACGTGTCATATTCACAAGTATAATGTGTAAACTAAGCAGATGCAAATCAACAAAATTAGAAGCAATACAAACTAGACATCATACGCAACATGCAACCACATATAACAGTGCCAAGTTAGAGCAAGCACCTGTGATGGTGGAGTAGGGGAGATGTCTTAATCATCTACACAACTACGTTGACTGTCTAGCCCTGCGTTGTCTTGTGAATCTTGTTGGGAGGATGGCTGAGTAGAATATGTAGAGACCCTCTGTTTCTGTCAGAATCGGGGCTCCGGGGGACCCTGGTTCGAACACTAGGGACACGCTTGTTCCTACCAGATAGACGGTGACCACGGCGAGAGCACGCTGCGCATGGAGCACGACAGGGGACACAACAGCTACCCAGGTTCGAGTCACCTTGCGGTGTAAAACCCTACTCCTGCTTGGGGTTCAGATTGCTCTGGTGAGTACAAGTGTACAAGGTAGGAGAAGGTGGAATCGATCGACCATCTCTATGGTGGCAGCACTGCCCCTTTTATAGCTGCCTCGGTCCTCTTCCCCCGAAAATATTGGCGGGAAGGGTAGCCACACACAATGGCAGTTTGAAGGGGGACAGGCGCCCAGGTTTATCCTGACAAAAGGCGGTCTCCGCCTGCAAAGGGGTTATCCATGACGCGCCGGTGGGCTCGGTGATGACCTCTGCCCTGCGCGCCTTATCGTCCTGGTCTTCATACACCAAACGGGCAGCTTTGGGACTTGCTTTGGGGATGGGCAGCCAACGCTGCCCCCTTAGCACAAAAGAGGAAATCATCTTTGTACGCGCTTGCTGGTACGGCTCCTGCCGCTGTTCGTCATCAAGCGCGTCACCCACGTGGTGGGCACTGGACTGCGTGGCTGGCTCCAGGCTCGCGTGGCTTCGAGAGGCTGCCTCGGGAGGCCTCCTCGCGAGGGGACCTCACGAGGCTTCCTGCTGATGCTGTTAAGTCTTGGTGGTCCGCTCCATGTGGAGGGGTCCTCGTGAGGCCGACGCCTCGCGAGGTGCCTTGCTTCGTGGCACCCGCGGCTGGGCCTCTCCGTGGGCCTTCGCCAGACGTTGTTTCCTGGGCCGCAAGTAGACGAGCCGTGGTACCCCGGTTCCCAGTGGCCCGACAGTAGCCCCTGGGCCCGTGGCGCGCACGTTCCCGCCCGTTGGGAGCAAAACGGCGCAGACCCTATCCGACTGCGGGGCCCAGGCCAGAACACGTGGTGCATGATGGGATGGGGGACGCCCCCGCTTCCCCAGTACGCCTTGGTAACCGTCCGTCCTACCATAAAACTGGCCCGCGCGTGGCATAGAATCATCATTGCCTTCATCCTCTCCTCCCCGCCTCCTAGCGCCCAACTCCTCGCATCTTCTTCCTCCTCTCGCCTCCAAAGATTCCTCGCACACCAATGGCACCCGCTAGCAAGAGAGGCAAGACGGCGGCCGTGGCCCCGACCGCACTAGCCTTGGAGCCGGCCCTGTCGCGCTCCATCATCACCAACCAAGAAGGGTTGGACAAGGTGACTCCGATGACCGCCGCCACCACCAACGTGTGGAAGGCGACGCAGATTTGGCCGGGCTCGCGCCCTCCGCGCGAGCTGGAGGCGACGACTTCCCCCTCTTCCTGCACAGCGTCTACGCTAGCTTGGTGCCACCGTTCTCCGACTTCTTCAATGCCGTCTTGTCGCACTATCAGAACCATGCGCTCCACCTCCAGCCGAACTCCGTCCTCCTCCTCTCCATGTTCGCCTTCTTCTGCGAGGCCTTCGTGGGTGTGATGCCCTTGGTGGCGCTCTTCTGCTACTTCTTCAACCTACGGTTGACCGCGGCGAACCAGCGCTCTGCGTGCGCCTCGTTCCTCAGCGTCAAGGGGACGGAGGCCGACACCATCAACCTGAGGATCTCCAGGAAGGTGGAGGGCTATCGGCAGGGCTAGGTCTACGTGGATGTGTGCCAGCATAGCCCTCGGCTGATGATCCCGACGGACCCGGCCATGAAGAGCTTCGTCTGGGAGCACAAGAAGCTCACCGACCCGAGGCTGGCGACCTTGTGGGAGCGGATGGCCGAGATGAAGGGCGCGGGGCTCACGGGGGGCGATGGTCATGAAGGAGTTCTTGCGGCGCCGCATCACGCCCCTCCAGAGGCGCTCACACCCGGTGTGGGAGATCACTGGCCGAAAGGACCCCATGAGGTTGAGTGTTGACAACTTGATGCCGGAGGTGCTGGAGGAGATCATGCAGATCTTGGTCGGCGGCGACGTGGGAGATCCGCCCAGGGATGCGCCCCCGATGTACCGCTACCAGGAGAGGGATGAGCTGGTCGCGGAGATGCCGATCTTCAACCAGTGGGGCCTGGTGCCGGAGGGCTTCGAGGGGCCTCGCGAGAACCCACTCATGGTGGTCCCTGGCTCGGGAGACCGCGGTGACACAGAGGCCTCGACAAGCGCCGCGGAGGGGAGCGACGGCGGGCCTGCCCCGCGGAGCCACCGCCAGCTCATCTACAATCTCGAGGACGATGATGACGGTGATGGCACCAAATTCAGGGTTGCGCACTCCCGGCCTGCAGGCGCGGGAGGTGAAGGGAGCACCAGCGCGATGGCTGACGAGCCACGCATGGAGAAGATAGGCACCGGCAGTGGGGGCACCGAGGCCCCTACGGAGAAGACTGGCGCAGACGGCGGGGCTACCGAGCCCCCCGCCGAGAAGGACAGTGCCAAGGCCGGGGCCGCCGAGCCTCGCGAGAGCGGCAGCGGCAGCCGCCCGCTGCCGGTGCTGAAGAAGAGGAAATGGGTCCCCAACGACGAGTAAGTCACCACGCCTCGCTCTCTTTCCTTTGTGTTTTCTTTGTTCATCTTTCTCCCGAGCTCCGGGCTGAGCCCCGCTCTCGCAGGAGGCCCATGAAGAAGAAGAAGAAGAAGAAGAAGAACCCTGTCTCGAAGGGGGCCCCGACACCTACCGCAGGCGCCAAGGGGCGCGCAGAGGCCACCTGTCGTCCTGAAGCCGAAACGGGGCGCGCAGAGGTGGAGGAGGAGCAGGTGGCTCCTCCGGAGCCGCATGTGGACACGGCTCCTGAGGCCAAGGAGAACGAGCCTCAGGAGGCGACCTACAGAGGAGGGGCCCGCCTCCCGAGGCAGCTTCTGCAGGAGGGGACACAGCGATGGAGGAGGTCGAGGTGCCCACTCCCCCGCCAAGCACCACCCCACCACAGAGGCTGCAGACGCCGGAGGCGCCTCGGCGATCCCCCGGCGCTCACCGGTGCGTGAGGCTCCTGCCGCGAGCGCGACGAGCCCGCGAGGTGTGCCGCAGCGGCGAGAGGAGGAGGAGATCCTGGCGAGCCCCCCGCTCCTGACGAACGACACCGGGCCCTCCCAGGCCGCGACGGCGGAGGGCGGCGAGGAGCCGAGCTCGGACTGGGCCCTACAACTCGTGGATAGCAGCACCTTGCTCAAGCGCGGGGTTCTGCGGGGCGCCAGGGTGGCTCTGGGCCAGCTCGAGGCGGAACTCCTGAAGGAGGAGGCATGCATCATCGGGGAGCGCGTGCGCCTCGCAGAGGGGTGGCGGCAACTCGATGTCGCAGTCAAGCAGGGCCGGCGCCAAGACAACGCCGTGAAGGAGAAGCGTGAGAAGGCCGCCTTCGAGGCAAAGGAGATCTTCGAGAATGCCGTCCGGGAGGCCGACACGGCCAACAAGCGCCGCGAGGAGGCGGAGGCTCGCTTGGAGGTGCTTCCGGAGCAGCATGCTGCTCAGGCGTAGCAACTTCAGGCGCGGGAGGACTCCATCACCTCTCGCGAGGGGGAGCTTGCGGGCCACGAGGCAGATCTCGTGATCCGTGAGAGGGAGCTCACGCGGACGACCACCGAGCACGCCGCGGAGCACGAGCGCCTGGAGATGCTAGACCGCTAGGTGGCTGTCGCCCAGGCCTCCTACAACCAGCGCATGGAGAAGGCCAACGCTGCGCTGGAGGTCAAGGAGAAGAAGATCCAGGCGGACGCTGATGCGAGGGTCGAGAGGGATCGCCAAGCGATTGCCGCGGACCATAGCAAGAAGCTGAAGGCCCAGGAGGACCGCTTCAAGAAGAAGCGCGAGGAGCTCCAGATGGAGATCGACGGCCTCAAGGAGGTGCTGACGGAGGCGGAGGCCCGGCGGAAGACCGCGCTGAAGGCCAAGGCCAACGCGAAAGAAGAGCTGGCCTCCCTCCGGCAGCAGGTGGGCGGCGTCGCCAACGTCGTCGAGCAGGCCATGGATGAGGCAGCGCGGGCGAGGGAGCGGCAGCACGAGCGCGCCAAAATGTTCCACTCTCTCCAGCTCCAAGCCCGCGGCGCCCTGACCACCATCTGCCAGGAGAGGCTCTGGGTGCCCCTTGAGACCGACGATGCCAGCTACCTCGACTTCTTCACCAAGCTCATGGAGCGGCTCGAGGTTGGGGCCAAGCGGGTGAACGGCATCATTGAAGATGAGTGTCGCGACCTCCTTAGCCAGGCGACAATGCGCATCTTCAGCAATCTCCTTCGCGCCGATGCCAACTTTGACTTCGATAGGGTGATGGCCCCTGTCCCTGAGGAGCTCCGCGACGGCCTTGGGAAGGCGTTGGAGGACCACGTCGATGCCCTGCTTGAGAAGTTGTCCCACGGCAGCAGCGAGAGCTCCGGCGAGGTTGAAGATGGCGAAGGGACAACGACGAAGGCGATGATGGCGACGGCGCGTCCTCTTAGTCCTTTTCTCTTCGTTTATCCTGTATCATGATAGATGTAGCCCCGTGGGGGCATGAAAACATGACGTTTGCTCTTAAGTACTTAATGATTTGCTGTAATTCGTGTTCCTCGTCAGGCCCTCTCATGAGGCTTGTTTTCCACTTCTTGCATGCCTTGGTGCTCTACGTCGTCAGGACCTAGCCCCCGAGTGGGCTACGACCGTCGCTGGTATGTTAGGACACGTGCCTAGACAAGGCCAAAGGGTGTAGGGCTCTGAGGGGCGGTAAGGGCTCCTGAGGTGCAATTCTCAGGAAGCCCCCTTTGACGTGCAAGCGGCTTGCGCAAAGGAGAAAACATCAGCACTCAGCGAGGTTACGGGAAGAGGAGAGCTTGAGGGGCGTCGAGAGCGCCCGCGAGGTGTTTTTAGACTTAGCTTTTTCGCGGGTGTGGCACCCA
The DNA here is from genome assembly GCA_039707655.1 of Elymus sibiricus. Lineage (NCBI taxonomy): Eukaryota > Viridiplantae > Streptophyta > Magnoliopsida > Poales > Poaceae > Elymus > Elymus sibiricus. Next base: position 146,716,104 of record CM077666.1, read on the forward strand.
TCGTGCCATGACTGCGGAGTGCGCCTCGTGAGGCTCTTGCTCGTGAGGCCTGGCCACCTCACGAGGTAGCGCTCGCGAGGCTTCCTATGAGCTTAAGGAAGCACCTTGCCGTGGGATACCTCGTGAGGCAGCGCTCGCGAGGCCTTCTGTGTGCCTTGTTCCTGTGACAACTGCATGCTGACAAGTTTCACAAATGGAGTAGCAGTGCATGCTTGCTAGCTTGCTCGTGGGCGTCACGCGAGGAGACAAGGCACCAAGGACCTTGGTGAGGTGACGTGCACGGGAGCAGGCCCACGAGCCAGAGCTCAGTCTCTTGGGTTTTGCGGCGCTGCTGGGACTGACCCGAGCACAGGCACACTGTGTCCAGCCCCCGCTCGCGTGATGCGCATGAGGGAGGTTGCGAGCACGCACGACTCTTGAAGCAGACAACTTACCAAACACATAAAATATCTAGGAACTAAAGCTTTACTGCAGCATAATAATAAGGTTCATTACACAACCAAAAAGATGAGGCTGCCGTGTCCGGCATGGGTCAGCTTGAGGATGGTGTGGCCATGTGGCGCCCTCGGTTTCACATCCAAAAAGAAGAGGGTGCCGTGTCTGGCACAGGTCAACTTGAGGATGGTGCAGCCAGGCAGCGCCCTTAGTTCGATCGTTTCGCCAGCGCTGAGCATGGGGCTTCCACTGGGTTGTGGGAGGGAGCTCTCGCGGGCCCATCAGGCAAGTGCAAAGAGAGGCTCCGGAGCGTGTACAACTCCATTTCGTTCGTATGCATGAGGTCACGGGTAGAACTTGCAAAGCATCCCGCCACGAGCCTCAGAGCCCCGGCATCTTCGAAGAAAGGCTCCTCAAGCCATCAGCTGCACCACCTGCCGCGGGCGTCGCACTGCTTCATGAAGAACTCCCACCCGCACCGCCCACGGGCGCGCCAGACTGTGGCCTAGCCTCAGGAGCCTGCTGCTGGCGCTGGAGCCTCAAGCAGACAGCTGGGCCGCGAAGTTCAAGGCCTACTTGCTTCACGGCACCATCCCGGAGAAGGACTTAGAAGCAGAGCGCGTGGCCCGGCAGGCCACTGCTTACTGCTTGCAAGACGGCGATCTGTACCGCAGGCACCCCAATGGCGTCTCGCTGCAGTGCATCTCTGAAGAACAAGGGCGCGAGCTGCTCGCCGACATCCATGGGGGAGACTGCGGCCACCACTCCTCGTCACGCACCCTTGCCGGCAAGGTGTTCCGCAACGGCTTCTACTGGTCCACCGCGCCCCCACGACGCCACCAAGCTGGTCCAATCCTGTGAAGCTTGTCAATTCCACGCCAAGCAAATCCACCAGCTAGCGCAAGGCCTCCAGACGATTCCCCTCTCATGGCCCTGCATGGTCTGGGGGCTGGATATCTTGGGACCCTTCCCCTGCGCAGCTGGCGGCTACCGCTACCTCTACGTCGCCATCGACAAGTTCACCAAGTGGGCGGAGGTCGAGCCAGTGCGCACCATCCCACCAGGCTCTGCCGTCAAACTCATCAAGGGCCTCGTGAGCCGCTTTGGCATCCCCAACCGCATCATCACTGACAACGGCTCCCAGTTCACAAGCGGCCTCTTCAAGTCATACTTCGCCAGCCTCGGCACGCAGATCTGCTACGCCTCTGTGGCGCACCCCCGAAGCAACGGCCAGGCCGAGCGTGCGAACGCTGAGGTCCTCAAGGGCCTCAAGACAAGAAGCTTCAAGAAAAAGCTCGAAGCCTACGGTAAAGGCTGGCTTGACGAGCTGCAGTCTGTGCTATGTTCCATCCGCACAATGGCAACCAAGCCTACCGGCGAGACTCCCTTCTTCGTCGTCTACAGAGCCGAGGCAGTCCTTGTTGGGGAACGGAGCATGAATATCAAAAATTTCCTACGCTCACGCAAGATCTATCCATGGAGATGCGTCGCTACGAGAGGGGAGAGTGTGTCTACGTACCCTCGTAGACCGTTTAGCGGAAGCGTCTCACAACGCGGTTGATGTAGTCGAACAATCCTTCGAGCTCCACCGATCGAGTACCGAACGTACGGCACCTCCGAGTTCTACACACGTGCAGCTCGGTGACGTTCCTCGCCTTCTTGATCCAGCAAGACGTCGAGGTAGTAGATGAGTTCCGTCAGCACGACGGCGTGGCGACGGTGACGGTGAAGTGATTCCGGCACGGCTTCGCCTAAGCTCTCCGAAAATATGACCGAGGTGGAAAACAGAGATCGGGGCACCGCACACGGCTATGGGACAATTGTGTGTCTCCAAAGGGTGCCCCTCCTCCGTATATAAAGGAGGGAGGGAGGAGGCCGGCCCCCTAGGAGTGCGCCAAGAGTGGGGAGTCCTACTAGGACTCCTTAGTTCTAGTAGGATTCCACCTCCCATACGGAGTAGGAAAGGGGGAAGGGAGAGGGAAAGGAAAGAGGGGGCTGCGCCCCCTCCCCTAGTCCAATTTGGTTTGGGCAAGGGGGGCGCGCGCCTCCTGACGTGGCCTGCCTCTCCTTTTCCCGTATGGCCCAATAAGGCCCATTACTTCTCCCGGTGAATTCCCGTAAGTCCCCGGTACTCCGAAAAATACCCGAATCACTCGGAACCTTTCCGACGTCCGAGCCTTCCAATATATGAATCTTTACCTCTCGACCATTTCGAGAGTCCTCGTCATGTCCGTGATCTCATCCGGGACTCCGAACAAACTTCGGCCACCAATCACATAACTCATATAATACTAAATCGTCATCGAACCTTAAGTGTGCGGACCCTACGGGTTCGGGAATGATGTAGACATGACCGAGACGACTCTCCGGTCAATAACCAACAGCGGAACCTGGATGCTCATATTAGTTCCTACATATTCCAAGAAGATCTTTATCGGTGAACCTCATATGTCAACATACGTTGTTCCCTTTGTCCGGCGGTATGTTACTTGCCCGAGATTCGATCGTCGGTATCCAATACCTAGTTCAATCTCGTTACCGGCAAGTCTCTTTACTCGTTCCGTAATACATCATATTGCAACTAAATCTTTAGTCACAGTGCTTGCAAGGCTTCTGTGATGCTGTATTACCGAGAGGGCCCAGAGATACCTCTCCGATAGTCGGAGTGACAAATCCCAATCTCGATCCATGCCAACTCAACAAACACTTTCAGAGATACCTGTAGTGCACCTTTATAATCACCCAGTAACGTTGTGACGTTTGATACACCCAAAGTATTCCTACGGTATCCGGGAGTTGCATGACCTCATGGTCAGAGGAACGTGTATTTGACATAGTGAAAGCAATAGCAATAAACTGAACGATCATTTGCTATGCTAACGGTTGGGTCATGTCCATCACATCATTCTCCTAATGATGTGATCCCGTTATCAAATGACAACTCATGTCCATGGTCAGGAAACCTTGACCATCTTTTGATCAACGAGCTAGTCTAGTAGAGGCATACTAGGGACATAGTATTTGTCTATTATCCACACATGTATTTAGTTTCCGGTCAATACAATTCTAGCATGAATAATAAACTATTATCATGAACGGGGAAATATGATAATAACTAATTTATTATTGCCTCTAGGGCATATTTCCAACAGTCTCCCACTTGCACTAGAGTCAATAATCTAGATTACATCTCCATGTAATTAACACTTAATCAGTTCTAAAGCTGATCATGTTTTGCTTGTGAGAGAGGTTTTAGTCAACTGGTCTGCAATATTCAGATCCGTGTGTTCTTGGCAAATCTCTATGTTATATGTAGATGCTGCTACCACACTCTGTTTGGAGCTACTCCAAAAGATTTCCCCACTATACTTATCCGGTCTGAGACTCATAGTCTTTAGGATCAGTGTTTAAAGCTTGCATCGACGTAACCCCTTACGACGAACTCTTTATCATCTCTATTCCTGAGAAATTTTTCCTTAGTCATCTTAAGGATAATTTGACAGCTGTCCAGTGATCTACTCCTGGATCACTTTGGTACCTCTTTTGCCAGACACATGGCAAGGCACACAGCTTGGCATACTTTATAGAACCTACGGCCGAGGCATAGGGGATAACCTTCATCCATTCTATTTATTTTGCCGTGGTCGAGATTTGAGTCTTACTCAACTTCACACCTTTCACCACAGTCAAGAACTCCTTCTTTGACTGATCCATTTTGAACTTCTTCAAAATCTTGTCAAGGTATATGTTTTGTGAAAGTCATATGAGGCGTCTCAATCTATCTCTATAGATTTTGATGCCTAACATGTAAACAACCTTTACCAAGATCTTCAAGTCTTACTCCACTTCACACTAGCCAAGAACTTATTTCTTTTGACTTGATCCATTTTGAACTTCTTCAAAATCTCATCAAGGTGTGTGAAAATCTTTTATCAGGTGTCTTGATCTATCTCTATAGATCTCGATGCCCAAACCGTGGAGAACTCGAAAACTGGTTTTTATTGAAAAACTCCTTTCAATTAATTCTTTATGCTTTCCAGAAATTCTACATCATTTCCAATCACATATACTTATTAGAAATGTTATAGAGATCCCACTCACTTTGTTGTAAATACAAGTTTCTCCATAAACTTGCATAAACCCAAACGCTTTGATCACTTCATCAAAGCGAGTATTCCAGCTCCGAGATGCTTGCACCAGTCCATAGATGGATCGCTGGAGCTTGCATACTTTGTTAGCACCTTTAGAATCGACAAAACCTTCCGGTTGCATCATATACAATTCTTCCTTAAGGAATCCATTAAGGAATGCCGTTCTGACGTCCATTTGCCAGATTTCATAATCATAAAATGCGGCAATTGCTAACATAATTCTGACAGACTTTAGCATCGCTACGGGTGAGAAAGTCTCATCGTAGTCAACTCCTTGAACTTGTCGATAACCTTTAGCAACAAGTCGTGCTTTATAGACGGTGACATTACCATCAGCGTCCGTCTTCTTCTTAAAGATCCATTTATTTTTAATAGCTCGTCGTTCATCGCGCAAGTCTACCAAAGTCCACACTTTGTTCTCATACATGGATCCAATCTCGGATTTTATGGCCTCAAGCCATTTGTCGGAATCCGGGCTCGCCATCGCTTCTTCATATTTCGTAGGTTCACCGTTGTCTAACAACATAACCTCCAAGACAGGATTGTTGTACCAATCTGGTGCGGAGCGTGTCCTGGTTGACCTACGAGGTTTTGTAGCAACTTGATCCGAAGCTTCATGATCATCATCATCTACTTCCTCTCTGGTCTGTGTCGGTGTCACAGAAATTTCTTCCTGTGACGTACTACTATCCAGAGGAGGTACAATTACCTCATCAAGTTCTACTTTCCTCCCACTCACTTCTTTCGAGAGAAACTCCTTCTCTAGAAAGGATCCATTCTTAGCAACGAATACTTTGCCTTCGGATCTGTGGTAGAAGGTGTACCCAACGGTCTCCTTTGGGTATCCTATGAACACGCACTTATCCGCTTTGGGCTCGAGCTTATCTGGCTGAAGCCTTTTGACATAAGCATCGCATCCCCAAACTTTCAGAAATGATAGCTTAGATTTCTTGCCAAACCACAGTTCATACGGCTCTGATACCACTGTTGGGGAACGGAGCATGAATATCAAAAATTTCCTACGCTCACGCAAGATCTATCCACGGAGATGCATCGCTACGAGAGGGGAGAGTGTGTCTACGTATCCTCGTAGACCGTTTAGCGGAAGCGTCTCACAACGCGGTTGATGTAGTCGAACAATCCTTCGAGCTCCACCGATCGAGTACCGAACGTACGGCACCTCCGAGTTCTACACACGTGCAGCTCGGTGACGTTCCTCGCCTTCTTGATCCAGCAAGACATCGAGGTAGTAGATGAGTTCCGTCAGCACGACGGCGTGGCGACGATGACGGTGAAGTGACTCCGGCAGGGCTTCGCCTAAGCTCTCCAAAAATATGACCGAGGTGGAAAACGGAGATCGGGGCACCGCACACGGCTATGGGACAATTGTGTGTCTCCAAGGGGTGCCCCTCCTCCGTATATAAAGGAGGGAGGGAGGAGGCCGGCCCCCTAGGGGTGCGCCAAGAATGGGGAGTCCTACTAGGACTCCTTAGTCCTAGTAGGATTCCACCTCCCATACGGAGTAGGAAAGGGGGAAGGGAGAGGGAAAGGAAAGAGGGTGCTGCGCCCCCTCCCCTAGTCCAATTCGGTTTGGGCAAGGGGGGGGGGCGTGTGCCTCCTCACGTGGCCTGCCTCTCCTTTTCCCGTATGGCCCAATAAGGCCCATTACTTCTCCCGGTGAATTCCCGTAAGTCCCCGGTACTCCGAAAAATACCCGAATCACTCGGAACCTTTCCGACGTCCGAATATAGCCTTCCAATATATGAATCTTTACCTCTCGACCATTTCGAGAGTCCTCGTCATGTCCGTGATCTCATCCGGGACTCCGGACAAACTTTGGCCACCAATCACATAACTCATATAATACTAAATCGTCATCGAACCTTAAGTGTGCGGACCCTACGGGTTCGGGAATGATGTAGACATGACCGAGACGACTCTCCGGTCAATAACCAACAGCGGAACCTGGATGCTCATATTAGTTCCTACATATTCCACGAAGATCTTTATCGGTGAACCTCATATGTCAACATACGTTGTTCCCTTTGTCCGGCGGTATGTTACTTGCCCGAGATTCGATCGTCGGTATCCAATACCTAGTTCAATCTCGTTACCGGCAAGTCTCTTTACTCGTTCCGTAATACGTCATCTTGCAACTAACTCTTTAGTCACGGTGCTTGCAAGGCTTCTGTGATGCTGTATTACCGAGAGGGCCCAGAGATACCTCTTCGATAGTCGGAGTGACAAATCCCAAGCTCGATCCATGCCAACTCAACAAACACTTTCGGAGATACCTGTAGTGCACCTTTATAATCACCCAGTAACGTTGTGACGTTTGATACACCCAAAGTATTCCTACGGTATCCGGGAGTTGCATGACCTCATGGTCAGAGGAACGTGTATTTGACATAGTGAAAGCAATAGCAATAAACTGAACGATCATTTGCTATGCTAACGGTTGGGTCATGTCCATCACATCATTCTCCTAATGATGTGATCCCGTTATCAAATGACAACTCATGTCCATGGTTAGGAAACCTTGACCATCTTTTGATCAACGAGCTAGTCTAGTAGAGGCATACTTGGGACATAGTATTTGTCTATTATCCACACATGTATTTAGTTTCCGGTCAATACAATTCTAGCATGAATAATAAACTATTATCATGAACGGGGAAATATGATAATAACTAATTTATTATTGCCTCTAGGGCATATTTCCAACAGTCCTCCCGTCTGAGCTCCGGCACAGCTCTTCGCGAGTCCTTGCCTTCGACGAGGCTCATCAGGACGCCTCGCGAGAGGCCGACCCGCTGCTCCTTGAAGAAGCCCGTCGCCAGGCCGCCCTCCGTGCCGCCAGATACCAGCAGGCTTTGCGTCGCTATCATAGCTGCAACATACGCCCACGCACCCTCGAAGTCAGCAATCTCGTCCTGAGAAGGATCCTCTCTAGAGAGGGACTCCACAAACTCTCACCCATGTGGGAAGGCCCTTTCAGGGTTGCTCATGTCTCCAGGCCCGGCGCCGCCCGGCTGGAGAAGGAGGACGGAGTTCCTGTGCCTAATGCCTAGAACATCCAACACCTCCGCAAGTTCTACCCATGACCCTCATGCGTACGAACGAAGTGGGGCTGTACACGCCCCGGAGCCTCTCCTTGCGTTCGCCTGATGGGCCCACGAGAGCTCCCGCCCACGTCTCAGTGGAAGCCCCATGCTCCGCGCTGGCGGAACAATCGAACCGCGATCATGCCCACGCCTAATGGAAGCCCCATGCTCCACGCTGGCAGAACAATCACTTGAGGGCACCCCATGGGCTGCACCAACCTCACGCTGATTCGTGCCGAACATGGCAGTCACATCTCTTTTTGGTTGTGTAATGAACTTATTACTATGTTTCAGTAAAGCTCTATTTCCTAAGATATTTTGTGTATTGCTAAGTTGCTTGCCTCAGGAGCTGTGCACGCTCGCGACCTTCCTCCTGTGCATCTCGCGAGCGGGGGCTGGACACGGTGCCTGTGCTTGGGTCAGTCCCAGCAGCGCTCCAAAAACCCAAGTTATCGAGCTCTGGCTCGCGGGCCTGCTCCCATGCACGCCACTTCACCAAGGTCCTTTGTGTCTTGTCTCCTCGCGTGATACCCACGAGCAAGCTAGCAAGCGCGCACCGCTCCCCCCCCCCCCGCTTTATGAAATTGATGTAATGTTATCACAGGAACAAGGCACTCAAAGGCCTCGCGAGCGCTGCCTCGCGAGGCGACTCACGACAAGACATCCTCGTGGACCCCCAGGGAGCCTCGCGAGCGCTGCCTCGTGAGCCATCCCATGGCGACCATCTCCGCCAAGTGCCAGCGGGAGGCTTCATGAGCAGGAGCCTCGCGAGGCGTGCCCCGCAGCCACGACACGGCAATCGACACTCGCAAGAGCTAAGTACAAAAATACCTCATGAGACGCTCGTGGCCCCTCTCGAGTCTCCTCTCCCCACGACCTTGCTGAGTGCTGACATTCTCTCCTCCGCGCAAGCCGCTTGCACGTCAAAGGGGGACTCCCTGAGCATTGTGCATCAGGAGTCCTTACCGCCTCTCAGTGCCCTACACCTCCTAGCCTTGTCCAGGCAACGCGACCTGACATACCAGCGACGGCTGTAGCCCGCTCGGGGGCTGGGACCTGACGATGTAGAGCATGAAGGCAAGCAAGGAAAGAGAAATAGGCCTCATGAGAGAGCCTCACGAGGAAACATGCATTACGAGAAATCATAAAGTACTTAAGACAAAAGACATCGTTTTTCATGCCATCGGGGGCTGCATCGGCCTATTACAGGAACAAAAGAAAGAGATCAAGGGGGACCACGACGCGCCTTCAAGATCCGACACGGGCGCCGCCTGCACCTAGTCGGAGTATTCGTCTTCATTCTTGATAGGTGGGGAGCCTTCGCCGCTCTCACTCCTGCTGCTAGAGCCTCCGCTGCTGCCACTGCCACTCCCGTCAGAGGAGTCGGAGCCGCTGTCGTCCTCGCTCTCCGCGCAGCACTCCAGGCGGACATCGGAGGCCCCGAAGAACTTCATGAAGAGGGTGGCGGCTCCATCGTACTTGAATTGAAGGAGGTGTCCCTGCTTCAAGCCGTGGGCGAGGGTAAAGGACTTCCACCCCCGCTTCAAGAACATGAAGCCAGCGGGGGTGAACTCCGTTGCCACCCAGGAGGGCCCGTTGCAGCAGCCGTCCGCTTGCTACCACAACCCCAAGGGCTCACTACCCTCCATCGCCCTCACGAAGGAATCGGGGAGCCGGAGCCAGCTGCAAGGCCAGCGGTGCATCCCCACGATGAACTCATACGTTGCTTTTGACGCGTAAAATCCCGCCTGGGGAGGACGGGCCGCCGCCCCGCCGGCCACGGGTGCCAGCCCTTCCACGAGCTCTTGGACCGGCTTCGGTGGCCGCCGAGGGGTGCCCGTGGCCCCGGGGCGGAACCCTCATGGCGGCGGCAGATGCACGAGCTCGCCCTCTGCCCCTCGCCATCGCAACGGCGGTTCTGAAAGGATGAGAAGTGGAAGAAGGGAAGGGGCGGAGGAAGGCAATGGGAGAAGGGTCTCTGCCTTCCGTCCCCCTTTATACCCGATGGGGGCGCTCTCCCTGTCGCTCCGTCTTCTTCGACGTCGGGAATCGAGGTAGCAGAAGGGAAGCAATGATGGCCTGCGCCCCGGGCGGGCGGGCTTTATGGCAGGCGCAGGTGGTTACCGACGCGGAGTGGGGAAGTGGGGGCGTCCCACGTCCCGTCGTGCGCCACGCGTCGAGCCTGGGCCCCACAGTCTATCAGGGCCCGCGCCGTTTCGCTCCCAACGGGCGGGAACGTGCGCGCCACGGGCCCGGGGTCTACTGTTGGGCCATTGGGAACCAGGGTACCCCGGCCCGTCTGCCTGCGGCCCATGAAACGACGCCCGACGAAGGCCCAAGACGCGACCCACCCGAGGGCACCGCGAAGCGAAGACATCTCCTGAAGCGCCGGCCTTCTGAGGACCCCCCTCGAGACACGCCCGCCAGGCTCTCTCGCGAGGCTGCCTCCCGAGGCGCCCTCCCGAGCCGGGTGCCCGAGGCCATCTCACCTGACGATGGCTGCGTGGTCTTGTGCCCATCACGTGGGTGACGCGCGTAGCAACGAAGGGCAACAGAGGCCACGCCAGCGGGCGCGGATAGAGAAGCTTTCCTCTTTGGTGATAAAGGGGCAGCCCCAGTTGCCCACCTCCAAAGCAAGTCCCAAAGACTGTCCGTTTGGTGATAGAAGACCAAGACAGCGAGGCGTGCAGGGCGGAGGTCACAACCGAGCCCACCAGCGCGTCACAGATCACGCTTTTGCAGGCGAAGACCGCCTTTAGTCAGGATAGACTGAGCGCATGTCCCCTTTCAAAACCCGCCAAGTGTGGCAACCCTTCCCACCTAAGTTTTTGGGGAAGAGGACCAGGGCGGCTATAAAAGGGGCAGAGCTGCCATTGTAGGGGGGGATTCCTCTGCCTTCTACCTTGTACGCGAGAACACCTTCTTGCCCTCAGCAATCCTAACCACAAACAGGAGTAGGGTTTTACACCGCAAGGTGGCCTGAACCTGGGTAACCATCGTGTCCCCTGTCGTGCTCCCACGTAGCGCTCTCATCGTAGCCTCACCATGGTCACCTTTGGTCGGAAAGAGCTAGCGCGCCCCCAGTGTTCTAACCTCTAGTTCCCCGGAGTCCAGGATCTGACAGTAGCATCACATCACATCAACATTGGCACTAGATTAACATGCAGAACAACAACACTAGTATTACTGTCATGAGAGTAGCACATGGTCAGTAGCTCCATGCACGGTGCAATCAAATTTGTGCAGTTCCAATGGGATGAAGCAATGTTAGCGGTGTGAGATTTAAGTGTAACTGGCAAAACAGAATTCATGGGAAATAAAGCAAGATAGAAGCACTTCATAAAATGGTGGTGTCATTGCTTCAATTTATTGATGGCACTAGACTGACAGTAGCATTACTTAGAAGTGACATTAGGCTAATAGTAGCATTGCTTCATTTTTCCTCTGATATTAGATAAACGGTAGCGATAAGGTCAAAGGGACAGCAGGGGCATAAAGTGGTGAAGCAGATCTGGTTGCCGAGAGCGACAAACATTCAGGCAGCATGTCTGCATTTGTCCAATTTTTTATCTCCTCGGCAACCTTTTCCTATGTGAGCACAAGAAATCTAGACCTGCTCATTCTTAGTTGCGTCATCCCCCAAACATCCCCTCACTTTCTTCCCTTTTTTGACCAAGAGACCGGTCTAGCCAGTATGTTACTAGTACTTTCCCCCACGCTTCGCTATCCACCCCACTTTCTTCCCCTTTTCAACCAAGAGACCGGTTGGGTAGCCAATCTCTACTACTTTCCCCTTTTCTTTCCTCTATGAACCAAGTCCTAGATTCATGCTACAGCTTCCCCCCTTTCTTCCCTTTTGAACAAAGTCCTAGATTTGACTGCATGAAGTAGGTTTACCTCTAATAATAGTACAAATTTAGGTGGCTTTGGAACAGCCGAAGGAAGTAGAAAAAGATCCACATGCAGCCACGTGGTGAGCTGGGGCAGTAGAGCAAGGCCGGTTTCGAAGAAATTTATACCTGAGGGTCGTCCGGATGTGGCTAGGAGGGCGGCGGGAGGCCCGATCTGCCCACAATACGGCAGGGAGGACGAAGGGGTCGGAGGCCCTCCCGAGCCGGCGCTGTGTCGGACAGAATAGAACGGGCCGCCGATCGGGACGCGCCAGCAGCTGTGGGTCTCCTCCCTCGCCGCCGACGACCGCGTGAACGCTGCACCTTCTCCGCTTCGCCGGCGGAGGGGATCCGGCTGGAACTGTGACCAGCGGTGAGCAGAGAGAGGGTGTGGTCGCCGTTGTCTTGTTTAGATCTGGAGAGGATGAGAGAGTGAATGAGAGCAACCCTAGTAAAGCAAGCGCTCAAGCTCCTGCTTATATATATAGTGGAGTGATTTTCTTGTAGCAATCATTTTTAAAATGAATACGCGCGAACCACTATTTTGATTTAATGTTCCAGTAAAAAAACTCAATCAATAACGCGCCACTGCGTCCAGGTCGCACTATGTACACGTGTGGTCCCCGACCCTCCATGAAGTTGAAAACTGCACGAGTCAAATTGTCACTTGGGATGCCTCTTTGTAAACAAATGCACTCGTATGTGTACCCGTGCGTGGGTGTTAGAGAACTGGTGCATGCATGCGACGCTTCTCTTCGTGTACTACGTACTACACCTAGAGTAAGATGTATACGTGTGTGACGTCTGAGTTACAAAAAAAATGTGTGACATCTTTTATTTTTAGAAGTTCTTAGGGAAGGGTGTGAAGAGCACATATATGTGTGTCACGTCTACCTAAAGAGTACAGATAGACGGTGTGTGCGAGAACTCTCCGGAGAGTCGTGAGGTGCATGTGTGCGTGCATGAGAGGGAGGGTTAACATGTCAATGCAATGCGTGTGTCCATAAATCATATCTGGCGAACGTTCACCACAAGCCATTTCCCGGCGAACGCCCAAAGAACCATCAGATCTGCATCTGACGGTGGTAGTTTTGCTATGGCATTTGACAGAACAACCACTCCTCCGACACATAAAATTTCCACGTGAGCGTTCGTAACTGCCGTATGCTCCCTCCGTTCCAAAATATAGTGCATATAGCTTTACTAAAAATTCAAACCTCATGAACTTTTATCGAGTTTTCGTAGAACAACATGCACATATAGAAAACCCAGCATATATCATTTCATTCATCATCGAGAGATATCTATAGAGATGGGGGAGAAATGTACGAGTGTGTCTTCGATAAAGAGGGGCCGTATGTGCGTGTTTGTTGTGAGAGAGAGTGAGAGACATCGTAGGATTGAGTCCTCTAACTAAGGAGAGAGAAAGAATGATCGGGATCAGTAGAGAGATGAAATATAGTGTGTTCCATCATTAGAAGAACATGGCAAATATTTTGCTGAGTTCTAAACTCGGCAATGTCCCATCGAGTAAGGACTCGACGCGTGGCACTGCTCTATTGCCGAGTGCCACACTTCGCCAAGTTTGTTAGCCGAGTCTCCATTAGCCGACACTCGGCAAAGGAAGACCACCGTATCACTTACAGCAATTTCAAGCCTCCTTTGGTGTGGAGGAATATTATAGGAATTCTATATGATCAGATTTGTATAGGAATTTTTCCTTTAGAGCCATTTTGTTCATAGGAATGGATTCCTATACTCCACATTTAAGAGGAAAATAAACATTAAGACACAATGGAAAAATTCATATGATGTGAACCAAATGACATCCCTTTTCCTATCCCTACTCAAAGGATTTGAGATACATGTCGGCCTCCTCTGGTTCATAGGATAGGAATATCATAGGAATAGGAAAAACATAGGAAGTGAGATGACATGCATCTCAATTCCTATAGAGAAAGAAATGTCATTTGATGCATAGGATAGGAATTTTTCCATTGAGTCTAGGGTAATGGTTTTTTTTCCTTTAAAATGTGAAGGACTGGTTCCTATCCTACATAGGATTAGGAATCCATTCCTACAAACCACAGAGCTCCATAGGAATTTTTCCTTTGAAAATCCTATACTATGAAATTCCTACAAACCAAAGGAGGCCGTACGTCATCTCTTTTCCTACAACTTTCATACTCCTATAATATTCCTACCCTGTGAACCAAAGGAGACCACGGGTATATCAAAATGCGGGACCCATGCGTCACTGCCTTTGGGTCAAAGTTGCGTCCACAATTTTTTGTACTCCCCCGCTCCGTCCAGCTTAGAGCAAGTACAATAGTGGGCTATAAGCCTGCTTACATGGCACTTTTGCCTCTGTGGAGGAGAGAGACAAAGAAAAAGTGAAGGAGTGGGCTCTCATGCAAGAGCCAACCTCTACGCGTGCTCCTAGGTAAAAGCATTAAATGAGAGGAAAGAGATAGAGAGGAAGTGAAAAAAAGTTGTGAACTTATAGCCAACTCTATTGTACGAGTAATTAATAATGCTAACTCTTGATGACATGACATGTCCATATAGCCAGCAACGGGCTATACTATTAACCATGCTCTTACTGCGGGCAAGGTGGGGCTTTGTGATTTGACGCCTCATTGCTCATTTACTAGTACTGCGGTGCTACAACCGGGGTGCCTCCCCCCGCTGCTCCGAACTTTGGTGCATGGCACGTGGACCAGGATGGTGGATGTCCCACATGTCGGCGAAAGGCGTGCTGTTAGTGTGTCACCATGAGCAATGCTAGACTCACGGGGAGGATTTTTATAGACTTTACGGAGTAGCAAACATGGAGGATTAGGATTGGATTTAGGGGGTGGGAAGGGGCCCACCCCCCTGAAATCAGAGGGGGTCTAGTTTGATTAGTTGGAAGATGCCCGTATTAGCCCCGTAAAGGCCTGTGAGTGCAGCATTTTTGGTGTCGCCATTTCGTGTGTGGATTGACCCTGTGGACTTGCGACGCGAACGCAAAAGCCGTGCTGGAAGTGTGCCGCCATTTCGTTTTGAACTGTAAAGTGTACCACTTGGTTTTGCTTCCTGGTGCGATATATACAAATCTCGATTATATTGATCTAAAAGTAGATATCCAGATTACTAAAAAGGAGGTGCTTTTGCCGAGCGGTGGGTGGGGGAGCTTGGCCTGTCGGTTTGCTAACATGCGGTCACACGTGTCAGTGATGTACCAGGCCGATGCGCGTCCCCCATGAAAAATCAAAACAATGGCAGAAGCAACTTGTGGTTTTCTTGTAGAAGATGATGGAGAAGCGGATTCAGCGAAGAGTGAAATGGTGGTTGGAAAGGTGAGGCTTTGTGATTTGACGCTTCATTGCTCATTAGTACTACTGCGGCGCCACGACCGGGGTGCGTCCCCCTGCTGTTCTGCACTGTTATTTGGTGCATGGCACGTGGACCCAGATGCTAGATGTCCCACATGTTGGCGAACGGAAGCAGAACATTTATGAAAATGATCGTCTCCACTCTTACGATGGAGGAGTACAAGACACGGCAGCCAAGTGTACTGTAGTAGTAGTACTAGTAGTCATGTAACACTTTTTTTTGCTGCTTCGCGCAATCCATCGATACAAAACCCGATTAAAAAAGCGAGGGCGGGTCTTTTCCCGCATGGTAGGCAGGGGAGTTTGGCATAGTCGGTTTGATAGAGAGAGCGAGAGAACGATGTGAAATGCTTGAATGTGTAGTGGGCCATAATCCACTTATGAGCCCAGGCTCATCTGCACCCGCGCTGAAGAAAAAAATCAAAAAAAAATACTAGAAAAATTCAAAAAATTCCAATTCTTTTTTCCATGGTAGTTAATATGATGCGTGAGGTCCGCTTCAGTTTTCAAATCATTTGGACATCTGAGCAACTCTCGGCAAAAACGACAAATTCGGGGTCTATAAAAAAGGTTTACTGTTCATGCAATGTTCTAACCCGATTTGTCTTTTTTGCTGAGAGCTCCTCAGATGTCCGAATGACTTGAAAATTGGAGCGGACCTCACGCATCAAATTTTCTACCATGCAAAAAAAAACTGGAATCTTATGATTTTTTTTAATTTTTTGTGATTTTTTTCTTTCTTTTTTGAAGTGGGCCCTTTCAGATCACTAGATGATACTAGCCCACACGTTGTTGAGTACATTTCAATGCAATTTTAATGTACATGCAACATGAATAATTGAAGTAACAATATGTTCCGGCCCGCCGCTCAACGCCCATTACCAAGGCATATGAGTAACATGTGGGACTGCATCTGAGCAAACCGACGATTGGCCAAGCTGGCAAACTCCCCCTCTTATCGCATGGGAAAAGCCCCGCCCTAGCGTTTTCAATCATTATTTGTGTCTATCGTCGCTCCAAGGAGCAGAACCAAATGTTACAACTTACGAGTTCAAAATGAAAATCTTGCCGCATTCACGTCGCACCTCCACACAGTCGGTCCGGCACGCCACTCAAGCTAGGGAACGCGTGTTGTCTTGCATTTTTACTGACATCTGGGACCATTGTTGAGCAAACCGACTATCGACAAACCCTCACCCTGCCCGCCGCGTGTCCGATGGGACTCATACTAGTTTGTACTGTACTACCACTGTACTACTCCTGCTCCTACTACTCTACACTAGTAGTAGTACTAGTGCTAGTACAAACTAACTAATATGAGGCCATTCAACCGTGTCCCGGCAAAATACCCCGGACACTGATTATTCGTTGACATTTAAATTTGTTTTCACACAGCAAAATATCCCTAAAAGCAACAACACACAACAAAATTTCGCGGCAAATGAGGGATTTGAATGTGCTGGGCGGGGTGGGGCAGGAAGTTAACGCAGAGGCTCGGTTTGTATTTTTTGGCGAAATGCAGAGGCTCGGGTTTTGGCGCCAAACCAGAAATTTTGCAAATATTTGTCACACACCGGATGGCGCGCCAACCGCGTGTGGTTGTCTGGTGGCGTGTGTGGTAGACTTGAATGCTTGTGAAATGCTTGTGACCGAGCACCCCGCTCCAGCACATAGTGGTACCACCTGCAGCAATGCTGAGGTGGCATATAACTAAATGAAGAAAGAGAGGGTTGAGTATCATATCAGATACCCTATCATAATAAACATATTTAGGAATAATAGTTACGATACTAACCACTACAAGCAGCCTTTATATCACCGAGAAGATTAATACTATTAACAATTCATGTCCTTAACAAAGGGTGCAATGATGACTGCAGCTTATCGCTTCTGGATGACCCGGCTATTTGAGCCGGTCGACCAGCTCCTCACGCGGCGAGGTGGGACTAAACATATGAAACCCGCGGCCCAATACGGATGTGAAAATCGTAATTACAAATTGCACTCAGTTGACCGGTCAAAAAGTTTACGTGGCACTCTATCGACTGGTCAAACTGGCCACGTGGCTTGTAGGTCCCACCTATCAGTTGGTAAACAAAAATTTACGCAGGCGCGCGAGGGGTCAAACCTGCGACCCCGCGGAACTGGCCCTTGCACGCGAACCACCCTGGCTGTGTATATGTGTGCATGCACGTGTAGGTTGAGCAGTTGAGCATGAGCGTGTGTGTTGCATCTTGTGCTGTGTGCATGCATGCGTGCGTGTGTTCGTGCGAGTGTTGCATGCGTGCATGTGTACGTGTGAGTGTTGCATGCATGCTTGAGTGCGTGTGTTTGTGCGAGTGTTACGTGCGTGCATGTGTACGTGTGAGTGTTGCATGCATGCTTGAGTGCGTGTGTTCGTGCGAGTGTTGCGTGCGTGCATGTGTACGTGTGAGTATTGCATGCATGCATGCGGGCGTTGCGTGCGTGTTTGTCCGCATGTGTGATGTGTGTGTATTCACCACAGTAGCTCCTGCGTATTAAAAGGCCGGCTCAGCATATCATCACTAGGCGACCTTGTCTATTGTGGTTATCGCGCGCGGGCTACCAACCTGAGGTCTCGACTTCGAATCCCCACCGAGCACTAATTTATTACCATTTTTTTCTTTCTTATACCCGCTAATAGGTGGGCCCTACGTTAGGGAGATAATGTGCGCTTCTGATGCAACACTAGTTGCGCCACGTGGACTGTTTGACTGGTCAATTGATCGTCTCATCAACAAAATACGTAGCTGTACGGTGAGCCAGTGATTGTATAATCACCACAAAATTTATATGCTGACCGTATCGTGCTTTCGTTTCAAATACAATGACTGTCAGTGTCACCATCAAAATACGGAGCTGTACGGTGAGCTAGTGACCATATAATCACCAGAAAATGTATATGTTGACCGTAATGAGCACATTCTAAATCCATAGACCGTATTGCACTTTAACTTGAAATACAATGACCATCACACGTGAATGTGTATGGGGCGTACTTTTAGAGGACCGAGAGATAGTTTGTGTGCGTATGTGAAAAGGGCGTAGAGAGAGGGGGTGTGCGATGGAGAGAGTGAGAGGGAGAGATGCCCTTCGTTCTCTTTATTGTGACTAATTTTATAGGATAAAAATGTAAACATTCACAATACGGAACAAATATCATTGGATGCACCATGCAATTAACTTTCATATATATATTTGTAGTATTGTATATGTAGATTTTCTTAAATATTTGTTTTGTCACAATCTATGTAGTTTCAATTCAAAACAAATCTTGTATGCGGAGTAAAAATGAACGGATGCCTTTTTTAGATCATTGGGAGCACATGATAATGAGATGTAACATGCGTGAATGTGTGGTTGACGTATTTTGGAGGGCCTGGAAAGGGTATGTGTACGTATTCGAGAGAGGCGTGGATATGAGGGGGGGTGCGATGGGAGAAAGAGAAAGCACGAGAGATGAGAGAGAGAGGGAGAGAGAGAGAGAGAGAGAGAGAGAGAGAGAGACGAATAGGATATCTCAACGAGAGATGGTGAGTTTGTGTATGCAGAGGAGACGGGGAGAGAGGCATGAGCAGAAATAGTGTGTGTGTTGGTATGTGTGGGTGTGAGAATATAGTGAGACCTATGGGGGTAGAGAGTGTGCGAGGTGTGGTGGTGGCACATCATTTTTTGGTCTGGTGCGTCGAGGTGAGGACCCCTGGGTCGGTTCCGTCCTGCGCCACATAGGTCGGCCCGAGACGCGTTATACAAAGACTGACTTGACATACAAGATGAAGATACCAGAGCCGTGGAAGACTCTATCTCCACTGACGAAGCGGACTACGATTTGTAACCCTAGGCCCCGGGTATGTTATATAGACCGGGGGCCTAGTTCGTCGATAGTATATACACACACAATCCCTTGGTATTGACATGTACTTTGTACACACCCCAATCAAAGTATACACGACCAGGAGTAGGGTATTTCCTCGATCGCAAGGGGCCCGACTTGGGAAAATCTTTGCCTCTTATCACCATCCAATTTAACCGTCAGGGATATCCAACCGAATGATCTGATGGAATCATATCTGTCAACTAGTAAGAGAGGTGTAGACAATGCGTGCGAGAGAGGACTAAAGAGAGTGTGCGTGCGGGAGACACGAGGCAGAGATATTTACAGAGGAGGGGCGGAGACCATGCGTGTGCATGCATGTGAGAGAAATAGTGTTTGTGACTAAGATTAGTGAAAAGAGTCATAGATAGTAGTAAGGGAGAGAGGGAGATATATATATATATATATATATAGTGTGTGTGTGTGTGTGTGACACTTTTGGGAGAGAGGGTGAGCATTTGTGAGAGAGAAAGGCCGATGGATATATAGTGTGTGCGCATATGCGTGAGAGAGAAAGATAGCGCGCGTGTGAGGAGGGGTCGAGGGAGAGTGCATCTACGCGTAAAGGACTGTTCTACCCATTAAATTAAAATATAAATTGTATTTAAAAAAATTGGATGAGATCATGAAATTTGCAAATCACATATGAACGAACATTGGTCTAGCAAACATCCATACTCTATCGAATTCGAGCATGTGTATGGTATTATTTCACATTATTGATCCATAGTCAGTAGTTTGAAATCCAGACAATACATGGCTCTTGCAATTCATATATAAACGTGAGTACACTCTGCGGTCAGTGTCAAGCACATTATACATAAGAAAATACATAGTATACATTCAACATAAAAGTGGTTTCAAATATTCGAATTCATAGGAAGTGCATTCAACTATTTGAATTCGAGATAATGACTTTTGGAAATCACATCTAAAAGGGGCATCAATCTTTGTTGATAATACATAGTCGTGTACAAAATAGATTCAAGTTTACCTCCTCCATTCCAAAATAATCGTAGTTATAGGATTTTCAAGAGTCAAAAATTTCAAAAGAATCGCATAATTTAATGAGGTTTTTAAACATACAAGGTCAAATATAATGAGGTCTAATTAGGAAAGTTCAACTGAAGAGTACTGTAAACGTGAATGCTTCTGGTTCAAAATTTTGAACGAAGCGCCAAAAGATCCTCTCCTCGCCCGAAACCGCGCGAGACCAATGTTTGGTAGAAGGAAATTACCATCCTAACTCTGACCCGTGAAGCCTACCGGCCCGACGTCCACAAGTCTAAACCGGGGTAGGTTTGTAACTTCACCGAGACACCACACAACCACCTCTGAAAAACATTCATATACCGCGGGCGCCTAGACACCGATGCGCTCGGCCGAAATCACTCCCGCCCACTATTTTGGATACGTGAGATTACCGTCCTACCCCCGACCCGCAGCATGACCGAAATTTTAGATGGGGGCAAAGTTTGTAACTTTCCCCAAATTTCAAACAAGCGCGTCCCGGAAACATGGTTCCCCCTTAGCTTCCCCCCTCCCCCATCCGATTCCCCATTCATACTCCGTGGGCGCCGAATTCCCTCTCCACCAGCCACGAAACCCCAGCCTCCTCCGTCCACCACCCCATCGCACCGATCCACCGCCGCCCTCCTCCATCACTCCGGAGCCGATACCCCGATGTCGTCGTCCACCGCAACCTCAACCGCAGTGCCCTCCATAACTTAGTAGTTGAATCCGAGGCAGAGCTGCCTCCATGACGCGGACGTGCGCCATACCCGAGCCACTTCAACCCCTCCGTCCTGTGCCTCACCGCTGCCGCTCCAACGTCGCAACCGTCCATCGCACCGGAGCTGTTCCCGCTACGCCATCGTTCACCGCCGACAGAGGGCCACCGCACCACACTCAACTACTTGGCCATGGGTTCCTCCAAGGCTCCACCATCCTCCACAACATCTTGTTTCTAGGGAACCACAAGATCTTCAAAAAAAACAGAAGGAGGACACAGCATCGCCAGCCGATATTGGTACTCCTCTTCCCTTATTCTTGCAAATCTCTCGCACGGTATTCATCCCACGAAGGAAACTAGTTGACCGCTTCTTACTGCACATTCTTCCTGATACTAGATGTTCCAAGTAACTCGCGATGCACAAGGTTTCCCCCCATTTACTATTTCACTTTAGCTAGACGTCCGTCGCCTGCCTGGATTTAAATTCGGTGTCAGTTGATTCCCAATTAAAGGAAGCACCACCCGCGGAGGCGCGCGGAGCACCTAGTCCGCCTGTTCACCAGGGAAGCAGCGTCTTGATGTCTATCTTAGAGGTGTGTGTGGCGCAGGAGCTGCTGGCGCCCGATTTGGAGGTTCGCCAGGCTTAAAGGGATGGCCGGGGGGCGCTGCCAAGCACGGCGGTGGGGTGAGGTCGAGGGGAGGTCGTGGCGGCGGAGGCAGGGGTCTGGGCCGGTGGTCGCTGGTGGTTCAAGGAAGATCGTCAACGGTGGTTGGCGGGACGTAGATGAAGGCCATCTGCCCGTTCCTTGTAGATCGGACGGTGCAGAAAAAATCGGCTGACCTATTTGTTTTCAGTCGATTGTTATTTTCATAGGACCACGTGTGGTGGTTTGCTGGAGGATTACCTGCACTTCCCAGCCATCCCTGTGCTCATATTTCAAAAGCCTAGAATCTAATTTCGTGTACCATGCATGTTGTAGAGCTATCATATGTCTGTTGTCATTTATTTTTGACCCACCTGCTATCTGATACTTTTACACTGTACTACTTGTGCACAAAGCCACAAACTACACCCATACTCTCTCACTATTGTTTTAATATGCATGGGTATTTCAGAATCTCAAGCACAGCATTCTAAAAAGAAAACAGAGCAGTCGCTCCAGTCTGCATCGAGGATTGGAAAGACGCGGTTTGACGCTCTAATGAAGAGTGTAGTGTCATTCCATGAAGATTGTCAACGTAGCTCTATAGTTGATGACTCCATTCGCCATACACAGCATCACAGGTGCTTGCTTTTACTTCGGTGTCATATGTGGTGGCATGTTGCATATGGTGTCTACCTTGTATTGCTTCTAAATTGGTTAAATTGCATCTGCTTAGCCATATACTTTGAATATGACATGCCTTCCTGTTTTTGGTACATACTGCATCTGTCTATTAACCATGTTCTTACATTAAACTAATGTTCTTGTGTATCCCTCATCAATCACTTCTGATGAGACGGGCACACCCGTGGGTTAGTGTGAGACGCGCTACTCTTTTAAAGAGTGCAGTGTCATCCTCCCCACATGATTCTCAACAAACAGCAAGGCTAGATGAAGATAGTCAATGTAGCTCTGTAGTTGGTGACCGCATTTCCCCTACACCACTATCACAGGTGCTTGCTCTAACTTGGCAGTGTGATATGTGGCTGCATGTTGCATATGGTGTCTAGCTTGTAATTCTTCTAATTTGGTTAAATTGCATCTGCTTAGTTTACACATTATAGCTGTGAATATGACATGCCTTCCGGTTTTTGAGTGCATCTGTCTATTAACCATGTTCTCACATCAAACTAATGTTCTTGTGTATCCCACATCAATCACTTATGATGGGACAGTCACACCCGAGGGTTAGTGTGAGACACGCTACTGTTTTAAAGAGTGCGGTTTCATGCTCCTGACATGATTCTCAAGAAATAGGAAGGCAATATGAAAATAGTTAACGTAGCTCTGTAGTTGATGACCACATTTCCCCGACACCAGCATCGCAGGTGCTTGCTGTAACTTGGCAGTGTGATATGTGGTCGCATGTTAAGTATGGTGTTTAGCGTGTATTGCTTCTAATTAGGGTAAATTGCATCTGCTTAGTTTACACATTATACCTGTGAATATGACATGCCTTCCTGTTTTTGGTAGATACTACATCTATCACTTAACCATGTTCTTACATGAAACTACTGTTCTTGTGTATCCCACATCAATCACTTACGATGAGACACCTTTATTCGTTGCATATTGCATATGATTTCTAGCATGTAGCTATGTATTGCTTCTAATTTGTTGAAATACCCTTATTAGCCCGCCCTTTTAATTTGGCAGAGTGATATTGGTTGCATCTTTCATATGGTGTCTAGCTTGCATTGTTTCTAATTAGTTGAAATGCCTTCTGCTTAGTTCACACATCATAGGTGTGAATATGCAATGCTGTCCTTTTTTCATACATATTCCATCCTCCTATCTTGCAGTTGCCTTACATCAAAGTAGTGTTCATCAGTATCATGCATCAATGAGTTCTGAAAAGCAATTTTTATTCTTTTTTCTTGTGGGTTTGACTTTACAAGGGAAAATCAAAAAAAGAGGAAGGAAGGGGATGATGGTGGTCCTCTGCAGCAATGTAAACGGACCATCTCTACACATTCTCCTTGTACTTCTAGTTACAAGTTCCAAGTCTCATCTCCCCTACTCCACCATCCCAGGTGCTTGCTCTAACTTGGCAGTGTGATATCTGGTTACATGTTGCATATGGTGTCTAGCTTGTATTGCTTCTAATTAGGGTAAAATGCATCTGCTTAGCTTACGCATTATACATGCGAATATGACACGCCTTCCTGTTTCTGGTACATACTATATCTGTCTATCACACCATGTTCTTACATCAAAGTACTGATGTTGTGTATCCTTCATCAATCACTTACGATGAGACACCTTTAACTTGGCAGTGTGATATTGGTTGCATCTTACATTGATTTCTAGCTTGTACTGCTTCTAATTTTTCAAAATTCCACTTATGACGAGACACTTATAACTTGGCAGAGTGATATTGCTTGCATCTTTCATATGGTGTCTAGCTTGCATTGCTTCTAATTAGTTGAACTGCCTTCTGCTTAGTTCACACATCATAGGTCTGAATATGCAATGATCTCCTTTTTTCGTACATATTCCATCCTCCTATCTTGCGATTGCCTTACATCAAAGTAGTGTTCATCAGTATCATGCATCAATGAGTTTTGAAAAGCAATTATTATTCCTTTTTCTTGTGGGTTTGACTTTACAAGGCAAAATCAAAAAAGAGGAAGGAAGGGGATGATGGTGGTCCTCTGCAGCAACATAAACAGACCATCTCTACACATTCTCCTTGTACTTCTAGTGCATTACAAGTTCCAAGTCTCATCTCCCCTACTCCACCATCCCAGGTGCTTGCTCTAACTTGGCAGTGTGATATCTGGTTGCATGTTGCATATGGTGTCTAGCTTGTATTGCTTCTAATTTGGGTAAAATGCATCTGCTTAGCTTACGCATTATACATGTTAATATGACACGCCTTCCTGTTTCTGTTATACTATATCTGTCTATCACACCATGTTCTTACATCAAAGTACTGATGTTGTGTATCCTGCATCAATCACTTACGATGAGACACCTTTAACTTGGTAGTGTGATATTGGTTGCATCTTACATTGATTTCTAGATTGTACTACTTCTAATTTTTCAAAATTACACTTATGACGAGACACTTTTAACTTGGCAGAGTGATATTGCTTGCATCTTTCATATGGTGTCTAGCTTGCATTGCTTCTAATTAGTTGAAATGCCTTCTGCCTAGTTCACACATCATAGGTGTGAATATGCAATGCTGTCCTTTTTTCGTACATATTCCATCCTCCTATCTTGCGGTTGCCTTACATCAAAGTTGTGTTCATCAATATCATGCATCAATGAGTTCTGAAAAGCAATTTTTATTCTTTTTTTCTTGTGGGTTTGACTTTACAAGGGAAAATCAAAAATGTGGAAGGAAAGGGATGATGGTGGTCCTCTGTTGCAACGTAAACAGACCATCTCTACACATTCTCCTTGTACTTCTAGTGCATTACAAGTTCCAAGTCTCATCTCCCCTACTCCACCATCCCAGGTGCTTACTCTAACTTGGTAGTGTGGTATCTGATTGCATGTTGCATATGGTGTCTAGCTTGTATTGCTTCTAATTAGGGTAAAATGCATCTGCTTAGCTGTGATAGCCTGGCTTAATAGGGATGATAGACTACTCATATCAATAAGGAATTCCTTCTTTTCCGGGAGCCCATTCAGACAGAACTCCAAAGTTAAGCGTGCTCAGCTTGGAGTAATTTCAGGATGGGTGACCAACCGGGAAGTTGGTCCCGGGTGCGCACGAGTGAGGACAAAGTGCATAGGAAAGACTAGTATTGATCTGTGGGGCCAGTATAGATCCCGCCAGGAGTAACGACCACCGGCGGGTGTGTCCGGGGCGTTATAAGTTGGTATCAGAGCCGACCCTCGTGGTTACATGGATGTTTGCGGGTCAGGTGCGCGGTCATGTTGTGCATGACGTTTGTGACCCGTCGTGGCACACGGCATGGCACATGTGCCGGACTGCTCGCACAGACGTATGTGCCAGGAGGGAACGTTCCTGTTGGCCGACGAGGACGTCGGTTCCTCTGAGTGAGGGTGTATGTGATAGCCTGGCTTAATAGGTATGATAGACTACTCATATCAATAAGGAATTCCTTCTTTTCCGGGAGCCCATTCGGACAGAACTTCAAAGTTAACCATGCTCAGCTTGGAGTAATTTCAGGATGGGTGATCAACCGGGAAGTTGGTCCCGGGTGCGCACGAGTGAGGACAAAGTGCGCAGGAAAGACTACTATTGATCTGTGGGGCCAGTCTAGATCCCGCCAGGAGTAACGACCACCGGCGGGTGTGTCTGGGGCGTTATATTAGCTTACACATTATACATGTGAATATGACACGCCTTCCTGTTTCTGGTACATACTATATCTGTCTATCACACCATGTAATTACATCAAAGTACTGATGTTGTGTATCCTTCATCAATCACTTACGATGAGACGCCTTTAACTTGGCAGTGTGATATTGGTTGCATCTTACATTGATTTCTAGCTTGTACTGCTTCTAATTTTTCAAAATTCCACTTATGACGAGACACTTATAACTTGGCAGAGTGATATTGCTTGCATCTTTCATATGGTGTCTAGCTTGCATTGCTTCTAATTAGTTGAAATGCCTTCTGCTTAGTTCACACATCATAGCTATGAATATGCAATGCTGTCCTTTTTTTGTACATATTCCATCCTCCTATCTTGCGGTTGCCTTACATCAAAGTAGTGTTCATCAGTATCATGCATCAATGAGTTCTGAAAAGCAAAAAAAAAATCTTGTGGGTTTGACTTTACAAGGGAAAATAAAAAAAAGTGGACGGAAGGGGATGATGGTGGTCCTCTGTAGCAACGTAAACGGACCATCTCTACACATTTTCCTTGTACTTCTAGTGCATTACAAGTTCCAAGTCTCATCTCCCCTACTCCACCATCCCAGGTGCTTGCTCTAACTTGGTAGTGTGATATCTGGTTGCATGTTGCATATGGTGTCTAGCTTGTATTGCTTCTAATTAGGGTAAAATGCATCTGCTTAGATTACACATTATACATGTGAATATGACATGCCTTCCTGTTTCTGGTACATACTATATCTGTCTATCACACCATGTTCTTACATCAAAGTACTGATGTTGTGTATCCTGCATCAATCACTTACGATGAGACACCTTTAAATTGGCAGTGTGATATTGGTTGCATCTTGCATTGATTTCTGGCTTGTACTGCTTCTAATTTTTTTAAATTCCACTTATGACGAGATACTTTTAACTTGGCAGAGTGATATTGGTTGCGTCTTTCATATGGTGTCTAGCTTGGATTGCTTCTAATTAGTTGAACTGCCTTCTGCTTAGTTCACACATCATAGGTGTGAATATGCAATGATGTCCTTTTTTCGTACATATTCCATCCTCCTATCTTGCGATTGCCTTACATCAAAGTAGTGTTCATCAGTATCATGCATCAATGAGTTTTGAAAAGCAATTTTTACTCCTTTTTCTTGTGGGTTTGACTTTACAAGGCAAAATCAAAAAAGAGGAAGGAAGGGGATGATGGTGGTCCTCTGCAGCAATGTAAACGAACCGTCTCTACACATTCTCCTTGTACTTCTAGTGCATTACAAGTTCCAAGTCTCATCTCCCCTACTCCACCATCCCAGGTGCTTGCTCTAACTTGGCAGTGTGATATCTGGTTGCATGTTGCATATGGTGTCTAGCTTGTAGTGCTTCTAATTTGGGTAAAAGGCATCTGCTTAGGTTACGCATTATACATGTGAATATGACACGCCTTCCTGTTTCTGGTATACTATATCTGTCTATCACACCATGTTCTTACATCAAAGTACTGATGTTGTGTATCCTGCATCAATCACTTACGATGAGACACCTTTAACTTGGTAGTGTGATATTGGTTGCATCTTACATTGATTTCTAGCTTGTACTACTTCTAATTTTTCGAAATTACACTTATGACGAGACACTTTTAACTTGGCAGAGTGATATTGCTTGCATCTTGCATATGGTGTCTAGCTTGCATTGCTTCTAATTAGTTGAAATGCCTTGTGCTTAGTTCACACATCGTAGGTGTGAATATGCAATGCTGTCCTTTTTTCGTACATATTCCATCCTCCTATCTTGCGGTTGCCTTACATCAAAGTTGTGTTCATCAATATCATGCATCAATGAGTTCTGAAAAGCAATTTTTATTCTTTTTTTCTTGTGGGTTTGACTTTAGAAGGGAAAATCAAAAATGTGGAAGGAAGGGGATGATGGTGGTCCTCTGTTGCAACGTAAACGGACCATCTCTACACATTCTCCTTGTACTTCTAGTGCATTCAAGTTCCAAGTCTCATCTCCCCTACTCCACCATCCTAGGTGCTTACTCTAACTTGGTAGTGTGGTATCTGATTGCATGTTGCATATGGTGTCTAGCTTGTATTGCTTCTAATTTGGGTAAAATGCATCTGCTTAGCTTACGCATTATACATGTTAATATGACACGCCTTCCTGTTTCTGTTATACTATATCTGTCTATCACACCATGTTCTTACATCAAAGTACTGATGTTGTGTATCCTGCATCAATCACTTACGATGAGACACCTTTAACTTGGTAGTGTGATATTGGTTGCATCTTACATTGATTTCTAGATTGTACTACTTCTAATTTTTCAAAATTACACTTATGACGAGACACTTTTAACTTGGCAGAGTGATATTGCTTGCATCTTTCATATGGTGTCTAGCTTGCATTGCTTCTAATTAGTTGAAATGCCTTCTGCCTAGTTCACACATCATAGGTGTGAATATGCAATGCTGTCCTTTTTTCGTACATATTCCATCCTCCTATCTTGCGGTTGCCTTACATCAAAGTTGTGTTCATCAATATCATGCATCAATGAGTTCTGAAAAGCAATTTTTATTCTTTTTTTCTTGTGGGTTTGACTTTACAAGGGAAAATCAAAAATGTGGAAGGAAAGGGATGATGGTGGTCCTCTGTTGCAACGTAAACAGACCATCTCTACACATTCTCCTTGTACTTCTAGTGCATTACAAGTTCCAAGTCTCATCTCCCCTACTCCACCATCCCAGGTGCTTACTCTAACTTGGTAGTGTGGTATCTGATTGCATGTTGCATATGGTGTCTAGCTTGTATTGCTTCTAATTAGGGTAAAATGCATCTGCTTAGCTGTGATAGCCTGGCTTAATAGGGATGATAGACTACTCATATCAATAAGGAATTCCTTCTTTTCTGGGAGCCCATTCAGACAGAACTCCAAAGTTAAGCGTGCTCAGCTTGGAGTAATTTCAGGATGGGTGACCAACCGGGAAGTTGGTCCCGGGTGCGCACGAGTGAGGACAAAGTGCATAGGAAAGACTAGTATTGATCTGTGGGGCCAGTATAGATCCCGCCAGGAGTAACGACCACCGGCGGGTGTGTCCGGGGCGTTATAAGTTGGTATCAGAGCCGACCCTCGTGGTTACATGGATGTTTGCGGGTCAGGTGCGCGGTCATGTTGTGCATGACGTTTGTGACCCGTCGTGGCACACGGCATGGCACATGTGCCGGACTGCTCGCACAGACGTATGTGCCAGGAGGGAACGTTCCTGTTGGCCGACGAGGACGTCGGTTCCTCTGAGTGAGGGTGTATGTGATAGCCTGGCTTAATAGGTATGATAGACTACTCATATCAATAAGGAATTCCTTCTTTTCCGGGAGCCCATTCGGACAGAACTTCAAAGTTAACCATGCTCAGCTTGGAGTAATTTCAGGATGGGTGATCAACCGGGAAGTTGGTCCCGGGTGCGCACGAGTGAGGACAAAGTGCGCAGGAAAGACTACTATTGATCTGTGGGGCCAGTCTAGATCCCGCCAGGAGTAACGACCACCGGCGGGTGTGTCTGGGGCGTTATATTAGCTTACACATTATACATGTGAATATGACACGCCTTCCTGTTTCTGGTACATACTATATCTGTCTATCACACCATGTAATTACATCAAAGTACTGATGTTGTGTATCCTTCATCAATCACTTACGATGAGACGCCTTTAACTTGGCAGTGTGATATTGGTTGCATCTTACATTGATTTCTAGCTTGTACTGCTTCTAATTTTTCAAAATTCCACTTATGACGAGACACTTATAACTTGGCAGAGTGATATTGCTTGCATCTTTCATATGGTGTCTAGCTTGCATTGCTTCTAATTAGTTGAAATGCCTTCTGCTTAGTTCACACATCATAGCTATGAATATGCAATGCTGTCCTTTTTTTGTACATATTCCATCCTCCTATCTTGCGGTTGCCTTACATCAAAGTAGTGTTCATCAGTATCATGCATCAATGAGTTCTGAAAAGCAAAAAAAAAATCTTGTGGGTTTGACTTTACAAGGGAAAATAAAAAAAAGTGGACGGAAGGGGATGATGGTGGTCCTCTGTAGCAACGTAAACGGACCATCTCTACACATTTTCCTTGTACTTCTAGTGCATTACAAGTTCCAAGTCTCATCTCCCCTACTCCACCATCCCAGGTGCTTGCTCTAACTTGGTAGTGTGATATCTGGTTGCATGTTGCATATGGTGTCTAGCTTGTATTGCTTCTAATTAGGGTAAAATGCATCTGCTTAGATTACACATTATACATGTGAATATGACATGCCTTCCTGTTTCTGGTACATACTATATCTGTCTATCACACCATGTTCTTACATCAAAGTACTGATGTTGTGTATCCTGCATCAATCACTTACGATGAGACACCTTTAAATTGGCAGTGTGATATTGGTTGCATCTTGCATTGATTTCTGGCTTGTACTGCTTCTAATTTTTTTAAATTCCACTTATGACGAGATACTTTTAACTTGGCAGAGTGATATTGGTTGCGTCTTTCATATGGTGTCTAGCTTGGATTGCTTCTAATTAGTTGAACTGCCTTCTGCTTAGTTCACACATCATAGGTGTGAATATGCAATGATGTCCTTTTTTCGTACATATTCCATCCTCCTATCTTGCGATTGCCTTACATCAAAGTAGTGTTCATCAGTATCATGCATCAATGAGTTTTGAAAAGCAATTTTTACTCCTTTTTCTTGTGGGTTTGACTTTACAAGGCAAAATCAAAAAAGAGGAAGGAAGGGGATGATGGTGGTCCTCTGCAGCAATGTAAACGAACCGTCTCTACACATTCTCCTTGTACTTCTAGTGCATTACAAGTTCCAAGTCTCATCTCCCCTACTCCACCATCCCAGGTGCTTGCTCTAACTTGGCAGTGTGATATCTGGTTGCATGTTGCATATGGTGTCTAGCTTGTAGTGCTTCTAATTTGGGTAAAAGGCATCTGCTTAGGTTACGCATTATACATGTGAATATGACACGCCTTCCTGTTTCTGGTATACTATATCTGTCTATCACACCATGTTCTTACATCAAAGTACTGATGTTGTGTATCCTGCATCAATCACTTACGATGAGACACCTTTAACTTGGTAGTGTGATATTGGTTGCATCTTACATTGATTTCTAGCTTGTACTACTTCTAATTTTTCGAAATTACACTTATGACGAGACACTTTTAACTTGGCAGAGTGATATTGCTTGCATCTTGCATATGGTGTCTAGCTTGCATTGCTTCTAATTAGTTGAAATGCCTTGTGCTTAGTTCACACATCGTAGGTGTGAATATGCAATGCTGTCCTTTTTTCGTACATATTCCATCCTCCTATCTTGCGGTTGCCTTACATCAAAGTTGTGTTCATCAATATCATGCATCAATGAGTTCTGAAAAGCAATTTTTATTCTTTTTTTCTTGTGGGTTTGACTTTACAAGGGAAAATCAAAAATGTGGAAGGAAGGGGATGATGGTGGTCCTCTGTTGCAACGTAAACGGACCATCTCTACACATTCTCCTTGTACTTCTAGTGCATTCAAGTTCCAAGTCTCATCTCCCCTACTCCACCATCCTAGGTGCTTACTCTAACTTGGTAGTGTGGTATCTGATTGCATGTTGCATATGGTGTCTAGCTTGTATTGCTTCTAATTAGGGTAAAATGCATCTGCTTAGTTGTGATAGCCTGGCTTAATAGGGATGATAGACTACTCATATCAATAAGGAATTCCTTCTTTTCCGGGAGCCCATTCACACAGAACTCCAAAGTTAAGCGTGCTCAGCTTGGAGTAATTTTAGGATGGGTGACCAGCCGGGAAGTTGGTCCCGGGTGCGCATGAGTGAGCACAAAGTGCACAGGAAAGACTAGTATTGATTTGTGGGGCCAGTATAGATCCCGCCAGGAGTAACGACCACCGGCGGGTGTGTCCGAGGCGTTATAAGTTGGTATCAGAGCCGACCCTCGTGGTTACACGGATGTTTGCGGGTTAGGTGCGCGGTCATGTTGTGCATGACGTTTGTGACCCGTCGTGGCACACGGCATGGCACATGTGCCGGACTGCTCGCACAGACGTATGTGCCAGGAGGGAAAGTTCCTGTGGGCCGACGAGGACGTCGGTTCCTCTGAGTGGTGGTGTATGTGATAGCCTGGCTTAATAGGGATGATAGACTGCTCATATCAATAAGGAATTCCTTCTTTTCCGGGAGCCCATTCGGACAGAACTTCAAAGTTAAGCGTGCTCAGCTTGGAGTAATTTCAGGATGGGTGACCAACCGGGAAGTTGGTCCCGGGTGCGCACGAGTGAGGACAAAGTGCGCAGGAAAGACTTGTATTGATCTGTGGGGCCAGTCTAGATCCCGCCAGGAGTAACGACCACCGGCGGGTGTGTCTGGGGCGTTATATTAGCTTACACATTATACATGTGAATATGACACGCCTTCCTGTTTCTGGTACATACTATATCTGTCTATCACACCACGTTCTTACATCAAAGTACTGATATTGTGTGTCCTGCATCACTCACCTACGATGAGACACCTTTAAATTGGCAGTGTGATATTGGTTGCATCTTGCATTGATTTCTAGCTTGTACTGCTTCTAATTTTTTGAAATTCCACTTATGACGAGACACTTTTAACTTGGCAGAGTGATATTGGTTGCATCTTTCATATGGTGTCTAGCTTGCATTGCTTCTAATTAGTTGAAATGCCTTCTGCTTAGTTCACACATCATAGGTGTGAATATGCAATGATGTCCTTTTTTCGTACATATTCCATCCTCCTATCTTGCGGTTGCCTTACATAAAAGTAGTGTTCATGAGTATCATGCATCAATGAGTTATGAAAAGTAATTTTTATTCCTTTTTCTTGTGGGTTTGACTTTACAAGGCAAAATCAGAAAAGAGGAAGGAAGGGGATGATGGTGGTCCTCTGCAGCAACGTAAACGGACCATCTCTACACATTCTCCTTGTACTTCTAGTGCATTACAAGTTCCAAGTCTCATCTCCCCTACTCCACCATCCCAGGTGCTTGCTCTAACTTGGCAGTGTGATATCTGGTTGCATGTTGCATATGGTGTCTAGCTTGTATTGCTTCTAATTAGGGTAAAATGCATCTGCTTAGCTTACGCATTATACATGTGAATATGACACGCCTTCCTGTTTCTGGTATACTATATCTGTCTATCACACCATGTTCTTACATCAAAGTACCGATGTTGTGTATCCTGCATCAATCACTTACGATGAGACACCTTTAACTTGGTAGTGTGATATTGGTTGCATTTTACGTTGATTTCTAGCTTGTACTGCTTCTAATTTTTCGAAATTACACTTATGACGAGACACTTTTAACTTGGCAGAGTGATATTGCTTGCATCTTTCATATGGTGTCTAGCTTGCATTGCTTCTAATTAGTTGAAATGCCTTCTACTTAGTTCACACATCATAGGTGTCAATATGCAATGCTGTCCTTTTTTCGTACATATTCCATCCTCCTATCTTGCGGTTGCCTTACATCAAAGTTGTGTTCATCACTATCATGCATCAATGAGTTCTAAAAAGCAATTTTTATTCTTTTTTCTTGTGGGTTTGACTTTACAAGGGAAAATCAAAAAAGTGGAAGGAAGGGGATGATGGTGGTCCTCTGTTGCAACGTAAACGGACCATCTCTACACATTCTCCCTGTACTTCTAGTGCTTTACAAGTTCGAAGTCTCATCTCCCCAACTCCACCATCCCAGGTGCTTACTCTAAGTTGGTAGTGTGATATCTGGTTGCATGTTGCATATGGTTTCTAGCTTGTATTGCTTCTAATTAGGGTAAAATGCATCTGCTTAGCTGTGATAGCCTGGCTTAATAGGGATGACAGACTACTCATATCAATAAGGAATTCCTTCTTTTCCGGGAGCCCATTCAGACAGAACTCCAAAGTTAAGCGTGCTCAGCTTGGAGTAATTTCAGGATGGGTGACCAACCGGGAAGTTGGTCCCGGGTGCGCACGAGTGAGGATAAAGTGCACAGGAAAGACTAGTATTGATTTGTGGGGCCAGTATAGAGCCCGCCAGGAGTAACGACCACCGGCGGGTGTGTCCGGGGAGTTATAAGTTGGTATCAGAGCCGACCCTCGCGGTTACATGGATGTTTGCAGGTCAGGTGCGCGGTCATGTTGTGCATGACGTTTGTGACCCGTCGTGGCACACGGCATGGCACATGTGCCGGACTGCTCGCACAGACGTATGTGCCAGGAGGGAACGTTCTTGTGGGCCGACGAGGACGTCGGTTCCTCTGAGTGGGGGTGTATGTGATAGCCTGGCTTAATAGGGATGATAGACTACTCATATCAATAAGGAATTCCTTCTTTTCCGGGAGCCCATTCGGACAGAACTTCAAAGTTAAGCGTGCTCAGCTTGGAGTAATTTCAGGATGGGTGACCAACCGGGAAGTTGGTCCCGGGTGCGCACGAGTGAGGACAAAGTGCGCAGGAAAGACTAGTATTGATCTGTGGGGCCAGTCTAGATCCCGCCAGGAGTAACGACCACCGGCGGGTGTGTTTGGGGCGTTATATTAGCTTACACATTATACATGTGAATATGACACGCCTTCTTGTTTCTGGTACATACTATATCTGTCTATCACACCATGTTCTTACATCAAAGTACTGATGTTGTGTATCCTACATCAATCACTTACGATGAGACACCTTTAAATTGGCAGTGTGATATTGGTTGCATCTTGCATTGATTTCTAGCTTGTACTGCTTCTAATTTTTTGAAATTCCACTTATGACAAGACACTTTTAACTTGGCAGAGTGATATTGGTTGCATCTTTCATATGGTGTCTAGTTTGCATTGCTTCTAATTAGTTGAAATGCCTTCTGCTTAGTTCACACATCATAGGTGTGAATATGCAATGATGTCCTTTTTCCGTACATATTCCATCCTCCTATCTTGCGGTTGCCTTACATAAAAGTAGTGTTCATCAGTATCATGCATCAGTGAGTTATGAAAAGCAATTTTTATTCCTTTTTCTTGTGGGTTTGACTTTACAAGGCAAAATCAAAAAAGAGGAAGGAAGGGGATGATGGTGGTTCTCTGCAGCAACGTAAACGGACCATCTCTACACATTCTCCTTGTACTTCTAGTGCTTTACAAGTTCCAAGTCTCATCTCCCCTACTCCACCATTCCAGGTGCTTGCTCTAACTTGGCAGTGTGATATCTGGTTGCATGTTGCATATGGTGTCTAGCTTGTAATGCTTCTAATTAGGGTAAAATGCATCTGCTTAGCTTACGCATTATACATGTGAATATGACACGCCTTCCTGTTTCTTGTACATACTATA
This sequence comes from Elymus sibiricus, assembly GCA_039707655.1. Taxonomy (NCBI): domain Eukaryota; kingdom Viridiplantae; phylum Streptophyta; class Magnoliopsida; order Poales; family Poaceae; genus Elymus; species Elymus sibiricus. The sequence continues at coordinate 146,751,084 of CM077666.1, forward strand.
TCTGTCTATCACACCATGTTCTTACATCAAAGTACTGTTGTTGTGCATGCTGCATCAATCACTTACGATGAGACACCTTTAACTTGGCAGTATGATATTGGCAGCATCTTGCATTGATTTCTAGCTTGTACTGCCTCTAATTTTTCGAAATTCCACTTATGACGAGACCCTTTTAACTTGGCAGAGTGATATTGGTTGCATCTTTCATATGGTGTCTTGCTTGCATTGCTTCTAATTAGTTGAAATGCCTTCTAGTTAGTTCACACATCATAGCTGTGAATATGCAATGCTGTCCTTTTTTCGTACATATTCCATCCTCCTATCTTGCGGTTGCCTTACATCAAAGTAGTGTTCATCAGTATCATGCATCAATGAGTTCTGAAAAGCAATTTTTATTCATTTTACTTGTGGGTTTGACTTTCCAATGGAAAATCAAAAAATTGGAAGGAAGGGGATGATGGTGGTCCTCTGTAGCAACGTAAACGGACCATCTCTACACATTCTCCTTGTGCTTCTAGTGCATTACAAGTTCCAAGTGTCATCTCCCCTACTCGACCTTCCCAGGTGCTTGCTCTAACTTGGTAGTGTGATATCTGGTTGCATGTTGCATATGGTGTCTAGTTTGTATTGCTTCTAATTAGGGTAAAATGCATCTGCTTAGCTTACACATTATACATGTGAATATGACACGCCTTCCTGTTTCTGGTACATACTATATCTGTCTATCACACCATGTTCTTACATCAAAGTACTGATGTTGTGTATCCTGCATCAATCACTTACGATGAGACACCTTTAACTTGGCAGTGTGATATTGGTTACATCTTGCATTGATTTCTAGCTTGTACTACTTCTAATTTTTCGAAATTCCACTTATGACGAGACACTTTTAACTTGGCAGAGTGATATTGGTTGCATCTTTCATATGGTGTCTAGCTTGCATTGCTTCTAATTAGTTGAAATGCCTTCTGCTTAGCTCACACATCATAGGTGTGAATATGCAATGATGTCCTTTTTTCGTACATATTCCATCCTCCTATCTTGCGGTTGCCTTACATCAAAGTAGTGTTCATCAGTATCATGCATCAATGAGTTATGAAAAGCAATTTTTATTCCTTTTTCTTGTGGGTTTAACTTTACAAGGCAAAATCAAAAAATAGGAAGGATGGGGATGATGGTGGTCCTCTGCAGCAACGTAAACGGACCATCTCTACACATTCTTCTTGTACTTCTAGTGCATTACAAGTTCCAAGTCTCATCTCCCCTACTACACCATCCCAGGTGCTTCCTCTAACTTGGCTGTGTGATATCTGGTTGAATGTTGCATATTGTGTCTAGCTTGTATTGCTTCTAATTAGGGTAAAGTGCATCTGCTTAGCTTACACATTATACATGTGAATATGACACGCCTTCCTGTTTCTGGTACATACTATATCTGTCTATCACACCATGTTCTTACATCAAAGTACTGCTGTTGTGTATGCTGCATCAACCACTTACAATGAGACACCTTTAACTTGGCAGTATGATATTGGTTGAATCTTGCATTGATTTCTAGCTTGTACTACTTCTAATTTTTCAAAATTCCACTTATGACGAGACACTTTTAACTTGGCAGAGTGATATTGGTTGCATCTTTCATATGGTGTCTAACTTGCATTGCTTCTAATTTCTTGAAAATCCTTCTGCTTAGTTGACACATCATAGGTGTAAATATGTCATGTGGTCCTGTTTTCCTACATATTCCATCCTCGTATCATGTGTTTGCCTTACATCAAAGTATTGTTCGTCAGTCATTCATTCATGAATGAGTTCTGAAGAGCGAATTTTATTCCTTTTTCTTGTCGGTTTGACTTCACAATGCAAAATCAATACAGCGGAAGGAAATTAGTAAGGCCGTGGATGATGGTGGCCTTTCCAAGCAACTGAAACAGAGGGTCTCTACAGATTCTACTCAGCCATCCTCCCAACAAGATCCGCAAGACAACGCAGGGCTAGACAGTCAACGTAGTTGTGTAGATGATGAACACATCTCCCCTACTCCAGCATCACAGGTGCTTGCTCTAACTTGGCACTGTTATATGTGGTTGCATGTTACGTATGATGTCTAGATTGTATTGCTTCTAATTTTGTTGATTTGCATCTGCTTAGTTTACACATTATACTTGTGAATATGACAGGTGTTCCTGTTTCTAGAACATACTAAATCTGTCTATCACACCATGTTCTTACATCAAAGTACTGTTGTATATCCTGCAACAATCACTTACCATAAGACACATTTAACCTGGGAGTGTGATATACGTTGCATCTTGCATTGTCTTCTATCTTGTACTGCTTCTAATTTGTTGAAATGGCACTTATGACGAGACACTTTTAAGAGTGATATTGGTTGCATGTTCATATGGTCCATAGCTTTCATTTCTTCTAATTTGTTGAAATGTCTTCTGCTTAGTGTTTTTCAAACGTATTCCATCCTCCTATCATAGGTGTGAATATGCAATGCTGTCCTTTTTTTCATACATACTCCGTCCTCCTATCATGCACTTGCCATACATCAAAGTAGTCTTCATCTGTATCATGCATCAATGAGTTATGCAGAGCCAATTTTATTCCTTTTCTTGTGGTTTTGACTTCAGAAGGCAATATCAAAAAAGAGGAAGGAAAATAGTAAGTTAGGGGATGTTGGTGGTCCTCCGGACCAACGCAAACGGAGGCTCTCTAGATTTGCCACTGCTACTGCTACTGCAGTTGAAGTTCCAAGTCTATATGATGACTCCATCTCCCCTACTCCACCATCGCAGGTGCTTGCTCTAACTTGATAGTGTGATAATTGGTTGCATGTTGCATATGGTGTATAGCTTATATTTCTTCCAATTTGATTAAATTGCACCTGCTGAGTTTATACGTTATACATGTGAATATGACATGCCTTTCTGTATCTAGAATACACTGCATCTATCTATCACACCATGTTCTTACATCAAAGTACTGCTATTGTGTATCCTGCATCAATCACTTATGATGAGACACTTTTAACTTGGCAGTGTGATATTGGTTGCATCTTGCATTGATTTCTAGCTTGTACTGCTTCTAATTTTTTGAAATTCCACTTATGACAAGACACTTTTAACTTGGCAGAGTGATATTGGTTGCATCTTTCATATGGTGTCTAGCTGGTATTGCTTCTAATTTCTTGAAAATCCTTTTGCTTAGTTGACACATCATAGGTGTGAATATGTCATGTCGTCCTCTTTTTCGTACATATTCCATCCTCCTCATACGGTTGTCTTATATCAAAGTATTGCTCGTCTTTATCATGCATCAATGAGTTCTGAAGAGCGAATTTTATTCTTTTGTGCTGTGGGTACGACTTGACATGGCAAAGTCAAAAAAGAGCAAGGAAAAGAGTATGGTAGGGGATGCTGTTAGTCGTTGGGTGCAATGGAAAAAGAGCTTCCCTCGAGATTCTGCTGGTACTTATAGTGCAGAAGAAGGTCAAAGTCCACCGGCTAAATCTACAAACATAGTATCCCCTGCCCTACCAGCTGCAGCACCTCCTTCCACAGTACCGACATCTTAATGAGTTACTCATTCGAATGCTCCGCAAGTGGCATGTTCCCAAGATGCCTTCCCACCTAACACTACTTCTGAAGCACTGCTGACACTACAGGACTTGGCAAGATCAGATGAACCTCATGAGCATGAACACCAAGACGGTACGTGACCGAGTCAAGTTGCAGTTGCTTGCTCCTTTATATGTACTCTCACAGTTTGATGTGCACTAACAATTTCCATATTCATTGTTGAACTAGCACCTCGGCGCAAGAGGAAATAGACATCAGGGATAATGCTTGACAGGTTAACAAAATCTAAAGGAGGAAGAATGGATATCCATTTTGAGGCAGGTTTAAAAAGGCCACATGATGCTACAGAGTCAGCCAAGTTAGTATCAGAGGTAGCCATTGCCGTTAGGTGTCATGCACGTATCCTGCCAACATGGATCCAGTACAGGAATGACAAAGACGAAACCCAGTTTAACGCCTTCCTTGACCATTTATCCGTAAGTAATGTTAATCATCGCAATTTGTAATATTGTCTTGCTGTGTCCCATACTTTCTAGGTTGCTCCTAATGAGACTCCCATTCTTTTTTCAACAGATGAGGTTCAAGTTGGATCCGAAAGATGATGCAACCAAACAAGCATGCACTCATGATTTTCAGTTTGCTCTGCACCAGTATCGGTATCACCTTAGAAAAACTCACTTTGAAGGCAAGGCTAACAATGAAATCGCCCAAACATCTCCAGTAGAATATATTACGGACGAAGACTGGACAACCCTTGTTAAACACTGGTTTGATCCGAAGTATCAGGTAGGGTATATGTATGTGATCAGATCACATATTGAACTCGTATTTACGTATGTGCCTTACAAGTCTATCTTCTTCTAGGCTAACTGTTTGAAGAACAAGACCAATCATTCTAAAGTGAAATTCCAATAGACAACAGGATCTCGTAGCTATATTGCACACTGCGAGGCTCTTGTTAATAGCTCCTATTTCCTCCTTTTTGTTATGCCATATTATCGTATCTATATTGACTTGTTCCAAATACAGAGGAAAGCTCGTGTGGACCAAAAAGAACCTGAACCGAATGCAGTGCAAATCTTCAAGGATTGTCACACCAGCAAGATGAAGGGCATGACTACACCAGTCCAACCGCTGTTGTAAGTCCTTACTCCTCATGCCTTTGAACTGCTTGTTACTGTGACGTGTTCATTTAACTGCTTGGTTTGCAGCCAATGTCAGTTACTCTGTTCACTTTTATACACAGTTGTCTTAATGTATCATTTCACCTTACACGGTTTAAAAGAAAGGAAGGATATTCTTTTGGTCTTGATCTGTAATCTAGTTGTGATGTTCACGTGTCCACACAATGATACAATAGCCTGTTTGTTTGATATCTGTTTGCCCATGATATGAATGATGTCATACTATGTTCATCATATTTTAAACCGTGTCTCTTTATCCTTAGATAGATGTCAATAAATGTGAGCAAATAGACAATACATTAGGCATGCTACATGGACTTATGTTCCGAACGTGATTTTATTATGTACTTACCACTAAAATACATGCTAAAGTATTACAGTGGTTCACCAAAATAAGTTATTTATGTCTCATTAGTAACTTCTTATCTGATACACTAATCTACAAAATTCAAACTTTCAGCAAGCTATGGAACAAATGATTGAACAGCAACAACCACCTAAAGGTGACGAGGCTACCACATGCACAATGTCACCTCTTGCTGCAGTGCGTCAGTATCTCTCCACTAACAGTGCAAAAAGCACCTTCCTGAGTAATTCTGGGTTGATTGTTAAGGTAACCTCGTCTAAACCGCCTACTGAACAAAATCCTCTGGCTAGACAGAGTGATATATCTGTGCTCCAGACACAAGTCCAATCCCTAATGGAGGTCATTTCTGAAACAAGAATAGTGGTTGACAAATGTCGTCAAGATATGAATGGTTTTGAAACCAGACTGTCGGACATTTGCTTCGTTGTTCAAGAGGAATGGCGCAAAAAAGGGGAAGGTCATGCTGCTCCATCAGATTCTACAGCCTGAAACATTACCACTCTGCTGAAATGATCTCTGCTTCTATACATGTCATGGTGCATTTATCTGCAAGGACTGTAAACTTTTATGCCAACATGCCTTTTGTTGTATGGATGTAATTTATTTTTTTGCGATACAACATTTATCCTGCTGCCAAAGGCCGTAGAGATTAGCAAGCTATTTTTGTTTAGTGTAGGTTTATTTTTAGTAATGTATTCGGCATCATCGGTCTCCTTTAGGCCGAAAGCATCGTAGGAGCCCAAAGGGCCAATATTCGTCCGGGCCATAACTAGAATGGAGCTAAAAACGATTACGGGTCGTATTCCGTATTTAGCCCACAGAAAATAACTGGGCCGAAATCAGCGTAAGCTCTTCTTATTTCTGATCGTTCCACTGGTAGGCATGTGACCATAGTGGGCCATTAACAGGCCTAAACATAATATGGGCACGTTGTATTAACGGTCCGTAAACATGTCTGAATATCACCGCAGGCCTTATTTGGCACATAAACGACACGGGCCATTAACAGGCCGAATCGCAGATTGGGCCTTCATTGGGCCAGTATATACCTAGGGCTTGTAGCAGTCCGAAAGATGATTGGGCCTAAAATGTGCCAAATAGCCCACTGGTCATTAGCAGGCCAAAATTTAGCTCAGCCCAAGGTGGCCCATTTACATGGCGGATCGTTAACAGGCTGAAAGTTAGCACGGGCCATAATTGCACTGACCTACTACACGGGCCTTTAGCAAGCCGAAAGTGCTGGCGGGCCGGATTTGTGTCATCGAGAATATGGGCCGTTAAGAGGCTCGAAGTGACGTCGGGCTACATATGGCCCATGGGTTGCGTCGGCCGTTAACAGGACGAAAGTCAGCACGGGCCGTAATTGCACCGACCTACTACACGGGCCTTTAACAGGCTGAAAGTGCTGGCGGGCTGGATTTGTGCCATCGAGGATATGGGCCGTTAAGAGGCCCGAATTGACATCGGGCTACATATGGCCCATGGGTTGCATCGGCCGTTAACAGGCCGAAAGTCAGACCGGGCCGAAAATGGCCCAGTTCCATCACAGTCAGTTTATGGGCCGAAAGATTCATAGGGCCACATATGGGCCCAAATGTAGCAGGACCTTAAACAGGCCGGAAACACACCGGGCCGTAATTGGGCCCAAATACAAAGCGGACTGTTAACGGGCCAGAAGTGACCATGGGCCGCATTGATGAGAAATCCACAACGGGCCGGTGATGGGCCAATTTGACACTATTCAAATGGGCCTTACCAGCAAATGGGTCGTGAGCAATCAGGCCATTAATGGGCCAGCCCGCTAAATTTGACTGGGCCGGCCCTTTTAACCTAAATGGGCCACTGTTGGGCCGTGCCACATGTCGACGTATCATAGACGTCTCTCGTCCAATGAATGGATGACATCTGTCACAACGCCGAGCTGAGACGTGGATCCGTCGGCGAATGAGAAATTTACATGTGGAAAATCACCATTGGTCAGGGCTGTTAACGGGTTATCGGATCCAAACCCGCACCCTATGGCTTAACGGCGACCCATTATGTTGGATGCCACGTGTCGGTCACCCTTGATGAAAACACTTCCATGACGCGACATTTATCGTCATGGAAGTGGACACTTCCGTGATGAGAATTTCAGTATTGTCATGGAACACTTCTACGACAGCATAGGTAAGACTATTTTGATTCTGTCATAAAATTGTCACGGATGTACATGCATGACAGAAAACTTGACCTACTGTGACAAAGACGTATCATCACGGAAGTGTTTTTTTTGTAGTGTGTATACAGAGAGGAATTTTTTTTAGGAACAAGAGAGGAAATAGTTCATCCATCTATAGTGCCCTGCTTCTTCTTCTTCTTCTTCTTCTTCTTCTTCTTCTTGTTCTCATTTTTTGTGGGGGGGCGGATTCGCTACAAGCTCCTTCACATTGCAGCTATCTCGAAACTCACACGGGCATCGAGGGCTGCATACTTTATCCGCTCATAGGTCAATGGATAAATCTCCCATCCAGACGTCCTTAATTCCAGCGTCTCATCACCCTTGTTAAGCTTTGTCCCGAGTACATAATTTGCTACGTCAAATAAGGTTGGTGTTTGTTTGTTACAACCCTCTACAGGAATTTTGGATTGTAGGTCGGCGGTCTTTTTCACATGAAGGTTGTACGGCGCCAGCTTTTTTTTGTCCCCTTCGATGGCTGCTCCACAGAAGAATATGTCCTCCCGAGACAAGAAATCGTGGATCTCACCTGGTATGGAGGGCGCGTGCATGATGTGATACACCAAAACTTCATCTCCGAGGCACAGCTGAAGGACGGTGGCACGTTGAATCTCCCCAGTGACACGCGTGGTGTACTCTACGTCGAGACCAACGATCTTCATCTCCACATTTTCGAGGGAGTTGGATACATTCTTGATCCACTCCCACACAACCCTTGCGTGGTCGGTGACGGTGGTAACTATCCTCAACGAGCCTTCGCTGATCACATGTTTGATGCTAAAAACCTGCATACGGATCTCTTTCTCCATTTGGAACCGCCGGACCAGAGGGCTATGGTTTGGAGTATTAGGATTAGGTGGCTAAACAGAATGGAAGAAGATGGTGGTTAAACAGAGTGGAAGAAGATGATTATTTAAAGGGGTTTTGGAGGTATGTGAAGAGGTTAAAACAGTGTGAATCCAGTGGGGTTTGAATGCAAACAAAGGAGAGGTGAAGAAGCCGAGGAAAATCGATTCCCGATGGAGAATTAATGGAGAAGTGGCATGCAGGCAGTTGATTAGACGGCTAGGTAGACCGGCCTACAAAACGAAAAGCCTATGCAAGTAGGTGCCGGTTCGGATGGTTATTGGCGCGTGCCTGTGACACACAACTTCTGTGTTCGAATACCCGCAGAGCTAACCATTTTGTTTCAGTTTTTTTCTTCCCATACTGTTGTTCTACTCCACGTACACGTACCGGTTTGGCATTTCCCGTTACACTTTTCTCTAATTCCCGAGACATTTTTTGGGGGGGGACAACAGACAGTTCATGTGCGTTATCAGAGAACATGGTACCGAGTTCGAGATCCCAAGCCTTCTTCTGGTGGTTTCTCGATGATTCTGCGTGTGTGCTACGTGTGTAACCTTTTCTAGTTAAGGAATATGCGGTTATCCTCAAAAAAGAAAAAAGAAAAGGCTTCTTCGCGCTTCCACATGCACGAGAATTTTGGTGTGCTCGCAATATGGATGCTACCTGGAGGATGAGAAGTGAACCCAGAGGCATCCTAGCACAACCTAGAGGATGTAGTGAACCCAGAGGCATGTTACTAGTACTAGTGGTAGTACAGTTGTAGTACTTGTTGGTCAAAATATTATTCATCCGGTCCTCACAGTGAAGTGACAAGACCTTGCACCCGAGGTGACATTAGTCCAGGCGGCGTGTTCAGGTTACCAAAGTCAGCCTCACCCTGTGCAGTCACTGTCACCGCCGCTGTATAGCATGCATGCCTCGCCTCGTCTCCCTCACCCCTAGCACCACTCCATTTCCACCTCCATGTCCATCTCGTTAGAGATCCTGAGGTCACTCTTCTTCATCTCACAGTGCCCCCGCATACCCTCGCCTCGCTCGCCTCCCCCAGTACCACTATTCTACTTAGTAGCCGCTCCAGCACCGAGAGCCTTCTCCCCCGTAAATCAAGCCCCAAAAAACCCCCACCTTCCAAACTCCACCATGGCCGAACCCCTAACCGCACAACATCCGTATGAGCCGCGGCTGGAGCGATCTCCCCAGTGACATCCTCCACCTCTGTTGTTTGCGTATGGATATGTCCAGAGCCGTGCGGCTGATTGCATGCTCGAGCGACCTGCACGCGGCCATCGTCGAAGCGAGGCCTAAGATTTTCAAGACACCCTGCTTGCTGCTATCTGATGTTGCGGGATGGCGTGCTCACCACTATGCTCACCATGATACGGTGGCACACATCATGCCCCTCGACTTCGATCCGACCACCATCACCCAAAACTTCTTGTCAGGTATGTACTGGGTCGGCATGAACTCCCACTGGATGGCTGCCGTCGGAGAATACCGGAACAAATGGGTGCTCATGAACGTCCACACCTCCTATGAGATTATCCTTCCTCCCTTGGATCATATAGGGATTTACCATCGCGGCCCACTTCCTGTAGATTACCAAGTCAGCTGGACGGACCTTGTTTTGTTGAAGGTTGTAATCTGCCAAGTTCCCACGGCATATGGGAATTACACAGACTTCAAACTAATTGCCTTGTTCGACCACGGAGTCGCCTATCTTTGCGGCGGTGCCGACTGTAGGTGGACACTACTCCCCTCAAAGAGCTTCATCGATGATGATCCACAGTTCTATGATGTTATTGAACACAATGGCATCATCTACGCAATCGACAATGCAGATGGGACCATGTATTGCTGGGACGCCTCCTATAAGTTGTTTTCGTCTGATTTTAATGATAACGCCATGACATTGTTTGAACTTTTGTGATGATTGGCATATCCCTGTTACAGCAGAATTTGAGTAGAAGTGTAGAACTATGGAAATGTATTAGAGATGCCGTAAATCAGGAAATAAAACAGGGAGTGTCGGAAGTTGGGCTCCGGGGACCCAAAGGTTCGAACACTGGGATGAGCTTGTTCCTACCTCTTCGTCCCCTACCACGGCTAAGCTACGGCGAGGCTACGGCGAGAGCGCGCTAGCGAGGAGCGGACCATGGACTCAGCGGTTTACCCAGGTTCGGGCCACCTTGCGGTGTAAAACCCTACTCCTGCTTGGTTTTGATTGTAGTGAGCAAGAAGGTGTTCTCGCGTACAAGGTAGGAGAAGAAGGAGTCGACCAAATCTTGGGATCTCCCTACCACAATGGCAGCACTATCCCTTTATACCTGCCTTGGTTCTCTTCCCCCTCAAAACTTAGGCGGGAAGGGTTGCCACACTTGGCGGGTTTTGAAAGGGGACAGGCACTCAGGCTATCCTGACTAAAGGCGGTCTTCGCCTGCAAAGGCATGATCCATGACGCGCCGGTGGGCTCGGTGATGACCTCTTCCCAGCGCGCCCGCCGTCTTGGTCTTCTTTCGCCGATCGGGCAACCTTTGGGGTTGCTTTGGGAAGTGGACTGCTGGCCTTGCTCCCTTAGCACAAAAGGGGAAGCCCTCTTCATCCGCGTCACCCACATGATGGGCACGGGACCGCGCGGCCGAGCCGAACAGCCCTTGTCTTGAGCGCCTTCAGGAGGGTGCCTCAGGAGGCCACCTCACGAGAGCGCCTTGTGAGAGAGCCTCGCGAGGCTGCTGGTGAAGATGCTGAGTCTTGTTCGCCGCTCCCTGAGGAGGGGTCCTCAGGAGGCCAAGGCCTCATGAGAGGTCTTGGTGAGATGCTTGATGATGACAGCCTGCTGGGCCCACGCCAGGCGTTGCACCCTGGGCCAAAGGCAGACGGGCCTAGAAACCCCGGGTTCCATGGGCCCGACAGGGAGATTTGGAAGTCAAAATGGTAATGTCTATATTTGGAAGTAGTTAAATCATGTGATTGTGACCATGTCTATACAACCAATTTGTACCCTTGAATAATCAAATGGTTAGGAAGATATGGATATTCTCCTAACTTTATAGTAATCTTTATACTACTAAATATGAGTGTGTATCAATAGCCATGTTAGTTTCCTCATTTTCATGATTTAGAAACATGCATAACACTGTTGGTTTCATCTAACCATACATTAGTAGGGAAGTAAAAGTGCATATGGAAAACTCTATACTTGGAAGTCGTGAAATCATGTCATGCTTACCGGCCCACCATGTCTACATGCCTATATTCGCCCTTCAGCAATCAATGGCTAGAATATTATCCTCACAAAAATTTTGCACACTGAACATGAGTATATAACAATGCATGGTGTGTTAGTTTCCTCTGAAGAATTTATTTGTGAGAACAGAACATGACTACATAACATGCATGGCTATATTACTTTCCTCTGAAGAATCGACTGCGAGATAACATGAGTATAACCATAACCATGCATGGTACTACTATATTTTCGACCCTAGTATACATTTCCCTCTATTTTCCTCTCAGTTCCAACAGGGACAGATCAATGTTGTTTCTTACATTATCCTACTCATACTTTGAACAATGCTGATCTTTTATTAACAATGTCTGTCCTTTTTGTCTCCTTTTTGATATGTTGTAGTGTCCATACGACTCCTGCCCTTTGTAATCACACCACCTTTGCCGAAAACAGGGAAGCACAATTGGTTCCTCGCTCGATCAGACGACGGTGAAAGACTGATGATCATTTGCACGCATCAGCCGGCAAGTTTATATTGCAAAAACCCTACTGTGTACAAGCAGCGTGAAATACGTGAGTATCCGGAGAATGGTTGTTACGTCTATGAGCAGGATACTAGCTTGTTGGGGCCTTCAGGATTTTTGAGTTGGAGGCGGGTAAACAGCCTTGGTTCATACTCTCTGTTTCTCGGACTCAATTATCCGATTAACCAGGAGATCACCTTCAAGGATCCTGATGGCAGAGAGGCTCTGTTTGCTAGGGAAAACTATGTGTACATGGTGAACCGATCTACGGGATCAGCTGCCCCTTATTGTCAACGATACAGCATGCAGCCAAAAGAAGGTGAGAATGAGAAAGGCATCTGGATTAACTTTGATCCTTGGATGTCTCGACACCGAAAGGCAGTGATGTGGTTCAAGCCTTGAGGTTCGTAGGTAATGGGGCTGTTGCATCGAAAGGGTGGAGTCCTGGTGTATACGAGTCACTGGTGGCTGAAGGGGAGCTGCAAATTATTATGGCACTGGATCATCCCTCTTCGAATGACTTGCTGTCTTAGCTGCTTGTTCTGGATGGGTGATGTTCTCTTTTGTTATGCAGACTCCTTGTAATTTGATCATCCTTGTCTATGTCACTCTTACTATGTACTAGTTCACTCTGTTTAGAACTTCGTGATTTGTGTCTGGATGTGTCTGGATCACGAGAGTCTAATCGCTTCAGATGGGTGCATTTTGGTGGTTTAGCAACACTTGTGAACTTTCATGTCTCACTCTTTATGTCAGTAGTAGACGCTAGTCAGTGTTTGCATGATGTATATATCATTGTTTCGAACTGTTTGTTGTTTCAAACTGCTGATGTGCTAAATGGGGGCATCACAATTCTCCAGTGTTCAGTGTATATATCCTTTTTTCAAGTTATAATTTGAGCTCAGTGACTTTTCGATGATGTACACTTATTTGGGCCATGTGAGGTGTTGTTGAATATGGGCTGAGTAGTAACGCAATGCCAAATAGGCCAATTATGAACTCTGATGCCGGGCGCTCAAAAAAAATAAAAAATATTAGTCCGACATGTGGGCGCCACCGGTGTTTTCGTGCGCTTGCGCGGCAAGAGCGTACTGGCACGTGTTCGAAATTCATGCTACCTTTTCATCCTGAATCCCCACCCCTCCCCCACCTCTGGAATCTTGATTCCTACTCTAGTTCCCCCAAATCTGCCTCCTCTACTCCCTGTACTCAAGCGCACTATCATGTCGCCGGTCAACGAGGATCTCCCAGTCGGAGATCCTGAGGTTTGTCCTGCCTTCGGGCGCTGCGTGCTATCGCTCAACAGTGGCATGCCGGCGCTTGACGACCAGTTTGCCGGCAAAGTGTTGATGGTAACCATCAACGGCGACTAGCCTCCCGTCTCGCCGGACGACCTGGTCAAAGCTCTTGGCATTGCGCACGGCATCCAAATAAGTGACTTGCTCGTCGAAGTCTGTCCGCCACCGGGTGATTTTATTCGTCAGGTTCCGGACAACTTTCGACTGCAGTCATGTGTTCGAATCTTCCCGGCGTTTGTTCTGTGATGGTGTGCTGGTGAGCTTCGATCGGTGGCACCCAGGATGGGGTTTGGAGCCCTCTGATCTTGCATTTTTAACAAAGCTTACCTTCCATGGCATGCCTCGACGGGCTTGGAACAGCGAGTCCATGAATGAGCTTATCAACGACCTAGGAGGTGAGCTCTTAAGTATGTTTGTTCCTCCAGACAGCTGGGCTCTGACGGTTATGGCATGGATGAAGAAGCCGTCCACCATACCGAAGGTGACTGGTGTTGATATACCGGTGCAGGAACCGGGGTTGTACTATTCGTCGCCACCAAGGCCGCCGCGGACCACGTTAGGTATGTACCTGTATCGAGTCTTCGTGCATATCGAAGAAGTGGTTAATCCATCAATTGAAGTCCTGCCGCCGCGGCTGGTGGAGGGGTCCGTCGACGACGTCCATTACAGGAGTCAACGTCAGACTTTCCCTGTGTTGCTTGGAACGATGGATGGCACAGGGCCTACTCCATCGTGCGGCGGAGGCCACTGCTTCTTTGGGAGAAGAGGCTGGGCTGGCTGCCTGGATGTTCTCTAATTTGAGGTAAATCTTCTCAGATACTACTTATATCCGAGCTATAGGTGTCGAGCTCTAATGTGATACATTTGATTATGATCTGTTCTATTTTTGTACCTGATTTTTTTTCGGAATGGGTGTACGTCAACTTAATGTGCTAGCAAAACTTATTATGTTTGTCAGTCTGTTTTCTTTGCACAGCATTCAAGATATTTCCAGGTCATTGATCAAGATGATGAACAGTGATGTACGAGTTTGTTGGTTTCAAGATAGCCCTACCCGTAGCGATCCACTGCTTCCACCCCTATTGTGTCGCCCGCGTGAATTTTTTGTATGCAAGCTCAATGTGCTATGATGTTGTATATGATTGTGTCAACTATATAAGTTTGTACCGAGCATCAGCAATGCATATGGCAGAAAGATGTATGCACGGGCATCGACCAATCAGTTTCTCTCTCTCTCTCTAACAAGTGGGCCCTGCTGCATTATTTCTTCGCTTGTGACAGCTTTTAATTAGGTTTCACTGGACTCTTCATTTTTTCTCAACTTAAAATTTGAGTTCAGTGACTTTAAAAAAATGTACACAAGCCTTGTTTGGGCCATTTCAGGCATCGTTGAATGTGGGAGTACGTACGTAAAGTTGTACTGTACTACACAGGCCTTGTTCGTTGAACATCAGCAATGCAACTGGGCCGAAAGACGCGTGCCACCCAGGTTTTCTTTTGAACTAAAATAGGCGCAGCCCAGCCTATGTTTTTTTTGTAAAAAAATTTGCACAACTCAGTTCTATTTTTATACAAGAATGCCAAGCCCAACTTAAAGTTTTTCAATAAAATTCCTAGCTCAGAATTATCTTTTTATAGGAAATGCTCTGTCCAGACCAAAATGTTTTTTCACCCATCCCAAAAAATGGGTCTATTTCTACTAAAAGCAAATGGGTTGTAAACTAACAGATATAATAAATGGGTTGCATGTTCGCAATATTATTTTTTCACCCATCCCAATAAATAGGTATATTCGAACAAATAATCAAATGGGCTGTAAATTCTCAGAAATAGTAAATAGGCTATTATTATTTTCACCCAGCCCAGGAAATCGATGTATTGGATAACAAAATCAAATGTGCTATAAAAACTAAATAAATGGGCTGCATGTCCGCAAGAGCTTTCGAAGCTGACTTTGTTGGCCCACGCCGAGGAGTTCTCAAAAAAATGTTGGCCCATGAGGACGAAGCCTACGCAAGGCGTTGTCCATTTAGTCAACAAAACGATTTAATTGTCAAAAATAAAAGTCAACAAACTATTCTGACAACTGTAGCCATTGGATTGACATCCAACCGTCATCCTACTTCTTCAATCTCTGATCTTGTTGCTCCAGCGGCCAAAAGCCCAAAACCATCACCGGCGGGAGCGCCTGCTTCTGCCTCTGGTGGCCGGCTGTGCTGCCGCCCAGGCCTCGCCGCCCCACCCTACTCCCAATGGTGGCCAGGTCATACATGTACTCACCCACACTTTTTGTTATTCTCCGGCGACGGCAGCCTCACACCGCAGCCGAACCAGTCAACCCTCGTACTCCCCTCCCCGTGGGCATCCACTGCCGAGTCTTCCTCGGCTCTGGGTCATTCCCACCCTTAGCCTAGCCGTCGTCCACCACCTTGGTGCTCTCGGCACGGCGTCGTCAACACGGTCAATGAAAGACAACCATCGGAAGAGGACTGTACATGGAGAGGCGGACAGCTGGAACCCACGAGGTCCATGGTCGCCAGCCACGAAGTGCCTCCTTATCACGCGCAAGAAAAATGATTCCTCCCCCTGACAGCTTGGACCCACCAGCTACATCTTCGCACGCAAGGAAGTGCCTCCTTATTACGCACAAAAAAATTACTCATCCCCACTGACATCCGGGACCCACCAGCTACATCTTCGCATGCAAGGAAGTACCTCCTTATTACGCGAAAAATAAATGATTCCTCCCCCTGACAGCTGGGACCCACCAGCTATATCTTCGCACGGAAGAAAGTGCCTCCTTATTACGCGAAAAAAGATTCCTCCCAATGACAACTGGGACCCACCGGATTTGGAGGCTGACTTGTGGGCCTACTAAGTTGACGCGTACGCAGGGCTTTGTCAACTTAGTCAACAAACGATTGTAGCAGCGGTGACCGTTGGATGTTAATCCAACGGCCATGCTGCTTCTTCAATCTCTGATCTTCTTGCTCCAACCGCCCAAACCAGCGCCGGCGGGACCGCCTGCTCCTGTCTCCTGTGGCCGGCTGTGCTTCCGCGCAGGCCTCACCGCCCCACCCTACTTCAACCGCTGGCTAGGCCTTCCCTCTACTCACCCACATCCCCTATTATTCTCTGGCGATGGCAGCCTCACGCCGCAGCCGAACCAGTCAACCCTTGTACTCCCCTCCGCGTGGGCATCCACTGTCGTGTCTTCCCCGGCTCCACGTCGTTCCCTTTCTAGGCCTTGCCGTCGTCCACCGCCTTGGTGCTCTTGGCGTGGCGTAGTCAACGTGGTCAATGAACGGCAGCCACCGGAAGAGGACTGTACATGGTGAGGCTGACAGCTAGACCCACCAGCTACATCTTCGCACGCAAGGAAGTGCCTCCTTATTACGCGCAAAAAAATTGATTCCCCCCTTACAGATGGGACCCACCTGCTATGTCTTCGCATGCAAGGAAGTGCCTCCTTATCCTCCCTGACAGCTGGGACCCACCCGGTCGAAGCGTACGTAGCGTTGTCTGTCTGGTCGCGAATATGTACGTACATACTGGTCGATCGGTCTCTCTGCAACGATGAACCGTGGGCGTGTAAGGAGTGCCACGTGTTGTAGTAGAGCCCCCGGCGTAACAGTTCAGGCAGCCCCGTCTAAATTGTGTACACGTACGTATAGCCACACAGCAAAAAGTACGGCCACATACGTACATATACGGGCGGGGTCTCGAACGCGTACTCGCGCATACGTACGGCCAGGGCTCGTGTACATGGAGAGAGGCAACGGACGGCAGCAATGGCCTCCTGTTCATCGACATCCAACCGGCTGGGTCGGAATGGAGGAAACAGCGTCGTGTTCATCAGGAGCCAAGCGACTGGTTCGGAACGCGTCCTGTTCATCGGGAGCCAACCGGCTTGGACGGAACAGCCGAAACGGGGTCTTGTTCATTGACTCGGGGTCTGGCGTACCGCAAAACGGAGGAAACGTCTTTCTGTTCGACCGCCTACGGTCGAAACGGGGTCATGTTCATCGGCTGGGGGTCTGGCGTATCGCAAAATGGAGGAAACGGACTTCTGTTCGAGCGCCTACGGTCGAAACGGGGTCCTGTTGATCGGGAGGGCTCTGGCGTACCACAAAACGGAGGAAACAGATTTCTCCCCAACTGCCTACGGTCGTAACGGGGGTCCTGTTCATTGGGAGGGGTGTGGCGTAGCGCAAAACGGGACTCCACGGGCTACTGTTCATCCATGGTCGACCTCCTCCAGCCTCCGCCAGCTACTATTCATCCACCGTCGACTTCCTCCAGCCTCCACCGGCTACTGTTCATCCAGCCTCCACGGGGTCCTGTTCATCCACCCCCAACCGGCTAGGGTGTGGCGGCATCCTCAGGGTCCTGTTCATCCAGCGCCAACCACCTTCACATGGCCAGGGTACTGTTCATCCACAGCCAACCCACTGGCTAGGGTGGGGCATACGAGCGGGCGGCAGCAACGGGAACTGTTCATCCATAGCCAACCAACCGGCTAGGTCAACTCACCACTTCTCGCGCAAGGGTCTCGATCGATGCATCTCGACTCGTTCTACGTACCGCATGCGTTCCAGCAACAGGCACTGTTCATCGAGAGGCAACCCAACTGGCTACGTCTTGCATGTACGGGGGCTCGACTGGCTTCAGTTAGCAGTGAAGGAATCGCTCGTGTTCAGTTAGCAGCGAAGGAATCGCTCGGGTTCAGTTAGCAGCGAAGGGATCGATCGGCTTCAGTACGTAGCTAGTGCGATCGCTCAGGTTCAGTAAGCGAACGCCTCGCTCGGGTTAAGTTAGCGAACGCCTCGCACACACGTGCGCGTACGAGAGAAACACACAAACCACACTGCATCGCTCGGCTCCGACCACCCACCGTAACCGAGAATTCCCTGAAAATTTCCTCGGCCTCACTTCTACCATGATTTTTTACGTCATGGACGGCCCAAAGAATGTCATGCGGGTGCGTCTCCGGCCCGCCCAGGACGAAAAGCCCATTTTTTGTCATAATTTTTTGTCATAGAAGTAGGAGCCCACCACATCTATGATGATACGTGTTTTTGTCACAATTACTGTCATAGAAGTGTCACAACCATGACAGAAAAAGTTTTCGTTCGGGCCATAATGTCACGGATGTGTCTTTTTTTTGTAGTGTCGGTACCGTGCATTGCCCTTTCTCACCTCTAGAGTTGGTGCAAACTTCGCTGGTGCATCCAAACCCCATGATATGATACGCTCTATCACACATAAGCCTCCTTATATCTTCCTCAAAACCGCCACCATACCTACCTATTATGGCATTTCCATATCCATTTCGAGATATATTGCCATGCAAATTCCATCATCATCATATAAATGACTTGAGCATTCATTGTCATATTGCTTTGCATGATCGTAAGATAGCTATCATGATATTTTCATGGCTTGTCCATTTTTTGATATCTTTGGTACGCTAGATCATTGCACATCCTGGTACACTACCAGAGGCATTCATATAGAGTCATATTGTTCTAGTATCAAGTTGTAATATTGAGTTGTAAGTAAATAAAAGTGTGATGATCATCATTATTAGAGCATTGTCCCAGTGAGGAAATAAATAAAAAAAGAGGCCAAAAAGAGCCCAACAAAAAAGAGAGGCAAAAAAGAGCCCAACAAAAAAAAGGTAAAAAAAAGTAAAAAAAATGAGAGAAAAAGAGAGAAGTGGCAATGCTACTATCCTTTACCACACTTGTGCTTCAGAGTAGCACCATGTTTTTCATATAGAGAGTCTCCTATATGTTGTCACATTCCTATACTAGTGGGAATTTTTCATTATAGAACTTGGCTTGTATATTCCGATGATGGGCTTCCTCAAATGCCCGAGGTCTTCATGAGCAAGCAAGTTGAATGCACACCCACTTAGTTTTCAGTTTGAGCTTTCATACACTTATAGCTCTTAGTGCATCCGTTGCATGGCAATCCCTACTCCTCGCATGGAAATCGATTGATGGGCATCTCCATAGCCCGTTGATCCGCCTAGTTGATGCGAGACTTTCTCCCTTTTTGACTTCTCCTTATTGATCCCTACCACCGCATTCTATTCCACCTATAGTGCTATGTCCATGGCTCATGCTCATGTATTGTGTGGGGGGTTGAAAAAGCTGAAGCGCGTTAAAAAGTATGAACCAATTGCTCGGCTGACATCGGGGTTGTACATGATTTATATTTTGTGTTAAGAAGATGGAGCATGACAAGGCTATATGATTTTGTAGGGATAGCATTATTTAGCATTTTTATTGTGAAAGGCATGATTGTTTGTTGATATGCCTAAGTATTGATGTCTTTATATCAAATTATAGACTATTGCTTTGAATCACTTGTGTCTTAATATTCATGCCATGATTAGATTACATGATCAATATTATGTTAGGTATGATTCCACATCAAAAATTATCTTTTTATCATTTACCTACTCGAGGACGAGGAGGAATTAAGCTTGGGGATGCTGATACATCTTCGTCGTTTCTATAATTTTTGATTGTTTCATGCCAATATTCTACAACTTTCATATACTTTTGGCAACATTTTATATTATTTTTGGGACTAACATATTGATCCAGTGCCCAGTGCCATTTCCTGTTTGTTGCATGTTTTTTGTTTCGCAGAAAATCCATATCAAACGAAATCCAAATGCGATAAAATTTTACAGAGAATTATTTTGGAATATATGTGATTTTTGGGAAAAATAATCAACGCGATATGATGCCCGAGCGGCCCACAAGCTCAGAGGGTGCGGCCCCCTACCCTGGCCACACCCAGCGGGCTTGTGGCTACCCCGTAAGGCGGTTGGGGGCCTTCTTCCGCCGCAAGAAAGATAATATCCGGATAAAAATCCCCTCAAAATTTCAGCCCAATCAGAGTTACAGATCTCCAGGAATATAAGAAACGGTGAAGGGCCAGAAAACAGGAGAGAAACGGAGAGAGAGAGAGAGATCCAATCTCGGAGGGGATCCTGCCCTCCGGGAGCCATGGTGGCCATGGACTAGAGGGGAAACCCTCCTCCCATCTAGGTGGGAGTCCAAGCAAGAATAAGAAGGAGGGGGGCTCTCTCCCCCTCTCTTTCGGTGGCGCCAGAGCACCGCCGGGGGAACCATCGTGATGGCGATCTACACCAACAACTTCGCCGCCGTCATCATCAACTCTCTCCCCCTCTATGCAGCGGTGTAACCTCTCTATTCCCGATGTAATCTCTACTTGAACATGGTGCTTCATGCTATATATCTTTATCCAATGATTTGTGGCAATCCTATGATGTTTGAGTAGATTCTTTTTGTCCTACGGGTTAATTGTGGTATTGTGTGATTGATATGAGTTGTATGTTAATATGGTGCTGTCCTATGGTGCCCTCCATGTTGCGCAAGCATGAGGGATTCCCGCTGTAGGGTTTTGCAATACGTTCATGATTCGCTTATAGTGGGTGGCTAGAGTGACAGAAGCTTACACCCGAGTAAGGGGGTCGTTGCGTATGGGAGTAAAGGGGACTTGTTACTTAATGCTATGGTTGGGTTTTACCTTAATGATCTTTAGTAGTTGTGGATGCTTGCTAGAGTTCCAATCATAAGTGCATATGATCCAAGTACGGAAAGTATGTTAGCATATGCCTCTCCCTCATTGCATATGATAAGTATCTATCATGTTATATTCAATTGCCTATGGACAATCTTTCTCTTTGTGTTACAAAAAGCTCTCTACTAAACAACTAACTTTTATTATCTTGCAAAGTAATCCTAGCTTTATTATCTTGTTAAGTACTTCTAGTTTTATTCTTGCAAACTTATCCTATTACACCTACTTCTAGTTTCATACTTGTTCTAGGTAAAGCAAACGTTAAGTGTGCGTAGAGTTGTATCGGTGGTCGATAGAACTTGAAGAGAATATAAATTCTACCTTTAGCTCCTCGTTGGGTTCGACAGTCTTATTTATCGAAAAAGCCACAATTGATCCCCTATACTTGTGGGTTATCAAGAATCAACTCGGCGGATCAATGGACTATGGAGATGTCCATCAATCGATAACAATGCGAGGAGTAGGGATTGCCATGCAACGGACGCACTAAGAGCTATAAGTGTATGAAAGCTCAACTGAAACTAAGTGGGTGTGTATCCAACTTGCTTGCTCATGAAGACCTCGGGCATTTGAGGAAGCCCATCATCGGAATATACAAGCCAAGTTCTATAACGAAAAATTCCCACTAGTATATGAAAGTGACGACATATGAGACTCTCTATATGAAGAACAAGGTGCTACATTGAAGCACAAGTGTGTAAAAGGATAGTAACATTGCCCCTTCTCTCTTTATCTCTCATTTTTATTTTTATTATTATTAAAAAAATTGCTGGGCTCTTTTTGGCCTCTCTTTTTTCTTTTTCTTTTTCGTCCGGAGTCTCATCCCGACTTATGGGGGAATTATAGTCTCCATCATCCTTTCCTCACTGGGACAATGCTCTAATAATGACGATCATCACACTTTTATTTACTTACAAATCGATAAAACTAGAACAATATGACTCTATATGAATGCCTCTGGCAGTGTACCAGGATGTGCAATGATCTAGCGTAACATGTATAATAATGATGAACAGTGGTTGTGCCACAAATATCATGTCAACTCTATATGATCATGCAAAGCAATATGATGATGAACACATAAGTCATGTGACGGAACGGTGGAAGTTGCATGGCAATATATCTCGGAATGTCTATGGAAATGTCATAATAGGTAGGTATGGTGGCTGTTTGAGGAAGATATAAGGAGGCTTATGTGTGATAGAGCATATCATATCACGGGGTTTGGATGCACCGGCGAAGTTTGCACCAACTCTCGAGGTGAGATCGGGCAATGCACGGTATCGAAGAGGCTAGCAAATTGCGGAAGGGTGAGAGTGCGTATAATCCATGGACTCACATTAGTCATAAGAACTCACATACTTATTGCAAAGCCTATTAGCCCTCGAAGTAAATTACTACTCGCATGCCCCTAGGGAGGAGGTTGGTAGGAGTTAACCATCGCGCACCCCCGATTATAACGGCACTCAAGGATTTCATTTCAGACATAAAAATTCTCAAACCTCCCCACCATGCCATGACCAACACTTAGATGAGAAGTTAATAACAAGCTTTAATACCGATATTTCTACTAACCAATGATCATGAACTAATACCCTTTCATATTACGACATCAATATCATTAAACCATACATTTTCATATTTAGTGATCTACATGAAAGTTTTTATTATATCCCCCTTGAATACCTATCCTTTCAGGACTAGTCTTATAACACGTGCAAATTGCCATTACTATTTATTAGACTCTCAAAAAGATTTAAGTGAAGCATGAGAGTGCAATTATTTCTACAAAATATAACCACCGCCGTGCTCTAGAAGATATAAGTGAAGCACTAGAGCAACTACCTAGCTCAAAAGATATAAGTGAAGCACATAGAGTATTCTAACAAATCACAATAAATGTGTGTCCCTCTCAAAAATGTGTGTTCAGCAAACAATGATTGTGGCAAAGTAAAAGCAAACAAAACTATAGCACAAGACGCTCCAAGTAAAACTCACATATCATGTGATGAATAAAAATATAGCTCCAAGTAAGTTACCGATAGATTGTAGACGAAAGAGGGGATGCCATCCAGGGCATCCCCAAGCTTAGACACTTGGGTCTTCCTTGAATATTACCTTGGGGTGCCTTGGGCATCCCCAAGCTTAGGGTCTTGCTGCTCCTTATTCCTTCATCCATCGTAATCTCACCCAAAACTTGAAAACTTCAGCACACAAAACTCAACAGAAACTTCGTGAGATCCGTTAGTATAATAAATCAATCATCCACTTTAGGTACTGTTATAAACTCATTCAGAATTGTTCTTGCATAATACCTACTGTATTCTAACCCTTCCATGACTTATGCCCCCCGATATAATCCATAGTTGCATTAAAACAAGCACACTATGCAATAAAAACAGAATCTGTCTAAAACAGAACAGTACGTAATGACAGAATATTATCCAAAAATTCTGAAAAATTAGGAAAACGTAAACAATTTGTATCCCAATACTGTGTAAAAATTTCAGATTTTTCTAACGTTCCAGTACAGAATGTAAATTCCAGAACTGGGCACAAGACTTTCTGTTTTCAAACAGCATAAATTATACTATCATCCAAATCATCCCAAAGACATTACTTGGAACAAACACTACTTAAAAGATAAAAACACAATCATAACAGTAGCAAAAATTGTGTGACTCAAGAAAATGAAAATTGCAATAAAGATAAATATTGGGTTGCCTCCCAACAAGCACTATTGTTTTATGCCCTTCGCTAGGCATAATGCATAGTTTCAAGTATTATCATCCTTAGTTTCCAAGTCCTCAGTTATACTATACATGCACGCTTCCTAGGAGTTTTAGCATATGAGTTTTTAATAATCACACTCCTAGGGACAAATTTGAGGAATTTGCTTTCATAAATAGGTTCCTTTATTATATCAATGAAGTTGGGGTGCAAGCTAATCATTTTAAGATCCTCGCCTTTACTAGATGTGGCACCCTTATTCTTAGGAACATATATAAACTTGGAATTCTTATGAGGAGGAGTCCTCTCAATAGTTTTAATAGAAGAAAAAGCAGAACCCGAATTATTAATGATTTTTCCAACTTATCAATTCTAGCAGGGCTTTGTTCTACTCTTTCATTAATTATTGGTTCCTTCTCTTTTAACATCTTTAATGTAGTTCCAACCTTAGAACCAAATTGAGTAACTTGATTATGGACCTTTTTGTCTAGATTCTCAATATGTTCTATGGTGTGCATTTTATTTTCAATAGCTTCTAATCTTTGCATAACATGTTCCAAAGTCAATGTCATTTCATTAATAGTAATAGGTGGTGATTCTACCAAATTTCCCGTAGCATTGAAAGCATCATTAGGGTGACTAATCAAGAAATTCCATCAACTAATAGTGTCAAGCACAAATCTATACCAGGTAGTAACACCAACATAAAAATTGCGAAGAAGAACGGTAGTGGATTGCTTACGAGTTGATTTGTTTTGAGCATTGCAAATACAATACCAAGCATCTTTTAAACATTCTCCTCCCCTTTGTTTAAAAGGGACAATTGCATTTTTGCCCCTAGTTGGAACCTACCCACGGGGTTTGCCCTTACTTTTCGACTCTGCTCAGTTTTGCCCACAGATTTGCCCCCGAGGTTGTCCGAATGCCCTTTGACCGTTTGACCAATACTTTGAAAATTCATAACAAATTCAAATGAACTCAGAAAAATGCAAATAAGATATCAAAAAGTTCATATAAACATTACCTTTATGTGCATATCATTTGCATTTAGGACAAAATCACCGTTTAAACTACCCGAGGTTATTAATGTTATTAACATTATTAAAAATAAAAATGTATAAATAATACTTTTTTCATGAATAAAAATTACATGCAAATGTAGGTGATGTTTTCTTAACATCCTGATATTTTATTTGGATTTTTCTGAGTTCATATCAACTTGTTATGAATGTTCAAATGACTTTGACCATTATTTTGAAACTTCATAACAAGTTGATATGAACTCAGAAAAATGCAAATAAGATATCAGGATGTTCAGAAAACATCCCCTACATTTGCATGTAATTTTTATTCATGAAAACCTATTGTTTATACCTTTTTATTTTTAATAATATTAATAACCTCGGTTAGTTTAAATGGTATTTTTGTCCTAAATGCAAGTGACATGCACATAAAGGTAATGTTTATCTGAACATTTTGATATCTTATTTGCATTTTTCTGAGTTCATATGAATTTGTTATGAATTTTCAAAGTATTGGTCAAACGGGCAAAGGGCATTCGGGCGGCCTCGGAGGCAAATCTAAGGGCAAAACTGAGCAGAGTCGAAAAGTAAGGGAAAACCCCATGGGCAGGTTCCAACTAGGGGCAAAAATGCATTTGTCCCTTGTTTAAAATTAAGCACTTCATTTTCAGGGGTACAAGCAACAAGCAAAGAGCTAGCCATACTAGCAAAACAAGCAAACTAGCAAGCAGAAATATTTTTGTGTTTTTCGATTTTTAGAGAAGTGGGGGAGATGAAAAAGAGAGGCAAATAAAAAGGCAAATAAAAAGTAGAGAAAGTAGATGATAGTTTGAGTGAAGGTACTTGACAGGTTTTGATGATGTCAGAGTCGAAAATTAAGGGCAAGCCCCATGGGCAGGTTCCAACTAGGGGCAAAAATGCATTTGTCCCTTGTTTAAAATTAAGCACTTCATTTTCGGGGGTACAAGCAACAAGCAAAGAACTAGCCATAGTGGCAAAACAAGCAAACTAGCAAGCAAAAATATTTTTGTGTTTTTTGATTTTTAGAGAAGTGGGGGAGATGAAAAAGAGAGGCAAATAAAAAGGCAAATAAAAAGTAGAGAAATTAGACGATAGTTTGAGTGAAGGTACTTGATAGGTTTTGATGACGTCTCACCAGCAACGGAGCCAGAAATTCTTTCTGCTACTTGTGAGCTGCGTTGGGATTTTCCCCAAAGAGGAAGGGTGAAGCAGTACAGTAGAGATAAGTATTTCCCTCAGTGAGAACCAAGTTTTATCGAACCAATAGGAGAATCACGCAAAGCCTCGTGAACAGCACCTGCACACACAAAAGCAAATACTTGCACCCAACACGGGCAACAGGGTTGTCAATCCCCTTGAACTCATTACTTGCCAGGAATAAATCTTGTATAGGTAAAAGTATAAATTGTAAAACAAAAGAAAAGTAAATAAATTGCAGCAAGGTTTTTTTAGGTATTTTAATATGCTTAAAGTAGACCCGGGGGCCATAATTTTCACTAGAGGCTTCTCTCTCGAACAGATAGCATACGGTGGGTAAACAAATTACTGTTGGGCAATTGATAGAAAAGAGCATAGTTATGACGTTATTCATGGCAATGATCATGTATATAGGCATCATGTCCGCGATAAGTAGACCGACTCCTACCTGCATCTACTACTATTACTGTCGGGCCAGTGGGAACCAGGGTACCACGGCTCGTCTGCCTGCGGCCCAGGAAGTAACGCATGGCGAAGGCCCAAGAGGCGGCCCAGCCACGGGTGCCGCGAAGCAAGACACCTCGCGAGGCGCCAGCCTCACGAGGACCTCCTCCGCAAGGAGCGGATCGCCAAGACTTAGCAGCAGCAGCAGGAAGCCTCCCGAGGACCCCTCGGGAGGCGGCCTCCCGAGGTGGCCTCCTGAGGCGGCCTCCCGAAGCCACCCGTGCCAGGAGCCCCTTGGCGCTGGCCGCGGGATCACGTGCTCCCCACGTGGGTGACGCACCCACGCAAGACAACGACAGCGACAGGAGCCGTACCAGCAGGCGCGGACAGGGAGGATTTCCTCTTTGGTGCTAAGGGGGCAGCGCCAGCTACCCACCCCCAAAGCAAGTCCCAAAGCCTGCCCGCTTGGTGTATGAAGACCAGGACAATAAGGCGCGCAGGGCGGAGGTCATCACCGATCCCACCGGTGCGTCATGGATAACACCTTTGCAGGCGAAGTCCGCCCTTTTGTCAGGATAAGCCTGGGCGCCTGCCCCCTTTCAAAACCGCCATTGTGTGGCTACCCTTCCCGCCAACATTTTCGGGGGAAGAGGACCGAGGCGGTTATAAAAGGGGGGCAGTGCTGCCACCATAGAAGGGGATCGCTTCCTTCTTCCTCAATCTTGTACGCGAGAACTCTCTTGCCCACAATAATCCCAAACACAAGCAGGAGTAGGGTTTTACACCGCAAGGTGGCCTGGACCTGGGTAGCTGCGGTGTCCCCTGACATGCCCTACGCATAGCGTGCTCTCGCCGCAGCCTCGCCGTGGTCACCGTCTAGCTGGTAGGAACGAGCGTGCCCCCAGTGTTCGAACCAGGGTCCCCGGAGCCCTGATTCCGACATTTGGCGCGCCAGGTAGGGGTCGCAGCTTTCGTTCCATCCGCGTCGACGTCACCATGGCCGACGCTCGACGCGAGCGCACAGAGCGCAGGGCGGTCTGGGTGGCCCAGACGGAGCCCGCCGCCAACAACAACCGTCGTCGCCGCGCCGGCACCGCCACCGACCCCGCTGCCAGGGACCAGCAGGCCTCCTTCCTCCATCCATCTGTGCAGCCGGCTGGCCACACTGCCACGACCTCCTCGCTCGCCCGCCGTGACCCGCCGGGCCCGCAGGCCGCGCTGCTCATGGCGAGTGAGCTGCCATGCTACCGCCCCACCGAGGCCGGCTACAACGCCTGGCTCGCCCGCATCACCGAGCTCGTCAATGCCGCCGAAGACGCACCTGCGCCCTCTCACTTGCTCCACCCTCCATTGCCACGCGCTGGGGAAGTGGCGCATGGTGCTCCTCCACGGCCTCCTCCGTCCGACGGGGACGCTGGGCGCCACCGCGGCACGCGGGCGCCAGAGCCGTCCCGCGGTGCGTCCTCGCCGGACGACAACGAGGCCAGCTGCCAGATCGTCCGGCGCGCGCCGCCGGACGCGTGTGTGCTCCTTGAGCAGCAACGCTAGCGCCAGGACCGAACCATCCAGGAGGTCGCGGCGGTCGGTCGCCATAACCGCGCCGCCATCGCTGGCGGCGTCGCTTCCAGCAGCGGGGGCTGCCGCGCCTTTACCCATGAGCTGCGCCGTGTGGTGTGGCCTACGAAGTTCAAGCCGGACCTGCCTCCCCGCTACGACGACACCCCCAACCACACGGAGTTCCTGCAGCTCTACACTCTGAGCATCGAGGCGGCGAACGGTGATGACAAGGTCATGGCGAACTGGTTCCCCATGGCCCTCAAGGATGCCCCGTGCTCCTGGCTCATGAACCTTCCTGAAGCGTCCATTTCTTCGTGGGCCGAGCTGTGCCGGCAGTTCATCGCCAACTTCAAGGGCCCGCACGAGCGCCCCCTCACGCTCAACGACTTGCGCGTCGTGCACCAGCGTCCTGACGAGACTCTTCGCAAGTATATCCAGCACTTCAACCAAGTGCGCAACAAGATTTCGCGCGCCTCCGATGCCGCCATCATCTTCGTGTTCTCCTCCGGCGTCACACACGTCCGGATGCGCTCGAAGCTTGCCATCAACGATGAGCTTGACACCATGGTCGAGCTGTTCGACCTCGCCGACAGGTGCGCCAAGGCTGAGGAGGGCCGCCTCTTCATCCACAACGACCTAGATGTGGCGCCCGATGCGGCCAAGGCCAAGAGCAAAGACGCCAAGCGTAAGGGCCCTGCCGTGCTTGCGGCGGAGCCTGAGCAGAAGCGCGGCCACGACCGCAACGAGCCCAAGAAGGATGGCCGCCCGTATTGCGCCTACCACGACATGTTCTCCCACAACACCGAAGACTGCCACGAGCTCAAGCTACTTCACGAGAGCCGCCAGGATGGGTGCGGCGGCCGCAACGATCGTGGCGCCGGCCGCAGAGGCGGCCGCAACAACAACTGCTGGGGTGATCGCGGCAACAATAGCAACAACAACTTCAGGCAGGGCTGGCGCGACCAGCCACGGCAGGCCAATCCTCAGGCCAATGCCGCTCTGCCGCCGCTGCCGCCACCACCTCGAAGGAACAATGGCAACTAGCCTGACAAGGGCGCCGGGGGATACCAGGAGCCTCGCGAGGTGGCTTGCATCCTTGGCGGGGCTCAGGCCCCCCCCATCCAACCGCCACTTCAAGCAGTTCTCTCGCGATGTGAACGCGTCCCTCCCGAGGCCTGAGGCTTCTCAGCCCCTCAAGTGGTCGCAGTACGCTATCTCCTTCGACTCCAAGGACCACCCCAAGTCCACGGAGGCTGTGGGCACGATCCCCATGTTGTGCACCCCCACCATCAGCAATGTCGCTGTCACCAAGACGCTCGTTGACGGAGGCATAGGCCTCAACGTGATCTCCATCGAGACCTTCGAGAAGCACCAAGTACCCTATGAGCAGCTGATGCCGACGAGGCCCTTCTCAGGAGTCACTGATGGCTCCACGCTGCTTCTGGGGCAGGTGCGCCTTCCCGTCACCTTCGGCACCCGCAAGAACTACCGCACCGATCTCATTGACTTCGACGTGGTGCACATCGGCCTGCCGTACAACACCATCTTGGGCTACCCCGCGCTCGCCAAATTCATGGCAGTGACTCATCACGCCTACAACATTCTCAAGATGCGGGGCTGCAGCGACATCATCACTGTCCGCTGCGACGAAAAGGACGCGGTCCGCTCCCTCGAGAGCGCCTACAAGGCTGTCGCCACCGCCTATCCCGCTGATGAGGACGAAGTCGGGCCTCCCGAGGCCGCACCCGCAAAGAAGAAGCAACTGTTCTCTCAGGCACACGCCGAGACAAAGAAAGTGTCGGTGGACGGCAGCAGCTCAGGCCCTGCCTTCACCATCAGCACCGGCCTCTCCCCTACATAGGAAGGCGCGCTCGTCGCCTTCCTTCGGGCAAATGCAGATGTGTTCACTTGGACATCATCTGATTTGTCCGGTGTGCCAAGGGAGGTGATCGAGCACCACTTAGCGGTGTGCCCCAATGCACGCCCTGTGAAGCAAAAGGCACGGCGCCAAGCGCCGGAGAAGCAAGAGTTCATCGATCAAGAAGTCCAGAAACTACAGGAGGCAGGAGTCATCCGCGAGGTGCGCCATCCCGAATGGCTCGCCAACCCAATCATAGTACCCAAGAAAGGCGGCAAGGAGCGAATGTACGTCGACTTCACGAGCCTCAACAAAGCCTGCCCTCAAGACCCCTTCCCGTTTCCTCACATCGAATAGATTGTGGACTCCATCGCCGAGTGTTAGTTGATGTGATTCCTAGATGCCTTCTCAGGCTACCACCATATTAAGATGGCAACCGAAGACGTGGAGAGAACGGCCTTCATCACCCCCTGTGGGATATACTGCTATATCTGCATGCCCTTCGGCCTGAGGAGCGCTGGAGCCACCTTCCAGAGACTGATGTGCATCGCCCTGGGGCCCCTGATGGGAAGAAACGCGCAGGCCTACGTCGACGACATCGTTGTCAAGACGCGCGAGGCCTGGTCCCTCATCGCGGACCTCAAGGAAACGTTCGCCAACCTGCGCAAGGTCAACGTCAAGCTCAACCCTGACAAGTGCGTCTTTGGAGTCCCTTCCGGCAAGCTACTTGGCTTCCTGGTCTCCCACCGCGGCATCGAGGCAAACCCCGAGAAGATCAAGGCCATCGAGCGGATGCGCCCTACCCAGAACCTCAAGGAAATGCAGCGCCTGGCGGGATGCATGGCCTCACTTGGGCGTTTCATCTCCATGTTTGGCGAGTGAGCCCTGCCGTTCTTCGAGCTGCAGTCCTTCGAGCTGGAATTCTGCACCACAAGGACGATCAAGGGCGTAGCCTTGGCGGATTTCGTGGTGGAGTGGACGGATCTGCAGCAAGAGGAGCCTCGCGAGGACGAATCCCTCCTGCCTGGGGACGAAGCACCCGACGGCTGGACCATGCACTTCGATGGCGCGTTCTCCCGGCAGGGCGCGGGGGCTAGCGTCGTGCTCACCTCGCCGATAGGAGACAAGCTCTACTACGTTGTCCAATTCTACTTCAAGCATGATGACAAGGTCTCCAACAACATCGCAGAGTACGAAGGACTCATCGCCGGGCTCAAGGCTGCCTCTGCTCTGGGCATCAAGCGCATCATCATCAAGGGCGACTCTCAGCTCCTCGTCAACTTCTCCAACAAAAGCTACAAGCCCAAGGATGAGCACATGGCTGCCTATCTGGAAGAGGTGCACAAGCTCGAGAAGCGCTTCCTCGACATGGAGCTCCAGCATGTCCCTCGCGGTAGCAACAAGGAAGCAGATGACATTGCCAAGCGGGTGTCTCGCCGCGAGCCTCAAAAGCCCGGCGTCTTCAAGGAAAGGCTCTTGAAGCCATCAGCTACGCCGCCTGCCGCTAGCACCACGGCGCCACATGAGGAGCTCCCTCCCGCACCACCCTCAGGCGCACCCGACTGCGGCCCATCGTCAGGCGCTCGCCTGCTGCTGGCGCTGGAGCCACAAGCTGACAACTGGGCCAACGAATTCAAGACCAATTTGGAGGACGGCACCCTCCCAGATAAGAACTCCGAGGCCGAACGCATGGCCCGCCAGGCCAAAGCCTACTGCTTGACGGATGGCGAGCTCTACCGCAGGCGCCCCAATGGCATCGTGTTGCGGTGCATCTCCGAAGAGCAAGGGCGCGAGCTGATTGCCGACATCCATGATGGAGACTGTGGCCACCACTCTTCATCGCACACGCTCGCCGGCAAGGTGTTCCAAAGCGGCTTCTACTGGCCTACCGCGTTTCAAGACACCACCGAACTGGTCCAATCCTGCGAAGCCTGCCAGTTGCACGCCAAGCAAATCCACCAGCCGGCGCAAGGCCTCCAGACGATCCCACTCTCGTGGCCCTTTGCGGTCTGGGAGCTGGATATCTTGGGACCCTTCCAGCACGCAGCTGGCGGCTATCATTTTCTCTATGTCGTCATCGACAAGTTCACTAAGTGGGCGGAAGTGGAGCCCGTCTGCACCATCCCAGCAGGATCAGCCATCAAGTTCATCAAGGGCCTCGTGAGCCGCTTTGGCGTCCCCAATCGCATCATCACTGACAATGGCTTGCAGTTCACGAGCGGCCTCTTCAAGTCATACTGCGCCAGCCTTGGCACGCAGATCTGCTACGCCTTCGTGGCGCACCCACGAAGCAACGGCCAGGCCGAGCGTGCTAACGCTGAGGTCCTCAAGGGCCTCAGGACACGAAGCTTCAAGAAAAAGCTTGACGCCTGCGGCAAAGGCTGGCTTGACGAGCTCCAGTTTGTGCTATGGTCAATCCACACAACAGCAACCAAGCCCACTGGCGAAACTCCCTTCTTCCTCGTCTACGGAGTGGAAGCGGTCCTTCCTTTTGAGCTCAAGCACGGGTCTCCGCGAGTCCTCGCCTTCAACGAGGTTCATCAGGACAACTCGCGAGAGGCTGACCTGATGCTCCTCGAGGAAGCCCGTCGCCAGGCCGCCCTACGCGCCGCCCGGTACCAGCAGGCCTTGCGTCGCTATCACAGCCGCAACATACGCCCCCGCACCCTCAAAGCTGGCGATCTCGTCCTACGAAGGATCCTCTCCAGAGAAGGATTCCACAAGCTCTCACCCATGTGGGATGGCCCATTCAGGGTTGCCCATGTCTCCTGGCCTGGTGCTGCTCGGTTGGAGACGGAGGAGGGTGTTCCGGTGCCCAACACATGGAACATCCAACAACTCCGCAAGTTCTACCCGTGACCTCACGCGTACGAACGAAATGGAGATGTACACGCTCCGGAGCCTCTCTTTGCGCTTGCCTGATGGGCCCGTGAGAGCTCCCTCCCACAACCCAGTGGAAGCCCCATGCAAAGTGTTGGCGGAACGATCGAACTGAGGGCGCCGCTTGGCTGCACCATCCTCAAGCTATCTCGTGTCCGTCACGGCAGCCTCTTCTTTTTGGATGTGAAACTGAGGGCGCCATGTGGCTGCACCATCCTCAAGCTGACCCGCGCCGGACACGGCAGCCTCATCTCTTTGGTTGTGTAATGAACCTTATTATTATGCTGCAGTAAAGTTTTATTTCCTAAGTATCATGTGTGCCAGGTAAGTTACCTGCTTCTAGAGTCGTGCGCGCTCGCGATCTCTCTCCTGCGCATCATGCGAGCGGGGGCTGGACACGATGCCTGCACTCGGGCCAGGCCCAGCAGCGCCATCAAACCCAAGTGACTGAGCTCTGGCTCATGGGCCTGCTCCCGTGCACGTCACCTCACCAAGGTCCTTGGTACTTTGTCTCCTCGCGTGACGCTCATGAGAGAGCTAGCAAGCACATGCTGCTCCCCCATTTGTGAAACTTGTCGGCATGTAGTTGTCATAGGAACAAGGCACACAGAAGGCCTCGCGAGGTAACTCACGACAAGGTGCCTCTTTAAGAAGCCCACAGGAAGCCTCGCGAGCGCTGCCTCGCAAGGGGGCCTGCGGCACCCGTCCTCACCAAGTGCCAACGGGAGCCCTCATGAGCAAGAGCCTCACGAGGCGCACTCCACAGCGACGACTCGCCAAGCACCACACTCCGCAAAAAAGCTAAGTCTAAGAACGCCTCGTGAGATGCTCGCAGTGCCTCTCAAACCTTCCTCTCCTCGCAACCTCGCTGAATGCTGATGTCTTCTCCTTTGCGCAAGCCGCTTGCACGTCAAAGGGGGGCTTCCTGAGCATCACGCCTCAGGAGCCCTTACCACCCCTCAGAGCCCTACACCCTCTAGCCTTGTCCAGGCACGCGTCCTAACATACCAGCAACGGCCGTAGCCCGCTTGGGGGCCGGGTCCTGTCGACGTAGAGTACCAAGGCATGCAAGAAGGGGAAAACAAGCCTCACGAGAGGGACTCACGAGGAACACGAATTATAGTAAATCATTAAGTACTTAGCTTAAGTGCAAAAGTCATGTTTTCACGCCCCCACGGGGCTACACTTGCTTGGATATAGGGCAAAAGGAGAAAGGAAAAAGCCTAATAGGACAAGCCATCATCGCCGCCATCGTCGTCGCCTTCGCCATCTTCAGTCTCGCCGAAGGAGATCTCGTTGCCATGGGAGAACTTCTCGAGCAGGGCGTCCACGTGGTCCTCCACCGCCTTCCCGAGGCCGTCGCGGAGTTCCTCAGGGACAAGGGCCATCACCCTGTCGAAGTCGAAGTTGGCGTCGGCGTGAGGAGATTGCTGAAGATGCGTGTCGCCGCCTGGCTGAGGAGGTCGCGGCACTCGTCTTCGATTATGCCGTTCACTCGCTTGGCCCCGACCTCAAGCCGCTCCATGAGCTTGGTGAAGAAGTCGAGGTAGCTGGCGTCGTGGGTCTCAAGGGGGCCCCCGAGCCTCTCCTAGCAGATGGTGGCCAAGGCGCCGTGGGCTCGGAGCAAGAGAGCGTGGAACATCTTGGCGGGCTCGTGCTGCCGTCCCCGTGCCCGAGCCGCCTCGTCCCTGACCTGCTCGACGACGTTGGAGACGCTGCACACCTACTACTGGAGGGAGGCCAGCTCCCCCTCTGCGTCAGCCTTGGCCTTGAGCATAGTTTTCTGCCTGCTCTCCGCCTCCGTCAGCACCTCCTTAGGCCAGCGATGTCCTTCTGGAGCTCCTCACGCTTCGCCTTGAAGTGGTCCTCCTGGGCCTTCAGCTTCTTGCTGTGATCCGCGGCAAGCGCCTAGCGAATCCTCTCGGTCTTCGCGTCAGCGTCCGCTTGGATCTTCTTATCCTTGACCTCCAGCTAGGTGTTGGCCCTCTCCATGCGCGGGCCGTAGGACGCCTGGGCGGCCGCCACCTGGCGATCCAGCGTCTCCAGGCGCTCGCGCTCCGCGGCCTGCTCGGCTGTCGTCCTCACGAGCTCCCGCTCGCGGATCACGAGATCCACCTCGCGGACCGCAAGAGCCTCGGCACGCTTGTCGAGCTCGTCCTCCCGCACCTGGAGCAGTTGCACCTTCGCGCGAGCGTGCGCCTCCTCCCGGCGCTTATCGGCCGCGTCGGCCTCCCGGACGGCGCTCTCGAAGATCTCCTTCGATTCGAAGGCGGCCTTCTCGCGCTTCTCCCGTGTGACATTGGCTTGGCGCCGGCCCAACTTGATGGCGACATCGAGTTGTCGCCACCCATCCGCGAGGCACAGGCGCTCTGATACGTCTCCAATGTATCTATAATTTTTGATTGTTCCATGCTATTATAGTATCAATCTTGGATGTTTTTTATGCAATTATATGCCATTATATATCATTTTTGGGAACAAACCTATTAACCCGGTGCCAGTTGTTGTTTTTTTTGCTTGTTTTTGTCTTTTCAGAAAATCATTATCAAAAAGAGTCCAAACGAGAAAAAAACTTTGGATTAATTTTTTTGGACCAGAAGAGACCCACGAAGCTTTGGGAAAAGACCAGAGGATCCACGAGGGAGCCACAAGCTCGGGAGGCGCACCCTAGGGGGTAGAACGCGCCCCCAGGCTTGTGGGCCCCTCGTAGCCCCTCCTGACCTAATTCCATCGCTATAAATTCTCAAATATTCCCAATATACTACAGAGACAGAAGAAAAAACCTTTCCGCCGCCGCAAGCCTCTGTTCTTCCGTGATCCCATCTGGAGGCCTTTTCGGGTACTCTGCCGGAGGGGGAATCGATCACGGAGGGCTTCTTCATCAATCTTACTGCCCTTCCGATGATGTGTGAGTAGTTTACCATAGACCTACGGTCCATAGCTAGTAGCTAGATGCTTCTTCTCTCTCTTTGATCTTCAATACCATGTTATCCTCGATGTTCTTGGAGTTCTATCCGATGTAATCTTCTTTTGCGGTGTGTTTGTTGGGATCCGATGAATTGTGAGTTTATGATCAGATTATTCATGAGAAATATTTGAGTCTTCTCTGAACTCTTTTATGCATGATTATTATAGCTTTGTATTTCTCTCCGATCTATCAATTTGGTTTGGCCAACTAGATTGGTTTATCTTGCAATGGGAGAGGTGCTTTGTGATGGGTTCAATCTTGCGGTGCTCAATCCCAGTGACAGAAAGGGACATGGCACGTATTTGTATTGTTTCCATTAAGGATAAAAAGATGGGGTTTAATCATATTGCTTGAGTTTACTTTGTCTACATCATGTCATCTTGCTTAAGGCGTTACTCTGTTTCATACTTAATACCCTAGATGCATGCTGGATAGCGGTCGACGGGTGGAGTAATAGTAGTAGATGCAGGCAGGAGTCGGTCTACTTGTCTCGGACATGATGCCTATATACATGATCATTGCCATGAATCCGTCATAATTATTTGCTTTTCTATCAATTGCCCAACAGTATTTTTTTACCCACCGTATGCTATGTGTTCGAGAGAGAAGCCTCTTGTGAAAACTATGGCCCCCGGGTCTACTTTTATCATATATTAAAATCCAAAATACCTTTCTGCAATTTATTTACTTTTATTTTATTTAGTATTTTACTTTATCCGTCTATCACTATCAGAATTAATCCTTGCAAATAACCGCTAAGAGGATTGACAACCCTCTTATTTGCGTTGGGTGCAAGTGTTTGCTTTTGTGTGTGTAGGTGCTGCTGAAGGATTTTGACTGGTTCTCCTACTGGATTGATAACCTTGGTTCTTAACTGAGGGAACTACTTATCTCTACTATACTGCATCATCCTCCCCTTTTCGGGGAAATACCAACGCAGTCTACAAGTAGCACACTCCTCAACGATGTGCGTCTCCTCCGCCTGGAGTTCCGCCTCGAGCTGGCCCAGAGCCACCCTGGCACCCCGCAGAACCCCGCGCTTGAGCAAGGTGCTGCTGTTCACGAGCTGTAGGGCCCAGTCCGACATCGGCTCTGCACCGCCCTCCACCGTCACAGCCTGGGAGGGCCCGCTGTCGGGCCCCCTCCGGGCCTCCGCATCCGCGCTCCCTTCAGGAGCCGCGTCGCTCATCAAGAGCGGGGGGCTCACCGGGATCTCCTCCTCCTCTTGCCGCGGCGGCGCACTCCACCGGCTCGTCGTACCCGCGGTGGGAGCCTCGCGCACCGGCGTGTGCTGTGGGCTTGCCGAGGTGCCTTCGGCAGCTGCAGCCTCCTTGGCGAGGGTGGAGCTCGGCGGGGGAGTTGGCGCCTCAGCCTCCTCCATCGTTGTGTCCCCTCCTGCAGCGGGCGCCTCAGGAGGTGCGGCCCCTCCTCTGGAGGCCGTCTCCCGAGGCTCCTCTTCCTTGGCCTCAGGAGCCACTTGCTCTTGCTCCACCTCCACGTGCCCGGTTTCAGCTTCGAGGTGGCGGGTGGCCTCTGCATGCCCCTCGGTGCCTGCGGTAGGTCTCGGGGCCCCCTTCGAGCTAGGGGTCTTCGTCTTCTTCTTTTTTATGGGCCTCCTGCGCAAGCGAGGGTACAGCCCCAGACTTCGGGAGGAAGAAAACAAAACACAAAGGAAAGAGAGCAAGGCGTGGTGACTTACTCATCGTTGGGGACCCATTTCCTGTTCTTCAGTATCGGCAGCGGGCGGCTGCCGCTGCCGCTCTCGCGAGGCTCACTCGCGTCGCCCCCGGAGGGTCTGGCACGAGGCTCGGCAGCCCCGGCCTTGACGCCGTCCTTCTCGGCGGGGGGCTCAGTAGCCCCGCCGTCTGTGCCAGTCTTCTCCGCAGGGGGCTCGGTGACCCCGCTGTCGGCGCCTGTCTTCTCCTCGCGTGGCTCGCCAGCCGTCGCGCTGGTACTCCCTTCACCTCCCACGGTGGCGGGCCGGGAGGGCGCAACCATGAATTGGGCACCGCCGTTGTCATCATCATCATCGGCATGGTCGCAGATGAGCTGGCGGTGGCTTCGCGAGGCTGGCCCACCATCGCTCCCCTCCGTGGCGCTTGCCGAGGCCTCGGCGTCGCCGCGGTCTCCCGAGCCTGGGACCTCCACGAGCGAGTTCTCACGAGGCCCCTCGAAGCCCTCCGGCACCAGGCCCCACTGGTCAAAGATCAGCATCTCCACGACTAGCTCCTCCCTTTCCTTGTAGTGGTAGAGCGGGAGCGCATCCCGGGGCGGATCCTCCGCGCTGCCGCCGACCAAGATCAGCATGGTCTCCTCCAGCACCTCCGGCGTCAAATTATCGACACTCAGCCTCATGGGGTCCTTCGAGCCGGTGATCTCCCACACCGGATGTGAGCGCTTCTGGAGAGGCGCGATGCGTCACCGCAAGAACTCCTTCACGACCATCGCACCCATGAGCCGAGCATCTTTTAGCTCGGCCATCCGCCCCCACAAGGGCGCCAGCCTCGGGTCGGTGAGCTTCTCGCGCTCCCAGCCGGAGCTCTTCGCGGCGGGGTCCGTCGGGATCATCAGCAGCGGGCTATGTTGGCGTGCGTCCACATAGACCCAGCGCTGCCTATAGCCCTCCACCTTCCTCGATATCCTTAGGTTGATGGTGTTGCCCTCCGTCCCCTTGACGCTGATTCGCCACGGTCAGCCGCAGGCTGAAGAAGTGGCGGAAGAGCACCACTGAGGGAATCACGCTCACGAAGGCCTCGCAGAAGAAGGCAAAGATGGAGAGGAGGAGGACGGAGTTCGGCTAGAGGTGGAGCGCGTGGATCTGGTAGTGCGAAAGAATGGCGTTGAAGAAGTCGGAGAACGGCGGCACCAAGCCGGCGAAGACGCTGTGGAGGAAGAGGGGGAAGGTCATCGCCTCCAACTCGCGCGGCGGGGACGAGCCCGGCCAGATCTACGTTGCCTTCCACTCGTTGCTGGCGGCGGCGGTCATCGGGATCACCTTATCCAACCCTTCCCTGTTGACAATGTTGGAGCGCGACAGAGCCGGCTCCAGGGCCGGCACAGTCAGGGCTGCAGCTGCCGCCCTGCCCTTCTTGCCAGCAGGTGCCATTGATGCGCGAAGAAGCTTTGGAGGCAAGAGGAGGAAGAGGATGCAAGGAGTCAGGTGCTAGGAGGCGGGGAGGAGCGGATGAAGGCAATGATGATTCTGCGCCACGAGCGGGCCAGTTTTATGGCAGGGCGGACTGTTACCAAGGCGTAGTGGGGAAGCGGGGGCGTCCCCTGTCCCATCGTGCGCCACGCGCCCCAGCCTGGGCCCCGTAGTCGATTAGGCCCTGCACCGTTTTGCTCCCAATGGGCGAGAACATGCACGCCATGAGCCCGGGGGCAACTGTCGGGCCAGTGGGAACCAGGGTACCACGGCCCGTCTGCCTGCAGCCCAGGAAGTAACGCATGGCGAAGCCCCAAGAGGCGGACCAGCCACGGGCGCCGCGAAACAAGACACCTCGCGAGGCGCCAGCCTCACGAGGACCTCCTCCGCAAGGAGCGGAACGCCAAGACTTAGCAGCAGCAGTAGGAAGCCTCGTGAGGTCCCCTCGCGAGGCGGCCTCCCGAGGCGGCATCCCGAGGCAGCCTCCCGAAGCCACCCGTGCCAGGCGCCGCTTGGCGCTGGCCGCGGGATCACGTGCTCCCCACGTGGGTGATGCACCCTAGCAAGATGATGATAGCGACAGGATCCGTACCAGCAGGCGTGGACAGGGAGGATTTCCTCTTTGGTGATAAGGGGGCAGTGCCAGCTGCCCACCCCCAAAGCAAGTCCCATAGCCTGCCTGCTTGGTGTATGAAGACCAGGACGATAAGGCGCGCAGGGCGGAGGTCATCACCGAGCCCACCGGCGCGTCATGGATAACACCTTTGCAGGCGAAGGCAGCCCTTTTGTCAGCACTAGCAAATGTGCCCGTGCGTTGCAACGGGAGAAACAAATGCTTGCACACCTGACCCATCCATGTTGTCAATTCTAATCTTTGCTACCATCACAAATGGTGGCCAACTTATCCATCTATTCAACACCAGTCTCTGTTAAACTTGATGCATGCATCGTCCGAACTAAATCACCAATTACCGTGAAGTAGATGACAATGTAGTTAAATGGATCAACTTATAAGTAGTGAAGGAAGTCAAGGCCCTCCTAGTGAATGAATGATGAACATTGTTAAGATTCGTCGTAGTAAAAAATGTGCTAGCCACGTTAAGGCTGTAGTAGGTAGACAACGCATGGCCTATTGGCTGTGAATTTTCGAGTTCTTCTTTGAAAGTTAGGAAAGTTATACAACAATGTGACCAGTTGATGAAATTCCAGTTTTCACGCCTTGTCCGGAAACTTTGCGAGCGCAAATGTGATCTCGACGCTAGGTATGTGATTGACAGAACGAGCGAGATGGGGTTCCTGGTATCGGATAAGTCATCCGTAGCCATCCATGATTCTGACCTCTATCTCGATGGTGTCAGCACGAATGGGCGTAGCCCCGGCCGTAGTTGAAACAGGTGTCCTACACCACGGTCTCCTTGACGTCCAACATGATAGAGTCGGAAAGTAGACACCTGCAATTTGTTGTCAAAAAATTAAGTCCAATACATTTGTGTGGTCTTTTTTTGTGGGAAATTATATGTGTTTTATCAATAACCCTACAAATTATATTAAAAGTGAATAGTTAATGTGTATATTTGCTCGAGAAGTGGTCCGAGAATTATCATAATCAGAATATTCTTTAGTCAGTACGATATGAGAAAATCAAGTACCGTTGAGTGAAAAATCACACAATGTTGGTTGGAATCCTTCCAATCATGTCTCACGAATCCTCTTCCTCATTAGTTAATTAATTAATTCACTAATTTAATGACGTCATCATGTTCCAGGAATCCCTCTCTCTCCCATTAATTAGTGGACTCCCCTCAATTAATTATGATCTAATTGGCCACAAGAGCTGCGTGGCTGTGTGCATAAGCCGATTTAATCGCATAACTTTTTCCCACTAATCCCTCCCATGAATGGAGTGACCGTTGTGCATCAGCCCATTTAATCGCATCATTTTCTCCTAGTAATACCTCCTTGAATGGCGCGGCTGTTGTGCATCAGCCGATTTAATCGCATAATTTTTTCCCACTGTTTCCTCCATGAATGCCCAGATCTCTCTGTCTCTCTCCATTAATTTCTGATGTATCGGCCCACTCATTACCCTCTCCTTATTAATCTCAAGGCGCTTCTTGATTTCAACTTGTACTCATATATAAATTGATGAAATTATATACAAAGAAGGTAGGTGGTATTATACAATACATACGAAACCTTATTTGTTTACAGAAGCATGATTTAGATCAGTTGGATTTGCATAAGGAAAACTGTTGGCAGGTGGTGAGTTCGATCCCTGAAAGCAGCACCTAATTTTTGGTGGATTCGTTGTTGGGCCACAACGCATGCTGCTAACGGACGGCCAGAGGCCCAAACGGGTCCATGTACGTGAGATGGAGAGAAAAAAAGGCCGAACTGTTTTTAACGACGTACGAAAATCGTGTAACAATGGACGGACGAAAATCTCGTAATGACATACAAAAATTAGGGAGGAAGAAGCAATAGCCCCTTTATTATTAGGTAAAGATAAGCTTGGGCGCCTGTCCCCTTTCAAAACCGCCGTTGTGTGGCTACCCTTCCCGCCAACATTTTCGGGGGAAGAGGACCGAGGCAGCTAGGGGATCGCTTCCTTCTTCCTCAATCTTGTACGCGAGAACTCTCTTGCCCACAATAATCCCAAACACAAGCAGGAGTAGGGTTTTACACCGCAAGGTGGCCTGAACCTGGGTAGCTGCTGCGTCCCCTGACGTGCCCTGCGCGTAGCGTGCTCTCGACGCAGCCTCGTCGTGGTCACCGTCTAGCTGGTAGGAACGAGCGTGCCCCCAGTGTTCGAACCAGGGTCCCCGGAGCCCCGATTCCGACAACTACTCCACCAATCGACCACTATCCAGCATGCATCTATGGTATTAAGTTCATGGCAAACAGAGTAACGCTTTGAGCAAGATGACATGATGTAGACAAAGTAAACACAATCAATATGAATAAACCCTATCGTTTTATCCTAAATGGCAACAATACAAATACGTGTCTTGTCCCCTACTTTGTCACTGGGATATAGAGCACTGCAAGATTGAACCCATTACAAAGCACCTATCTCGTTGAAGATAAATCAATCTAGTTGGCCAAACCAAGCGGATAGATCGGAGAGAAATACAAAGCTATAACAATCATGCATAATAAAGTTCAGAAAAGACTCAATTACTTTCAATGAATAATCTGATCATAAACCCACAATTCATCGGATCCCAACAAACACACAGCAAAAGAAGATTACATCAGATAGAACTCCAAAGAGATCGAGGAGAACATTGTATTGAAGATCAAAGAGAGAGAAGAAGCCATCTAGCTACTAGCTATGGACCCGTAGGTCTATGGTGAACTACTCACACATCATTAGAAGGGCAGCAAGGTTGATGTAGAAGCGCTCCGTGATCGATTCCCCCTTCGGCAAATTACCGCAAAAAGGCCTCCAGATGGGATCGCGGAAGAACAGAGGCTTGCGGCTGCGGAAAAGTTATATCGTCTTGCGTTCTGTTGGTTTGGGAATATATGTGAATTTATAGGCTTGGAATTAGGTCAAACGGAGCTGCGTGGGGCCCACAAGCTCAGGAGGCGCGCCCCTCGAGCTTGTGGCTCTCTCGTATCTCGTCTGGTCTCCTCCCGAAGCTTCTAGGGTCCCTTCTGGTCCAGAAAAAATTAATCTAAAGATTTTTTCCGTTTGGACTTTATTTGATATTGATTTTCTGAAAAGCCAAAAACAGGCAAAAAACAGGAACTGGCACTGGGCACTGGGTTAATAGGTTAGTCCCAAAAATGATATAAAATAGCATATAATTGCATATAAAGCATCCAAGATTGATAATATAATAGCATGAAACAATCAAAAATTATAGATACATTGGAGACGTATCAAGCAGCTAGCCCAAATTCTGGAGGATATCAATGCAGAGAAAGCTCGTCTTGCCAAAGCTCGGGTCGAGGTCCTACAAGAGGCCAAGCGTTTGAAGACAGAGGGAATCCACCTCAGTTTTCGACAGAACGAGGCGTCTGCAGTGCATCACTAGAGGTTTCAAAGCCAGCTCCCTGTGTCCCTAGAACCAGCAAGGTTGTTCCAAACACCGCGAGATCCACTTCCTCCGGTGGTGCAGGGGACCGGAGCCGGCACACCAGGTGGAGGGCCTCTCATACCCCAGTTGACTCAAGACGTTCCCCCAAACATGGCCCAGATACCGTTGCCGGCAAACCTCCAGTCGCCAAACCAGTTGGCCCAACATCAGCACGGGCGTTTTCAGACACCGATTGGTCATTATTCAAACCCAGTTGACAATGTACTGGTGGCAACACGCAACCTTGCTGCAATCCCAATCAATGGAAACAACCCAATGGAGTTAGAAGCCAGGAATGTGATCGAGATGTTAAAAACAGTAGTTACGCAGCAGGCGAAGTACTCCCATTGCCCGAATCGACTTCATTCTACACCACATCAGAGTCGGAGTAGGAGTCGGCATGGAGAGTCCCCCGCCGTTTCAAGCAGCGAGCGACGCCTGAGGGAGCAGTTGCCGCCCCAGCAAAACCAGCCCCATCCAGCAGTTTCAGATGCACAAGCCATCGTGGATAATGCCCGTGCTTTGCACAATGTCGGTGTAGGTGTTGGGTAAGTTAACCCCGCACGAGTCCCACCCACCGCGACCCTGCCAGACTCAGAAGGCACTGGTTTCATCGGAAGGACAATCGGTACTCAATGCTTGGCACCGGCCCTGCGAAGTGCCCGCATGCCACGGGATTTCAAAGGACCACGCAAAATCCCCAGTTACATAGTAGACATGGAGCCTATCGCATGGATAGAAAGTTACGAGCTGGCCATGGATATGCTGGAGGTCAGCGATGGGGTATGTGCAAGATATTTGACTATGATGCTTGAAGGACCGGCCACTTGGTTGAAAAATTTGCCACCAAACTCAATCAACACGTGGCAGGAATTGAAAGATCTCTTCATCAAAAAAATTCAGGGGACCTGCAAGCGCCCGACTACGATTAGTGACCTGCAGCACTGTGTACAGAAGGACGGAGAGTCAGCCCACCATTGGGCTCGTAGAGTCGCAGAGATCATTCACTCCTCTGATAGCATCACGGCTCAAACAGCAGTTCTTGTCCTGGAAAAGAACTGCAAGTTTGACCCCTTGATTGAGAAATTTGGGCGCATCAAGAGGAATGTAAAAGACATGGGTCAACTCATGGACGACATGATGAAATATGTAGAGTCTGACAAAACTAAGGGCCCGGAGTCTGATCATGACAAGTCCGGCAACAACAACAACAACAACAACAACAACAACAACAACAACAACAACAACAACAACAACAACAACAACAACAACAACAACAACAACAACAACAACAACAACAACAACAACAACAACAACAACAACAACAACAACAACAACAACAACAACAACAACAACAACAACAACAACAACAACAACAACAACAACAACAACAACAACAACAACAACAACAACAACAACAACAACAACAACAACAACAACAACAACAACAACAACAACAACAACAACAACAACAACAGCAACAACAACAGCAACAGCAACAGCAACAGCAACAGCAGCAGCAGCAGCAGCAACAACAACAGCAACAACAACAGCAACAACAACAGCAACAACAACAACAACAACAACAACAACAACAACAACAACAACAACAACAACAACAACAACAACAACAACAACAACAACAACAACAACAACAACAACAACAACAACAACAACAACAACAACAACAGCAACAGCAGCAGCAGCAACAACAACAACAACAACAACAACAACAACAGCAACAGCAGCAGCAGCAACAACAACAACAACAATACTGAGGGCGGCTCAGATTTTGTTGCCAATACCAATACTGGTTTCAAAAGCCAGCGTCAGAATGGCAATTTTCGAAAGCTGTTTTCCGGAAATCGTCCTCGTAATTGCGAGGAAGCTCTCAAAGGCCCATGCCCAAAGCACAATACGGAGAACAAGCCGACCACCCACTCCTGAGAAAATTGTTTCATCATGCAGGAATTCAAAAACAGGGCCTTTAACGGTAATAACAACAATGGCGGCAGCGGCTGACACCTAGGAAATCCGGGAGCCGGATTTCAGAACAATAGCTTCCAGGGTACTGGGTTCCAAGGGGTTTGTGGCCAAGGCTCTGGTTTTGAGGGAGCGGGCAACGGCGGCAACACTCAGTGAGCCGGATAGGGACATCAGAACC
Source organism: Elymus sibiricus (assembly GCA_039707655.1). Taxonomy (NCBI): domain Eukaryota; kingdom Viridiplantae; phylum Streptophyta; class Magnoliopsida; order Poales; family Poaceae; genus Elymus; species Elymus sibiricus. The sequence goes on from CM077666.1 coordinate 146,796,031, forward strand.
AGGGAGGTCCTTCCGGGTTTTAGAGTAACCCCAAGCAGTTGAATAGTGGACAATATCACGTTTTCACCACCAGTACTTGCAAGCGGGACAGGAAGCTACAGCGACGAGCCGTCCATACGTTCACACCCGCCGTCCCAGAGTACTTAAATTTGTCAGAGTATCCTGTCACCTGGAGTCGGGAGGATCATCCCCCTCGGATTGATAATCCAGGGAGTCTCGCCTTGGTCATTGCTCGCCAAGTCGGGGGCTATAAGTTGACCAAAGTTCTCATGGATGGAGGCAGTAGCATCAATATATTGTATTATGATACCATCAAGTGGATGAATCTCTCAGAGAAACAGTTGAAACCCTCGTCCACAGTCTTCCATGGAATCGTCCCGGGCAAATCTACTTACCCCATTGGTAGGATTTTTCTGGAAGTCGCCTTCGGCACACTACAAAAAAAACACTTCCGTGATGATACGTCTTTGTCACAGTAGGTCACGTTTTCTCTCATGCATGTACATCCGTGACGATTTTATGACAGAATCAAGATAGTCATACATGTGCTGTCATAGAAGTGTTCCATGACAATACACAAATAATCATCACGGAAGTGTCCACTTCCATGACGATAAATCTCGCGTCATGGAAGTGTTTCCGTCAAGGGTAACCGACACGTGGCATCCACCGTAACAGGTCGCCGTTAAGCTATTGGGTGCGGATTTGGATCCGATAACCCGTTATCAGCCCGGACCAATGGCAATTTTCCACGTGTAAAATTCGCATTCGCTAATGAAACCACATGTCAGGTCGGCGTTGCGACAGATGTCGTCCATTCATTGGACGAGAGACGCCTATGATACGCCGACACGTGGCACGGCCCAATTGTGGCCCATTTAGGTTAAAAAGGCCGGCCCGTTTGACTTGGTCAAAAGTTAGCGGGTCGGCCCACGGAAAGCATGTTAAAGGCCTATTCGCATACAGCCCATTTATGGCCCGGGTACTCATGGCCCATTACGGCCTTTCAAAATTCGGCCCAGTAGCGTCATGTGGGCCGTCCCATATGATTCCAGCCCATTCTCACTTTCGGCCCATCTATGGCCCGTGACGTCTTTTAGCCCATATGAGGCCTTTTGTATCTTTGGGCCCATTGACGGCCCGTGGTGATTCTGGCCCATCATGAACAGTAAACTACTTTGAGTCCATTTAAGGGCCCATGATTCAGGTGGGCCGTTTCCATCCCGTGTTCTCTTTCGGCCTTCTAAGGGCCCATAAATTCTTGGGCTCATTTCCGGTCCTCGATTACTTACGGTCCATTACTGGCCTGTTATGCTAATGGACCAAATTCAGCCCGTGGTTACAATCGGCCCGTTTGTGGTTTGTTAACCCATTGGGCCATTTTCAGCCCGTCATGTATTCCGGCCCATTAACAACCCGTTATACCTGTCGATAGAATTAAGCCTGTGATGACTTTTGGCCTGTTAACGACCCGTTATGCTACGAGCCCTTAAACCGACCGTTCCCAAATTGGCCCGTTTACGGCCCATATTGTGGTCTGGTTTTAGCCCACGAACAGTACGTCCCATGGATCATACGGCGCGTAGGAGGCCCATGGATCCTACGGCCCATAGGAGGCCCATGGATCCTATGGCCCGTATTTGGCCCATGGTTATTGCGGCCACTAGCACACCGAGGAAAAAGAACTGCAGTGACTACAAGCAATAAACATGACTATAAGTAAATAAATAAGCAAGCAACTAACGCTAGGCTATTTCGGCGATTACATACATTACATCCACTGGGCATCAAAGTTCGCCACCAGTGCAAATAAAGGGAACAACAAAGCAGCATATTACAAACACTGGGCGACTAAGTTGGCCACCAGTGCAAATAAATGCGGCAGCAAAACAAGTCCAGAAATGAAACCACTTCAGAAGAGCTCAAGAAACGATATCCTGGGCACCCACCATGCTGGCAAGAAGCTTAGCAAGCTTATTAGCTTTCTCTTGTTTGGCGCTAAACTCCTCCAACTCTTGCTGTTGCACCAGAAAGTGTGCATCTGAATTCTGCAGGGACTTCCTCAGTCCTTCGGCTTCTTGTCGCAGCATAGCTGATCGTTGTCTTTCAACTTGTAGTTGAGACTCAAGAAGCCAAACTGATTCAGGCAGCGAGTTCGAAGAGCTTGTGCCAGCGGTAGTGGCCAGTAACTCGAACACTACATCAAGGCAAGACTTTGGGGTTGTCTCACTGTCTTGAAGATAGTTTTTATTAGCTTTCTTGGAGACCAACAGGGTTGTCTCACTATCTTGAACCTTGTCTGCATTACTTCCTTTACCATTGTATAATGGGGTACTCTTCTCCAATATTTTGCCAGCATTCTAAAAGAGGGACAGGCAGACACATCACAGGTTTAGCATGTAGTATATGAAACTCGTTTTGGTAAACCAGTTCAGTAGTAATGTTGACAGGATAACAGCATGAAACAAACATATATTTATGTACTATGGTCACTGTATTATCTATATCATCCTAGTTTATGTTGCCAAATCAAGATAGAGACGCAGTTCAAATCATATATGTTTAAGACAAAGCGTCATAGACTGAATATAAGTGTGGGAAACTAATAGCACTAACAACACTTGTAATGTGCATGACAAGAGAACATAAGTGTTTATACAATTCAAACTGAAATCAACATAGAGCAAGAAGTTACAACAGCAAACCAGTTAAAGAAACAGGTTTAAAACATACCTATTGTGCCATTGGAGTTTCAATTGGTTCCTTCAAATTTGAAATTAGTTGGTATGAGCAAATACAATGATGCAAGAGCAAAGGAGTATGCACCATAGCTACGGAATCTGACCTGAGAATAGTTGTTCTTCTGCTTTAAGCGTTGAGTTGGGGTTCGCAGTGCTGGTCCTCGTGCTTTGGGCACTGCAGTTGCCTTACTAACTGCTCGTGTTTGGGTGCTCTGTGGTGGAGATGGTGTTGTGTCAAGTGGAACTGGGTTACTATCTGCTGGGGTTGGGGTTAGATAGGGTGTAGCTGGTTCTCTGTCCAACTGGGTAGGGGTACAATCTGTGAGAGTCTGGGTTATGTGTGGTGGGGTTGGTTCTTGGGCAAGTACAACCGTGGTTCTATCTGCATCGACGGGTAGTACTGTCTTTTCTGAAGACCGTGTTTTTACTCCCTTAGATACTGCCATCACTCCCTCCAGTTCAAATGGCTGATAAACAAGAAAAGTAATTGAATGTACAGACATTGTATGATAGACAGGTGCAATGGATAGTGGGGAATAAAATAGGGCATGAAGTAATTCACATATATGTTGTCTAACCAAACAGGATAGCATGACACAATTTCACATATATGATGGCTAACTAAATAGGATATCATGACACAATTTCACATATATGATGGCTAACTAAACAGGATAGAATGACATAATTCAAATATGATGTCTTTATTAAATAGGTTGGCATGCCATAATTCACCTACATGTTGTCTATGGAAACATGATGGCATGATATAATTCACGGATAGAATGACATAATTCAAAATATGATGACTATGTAAATAGGATGAGATGATATAACTACATGATGTCTTTATTAAATAGGTTGGCATTCCATAATTCACATACATGTTGTCTATGTAAACATGATGGCATGATATAATTCACATATATGATTTATATACTAAGCAAGTAAGAAGATGACAATCGCATATATGATGTCTAAACTAAGCAGATGGCATTCAATATTGTGTATATGATGTCTAAACTAAGCCATGCAAGACAACATATGCATGATATGAGTAATATAACCCTGCCAAGTTTGAGCATACACCTCAGGGGAAAATAGGACTGGTCATCTGTCTCTGAATCCTCCTCTGAGGAGCTATCTGTAACCAGCAAGATATCTACTTCAGCAGGTAGCATTGTCTGCTCTGAAGACCTTGTTTTCACTCCAGATTTTTCCATCACCAATTCAAATGGCTGATGCACTGGAAGAGTAGTTGAATAAACAAACATTGTCGACAAATGGAATACGTAATACAAAAAAAGGATGGCATGATATAATTCACACATATGATGCCTGGCTAAACAGCATGGCATTGCATAATTCACATATATAATGCCTTGCAACAAGATGGCATTGCATAATTCACATATATGGTAATTAGAAACTAAACAGGTGGCATTCACACAAAGCATGTCTAAACTAAGCAAATGACATAGCAATGCAAGACACCATATGCATGATATGAGCAATATTACCCTGCCAAATTAGAGCATACACCTTGGGGGGAAATACGACTGGTCATCTGTCTCTGAATCCTCCCCTGAGGAGCTATCTATAACCGGCAAGATATGCGCTTCGTCAGATAGCACTGTCTGCTCTGAAGACCTTGTTTTCACTCCAGATTTTTCCATCACCGTGTCAAATGGCTGATGCACAGGAAGAGTAGTTGAATGTACTAACATTGTTGACAAATGTAATACGTAATGAAAAAAAGGATGGAATGATATAATTCACATATATGATGACTGACTAAACATGATGGAATTGCAAAATTCCCATATATGATGCCTGGCTAAACAAGATGGCATTGCATAATTCACATATATGATATAGAAACTAAACAGATGGCATTCGCACAAAACATGTCTAAACTAAGCAGATGACATATATGATGTATAAAGTAAGCAATGCAAGGCGCCATATGCATGATATGACCAACATTAGCATGCCAAGTGAGAGCAAAGACCTCAGGGGGTAAATAGGAGTGGTCTGCTCCCTCTGAATCCCCCTCTGAACAGTTATCTTCCTCTTGATTACAATCTGGAATGGGGGGAGGGGGCCTGCCATTGCGACCACCATGGAGCGACGTCTACATGACATTATATTGCCATGCAAGGCTCTTCTCTTTTGCTCTACATGTTCAGTACCATTGTGTACAATAACTGACATGCATAGGAATAAAACATAGTGAGATTATGTAAGGAATGCATGGAGAAATTCAGAGTGATGGTAGCAACCAGTGGATAGACCCAAACCAATGATAGCAGGTAGATAATAGCTTCAGTTAAAAAATATAGGTAATGGCTCCTTTACAGTTTGTTTCCCACCCAACATGAAACACATAGTGGACACCCGAGATTAAGCAGATAGTAGACAGAGATACTATTCGTTGCTGCCCTGATATGTACCCCACAACCATTTAAAAACTCAAGTTTGATTATTAGTTTGGACCTGACTCGGAGTCTAAGAGGTGAACAGGATGATAAAGTAGCAGGTAATATTAAGCGATGCATAACGTAAGCAGACACGAAAGAGTGCAACCTCTCTTGCAGACCCGTGTAGTCCTCAAGGTCAGCTGCTCAGTTGATGATGGTAATGCAATGGTGGTGGCTGCCGGCAGTAAGAAAGAAGATCTGAGGCGGCGAAAGACGGTCTAGAGGGGGGATCTCTGCTGCGGTGGACGCTTCCGTCGTTGGAGTAGCTCAGCAGGGGCGGACGATGGCGCGGCAGGAGCGGGACAAACCACACAAAGTTTTCTTTGACACCTATTTGTATCAGAAGTAATTCTGTAAAGGCTCATTTGAATTGGAGGATTCTAACAACGCAGGGATAGGAAATACACAGGAATAGGATAGGAATGCATGTGCAAAACAGAGCATTTGCTAACACAGGATTTCTGTCAATCTGGGTGTTTGGTTCACAGGAATTGGAAGATCACAGAAATGCAAAGAAGCATGGTCATATTAAAGTCAAACCACATGAAAATGCACAGTTATAATGCTATTATGCTACTATCACTTAGTCTTGTTCTTCATGAATAAGAATTTGAAAAGGAGGGCCAAGTGGATATTAAAATTCCTACGGTTTTTCTTTGAAAGAGACACTAAAGGAAAAAATCCTAGAGTTTTCCCTTGCTCCATTCCTTTGAACTAAATGCATGAATAGTAGTACCATAGGAAACTTTCCAATTCCTATGTCTTTCCTTCACTTTTCCTTTCAACCAATGGCGATTCTAGTAGGCAGGCTTGAATAGGCAAAAGCCTACACTCCAAAAATGTTTTTGTACTACTTCTACTACTTTGGACCTAGCCCACTGCCCTACTAGCTCAACTCCCAGGCCCATCTACACATGCACATCTCCAACGCGCAGAAATAAATAATGATGGATTTCGAGAGAGTCCATCACGGATAGCTAACTTGCCTAGTACCTCACCACTACTGGAATCAGGATCTTTGCCGTCAGCCAGCTCTTTGCCGTCAGCTAGCTGACGGCAAAGAAGGTCTTTGCCATCAGCTTACAGAAAACTGACGGCAAACAAAGAGCTGACGGCAAAGATCATGTTTGCCGTCAGCCATCTCTTTGCCGTCTGCTAGCTGACGGCATTGCCGTCAGCTAGCTGACGGCAAAGAAGGTCTTTGCCATCAGCTTACAGAAAACTGACGGCAAACAAAGAGCTGACGGCAAAGATCATGTTTGCCGTCAGCCATCTCTTTGCCGTCTGCTAGCTGACGGCATAGAAGCTTTGCCGTCAGCTAGCAGACGGCAAAGAAAGTGGCCGTTAGTGGGCCACCCTTCCTCTTTGCCGTCTGCTAGCTGACGGCAAAGCTTCTATGCCGTCAGCTAGCAGACGACAAAGAAAGTGGCCAACTAACGTCCGTTCCCCCCCCCCGGCCCCACCCCACTAGCTAGGCTCTTTGCCGTCTGCTAGCAGACGACAAAGAGATTTGACCTATCTAAAACAGTCAGCGCCCCGCGCCCCACCCCTCTCTCTCTCCCCTCACCTCACCCGCGCCGCCCCCGTGCCCGAGCCGCCGCCGCCCCGCGCCACCCCCCGGAGCCCGAGGCGCCGCCGGCCAGCCCCGCCCCCCGGAGCCCGCCCCGCGCCCCACCCCTCTCTCTCTCCCCCCTCTCTCTCTCCCCTCCCCTCACCCGCACCGCCCCCGTGCCCGAGCCGCCGCCGCCCCGCGACACCCCCCGGAGCCCGAGCCGCCGCCGGCCAGCCCCGCCCCCCAGAGCCCGCCCCGTCGCCGGTCGCCTGCCCGCCCAGCCCGGCCGCCCCGCCCCATCGCCGGAGCCGCGCCGCGCCGCCCCGCCCCGCCGCCGGAGCTGCACCGTCGCCGGTCGCCCTTCCCCTCGGCCTCCTCAACCCGCGCCCCCTCCCCGTGGCCTGCCTCCTCAACCCTTGCCCCCTCCCCGTGGTGAGTTTTTCTGTTTTTTTCTGTTTTTTTAGATTTAGTTTAGTTTTGTTTAGTTTAGTTTAGTTTAGGTTAGTTTAGTTTAGTTCAGTTTAGTTTAGTTAAGTTTAGGTTAGATTTAGTTTAGTTTAGTTTAGGTTTTTTTTCTGTTTTTTAAGAATAAACAAGAAAGATGAAAAAAAAAGAAGTAAAAGAAGAAGAGGAAGAAGAAGAAGAAGAAGAGGAAGAAGAACGAAGAAGATGAAAAAAAAAGAACAATAAGTAGAAGAAGAAGAAGAAGATGATGATGATGATGAAAAAAGAAGTAGAAGTAGAAGATGAAAAAAAGAAGTAGGAAAAGTAGAAAAAGAGGGTCGCCGATGGTCGAGGGTCGCCGATGGTCGAGGGTCGCCGAGGGAAAAGAGGGTCGCCGAGTGGTCGAGGGGTCGAGGATCGAGGGGAAAAGGAGTCGAGGGTCGACCCCGACACGACACCACCGACACCCCGACCCCCGACACCACCGACATGTACATATATATTATTAATTAGTTCATGTTATTAGGTATTCAATTTTTTTATGTTGTACTAATTTCGTTTACTCTTTGTCATTGCAGGTGTTGACAGATGGTGGGCGCGGGTCGAGAGCGCTCCGAGCCTCCTTCCTCGGCGCGTGCTGGGAGGGGTGCTATTATTCCACCCGAGCACCTCCGGAGAGCGCTGGTACACAGTATGCAGACACCGGCGGGCGCTTCTTCTTCGGCCGGGAGAGGTCGGGGGAAGACGAAGAGGGGTGCTAGAGGTGGACGTGGCGGCGGGACAGGTAGGAAGGCTGCTGCGCCTTCCTCGCCGCCACCCCCAGCTGATTCTCCCGACCACTGGAGTGCTCCGTCTCAGGTGGACCCGTCTGACTTGGACCCGTCTCGGACTCCGGTCCACGAGCCTCGGGCCGACGAGCCTCGGGTCGCCGAGCCTTCGTCCCAGGAGACTCCGGTCCCAGAGTCTTCGTCCCAGGAGACTCCGGTCCCAGAGTCTTCGTCCCACGTGACTCCGGAGGCTAGTGGCCATGCTGATGGTGGCGAGGACAGCTTTTCTGAGGATAGCTATAGAGAGGGCAAGCTGGTTGAGGAGGGCAAGAAGGTCTACCAGCGTGGTGGTACAAAGCTCCCGCCCGTGCCGGCGACCCGCGATCAGAGGTGGTTGATTGTGCCTAATGGGGAGAAGTAAGTGAATTTACTCTTTGTTAACCTTTTGCCTTCATGTTTCTTCAAATTAATATCTAATGTGTTGGCCTTGTCATACTGCAGGGGTTGGAAACACGCCCCTGGTGTCCGCAGGCCCAACCAGGTCCTTGGTGTGCTTTGCCGGCACCATTTCCCGGGGTGGGTCACGTTGCCCGGTGAGGGTGAGGTTCGACAGCTAGCACTGAGCTGGGAGCTGTACGTGGCTGCCCCGGCCCCGCCGGAGGAGAGGGTCGACGGTGTCTTGTGCGAGACAGTGGCTGACATTGTGATCCGGCGGTTTTGGGTAATTTCTCCTTTACAGAATTAAAAATCAACAGCACCTAGTGATTGTACTAATCAGTGTTGTCTTGTTTGATTGCAGACCTTCTACAGGTGTCTTGAGGAACACGAGGCGGACGCGGCTATTGTTCTCGTAGTCGAGTGCAAGCGCCTATTTCAGAACTTACGGCACGAGACTCGGGTGCAGGCTGTTCGAGACTACTACGCCTCGACTAACATTAAGAGGGCCAAGAAGAAGTGCCGCGCCAAGTTTCTGAGTAAGGAGAAGTACATGAAGGTAATTACCTATTCTTAAGGCCTTGTACTTAGTTTCCTTGATTTGATTCGTAGGCGTAGCGCTGAAATTTCTCTTGTCTAACTTAGGTGCCCCCGAGATGGTGTGCGGATAGGATGGACTGTTGGGAGGCGTTGGTGGATGAGTGGTGCTCTCCCCAATGGCTAGCCGTCCACAACAAGGCCAAGGATAAGCATGCCCAAATGAAAGGTGTGCCACACCATCAAGGGAGCTCCAACCTGTTTGAGTTCGGGGATCACTGGGTATGTGGTTTGCTTCATGATTCATGCAATTTCATTCTTCATGCTAGCTTGAGCCCTTAACTAATATTTTGTTCCTCTCTTTTAGGCGCGACACAACAAGAAGGAGGTGCCACCGCTGTTCGACCTCTATGCCATGGCCCATACTGCCCCGTACAAGAAGGCCAAGGCATTCTCTGAGGATGACCTCGATCATCCAGAGAGCTTCAGCAACATTTCCTCCCATAACAAGCTCGTGAGGTACAGAGATGAGGGGAAGACGAGGAAAGGGGAGGACTTCAACCCGAGCCAGAGTCCTTTTGATCCAGAGCTCATGATGATATCTGGTGGCGGGAGGCCCCATGGCTCGATAGCCATTGGGGATGGACTGATACGTTGTCCTAGAACTCTCCCGGAGATCAAGAAGTGCCAGACGAGCTCCGATCCTGAGATAAGGCCTCGTCCACGGCCAATGGAGCTCGCCATCGAGGCTAGGGCCCAGGAGCTTCTGGCGGAGGCAAACAGGCAGGCGGCGGAGAGGGAGAGGGACATGGAGGAGAGGACGGCTAGGATGTGGGAGGAGGAGAGGAACCGGAACGACGCGTCTCACCGGGCCCTATACGAGCTCCTCGTGGTAAGTTTCTCCTGCATATTAGCCAAATCATGCACGTAATGTTCGTTTCATCACTAACTAATATGACTGACTCGTGAAAACAAAATGTGCAGACCGTGTGCCAGAACAACAGTCAGACCCCTCCGCCGATGCCCCAGATTGGTATAGCGCCCACGGTGAGTTTCATTTGAATGGACATTAGTTACTAGTATTCACATTTGAGTTGCATCATGCTAACGAGACATTGCAAATGATCTTTGGTGCAGCATGCCTCCCGACAAGCATCGACCGATCCTTCTGCGTCTGCCGCAACCCCGACCGGTCCTTCTTCGTCTCACACTGGCGCAAACCCGACCGGTCCTTCACCTCCGTGATGATGGTAAGTTTTCCCAAGTGTTTTGCTTAACAAATGCATACTTAGCTTAAGAAATGACCTATTTAGCTCCAAAATGACCTATACTTAGCTTATTTTCCTCGAAAATGACATAATAACCTTACTTAGCTCCAAAATGACATATTTTACCTAGGATAGCTATAAAATGACCTATACTTAGTATTTTTCCCCCAAAATGACTTAATATTCTTAGTTAGCTAAAAAATGGCATAACTACCTAGGATAGCTCAATAATGATCTATACTTAGCTTAGCTTGTTCATTTATGTCATAATTAGCTTACTTAGGTAAAAAAACTGGCATAATAACCTAGGTTTAGCTCCAAACTGTCATATCATTAGTTTATTTTCCTCCAAAATGACAAAATAACCTTACCTAGCTCCAAAATGACCGATTTTAACTAGGATAGCTCAAAAATGACCTACACTTACCATTTTGTCCTCCAAAATGAATAAATATGCTTAGTTAGCTAAAAAATGGCATAACTACCTAGGTTAGCTCAAAAATGACCTATACTTAGCTTCTTCAGTTCATTTATGACATACTTAGCATACTTAGGTAAAAAATGGCATAATAATCTTGGTTACCTCCAAAATGACATCGACTTAGCTTATTTTCCTCGAAAATGACATAATAACCTTACTAACCTCCAAAATGACCTATTTACCTAGCTTAGCTCTATAATGACCTACACTTAGCATTTTTACCTAGCTTAACTAAAAAATGGCATAATTACATAAGTTACCTTCGTTAGAAGAAGAAGATAAAGAAGAGGAGAAAAAGAAAGAGAAGAAAAATTCTTCTTCTTCTACTTCTACTTCTTCTTCTTCTTCTTCTTCTTCTTCTTGTTCTTCTTCTAACTTTCTTCTTTCCCAATTTGCAGATTTGCTTTAGATCACAGAAGCTTGCGTTGATGGAGTCTACTCTTCTCATTGTCCTTCCTTTTTGTTTTGATTTTGTAGGATGAACAATGTGAAACTTGCTACCTATATATGTATGTATGGATGACACCATTGTATGCTTGTTGTTGGATATATGTTGGCTATATATATATGTTGGATATGGACTTTTGAGTTGGTATGTATATGTGTTGGATGATCATATCCATATGGCAGGGATATGTATGCTTGTTGAAAGTATTTCCAAATGTATATATATATATATATATCTATGAAATTGATTGAATTTAAGAAAAAACAGAAAAAACAGGGGCAGTACAGGCACTTTGCCGTCCGCTGGCAGACGGAAAAGCTGCCACGTGGCAGCTACCTATGCAACCTGGGGGGTACTGGGCTGGCCTATGTGGTTGCTTTGCCATCTGCTAGCAGACGGCAAAGAACTTTGCATCTTTGTCGTCTGCTAGCAGACGGCAAAGCACGCCGTTAACCCCTTAACGGACCTAAGCTGCCACGTGTGCCGTCCATGCCCTTTGCCGTCTGCTGGCAGACGGCAAAGACCTTTGCATCTTTGCCGTCTGCCAGCAGACGGCAAAGTGCCCTTTACCGTAGCTTGTTCAGCCGGATGTGGTGCCGTCTGCCATGCATGCCTTTGCCGTCTGCCATGGTAGACGGCAAAGATCCTGATTCCAATAGTGCACTGCTTGTCATATAGGAGAAACTATTCGTATTTCTCCTTACTACGTGTGCTCAGTGGACAATATATATTACATGTAGAGTAAAAAAGTGATCCGACAAGTGTACAACCTCTTTGGCGAAGCCATGTCGATCTCAGCATCATTGGGTTGGTCGCTAAGGATGCTGCGGCTGATGTGGATGTCGGAGGCGGGGAAGAAGATCTTAGGCGTCTAGAGATGGAGCCGAGGGTACTGTGATGGACGGTTTTGTCGTTGGAGCAACTCCGGTGAGGTGTACGACGGCGAGGCTGAAGCAGGACAAGAGAGACAACGTTAACATGAAGTGGGATTCTAATTGTTGGAGGTATGCCCTAGAGGCAATAATGTATGATGATATTTCCGATGTGTTTATGAACCGATGTAGTCCTTGGATGTTATCCATGATACTTGTTGACGAGTACGTGACTTGTCTGTGAGATCTTGTGTTGTATGATACGTCCTAAAAAGGTCCCTAGTCGTAAGTGACGTGTGGGCACACGTCAGACTAGACTAGCATGCAATACGGTGGATGGTTTTGTCTCACTAGCCATGAAGCATGTGATGCTGCCGAACTGCATGGATCTGATCGGATCCGAGATAGGATACGGGTGACCGGATCTGAGCTCGGATGGATATCAGATTGGACAGACCCAACTATGAGACACGGTGATAGGTCATATGTGAGTCTCTAGTACACATACGTTCTGTGTCCTCGGCCCTGAGCTGACGCATGTGCTCGGGATGGTGACCAACCTGCTTTGGGCCGACCAAATGCTACTCCGTAACTGGGTAGTTATAAAGGTAGGTTTTGGGCTTGTCCAGACCCATGCTGCGAGACATGGTTGAGCAAGATGGGATTTGCCCCTCCGATGAGGAGAGATATACTCTGGGCCCCTCGTGTGATCTGACTTGTATAAGCATGGCCATGCGACGAGGATTATGAGATAATCTGAGGTGTTGGTGGGATTCACTGAAACGAGGGAGAGGTCGGGCTGTAACAGGGATGGCCACATCGCCTTGAGCCCGACAACATATATCGTGTGGCAAAGGGAACGGAAGTGTGACGTACAGGTTCGCCAACCGGCTTCATAGTCTACTTGGTGGTCGGCACACCTTGCTAGAGGCCGCTACCTGCCGAGCAGCTCGGAGTTAATCCGAACTGCGACCAAGCCGACTTGAACCTAAGGGGTCGCGCGCTTAAGGGAAGGAACCTATGAGGTCGGATCCGAGGACACTTCGGATGTGATCCGAGCTGGACTTGGATCGTGACCGAGTAGACTTTGGGCTTTAGGATCTGTGTGAGGCCCAAGTGTTGAGCCCATGACGGATGCCTATATATAGTAGAGGTACAGCACGCTTATCAAGGGATCGCTTTGGCGTCGTCATTAGGGCTTTGCATGTGTTGCAACTAGCCACCTCCACGTGCCGCAGGCTGTGCGATCGGACCTAGCAGTCCACCGCATAGCGTTCCTCCTGCACGCGCGGATACCATTAGAGGTGGTGAAATTGTGCCATTCCGGCGAACCTGTTTGTGGGACTTGGTGATCAGCTGTACGTGGGAGATCGACGAGGAGGAGACGACTCCGGTGACGCGCTGCCACGACTCTACTTCCGCTGCACGGCACTGCGCGTCTAGTGGTAATGATCTGTGATCCATCTCTGTTAGCATGTTCCTGGTTGTTCTGCGGGTAGGAAAATTTTAATTTGCAGTCGACGCACCCTACCGTAGGACCCAATAGTGGTATCAGAGCCTCTGTTATAGGATTTGGATTCAGATCGTATGCATATTAGATATGTGGAGGCAGCAGATGAGATCTGTTGTCATTTAAGAGATCGGCTATGTGCACGGTTGATGAGATCAACTGCACAAGGGCTCGTTGAGGCTATGTTTTCTGACGATCGGAATCGATGAGGTCGTGACACAACCTACCCTTGCCGGTTGGTTTCCGCCATCGGGGTTAATAGTGAAACGTAAATCCGATTCGAATTCGTGATGATCGATGAGATCGGTCTGATCGGAAAATTCGACGTGATCGGAGTACAGATCCGATCTGTGATTTCCGAAAACGTCGGGCGCTGCCCGCACCCGCGAGGGGCGCTGCCCCTTCGAACCCCCCTGCTAACCGGCTAGCGGGACTGCCGTTTGCGTAGCGCCATAGATTTCGTACATGTTCACTCAAACCGGTAGAATCGATTCTATGCATAACTTTGTTTTGCAGGTTTGATGTGAATAGTATGGCTCGTGTGTATGTGATGCATGTGTGTAAATTATACATGGCCTGCGCGTCATGATTTGTCAGCCGGCAGGAGCCAAAGTGCTGTCATTATAATGTATAACGACCTGCGTGTCGACTTGTGATTCTCTGTATATTCATTACTAGTTGTAGTAGTTGCAGGACAGAGATCAAGTCGCTGCTCGGATAGAGATCCGAGGTGGTGTTCCGGTATGACAAGATGGAGCCGACCTGGTCCTCGGAGTTGGAGCCGACCTGGTCCTTGGACGTCCATGAAGGAGCCATACTATTTCACAATATTTATTTATTTGTGATTGATATTGCTTCTTGTCTTCTACACATGTTAAAAATGGTAGAAAGATCCCTCGTTAATATCAAGCAAATTGCCATCCCCGATGTTGCACCTTCGCACGTCAAGTACATCTAGTAGTGGGCTCATAAAATTGGGGTGCTGCTAGGTGTCCTTGAACTGAAGGGTTCGTGTCAGACACGGACATGCACTGCATTAGGTTAACTTGACAAGGCTATCAAAACGGTTTTGGGCCTTGTGGCAAAAGAGGTCGGAAGCCGTGGTATAAGATACCAACCCAGCCGACAGGAGTCGTATAGAGATACGATTAGCAAAGAGTTGCTTACCGGATAGCCACTTCGGATTGCACTACTCGGATCCTGGATCACTGGAAGTTGCAGAGGGATGTCAACTTCAATGGGAGTATATCTGTTTAGGCTTGATTTACTCTACATAAACACAGTGCTTAGTGTTTGCGTATTTTTCTGTTGTAGATCAATGGCACCACCTGCTCAACCCAACTTTGCATTGAAATCAATCTTGGAAAAGGATAAACTTAATTGAACAAATTTTACCACCTGGTATAGAAATTTGAGAATTGTTCTCAAGCATGATAAGAAGGAACATGTTCTAGAGAATCCACTTCCAGATGAACCTGCCGAGAATGCTAATGCCACGACAAGGAATGCCTACCAGAAACTCGTTGATGATTCAACGGAGATCAGCTGTCTGATGCTGGCTTGTATGGAGCCCGATTTGCAACAGCATTTCGAAAACGTTGAGGCTTTCGATATGATCGAGAATCTCAAGAGCATGTTTCAGATGCAGGCTAGGACCGAAAGGTTCAACATCTAGCGATCCTTGATGGATTGTAAGCTGAAGGAGGGTGATCCACTGAGCCCGCATGTGATCAAGATGATCGGGTACGTGCAAGCTTTGGAACGCCTAGGCTTCCCGCTCTTGGATGAGCTGGCTACCGATGCAGTTCTGGGTTCTCTTCCAGCTAGCTATGGGACGTTCATTTCGAACTATCATATGCATGGCATGGATAAGAAGCTCACTGAACTGCATGGGATGTTTAAGGTGGCAGAGCAGGATATTAAGAAAGGCACGCATCAAGTGTTGATGGTGCAGAATTCGGGCAAGTTCAAGAAAGTTGGTCCAAGAAAAAGGCTAAGGCAAAGGGCAAGGACAAGGAATCTGTTCCGAGCTCCGCCGCTACGCCGAAGTCTGAACCGGACTCGGGAACTGTTTGCTATCACTGCAAAGAGACTGGTCACTGGAAGAGGAACTGTAGCAAGTGGCTTGCCTAGCATGGCAAAAAGGCCGGAAGTGCGACTTCAGGCAAAGGTACACTTGTTACATATGTTATAGACATTTACCTTGCCGACATACCTAGTAGCTCTTGGGTATTTGATACCGGATCAGTTGTTCATATTTGCAACTCGATGCAGGGGCTGGTAAGAATTAGGCATGTGTCACAAGGGGAGATTGACATCAGGGTCGGCAACAAAGCAAGAGTTGCTGCGTTGGAGGTCGGCACAATGCAACTCCAGCTACCTTCCGGATTCATTTTGGAATTGAATAATTGTTATTATATTCCTGCACTTAGTCAAAACATTATTCCTGCCTCATGCTTGATGAGTCAGGGTTATCAATTCAATTTAAAGGACAATGGTTGTTCGATATCTTTGAATGGAATGTTCCACGGCTATGCACCCATAGTTGATGGGTTATTTATTTTGAATCTGGAATCTGAACCTGTCTATAATATGAATGTCAAGAGGCATAAGCCTAATGAGATAAATCCAACATACTTCTGGCATTGCAGGCTTGGACACATTAGTCTGAAACGCATGAAGAAGCTCCATGATGATGGGCTTCTAACTTCGTCTGACTTCGGGTCGTTCGAGACATGTGAATCATGCCTCCTCGGCAAGATGACTAAGTCACCTTTTGCAAAGAGTTGCGAAAGGGCGTCCGAGCTGTTGGAACTGATACACAGTGATGTGTGTGGTCCGATGAGCACAACTACCAGAGGTGGCTATCAGTACTTCGTGACTTTTACCGACGACTTGAGTATATATGGATATATCTATTTGATGAGGCACAAGTCAGAAACTTTTGAAAAGTTCAAGGAGTTTCAGAACGAGGTTGAAAATCAGCTCGGCAAGACTATAAAACTTCTACGATCTGATCGTGGAGGTGAGTACATGAGCCAGGAGTTTGATAATCATCTGAAAGGCCGAGGTATAGTACCTCAGCTCACACCTCCGGGTACACCACAGAGAAATGGCGTATCGGAACGGAGGAATCGTACCTTGTTAGACATGGTCCGATCTATGATGAGCAAATCGGATTTACCCTTGTTATTCTGGGGATACGCTCTAGAAACTGCAGCTTTTACACTCAACAGAGTACCATCAAAATCCGTAGACAAGACACCACATGATATGTGGACTGGGAAGAGTCCCAAGCTATCTTTTCTAAAGATTTGGGGTTGTGAAGCATTTGTCAAGCGACTCATGTCAGACAAGCTTACACCCAAGTCGGATAAGTGCATATTTGTGGGAAATCCGAGGGAAACCTTGGGATATAGCTTCTACAACCGCGAAGAGAACAAAGTGTTTGTTGCTCGGAACGAGGTCTTCCTTGAGAAAGAGTTTCTTAGACGGGAAGCCAGTGGGAGGCAGGTGCAACTCGAAGAAATTCGAGAACCATTTGGGGATAGCTCGGCAGGTGATGTGATCATACCGGAGTCTGTCAGAGAACCCGAGGTGGAAGCAGCACCACAACCACGGAGGTCGGAAAGATTGCGCAGAGTGCGCGATGTGATGTTGCTGGAAAGCGACGAGCCGGCTACGTATGCGGAAGCGATGGTGAGCCCGGATTTCGAGGAGTGGCTGGAAGCCATGAGATCTGAGTTAAAGTCCATGGATCACAATCAAGTCTGGGACTTGGTTGATCTGCCACCTGGCGTCACTGCCATTGGTTGCAAATGGGTCTTTAAGAAGAAAACCGATGTGGATGGAAATGTTCAGATCCACAAAGCTCGGCTTGTCGCAAAAGGTTATGCACAAGTTCAAGGGATTGACTACGACGAGACCTACTCGCCAGTAGCGATGCTGAAGTCGGTGAGGATCGTACTAGCTATAGATGCATATTTCGATTACGAGATATGGCAGATGGATGTCAAAACGGCTTTCCTTCATGGAAATTTAATCGAGGACGTGTATATGATACAGCCCGAGGGTTTTGTCGATCCAACTAGTGCTGGTAAGGTATGCAAGCTCAAGAGATCCATTTATGGATTGAGACAAGCATCTCGGAGCTGGAACATTCGTTTTGATGAGGTTGTTACAGACCTCGAATTTATCAAAAGCGAAGAGGACGCTTGTTTATACAAGAAGTTGAGTGGGAGCTCGGTAGTGTTTTTGATCATGTATGTGGATGACATACTACTGATCGGAAACAATATTTCGATGCTGAACTCGGTCAAAGAATCATTTAATGAAAAGTTTTCGATGAAGGACCTCGGTGAAGCAGTTTACATATTGGGCATTAAGATCTATAGAGATAGATCGAGGAGACTGCTCGGCTTGAGCCAGTGCACGTACATAGATAAAGTGTTGAAACGGTTCAACATGAGTGAGGCCAAGAAAGGGTTCTTGCCACTCTCACATGGTATAAGGCTGAGCGAGACTCAGAGTCCTTCGACATCTGATGAGCAAAGCAGGATGAGCCGGATACCGTATGCCTCGGCAATCGGATCCATCATGTATGCCATGATATATACCCGGCCTGATGTTGCTTTTGCAATAAGCTTAACGAGCAGATACCAGGCAAACCCCGGTGAGGCTCACTGGGCGGCGGTAAAGAATATTCTAAAGTACCTGAAAAGGACTAAAGAAATGTTTCTAGTTTATGGAGGTGAGGAGGAGCTCGTCGTAAAGGGTTACGCCGATGCTAGTTTCCAAACAGATCACGATGATTGTCGATCACAGTCCGGATTCGTGTACATCATGAATGGAGGAGCGGTGAGCTGGACCAGTTCCAAGCAAGATACGGTGGCCGATTCCACAACAGAAGTCGAATACATTGCGGCTTGTGAAGCTGCAAAGGAAGGTGTTTGGATCCGGAAATTTCTGGATGATCTTGGTGTTTTCCCAACCTCGGTAAAACCGTTGGACCTTTATTGTGACAATTCTGGTGCCATCGCACAAGCCAAGGAGCTAAGGAACCACCACAAGACCAGACACATAGATCGGAAATATCACCTGATACGTAAGATCGTAAAGAGTGGTGATATAAAGTTATGCAAAATTCACACGGATGCAAATGTTGCAGATCCGTTGACAAAGCCGCTTCCACAACCCAAGCATGAGGGGCATATTAGAGCCATGGGCATACGATGCCTGTTTGATTGACTCTAGTGCAAGTGGGAGACTGTTGGAGGTATGCCCTAGAGGCAATTATGTATGATGATATTTCCGATGTGTTTATGAACCGATGTAGTCCTCGGATGTTATCAATGATACTTGTTGACGAGTACGTGACTTGTCTGTGAGATCTTGTGTTGTATGATACGTCCTAAAAAGGTCCCTAGTCGTAAGTGACGTGTGGGCACACGTCGGACTAGACTAGCATGCAATACGGTGGATGGTTTTGTCTCACTAGCCATGAAGCATGTGATGCTGCCGAACTGCATGGATCTGATCGGATCCGAGATAGGATACGGGTGACCGGATCCGAGCTCGGATGGATATCAGATTGGACAGACCCAACTATGAGACACAGCGATAGGTCATCTGTGAGTCTCTAGTACACATACGTTCTGTGTCCTCGGACCTGAGCTGACGCATGTGCTCGGGATGGTGACCGGCCTGCTTTGGGCCGACCAAATGCTACTCCGTAACTGGGTAGTTATAAAGGTAGGTTTCAGGCTTGTCCAGACCCATGCTGCGAGACATGGTTGAGCAAGATGGGATTTGCCCCTCTGATGAGGAGAGATATACTCTGGGCCCCTCGTGTGATCCGACTTGTATAAGCATGGCCATGCGACGAGGATTATGAGATAATCCGAGGTGTTGGTCGGATTCACTGAAACGAGAGAGAGGTCGGGCTGTAACAGGGATGGCCACATCGCCTTGATCCCGACAACATATATCGTGTGGCAAAGGGAATGGAACTGTGACGTACAGGTTCGCCAACCGGCTTCATAGTCTACTTGGTGGTTGGCACGCCTTGCTAGAGGCCGCTACCTGCCGAGCAGCTCGGAGGTAATCCGAACTGTGACCAAGCCGACTTGAACCTAAGGGGTCGCGCGCTTAAGGGAAGGAACCTACGAGGTCGGATCCGAGGACACTTCGGATGTGATCCGAGCTGGACTTGGATCGTGACCGAGTAGACTTTGGGCTTTAGGATCTGTGTGAGGCCCAAGTGTTGAGCCCACGACGGATGCCTATATATAGTGGAGGTACAGCACGCTTATCAAGGGATCGCTTTGGCGTCGTCATTAGGGCTTTGCATGTGTTGCAACTAGCCACCTCCACGTGCCGTAGGCTGTGTGATCGGACCTAGCAGTCCGCCGCATAGCGTTCCTCCCGCAGGCGCGGATACCATTAGAGGTGGTGCAATTGTGCCACTCCGGCGAACCTGTTTGTGGGACTTGGTGATCAGCTGTACGTGGGAGATCGACGAGGAGGAGACGACTCCGGTGACGCGCTGCCACGACTCTACTTCCGCTGCACTGCACTGCGCGTCTAGTGGTAATGATCTGTGATCCATCCCTGTTAGCATGTTCCTGGTTGTTCTGCGGGTTGGAAAATTTTAATTTGCAGTTGACGCACCCTACCGTAGGACCCAACACTAATAGCATCTCCAATAGATGATGTAAAATACATCACCAAAAATTGCTAGATGTAAAATACATCAGCCGCTCGTCTCTGAACTTAACTGTCGAAACTGAATTTAACTGTCGAAACTAAATTTTACTGTCAAAACTGAAATGTACTCTCAAAACTGAATTTTGCTGTCGAAACTGAATTTTACTATCGGAACTGAACACAGTAGTAGCAGAGAAGCAATGCACTAGTAGTTTTGGCCGCTCAAGCACTAGTGGCAGAGAAGCAATGATCTAAATCGGCAGCCGCTCCAGCAGGGAACGTACTACCAGAGAGCAGCCGGTGTAGCTGGTCGTGCAGCAGTAGCAGCGCCCGAAGCATCAGCGCGTGCGAGAGCCGTAGCAGCAGCAGGAGCGCGAGCGAGTGCCGGAGCTGCTTCTCGTGCAGCAGTAGTGCGAGCAAGAGTAGAGCAGCAGCGCAAGCAAGAGCAAGAGTAGAGCAGCAGCAGCACGGCCAGTGACAGCCGGAGCAGCAGCTCCTGCTGATGTGGATGTCACCGCCGAGGGAACAATGCCATGGCGGAGAGACGCCGTGGAGGAAGTGGCCGGTGACGTCGCCGTCGATGGAGCCGCACCATGGCGGCTCGGGATCGAGCAGCGACAGCACCATGCGATCAAATAAAGGAGAAAATATAGCGATTAGTGTAGAACCTCTTTGGTGGTGCTGACTAGGCCTCAGCTTCATCCGAGGAATCGGTGATGGTGCTGCGGTTCCGGTGGTGCAGGTGAAGACGACGCTGTGGGAATGGAGGTGGCGCGATAGACGAGGCGAACGTCGGGGCAGCTCCTTGGAGGTGGAGGACGGGGCGGCTGAACCGTCGGGATGACGAGATCGACGACGGATCCTCATCAGGTGAGGTGGATGAGGGACGTCGATCTGTTGCGGCGGACATTGTCGTCGGGGAAGAGGCTCCGGCTGGGCGGCGGTCGGGTGGCGTACGGAGGAGCGTGGGGTTTCGCGGGTTTTGGCGGCCTCGGTGTACGAATGGGGGGTGGAGGGGTGGGAGGGGGGAACCATGGCTTAGGGACGCGTTTCTCCGAAATGTGGAGTAAGTTACGAAAGTACCCCTACCCGTTTGAACCATGGGACATCGAGGCGGGATTTTCAGCTGAGGGATAGAAGGGGGATTTCAGTCAAGGTGGAGTTTTCGCGCGCGTTGAAATTTTAGGATAACAAGGCGCGGGTTGAAGGGGCGGGAGTTTCGCAGCACAAGAGACAAAGAGATAGCTTGAAATTTCGGGATAACAAGGAGCGGCTTGAAATTTCGGGAGAACAAGGTTAACATGTACAAGAAAAAACAAAAACAAAAAACAATTCACACCACACAAGAGAGAGTCATGTCCCATTTTACTATATGAATTACTACAAATTCCATTCAAAAACAACAATGAACAACTTAAAAATTTGGGAGAACAAGCTTACCGTGTACGGTACCAAATCAATTCGTGCTTCCCTCAACAACAACAAAAAAACAATTTGTACCGTCTACCATATGGACTAAAATTGAGTCCATTTTCCGTATTTGAATGGGATTGTTGTCAGGTTAGTTATACCATCATCTATTATCTTCACAACACACGACATGAATATAGTAGTAAATTCCCATTTAAATATGAACTACATGTATCATATGATCTCGAATTCAAATATGTGTATCCATTTTATGTTGAATTCAAATCATAGTACATGTATGCTCTAGCTAGATGTTCAGAATCTAAACGATGTTTGATATATATAATGTGTTTAACACACACACACACAACACACACACACACACACACACACAACATTTAGATGTTAGCTGCCAAAGCCACCCATTATCTCCAATTTGAATAGTTATGTCCATGCATGGATGAAATGTGGTCAAACGATGCCTACCAACGGTATATCAAATTCAAATCAATTTGGCCTTGTTCGATGTGTATATAGTATAGCATGCTCGATTCAAAACCACACCACACATATCTCCATTATATCATGCATGCATGGGTTTCAAACATCATGATCTCTTATTCAAATATTTGAATTCACTTTTATATTGATTCAAATATTTAATTATCTCTCACATGCATGCGCACCGATTGATATATTGCTAGGTCTTTCCCTATTTTCCACACAAAGCGATCGATCTATATCTAGTCAGGTCTCGCCCTTTTTCCCACGTATACATCGATCAATCTACATCTCTAGATAGGACTGCCTAGCTACCACACACACATTGTCTATCCATTGTCTCACCTCTCATCATCCATGCCTTCTGCTTCATCTCTCAGACGCGCGCAACCGCGCATGTTCTCGCCCCCTCTCTTAAAATATCGATCTCGCACTTGTACACTCCTTCCGAGTCTCCGTCCAGTTGGCCTCTCGCACCATCTCCCAACACCCTCCTCTACCAGTGCTTGTAGGCTCGTAGAGTTCTTCCCTCTATCTGTCTCTATCGATATATCGCGCTGACGACCCCTTCCCTCCCTTCTCGTATATCACCCCCATGCACATACATATATGTATATAGGCCTCTCTTTCACACAAATTGCATCATTGGCACATACTCCCTCTATATTTCCCTCCCCCCCCCTCCCCCACACACACAAATTCACGAATCTCCCAAGATTTCTTGCACATACCATCTCTATATCTCAGACACACAGACTATGTGTACGAAAGAGAAGAGGTGCACGCACGCACTCGTTCCCACATACAAACGCGCGGGTACACGACGGAGCACATTTGTATAAGAAATGTGCGTGTAGAAAGGCTTTAGATGATGTGGTACTAGTACTTCCAGTATGTGCAAAAGCACATAAGTTAGAATTCCAATGGCACGCTACAAAATGTCTCTCTTTTTTCAGTCAATATATTATGATTAAAATGATGTGGGTGCACCCATGAGGCCACGTGGCACATGGGGGAGGGGTTGTTGCGAGCTTGTTGTGTGGATTGATCACAGTGACGTGCTGCTGGTTCTAGAAGAATGTTGTAGACACAACAGGGTACAATTACGTTTTGATAGATGCGAATCCCAGCCACCTAGACCATTGGATCAACAGCAATCAACGGCTGATATCACGTCACACTTGAACGATTGAAAATTTCAAAGCTGATTATATAGAAAATATATTCACAAAAAAAGATTATATAGAAAATACTACAGTAGCTGGCTCCTCGCTATCGCTACGAGAGGCTGGCGGGCGTCCGGCTCCGCCACATACGCATCCGAGAATGCGGGCCCACGTACGCCTCCGACAAGCGTAGTAGTACTGCCCACCGCTTTGACTTTTGCAGTGTCGGGTCCATCCCATTGTAATAAAAACTACCACGCCTCCCGCGCGGCAAAAACGCCGCCCTACCCTTTCTTAATCAGGATTTGTATCAACCAATCTCGTCAAGGAGTAGGCGGTAAACTTACAGCCTGTGGCCTTCGCGTCGCACCAACACACGGTCGGTCCGATCCGCCGCTCACCGGAGGGATGCGCATCGGCATGGTACATCACTGACATGTGCGACCGCATGTGAGCAAACCAACAGTCCAAGCTCCCCGCCTACCACCAAAAGCCCGGCCTATCTGTATTTCTAGCAAACCGGCAGTTGCGAACAATCGCGTGGAAGTTTCATGTGTAGGGGAGGGGTGTGGTGTGGCAGTAAAAAGAAATGCCATGGCATTTATTTTTTTAGGGTTGTTTTCGTCCAATAACTTCCACCGTCGGATGCGGATCTTACGGTCGTTGGGGCATTCGCCAGGAATAGTCTCGTGGCGAACTATTGAGTAACCTCTTTTTCACACGCACTGCATTGACACATAAGTATCATCTCTCTCCCTCCTCCCCACGCACACACCTACACTGACGACTCTCTCGGGACTTCTGGCACACACCATCTCTCTATAGGTCGATGTCACACACATACACTTATACTCTAGGTTTAGTACGTACACAAAGAGGAGAGGTGCACACATGCACTCGTCCTCTCTCACACACACGTGCGGGTACTCTTTCCGACACACACCATCTCTCTCTCTTTTTTGCGGGTACACACCATCTCTCTCTAGGTCTATGTATACCACTCTCTCTCTCTCCCCCCTCCCCACACACACTGGTGGAGTACGTGCACGAAGAGAAGATGTGCAAGCATGCACTCATTCCCTCGCACACACACGCGGGTACATGGTGGAACACATTTTTGTACGAAGAGCCACCCCACGTGATAATTTGACGTGTGTAGAGTTGTTCACTTAATGGATGGTCAATTAATACAGCGCATGCAAATTGAGTGGACGTGAGGGAGAAAGTACTAGTTGAAAATGACATTACTATCATCCACTGCATGCATGCGAGTAGTTAAATCATGGGTTGCTAGTACTACGAGGCAACGTCATCAATTTTTGCCTCGGTTACTATTGGTGGCCTTCGTATTTAAAAATGGATGGAGTGGAGTAGTATCTTTATCTTAGCCTACTAGGGCTCTCCCACCGCCTACGCTCGCCTCCCCGCCTCGACCATCGGATTCCGCCATGGATAATCCCTTAGATCCCAGCATCCTGCGGGCTTCCCTCTCCCTGCGGCCCGCAGCACTGCCGCCTTTGAGTGAAACCCACATGTGTTTCAGAGGGGATCCAGTGCTCTGGAATCACAGATCGGTGGCGCCGGAGGACATGTCGGGGCTGCGTTTCAGGTGGTGGGCAGCAAGGGAAAATCGGATCAAGGAAGCGTCGCATCGATTGGAGACAAGTTCGAAGGAGCTATGCCTGGCAAAGCACAAGGTGGAGGCGCATGTCGATCTTAGGGGTGAGATGCTGAGGGATGTCAGAGATCTTAGGGCTGCGTTTCAGGTGGTGGGCAGCAAGGGAAAATCGGATCAAGGAAGCGTCGCGTTGATTTTGAGCTGGGGCTAATGGCAGAGATCATATTCACGGAGTCGACTACGGAGGAGAGAACGCGCATGCCTGCAGAATGGCATGAGAAGCCGGTGCAACTATTCAAATGGGCGGTAGGAGAAGCCAAATCGCTCAACCAGCGGCAGCGGTGGCGCTGGGGATGCATCGAAGGCGAGGTGACCTGCCCTCCTTCCCCGCCAGTGATGCAATGACTTGCTCAGTTGCTGTTGCAGTGAACACGCGGTGCCATGGCGGTTTGCAACCGTGACAATCACTCCATCTATGTATTGTATTTCTATGAAAATACTCCATCTATATGTGTTGTATTTCGATGAAAATAGTTGGTCCTTTGGAAAAAGATGGTCATTGATTTATCACAAGTTTTTGAATGCTTGGTCGTGAGAACTCATCGGGAGCCGTTCGGGCTTCGAAACCAAAACCATCAATAAATTTCGAGCTTGTTTCCCTTCACATTCCAAAGCACCATGCTATAATTAATTGCAAACCTATTCACACCGATCAAACCTAAACCTGTTTCCACTTTGCAGCATATTAGTACTAGGTTATAAAAAGGGAAACTAACTACTCGAATATTACTGCACATTCCTCCTCATAAGCCTTTCTTGTTCATCGTTCCTTGCGCCTGCCATGGCCGGTAGGAAGAGCTCTGGGCCGAGAAATAACAAGGGAGCGACGACCAAGGCCGCGGAAAAAAAGAGAGGGCCCGTCGCGCCGTGGAGGCCTTGAAAGATCTCTCATGGGCAGGAGAGGGCTCTCAGAAGCGCATTCGCCGTGGATGCGAACATGCCGAGCGGGCAATGCTGAAGTCATTAGCTCGCGATGACATGCCCGCTCAGCTCAACAAGCAGAAGGAGTTGATCGCCGGCTTGCTGAAGCTGCTGAAGGAGAGCAATGCCTCGGTTGAGAAGGCGACCAGCTAAATCGTGGAACTTTAGGAGGACAAGGTGAAGCTCTGCCATGAGCTCGACCTGCTGAAGGTGGATATCGCTGGCTGGGAGAAGCTGCGAGAGAAGAGCAATGCCTCGGTGAAGATGCTGACCGCCGTCATTGGGGAACTTAGGGATGACATGGCGAAGCTCCGCACCGAGAGCATGACTGCTGTCAAGTAACATCATGCGGATGTGAAAGAGATCATCCATGCTCGCCTCGAGAAATCCCGCGCCATGGAAGCAATGAAGAAGATGGCGGACGAGAAGCGAGAGGAGATGAAGGTCGTGGAGGCGATGAAGAAGCAGTTAGAACTCCGCGCCCAGCAACCCTTCATGAAGTAGAGAGCGGCACCCAGACCGTTGTCTACGTCTTCCTTTTTTTGCGGGTAATCTTCCTTCTTCTTTTGCCCCTGTGTCTTCTTCTTTTGCCACTTTGTCTTTCGGGCATTTCCGCATGTGTCCTTCTAAATATCCTGAATAGGTAAGACAATTATTATCCGTTGCCATTGTCATCATATTATTTCATTTGTACTAGGCTGCGAGGCATGAATAAAACAGTGTTAACGATGAGCGGTGCCGTGGGATCACAAGCAAACTAGATCATTTTTTATCGCCATATCGCACTGGGCTGCCGTGTTTCGCACTCCTCCGCGTCGGGCTAGTACTCTAGTGGAAAACTAGGGTATACCGCACGGTTCTTTGCTCCTCCTTAGGTCGTCAGCAACAATTATACCTCCTTTGGTCGACATGTGGGACAGCCAGCATCCGGGTCGACGTGTCATGCACCAGATTAGAGTGGGGAACGGAAGGGGAGACTTACTCCTCGTAGTAATAATGACTATAAAGAGCAGTCAAATCACAAGGCCCCACCTTCCAGTAGTAATGAGCCGTCAAATCACAAAGCCCCACCTTTCCCGCAGTAAGTTGAATCAGCTACTCCCTCGTCCTCCTCGCCTCTCTATCAAACCGACCAGGCGAAACTGCCCCGCCCTCACCTTTTAAATATAGTTTTGTAAGTATCGATGGATTGCGCCATGGAGCAAAACAAACAAGCTCAAATTAAAGAAAAAGGTGGTACATATACAGCACGCTCGTCGCGTTCCCGTCGCACCTACATTGTCGGTCCGGCACGCCGCTCAAGGAATGGAACGTGCGTCATCTTGCATTTGCACTTCACACGTGGGACCGCAATTGAGCAACCAACCATAGGCACACTCCCCCGGTCCCGCGCGTCGGCTCTCGGCTGAGTAGAAAAGAGAGAACAACGATACTAGTACAGTACGTACGTACTACTATACTAACATACTACTCCACTACTAGTATGATGCTAGTCAAATCACAAGGCCCCACCTTTCCAGCAGTAACGAGCCGTCAAATCACACAGCCCCACCTTTCCAGCACGTTGAATCCGCTACTCCCTCGTCCTCCTC
Organism: Elymus sibiricus; assembly: GCA_039707655.1. Classification (NCBI taxonomy): domain Eukaryota; kingdom Viridiplantae; phylum Streptophyta; class Magnoliopsida; order Poales; family Poaceae; genus Elymus; species Elymus sibiricus. Next base: position 146,823,539 of record CM077666.1, read on the forward strand.
GCCTCTCTGTCGAACCGACTAGGCGAAACTACCCCACCTAACGCGCGGGAAAAGCCCCGCTAATGCGGAGCATCCTACGGGCATCACCATGACAAGAGTCCGTTTGGCAAGTGACACGTGCGACATCTACTTCACATACACAAAGGTGAATCCTCTCCTTTACACGTGTTCACTTGACCCCTTCGAGGATGGTATACTACTTGACACTCCACTCGTGTGCATGCATAGGTATTGTCGGAGCTTCACGGATGACGAGGAGTACAAGCGCCAAGGAGCAACCACATCAAATGGACAAGTCGGCAAGTTCACGGATGAAGAAGCACGACAAGAGGAGATGCTACTGAGCATCAGCAGCCGGACATCCGGCATACAGCCTGGACATCCGGCCCCTGGAGTCCACAACAGCTCTCCCAGATCAGCCGCAGACAAGCCTCCAGGCCCCGGACATCCGGCCCCGCCACCGGACATCCAGCCCGTTCACCACGGACATCCGGGGCCCCGCCCGGAAATCCGGCACCTCCCGACAGAAGACACCCGAAGTTTGACCCATTTGGCCCAGACATCCGGCTCCAAGCCCGGACATCCAGCACCCTGGTGAACCGCCGGACATCCGGCCTGGAGCCCGGACATCCGGCCCGACGTCCGCCTGCTTTTGGCCCTCAGGCCCATGTACCTCTCCCGTTTCGTCCCAACCTGTACTAGCACTATATAAGTACCTCTTACTCCTCCATCTAGGGTTAGCAAACATGATAGCTCATTAGTTGAGCTGTGCTCCTACCTCTACTCTTGAGAGAGAGAAACCACTCCCATGGAGTTCAAGACCTCCATGTGAGAAGATCCTCCGGGATATCCAAGACCTCGACTCCTCTCCGGATCGGGATGAACTAGCTACCGTTTGTATCGTCCTTTGTTGGATTTGGATCATGTATCTCTCCGTATGTATGTGGATTTAGCACATGTGTGATTGTTTCTTGTCTATTTGAGTGATTCCTCTCATTTTCCCTCTCGTGTTCTTCGTGTTTTTCACGGGATCCGCTCCAATCGTGAAAGATCGACACCATTAGGGTTCCACCCTACATAATCTTGGTATCATGAGCCACGTTGATCACGATTTTGGAGTCTCCCCCACCGTTTTCTAGCTTGTTTTGTTGTTTTTGGTCCTAATTCGAAAATCCCCACCAAAAATAGTCATACCAATTTTTTTTGTGATTTGTGAGTTTGATGATGTTTTGTTGATTTTGATCCATGGATTTGTTGTGTTTCGAGTGGATCTAGCTTTCTCCCATCTTTTCCCCACTTTCCATCCACGAAATTCGCCCAACTTTAACCTTGGAAACATCTATTTCCGCCACCAATTCAAAAATTTCCGCCCCAAACGAGATCTGGATTCGTCGGGCCGGACATCTGGGCCATCGGGTCGGACATCCGGGTCCCCGGCCGGACATCCGGCTCCTGGAGCAGAAAAATCGCCAAGTTTCTGGACATACAGCCCCGGATTTCCGGCCTCACCCCCGGATATCCGGCCCCTGGAGTTTCAGCCTCCCGTGTTTCACCGTTTCGGCCATAACTAATTCATCCGGAGTCCGATTTTCGCGTTCTTTAGCTCGTTTTGTAGCTATTGACATTCCCCATCACACAAAATTAATTCCACCACCATTTGACTCCATCAAAGTTTTGAGAATTTGGCAAGTTTGCCTAGGCCTTCCACCATAACTTCCGCAATTCCACCACCGACTTCCGCAACCTAATTCATTTTTATCCCCATTGCATTTGAGGTTGTTTGAGTTGTGGCTTGTGTCTCCTAAGGTGTTTCGGCTACTTAGGGACCGTGACTTCCACTCCGACAACGTGTATAGCCCCACCATACTCTTCCGCCACCTTACCCATTTTGACCGGGTTTCCACCAATACTCCCGCAACCACCACCGCTAATCCGCTACCACCATTTGACATTTGCGTTTGAGATTTTGAGTTCGTGGTTTTTCCGTATCCTAAGGTGTTTCGGCTAATTAGGAACGGTTCGACATCAAGAACACCGCCACTCATCATCGCCACGAGGTCGTCATCGACATTGTCTACTTCATCATTTTGACACCACAACCGTAAGCAGGAACGGTAACCTCGACGACACCATTGTATATTCCCCTTGCCATTGCATTGTTAACCCCTAGCCCATTTTGCGTCACTTGCCTATCGAGACTAGCCATTGAGTATTGCCGGCAATGTTACTTGTGCACTTTAGTGATTATCCATTGCATACATACCTCATCTTGGTATCATCATATCATCTCTTGTGTCACAAGATTGTTCCCGCATATACACACTTGCTATCTTGGTTTGAGCGTTGCGCATATTGGCCAAATAAAAAAAAGCTTTTAAGCAAAGAGAAAAACAAAGAGCTTGTAAGCAAGAGCCATAGCATCATACCACATTGCATATCAAATTACCATCATTGATCATCTTGGATCATCGTGTGAGAAACACCGGGAACCATACATACATAGCATACTTGGGATAGAAAGTCGATATGTTTTGTCTTCCCTAGGGTGTGCACAAGTGTCGTATCCGCCTATTGAGCAATCGTGCTAGCGTCTCTCTTGAGTTGTGCAACACAAGCGTTTTCCGTGGATTCCACATTTTGTGCTCTTTCCTTGGTTGCACGACCCCATTTATCTATCCGTGTGTGCGTTTCCGTGTGCCATTCATTGCTATTGGTCTACTTGTTTCATTTGCGAATTTGTGAATCTCTTTCAACATTATTGACTCTTGCTAACAATTGCATCAAATTTTGTGCCACTATCCTCAGCAAGCTACTCCATAAGCTTTATTGTGTAGGTGTGAGAATTGACAAGATCCGGTACCAATTGTGCTATTTCCATAATACCATATTGGGTGATCATTGATCCATCTTCAACATTGGAAAGGTACATTTGGTCTAATTCTTCCCTTTCTTTCACTCACATTTGCTTGAGCATGATGGATAGGCAAAGCACATCTACTTCGGTCTACACCAACAACGACGAGTTCGATGCCACGAAAAACTTCATCGACGCCAAGATGCAAGCTCACAAGGAGGAGCTCATAGCCCTCATCAAGACCGCCAAGAGGTCTCCCTCATCTTCGAGAAGACGCTCAAGTGCACATGCTTCCGAGCTACCATCTCCGTCAAGGTCACATCGGCATCGACACCATCACCGACGAGAACGTGAAGGTCAAGAGCTCAACACCAACCACCGCTCCACGACTTCACCATCTACCTTGGCATCTTCGCCAAGCGACTTCAAGGCATCTTCGCCTTTGGACATACGGCATCTTCGCCAACAAGCACCTCAAGATTACGCTCAAGAGAAGCTCCCCAAGCTCAAGTCCGCGACTTCCACGAGCTACTACGACCTCGACACCAACCACGAGCTTCCTTTCTATGGGAATCAAGACCCCGAGGAGTATCTTGAGTGGGAGCGCAAGATGGACGACTACCTCAAGCTACATCAAGTCCCCTCCGAAGATCAAGTGAAGTGCGCCACAAGTAACTTTCACGACTACGCGTCGACATGGTGGCTTCACAATCCTTCGACAAGCTTCGACGTGAGTCGGTCCAAGACGAAGAAAGCGATGCGGCGAGAATTTTTGCCTTCCACCTACACGAAACATCTTCGACGCCAATTGGAGAACACCATCCAAGGATCCAAGTCCATCGACGAGTACTTCAAGGAGATGAAGAAAACCTTGCGACGAGCCGTTGTGGACGACCCCATTTCGATGAAGTTCCACTTCATGATGGGATTGAACAACGACATCTCCAAGACTATCTTCCTCGACAACTACAAGTCCCTCGACGACAACTACTTTGGTGCTCTCAAGGCGGAAAAAGAACTCAAGAAGGCCAAGGCTTCTCCACCCCAAGCACACTTCGCGACGACCAAGCTCCAAGACGATGCTCCCAAGTTCGACATCATCGCCATCCCTCTTTGTGGCATTGACGATGCCGAGTCTACCACGACTCTTTTTCAAGACGGCACGGCGACGACTACTACTACGGAGCAACTCAAGGATCAAGATTTGGAGGCGAGCGACAAGGTGGCGAGCGAGGATGATGCTTCCATCTTTGGAGGCGAGAGTGATGATGTGCCATCTTCGACCTTCATCTACGGCGACGGCGACGATGACTTGAGTGACTTATGCCACCATATTGAGAGTGAGAGTGACTTCACCACTAGCCCCATATATGATGAGATGACCCAATTCCCATGTGAGGAGAGCCACCACCACCACCACTTGAGTGATTTGAGTGACTCCACCATATGTGACATTGAGTGCACCTATTTTGAGGGAGTGAGTGAGCCACCACATAGAGAGAGTGAGGTAGTTGATAGGGCATGTGAGGCCATTTCGATTTCTACTGACTTACCCTCTACCTTTATTGTGTCTTCTCATTTGGTGCTAGGTCCCATATACGACGACGCCCCAATCTTCGACGACTTCGTCCTTCCTTCGGAGAAGACGATGGCCATGGTGGACTATGATACACCCCCCCCCCCACATGGTTCCATCACGATGATGATGACCACGAATTGGTCCTTGCCACCTCACCTACACCACATGAGTGGAATGAGAAAGGTAACATAGGTGAAGGTAATGCTCTTGTCCCACTAGTGGACATTCTTGACATTGATTGCTGGCATGATGTCGATCCTCCTATTAACATGCTTGATGCTAGTGTGATTTCACCATGCGATGATTTACCCATTTACGATGAGTATGATGATTGCCATGTGGAGTCTATTAGTTGTGATGCCATGTTACATATGATATCTTGTGATAATTCTCTCGGTCACATCATGTTTGCAACACCTCTTGACTTGTCATATGCTATGAATGAGATCTCCCATATGTCATATTTGCAATCTCATCGTAGTGACTATGCATATGCCATGAAAATGAACCCAATTTGCACATATGGCATAGATGACAAGCCCATGGTTATTGGCATTTGTTTTTCATGTGATGATATTGATATGCTTCCTTTGCATCATTTCTCTCATATGCCATGCCATGACCACCTAGCTTTGGACATGCATTGTTTGCCATGTTGTCAATTTTCTCCATATTATGCGTCCGCTATTGCTCATGAGGAGACCCCCATAGTTTCCTCATACATGTTAGGAGATTTTGATCGATCACATCCATTGCATGATCCCAATGATTGTGTGCACCATATGCATCCCATGAATAAAACTGCTATTGACGTGCCATATACTTGCATGCTCAATTTGTGTCCCCATCGTGTAATACATAACAACTATTCTTTCATGATGGATGACATGTTCTTATATCGTGCTTCAAATTTCTTTGAGCGATGCTTGTTTTGTGCTAACTCTAACATGCACATACACATCATGATGGATGATGTGTACATTTACCACGCACACACTTTGTTTCATTTGCCTATTTGTTGTGTAGGTACCCTTGCTTACTTGTCAACCTCGCAAGCACACGAGTTGACAAAACGAGCTCTAGAGAGCAATGAAGATGTGCGCTACCATGGAGTGCTTACCCTCCACCCGCCTTCTACGCGACGAGCCTTCGCGCATTTCTTCTACATGGCCCTCACATGGTTATGGGTTATTGTCCATTATATATCCTTTGCCCATATTACCATGTTCACTTTGCATGATATGCTCATTTCCATTTGGATGACATGCTTTGGTGACCCATGCTTTGCATTACACATGATCCATGATTCTAGCACTTGTATGTGTATTTGCATGCTTGGTGGAGATATTGCTTGTTATTGCCATGTTTTCTATGTACCCCATGCCTATGATGATACTTTGATCATGTTTCGCTTTCGTGCTTGTGATATGTCATGTGCATTGCCTATATCTACTATTTGCTCACATGACATGATTGCCATGATTTCCTCTAGTGTGTTGCATCTTCGCTCCACTAGTTTGCACGACATGATTACTATGATTGCTTGCCTTGTTGCATCACCGATGATTCATACTTGCTCGTTTCATGCGGTTGATGGCATCCATTTTCATGCTTTGCACATGATTGGTATTAAATGTAGTCCAATTGCTCCATATGTTGCCTCTCTCATGCTAGATGATTTGCCATGTATTGAGTGCAACATTGCTATTAGTCTTGCTAATGAGATCGCCCCCATAGCTTTCTCCCATATGTTCGGAGCTTTTGCCATCTTTCATGTGAAGCATGCTTGTCTTCATTCTTTGCACCATATGCCTAGTGCCATGCCTATATCCATTGTTACATCATATTATTCATGCACTTTTGCTTCTAATGGTTATGTGCACGAGAAGAGAACCATCATGATGGATGATATGTTTATCTACCATGCGCATATGTTCCTTGCTTTGTTGTGTGCATGTGTAGGGTCCTTCGACATTGTGTCAACTTCAACTTCCCGTGAGTTGACCATTCGAGCTCTTGAGAGCGAGCCACTTTCGACCGACGTGCTTCTACAACGCATTTGCTACCACTTCGGCATTGTGAAGGACGCACAAGGACACACTTTTGAGGTGATATCCTTCTCTTTTGAGAATCCCAACACCATGAGCATGAATGTTGTGGATCATACTTCATGTGTTGCTTACACCATGACACATTGCACACATGCTAGAGATTTTGCTTCGACTTGTCATCGAACATGATTATCCCATGCTATTTCCATGTGTTTGATTGCAACAATGTCATTTCTTCACATATGCCATGTCACATTGATTGCTACATGCTTGACTTGATTGCCTCACACATGATGAACAATTGCTCTTTCTATTGTCTTGAGTGCCACACTATCTTCACTACACCATGTGCACATTATGCTTGGTTTGTCTTGCACTTGACCCATGTGTTTAGACACTTCATTTTATTTGGTGTTGTGAACGATTCTTATGCATACCATAGACCATTTGTTGAACGCTTGATGCATGCTTGCTATGACCTCGAGGAAGATGCTTGTTATCTTGTCACACATATTTGCATCTCTACCTCCCATTTGCATGCTTGTTTCCATGATGATCTTCATTGTGCTCAATTTATGTGCTTACATGCAATGTCTCATTCCTTTGTCACACTTTATGCTATACATGACGACAACACTTGTTGGATGAATCACCGCTTGAATGCTTGGTTTTGCACTAACGCTAACCACATTTGTTTTTCCAAGTGCTTGTTGTCCTTGCTTCTTTTCAAGGAATCACAAGACGGTGCGACATTGGAGAGTGCCCATTTCGAGCTTCAAGATGAAGAGTGCTTGGTGATCGTCCACTTATACACGGAGACGACATCTCTTTCCCATGGTGATTTGGTTTTCGATCCGAGGACGGATCTTTTCCAAGGGGGAGGGGATGATGCGTAGCATCCTACGGGCATCACCATGACAAGAGTCCGTTTGGCAAGTGACACGTGCGACATCTACTTCACATACACAAAGGTGAATCCTCTCCTTTACACGTGTTCACTTGACCCCTTCGAGGATGGTATACTACTTGACACTCCACTCGTGTGCATGCATAGGTATTGTCGGAGCTTCACGGATGACGAGGAGGAGTACAAGCGCCAAGGAGCAACCACATCAAATGGACAAGTCGGCAAGTTCACGGATGAAGAAGCACGACAAGAGGAGGTGCTGCTGAGCATCAGCAGGCGGACATCCGGCATACAGCCCGGACATCCGGCCCCTGGAGTCCACAATAGCTCCCCCAGATCAGCCGCAGACAAGCCTCCAGGCCCCGGACATCCGGCCCCGCCGCCGGACATCCGGCCCGTCCACCCCGGACCTCCGGGCCCCCGCCCGGAAATCCGGCACCTCCCGACAGAAGACACCCGAAGTTTGACCCATTTGGCCCGGACATCCGGCTCCAAGCTCGGACATCCGGCACCCTGGTGAACCGCCGGACATCCGGCCTGGAGCCCGGACATCCGGCCCGACGTCCGCCTGCTTTTGGCCCTCAGGCCCATGTACCTCTCTCGTTTCGTCCCAACTTGTACTAGCACTATATAAGTACCTCTTACTCCTCCATCTAGGGTTAGCAAACATGATAGCTCATTAGTTGAGTTGTGCTCCTACCTCTACTCTTGAGAGAGAGAGACCACTCCCATGGAGTTCAAGACCTCCATGTGAGAAGATCCCCCGGGATATCCAAGACGTCGACTCCTCTCCGGATCGGGATGAACTAGCTACCGTTTGTATCGTCCTTTGTTGGATTTGGATCGTGTATCTCTCCGTATGTATGTGGATTTAGCACATGTGTGATTGTTTCTTGTCTATTTGAGTGATTCCTCTCATTTTCCCTCTCGTGTTCTTCGTGTTCTTCGCGGGATCCGCTCCAATCGTGAAAGATCGACACCATTAGGGTTCCACCCTAAATCACCCGCCCTCACTTTTAAATTTAATTTTGTATCGATGGATTGCGCCATGGAGCAAAACCAAAACAAAACGGTGGTACTACATGTATACAGCACGCACGTCGCGTTCGCGTCGCACCCCACATGGTCGGTCGGTCTGGCACGCCGCTCACGGAATGGAACGCGCATCATCTTGCATTTGCACTCACATGTGGGACCGCAATTGAGCAGCCGACCATAGGCACACTCTCCCCCGTCCCCACGCGTCGGCTGAGTTGTACTAGAAGAGAGACACCAGCGATAGTACTAGAGTAGTGTTGTACACACGTCGTTGCCTGGACGATCCCTGCACGATAGGGGAGATCAGTTCGTCCAGCAGACGGCTGGATTGGCTATCATTTACATATCATGCAGGCTGTGTCGTACTAACATACGGCTGTAGTTCTATTGATAAATCTAAAAAAAGTAGGAGCACTAAGTATATTGCAATACCAATAAAATTTGAATCCATTCTCGGTATGAATACAAATCTAGTCCACTCACCCTAGGCGGCTAGGGCAACCTCTCCCCTCCATGCTTCACCGATGAGCCGATGGATTCACCCCTCCCCTCTCCCCACCGCTCCGTCGACCGGTGGCGGGGAGGGGAATCCCGGTGCCTATGCTCCGGTTATTAGTTTATGTTAGGGTTTTTAGTCCTCGCACGCACAATGCTCAGGCGAACGATGTCGCCGCTTCTTCTCTCAGTCTGTCTTCCGGGCTTCGATCCTCCTTGAGTTCATTCATCTAGACATAGTCGATGGAACTCCAGCATAGATTCTTGTCGTCTCCTTTGGGGCGGTGAGGTTAAGGTTTCATGTCATCCGGCGAGATTTGGTGTCATGTGCTTCGGATCAATGCGAGGGTTAAACAATGACAACTGCGTTCCTCCAGGGCGCTGGTTATTAGGGGCACATGCACGAAGACTACTCGGCTGCCATCAAGAAGGTGAAGCCGGCTACGTTAGGACATCGGTGACATCGATTGACACCTTTTCTATGAGTTTATTCTTTGAGCTTTGATCCTCGTCGAGTTTGTCCATCGGGACGTAGTCGATGGAGCTCCAGCGTAGATTCATGTTGTCTCTTTGGGGCAGTGAGGTTAGCGTTTCTTGTCATATGGAAAAATTTGGTGTTATATTAATTAGGTGCTTCAGATCAATGATGACAACTATGCCTCTGGGGCTCTGCTCCTTAGAGGCACGAGCACGAAAACTCCTCAACAGTCATTGATGAGGTCAAGCCGGCTCTGGTAGGATAGCAGCGACAACGACGCGTCGACGGCTCTTTCTGACTACAGTTGGTTGTTCGCTGGTCTCGGAATTTGGATGTATTTTTTATCAGACATGTTATGTACCACTTGCAAACATTTAAAATAGACCCGGCCTCCCTCCAAAAAGGTTGCATATAGTTTATGTTCAAAATCAGAACAAAGATTGATGGCTCTTACATTTTTTTGCAAATGCTAAGATCACAAATTTTCAGAAATTTGATTTCACTTTATGTTGGAAACAATACATTTCAAGCTCTAGCTAGCTATTCGAAATGTAAATTATGCATGTTTTATAAGTATAGTGTGGTAAGCAAACAAAATGTATGGTGTGCCCCCATTTAGATGTCAACTGCAAAAGCCACACGTTACCTCAAATTCAAACTACTTAGTCCATGGATGCAATGTGTTCAAACGGTGCCATCGACATCTCAAATTCAACAGAGTTTGAGCTTGTTCGTTCTATATTTTCACCCGTGATAATTTGACCCGTGTGGTTATTCAATTAATGGAGTGCCCGGGACCAGAAGTGAACAATACAAAGTGCGACCTAGCATGTAAGCAATTTTAAACGATTGTTTTTATGGAGAGAAAAAAAGAAAACTACTCCACTATATGTATATAAGCAGGAGCCTCCGCTCTTGCTTGCTAGGGTTGCTCTCTTCACACACTCATCCTCTCTAGATCTAAACACGACAGCGGTCGCCACACTCTCTCTCTTCTCACCGCTGGTCATGGATCTGGCCGGATCCCCTCCGTCGGGGAAGGGGTGAAGGTGCAACGTTCACGCAGTCCTCGTCGGCGACGGAGTAAACCCATTGCCGGCGCGTCCCGATACACGTGCCTTGCCGTTATCTCCCACACAACGCTGGCTAGGGAGGGCCTTTGACCCAGTCTTCCTCACCGCCGTGGTGTGGGCAAATCCGGCCTCCCACCGCCCACCTAGCCAAATCCCGACGAACCTCAGGTATAACTTCCTTCGAAACCGGCCTTGCTCTACTGCCCCAGGTCCCCACGTCGCTGCATGTAGATCTTTTTCTACTTCTCAGCCCCCCTCGTAGATAGGCTCGATCGGCTGTTCCAAAGCCACCTAAATTATTACTATTAGAGGTAAAGCTACTTCATGCAGTCGAATCTATGACTTGGATCAAAGCGGGAAGAACGGGGGAAAAGTTCTAGCATGACTTAGGACTTGGTTCAAAGAGGAAAGATTAGGGGGTGGGGGTAGTAGAGACTGGCTACCCAACCGGTCTCTTGGTTGAAAAGGGAAATAAAGGGAAAACACAGTACAAACTGGATATAGAACCGATCTACTGGTTCAAAAAGGAAAGAAAGTGGGGAATGGTGGACAAGTCAACAGAGTATTTCCAGCACTAGATTTGCTGCCCTCACATAGTAAAATGTGGCTATAGTGTACAAAAATGGGACCAACCCAGATATCCTATTTGGATGTTTGTTTGCATCACCACTTTATGCATCGGTGGAGGTACATGGTGCTGGTGCGCCCACTATCCGATGCCCTTATGGCAATTTTTAGCTATTGTTAATCTAATGCCGCCGGTAAAATACAGCAATCTCACTGTTAAAGTAAGGACATGTTTAACCAATATTGTTTTTAATGTAATGCCCCCAATAATATGAAGCAATGGCACTGTTTTAATGTCGTACTATATTTCCCGTTAAGATAAGTAAGTTGCTTCTTTTTGTTCGAAATGCAACTGTCCTGGTCTGCCTACTGTAACATGCCCTTATACCAACTCTTTAGCACCTGTTAATCTAATGTAGCTGGTAAAATCAAGCAATGGCACCATTAAAGTAATGTCAAATTTAACAGTTGTCATGGTTAATCTCAATGCCCCCGGTAATACGAAGCAATGTTGCAGCTTTAGAAATTGCTATTGTCCTTCTATGATTACCATTAAGATAAGGACGATGCTTCTTTTCATTTGATGTATGTTTCATCACTTGTTATTCACCCGCCTTTCTACCTATTTGTGCAAACAGAGATATACATTTCACATCGTTGCTATTGCGACCTTTTGGTGAACTGCACAAAACACTTCTTTTTTGGAAAGAGTGTCTTGTGCAGTTCTACTAAAATGTCACACGGGCAACGTCTCTTGATTTTAGTGGAACCGCACAAAGGGTGATTGGAGTTCCTAACCTTCTCGTGGAACTCTGCGGTTAATCTCCTCCAACAGTTAATTTGCCTTTGCAAGATTAGCCGTCACCATCACTACAATGGCACTTTGCACATATTTGTGTAACGAACATGGACGCTTGATTTTAGATGAACTGCACAAAAGCATATCCAAATTATAGTTGCACATTCCACGAGCTTGATGACCAACCTTGATGTTGCTCATTTTTAGTGCAACTATTGAAGAAGCTGCCAGCTCATGGGACCAAGTACTTCTTGCTAACTACATGATGCAAACATTGCTTCATTTTAGGTGAACTGCACAAAAAGGTCGCATGAATATAATCATCCATGTTGGTGACTGGTGTCAACCCATCTACTATGGCGTTGACTGCAGATATGGTTCCCATGACGAGGTATGTTCCTTTTAGGTACTACCCTTTGCTAGAACAATCCTGCATGTTGACTCTGCATGCAGCTAGTAATCTTGTCCAAATGTTTTGGCACTGCCATGAGAAAGCAAAAATGCACCTTAATCTAATGCCACTAATAATTTGAGGCAATGTTTGGCACCGCTAGTGCCACTGATAAAATGAAGTAATAATACAGTTAAAATAGAGCTACTGTCTTCGCTATCATTTCATTTCCAATGTAGATAATGAAAGTGCTTCTCTTTGTTAGTATACGTTTCATTAAATAGTCCCATTCTTGAAGTAATGACACGTTTAAGTATTTCTACAAACAGGGATGCTTAATTTTAGTTGACCTGCACAAAAAAATGATTGGAATGACGCAAGGCCCTTCCTGGTTCATCACTTATAGAAGGTGTATCCGGGAGAATTGAGTCGATGTGCCTTCTTAGGCCTACCGTTGAGTCCACTTATTAATCACGCTTTTTCATTATCTGTGCAAACAGGGTTATTCAGCTACATTTTAGTGGAACTACACAAATGTTCGGATGGAACCCGCATATGCAGTGTGAGTGCCACCATCTAAAATAATGTGGCTTCGAACGGCACAGATGTTCGGATGGTTCCACAAGTTCTTGGCGACCCGCTTATGCCGAACATGTTAATCTCCCGGTGTTTGACATGTGTGCCCATAAACTAGACTGGTTTCAGTATTGCAGCAAATCCTTGAATCAAATAGCTTACATGAATTAGGTTTATGGTTTGCTGGATATATTGGCACTTTTCCAGGGATTACTCTTTTCTCAGAGAAGCATCAATCGATTTTTCTTTACCTGTACACATTCTCACAACTTTGTTTTAGTTTTAAAGTTAATGTTGGCTCTGATCTGTGAATCATTGAGATGCATAGGCATCTTTGTTGTACTTATTATGGGAATCTTATGAGTTGGTTGTGAATCTTGGAAGCTGTGAAACATGGCATGATGATGCAGGCGATAGCAACCCTATCAAGCTCTTCAATACTCCCTCCGTTTCTTTTGACTTTGACTAAATTTATATAAAAAAATCAACATCTACAATACCAAAGTTATATGGTATATGAAAGTTAATTTTGTGATGCATCTAATAATATTGATTTCATATTGTGAATGTTGGTATTTTTTCCTATCAAGTTAGTCCAACATTACAAAGTCTAAATTTGACCAAATTATATATGCAAACTAAAAAGAAAGTTTTAGGGTGGTAGGCATTTTTGTAAGCCTTCCGTTGGTCTAGATCTAACGATAGATAAGGGTAGTGCTAGGTAACGTAGGGTCAGTACTCAAGTTTATGTGGGGTTGCTTCGTAAGTGAGGGGTAAATTAGTTATTAGGATGGATCCACTCACAGCGCGCCGCCGCTCTCGTCCAATCCAAAACCGCTGCCGCTTCTCTCCTCTTCCATTCCAAAACCGCCGCCGCTCCTCTTCCATTCCAAAACCACCGCCGGTGAGTGAAGGTGCTGTGGAGAAGTAGATCGATGGAGGAGTACAACTGATACATGATGATCGCAGATGGCAACCCTGTGAAGCTAGCCAGGATGATGGAGATACAGTCTTGGTTTGACAACCAGCGGCAATTAGCGGCGACGGTGATGGCGATGGCCAAATATCTGAAAAAGAGCGAAAAGGCAGTGATCCACTCGGATGGAATGGCGCAGGAGTCCATAGAGCAGCTCCTCTAGGCCATGGAGCAGACAGATTTGCTGAATCCGGTCGTGAGGTGGAGGTGGTGGGAGTATCAATCCAAGATCGAGCATACAGAGGATCAAGGATCGAGCATCCACATGGTGCCGTTTGTGAGGGTGCCGTGTCAAGAGCGAGCCGGTGGAGTCTTCGTCGACCGTACCCAACCGCAAGAGGAGGAAAGCAGTTGGCGCGACGACACTTCCCTGCCGTTCTCCAAGGCTCCCTCGTCGCTCACCTCATCTCACGGGGTGGCGGTCTGCCGCCGAGGAATAGGAGAGGAGTGCCCCAACGAATAATCATAGGAGGAGCTTAGGGTTATCAGTATTTGTAGGTTGTGAATTGTGTTTTGTGTTGTGTATTTTGGGTACTTTCAGATATGAATGTCTTTTGAATTTCAGATCTTTGTAGTATTGAGCATATGAAGTATTTATTGAATTCCAGAGAACTATTTTTAGTACTTTCAAAAATGTAGTTTCATATAAAAGTGCAAACCATGTGATTTTCAGAGAAGAAATTGCAAGTTTCAGTTTCAGATAAGAAACTGCAAGTTTCGGAGGTAGAGCATTTATATCAACACGCCCTTTTCAAACAGGGATAGCAGCATGTTCCAAATTTTATTCATGGTCGAAGATGGAACTAACAGCAAGCTAACATCATGCTGATCAACATTCATGTATAACACATCTTCATATGATGCACAGTCAAAAAGATATGCTATTTTCAAAATGCCCAGACAATGTTGAGAGTGCGAAAAACAGAGAAAACTAGGGACAAAATTCTGGCTAGTGTTGGAGGTGGTGTGTGTGGATGACAAGGGGAGACTCACATGTCAGTAATAGCAGAGGCAAAAAAATTGGGAATATTGCAACTACACCAGGGGTAATCGAACCCGGGCCGAGCAGGTGTGGCGAAGGGGGTGTAGCTACTGGGCAACTGCGGCGTACTCGACAGAAAGAAGGCGCGCAACCTACTACTACACTGCCCTGTCTTCCCCGGCTCCGGTTCGTTCCCGTCATGTACGTGGAGAGGCTGACAGTCGGGACCCACAAGGTCCATGGCCCTACGCAAGCAAGTGCCTCATTGGAAAAAAAAGCTTTCTCTCGGAAATGGATATTCGTTTCTCCTAAGGGTATACTGACATTGGGGCCCATGGGTTTGTCAACGTAGTCAATAAACGAGATAAATTTACAATGAAGACTGTCATCGGGGAGCTAGCAGGTATAATTTTTTCAGAGGGCGAACAAGTATCAGCTGGGTTGTGGCCTGCCCAGCCTAGGTTTTGTTTTTTAACATGCGCAGGGCGCAGCCCACGACATGCCGACAAAGTGTTTTAAACTTATTGTTTTGAGCTCTAGCATGTATCTACTGGCCCATGGGCCTCCCAGCCTAGGTATTATTTTGTCTTAAACATCCGCAGCCCAACTTATGTTTTTTTGAAGAAAACGCATAACTCTTTTCTATTTTTCTACATATAAGAATAAGAATGCCAAGTCCAACTTATGTTTTCCATTCTAACTATATTATATATATTTAAATTATTTTATGTTATTATATATTATTATTATCATATATTTAATAGATACATATATATATATATATTAAAAAAATCCCACGTCTTATTAACTTATAAAAAATAAATGTTTAACAGAAGTTCGCAAGGAAAATCCTGGTTTTTTTTACAACGAAAATCCTGGTGATTGCGTACAAAAGCTTTCTTAGATTTAAGGACCAATGTAATAATAACGCGCTCATTTTTTTGAGCAATAACTCCCTAATTATCTAATTTTATATATAATAAAATGCCCAGCCCCGGTTTATTTTTTGATAACATTGCTCCGTCCAACCCAACATTATATTTGCAACAAGCCCAACAAATTCATGTATTTCGAGAAAGTGCAAATGGGCTGTGATTTCTTAGAAAAAAATTAAATGCACCGCATAGATGCTACATTATTTGTTCACCCATCCCAGCAAATGGACTGTAATTCTAAAAACATGGGTTGAATATGTGCCACATTTTTCAGGCTGACATGTGGGCCAATAGGTCGAAGCCTACGCAAGGCGTTGTCAACTTGGTCAACAAATGATTCTGACATCCATAGCCATTGGATTTACATCCAACGGCCGGCATGCATCTTCAATCTCTCGTCTTCTTCCTCTAGCGCCACTGGGACCGCCTGCTCCCGCCTCCGGCGGCTAGCAGTTCTGCTTAGCACGCCTCGCTGTGAAGCGCTACTCCACCGCTGGCCAGGCCATCCCTCCAACCCTCCACACCTCCTATTATTCTCCGCCGACTGAAGCCCCACGCCGCACCAGAACCAGTTAACCCTCGTAGTCCTCTCCGTCTGCGACTCCACTGCCGCGTCTTCCCCATCTCCTGGTCGTTCCCGTCCGGGGCCTCGCCGTCGTCCACCGCCTTGGTGCGCTCGGCGCGGCATGGTCAACGTGGTCAACAAACGAGAGTCGTCGGAAGAGGACTGTACGTGGAGAGGCTGACAGTGAGGACGCACCAGGTCCATGGACGCACGCATGCAACTGCCTCCTTATTACACGAAAAAAATTATTCCTCCCCCTGACAGCTGGGACCCACCGGCTACATCATCACATGCAAGGAAGTGCCTCCTTATTACGCGCAAAAAAATGTTTCATCCCCCTGACAGCTGGGACCCAGCAGCTACATCTTTGCACGCAAGGAAGTGCCTCCTTATTTCGGGCAAATAAAATTATTCCTCCTCCTGACAGCTAGGACCCACCAGCTATATCTTCACACGTAAGGAGGCTGACATGTGGGCTAATAGGTCGAAGCCTACGGAAGGTGTTATCAACTTAGTCAACAAATGATTCTGACATCTGTAGCCGTTTGATGTACATCCAACGGCTGGCATGCATCTTCAATCTCTCGTCTTCTTCCTCCAGTGCTGGCGGGACCTCCTGCTCCCGCCTCCGGCGGCCAGTGGCGCTGCTTCGCATGCCTCGCTACGAAGCGCTACCCCACCGCCGGCCAGGCCATCCCTCCACCCCCCTGTTATTCTCCGCCGACTGTAGCCCCAGGTCACACCGAACCAGTCAACCCTCGTACGTCATACTCCTCTCCGTCTGGGACTCCACTGTCGCATCTTCCCCATCTCTTGGTCATTCCCGTCCGGGGCCTCGCCGTCGTCCACCGCCTTCGTGCGCTCGGCGCGGCATGGTCAACAAACAAGAGTCATCAGAAGAGGACTGTATGTGGAGAGGTTGACAGCTGGGACCCACGAGGTCCATGGTCGCACGCAAGGAAACTGCCTCCTTATTACGCTGGAAAAAATGATTCCTCCCCATGACAGCTGGGACCCACCAGCTATATCTTCACACGCAAGGAAGTGCCTCCTTATCCCCCCAGACAGCTGGGACCTATCAGGTCGAAGCGTACGTATCGTTATCTGTCTGGTCGCAAGCGTGTACGTTGATACGTCTCCAACGTATCTATAATTTTTTATTTTTCCATGCTATTATAGTATCAATATTGGATGTTTTATATGCAATTATATGCCATTATATTTCATTTTTGGGACTAACCTATTAACCCAGTGCCCAGTGTCAGTTGCTGTTTTCTGCTTGTTTTTGCCTTTTCAGAAAATCAATATCAAAAAGTGTCCAAACGAGAAAAAAACTTTGGATTAATTTTTTCTGGACCAAAAGAGACCCACGAAGCTTCGGGAGAAGACCAGAAGAGCCACGAGGAGGCAACAAGCCTGGAGGGCACGCCCAGGGGGGTAGGGCGCGCCCCCCCAGACTTGTGGGCGCCTCTTGACCTAATTCCAGCGCTATAAATTCCCAAATATTCCAAAACAAACAGAGAGACAGAAGAGAAAACCTTTCCGCCACCGCAAGCCTCTGTTCTTCCGCGATCCCATCTAGAGGCCTTTTCCGGTACTCTGCCGGAGGGGAATCGATCACGGAGGACTTCTTCATCAACCTTGCTGCCCTTCCGATGATGTGTGAGTAGTTTACCATAGACCTACGGGTCCATAGATAGTAGCTAGATGGCTTGTTCTCTCTCTTTGATCTTCAATACCATGTTCTCCTCGATGTTCTTGGAGTTCTATCCGATGTAATCTTCTTTTGTGGTGTGTTTGTTGGGATCCGATGAATTGTGAGTTTATGATTAGATTATTCATGGGAAATATTTGAGTCTCCTCTAAACTCTTTTATGCATGATTATTATAGCTTTGTATTTCTCTCCGATCTATCGATTTGGTTTGGCCTACTAGGTTGATTTACCTTGCAATGGGAGAGGTGTGATGGGCTCAATCTTGCGATGCTCAATCCCAGTGACAGAAGGGAACATGACATGTATTTGTATTGTTGCCATTAAGGATAAAAATATGGGGTTTAATCATATTGCTTGAGTTTACTTTGTCTACATCATGTCATCTTGCTTAAGGTGTTACTCTGTTTCATACTTAATACCCTAGATGCATGCTGGATAGCGGTCGATGTGTGGAGTAATAGTAGTAGATGCAGGCAGGAGTCGGTCTACTTGTATCGGACATGATGCCTATATACATGATCATTGCCATGAATCCGTCATAATTATTTGCTTTTCTATCAATTGCCCTACAGTAATTTGTGTACCCACCGTATGCTATGTGTTCGAGAGAGAAGCCTCTAGTGAAAACTATGGCCCCCGGGTCTACTTTATCATATATAAAAAAACCTAAAAATACCTTGCCGCAATTTATTTACCTTTATTTTAATTAGTATTTTATTTTATCTATTTATCTCTATAAGATTTAATCCTTGCAAATAACCGCTAAGAGGATTGACAACCCTTTTATTTGCGTTGGGTACAAGTGTTTGCTCTTGTGTGTGAAGGTGCGCTTAATGGAATTTAGCTTGGTTCTCCTACTGGATTGATTACCTTGGTTCTTAACTGAGGGAAATACGTATCTCTACTATACTGCATCATCCTCTCCTCTTCGGGGAAATACCAACGCAGACTACAAGTAGCAGGATGAATTTCTGGCGCCGTTGCCGGGGAGACATCATCAAAATTACCAAGTACCTTCGCACAAACTATCATCCACTTGCATTTATTTTATTTGCCTTTTATTTGCATTTGCCTCTCGTTTTCATCTCCCCCACTTCTAATTTTTTTTACAAAAACACTAAAATATTTTATTTGCTTGCTTGCTTTTATTGCCATGTCAACACACAAGAACAGAAAGTAAAACAAAAATTTAAGATCACTATGGATCCTCATCCACTTGCTAATCTTTTCAAAAGATCCAATTATAATGAACCAATTGCTAGTGATTTGAGTGCTTTTGATTTTCTCTATGAAGTTTTGCTTGAAAATCATGAATCTGAAAATTGTGATGAAGTGTTAGAAGAAGAAATTTATAAAGTGATCCATGATAGCTCTTGATTGAAAAGCATGATTGCAATGATGTTACTATAAATTCTATTAATGTGAATTGTGCTAACAATATGCAAAATTAAAAGCTTGGGGATGATAATTTTGTTATGTCCACTACTTATTGCAATGATCACGATTGGGGTGATAATGCTTCTTATGATCTTGAAAATTTATTTAAGCCTCGTGATGAATATGTTATTGATAATAATGTTTGCAATAATATTAAAAGTAGGTTTGGAAGAGCGTCAACTTTAGGTAATAATGATCCCACTACTTTGGAGAATTATCAATCTAATGAATTTTTGGATAAGAGTGGGTTTGGAGAGGTCATGACTTTAGTTGATGTTAATCCCACTATCTAGGAAGATTATAAAACTTTTATGCATATGGATCATGAAGAGAATATTTTATATGATAGCTATATTGTTGAATTTGAATATGATCCTACATGTAACTATTATGAGAGAGGAAAATATGGTTTTAGAATTTTTCATGTTACTCAATTACCTCTCTTGAAGTTCAAATTGTTAATGCTTCGTTCTTCTTCCTTGCATATGCTAGATACTTCTTGTCTTGATAATTTGTTTGCTTATAAAATTCCCATGCATAGGAAGTATGTTAGACTTAAATATGTTTCTTACAATCTATATGATGCTCTCTTTGTGCTTCAATTATTATCTTTTATGTGAGCATCTTTAAAATCTCGAAGCCTATCTTAATGGCTATAAAGAAAGAGCTTGTTGGGAGACAACCCAATATATTTCTGTTCTTGAGTTTTTACACAATTATAGCCTCTGTTATTATTGTATTTTCATGTTTTAATTAGTGTTTGTGCCAAGTAATGCCTTTGGGATGATTTGGATGATAGAATAATTGATGCTGTTTGAAAACAAAAACTTTTGCATCTAGTTCTGGAATTTTGGTTTTTGTCTGGAGCGTTAGAACCTTCTGAATTTTTTACACAATATTGATATACGAATTGCCCACGTTATCCTAAGTTTTCAGAATTTTTGGAGTTACACAAGTATGATGTTAATTCAGATCTTTACAGACTGTTCTGTTTTAGACAGATTCTGTTTTTGTTGCATAGTTTGCTTATTTTGATGAATCTATGGATCGTATCGGGGGGTATGAGTCATGGAGAAGTTGGAGTACAGTATAATTATGCCAATATTAAATATGAATCAATTTACAACAGTACCTAAAGTTTAAGATTTGTTTGTTATACTAACGGATCTCACGAGGTTTCTGTTGAGTTTTGTGTGCTGAAGTTTTCAAGTTTTGGGTGAGACTACGATGGATAAAGGAATAAGGAGTGGCAAGAGCCTAAGCTTGGGGATGCCCAAGGCACCCCAAGGTAATATTCAAGGAAGACTCAAGCGTCTAAGCTTGGGGATGCCCCGGAAGGCATCCCCTCTTTCGTATACAATCTATCGGTAACTCACTTGGAGCTATATTTTAATTCATCACATGATATGTGTTTTACTTGGAGCGTCTTGTGATATAGTTTGCTTGCTTTTTAGTTTGTCACAATCATCTTTAATGAACACACCTTTTTGATAGGGACACACATTATTCGTGATTTTTTAGAATACTCTATGTGCTTCACTTATATCTTTTCAGCTAGGCAATTGATCTAGTGCTTCACTTATATCTTTTAGAGCACGGCGGTGGTTATATTTTAAAGAAATAGTTGCACTCTCATGCTTCACTTATATCTTTTTGAGAGTCTAATGAATAGCAATGGTAATATGCACGGGTTATGAATTTGGTCCTGATATGATAGGTATTCAAGAGGGATATAATAAAAACTTTCATGTAGATCACTGAATATGATAAGTTTGATTCCTTGCAATAGTTTTGCAATATTAAGATGGTAATATGTGGGAGGTATTAGTAGATAATTGTGGTTTAGTAAGAATATTCGTGTTAAGGTTTGTGATTCCCGAAGCATGCACGTATGATCTGTCATTATCCTATGAAGTTGGAGCATGATTTATTATTGATTGTCTTCCTTTGTGTGGCGGTCGGGGGCGCGCGATGGTTAACTCCTACCAACCTCCCCCCTAGGGGCATGCATAGTAGTACTTTGCTTCGAGGGCTAATAAACTTTCGCAATAAGTATGTGAGTTCTTTATGACTAATGTGAGTCTATGGATTATACGCACTCTCACCCTTCCGCAATTTGCTAGCCTCTTCGGTACCGTGCATTGCCCTTTCTCACATTGAGAGTTGGTGCAAACTTCGCCGGTGCATCCAAACCCCGTGATATGATACGCTCTATCACACATAAGCCTCTTTATATCTTCCTCAAAACAGCCACCATACCTACCTATCATGGCATTTCCATAGCCATTCCGAGATATATTGCCATGCAACTTCCACCGTTCCATTTTTATGACACACGTCGTCATTGTCATATTGCTTTGCATGATCATATAGCTGACATAGTATTTGTGGCTCAGCCACCGTTCATCAATTTTTATACATGTTACGCTAGCATCATTGCACATCCTGGTACACTGCCAGAGGCATTCATATAGAGTCATATTTTTGTTCTAGTATCGAGTTGTAATATTGAGTTGTAAGTAAATAAAAGTATGATGATCATCATTATTAGAGCATTGTCCCAGTGAGGAAAGGATGATGGAGACCATGATTCCCCCACAAGTCGGGATGAGACTCCGGACGAAAATAAAAAAATAAAAAGAAAAAAAAGAGGCCGAAAAGAGCCATGAAAAAAAATGAGAAAAAGAGAGAAGGGGCAATGTTACTATCCAATTTTTCCACACTTGTGCTTTACAGTAGCACCATGTTTTTCATATAGAGAGTCTCCTATTTTGTCACTTTCATATACTACTGGGAATTTTTCATTATAGAACTTGGCTTGTATATTCCGATGATGGGCTTCCTCAAATGCCCGAGGTCTTCATGAGCTAGCAAGTTGGATGCACACCCACTTAGTTTTCATGTTGAGCTTTCATACACTTATAGCTCTTAGTGCATACGTTGCATGGCAATCCCTACTCCTTGCATTGACATCAATTGATGGGCATCTCCATAGGCCGTTGATTAGCCTCGTTGATGTGAGACTATCTTCTTATTTTTGACTTCCCCTTATTGATCTCTACCACCACACTCTATTCCACCCATAGTGCTATATCCATGGCTTGCACTCATGTATTGCGTGGGGGTTGAAAAAGCTGAAGCGCGTTAAAAAGTATGAACGAATTGCTTGGCTAAAACCGGGGTTGTTCATGATAAATATTTTGTGTTAAGAAGATGGAGCATGACAGGATTATATGATTTTGTAGGGATAACGTTCTTTAGCATTTTTATTTTGAAAGACATGATTGTTTATTAGTATGCCTGAGTATTGATGTCTTTATATCAAATTATAGACTATTGCTTTGAATCATTCGAATCTTATTATTCATACCGTAAGAGAGAGATTACATGATGAAACATGATAGGTAGCATTCCACATCAAAAAATTTGTTTTTATCATTTACCTACTCGAGGACGGGCAGGAATTAAGCTTGGGGATGCTTGATACATCTCCAATGTATCTATAATTTTTTATTGTTCCATGCTATTATAGTATCAATCTTGGATGTTTTATATGCAATTATATGCCATTATATATCATTTTTTGGGACTAACCTATTAACCCAGTGCCCAATGCCAGTTGTTGTTTTCTGCTTGTTTTTGCCTTTTCAGAAAATCAATATCAAAAAGTGTCCAAACGAGAAAAAAACTTTGGATTAATTTTTCTGGACCAGAAGAGACCCACGAAGCTTCGGGAGAAGACCAAAAGAGCCACGAGGAGGTGACAAGCCTGGAGGGCGCGCCCCCCAGGCTTGTGGGCCCCTCGTGGCACCTCTTGACCTAATTTTAGCACTATAAATTCCCAAATATTCCAAAACCAACAGAGAGACAGAAGAGAAAACCTTTCCGCCGCCGCAAGCCTCTATTCTTCCGCGATCCCATCTGGAGGCCTTTTCCGGTACTCTATCGGAGGGGGAATCGATCACGGAGGGCTTCTTCATCAACCTTGTTGCCCTTCCGATGATGTGTGAGTAGTTTACCACAGACCTACGGGTCCACAGCTAGTAGCTAGATGGCTTCTTCTCTCTCTTGCGGTGTGTTTGTTGGGATCCGATGAATTGTGAGTTTATGATCAGATTATTCATGAGAAATATTTGAGTCTCCTCTAAACTCTTTTATGCATGATTATTATAGCTTTGTATTTCTCTCCGATCTATCGATTAGGTTTGGCCTACTAGATTGATTTATCTTGCAATGGGAGAGGTGCTTTGTGATGGGTTCAATCTTGCGGTGCTCAATCCCAGTGACAGAAGGGGACATGACACATATTATTATTGTTGCCATTAAGGATAAAA
Organism: Elymus sibiricus; assembly: GCA_039707655.1. Classification (NCBI taxonomy): domain Eukaryota; kingdom Viridiplantae; phylum Streptophyta; class Magnoliopsida; order Poales; family Poaceae; genus Elymus; species Elymus sibiricus. Next base: position 146,847,291 of record CM077666.1, read on the forward strand.
AGATGGGGTTTAATCATATTGCTTGAGTTTACTTTGTCTACATCATGTCATCTTGCTTAAGGCGTTACTCTGTTTCATACTTAATACCCTAGATGCATGCTGGATAGTGGTCGATGGGTGGAGTAATAGTAGTAGATGCAGACAGAAATTGGTCTACTTGTCTCGGACGTGGTGCCTATATACATGATCATTGCCATGAATCCATCATAATTATTTGCTTTTCTATCAATTGCCCAACAGTAATTTGTGTACCCACCGTATGCTATGTGTTCGAGAGAGAAGCCTCTAGTGAAAACTATGGCCCCCGGGTCAACTTTATCATATATAAAAAAACCTAAAAATACCTTGCTGCAATTTATTTACTTTTATTTTAATTAGTATTTTAGTTTATCTATTTATCTCTATAAGATTTAATCATTGCAAATAACCGCTAAGAGGATTGACAACCCTCTTATTTGCGTTGGGTGCAAGTGTTTGCTCTTGTGTGTGAAGGTGCTCTTAATAGAATTTTGCTTGGTTCTTGTCGTGGTTTTAACACGGCAGATGCCCTTGTGAAAGGACTTAGAGATGAGGCCATCGCACAAGTGTGGAAGCTTAGCAGGGTTGATCGGGAACGAGAAGACGCCGCGTTACCCAGGTTCGGCCCCTCACGGTGGAGGTAAAAGCCTACGTCCTGCTTGATTATATTGTTGTAGATCTCAATTACAAGGATGCGGATTCGCTAACCTAGCTCTCGAGGAGATTGCAACTTGGTCTTTTTCGTATAGGTGCTCCCCTTTATATACACAGGTGGAACCCTAGATTACATGAGTCCGGGTCGTCATCCTGACCCGGCTCCCACTCTTTCCTACTTGATCTCCAAGACGGCATTTAACCGTCCCATATTCTCCATGAGCCGGCCCATATCCTGTGCCGGCCTTTCCTTCTAGGCCTCTATCAAGCCGGCCCGCCAAGAGTCCTTAGCCCCGCAGTGATATGACCCGTTGAGCCTGCTCTATGGCCGGGTTATCCCACTGCCGGGTCTACATGCTGGTAAACATCCCCAACATTAGCCCTCAGTTTGACCTAAATTCATTCATGTTAAACTTCAACCTGAAAGACAAATATTAGTAAATCATTCTCCAAAGGCTTACTAAGCCGGTCTTTTTAGAATGCTATCTCTGACTCGCTCGATTCCCCGGGTTAAATAAATTGCCGGGTCATTCTTCATTTTCAAACTTGGCATTTTAAGTTTCCCTTTCCTCCGTCTATGATGCATCAATCTATTCCCACAAGAACCGGAGTGATGTCATAGAGAATCTGAGCAGATTTATATTCCCTCGTCGGGCGCAAAAATCGAGGAGCTCTTTTCGCCACTGTTACTGTGCCCCCTTGGATTTTGTGCGCACGTTTGGGGGTCCAACAGTGCCCATAAATAAGCCATTGTTTTCCCCTTTCTCTTCTACTGCTCCTCGTCGCTCCCTCTTCTGCAACGCCGCCGCATCCATTCGAGCTCGCCGCCACTGGAGCCAGCATCTCGCCGCACTCTCCTCTGCGTCGCCGGAATCCTCCATCGTTGCGCGGTCGCCATCGCCCGCACCACGAAGACTGTAAAGCCCGCACTCCAGATCTGTAAGCGTCTCACCACCATTGCCATGGTTCCCCTGAGCTTCTTCCTTGCTCTTTGCGGTAGCTACGGTAGATCTTGAATACCTCAAGCCTCTTTCATTTTTAGTCCACAGCCATTCACAGCATTTTCCTCCATTAATAGATCCATCATGTTGTCTTGACGAAAACCACCGCGATTCATCGAAGAACACACGTAGCTTTTATCTTTTCATTTTTATCCATTTTGCAGATCTGTAGAATCTTCTTACTCTGTATAAATCTGTTTTACGGACTCGTAGCCCAAACTGTGCCGCAACACTTGTAAAAATTTGTGACCTGCAGTTCTGACTCATCTATGCTAATAATCTTGACCCGACAATTTACCTGCATCCTCTTTTCTAACCCGGCCAAAATTTCTTACTCACTGTCTTGTTTATATCATTCGTACTTTATCAAAAAGCTCATATTGCCGGCTTGTGACACCTTTTCCTTTCAAAACAGCTGACATCATGCCTCCCAATCCCAAGATCGTCAACTGGGCTAAGTCCAGTATGTCCGAACTGAGCCTGCAAGCTCTGACAGACACCGGGTTGCTGCCAGCTAAGGAGATAATCTCATGGCGAGCTCCGGAAGAGGAAATCCACCTGCAACCCGGCGAAAATGAAGTAGTCATATTTGCTGATCATGTGTCAAGGGGTTTTCATCCTCCTGGCTCAAAGTTTTTCAGGGACGTGCTACACTTGTTCAACATCAGGCCCCAAGACTTGCCCCCCAACTCCATCTTCAATCTTTGCCAATTCCAAGTATTTTGCGAAGTCTATTTACAGCTCGAGCCGTCTCTTACCTTGTTCTGAGAACTCTTTTATCTAAACCGCCAAACTAAGCACAAGGACGGCCCCAGCATTGAACTCGGCGGGATTTCTATCCAACGCCGAAAGAACATTATCTTCCCCAATGCCAAGTCGGCCAGTCATCCTAAGGGGTGGCAGAGGACTTGGTTCTATTGCAAAGACGCCTCTCCCACAGGTCAGAACCCTTTGCCGGGTTACCGGGCAACCCGGCTTACTAATGCAACCTTCCCGGGTCTTGCTCCATAAGAAGAGAGGGAGAATTTAGAGCCATTATATCCAAAGATGAACGCCTTACTTGCTCACGGCCTCACCGGCGTCGATTTGACCCGGACTTGGGTCGAGTGGAGGATTCAGCCGCTGAGCTCCAGGACCCGGCTGATGCACACCTACACCGGCCACCACGAAGACCCACTCCGGTTCAGCCGGGTCAACCTCAAGGAGAAGGAGGTTATAAAATTAGCCAAGAAACTGCTTGGCGAGATGAAGGAAGACATCAAAACTGTGGAGCTTGCCCCGTTTAGCGCCAACAAGCCGGCCCCTACAGTAAGCCGTCTCTGCCCTTTAACATTATCAATTCTACATTGTCCTTGTTTTCATTTCGCCAAACTGCCCCGGTGCAGGAAAACGACGACTGGTGGCGGGTCGAGCCTGTAGACCCTACCCCCCCCCCCTCGGGAGGACAATGAAGAGGAGTCGGATAATGACGAAGACAATGAGGTAGAACTTGACTCTCTAGGCAGCCTTTTTAATCAGATCGCTGATGCTTACTCATCTCAGGAAGAAGCTGAAGTTAGCCATGCAGTTGAGCCAGAGGTAACTTTAATCTCCTTAGATTCAGACTCCCCAGTACCTATTCAAAAGAAAACCCGGGTCGCAATCCGCAAAGTTCGAAGAAAACCCTAGGTTGCCGTCCGTAAAATCCCTTTCTCACATCAAGATGCTCATTTGGATCCCCAATTTGTTTTGAAGAAAGCACAACAAGCCGTCACCTCCAAACGGAAGACCCGGAGCAGTGATGGCGAGTTGAGCGGCGGGCTTCCATATGAGCCGCCATCTCGTAGAGCACGGGCAGAGGTGCTTCTCAGTCCGACTCCTTCCTTTCCTCTAGCTGGTTGCTTCAAAGAACCCTTACATTTAAATGACTCGGCATACCAGACATCCCCCTCCTCGGATGAATCAAGCGCCACTCAGGCGCCGGCTTTCAACATCAACCCGGGGTAAGTATATTGATTATTCCTTTATTGCACAACTCTTCACCTTCTAACTGAATTAACTCTTTGCTCCTTGCAGTGCCAAGGCCATCAAGAAGAAAGCAGTTGCCGGGTCATCTGACCCGGTCATTCTAACAGACCCTCGAAAAGCGACCCCCTTGGTCACCCAGGACGAGCCGGCATTCCGGAATAGCCCGCCGCCCCTGGACACAGCAAGCCCAGCTCGCGCATCCCCTCCTTCTCAGGAGAGGGAAGATATAATTGAAGACCAACCCGTACTGCAGCCCGAGGCGCCGGCTCAAGAAGAAGTAGTGGTGACGAGTGAGCGGCAAACTGATGCACCAGAATCCTCCACCACTCTTACCAAAGTTCCGGCCAAGCCTGAGCCGGCCCCGAAGGACAAGGGGAAGACGGCTCTAGAGTTTTCTACATTTGAAGACCAAGATGCCAGTACCCTGCATCGGGTTGTGCTGACCCGGCTGTCTGAAAGCCGGGACACAAAGATCGCCATGAGAACATCTTTGAAGCGGAAGTATGAGGTAATTTGTGTCCTTTGTTCTGTACCATATATATATGTAGCCCCCAAGGGCCGGGTCATTATAGAATGATGACCCGGGACTTCAAAATTTGACTTGTAAGTAGAACTTCACCCGACGACCCCAAAGGCCGGCTTGTCATTCATGACGGGCGGGTCTTGAAAACGGAGCAGGATAGATCAATTGATGCATTAGCCCCCAAGTGCCATGTAGAGTGCCTGTAGCTGCATGGAACTTGCCTTGTTTTATTTGAAGCTCGAAAACGTGTAGCCCCCATGTGCCGGGTTGTCCTTTAGGGCGACCCAGGTCATACGTATATGATGTATAACAGACTGCACTGCAGGAAATGATGGATTAAGCGGAGGCCCAGGCGTCCTCCTTCCGAAAGGAAGCAAGGAAGGAGAGAAAATTGCGCAAGGAAGCTGGAGAAGCCACCGGTGAAGCCAATAAGTCCTTGGTCATTGTGAGGACCACTTTGCAAGAGACGGAAGCTGCAAGAGTCGCCCAAACCGCGCGACCTGAAGAGGCCAAAGCCAAACTTGAGCCGGCAACTCAAGAGCTGGCGACTCTAAAGGGCCAGATCACCGCCATGTGCCGGGCTATCTTTGGTAAGCAAAACAGACCACCATGCACCAATAGTGCCGACTTAAATACGCCAAGCCGGCTTGACTGATCGTGTACACTTATGTTTGCAGGTAGGAAAAATCAAACTCTTGTGCAGCAACCAGTGGTGAAATTGAAGGCGGTGTACACCCTGGTAGAACAACTGTACATAGGCGGCTGTCGTTGCATAATGGCCGCAAAAAACACCAAGGCGCCGCCTCAGCTAATTGCAGAGACTCTAAAGGAGCTTTCCATCATGCCCAGGTGGTTTGAGGACTGGAAGAAGGCGTGTTGCCACACAGGGGCTCTAACAGCACTTGCGCGAGCCAAGGCCTATGTGCCAGAACTCGACCCGGCTCAGATCGTGGCCGGCTACCCGGAGTTCAATGTCGATGACTCGCCGTTCTCAAAGAAGGACTTCCAACGCTGTATCAAAGAAACCCGGGTTGCAGCCACCGCAATCGCAGAAGAAGCTGATCTGACCTGGTACCAGGCGCCTTACTCAAAGGAGAATGAGCGGATAGAGCCGCCAAGCCATGAGCCGGTGGCCCTAACCCGTATGCGTAAGCCATCCTTTGCTCCTGAAGTCGACCCTTCCTCCCTGATATCCGACGATGCCCTATTTGAAGCATTGCGCTCAATTCAGTGGTCGACCGGCGACTCAAGCCAAGAAGTGGAGGATGACGACGGCCGCGAAGAGCCGGCACATGGTGCTTCATCAGGCGCTGGCACCAGCTCTGACCCGGCAAGATAGCACGCCGGCTTATCCTTTGTAGGCAGAACTTGTAAAATTTTGTCGTGACCGCAGCTGATTGGCGGCTTGTAATAGGGTAGTATGAAACACTGATGCCTTGCTTCTGTAAATCCTCTTTTGGGCTGCGAGAGCCTGTTTTTTGCAATAGAGTGATTCCGCTGCAATAACAACTGCATGTGATGGTGACTGATGAGATCACGTAAACAACAAGTAATCTTTGTTACTGTTTGCAATATAACAAAATGTTCTAAAATAAATGCTATGTATGGATGTATACAGGTGGAATGTATGCATGTATGCAGAGATGTGATCAATGCAGAAAATATAACTGCGACAAGCCGGTTTTTGTAAAATCCAACTTAGAAAAACCGGCTTACAAAGCTCAAGTCTGATTTTTCTTGCATGAAGCTGGCACCTTGGCCGGTTGGTTTGTCCTTGCTCTCTGAAAGCCGGCTCTCACGCAACCAATCGAACGTTTTAACTCTGATGAATTCAGGGTCACCTATGTGACTAACTCATCAGACGTACGCCGGGTCACCTTTTTAGGGAGTAGCATCTTGCTAACAGGCAGGTTTAACCAACTTTGTGGCATCTCGCCGGGTTAAAGGGTTTTGTAAGCTAAACTCGATGAGTTGGAAGCCCCCAAGTAACCATATGATCCTGGAAAAGCTCAGCATAGGATATACATGAGACAATGCTACTACTGCGAAACATCTGGGGTCCAGATAAGCCGGCTGTATTCCATTGATCATTATTGAGTAGGATACCCATGTTTAGACTGCGCATCATGGCAACTAGTCTTCTCTGGTAACCTTTCTTTTCACCAATATGGCAAGGTACCCATGTTTGAACTGCGCATCGTGGCGGCTAGTTCTCTTGGGCAACCTTTACTTTTTTACCAATAAGGCAGGATACCTATGTTTGAACTATGCATCATGGCAGCTAGTCCTCTTTGGCAACCTTTACCTTTTCGCAAATAAAGTTTTCTTGGACAACTTTTACTTTTTCGCCAATAAGGCAGGATACCTATGTTTGAACTATGCATCATGGCAGCTAGTCCTCTTTGGCAACCTTTACCTTTTCGCAAATAAAGTTTTCTTGGGCAACTTTTACTTTTTCGCTAATAAGGCAGGATACCTATGTTTGAACTGTGCATCATGGCAGCTAGTCCTCTTTGGCAACCTTTACCTTTTCGCAAATAAAGTTTTCTTGGGCAACTTTTACTTTTTCGCCAATAAGGCAGGATACCTATGTTTGAACTGTGCATCATGGCAGCTAGTCCTCTTTGGCAACCTTTACATTTTCGCAAATAAAGCAGCAGTCCCCGGGACCGGGTTGCCTTCCCTTCAACGACCCGGGGTTCTTGTATTTGTAAAAACCGGCCAAATCCGCCGAGTCATATCTGTGTAGCCCCCAAGTCTTAAGTCAACTCGAGGAGCCGGCTTGAGATTCTTTGTGCTTGGCTGTGGCATAAACCGGCGTACAGTTGACAGCTGAAAAATGGAATTTATCTAAGCCGGAGGCGATATGGCGAGTTGATGTTGTAGGAACGTTTTTGCCCAAAGTGATTTCGTACGCCTCTTGGTCCGGCTCTCTTGGCTCCTCCAGGGCCGTTCTCTTTTCTATTTCTTCGTTGCCGGCTTTAGAATTGCCGACTCTACTGAGATCGACTCTCTTTGCTCTTTTGGGGACGTTTCCTCCATGGCCGACTTTGATGTAAATTGGACCGCGGAAGCGGCGGCTTACACGCGTGTCCGTCGAGCAGCGTGGCACGGACAAATGCCAGTGTAAAATGATGCCGGTGCGCGCTCCGTATCCGTGGTGTAACACCTCTTTTGTCCTGCGTAAAGATACTACAGGCCAGAGTAATTGCTCTCGGATGAAGGTGTGGATCTTCCGAAGGGGACCCGATACCCGTACCCTATTGAGTCGGCATCGGTGCCCCAGTATGAATCGTTGATGTAGAACTCCACGTGGCGGCTCTTCTTCATCAAGCCGATCGCATACTTTCCGAACCCTGGGAGAGATCCCGCTAAGAACTCAACTCCACCGTGCGTAGGCCCCACGATGGGCGCCAACTGTCATGGTTTTAACACGGCAGATGCCCTTGTGAAAGGACTTAGAGATGAGGCCATCGCACAAGTGTGGAAGCTTAGCGGGGTTGATCGGGAACGAGAAGACGCCGCGTTACCCAGGTTCGGCCCCTCATGGTGGAGGTAAAAGCCTACGTCCTGCTTGATTATATTGCTGTAGATCTCGATTACAAGGATGCGGATTCGCTAACCTAGCTCTTGAGGAGATTGCAACTTGGTCTTTTTCGTATAGGTGCTCCTTTTTATATACACAGGTGGAACCCTAGATTACATGAGTCCAGGTCGTCATCCTGACCCGGCTCCCACTCTTTCCTACTTGTTCTCCAAGACGGCATTTAACCGTCCCATCTTCTCCATGAGCCGGCCCATATCCTGTGCCGGCCTTTCCTTCTAGGCCTCTATCAAGCCGGCCCGCCAAGAGTCCTTAGCCCCGCAGTGATATGACCCGCTGAGCCTACTCTATGGCCGGGTTATCCCACTGCCGGGTCTACATGCTGGTAAACATCCCCAACAGTTCTCCTAATGGATTGATAACCTTGGTTATTAACTGAGGAAAATACTTATCTCTACTGTACTGCATCATCCTCTCCTCTTCGGGAAAATACCAACGCAGACTACAAGTAGCATACGTACATACTGGTCGATCGGTCTCTCTGCCATGATGAACTGTGGCTGTGTAAGGAGTGGCACGTGTCGTAGTAGAGCCCCCGACGTAGCAGTTTAGGCAGCCCCGTCTAAATCGTGTACACGTACGTAGAGCCACACGTCAAAAAATACGGCCATGTACGTACATATACGGGCAGGGTCTCGAACGCGTACCCGCGCGGACGTACGGCCAGGGCTCGTGTACATGGAGAGAGGCAACGGACGGCAGCAACAGCCTCCTATTCATCGGCAGCCAACCGGCTGGGTCGGAACGGAGGAAACATCGTTGTGTTCATCAGGAGCCAAGCGACTGGGTCGGAACGCGTCCTGTTCATCGGGAGCCAACCTGCTTGGACGAAACAGCCGAAATGGGGTCCTGTTCATCGACTCAGGGTCTGGAGTACCGTAAAACGAAGGAAACGGCCTTCTGTTTGACCTCCTACAGTCGAAACGGGGTCCTGTTCATCGGCTGGGGGACTGGAGTACCGCAAAATGGAGAAAACGGACTTCTCTCCTACCGCCTACGGTCGAAACGGGGTCCTGTTGATCGGGAGGGGTCTGGCGTACTGCAAAACAGAGGAAACGGATTTCTACCCAACTGCCTATGGTCGAAACGGAGTCCTGTTCATCGGGAGGGGTGTGGCCTTCCGCAAAACGGGACTCCACGGGTTACTGTTCATTCACCATCGACTTCCTCCAGCCTCCACCGGCTACTGTTCATCCAGCCTCCACGGGGTCCTGTTCATCCACCCCCAACCGGCTGGGGTATGGCGTACCGCAGCACGGCCCCCTCGGGGTCCTGTTCATCCAGCGCCAACCGCCTACACGGCTGGGGTCCTGTTCATCCAACCCCCACCGGCTGGGGTGGGGCGTACGAGCGGGCGGCAGCAACGAGAACTGTTCATCCATAGCCAACCACCCGGCTCGGTCGATGCATCTCGACTCGTGTCTACGTGTATCGCGCGCGCGGTAGCAACGGGCACTGTTCATCGAGAGGCAAACCCAACCGGCTACGTCTCGCACGGGGGCTCGATGCAACGCATCGATCGATCGGCTTCAGTAAGCAGCAGCAGTGATCGATCGCTCGGGTTCAGTTAGCAGCAAAGGAATCGGTCGGGTTCAGTTAGCAGCGAAGGAATCGCTCGGGTTCAGTTAGCAGCGAAGGGATCGATCGGCTTCAGTTAGCAGCGAAGGGATCGATCCGGTTCAGTACGTAGTGTGAGGGATCGATCGCTCGTGTTCAGTATGTAGTGTGAGGGTGATCGATCACTCGGGTTCAGTAAGCGAATGTACGCCTCGCTCGGGTTCAGTTAGCGAGCGCCTCACACACACGCGCGTGTATGAGAGAGAAACGCGCAAACCACATTGCATCGCTCGGCCCGACCACCCACCGTAACAGGGAACTCCCCGAAAATTTCGTCGCCCTCACTTCTACCATGATATTTTTACGTCATGGACGGCCCAAAGAATGTCATGCGGGTGCGTCTTCGGCCCGCCCAGGATGAAAAGCCCATTTTCTGTCATAATTTTTTGTCATAGAAGTAGGATCCCACCACATCTATGATGATACGTGTTTTTGTCACAATTATTGTCATAGAAGTGTCACAACCATGACAGAAAAAGTTTTCATTCGGGCCATAATGTCACGGATGTGTCTTTTTTTGTAGTGGCACAGAATATAATTTCCGATCTGAGTTTCTGACATTTGAAGTTGTTAAGCTCAAAAGTCCTCACCATGCTCTCTTTGGACGGCCGGCTTACGCGCGGTTCATGCCACGCCCGTGTTATGTTTACCTGAAACTTAAGATTCCAGGGGCCGAGGGGGCTATAACAGTCAATGGTGATCAGAAGATAGCCCTGGAATGTGAGGAAGGGGACGCAACTTATGCTGAGTCGGCTTGCGCTGCTGAGGAGTTAAAGTTCTACAAAGACAATGTTGATCCTGCAGATAGGACCTCGCTTAAGAAACCTACCACTGAGCCAGACCCCCTACTCAAGTTCAAGTCTGCCCGGGACACAAAGCAAGTCGACTTTACCCCTGGTGACTCATCTCAGCAGTTCACCATCGGGGCTAATATGGATCCTAAATAGGAAAGCATGCACATCAAGTTCATCCATGAGAATCGGGACATCTTTGCATGGAAACCTTCTGACATGCCTGGTGTACCGAGAGAACTCGCTGAGCACTGCCTAAATGTTGATCCTAATATGAAACCCGTCTGCCAGTATCTCCGTCGTTTTAACGCGGAGAGACGGAAAGCTATTGGTGAAGAAGTCGCCCGGCTCCTAGCTGCTGGGTTTATTGTTGAAGTGTTCCATCCAGAGTGGCTGGCTAACCCAGTGCTTGTTCTGAAGAAGAACGGAACTTGTCGGATGTGTGTTGATTACACTGACCTGAATAAAGCTTGCCCCAAGGATCCGTTAGCTCTTCCTCGCATTGATCAGATCATTGATTCTACTGCTGGTTGTGAATGTCTATGTTTCCTGGATGCCTACTCCGGCTATCATCAGATCAAGATGAAGGAGGAAGACCAAGACAAAACAACGTTCATCACACCTTTTGGAGCCTTCTGTTATACATCAATGCCATTCGGCCTAAAAAGCGCAGGAGCAACTTATCAACGTTGTGTCCAGAATTGCTTCCACAATCAGATTGGACGCAATGTTCATGCTTATGTCGATGATATTGTGGTTAAATCTCAGAAAAAAGAAACTCTCCTTGCTCATCTGAAGGAGACATTCAATAATTTACGAGTGTATCAGATGAAGTTAAACCCGGTAAAGTGTGTCTTTGGAGTCCCTACAAGAAAATTGTTGGGTTTCCTTGTTTCTGACCGTGGCATTGAAGCAAAACCGGAAAAGATTCAGGCCATTACAGCCCTGAAGAAACCGGCTAATATCAACGCCGTTCAGAAACTCACAGGCTGTGTAGCTGTCAGTGTAGTGAGAACCAGGGCCTCACAAACCTTCTAGGCACGGGGTCATGCCAGTCTAGGGCTTTTGCAAGGCAGCCCCGGCAAAGTGCCGATCTTGCCGGCAAGCAATACATCTGGCATGAACTACATTAACAAGCGAAACCACGAGCTCGTCGGGAAGGGGCTTCTTCCCGGTGGCACTTCTTCACCGGCAAGACGAAGCCGGCAAATTATGACCTCCAGACGGGTCATCAAGAAAATCATCTCAAGGTCAATATCCAAGCTGCCCGGAAGCAAGTTTCCCGGCAAGGTGTTGTCCTTAACATCGCCGGCAAACTGCAAGCCGGCAGGCTCCGGGCCGACAACCTCAAGACCGGCGAGCTCCTTCCCACCGCTCCACCGTGGCAGTTGTTAGAAGCTTGCTGACATGTGTCGAGCGGGCAGGTAGTTAGCTAGAGCTTGTCGGGGCACGTGGCAATCCACCGCCTGGAAATCAACTTTATCGACACCCGTCCCTGTACGTGTCGTCACCAACATTCACCATATGTATTTACCATTTTGCCACTGTGGTAGCCCCTTCCATCTATAAAAGGAGGCCCATGGCAACCTTTACAGGGGTCGGAAACCCCAGGTTGACACTCTGCCCATTTGCACTATATAGCTGCACCTCCCGAGCTTCTTGCCGGCAAGGTCGCGCTCTCTTGTAACTTGGGAATTTCCACACATAATTCCACCAAAGCAGGAGTAGGGTTTTACGCTTCACAGCGGCCCGAACCTAGGTAAAATCTTCGTGTGTTTGCCTGCTGGATCTGCTCTTTGTGTGTTGCGTTCCCCACAGCCGAACCGCAAAGGGGCCTCGCTGGTCCCATAGATTGTCGTACTTCGACATCTTTGGCGCACCAAGTAGGGGGGTCGCGTACGCGAATCTGCTCCAGCAGTGTCAGCGCCACCATCACCATCATCCATGGCACCTAAGAAGGCCAAGGGCGCTGCCGTTCCGTCCACCTCCAAGGCGCCATCACACGCGCGCACCGGAGGCGGAGGCGAAGGCGGCCAAATTTCTTCACCAACATTGGCGTCTTCTTCGCCAACATCGTGCTTCAGAGGAAGCTGAGTTCTAAAACTTTAATTGCTTTCTGCTGTCTAGTCTTATCCTTGATGATATTTTTGCACGTAACCTGTGCGCGAAGGAGCGCTCTCAGAACATTCTGCGCTCTTGGTTGTCCTAGGTCCGCATAGCAACACCTATGCAGTTGCGTTTGTTCCCAGAGCGTTAAGCTCCCGAGAATGTGGCGTTCTCAATAGGCTACTAGCTAGGACCCGATCCTAAGCGCCATTGACTAGAACGTGCGCGACTGGGAAGCATTTTGGCAAGCGTAGGGAATAATTGTGCAAAAACATAATCACTTAAGGGAAAGACTTAGCAAGTGTTCCCTTCTTTAAGATTTCTTTTTATATGTAGCTTGGTTGTTAAGGAGCATTCGCGGGGCATGATCACACTCGTGGCTAGTACTGGTCCGCCCAGGAACGCTATTCATAGTTGTGCTTATCCTAAGAATGTGAAGCTTGCCGGGAAGGCGGCGTTCTCTTTCGGTTGCTGACTGGGATCAGATCCTAAGCGCCATTGACTAGAACGTGCGCGACCGTGAGCATTCCGACAACATGGAGTACAAAAATATATAAAAGGAAATTGCTTAAGGATGGGGAAACATTCAGTAACATATATATAAACAAGCTTACACATAAGTTAAGTGCGAATCAGATTCTAATTAACTTGTCATGGCATTTCATGCCCAAATCAGTGTTGCAGGTATACGAGTGGAAGATTCTTTCATGGTGATACCAGCGTCAGCGTCCCCAGAAGCAATCTTCCCGGAAGCCACCACCGGCATCGAGAACCCCCGAGTTCTCTGCTGGAACTGTAAGCCTTTCCGGGAACGATCTTCCCGGCATCGAGAACCTCAGAGTTCTCTGCCGAGATCGAAGCCTTCCCGGAAGCCGGCATCAAGAACCACATAGTTCTCCGCCAAAAACAAAGCCTTCCAGAAAATGACCTTCCCGAAAGCCGGCATCGAGAACCTCATAGTTCTTTGCCGAAAACAAAGCCTTCCCGGAAACGACCTTCCTGGAAGCCGGCATCGAGAACCTCATAGTTCTCTGCCGAAAACAAAGCCTTCCTAGGAACGATCTTCCCGGAAGCAAAACAAAAGATACCAATGCTAAAGCCCACTCTAGCATCGAGACCTTTTGAGTTCTCTGCTAGAGGTGACTCGGGGGCTCGCCGACAAGATCACTTGTTTCTGTTGTCGAGCTACATGCTCTAACAGAGATAGGAGAACCACCAGTCCTTGTCGGCGAGCCGCCTGCTACAGCAGGAACGTCTACTCTTGCTATCGAAGCTGCACGCTCTGCCAAGAACAGAATTTCAATACTGAGACCTCCTGAGCACTCCGAAAGCGAGCTCAGGGGCTACGGCCGTTGGGAAACAACCTTTCCTGAGGGCTGCTTACCGGGTGCAATTCTTACCGGAAAGAAAGATATGACTGTCACGACCCATGCCAAGTTTGGTCCCACCTTCAGTATCGAGATCTTCTGAAGCTCTCTGCTGAAGGCGGTCCAGGGGGCTCCTGTCGGTGTAGTGAGAACCAGGGCCTCACAAACCTTCTAGGCATGGGGTCATGCCAGTCTAGGGCTTTTGCAAGGCATCCCCGGCAAAGAGCCGATCTTGCCGGCAAGCAATACATCCGGCAAGAACTACATTAACAAGCAAAACCAAGAGCTCACCGGGAAGGAGCTTCGTCCCGGCGGCACTTCTTCACCGGCAAGATGAAGGCCACAAATTATAATCTCCAAGCGGGTCATCGAGAAAATCATCTCAAGGTCGATATCCAAGCTGCCCGGAAGGAAGTTTCCCGGCAAGGTGCTACAGGTGTCGAGCGGGCAGGTAGTTAGGTAGAGCTTGTCGGGGCACATGGCAATCCACCGCCTAGAAATCAACTTTATCGACACTCGTCCCTGTACGTGTCGTCACCAACATTCACCATATGTATTTACCATTTTGCCACTGTGGTAGCCCCTTCCATCTATAAAAGGAGGCCCATGGCAACCTTTACAGGGGTCGAAAACCCCAGGTCGACACTCTGCCCATTTGCACTACGTAGCTGCACCTCCCGAGCTCCTTGCCGGCAAGGTCGCGCTCTCTTGTAACTTGGGAATTTCCACACATTATTCCACCAAAGCAGGAGTAGGGTTTTACGCTTCACAGCGGCTGCTACTTGTAGTCTGCGTTGGTATTTCCCCGAAGAGGAGAGGATGATGCAGTACAGTAGAGATAAGTATTTCCCTCAGTTAAGAACCAAGGTTATCAATCCAGTAGGAGAACCAAGCAAAATTCCATTAAGCGCACCTGCACACACAAGAGCAAACACTTGCACCCAACGCAAATAAGAGGGTTGTCAATCCTCTTAGCGGTTATTTGCAAGGATTAAATCTTATCGAGGTAAATAGGTAAACTAAAACACTAATTAAAATAAAAGTAAATAAATTGCAGCAAGATATTTTTAGGTTTTTATATGATAAACATAGACCCGGGGACCATAGTTTTCACTAGAGGCTTCTCTCTCGAGCACAGAAACATACGGTGGGTAAACAAATTACTGTTGGGCAATTGATAGAAAAGCAAATAATTATGATGGATTCATGGCAATGATCATGTATTTAGGCATCACGTCCGAGACAAGTAGACCGACTCCTACCTGCATCTACTACTATTACTCCACTCATCGACCGCTATCCAGCATGCATCTAGAGTATTAAGTTAATAAAAACAGAGTAACGCCTTAAGCAAGATGACATGATGTAGAGAAGCAAATTCAAGCAATATGAATAAATCCCATCTTTTTATCCTTAATGGCAACAATACAAATACATGTCATGTCCCCTTCTGTCACTGGGATTGAGCACCGCAAGATTGAATCCATCACAAAGCACCTCTCCCATTGCAAGATACATCAATCTAGTAGGCCAAACCAAATCGATAGATTGGAGAGAAATACAAAGCTATAATAATCATGCATAAAAGAGTTCAGAGAAGACTCAAATATTTCTCATGAATAATCTGATCATAAACTCACAATTCATCGGATCCCAACAAACACACTGCAAAAGAAGATTACATCGGATAGAACTCCAAGAACATCGAGGAGAACATTGTATTGAGGATCAAAGAGAGAGAAGAAGCCATCTAGCTACTAGCTATGGACCCGTAGGTCTGTGGTAAACTACTCACACATCATCGGAAGGGTAGCAAGGTTGATGTAGAAGCCCTCTGTGATCGATTCTCCCTCCGGCAGAGTACCGGAAAAGGCCTCCAGATGGGATCGCGGAAGAAAAGAGGCTTGCGGCAGTGGAAAGGTTTTTTCTTCTGGCTCTGTGAGGGTTTCCCAATATTTGTGAATTTATAGAAGTGAAATTAGGTCAAACAGAGTCATGTGGGCCCCACAAGCCAACACGGCGCCCCCCCCCCCCGGGGCGCGCCCTGTTGCCTTGTGAAGCCTCCGTGAGGCTTCTGGCGTCCTTCCGAAGCTTCCAAGGTTTCTTTTGTCCAGAAAAAAATCTCCAAAAAGTTTCGTGGCATTTGGACTTCATTTGGTACTGTTTCTCTGAAAAGCCAAAAACAAGCAGAAAACAGCAACTGGCACTGGGCACTAGGTTAATAGGTTAGTCCCAAAAAATGATATATAATTGCATATAAAAACATCCAAGATTGATACTATAATAGCATGGAACAATCAAAAATTATAGATACGTTGGAGACGTATCAAGCATCCCCAAGCTTAATTCCTGCTCGTCCTCGAGTAGGTAAATGATAAAAACAGAATTTTTGATGTGGAATGCTACCTATCATGTTTCGTCATGTAATCTTTCTCTTATGGTATGAATAATAAGATCCAAATGATTCAAAGCAATAGTCTATAATTTGATATAAAGACATCAATACTCAGGCATACTAATAAACAATCATGTCTTTCAAAATAAAAATGCTAAAGAACGTTATCCCTACAAAATCATATAATCCTGTCATGCTCCATCTTCTTCACACAAAGTATTTATCATGCACTACCCCGATGACAAGCTGAGAAATTGGTTCATACTTTTTAACGCGCTTCAACTTTTTCAACTCCCACTCAATACATGAGCGCAAGCCATGGATATAGCACTATGGGTGGAATAGAGTATGGTGGTAGAGATAAATAGGAGAAGTCAAAAAAATGGAGAAAGTCTCACATCAACGAGGCTAATCAACGGGCTATGGAGATGCCCACCAATTGATGTCAATGCGAGGAGTAGGGATTGCCATGCAACGGATGCACTAAGAGCAATAAGTGTATGAAAGCTCAACATGAAAACTAAGTGGGCATGCATCCAACTTGCTTGCTCATGAAGACCTCGGGCATTTGAGGAAGCCCGTCATCGGAATATACAAGCCAAGTTCTATAATGAAAAATTCCCACTAGTATATAAAAGTGACAAAATAGGAGACTCTCTATATGAAGAACATGGTGCTACTTTGAAGCACAAGTGTGGAAAAGGATAGTAACATTGTCCCTTCTCTCTTTTTTTCTCATTTATTTATTTTTATTTTTTTCTCCTTTTTTTCTTCTTTTTTTTCTTTTTCTTTCCTCTTTTTTTTTCGTCCGGAGTCTCATCCCGACTTGTGGGGGAATCATAGCCTCCATCATCCTTTCGTCATTGGGACAATGCTCTAATAATGATGATCATCACACCTCTATTTACTTACAACTCAACATTACAACTCGATACTAGAACAAAATATGACTCTATATGAATGCCTCTGGCAGTGTACCAGGATGTGCAATGATGCTAGCGTAACATGTATAACAATGATGAACGGTGGCTGAGCCACAGATACTATGTCAGCTATATGATCATGCAAAGCAATATGACAATGATGATGTATGTCATAAAAAGGAACGGTGGAAGTTGCATGGCAATATATCTCGGAATGGCTATGGAAATGCCATGATAGGTAGGTATGGTGGTTGTTTTGAGGAAGATATAAGGAGGCTTATGTGTGATAGAGCGTATCATATCACGGGGTTTGGATGCACCGGCGAAGTTTGCACCAACTCTCGATGTGAGAAAGGGCAATGCACGGTACCGAAGAGGCTAGCAAATTGCGGAAGGGTGAGAGTGCGTATAATCCATGGACTCACATTAGTCATAAAGAACTCACATACTTATTGCGAAAGTCTATTAGCCCTCGAAGCAAAGTACTACTACGCATGCCCCGAGAGGGATAGATTGGTAGGACAAGGTCCATCGCTCGTCCCCGACCGCCACTCATAAGGTAAACAATCAATAATAAATCATGCTCCAACTTCTTAGCATAACGACAGATCATACGTGCATGCTTCGGGAATCACAAACCTTAACACAATTATTCTTACTAAACCATAATTATCTACTAATACCTCCCCATTATTACCATCTTAATATTGCAAAACTATTGCAAAGAATCAAATTTATCATATTCAGTGATCTACATGAAAGTTTTTATTATACCCCTCTTGAATACCTATCATATCAGGACCAAATTCATAACCCGTGCATATTACCATTGCTATCATGAGACTCTCAAAAAGATATAAGTGAAGCATGAGAGTGCAACTATTTCTTTAAAATATCATCACCGCCGTGCTCTAAAAGATATAAGTGAAGCACTAGAGCAACTGCCTAGCTCAAAAGATATAAGTGAAGCACATAGAGTATTCTAACAAGTCACGAATAATGTGTGTCCCTCTTAAAAAGGTGCGTTCAGCAAAGTTGATTATGACAAACTAAAAAGCAAACAAAAGAAAACAAACTATTTAACAAGACGCTCCAAGTAAAACACATATCATGTGATGAATAAAAATATAGCTCCAAGTGAGTTACCGATAGATTGTAGACGAAAGAGGGGATGCCTTCCGGGGCATCCACAAGCTTAGACGCTTGAGTCTTCCTTGAATATTGCCTTGGAGTGCCTTGGGCATCCCCAAGCTTAGGCTCTTGCCACTCCTTATTCCTTTATCCATCGTAGTCTCACCCAAAACTTGAAAACTTCAGCACACAAAACTCAATAGAAACCTCGTGAGATCCGTTAGTATAACAAACAAATCTTTAACTTTAGGTACTGTAGTAAATTGATTCATATTTAATATTGGCATAATGCTACTGTAATCCAACTTCTCCATGACTCATACCCCCCGATACGATCCATAGAATCATCAAAATAAGCAAACTATGCAACAAAAACAGAATCTGTCTAAAACAGAACAGTCTGTAAAGATCTATTTAAAATCCATACTTATGTAACTCCAGAAATTCTGAAAAATTAGGAAAACGTGGGAAATTCATATACCAATACTGTGTAAAAAATTCAGATTTTTATGACGCTCCAGTACAGAATTAAAATTCTAGCACTGGACGCAAAACTTTCTGTTTTCCAAACAGCATCAATTATACTATCTTCCAAATCATCCCAAAGGCATTACTTGGCACAAACACTAATTAAAACATAAAAACAAAATCATAACAGAAGCTATAATCATGCAAACACTCAAAAACAGTAGGTAAAAGCAAAAATTTATTTTATTCATTGGGTTGCCTCCCAACAAGCGCTATTGTTTTATGCCCCTAGCTAGGCATAATACATAGTTTCAAGTGTTGTCATCCTTCGTTTTTGCTAATTTAGGAGGATTGGTCTCAAACCCGGGAGGCTCTTTACGCTTCCCATGATTTTCATAAAATAAAGCAATTTTACTATCTAAAGTGTCTATCTTCTTATTGCAAATAGTGAGGAGATTATTCATACGATTGAGGTTACCACTAACATTTTTAAGGGGTTCATTAGACTTTTGTAACTCCACAAAAAAAAATTGTATGTCACCTAGCTTTTCCAAAATTTGGGTCCCTTCTTGAGTATAATTAGGTCCTTTTTGCAATGGTGGGGTTCCCACTATTCCCTCTATTAATTCATAAGCAGTATTAGGATCACTATCAATAAAATTTCCTTTGGTGGAAAAGTCTAAGAGTTGTCTATTGGGTATAGTTAGCCCTACATAAAAGTTTCGCAACAAAATTTTCATATCCCCTTCTATAGTGCAAACACGATAAGATTCAATTATCCTATACCAAGCGTCTTTCAAATTTTCTCCTTGTCTGTTTGAAGTAAAGAACTTCAAAATCCGGAGACAAAGGAGGGATAGTAAAACTAGTCATGATGAAGAGACAAACAAGGGAACTAGCAAATAAAATGTTTTTGTGTTTTTGTAAAAAAAAAATTAGAAGTGGGGGAGATGAAAACGAGAGGCAAATGCAAATAAAAGGTAAATAAAGTAAATGCAAGTGAATGATAATTTGTGCGAAGGTACTTGGTAATTTTGATGATGTCTCCCCGGCAACGGGGCCAGAAATTCTTCCTGCTACCTGTAGTCTGCGTTGGTATTTCCCCGAAGAGGAGAGGATGATGCAGTACAGTAGAGATAAGTATTTCCCTCAGTTAAGAACCAAGGTTATCAATCCAGTAGGAGAGCCAAGCAAAATTCCGTTAAGCGCACCTGCACACACAAGAGCAAACACTTGCACCCAACGCAAATAAGAGGGTTGTCAATCCTCTTAGCGGTTATTTGCAAGGATTAAATCTTATTGAGGTAAATAGATAAACTAAAACACTAATTAAAATAAAAGTAAATAAATTGCAGCAAGGTATTTTTAGGCTTTTTATATGATAAAGATAGACCCGGGGACCATAGTTTTCACTAGAGGCTTCTCTCTCGAGCACAGAAACATACGGTGGGTAAATAAATTACTGTTGGGCAATTGATAGAAAAGCAAATAATTATGAAGGATTCATGGCAATGATCATGTATATAGGCATCACGTCCGAGACAAGTAGACCGACTCCTGCCTGCATCTACTACTATTACTCCACTCATCGACCGCTATCCAGCATGCATCTAGAGTATTAAGTTAATAAAAACAGAGTAACGCCTTAAGCAAGATGACATGATGTAGAGAAGCAAATTCAAGCAATATGAATAAATCCCATCTTTTTATCCTTAATGGCAACAATACAAATACGTGGCATGTCCCCTTCTGTCACTGGGATTGAGCATCGCAAGATTGAACCCATCACAAAGCACCTCTCCCATTGCAAGATAAATCAATCTAGTAGGCCAAACCAAATCGATAGATCAGAGAGAAATACAAAGCTATAACAATCATGCATAAAAGAGTTCAGAGAAGACTCAAATATTTCTCATGAATAATCTGATCATAAACTCACAATTCATCGGATCCCAACAAACACACCGCAAAAGAAGATTACATCGGATAGAACTCCAAGAACATCGAGGAGAACATTGTATTGAAGATCAAAGAGAGAGAAGGAGCCATCTAGCTACTAGCTATGGACTCGTAGGTCTGTGGTAAACTACTCACACATCATTGGAAGGGCAGCAAGGTTGATGTAGAAGCCCTCCGTGATCGATTCCCCCTCCGGCAGAGTACCGGAAAGGCCTCCAGATGGGATAGCGGAAGAACAGAGGCTTGCGGCGGTGGAAAGGTTTTTTCTTCTGGCTCTGTGGGGGTTTCCCAATATTTGTGAATTTATAGAAGTGGAATTAGGTCAAACGGAGTCACGTGGGCCCCACATGGTAACACGGCGCCCCCCCTGGGGCGCGCCCTATTGCCTTGTGAAGCCTTCGTGAGGCTTCTGGCCTCCTTCCGAAGCTTCCAAGGTTTCTTTTGTCCAGAAAAAAATCTCCAAAAATTTTCGTGGCATTTGGACTTCGTTTGGTACTGTTTATCTGAAAAGCCAAAAACAAGCAGAAAATAGCAACTGGCACTGGGCACTAGGTTAATAGGTTAGTCCCAAAAAATGATATATAATTGCATATAAAAACATCCAAGATTGATACTATAATAGCATGGAACAATAAAAAATTATAGATACATTGGAGACGTATCAGCGGCCCGAACCTAGGTAAAATCTTCGTGTGTTTGCCTGCTGGATCTTCTCTTTGTGTGCTGTGTTCCCCACAGCCAAACCGCAAAGGGGCCTCGTTGGTCCCATAGATTGTCGTACTTCGATAGTCGCAGCTTTAAGTCAGTTTATAAGCCGGCTCGGGGAGAAGGCGATTCCTCTGTAGCAACTTCTGAAAAAGACAGATAATTTCATCTGGGATGATGCAGCAGACAAGGCTTTTGCGGCACTCAAGAAGCAATTATCTGAAGCATCTATCCTTGCTGCCCCTCAGGAGAAAGAACCGATGCTCTTATACATTGCCGCCAATAATAAAGCGGTCAGTGTGGCAGTAGTTGTGGAGTGCAAAGAGGAAGGCAAGGAGTATCCGGTTCAGCAACCAGTGTATTATGTCAGCGAAGTGTTAACAGAATCCAAATAGCGATACCCGCATTGGCAGAAACTGGTCTATGGTGTGTTTATGGCAAGTCACAAGTTAAAACATTACTTCCAAGAACACCCCATCACTGTTGTTAGTTCAGCACCTCTAGGCGATATTATCTAGAATAGAGAGACTACCGGACAGATTGCAAAGTGGGCTATTGAGCTCGGACCACATCATTTGAAGTATGTGCCGCTTACGGCCATCAAGTCTCAAGCTCTGGTTGATTTCATCAATGATTGGACTGAGATGCAAGATCCTCCAAAGAAGCCGGACAACACGTATTGGACTTTACACTTTGACAGGTCACGTCAATTGGAGGGCTTGGGGGCTGGAGTAGTCCTCACTTTCCCATGAGGTGATAAATTCAGTTATGTTTTATGACTCATGTTTACCTATACTAACAATGCAGATGAATATGAGGCTTTACTTCATGGACTGCGCTTGGCTAAAGAGATGAATATCAGCCGGGTCCGATGTTTGGGTGACTCAGATCTCGTGGCTCAACAAGTTTCTGGGACTTGGGATTCTAAAGACCCTCTTATGGCAGCTTACAGGCATGCCGTCACAGTCCTTGCTGGTCACTTCAAGGGGTACCAAGTTGACCACATTGATCGTCGACAGAACGAGGCAGCAGATGGACTCTCACCTGGGCTCTCAGCTTAAACCGGTTCCACCCAATGTTTTCCTGAATGTTCTGCATAACCCGTCAGTCAAGTTACCGACGGAGGAAGATATTGCTATTCCAGATCCCGAATCTGCCCTGGTCGCTGCTATTCATGAAATACCTAAGTGGACAGCGCCTTACCTGGCCTATCTCACTCGTGGCGAGCTCCCTGATGAGGAAATCATCGCCCGGCAGATCATCCGACGGTCCAAGACTTTTTCCATAGTTAATGGAAAGCTGCACAGGAGAAATATTACAGGCGTTTTTCAGCGTTATGTTTCTCCTGAAGAAGGTCGAGAGATTCTTAATGAGATTCACTCTGGCGACTGTGGGCATCATGCAGGCTCCAGATCTTTGGTCGCGAAGGCTTTCAGACATGGTTTTTACTAGTTCACGGCTCATGCGGATGCTGAGGATATCGTGCGCAAGTGTGATGGATGCCAGAAATACGCACGACAGGCTCATGTGCCGGCTCAGGAACTTCAGATGATCCCCATCACTTGGCCGTTTGCAGTCTGGGGACTCGATATGGTGGGACCTTTCAAACCATCAAAGTGAAAAAAGACTCACCAATTGGTTGCAGTCGATAAATTCACCAAGTGGGTTGAAGCAGAACCTGTGAGCAATTGCGATGCTGCAACAGCAGTCAAGTTCCTGAAGAAGATCATCTTTCGCTTTGGGTATCCTCACAGCATCATCACAGACAATGGCACTAATCTCTCTAAAGGAGCTATGAAACAGTTTTGTCAGAAAGAACACATCCGACTAGATCTTGCTTCGGTTGCACATCCACAGTCCAACGGGCAAGCAGAGCGTGCCAATTAGGAGTTGCTCCGAGGGATCAAACCACGACTCATGGTTCCCCTGGAACGTACCCCTGGCTTTTGGGTGGAAGAACTTCCAGCGGTACTTTGGAGCATACGGACTACTCCCAACAGGTCAACAGGCTATACGCCGTTCTTCCTCGTCTATGGTGCAGAAGCCGTACTACCAAGCGATATCCGTCATGACTCTCCCAGAGTTACAGCATATGTTGAGGCAAACAATGAGATAGCTCGACAAGACTCTCTTGATGCCCTGGAAGAGGAACGCGATCTTGCAGTGTCAAGATCAGCGATATATCAGCAAGACCTACGTCGCTATCATAGCCGTAGAGTCCGTAGTCGTACCTTTCAAGATGGTGACTTAGTGCTCCGTCTGATACAAGAACAGACAGGTATGCATAAGCTCTCACCTCCCTGGGAAGGACCCTTCGTCATCAGCAAGAATCTAAACAACGGGTCATATTATCTTGTTGACATACGTGAAGCAAATTTATCACGTACCTCTGAAGAGGAGAGCAGCAGGCCCTGGAACATCGCACATCTTCGTCCCTATTATAGATAGTTTCATTCATAGTTGTATTTTCTATTTTTACATAGTTTATATCTTGTCATGTATATATTATGATCAATGAAATAAAGCCGGCATCTCTGGACCCTATAGTTTTGTCGTTTCACCTCAAAAGATGTGTATTGAGTCTTTATTCTTTGATCATTGGTTACTTGGGGGCTTGTAACTCATCGAGTTCAGCTATAACATCCCTAGAGCCAGGCATATGCCATTTCATTGTTGGTTATACCTGCCTGTCAGCTTGATGCTATTCGCAAAAAGGTGACCCGGTTGAACGCTTGATAAGTCAATCACTCTGATGCCTATCATGGCCTTTGTTGACCCTGCTAATCAAAATTAAAACACCGGTATATGTCACGCGAAAGCCGGCTTTCCAGATAGCAAGGATAAACCATAACAGGTCAGGCCTCGAAAATCGGCTGCCTTTAACGTACATATAAAGTTCCAGGCCTCGAACGCCGGCTTCTATGTATTATTGTTTATCAAACCCGGTTTACGTTCAATCTACCGGGTCTTGTTTTGCTTTCTTATAATCTTATTTTTGGTTTATCAAAACCACTCTTATTTTTTCCTATTTCATTTTTTATACAAGTATTTCGCAGGCAATTGTTCACTATATTTTGCAGGAACCGGTTTTTCTCTAAACAACCGAATTTCCCATCTACTCAAGTATTGAGATATCTTTGCTTGCGGACTTTCAACAATCAAGGAAGGGAAAAAACTTAGGTGATCTACATCATTGTACTTATACACAAATCAGTTGAAATAAACCAATTAAAGGGAAACACTTCCTATCAGTAGTCTGATAGGAAGGCGAACCAACCTGTGGTTGGATGGTTAGGAGGACAGTAGTATCCCCAGCCCACCAGGGTTCAAATCCTGGTGCTCGCATTTATTCTGCATTTATTTCAGGATTTTCAGTGATGCGCGTTTAGTGGGAGGAGACGTTCCCGTCGACTACGAGGCGCCTACGGTGACTCCGTAAAATCTAAAGATGACATGCCGGCTCAATCTCTCGAAGGTGCTCATAGAGGTAGGGTATGCGTGCGTACGTTCATAGGGGTGAGTGTATGTGCATTTATATGAGCGCTTGCGTTTGTATTGTGTTAAAAAAAAGTAGTCTGATAGGAAGCCAACGTCACACCATTCGTTGTCCGTCGATTTTGGTTTAATCCCACGGTGGAGATAACAAACGCTAATTAATTCCTTATACGGAGTATATCTCTTGGTGTTGCTAACCACCCGCACCTCACATGTTCGTATATATCCCCCTAATCTCGCATCCTTTCCGTCTCTCCTGTTCCCCTCCACCATCAATCCCGTATGCGCTACTCCCTTCGAGCTCGCCATTGACATCGCCACCCCAGCCCTATCTGATTCGCTGCCCAGATTCAATTGGTTGCACACCATGCTTCACTCCTACCTCGTCCCCCCGAACGGCCCATAGATGAACCCAAACCCTTGTGTCGATCTGCTCCGTGATGCATCCTAATTATCCACCATTGACGCCAGATGTGATCTACAACGGCAGGGAGAGGAAGGTGAGCGCGACATGCTGGTGGATGGTTGGCGTGCAGCGTGGAGCATCCCAGCGACTGTTGTTCTAGTCGCCAGCATGCATGGGAGCAAACTGGTAACGCACGCTCAACTACTGCAGGTCAATAACGTCGACCACTCGACGGTGTCGACCGCGGCGATCCTTGCCGCTCGCTGGCCTCGACGCTCACAACTTTTGGGGAGAAGAGGAGGTCGTCAAAGCTAGGGAGGGGATGGCAGTTGGAGCGGAGCGTTGAGGGACGGGTTTAATGTCGACAAATCAGGCATGAAGCATTCATGCTTCCTTGCATGGGATTCCCTGCTTCACGCCTGACCATTGCTTCCTAGCTCGGCATCGCCCGTGCGCGAGGAAGTTAGGCATGTCAAGTCTTCCTGTGGCCCTGTCTAAGCATCACACTCCAGCCACGTCCGTCCAATTTGATCGTTGCCGCTCCGAACTCGTCACGCTACTCCTCGCAGACACCCCTCTTCGGATGGTGCTCATGTTCCAGTAGGGGCTTCGCCCGTTGTGCTTGGATATTTATGTCTTGTTGTATGGAAGCAAAGTCCAATGTATACTGAAAGAAAAAATTATTTTCCTTGGAAGCAAATTATGATCTTATTTAGAAGCAATGTTGATGGAAACATACATCAATCAGAAAGTTAGTCGTTGAAAATAGGGAACAAGTTTCAACTTCTTTGGAAGCACATGATCATTTTGTTTGAAGCAGATGCCATTGTTACATGGCACATGTATGATGCACGATCTTCACAATTTTGTATTCAACATATCTCTATTTTGCTTCCTGCCCACAAAAATGAAGCTTCGGTTACACAATGACCAAGCGTTGTAGGTTTCAAAAACATGTATGCTTCCTACACAGTTGAACAAAGTTTCAGTTAGACACTAATCATGCTTCTAACAATAGCACACTATGCTTCCTATGCATCCAAATAATCAAGCTTCTCTTACACAGTAATAAGGAAAGCTTCCACCATTACTACACGATGCTTCAAATTAGCGTGCAGATTACCACCGCAAAAAAAGTGCAGATTACATGTTGTCTAGTACTCCCTCCGTCCGATAAAGCTTGTCACCGACAACAATTTACGAAAACCCCCTTCGGTTTAATCCGACAAACTACGCAGCCCGCACCGCGTCCCCCATCCTCTCCCCCTCGATTTTGCGACGGCGACGGCGACATCCTCTCCCCCGGCCGCCTGCTCCGTCGCCTCGCCGCGCGCCGGCTGCCTTCTCCCTCATCTCGCCGCCTGAAAGGGATCCCCTTCTCTGCAAAGCGCTCGATTTGCCGGCTCCGGCGGCGGCGCTCATGTCCGGAATTTGCACCGGCATCAAGGCCGCCGAGGCCGGGCGGACCTGAGCGCGCTGCTGCTAGCGGCCGCCGTCTCGCTGGCCTCAGACGTGCTGCTCCTGCTGCTGGCGGTGCTGTACGCGTGGTCCAGGGCCGCGCGCCTCCTCGGCCGCCCCGCCCCGCCCCGCCCATCCCCGACCTGCAGCCGGCGGCGGACGAGCTCTCCGCGCTGATCCATTCCGGCCTCGCTGACCTCGCCTCCGCTTTCCGCCGCGTGGCGCAGGTCCAGGCCGGCTCTGGCCGGGTGTTCCTCTACCTCGCCGCCGCCGCCCTGCTTGGCAGGCTCGCGCGCGACCTCCCTACCTTGTGCTACGCAGGCAGGACGCCTTCTCTTTGCTCTGCTTTCTTGTCTGAATAATGTCTTTCTTCAGATATCCACGCCATGGTTGGATTGGATCACTTCTGACGGACTGTAATTGGATTGTTTTTGTGCCAATCCAATCCTGCAGTTGTGGTGGGCATGGAGAGATACATGAGGCTGGCGTCTCTGAACCTGTACAGATACGAGCTCTTCTACCAGAGCTTCTCCCTCACCTGCTACTCCGAGCCAGGGACTACCTCACGGAGCTGCTCAAGGAACCTCATCGAGCTCGACGCCATTGATGCCGGTCAGACAACAACCATGTTATGGAATTTGTTGTTAATTTCATGAAGTGCCATTTGCTGTCAATTTCTGAATTTGGTGTCATTAATTTGTACAGTTCCGATAAAATACAGTAACATTGTTGTTAACTTCTGAATTTGCTGTGAAATGAACATTACAATGACCAAACATGACATTTCTTTGCAGTTCAATGCTCACATCATAAATCTGAAAATCAGTAAATTGTTGCTTCTTGCTTAGAATAACATTTGACATAAGGGAGAAATAATGTTTCTGAATTGACGTGCCAAACTTGAAGAGTAGTAAACCAGGAGTAGATTTAAGCAGGTACTGTCAATGCATACTCTTGGTTTCAAGAAGATGTTGTCGGTACTCTTTGCTGCATGGTTAACTGAAACTGTATGGAGTAGATAGTGGCTACTGTCAATAAAATTCGGGAGTTGTGATTAACTGAAACTGTATGGAGTAGATAGTGGCTACTGTCAACAAAATGGGTTGCTTGATTTAGCCCATTTTACTTGTGTTGAATAACCTGTGAACAAAATTCAGGTTCCAACAGTGGTAAATTAAATCTTGTTAGTATATTTACTTGGATCTCTTGCAATTTCTTCATCTTCTTGGATTGGTCGCACCTTCATCTTCTTGGAATACTGTACTCTGAAGAAAAAAGAAGCAATGTGGTTGCTCTGAAGTAATTAAGCTCTCTCCTTAATTAACTTGCTGGTCATGGTTGCAGGTGGTTGTGCTGGTCTGCTGGAGGTGTCCCTGCACTTGCTGGTTGCTCTGAAGTAATTAAGCTCTCCTTTTCTTCATCATTTTAAAATACTCATGCTGTTAATGCATTGATAATACTCCTGCAATCATTTTAAAATACTCATGTTGTTTGTGTTGCAATCATCACACTTAGGAGTAGTTTGTCATTTTAAATGGTCATTTAGTTTCAGTTCAGTTAACACTTCCTTGCTTCAGTTAACCTGCTGTTAATGGATTGATAATACTGATGCTGGTCCATCTAGAGCACTACTCCCATTTTTGCTCTGCTCCCATTTTATATTGCTCTGCTCCCATTTTTGCTCACAATGATTCAGATAAGAACTACTCCTAGTAACAAAATGAGAAAAGGTCAGAATTAACAAGCAAGTAGTAAGGGCAAACTGTAGATGAATCTGGAGATCCTAAATTCTGTTTGGTGCTGGCATGATCTGGCCTGGATGGGAGTACTTGTGGTGCCATTTGTTAATTCAGAAAAGGTGTAGTGCTTACTTAACTTGGCAAATCTTTATTGTCAAAATATGTAGTGTCAAAACATGGAGTTTAGGGATGTAACCCCCTAATATGCAAACCCCACTGCTGTTTTCAATTTGCAAAATCCTTTGTTTTCTGGTGTTGTAGGAGAAAAAGGTGAACTCAGATTGATTTTAGTACACTTGACATTTTTGGAGTACTAGTGATCCTCAGTATGCAGCATCAATCAGTATGCAAATCAGCATCTCTACCAATACTGTTCCTTTCTCATCTCTAGAATGAAGAAGAAGAAGAAGAAGAAGAAGCAGAAGAAGAAGAAGAAGAAGAAGAAGAAGAAGAAGAAGCAGGTGATCCTGGGGTTCATCCAGATAGCAAAGATGCTCAAGACCCTGTACAAGAGCTCCTAGCATATGATTTAGATTCTTCTTCTTCTTACAAATTCTTAGCTTCTTCTTCTTCTTACTCCTTGTAATGACCCTGTATTGTAATGACTCTTAATGAAGATATTATTTCTCTCGACTGGAGTTTTGTCTTTACATCTTATCATAAGATTTTATTGTCAAATTAATTCAAATAAATCTAGCTAATTCAAATAATTCCAAATTAATACAAATAAATCCAAATTATTCCAAATTAATTCAAATAATTCCAGCTAAATTCAAGTAAATCCAAATAAATTCAAATAAATCCAATAAATCCAAATAATTCAAATAAATCCAAATAATTCAAATAAATCCAATAAATCCAAATAATTCAAATAAATTCAAATAATTCAAATAAATCCAAATAATGTGGTTAGCACCATAATGGCATTCATCAGAGTTGAAGGAAAAGATGAATGGTTCATAAGAATAATACTCCTAGTCTGCTAGAACAAATAATCATTTATAAGAAAAACAACATTTATAAGAATAATACTCAGCAGATTATCTGGTGCAAATCACTTCAAGCCAACAGATTATCTAGTGCAGTACTTGCTTGCTTTTCCTTTTATTTTACCAACACATTATCAACTTGTGCCATGTCTTTTTTTTTATTATATGCTTTTCCTTTTTTTAGTACAGTAGTTGCTTGCTTAGTAAAGTGTTCTAGACAATATTCAGTCTTAGCAAAATACTCAAACATACTCCTCCTGAAACTTCACTGAAAACTTAGTTTTGCTTAGTAAAGTATTTTGATTAACTGACAGACTTAGCTTTGCTTTGCTTCTAATCCAGGTAAGGATCTTCAAGAAACAGTTTGGACACAGGAATTGCTTTAATTATAGATGGTTGAAAAGTTTTGAGTTTTTTGAACTCTCATTGGTATGCACCAATAAGACCACCAAGATATCCTCGATACATTTGGTCTTGCCAAAGTAAGTGCAAGCAGATTTGAGGTGACTGTAGTTTGGCATCTTCAGAATTTCACAAAGGTGCTGGAGGTACTACTGCTATCACCAACCACTAGTTTTGATATTACTCTTACAGATTCATTTGTCTTTGGAAATTATACTGATGGGGCATGTGCATGTCAGTTATCTTTAAATAAGCATCTAACTTGAACCGTCATGCGGTACTGCTGTTTTGAACCGTCATGCAATAAGCATCTAGCTTGAAAATTCAGTGTCAAAACACCTCAAACATGGCCAAATTCATATCAGTCCAAAATACTAATGTTCTTGTTGTTCCTTTCTCACCTCTAGAATGAAGAATTCCAAATTAATTCAAATAAATTATCTGGTGGAGTAGGTTTACTTGATATGCTAGGTTTACTTGTTCAGTTAAAATGCTGCTGGTACTTCAACACTGCATATGAATGATTGAAATTTTCTGAATGCATCAAGAGCACCAACATTGCAGTTAACTTGTGTTGAAAAGTTAACTGAATTTGTGTTGAAAAGTTAACTGAATGCATCAAGAGATCTGAGTGCAGTTAACTTGTGTTGAAAAGTTAACTGAATTTTTTTCTATCAACATTGAAACATTTCAGCATGACAACTCAACTCAACTAACCTTAACTCAATTCAGCAATTATCTTGCAGGTTCAACAATTATCTTTGCAGGTTCTCCAGCAGCCACAACAATTATCTTCAGACAGCACTAGTTGAACAGCAGCAGTAGCAGAGGCGGGCGGGGCAGACTCACCAGCACCAGTAGCAGCAGAGGCGGGGCAGGGAAAAGGGAAGAAGCATCATCAGAGGTCCACTTCAGCGTCGCCCACCAGCAGTAGCAGCATCAGAGGCGGGAGTGGCCGGAATTGTCCACGGCGCCGGCGGCCGAAGCGGACGAAGCCGGAGGCGCAGGTGGGCGGCCGTGGGCGGCGCAGGTGGGCGACTGCGGGCGAAGCAGGTGGGCGGTGCAGGGCGGCGAGATTCGACGGGGCCGGCGGCGCAGCTCGAGGCGGGCGCCGGCGCAGGTTGCCTTCGTGGCGGACGACGCTGGTGTTGGTCGCGCGCTGGGCGGCGGCACGTCCAGGCGGGCGGCGGCGCTGGTGTTGGTCGCGCGCTGGGCGGCGGCACTGGTGTTGGTTGGCGACGCAGGTCCAGGCGGGCGGCAGCGCAGGTGGGATGCCGACGATGGCTGCGAGGCGCGGGCGACGGGGGAGGAGGAAGGAAGGAGATGGAGTTTTTGGTGACGGGTTTAAAACTCTGAGGTTTTTTTACAAAAAGGCAAATACACTGTCCTCTGGACCAGCTTTACCGGACGGAGGGAGTACAACCCAATGTTTCAGTTTAGACGTCGTAGTTTCAATTGAGAATAGATTCCATGATAAAAAATAAATTTTCCGCGCCATGTTTGCGCTGCTAAAAAAGAACATCTTCAGAAATAAATAATTTTCTTTATGTGTTTATTGGAAGCAAATCCGTAATAAGTGGGAAGCATTATTTTTTGTATTTGTTTGTTGGAAGCAATCACGGCTTACCAAAACAATTAACGTAATTTCTGGAAGCTGTTATTTACTAGATGCACAGAATTACGGAAGGGTTGAGAGATCAGCGGGAGGACGTATTAGGAAGGAAATAACCCAGCGCCTGGCAATTGTATCAGATCTGACGAATAGCATGATGTTAATCCTACGGCCATCTAGTGGTCTGATGGGAAGCAAGGGATCAGATCTGACGAATAGCATGATGTTAATCCTACGGCCATCTAGTGGTCTGATGGGAATCAAGTGATCAGTAGTCCGATCCCTAGTGCTTCCCCCAATTAAAGTGCCATAGACTAGGACATTTGTCTGTTGAGGCATTCCGTGCGTTTCATCATCGCCAGTCCATTAATATGCCAACTTGGATGTCAAACAAATTATTGCAGTAGGGGGCTGGTACTTGTGGTGGATCCGAAGACAGTTTACTCATGATGGGAAGCCACCATCCCCTTGTAGATGGCCTATGTCTGTTTTGGCTATTGCTAACAACTTCCATGAAGCCAACGCCAAGAAACAAGACAACAATGAACAGAGATGGGGTAAGCCTGACCCTAAATTCGTGAAATTAAATGTTGATGATGCTTTCTTTATTGATGAGGGAGCTGGAGCGACAGCAGCTGTATTAAGAGATAATAGTGGGAATTTCTTGGCAGCTCAAAGCAGATACATTCCTCACGCAGCTGATGTAGTAACATCTGAGGCATTGGCAATGCGCGATGGTCTGGAATTTGCAAATTCTCTTGGGTTCTCTAGAGTGGAAGCAGAATCAGATTCTCAGGTAGTGATCGATTACTGCACGGGACAAACGAGATGGTGGGACTCGGCGGCGGCAATATTTGCGGAATGCGTGGATGTGGCTTCACTTATTGGGAAGGTCAACTTTAAACATTGTGTTCGATCTTGTAATAAAGCGGCGCATGTGCTAGCTAGTTATAGTTATTGTAATAAGATTTTGAGTACTTGGATGGATGAGGCTCCTGCCTGTCTAATCCCGGAACTTGTGAACGATGTAATTCCTATTTAGTTTCAATAAAGTTAGCCATGATGGCCTTTCCTAAAAAAAAAATGCAGTAGCTAGACATGGGTGAGAATATTCATTGGCAAAAGGAGACGGAAAATAACAGTTGCACAGAGGCTACGAGCATACTCCCTCCAAAACATCTTATATTTGTGAACGGAGGGAGTAGCATATAAGTAGCTTCATATTGGTTGGACGTGCACATCATAAATTGAATCAGAATTCAGAAGTTAGAACAAGCCACCAGAATATCCTGATGTTTAACACAAGAATGATTCAAACTTGAAAGCATTACACTCGTCTACATGTAACGGCTTAGCCCAGCACACGCGCAACAATAGAAGAGCCGCAACAATAGAAGAGCCGAGTGGCATTTTTACATTGCAATACGGAATCAATTTTCATCTCCCAACCATTTAGTACAAGTCGAGCGTCAGTAACTAAAAGGGTGGCATTGTGCCGAGATTCCGAGCTCCAGGGATCGCATAAATGAATAAAACATAAACTGGAGTCAATGTCATCGACGAGGACATGGTACCTGTAGCGCTGCCTTCAGGCTTGGCTGTTTCAATGTTGCTACGCTTGTGAGATGGACTCCAGCCTGCCCGATGGAGTATATTTGCGAATAGACTTCAGGCCATCGGTGGGATCTCCTCAATCTCCGTTTCCGTGGCTCCGTGCTCCGAGCTCACTTGTTCCAACGTACTAATCGGCTCGAAAGGGATGCCAGCATGCTTCTTGATAAACTCGTAGAACTCTACCACATCACACGACCACGACCCCTCGAAAGCGATCTGCAGAGTATAGCAAAACCAAACCCAAAAACTGAATCAATGCATCTTCATACCTTCCAGCTCAGGAGACCATAACCGAACTTCTCTGATAACCCCAAGCTGGGCCTATCACTATCAGAGGAGCAAGGAGAGACACAAATGGCGACGCGCTTCATGCCATTTCCATATCCTGAGATCTGCGCTGGTTTTTGCCATTACTCAAACCACTAAAGAGTGAACTGTATTTGTACATTTGAGACTGAGTACTGCTGGTGTTTAATCTCTATGACAAGTTGAAATGATTACGAGCTTGCAGGGCTGTACAACATAGGAATCTTGTTAACAGAGTAAGAGCTAGATATATGTTGCATTACACTTAAGACAGCCATTTTAGTACTAGCCGAATAACAATAGTTTGGAGATGGTCACAACAAAGTATAAAGATAGAACTGCTAAGAATAATGTGATTAATGGCTAAAGTTAACAAATGCATCCAAAAAATGACAAGTGGAATAGTAGAGTCAAAAACTTACAGGCTCAAAGCGTTTCCTCCATGCAGAATAAAAGAGGATCTTGAAGAATTCCCTGTGCCGTAACTGTAACAAGAAGCTAAGGTCAGTTCTATGTCCTGCCAAGTGGTAGTAAATATGAATATATGCATATACCGAAAAAGGCTTTCGCCCCGCTTTATTCTTCTTGAATATATGCATTTGGGCATGCAGAAAATCACATTTTCAGTGCAATGGATGAATGGTATTCAGTAACCCAAGGAAAATAAATAAATTACATGGCTACAATAGATCCATGAATTCAGGCCGTCACGTGCCAATTTTGAGTGTCAACAGATTATTTACCACTCATTCACTAAAGTTACGATTATAGCCGACGAGGGCCGTGCATAATCACTACAACAAGAGGAGTAATAGCGAACTAAGCGTAGCTCAGATGGTTAGATTCCTTGTGGTGAAACCAATCCACCATGGTTCAAGTCCTAGACTTGGCACTGATACTCGCATTTTCCTAAATTTATTTCGGAGGTGCTCATAGGGGTAGGGTGTGCGTGCGTTCATAGGGGTGAGTGTATGTGAGCATCTGCGATTATACTGTGTCAAAAAAACAAGAGTAACAATGAGCAAGTCCAGTAAACTTGTCTAAAAGTCAAGCCACTAGCTACGTCCTCTGCAAGCCAGCGGAAAAGACGACTCGTACATCGGTTAGTCTCTTCATGCATTTCAAAATCATTTTTTATTTGCGTGGGACCCACCATGTTCTCCTCCATTAGGGCATCTCCAACGTCGTGCGTAAAACGTCTGAACCGACGCATTCGGACCATTTTTGCCATCCATCGCGGGTGCCGCATAAGCGTCCGCGTGTCCGAATTCCCACAAACGGATGCAAAGTTGGAGGAGGTCAGCGGAAGTCTGGACCTTCGCCACGTAGGACTATGACAACCCCGGGCCACCCAAAACCCCATCCAAAGCCCACGCATTTGGCCACATCCGCACTATATTCGCGCATTCCAACTCTCAAGACGATCGCCGCCGCTCTCCATCCCGTTCCCACCCTTTTCACCGTCCGCCGCCGCATGGATCCGTTCGTAGTGT
This sequence comes from Elymus sibiricus, assembly GCA_039707655.1. NCBI lineage: Eukaryota > Viridiplantae > Streptophyta > Magnoliopsida > Poales > Poaceae > Elymus > Elymus sibiricus. The sequence goes on from CM077666.1 coordinate 146,882,074, forward strand.
TGCCCGAGTCAAAGGAGGAGGATCCAAAGGTGGTGGCCGCCAGGAAGATCAACTCAGCAACCCGCAATGCGTGCCGCCGCGTTCAAAGGAGCAAGGAGAAAGAGACTTTGGCGGCCGGCCACCCGCCACCTACTAAGAAGGGCGGCAGGCCGGAACGGGGGGCAAGGGCCGGGCAGGGACGGGGGAGCTGCTGCCGCCGATGCACTCGCCCGCCTGGCTGGCGGAGATGCGGCCGTCGTACTACTACGCCGCCATGCAGCTCGGTCATCAGCACCAGTGCCCGGCCACTACTGGCACGTCCATGCCATGGGCCGTCGACCTGAACACGCCCCTCCACTTCGCCGAGTCGCCATCACCGCAGCTTGTCCGGTCGCGGACGCGGGCCATGGATCAACTGGGTGCCCACTCTTTGTTTGCCGATATGTCTTAACCGGGCGCGACGCCAGAGGATGACGGGAAGATGTTGGACATCATCCACGACGGAGGTGGCTTCGAGGACGAACAAGTGGATGACTCCTAGCCAGAGTTGTACACTGAGCAGCCGGCCGGACCTTGATCCAGACGATTGGATAGCTGGTGGCGACCCAAAGAAAGGGAGGGGAGAAAGTTTCAATTTGAGGGAGGACGAATTGTTGTGTGGTGCTTGGTTGGCCACTAGCGTTGATCTGTTTCAAGGCACGGAGCAAAGAGGCTCAACCTTTTGGTCCAATGTTCATACTTGGTTCCATGAGCACAAGAACTTCGATCCCAACCGCACGAAAATGATCCGAGATAGTACGCAAGTCACTCACCCATCGATGGTACACCATCCAAGAGTCTGTGAGCAAGTATTGCGGCCATCTCAACTCATAAACCGGTGGAAGTGCTGCACAAATCTCTGAGCAAGTAAGTTGTTCTATGTGTTGGTCATTCGGCCGGATATGCAACTTGTTGACCATGTCCTCTTTTGCTAGCCCTACAGTGTGGTCACGTTGTACTTGAAGGTGGAGAAGAACTTCACCCTCATGCATTGTTGGTTGAAGTTGAATGGGAACCCAAGTGCCTTATATTCATTGCCCATACCGTCAAGACCGTCAACATGGCAATGAGGACGAAAATGGTGATCCAACCACCCACCAAAAGGAGAGCAGGCCAAGAAGGTCAAAAGAGGGGTCCGAGGGAGGAAGTGGGAGGAGGAGGAGAAGGGAGAAGGGGCAGCGGCCAAGATGGCGGAGAAGTTCGAGGGCATCATGGACAAGGAGGAGGTATGTATCAAGCGCCATAACATCAAGGAGGGAAAGAAGGCAGAGATGTTTGACATCTTCACAGTGGCGACGGAGAAGAAGATCAAACTCGAAGAGAAGAAGACCGAGCTCGAAGAGACAAAAACCAAGCTTTCGTGGCCGCTTCGGAGGAAACCAAAATGTTGGCCATGAAGATGGACGAGTTGGATCCTGATGCGGCAAGATCGTGCAAGCCGTCCGTGCAAGGATGTTGAAGCACTTGGCGGCAGAGATGGAGGAGGCGAATGCTGCGGAGGAGCCGACGGCAGAGTGATGAGGGAGGAGGCACGGACAACCGGTCTGGGAGGGCAAAATTGATGTTATTTTGCATGGATTGCCAGGCTGGAACTTTTGTGATCGGGCGCATGTAAAAACTTATGAACATCCGCCCTTTTTTGGTTGTTAAGATTGCATACATATGCACTTTTATTTGCATCAAATTGTTATTGATCAACATTTGCTCTTCAAATGTATTCAGATGGGCCCGGACCTAGGGCGGACGTTTTGGGCATGGAGTTGGATGGCTGGCTCCCTTATCCGTGTCGGCAGACGCGTCCACGATCGGATAGTGAGTCCGATTTGGGAGACGGCGTTGGAGATGCCCTTAATTCTCATCCCCCAGCTCACTTGCACAAACTTCTTCCTTCCTAAAACCGAGCCAAGCACATGTCATCTTTGTTTACACAAGCACGCAGCAAGCACATCTCCCATCTTCCAATCTCCCTCTACTTAATCCAAACACAGCACGAGCGTCTTATTACTCCGATAAAGGATGGTAGAGTCCTGCCTCTTGGGGCCTCGCCACGCGAGAGTGCCCTCCACGCCGTTCATTTCGCGATGGCCTCACGCGGCTGGCTCCATGGGGCGCTTCGGGCCATCCGATCTGCCCGGATGCGTCGCACTCGGTCGGCTTGCCTCGGGGGTCCATGACGCGTGCGCCGCGGATGCGACTGGGGCCACCTCTCTGAGGGGGATTTCATCACGCCCACATGCACCCACTCGCTCGATGCCCCGCGCGCGGCGGGGAGTCCGGGTCCACCTGTCAGCATCGCTCGCCCCCAGTCGGGTCCAGCCGAGCGCACCCGTTCGTGGCTCCCTGGCGCGCTCGCAGCCGTCCAATCTCCGCGGAGCGTCGCATCCGGCTTGTTTTCCTCGGTGGTCCATGATGTGTGGTCCGCGAGGTGGCTTTGCATCGCGCCCGTGTTTGCCGTCTCGCGCACGACGGGGGAGCCGGGACGGGTTGTCAGCGTCGCTTGCGCCAGCCGGCTGCGCCCGCGCGTGGAGCCTGCCCGGCTATGCATGTGCATTCCGGACGGCTCGGGGTGCTGGCTGGGAGCTGGAGGTTGCTCGGATGGGCGTCGCCCCCCCCCCCCCCCCCCCCCGTCCTGTTTGGGCCACCGGCTAGAGGCGGCCGTCTTGCGCGGGGTTTGCCCAGAGCCGACATCTTTTTGGTCGGATAAGGTGGGCTCATTCCTTTGGACCGTGCCCGGCTGTTTTCCGTTGGCTCTTTCCTATCTGTCCGCCTGGTCCTGTCCGGCCAGAGTCCAGGTGTTGTGTTCGTTTCATCCGGCTTGTTTTGTCCGGCCGTTTTCACATGGAATTGTGTTTGTTCCGTCCGCTTGGTCATGTCCGTTCAGTGTCCGCGTGGATTTGGGTTCATTATGTGCTTCTTTGGTCGGTGAACGATTTGCATGCTTTGTGTACCCAGGCATTATCCGGCGATGGGCCCTTCCTGTTGGCCCCTATGCCAGTGGCTTGGGTTAGCGGTGAGGTCGGGTGAGTCCATTGGCTGGTGACCTTGCGACGGTCACTCTACTGGAAAAGCATATGCTCGCCTTTGCTCTTCTTCTCCTTCTTTCTCTTTCCCTTCGCCGTCGCCGCCTTACTTTTCGCTCCGCACGTACCTCTCTTCAGTCCGTTGGAGTTGCTCTTCGAGCTCGTCCTTGCCATCCTGCTGAGTCTTCCTGCTTTGCTTGCCTGGCGTGGCCTTCCTCTTTCCTGCTGATTGAGGTTCTTCTTTCCTCTCTTTGTCCTCTTTTCTTCTTTAACCATGCTCTCTTTGTACGCGGCACCGCCTCCAATCGATGGATTGTTGGTCCGGTCCATTGCTCTGTTGTGCTTGTCGCTGGTTGGATGTGCCTCTCTTTGCATCTTGCTTTGATTACAAATGTCTTTCCCTGTTTTTTTCAATCAAACTGTCTGTCCTTGCTTTTGATTACATACCTCAGGCAAATAGTTCGCCTAGCAGATGGTTGTTTTGTTTGTGTGGTTCTGGTTTTGTTGAGTATTGGAGATGCGGCGGGGAGAGCCACGAAGATCGTTATCCATCCCATCACACGCCCGCTTGCTGCGCACGGCACAACCAGGGCTCACGTCCACCCAAAGCGTACGATCTTGATAGGCGGGTTCTGCTGTACGGTCAACTCCAGTCACGATCGTTGCCTGGCACATACGCCAGGGTCGACCAGGTGTTTTTGGGCGGCCGGGTCAGTGCCAGAGAGGAGCGTTGCGCGGAAAAGGCTTTGGCCGGTTGCGCTGCAACGGGGTCGAGTGGTCCGTGTGCGGCGGCTGGGTACAGAGAAAGGAGCGTCCAATGGGTGGACGTAGGTAAGGAGAAAGGCTAGCAGGTTGGTGCAGGTGCGGCCCGGATGGCCCCGTAGATCGTTATCCATGCCATCACGCGCCTGCCTGCTGTGATGAGGCATGTCCACGTAATGCAACCATCTAAGACAAGTGTTTTTTGGCGGCCGGGTACAGAGAAGGGGGCGCTAGAAAGGAGCATTGCGCGTAGAAGGCTTTGGCCGGGTGCACTGCAGTGGGCCCGAGTAGCCCGTGTGGGCGGCTGGGTACAGAGAAAGGAGCGTCAAACGGGTGGGCGCAGGTAAGGAGAAAGGTTAGCCGATTGTTCTGGTGGCTGATGCCATTCGTAGCCGGGGGTGTGGTCGGGTTGCTGGTTCCGATGGCCGAGAGCATTGGGTTTATTGGTGTAGGCTTGGACTGGTATCGATCTTACCCCTTGTCTGTGGTCAGCCTTGCCTTCTTCGTATGAGGCGGGTGGGCATGGGATGGGACGTGTAACGTCAATTGCCTGTGTCAATGCTTCCATACTCGTTTCCAATTCACCCAGGTGTTGCTAGCTTCGGGCCATTGTCCGGGTTCGTGGCAACTCCGAAGGCCTATAGGCATAATGAAAAGGGAAAGGACAGTGAGCGACGACGAGACGACCAAGAGCAATGGGGCTTGGAAGGCACCTACATCCAACGGAGAGAGGGAGAGACGAGAACATGGGGTAGCCTTAGAGATAGGTGCCAAAGTTAACATTGTGCGTTTTGTCCCGCTTCAGGCATGCCGTCTTCCATCTCACCGGAGCTGCTCCAACTAAGGAACCGTACACCGCACTAGAGTTATACCCCCGACGCCATCTTTCACTGCCGCCATCATTATGTTTGGGATTTCGCGTCGTGGGCGGGCGTGATAGTCTTTTTTGCAGTGAAGGATGGCCAAGTGTGTCGGTGTGTCTTTGTTGCTACCGTTTTGTCTGTGTTATTTATGGATAATACACCGTAATGCGCGATAATTTTTCTTTTGTGTTTTTCCCATCTTGTTCTTCCACGCTTCCGCTTCCACCTTCTCCCCCCTAATCCACTTCCAGGCCAGCCAAGTTCGACCACCTTGAATGGCGCGTGTAGGCAAGAAACGGAGAGCATGGGTCGACTCCCACGGTGGGTTTGCTGGCAAGGGCGCTAGATCTGGAAAGCCCGGCTGCCCGCCCAGTGCCACCAAGGGAAACTGGCTGCCTTCGTCGGTGACGGAAGAGCAGCTAAAAAAGCTCGCCACACTTCGCTACATTCTATCTCAGATGGTAGCCGCTTGGCGTGACCCGGCAACGCGGGATTCCACGACCACAGAGGCCGTGTCAGCGCTACGGGAGGTGACTTTCTTCGGAATTGTCGGGTTGATTGCCATGGCGAGAAGGATATGCGCTTGCATGGCAGAGAGGACATGCCTGACCAAAGCAAGATGCTCGCCATGCGATAAGAGGGACACCTTCCAAGTGGCAAGCTTTTTTATCATCTTATCAACAAGCGACAGAAGGCAAGATGACGACACCTTCCAGATTGACAGCGGGAGGCCAAGATACCACATAGGGAAGGTGGTCACCAGGCAGGAAAGAGCCATCCCAATAGCCTCGAAGACTTGCGGTGTGCAACGGATAGGTGTAGCCGACCATTTAGCAAAATTGGTTCATAATCCTGAGGCGATTCCAAAGGTGCTCAGCAGCTCACGAATCGCGGCGAGCTCGGGAGGGTCAGGATGACAGAAGATCACCACATTGTCAACAAACAAGGAGATACTGGAGGCGGCGTGCACCTCCAGCATATATATATGCTCACAACTCACAATGTTGCACAACATATATATATGCTTAAGCAGGTTTGAGGTTTGTCACTACCTGATATACAACACGAACAAACTCAGACCATGCAGTTCCTCACAAACTACTTCCTCTTTTTCATTTTTATTTGATGATTTGGAATCCATGCAGTGAAGCATTCTTAGCTTTGAATTTCAATATGTTTAAAATTAGGAAAAAGTACTACCTTGATCTATCAAGAAAGTTTGTGAGGTGCTCATACGGATAGGATGCACGCAAATATACATAGGAGTGAGTGTACATGCGCGTATGTGAGTGTTGTGTAATGTGTTTCGCAAAAGAGATCAACGTAAAAAAATACCATTCCCTCTGTCCCATAATAAGATGTTATTACAACCAATATGTGTAACATCTTATATTATGGGACGGAGGGAGTAGTTTTAAAGGAAGCTTGCGGTAAACAGAGAAAACCAAGCAACAATGACGCAATACGGACCTTGGCACGTGGATACAGTTAGTACCGCCATTCATTTTGGCTATCACGAGGGAGTCGATGCCACATAGAAGCTTGGCTAGGTTGTTGGTAGTCTCCATTGTTAGACTGGGTCGATACATAGGATGGTATATCTGCATTTGAAACATGTCACAATGGGCAAAAAATAAGTGCTATTTTCTCAAATATCTGCCAAGACCATACCACCAGAAGGACATCTTTTGATTCTTCCAAAACAATTTGATCTATGTTATTGCCGACAACAATTTTGACATCCTCATCATTCTGTATGGGAACACAATGCTGGGTGTTTCAGTGAAGTGTAACGAATGAAGAAATCGGATATCAGGTAATTCTGGAGACTCACAGATTCAGGTACTGTTACAGATATGTAGAGCTTGTCCTCGAAGAAATCTAGAGCAAATTTCGGTGTATGGGCCAGAAAATTAAAGATGTGAGTTGAAGAAGTTTTCTTGAACAGATATCCTAAACAAGTTGCATATTGTCTGGGCATAATTAAGCAATAACCTTAATGGTGTCCAGTGACACCTCGCCATCAAGTGGAAATTCCCTTTTGTCCTCTGTAGTATAAGCAAGAACCTGCAGAGCCACATAGAGTTGAAATTTATAAAATCTTATCATAAACACATTAAATAAAATTGAATACAAAAATGAACATCGACAAAGCCTATGAATCCCAAGAAAGTTCAGGTGGGATAGAGATGTAACCCAACAAAAACCAAAATAAAGAGAAAAGCAACGTAAACAAGGTAATAGCAATAACTATCGGGCATATCGATTGCCAATTTCAACGTACTCCAGTCCTATTCTAGGATTCAAGGATCATTCTTTGGAATGAAATCAAAGTCAATGATGGATACTGTTTCCATGCAAGAAACCAATCTTGAAACATAGAAGGCAAACAAAATGAGGAATTACCGTAGTCTCTTGTCCAGTACAAGGAATATATAATAATTTGGCAGCTTGTTTACCTTCTTCACTGTCTCGCTCCAGAAAGAAAATTAAAAGCTGCACACAAGTAACACCCCTCATCAGTGAATAGTTAAAAATAAAGCACGTTAACAATAGTAATAATAACAACTAGTACAAGGACAGCTAACGATGAGTTGGATACATGAATTTCAATATAGCACAATGCAAGGAAGAAGACAAGAAAAGAAGTTCATAGAAATATCGGACAGGTCAACAGAAAGAATTACCTTTCCCTTGAACGATTTTGCTGCTTCCTTAAAGTTGGGCAGAAATTTCGAAGACTCATTTGCAACAGCAAGTAGTATAATCTGATTTGAATAAAGTGGGTCAGTACATATGTGGAGAAGGAAAAGGAAAAGGTATTAGAGAATGCGTAAAAGAGATCCAATTGTAGACAAGTGACATGCCAGTTTCTGGATCGGATGACCATCGAGAGATGAGACAGTTTTCTGTGTAAGCGCGGGAACCAAAGGTAGCTTGTTAACAGACACAAAATCGGCAATGGCATACCTTTTGAACTGCCCATCTACATGAGACAAAATCGGCAATGATATACAACCCAGCAGTCAATATATGCACAAAAAATAGAGGAAATTTTTTGGTACTGGAAGCCAATGTAACTTGGATAAAGGCACGTACCATATAATGTGAAGCCCTCCTCTTTCGTGAGCAGTACTAGGGACGGGAGCTTTGCCGCTGGGTCAATGTGGAAAAGCTTAGCAATTTCAGGACTTGTAGTCCGGTAAAAGCTGACACGTTCTTCCAGCTTTGAAGCGGTAGCAAGCTCATCACTATAACAACCCTGTCGCATTTGGGGGGAAAAACAGTTCCAAGAATTCAAATAGTCTCCAAGGCCTAAACACACAAGAAAAGAATACTTGGTTGTCGGATTGATGAGTAGTATTAGCAGATTAATTAGAGGCAACAACATTACCGAAGAACAAAGTAGTATAATATAATGTAAAGAAGCGAAAGAAAGGGCTCGTACGGATAGGGAGTCAAGGAATGCGACGGCGACAGCATGGTTATCCTCGGTGAGTATGCACTCTTTTTCCTGAGAAAAGCCGGTAAGTATCCTCTGGGCGTGGTCGATGGTGGTGACGTCGTGCAGATTACCCGGAAGCTTACACTCACGGATGCTGAGGTGGCAGAGCAAGGCCCATAGATGGGTGATGAACTCGCCACCCTGCGAGAGCTGCCGCATGTGTGCCTCCGCGTTGCCATACGGCGCCGCGTAGACCAACATCCGCACCCACACGTCCGCCAGCGTCTCCCAGGGGTCCGAGCAACGCATCAAGTCAAGAAGCGGAGGATCTCCACCGACATTAGCATGATTGTTAATGTCCTTGATCACGACGCTGCCTCTGTGTAGCTGTGACCAGTATTGACGGTCTAACATTGCCTTAAGAAGTGTGTCCTTGACCCGAGCTTCCCGCGCCGCCTCCGCAAAGTGATCGTACGCCCTCTTCGTGTCCGGGACCGGTCCAGGGAGTAGCTCCGGCGCTGACACCACCAAGTAGGCGCAATACTTGGACAGAGCAATGGCCACCCGCCGATGATTCTTCCGATTCTCCTCTCTTTCTCCTCCTCCCGCTGCTGCTTTTGTTGAGGCATTCTGCTTGCTCGAGGCATTCTGCTTCCTCTCCAGCTCTTGCTCTGCTAGTTCGCAGTACCACGTCACAACGCACCACGCCATTACACATCTCGTGTATCTGAAATCATGTGGTTCCGGTTCGAATTGAGGGGTATATGAGTAGGGAAGAAATTCTTCAATGCGTTGATCCTGAGCAAAGGATAACCAATCCCCTTCTGATCTGTCGGATTTGATCTTACCAAGGAAATCAATAATGGATGCCTTCACATCGTCGTCCAACCTAACGACAGCTCTTTTGTTGATGTCGCTGCCCAACAAGTCCCAGAGTGTTAAACGTGATGTATAGTTAAGATTCTGGTTGTTAGCTTAGCTGTAGATAAGGGCAGATCACGCCATCAGTTGTAACCCTAACAACCTTGTACTTATCCTTTGTACGTACGTGTATAAATATACGAGGAGGCCGGTGGTCATCACCACGGCAAATCATTCCTTCCAACTTTCAACTTGGTATCAGAGCAATAAGATCCAATCTCGTCCACCATGGCCGGCTCCACCGCTGCTCCCCTCTCCAGCACTTCCGGCGCCCTTTCCACCGTCAACGCCGGCACCCTTGCCGCCGGCTCCTCCTCTTCCGCTCCGATCTCCGTCACCACACTCGGCAGCCTCATCACGCTGCGCCTCACGCGGGACAACTTTCTGTTGTGGAAGACTCAGGCCGTCTCCGCCCTCGCCTCGACCGGTTTGTACGGCTATGTCGCCGGCACCGTGGAAGCGCCGCCGCAGACCCTCACAGAGGGCACCGGCGATGCAGCTGTCGAGGTCGCCAACCCGGAGTTCCTTCGCTGGTACCAGAATGACCAGCTCGTCATGATCGCGCTCCTCGACTCCATGACCGAGGATATCCTCGGGCAGATGACCCAGCTCACCACTTCTGCTCAGGTCTGGACTACCCTGCATGAGTTGTTTGCATCACAAAATCGTGCTCGTATCATGCAGTTGCGCTATCAGCTCTCCAATCTGAAAAAGAAGGACCTCACCGCCTCGGAATACTACCGCAAGATGCGGGGCTTCGTCGACGCCATGGCTTCCATCGGCAAGCCGCTCTCCGATGACGAGGTGTTGGGCTACATACTCGCCGGACTAGGTCCTGAGTTCGAGCCTCTGGTCGCGTCCATCACGGCACGCAACGACCCCATCAGCCTCAGCAGCTTCTACGCCTTCTTCCTCAGCGCTGAACTTCGCCTCGAGCAGCAGGCATCGTCCGGCAACATCCATCCGTCGGCAAACGCTACTGCGCGCCACTTTGATGGTCACCGCGGCGGACAAGGCGGCCAAGGCGCACGCGGCGGACAAGGCGAACAGGGCGGACGTGGTCGCGGATAGCGCGGCCGCGGCAACGGCCGGTCTAACCTGAAGTGTCAGGTCTGCTCCAAGTTTGGCCATGACGCCCTCCATTGCCGCAACAGGTTCAACCACGCCTTCCAGCCAGAAGAGCAGCGTGAGCACTCCGGCAACGTCGCCAACACCGGCTCAGGCTCGTACTCCGTCGACACGGACTGGTATGCAGACACTGGCGCTACCGACCACCTGACGAGCGACCTGGACCGTCTCAGCTTCCATGAGAAGTATGGAGGCAAGGACAAAGTGCATGCAGCCAACGGAGCAGGTATGTCTATTGCACATGTTGGTCATTCCACTATTCCCGGTTCATCCAAACCTCTGCACCTTCGTAACGTGCTGCATGTTCCACACGTTAACAAACACCTCTTGTCTGTGCACAAACTTGTCTCCGATAATGATGCTTTTGCTGAATTATATCCTAATCTTTTTCGTCTTAAGGACCGAGCAACGAAGGCGGTTCTTCTTCAAAGTAGATGCCGCAATGGTCTCTACCCGGTACCAAGCTACAAGCAGTCGTCCCTCATATCCGGTCCTCGAGCTCTCTCCAGCATCAGGCTATCTTCAGATTTATGGCATAAAAGATTAGGTCATCCGTCCAAAAGTGTCGTCGATTCAGTTCTTAGGTCAAATAAATTTGCTTGTGCACCATCTACCGAGTCTAGTGTTTGTGATGCGTGTCAACGTGCAAAAGTTCATCAGCTACCGTTTCGAGATTCTAATCATGTCACTTATACACCTCTTGAAATTATTCATTCAGATGTATGGGGTCCTGCTATTACTTCCGTTGGTGGTTTTAAATACTATGTGAGTTTTTTGGATGACTATAGCCGTTTTACGTGGATCTATCTCCTTAAACGAAAATCCGATGTTGAACAAGCCTTCTACACCTTCCAAAAACATGTTGAACGCATGCTCGATGCAAAAATTAAAACGGTTCAAACGGATTGGGGCGGCGAGTATCGCCGTCTCTCTCGTTATTTTCAAAAAGAAGGCATTGTGCACCGTGTTTCTTGCCCTCACACCTCACAACAAAATGGCATCGCAGAACGGAAACATCGTCATATCGTCGAAACAGGCATCGCTCTTCTCGCTCACTCCTCCCTCCCCGTTCGTTTTTGGGACGAGGCATTTCTCACTGCTTGCTATCTCATAAATCGCATGCCCACTCGAGTTCTTCAAAACTCCACACCAGTCTCTTGTCTCTTTAGCGATAAACCAGACTATACCTTCCTCCGTGCTTTCGGTTGTGCCTGTTGGCCAAACCTGTGCCCTTATAATAACCGCAAGCTAGAATTCCGGTCTCGGCAGTGTGTTTTCTTGGGATATAGTTCCATGCACAAGGGCTACAAATGCTTAGATCGTTCTAGTGGTTGCATTTATATTTCCCGTGATGTCATTTTTGATGAACAAGTGTTCCCGTTCTCCACTAGCTCATCGATGCAAAAATCCTCACCCATTATTTCCACACCACCATCCCTTTTTCCTATCACCGAGCCGGCTCTAATGGATGATCGCATGCGCAACTATGACATTACCTTGCTGTCTGATGCTTCGCGCATCTCGTCTTTGTCTCCTGCAGGTGCTCATCAGGAGTTCACGTCGCCATGTACGCCCCGTAGCAGCCATGCAGACGGGGTCCATGCAGACGTTTCAGCCGGGCCCTCGCCCGGTCTCGTGCCACCGCATGAACAACGCCGCCCGGCTTCTCCTGTCAGCCGGCTTCATCTGACGCCCGACCAAGCTGCCGACGTTGACCCAGCCTGTTCTTCCATCGGGACTCCCGAGTCAGCGCCGCCGGCGACGTCGCCGGCGACCTCGTTGTTCGACGCTGCGGCAGATACTGAAGTTGCGCCGTCCGGCGCCCTGCATCCGATGACGACTCGCCTTCGCGACAACATCGTCAAGCCGCTGGTGCCAAGCGACGGCACCATCCGCTACGACCCTCGCCGTCGCGCGTTCCACGCAGAGCCTCGCTCATTTCGTGCCGCCCTTGCCGATGACCAGTGGCGGCCAGCGATGGAATCTGAGTTCCAAGCTCTTCAGCAGAACAAGACATGGTCATTGGTGCCTCGGCCTCCCGGCAAAAATGTTATAAGCTGCAAATGGGTCTTCAAAGTGAAGCATAAGGCAGATGGCTCCCTCGACAAGTTCAAAGCACGGCTCGTCGCGCGCGGCTTCACTCAGAAGTACGGGCTTGATTACTCGGAAACATTCTCTCCGGTAGTCAAACCTGCCACCGTGCGCCTCGTGCTCTCGCTCGCTGTTTCTCGTGGCTGGCACTTTCGTCAAGTGGACATCAGTAATGCTTTCCTTCACGGTGTTCTCACTGAAGAAGCTTACATGCAGCAGCCCCCCGGTTTTCAGGATCCGTCACGGCCGGACTATGTTTGCAAGCTCCACAAGGCATTGTATGGCCTCAAACAGTCCCCTCGTGCATGGTATGCCCGTCTTAGTGAGCGTCTTCAGCAGCTTGGGTTTCATCCGTCAGCAGCCGATACATCTCTGTTCATCCTTGTTGATCGAGGTGTCACCATCTACATGCTTGTCTATGTGGATGACATCGTCTTCGTGAGCTCATCTGCTTCTGCCCTGCATAATCTGCTTCAGCGACTCTCGGATACGTTCCCTATGAAAGACCTTGGTTCTCTCAATTATTTTCTTGGTATTGAAGTGCTTCGCAATTCCGGGGGAATGACTCTTACTCAGAAGAAATACGCCCTTGATTTGCTGCAGCGTACTGATATGGTGAATTGCAAAGCAGTTTCAACACCCATGTGCACCCATGAGAAGCTCAGTTGTGATGTTGGACATAAACTGAATGAGGATGAAGCTTTCAAGTATAGAAGCACGGTGGGAGCTCTTCAGTACTTAACTTTGACACGGCCGGATCTCTCGTTCGCCGTGAACAAAGTTTGCCAGTTCTTGTCAAGGCCCACTGATGTGCACTGGGAAGCTGTTAAACGCATCTTGCGATTTGTGAAAGGGACAGTTGAGACAGGTCTGACCATAAGGCGTTCATCATCAACTTTGATCAGTGTATTTACTGACGCTGATTGGGCTAGGTGCATCGATGACCGAAGATCCACCGGCGGTTTTGCTGTCTTTTTTGGACCAAACCTCGTTTCATGGAGTGCAAGGAAACAGCCGACGGTCTCGCGTTCGTCCACTGAAGCTGAATACAAGGCGCTTGCGAATGAAACAGCTGAAGCCTCCTGGATACAGTCCCTGCTCAAAGAGTTGCACGTTCCGCAGTCTCGAGCACCCGTTCTATGGTGTGACAACCTCGGTGCCACGTATCTCACCGCGAATCCGGTGTTTCATGCTCGTACTAAACACATTGAGGTGGATTTCCATTTTGTGAGAGAAAAGGTGGCCATGGGTGCACTTGACGTCCGGTTCATTGCCTCTGCTGATCAGGTAGCCGATGCATTTACCAAACCTCTCACGAAGGCCATGCTCGAGCGGCTGCGCACCAATCTCAACCTTGTGTCAGGATGAGATTGCGGGGGAATGTTAAACGTGATGTATAGTTAAGATTCTGGTTGTTAGCTTAGCTGTAGATAAGGGCAGATCACGCCATCAGTTGTAACCCTAACAACCTTGTACTTATCCTTTGTACGTACGTGTATAAATATACGAGGAGGCCGGTGGTCATCACCACGGCAAATCATTCCTTCCAACTTTCAACTCAGAGCACCTCCCAGATGTAGTCCAATCCAAGCATCTTAACCAAGCCAACACATCCCCGGTAGAAACGGTCAACCATGGATTTCCCTCTCCTGTGCCTCCCTTTACCTTCTACTTTTTTCTCCCCAGTAAATCTCGCTTCTGGTAGCATCGAATACTGGTACTGGTTGATCTTACATTGCCAGAGGTACTTGTCAAACCAATTAGTGCCGGTAGCTACAAACACTTTCAACCTCATCCACAATGCCAGCCAGTACGGTGTTTTAGCCCTCTGCATTTTCATGTCGTTCCTGGCGTATGCACAGACAACTGCAAGTCTTGCCCAGTTTGATGTCCAGCACCGAATCAACTGCAACAACTGCAACAGAGCCAGGGACACCAATATCACAAAAGTGATAACAAGATCTGCAGTCGTGGTGTGCAAAACCTTGGTGCAACCACCAGGACCAGAAGCACGATGGCGGCTAGTCATTGTCCCAGGAATGGCAGCTGCTACCCCGACAAAACATATCCCAGTGAATGAAGCCAGTGCCCACAAACTAGCAGCTTTTGCTTGATAGTAGTGAAGGAATGCATTACCAGTGAAAAACACATCAAACAGAAAAGCTAATTCTATCTCGATCACCTTAAAGGCCCACTTGTAGTCGATGCCCTCCGGTGTTCGTGGATCAACCTTGCGACTGTTCAACCCAAGAAAATGCCGTTGCAATCTATGAGACAGACAGTAGGCAACGCACGTATCATAACAGGACTCCAACTCATCCTTCTTTTCCCTTAATAACTCATTTACGTCACTTAGACGAACATAATAACTATCAGCGGTGCCCGTGACAGTTGGAAAATCGATGATAAATTCAAATCGTGGCACATATAGTATACTTGCCGGATCAGTGGAATAATCATATCTTAAAGCCAATGTTTCTCCCAAGTGATATCAGTCATCTACATGTTCTGCCATGTTTCGCATTCTGCTTTGTTGCACAAGCGCCAATGACCTATGAAAGCCCTTGATGAAAGTGAGGGCAGCTAGCACGCCGATGGCTGTGTTACCAACAATACTGGAGATGGCTGAGATACTCATCAGCAGGACATATCCGCAGTGGAGGCAAATCCCATATACCACCTTTGAGAGCGGGCCCTTGTAGTCAAGGCCGTTGTAGCTGCTTACTGGATCAATGCAGACAAAGATGGTGAACAAGGATACAGTCCATATGGGATACATCTCGCTCTTTACCGATGAAGATTGCATTATGCCAATGCAGTAGGTCCCAAGAGACAGAGATAACACCTGTGCAGCAAAGAAGCCCTTGTGGACTATCCAGCGATTAGACCAACGTCGGCACGACCCAAAGGCAATAAGAAAGAAAGTGATGATGATGGTCACGACTGCCAATGCCTGGATACGGAGCACTGTCCCCCTTGGGCTCTTCCACAAATCACTTAGATGATGCGTGGAGGTTATTGACGTTGTATTTCCTAAGTGCCGCACCATATTTCCCATCCGGCGATAATCCACCTAAATAGGAAGGCATGTTGTAAAGCAGCGTGACAACATAGATAAAACCACAAAAAACATTTTTATCAGGTCAGTTTTTAACTGCCAATTTACATACTAGTTTATTTTCCCAGCATGGAATAAATGCTTATGAGTAGTACTTTTTCTCATATATATGTTTTGTACAGCACATATCTTTTCAATTGTCATGGCTGAGGAAACAAAAACAACTGACGGCATTTTTGGATCTGCGCAATTGGATTGTGGTACAACAGAATTGGCCGTAACCAGAATAAGAAGAAAAATAGCACTGGTACTAAACTGAATGACTCATTAAAGATAAAAGAAGAGCACCGTAGGTGCTTTCTGAACAAAATGAAAAAAAAAACTGAAAACCAAAGCAGTATCACCGATTTCTGCGGTTGCAAACAAAGTAGTGCGATGTTTTCAAATCATATAATCGAGTCTAGTCGTAAGGGCACTGATAAGACAACTAATCACGATTAGTCGTCGATCAGGCCGATTAGTCGAGCCTAGTCGGTCCTAGTCGACAGTCTAGTCATCCAGTATATTCTGGGACCAATGTAGTATATAGTATATTATAGGAGTAGTATAAAGCAATCATCAATGTAATACTGATGGGAAGGCAAACCTATGATTATTAAAATCAAGAACAGGGGTCAAAGATGACATTTAAACATGAATTATACTTTCCTGACACGGGGAAACAAAGACAAGCTCTTCTCTGAAATTGAACATGAATGCTTGAAAAATCATCAGAGCATCGCATGTATGTTTCATTTTATAATACCATAAAAGCAATGCAATGCAATCCAAGCAGTCATCATACACATCAAATCATCTACTAATACTGTGATTCACACCACATAGGCACATACAAGTGACAGGTTTAGGGTCTCAGGAACCAAGAGCAGAGCATCGAACCATCAACTACTGAGGTGTGACCGTGTGAGCAGACAGCAGAATAGCAGGCAGCAGTGCAACAAGGAGCTGGAGGATGGAGGTGTGACTCGCTCACTAATCTAGCTTTAGATGACCTCATCTTCGTAATCCAATGGAGCTATGAGCCGACGCAGGAACGGGATCCGGCAGGCGGACAGCCACCGCAGGGACGGGTCCTGCGGGCAGACGGCTGCAGCAGGGACAGGATCCGGTGGGTGAACAGCCGCATTACTAGAGAAGGGAAGGGATGCGGCGGCGCGGACAGCCAGCCACTGCAGAGCCGGAGGTTGTCCGGCAGACGGGAGCCAGCAGCTGGGAGCTTGCAGACAGCAGCAGCATGCACGCTTAACTTGAGTCGAGTCGTATGCCAAATGGGCAAATCTCCCGGTTCTGGCACGATCGTTGGCTTGCCGGAGAATCTCCAAGAGACGTCGCACCTGACATTTTTAAGCTGGCCTGGAGGAAGAACTTGACGGTCTCTGAAGCCTTGATTGAGGGAAGATGGATGCGAGGTGCTCAACGGATGACTGCGGAAAATCAAATCCTCCAATTCATCACGCTGTGGGAAAAGGTTCAGACTGTACAGCTGAATAATAATAGAGATGCGATCTCTTGGAACCGATCAAGCAACGGATCCTACTCTGCCAAGTTAGCTTATGAAGCACAGTTCATTGGCCGCATCGAACAACCACACCTGGCGACGGTCTGGAGGACAAAAGTTGAGCCCAAAGTGCAGTTTTATACATGGCTGCTGCTGCAAAATCGGAATTGGACTGCCGACAGGCTCGGCCGTCGTGGATGGTCTCACAGCCCGGAATGCCCGCTTTGTGACTAGGCTCCGGAGATGGCGCTGCATCTCCTACTCACTTGCCCCTATGCTCAAGAGCTATGGGTTGCTGCCCGGAGTCTCCACTTGCGAGTTGCTGAAATTGCACTGGGTGCAACCTCCATCCGCTCTTGGTGGCACAAAATCAACACCGGTGTTTCCAAGGATACGCGCCACGAGCAGGTCCGCTTTGCAGTGTACATTGCCTGGAACATTTGGAAGGAGCGGAACCGTCGCGTTTTCCAGGCGACAAATGCGCAGGTCCCAACCATTTTGCAGCTTGTGAAGGATGAGATTGGCCTCCTGCAGGAGGCAGCTCGGGAGTAGTTGTTGTTGGTAGTGGGGTGGTTAGCCCCTATCTGATCTGATCATGACTCTCTAAACCACCCCCCCCCCCCCAATAAGAACTTCGGTTCACCTTTCTCCGTAACTCTGTAACTCTTTCCTATCTATAATGCAATGGCAGAGCTCCTGTCTTTTCCCGTCAAAAAAAACCTCCAAGGCTCAAAACTCGTCCCCGATCAATCTTGCTGACTAGCAGTGGTCTCGGATAGAAAGTGAGAGAAAGAAAGAGGTTAGGCCTTCTTTGGTTCATAGGATAGGAATATCATAGGAATAGGGAACTTGTAGGAAATAAGATGTCATGTATCTTAAATCCTATGAGTAGGAATAGGAAAAGAGATTTCCTTTGTTTCACATCATAGGAGTTTTTCATTGAGTCTAGGCTAATGTTTATTTTCCTTTGAAACATGGAGGATAGGAATAATTCCTATATCGAAATAGAATTCTATTCCTACAAACCAAAGGGCTCTAACGGAGTTTTTCCTATAGAAATCCTATCCTATGAAATTCCTACAAAATTCCTCCAAACCAAAGGAGCGCTAATGATAAACTCAGGTTGCACTCCGCTCCTATTCCACCGTGCTCCCCTCTGCACCATCGCGTTGACCCTCGCAACCACGCTAGCTCTGGCAAGCTCTTGCTTCTATCCTCGTCGTCAAGCCACGGGCGTCCCCTACCTTACCATGCCCCCTCACCGCATTCAGGTGTGGGGCTTGGTTTGGTGATTGGGACGGCTCCAACGAGATCTAGGAATCCTGAGGCGCTTGCTGCACCGCTTCTGAGCTATGGCCTCAGAAGGGAGCGAAGGAGCGGCCTCGGACTTGGAGATCATGGGACTGATGGCCAAAGCAGATTGGCTGGAGAGGGCTGCGGAGAGAGCGGCTCGTGCGGCGGCGGGAGCGCGATGCAGCCTGGCCCTGAGAGCAATGTCAAGGACCAACTTGGAGGAACGGGGGAGATTGTTTGCCTTGGGGCAACCTCTGTCCGTGGATCTGATTCTCGCCTGGGGTGCAATGGAGGCTAGGTTGACTTCCCGCGAGCAGAGACGGCGCTGGAAGTTGTTCAAATCGGATGCAATCTAGCTGATTCTCGTGCTCGTTGGCTTCCCTCCAATTTGGAGATTGGGGGAGATTTCAATTTGGGTTCGGCTGCTGGATTGGATCGGGGGATTGCTACACTTGCTACTACTAATGGGGATGCTACCCCGAAGAAGCCTTGTCAGCGGCGTGGATTTGCAATCCCTCTCCTCTCCGGGAAGGTGCTCCTCACCGACTGAGGCTGGATCGCCGGTGAGAAGAGTCAACGGCTACTCACGGGTGGAGACCTAGCAGGTCCGCCTGCCTGTGTCTCTCAACGCGGAGTGTGCAGATGCAGGCCACCTGGCGTTCGGGGGACCGTTCATGGCGTTCTGAGCTCCCTTGGAATACAAATTTGCAAAGTATGTCGTCTGTTGCGCATAGAGATGAGGTGCTAGAGGAACAGCTTGGTCGACGGTGGAAACCTAGGGTTCGCTGCCGCCCTCCTCCTCCTTCCACCTTAGTCCGGGTGCGGTGCGATTTGTTTGCTCAGGGAACATTCACACCTGAAGATTGCTACCCTGTGGGCGTTTGTTTGAGCCAAAGCAATTTAAGTTTTCCAAGGATTTTTGGTGCAGGAAATTTGGTAAACCTTCTTTTGTTGTTGTTGTCCGAAGCATGGCTGGAGGCGGCAGTATGCATGGTGCTCGTGGAGGTAGATACAGCCCTTTTCTGGATAAAGGTGGATTTTATTGACTCAAAATGAAGCATCAAGAGGATACATACACAATGAGCACACAACCGGCCTCTGCATAGTTAGGATGCACACAGCCAATACCAACACACGCACACAAAATACACGCCGGCAAATAGCAATCTTTTAAGACCAAAGTTATCCATAGGCGAGAAAAAAAACGCGATCACGATCAGAAAACTACAACAATGACCATATTCGCACCAACCATCCTATAACACCACACAGACGACGAGGTCCTTCAACAGTAACGCCTTTAGGAAGGAAGCAACACTCAAGCGCCGTCGTCGCCGGATTCAACCATCTAAGGCCAGAATCTAAGTTTTAACCCTGAAGAACTAGTCTGAGCAATGCCTTCAACAAGGTAACAACGTAAAAACATCACCATTGCCGGGTATAACCAACTTGGGTCAGACCTAGATTTTCCCCCGGAGCTCGAGACTAGGTGCTCGAGTAGCACCATCATCGACGTCCCTTATGTGTTATCCGCCGCCACTGCACAATCACCCCCTGCGTCAAGCCGTTGTCCATAGTTCGCATTTCCGAGTCAAAGTCAACCACCGGATCCGAAGAGAAACCGGTAGCTGGCCAAACGGGTCGGGCCAAACAGGCCAGCCCGCTAGCATGCCAGCACGGCCCGCCATGGGCCAGGCACGGCACGGACTAAACGGGCCAGGCACGGCACGCGGCACGCCTTGGGCCATGCCTGGGCCTAGAGGCTAGGCACGCGGGCCGGCATGGCATGCGGGCTGGCACGGCACGTTTATTTATTTTTTATATTTTTCAGAATTTATATATATATATATATACCTAAAGTACAGCCCAATAGGCCTAAAAATCAACCCAACAGGGTGAAAATGTGCAGCCTAGCGTGTTAAACGGCCCAACGTGCCGGCCCGTTTATTAACTAGGCCGTGCCTGGGCCTGGGGGCGTAGCACGTGGGCCGGCATGGCACGGCCCGCTTACTAAACATGCCCCCGTGGGCCGTGCCGTGCCTGGCACGATTAGGCTGGGCCGTGCCGGGCCGGCCCGTTTGGCCAGCTGAAACCCTCACGAAGACCATTCGGTAGCCCCTGCAATTTGCAGCTTCTGCTGCCGCAGGCTATAATGGTCAACAGGGACCAACACCGATGCCATCTCGCAGCTGTCCGGCCGGCCGCCGCATTAGCAGCCGCCAGGCTACGGACTGGACACGCACCGCACCCATGGACGGCAAGCCGTTCGGCCACGCCGACATCGCACAAGTCGCGTCAGGGCTGAAGCAAGGGCAGCAGGAGCGCCGCGCCGCATCTACAGCCAGGCCACAAACGAGCTCAGCCCTGCATCCGGCAACAACGGACCGTGGGCATCCGCACCGTTACCCGCATGAAGGAGCCACGCCCACGAGCCAGCAAAACTGAGAGCAGCGGCGGCAGATCAGGATTCAGGAGGAGGGAGGGGGTAAGGAGGGGCAGCGGGGAGGCCCGCCGCCACCGGCGACGGCGAGGAGTGTTGGAAATATGCCCTAGAGGCAATAATAAATTAGTTATTATCATATTTCCCCGTTCATGATAATAGTTTATTATTCATGCTAGAATTGTATTGACCGGAAACTAAATACATGTGTGGATAATAGACAAATACTATGTCCCTAGTATGCCTCTACTAGACTAGCTCGTTGATCAAAAGATGGTCAAGGTTTCCTGACCATGGACATGAGTTGTCATTTGATAACGGGATCACATCATTAGGAGAATGATGTGATGGACATGACCCAACCGTTAGCATAGCAAATGATCGTTCAGTTTATTGCTATTGCTTTCACTATGTCAAATACACGTTCCTCTGACCATGAGATCATGCAACTCCCGGATACCGTAGGAATACTTTGGGTGTATCAAACGTCACAACGTTACTGGGTGATTATAAAGGTGCACTACAGGTATCTCCGAAAGTGTTTGTTGAGTTGGCATGGATCGAGATTGGAATTTGTCACTCCGACTATCGGAGAGGTATCTCTGGGCCCTCTCGGTAATACAGCATCACAGAAGCCTTGCAAGCACCGTGACTAAAGAGTTAGTTGCAAGATGATGTATTACGGAACGAGTAAAGAGACTTGCCGGTAATGAGATTGAACTAGGTATTGGATACCGACGATCGAATCTCGGGCAAGTAACATACGGCCAGACAAAGGGAACAACGTATGTTGACATATGAGGTTCACCGATAAAGATCTTCGTGGAATATGTAGGAACCAATATGAGCATCCAGGTTCCGCTGTTGGTTATTGACCGGAGAGTCGTCTCGATCATGTCTACATCATTCCCGAACCCGTAGGGTCCGCACACTTAAGGTTCGATGACGATTTAATATTATATGAGTTATGTGATTGGTGGCCGAAGTTTGTTCGGAGTCCCGGATGAGATCACGGACATGACGAGGAGTCTCGAAATGGTCAAGAGGTAAAGATTCATATATTGGAAGGCTATATTCGGACGTCGGAAAGGTTCCGAGTGATTCGGGTATTTTTCGGAGTACCGGGGAGTTACGGGAATTCACCGGGAGAAGTAATGGGCCTTATTGGGCCATACGGGAAAAGGAGAGGCAGGCCACGTGAGGAGGCGCGCGCCCCCCCTTGCCCAAACCGAATTGGACTAGGGGAGGGGGAGCAGCCCCCTCTTTCCTTTCCCTCTCCCTTCCCCCTTTCCTACTCCGTATGGGAGGTGGAATCCTACTAGGACTAAGGAGTCCTAGTAGGACTCCCCACACTTGGCGCACCCCTAGGGGGGCGGCCTCCTCCCTCTCATCCTTTATATACGGGAGCAAGGGGGCACCCTAAAGGACACAATTGTCCCATAGCCGTGTGCGGTGCCCCGATCTCCGTTTTCCACCTCGGTCATATTTTCGGAGAGCTTAGGCGAAGCCCTGCCGGAATCACTTCACCGTCACCGTCGCCACGCCGTCGTGCTGACGGAACTCATCTACTTCCTCAACATCTTGCTGGATCAAGAAGGCGAGGATCGTCACCGAGCTGCACGTGTGTAGAACTCGGAGGTGCCGTACGTTCGGTACTCGATCGGTGGAGCTCGAAGGATTGTTCGACTACATCAACCGCGTTGTGAGACGCTTCCGCTAACGGTCTACGAGGGTACGTAGACACACTCTCCCCTCTCGTAGCGATGCATCTCCATGGATAGATCTTGCGTGAGCGTAGGAATTTTTTTGAAATTCATGCTCCGTTCCCCAACAGTGGTATCAGAGCCAGGTCTATGCGTAGATGTGATTTGCACGAGTAGAACACAAACGAGTTGTGGGCGTGGGTGTATACATATTGCTTGCCGTTACTAGTTGATACTTGATTCGGCGGTATTGTGAGATGAAGCGGCCCGGACCGACATTACGCGTACGCTTACGCGAGACAGGTTTCACCGCTACGTGCACTCGTTGCATAAAGGTGACTGGCGGGTGTCTGTCTCTCGCACTTTAGTTGAATCGGTTTCAATGAAGAGGGTTCTTTTAGAAGATCAAAAAGAAATCACTACACCACGTTGTGGTTTTGCGTAGGTAAGAACGGTTCTTGCAAACCCGTAGCAGCCACGTAAAACTTGCAACTACAAAGTAGAGGACGTCTAACTTGTTTTTGCAGGGTATGATGGTGATGTGATATGGCCAAGACATGATGTGATATAAGTTGTTGTATGAGATGATCATGTTTTGTAAATTATCAGGCAACCGGCAGGAGCCTTATGGTTGTCTCTTTATTGTATGCAATGCCAACGCTATGTAATTGCTTTACTTTACCGCTATGAGTTAGCAGTAGTAGTAGTAATAGCAATAATTGGCGAGACGACCACGACGCTATGATGGAGATCAAGGTGTCACGACGCTACGATGGAGATCAAGGTGTCACGATGCTACGATGGAGATCAAGGTGTCAACCCGGTGACGATGGAGATCATGACGGTGCTTTGCTGATGGAGATCAAAAGCACAAGACGATGATGGCCATATCATGTCACATATATTGAATTGCATGTGATGTTAATCCTTTTATGCATCTTATTTTGCTTAGGACGACGGTAGCATTATAAGATGATCCCTTCACTAAATTTCAAGATAAGTGTTCTCCCCTAGTATGCACCGTTGCGAAGGTTCGACGCTTCTAAGCACCACGTGATGATCGGGTGTGATGGATTCTTTCGTTCGCATACAACGGGTGTAAGCCAGTTTTACACACGCAGAATACTTGGGTTAAACTTGACGAGCCTAGCATGTACAGACATGGCCTCGGAACACAAGAGACCGAAAAGGTCGAACATGAGTCATATAGTAGATATGATCAACATGAAAGATGTTCACCATTGATAACTAATCCACCTCACGTGATGATCGGACGTGGTTTAGTTGATGTGGATCATGTTACACTTAGACAACTTGAGGGATGTTAATCTAAGTGGGAGTTCTTAAGTAATTTGATTAATTGAACTTCAATTATCATGAACATAGTCTAAATAATCTTTGCAACTTTATGTTGTAGATCAATAGACCGCGCTGTAGTTCCCCTGTTTTTATTATGTTCCTAGAGAAAACGAAGTTGAAAGTTGATGGAAGCAACTATGCGGACTAGGTCCGTGATCTGAGGATTGTCCTCACTGCTGCACAGAAGGCTTATGTCCTTAATGCACCGCTCAGTGAAATACCCCTACGGCTTCGTCTGAGGACGTTATGAACGTCTGGCAGACAAGAAAAGATGACTACTCGATAGTTCAGTGCGCCATACTTTACGGCTTAGAACCGGAGCTCCAAATATGTTTTGAGCAACACGGAGCATATGAGATGTTCCAAGAGCTGAAAATTTGTTTTTCAAGCTCACACCCGGGTCGAGAGGTATGAAACCTTCGACAAGTTCTATAGCTACAAGATGGAGGAGAACAGCTCTGTTAGTGAGCATGTACTCAGAATGTCTGAGTACTTCAAACACTTGAATCAAGTGGGAGTTAGACTTCCGAATAAAGTGGTGATTGATAGAGTTCTCCTGTCACTATCACTAAGCTACTAGATCTTCGTGATGAACTATAAACATGCAAGGGATAGAAGATCCTTAAGCTATTCGCGATGCTACAATCTGCGGATGTAGAAATCAAAAAAGGGAGCATCAAGTGTTGATGGTTAATAAGACCACTAGTTTCAAGAAGGGCAAGGGAAAGAAAAGGGAACTTCAAGAAGAACGGTAAAACAGTTGCCGCTCACGCGAAGAAACCCAAGGCTGAACCAAACCCGAGACTTAGTGCTCCCATTGCAAAGGGAAATGTCACAAGGAGCGGAACTTCCCCAAAGTAACTGGCAGATAATAAGACTGGCAATGTCAACAAAGATATTTGATATACATGTTATTGATGTGTACCTTACTAGTACTCGTAGGAGCACCTGGGTATTTGATACTTGTTCAGTTGCTTGCAACTTGAAACATGGAGCTTCGGAATAAACGAGGGCTAGCTAAAGAATGAGGTGACGATGTGCATTGGAAGTGTCTCCAAGGTTGATGTGATCGCCATCGCCACGCTCTCTCTACCTTCAAGATTAGTGATGAACCTAAATAATTGTTATTTGGTGCTTGCGTTAAGCATGAACATTATATCTGATAGTGTTTATTGCAAGACGGTTATTCAATTTCAGAGAATAATTGTTATTCTATTTGGATAATATCATTGATGATCATGCACTTAAAATGAAAGGTTTATTGAATCTTGATCGTAGTAATACATATGTTCATAACACGAATGCCAAAAGATAATGATAGTACCACATATTTGTGGCACTGCCGCTTAGGTCATATCAGTGTTAAACACATGAAGAAACTCCATGCAGATGGGTTTTTGGAATCTCTTGATTATGAATCATTTGAGACATGTGAACCGTGCCTTATTGGCAAGATGACTAAAACTCCGTTCTTCGGAACAATGGAGCGAGCAACCAACTTATTGGAAATAATACATACCGATGTATGCGGTCCGGTGAGTGTTGAGGCGCGCGGTGGATATCGTTATGTTCTCACGTTCACAGATGATTTGAGTAGATATGGCTATGTCTACTTGATGAAGCATAAATCTGAAACATTTGAAAAGTTCAAAGAATTTCAGAGTGAAGTAGAGAACCATCGTAACAAGAAAATAAAGTTCTTACGATCTGATCGTGGAGGAGAATATTTGAGTTACGAGTTTGGCAATCACTTAAGACAATGTGGAATTGTTTCACAGCTCACGCCACCTGGAACACCACAGCGTAATGGTGTGTCCAAACGTCGTAATCGTACTCTATTAGATATGGTGCGTTCTATGATGTCTCTTACCGATTTGCCACTATCATTTTGGGGTTATGCATTAATGACAGCTGCATTCACTTTAAATAGGGCACCGTCTAAATCCGTTGAGACGACACCGTATGAACTATGGTTTGGCAAGAAACCTAAGCTGTCGTTTCTGAAAGTTTGGGGATGCAATGCTTATGTCAAAAGGCTTCAGCCAGATAAGCTCGAACCCAAAGCGGATAAGTGCGTCTTCATAGGATACCCAAAGGAGACCGTTGGGTACACCTTCTACCACAGATCCGAAGGCAAAGTATTCGTTGCTAAGAATGGATCCTTTCTAGAGAAGGAGTTTCTCTCGAAAGAAGTGAGTGGGAGGAAAGTAGAACTTGATGAGGTAATTGTACCTCCTCTGGATAGTAGTACGCTACAGAAAGAAATTTCTGTGACACCGACACAGACCAGAGAGGAAGTAGATGATGATGATCATGAAGCTTCGGATCAAGTTGCTACTGAACCTTGTAGGTCAACCAGGACACGCTCCGCACCAGATTGGTACGGCAATCCTGTCTTGGAGGTCATGTTGTTAGACAACGGTGAACCTACGAACTATGAAGAAACGATGACGAGCCCGGATTCCGACAAATGGCTTGAGGCCATGAAATCCGAGATTAGATCCATGTATGAGAACAAAGTGTGGACTTTGGTAGACTTGCCCGATGAGCGTAGGAATTTTTTTGAAATTCATGCTCCGTTCCCCAACAAGGAGGACCGACGAAGGAGGAGGACGAGGTTGTTGGCGGTTGGGTGCCTCTGGAGTCGCCAAGAGCAACTCGGGAGGCGGCTCGGTTTTAGATCCGGGATAATGCCCTTTGGCCCGTAGATACAGCTTTGGTCGTGGTCGTAATGAATCTGGGAGGCCTCCTACACTAGTCCAACTCCCAGCTTCAAATCCGCCTCCGGCAGCCGCTCCCCGCCCAAATCCACCACCTCCACCGGCGCCACCTGCGTCCATCTATGCCAATTCTCCTATTCTTCCCATTGTTCCTGGTCCGCCTCTGATTGGCCATGGAGGGCAGATGTTCTCGGGGTACCCCCCCCCCCCCCCCCCAAGTGGTTGGAATCCTCAATTCAAACCTATGAATCGGTGGCCTCAGCAAGCTCAATTTCCTTACCAATTCATGCCTCCTCCCCTGGATTGCCTATGTCATATCAGCAGCCTATCCAGCAGCAAGTGTTCAGTGGAGGGAGTCAGTTTGGAGGAAGTGGGCAATCTGGCACAAGCAAGAGCAAAAAGCAGAAATGGCCTGGGGCTAAATCAAACAAACAGAAACCTGCTACTGAGTCAGTTGAGACCAGCAAGCAGCCTGATTCCATGGAGTCTTTTTCAGCGGATCCCAAATACATAGGGGCCATCTGTTACAACTGTAGCCTTCCTGGTCACTTTGTTGGCATGTGTCAAGTTCCCAAGCTCTGCTTCATCTGCAAAAATCCTGGGCACCATTTGGATGTTTGCCCTTCCTGGTACAAGCCTTACCCAGCTGCTCAGTAATGGGGTAGTGCTAACAGTGGCCCTGGTTTCTTCCATATTGAAACTGGGGAGAAAATTGACAGTGATTGGTTGAATTTTGGTAATGTTGGTCTTGTTGTTGTCGAGGAAGGGGAGCTATCTACATAAGAACTAGAGAAATGCTTTGCTGAAATGTGGAAAACTAACTGGCCATGGCAGATTAGACCTTATAATGACAGCCAGTTCCTTGTTAGATTTCCTCCTGACAAGATACAAGAGCTGGTTGAATACCCTTACATCAACCTAAAAAAGAAAGGAGTCTCTAGTTCTTTCAAAGACTGGAATGGTGAACTGCCTGCTTATGACAATTTGAAAGAAACCTGGATAGTCATGGAAGGCCTACCTCCTCTTTGGTGTTCTTGGAGAGTCATAGCACAGGTGGCTTCTACCTTGGGGGTCCTAGCTAATGTTTATTGGCATGGGATATTTAGAAGCTTTTATGAGAGTGAGAATTCAGGTGGCTGTTAGAGATCCTGGGAAGATTCCTGAAGATACGATTGCGGAAATCCAGCAAGACCTGTACTTACTGACCTTCACTGTTGAGAAGGATGACATTGGTCCTTCTTCTCACAACCCTAGTGGTCCTGGAGATGATGACTCTGATTCCAAGACTTGCTAGGAGATGAAATGGACATTGGGCAAGGGAATAACACCAGCAAAAAGTTCTCTGCCCCAAGATGCACCTCTGCTCCTAGGGGATCCAAGACAGCCTCTCTGAGTACCACTCCAGTCCAGGATCAGGGCCTTAAAAAATCAATCTTCTCCAAACTTCAGGGGTCTCCCCTATCTAAGAGTTATCTAGAGATTGTTAAAGGGAAGCCAACTGATAATATTTGTGCTCATCTCCTATCCAAGTTTGAGGATGCTGCTATTTGCAATTCTACTGCTCCTCTGGTGACTGCCTGCCAAACTGCTATGCCTCAAATCCCTAGATCTGATGCTGGCAAATGGGGACCTGTTGTTGCTGCTAGAATGAGTTGTAGGATCAAGAGAGATGGCAAACCTATTATGCAGAGAGCTCAGGGTTTGAAGGTCATAACTTTGGAGATACCTAGAGGTAAAAAAGTTCATGGCCTTCACAATTCCTTTGCCTGCTTAGATAATGAGCTTCTTATTAGTAATGCTGATAATTATGGGATAACTTTAGGTGATACTGGTGCTCATGTTACCCAGAATATCTCTGTTATTACACAAGTAGAAATTGATAGGCTAAGTAAATTCCATCAGGACAACCCTGATATGCTCCTCCCTCCTGACATTGATGTCACTGGAGAGGAGTTCAATTATCCTACAACTGAGCCAGTTCCTGGCATAGGTCCTTCTCCAAAAACACATATGAATGTGGAGCTGGAGACAGGTTCTCCTTGGATAGAGGTGACCAGTAAAGAATCTAGTAGTTGTAGAAGAAAATTAAAGTTTGTTAAAAAATGATTGGCATATTTTGGAATGTCAGAGGCCTTAATGGGTCCAATAAAAAATTTAGAGAGCCAGAGCTCGTTAGAGCCAATTGCCCTGATTTTATTTGTATTTCCGAAACTAAGAAAGCTGACTTCTCAGTTTCTCAACTGGACTCCATTGAAACCAAATGTGGTTTTTTTATGGAACCAGTTACTCCCTCCGTCCAGGTGTATAAGTCATCTTAGATTGTGCACCGTGACCAAGGTGATGGAAAAACGAGAAAACTTGATGTTTATTTGCTAATTAATGCCATTGCATGTAGAGAATTGACCACTGCATGTTGTGCTAAATCGTCTCAAGTAATTGAATGTATACACGCCTCACGTCTCCTATTGGCTAATTTCTTTTTTCGTGGCAAAAAACAGAAAACGAGGTGGGTAGTTAATGCACCGCGCCTTAGAGTTTTGGGATTATTTGGTTTTCGTAATGTGACTTATGCACCGGTACGGAGGGAGTACCTGAAATTAATACTGCAAGTGGTATCCTTGTTGGTGGTGTTAAGGATGATTGTTTTGAAATTTTAGCTTGACATATTCATGTTTAAAGTATTTCCTGTTTATTGAAATGTAAACAAAGTGGTACCATTTGGAGATTAATCTTTGTTTATGGATCTGCTTATGAAGAATTTAAACTTGATTTCATTAATGAACTTCATAACCTCTTAGCTGGATGGTCTGCGCCTACATTAGTAGGTGGTGCTTTTAATCTTATTAGAGAATCTAAAGAGAAGAATACTGGTGTTATTAATCAACATTGGGCTGACCTCTTTAATGATCGGATTAATAAATTCAGTCTAATTGAGCTCAGGAATGCTGGGAGAAAATTTCACAGAATACTACTACGTTTTCACTGAGACGGATAAGGTAATTTCGAGTCGCGTACCATGGCTGTGCTTTTCTCTTCGAAGCAGAGTTGACAGTTGCAGGAGACGACGACTCCTTTCGGAAAGGCTACAGGCCGGCGTCCTCATCTGGATGCTGCAAAAGCTACCAGAGCTCTCTATGACACCTTGCTGGCTTCTTCTCCGTGGTGACCACCCTCGCGGCCGCGAGATGCGCGACAGAGCACGGCGAGAATGGCTCACGCTGTCCTATTCCAGAGGGCATGGAGCACAGAAGCTCCGAGCGAGCGAGCCCGTGCCGGAAGCTCTTCCCCGTGCGGCGGGGTAAGTGGCGGCCGCGCCACCCCGTGACGGCTGGGAAGCGAGCGGGCCGAGCCCGTGCGTACTGGCTGCGCCGGGGCGAGCTGGGCAGTCGCGCGTGGCCGCGCCCGCCGAGCGCCGCACGCCGGATGCTGGAGGGAGAGAGAGGGGCCGTGAGAAGGATTCGGTGCGAGTCTAGTAGAGACCCGCCGCCGGCAGGAGAGAGAGGGAAAGACATCAGGACGGGAGGGAAGAGGGGAGGAATAGGGTGCTAGCGTGCTGCGTGCCCGCACCAAAAGCTGTCCCGCCAGAGAATTCAACTCGGCGCTGAATTCTTTTCTTAAAGCATGTATAGCGGGCGTCCAAACCGCCCTCCAACCTGTCCGACACCGACAGATCATAAAAATGTCGAAATCACTAATTAAAAAGTACGGCAGGTGGCTCGGAAGATCCATGCCCAAAAGAAAAAGGCGATATTCTTAAAGCTGGATATATCGCGCGCATTTGATTCGCTCTCATGGTCCTTCCTATTTGAAATATTGAGAGCGAAGGGGTTCGGCCCGGCTTGGCTCTCTTGGGTGGCCTCCCTGCTATCCACCGCCTCGACAAAGATAATCGTCAATGGAGTTCCGGGCCGCACCATCCACCACGCGAAGGGATTGAGGCAGGGGGACCCCTTCTCCCCCCTGCTTTTCGTCATTGCCATGGACGCTCTCACGAGCTTGGTTTGCAGAGCAACGGACGCTGGTGTCATCAGCTCTTTCAGAGGCATCTCGGCGACTCAACGGCTGTCTATCTACGCCGACGACGTCGCTCTATTCATAAGGCGTCTATACACGATCTGATCGCAGTCCGCGAGGCGCTGAGGGTCTTTGGAGATGCATCCGGCCTCAGAATCAATTATAGGAAGTCCGAGGCCATCCTCATCAGGGGCGACGTAGAGGACGGGCAGAGGATAGTGGACCTGCTCCAGTGTGTCATGGGACGCTTCCCTTGCCGCTACCTTGGAATCAACCTAGCCATCAAGAAGATGACGCGAGCAGATTGGCTGCCCTTCCTTGATCAGGTCAGGAAGATCATCCCGGCATGGCAGCGGGGTCTCATCCAGCGCTCGGGAAGGCTGATCCTAGCTAAATCCGTGATCTCTGCTCGGCCGATCCATCATCTTCTTGTTCTGAACGCCCCGGACTGGGTTATGGAGGAAATTAACAAGTGCATGAGGGCTTTCTTTTGGGCCGGCAAGGAGAAGGCCAATGGAGGGCAGTGCTTGGTTGCTTGGGACACGAT
The DNA here is from genome assembly GCA_039707655.1 of Elymus sibiricus. Classification (NCBI taxonomy): domain Eukaryota; kingdom Viridiplantae; phylum Streptophyta; class Magnoliopsida; order Poales; family Poaceae; genus Elymus; species Elymus sibiricus. The sequence continues at coordinate 146,913,014 of CM077666.1, forward strand.
TTGCCGGCCGACATGCTATGGAGGGCTGGGCGTCAAGAATCTGCACCTACAGGCTCTCACGCTCCGCGTCAGATGGGAGTGGCTCCGTCGGACCGACATGGCTAGGCCCTGGCAAGGCATTAGACTGTCCGAAGACAAGGAGGCTACGATGGTCTTTGACAGCCTTGTCAAGATCTCGGTGGGAAGTGGCGCGCATGTTCTATTTTGGAAGGACAGATGGGTGCACGGCCTCAAGGTGGGCGAGATTGCACCCCTTGTGGCGTCCCTCGTGAGCACTCGAGCTAAAAACACAAGGACGGTCCAGCAGGCTTTCGATGACAACGCTTGGACCCTTGACGTCGAGGGCGAGCTTTCCTTCACGGCCCACATGCAGGTGGCCAATCTATGCCTTGCGATCGCAACTGTCCCGCGCGACCCAGACGCACCGGATGAGTTCCTATGGCCGGCTGATCCTTCCGGCAACTACACGGCGAAGTCGGTGTACAAGAGGCTGTGCATGGGTCTTGAGAGATCTTCCACAGACGAGTGTATTTGGAGGAGCTGGGCACCTCTAAAGTGCAAGATTTTCGCGTGGTTGACCACCAAGTATCGTCTTTGGACGTCTGACCGTCGCGCGAGGCACGGGCTCCAGGATGAGCCGTCGCCTTGTTACCTTTGCCTACAGGAAGAAGACAACGTGGATCACATTTTCGGGCATTGTGTCTATGCGAGGGAGGTGTGGCACGGGTGTTGTGACAGGCTCCAAATCAACATTGACATCCCCTCCACTACGGCCACGTTCCAGGATTGGTGGCTTGGCCAAAGATTAAACTTCCCCGGCAAGTCTCGGCGAGGTTTCGACTCCTTCGTGATCGGCACCGCTTGGTTGATATGGAAGCAACGGAACGCTAGGGTCTTCAACAGACAACAACAGCAAAGGACGGCAAGGCAATTGGTAGACATTGCCTTAGACGAGATCAAAGAGTGGCGTGAGGCTGGTTTCGGAGTCGGTGGCTTAGACCCTTTCGTGAGAGAGTGACCTTTGTGTATATTTCGGATTTCGGTGTAAGGTGATGGTGTGCCTTCGTAGATGTTCGCATCCACGCTAGGCTCTTGTAATTAACTTTCTCCCTTCTATAAAAATATGGTACGCCATTGGCGTACTCTCGAAAAAAAAAACTAATTAAAAAGTATTTTTTTTAAATCATCACTCCCACCTCTCTAGGTTACGACAAGTGACACGCTGCATGTGCGTCATTTGTCGTAACATGTGAGTTTTTTCTTTTTTCGTAGATCCGTTTATTCAAAACGTTTTATCTCTTTAACCGTGCGTCCAAATTTCGAATCGTTTCACCATTGAAATCCTCGCGTGTAGATCTTTAAAATTAGATCCTATGTTAATAGGTTTTGACGAACTTTTTTTCACAAAAAAAACCAGACGAAGAACCGAACCGGGAGCACTTTTTTTTTCCTTTCCGAAAGAGGCACGATTGTGCCTCCCGCGGAAGCAAATCCGTGCCTCCACGAGAAGTAAACCCGTCTCTCGCGAAAGAAAAAAAAGAAAACGCGTTTTTTACTGTTTCCGAGAGGCATGGCCGTGCCTCTCGCGAAAGCAAAACCATGCCTCTCGCGGAAGCAAAACCGTGCATCTCGCTGAAGGAAAAAGAAAAAAGAAAACGCGTTTTTTTTTGTTTCCGAGAGCGTAAGCAAATCCGTGCCTCTCGCGGAATCAAAACCGTGCATCTCGCGTTTTTTTCGTTTCCAAGAGGCACCTCATGCGAAAGCAAAATCGTGCCTCTCACGGAAGGAAAAAAAAAAGAAAACACATTTTTTTCCGTTTACGAGAGGCACGGCCGTGCCTCTCGCGAAAGCAAAACCGTGCCTCTCGCGGAAGCAAAAAAACGTGTTTTCGCACAATTTTTTTTCGTCCAAAAGCTAAGAAAGACCGGTGAAAAACCAAAAAACCGGAAAAAAACGTCTAAACAGCCAAAAACGCGTGCGGAAAAATAAAAAAAACAAAATCCGAACGGAACGCCCAAATCACGACACGTGGTGGCAGCTGAGAGCGTGCCACTTGGCGTGCTCTCAGCCCACCCAAGTGATCGTTGGGAGGCTCCCGAAGGAGCGCTCGTTAATTAGTTGCTCTCCGAAAATGTGACCCAGCCGGGCGCCTCAAACGGGCCTCAAACGCCCGGGCAGACCGGCACCCCTCATATTCAACCCAAATATGAGGCGGATATGGGGGCTCCTGGGCGCGTCCGCCACGTCGGACTGACGTCGGGGTCCCACACGGAATGGCCCAGAAACCCGGCGGTCCGACGGACGTCTCCTCCGTCGCCGCGGTGTGAACGTCGCGTGGTGCCGCTCCAGCTCGCCGCCCGAGGCCAAATCCGGCTATTTAAGCCGGTCGGCGTCCCCCAACCCTAGCCCATCCACCTCCCCCCTCTCTGCGCCGCAACCCGAGCCCATCCACCTCCTCTCCCCTGCTCTCCCCACGCTCTCCGGCATCGCCATGGTCTGGCAGAAGATCACCACCTACGCTATGCTCACGCCGGAGCGCCGGTACCAGATCGCGGAGGAGATCCGGGCGAGGCGTGCCGCCTTCATCGCTGCCGGGCTGCCTCCGGACTCGCCGGAGCCGGAGGAGGAGAAGCAGCAACCGAAGGAGGAGGAGGGAGAGTAGGCGGATCCAGAGGAGGACGAGGCGGAGCAGCCTGCTCCGGGCTTCAACATGGACGACGCGGAGGTGGAGTTCATCGTCGCCCAAGCCACGGAGATGGCGGAGCAGCAGGCCATCCTGGAGTCCATCCAGGATGAGGCCAACCGGCAGTTCCTACGGCAGGAGCGGGCGGCGACCGGCGCGCTCTTGGCCAAACTCGATGCGGAGATAGAGGAGGCCGGAGCGGAGAACCGGAGCTGCAGCTGCTGCCCATGTACCTGGAGCCGGGAAGGGAGATAGTCGACATCTCCGACGAGGAGTAAGGTAGTTGATCTACGTAGTACGTAGGTTTTTTTTCTTTGCATGCTTTTGTATGGATTTAAAAATTCTAGTATGAGGTGTCCGGATGCAATTGCCCAAATTTGAGGACTGACCGGTCACTGCCCGCGGACGCGTTCGCGGGCGTTTGAGGAGTCATTTTTGTCATATTGCGGTTGTAGATGCTCTTAGACTAGCACAAATGCCCATGCGTTACAATAGGAGGCAAAAAAAACCACTTCACTACTGCCAATGCATCACGGTGTACAGGTGCTAAGGGTGTCACATAGGCAAAAAAAAAATGATATGGCAAAGCAATTAAAGAGGAGAGAGAGCATTATGGTGACCACAGGAGGATACGATGTTAAGCGCGTGGACCTATCCAAAATGTCTACCAACCAATGCATGAAGGAGTTTAGTTACTAAGCAATTAAATAAAGCAAGCTTTAGCTACAAAAGCTAAGCACCCATGCATTGGGGACACTAGATGATACCCCGCGCGTTGCTGCGGGAATTAGTTGCAATATATTTCAATGAGATTTGATAATATGAAATACTATGAACATTGGATTAATAAATGAACTGAAACAAAAAATAATATTTACTATATTTGATTATTGTATAGTTTTAAAATATTCAGTAAACATTATAGCATAATATAATGCATGGTGGGTCTTTATCCATGCATGGATCTGCCAGATTCCTTTTGGAAAAAACAAAGCCAATTGTTGTCTTAGCATAGTATACTTCACGGGTAAATTGAGAGAGCATCTGCCATCTCTGCAATTTTGTATAGGAAGATTGTACTTAATTTTTCCCTCAAAAAAGAAATTTGCTCTTAATTTTGGTCATGCACTTATTCCCTGAAGACTTGACAGGTAGCATTGTCCATGGAATTAATGGCTAGCAATGGACTGTGAAGAAAAGAAAAATAGAATCCATGGAATTCCAGATGAAAAAGTTTATGTGCTAGCATTGACAAACCATATTCTAAAGAGAGAGAAAAGTTTGCAAATAGATATCCCAACATGTAGTGACCTATTGGTATATCAAAAGGTATGTCGAGAGACACAAAACATGAGCAGAATTATAAAGGTGCAGAAGGGGCGAGCAAAATATGCGTGTTAAGTACACATTATTTTGGAATGACACGTAATGGTTTGTAGTTTGTTGTGATGCAGTACTTCTCATTAACTCTGGTGGCTAAGTTATGTGTGTTCCTGAAAGTGACTGAAGTTTTGCAGCGATAATCATTAGTTGGATTTAAAGTAGAGAAAAAATCTCCATCCATCTGTCGTATGTGGATCCTAATCCAAGGGCAGAGAAGGTTGAACACCATTAGTCCTGTGTGATGTCATATTGATTTTTCACTAATATAAAACAATGCCCAGACTGCAATGTATGCCTGCATTCATAAACGAATAAACAATGTTATTGCTAGAACATCCTGATGTGGTATAGAGATAATGACTAAGTAACTATAGGCCTCTAATTCAGTATTACATAATCATTCAGTTTGGTCTGGTTTACTGGTTGATTCTCTATTTGGCTCCTTACTGTGTGTTGTAATGTGATTAGTCGCTTATCATGTGGATTTTATATCCACTCTACTTAGTTGCAGCTGTCCAACTGTTTGTATAAATTCGATGTTTCATGCTCTCTTTATAGAACTTAGACAATCACGCAAGGTCTCACTTCCCTTTACATGAGGTGCCAGTTTTCCTATATCACTTGGATGCAATTGATAACTTATAATAGTTTAGAAAGTACTGAAGGCTTAATCGTTGCTATATGAATATTGAAAATGTACTTATGATTTCAAATGAAAAAAAAAATTGGCATGTACTGTTAATTTGCCAGAAACACACAATATATGATTAACTTTTATGCCATGAATTTTTAAGCCACCCATTTCTTATGTCTTCTCTCAGCGGAGATGAGCCTGTGACTATATCCTATGACAATATAACAAAAGGGATGATAAATGGACTATGCATTTGGAAATTAAAACAAAGTACATGCATGATATATGTTGAAGCAACAAACCTGAAAGCGACCGAAGTTTTGTAATGATAAAGATTGCCGAATTCAAGAGTAGAGAAAATCTGCATCAGTCATTCGTACATGAGAAACTGATTTAGGAGCGGAGAAGGTTGTCGACCATCAGTGTTCTGTGAGGTCATATTGATTGGGGTAAAATATAAGAGAATGCCTAGAATGCACTTTATACCTGCAAACAAAAATGAACAAACCATATGTTATTGCCAGAACATCAGGTTGTAATATAGACATAATCATAGTGACTACATTAACCATAAGAAATCTTGAACAGATGATCTCGTCATATGATGCATAGTGTTAATCTCGGCAAAAGAATAGAAATGCAGCAATAAGCTAGCATAACTGCTTATCTCTACGGGGTAAGATTGCCAGCGATCAGAAGGTTGAACAGAGATGAGGAGACAGGTATAAGGAACCATCCTGATGAACAACAGTAAGGAAGGGGAAGGAATTAGAATGCAGCAATAAAGGTTTGAAAGCTCAAATGCACGAAGAAACATTAGAGCTTACCTCCGTGCAGTAGTAGAAGTAGGAATTCCAGATTTACGACGGCGTGTGGCCTGCTGCAAAATCATAAGATACAGGAGCACGGAGCCATCCCAAAAAACAACAGAAAGGAAATAATATGCATCCAGACGCTATGGAGAAGATGAATAGAGAAAGATGGGTTATAAAAATCAGATGAAAAATTACAACATTATATTAATTAATCAACCTTGATTACGCACGATCGAATCTTGATTACTCACGAAGAACTCTTCATTGCGCAATGCTTCATTAGTCAATAGGGGAAAAATCCATATCCAATCTGGAGGCGTTCGGGGCCTGATGTTACGGCGAGGCAGCCGCTGTGGCATTTATACTTTATAGGAGGAGCGACGCTTCTAGTGTGGGATGCTGGTGGTTGTACGGTCAGATTGGCCGTCACAGATGGCCGAGGGCAGAAGACCACGGCTGTGTGGACACAAGAAGACGTTGCGGCTGGCTTGGGCGACGCAGACGACCGGTGGAGGAGCAGCGCCGGAGTTACCTTGGCCAGAATAGAGATATAGAAGGGATGGGAGGACCACGGCACCATGGCCGCCGTCTTAACAACGCAGGCACCACACTGGCAAGGGGAACGTACCCATGGAGAATCCCGAACTGCAACTGAAGCAAGTCGGATCGGCGGTCGTGCCGGAGGAGCGCCTGGTGTGGAGATGGGCGCCCAGCCGCCGCTCCATACAAAGGAAATGATTTTTGAAGGTGGATTCGATGGGTTGTACTCCTATTGCCTAGAAGATGTGTAGCTGCTGGAGAGGAGAAAAGAAAACAGGCGATGGGAAGGGGAGAAGACTGCGCTGAACACAGGTAACGGAGCGATGGGCATTAAACTTACTAGTAGAACGCCCGTGACTGCTACGGGCTACAATTTATATAAATAAATCGAACAAATGATTAAGGTCGTCTTCAAGCAGCCCGTACGTGAGAAGAAATATAGTTGTCCAAACTATCTATCATATTATCTCCAACACGCAATCCCAACACAAAAAGTCCAGCCCACTATACCTACCCTTCCCTTTTCCTGCAAGTCCCTCCCCTTCCAGCTCGGTTTTCCAACGTAGCAGGACATTTTCCGCTGGATCCCTCTCCTTTAAAACCAGATGACGCCATTCACAGAACTTGGCTCACCATCGCCGTTCCCAGAACTTGGCTCACCGTGGCCAAATCCTATGCGCGACAAAAGAATTATAGCAAGACTAATTCATCATTCTCCATTTTATAGCTGACAACAACTTTACAGATGTAAACCTCTGTGGAAGTTTTCAATTCTTATTGCTTAATATCAACAGATTGCATAGATAGAATATTTGTATCAAATTATACCAAATATAATCCCTGATGCCTATCATCCTATACACTTGCTTCAGCATATAAGTTAGTACATTTTTCCAGTGGTCATGTGTCTCCAAAGCGTCATGTGCTATATTTATTTTTCTGTGGAGGGATTAGGCTTGCTCTTCTCCTTTCTTCGGCTCTCCTATCACAAGATCGAGATACAATAGAACCGTAAATAGCATGCAGATGCAGACATACAAAATAACAAGAACCGACCCCGCTGTGTGCTAATTGCAATCAACCTATTCAAGCACACTTTACCAAGATACTGTGTGTTTCATGCATAGAAAGCAACTGAATGGTCAGTGAGCAAGTAGATAAACCTTGTAAAGAAAGCATTTGGCAACCATAAATTTAGCTATTCAGATGTCGTACTGAAGAAATTATATTGCACAACACATGTAGTGTTCCTTATTAGTACTATTCCTTAATTAGAACAGATCGCTATCTGAACTGAATATTCGTGTCTATTAGAAGCCCAAAGTTATCCAAACAAAAACCTACAGCCTGATGCTCCACTGACTATACTACTAATACTACAAAAGGTAAGGACATATAAATAAAATTGTAAATCAAACTATACTTTCTAGTAGTCTAGATAAGTTTTTTTCCTATCTCTAAATCCACAATGTAAACTCAGGTTTTGCAATAAAAAAATTAGGAAGCAGATTAACTGCAAAGTTAAGGAATGTTCAGACTACAATTCTATTAGATTCTCTGCAAGATTCATATGTCCATTAAATTGAATTCTCCGTAAGCCTCATCTTGTGCTTATTTACTAAGACAGGTGATCCGTTTTCAGTTATATCTATGTCTCAGTACGTCTTTAACAAGAATTAAATGCAGTTGCTCTATAGTTCGCATGATAGAAGGCATGAGCGTTAATATGTGAGCTGCTGCAGCTTGATCCGCATTGCTGTCACTCTGAGGTTCGTACCACACAAAATCCAAGAGAATCCCGATCCTCCTCTTTTGGTGAGGCTGTTAAATAGAATGAACAGTGTCATCAAATCTGTGAGTCTTCAAGTGAAAAATTACTTGAAAACTTCAGGCTTTACCTGATACTTCTCGCGGTACCGCTGCATCGCCACGGCACGCGTAAGGATGATATCGTGTGTGACAATGTACGGTTCTGTCCTGGAGTCACCTGCTGCAGGCCACTTAGAGCACCTCCCCGGCACATGGAAGCCATTGTCATACACCAGAACGGCGGTGACCCTTGGCGCGTTGAAGGTAACCAGTTCTTCACCCTGTCTCTGAACACCTTGAAGCATAACTCGGCATAGTCCGAAAACATGCCGCTTTCATAAAAATACATCAAATCAGAGACATGCTTAGATTCAGGTATGAAATGTGGAAACCAGTGTTTGAAATGCTTACACGATCTTTGGGCTTAGCCAGCCTGGGTAATGCTGATGGAGCGCCAGTGGGAGGTCACAGTGATAGAGGTTTGCATAGAGGGTGATGCCTAATCCACCATTACAGGATTTAGTTAGCTCAGAAGTTTGGACCCAGATGCTAAGAGCTTCTTGCCTAGACGTAGAAAAATTCAGTTATTAACTTGCTAAAGCATGTAATCTATGAGCCTACTGTAGTAGTCCACTCCTTCCTGGATCACCTTCCCAGTCACATATACAATTTTGTTATACACAACTCAGTATCATAAACCCCTTTGGCCGAGGAAAAATATAAAACTAATGTTTCGAGGAGCAGAAAATATAAAGGAGCATTACTACCATGCCTCAAACAGATGCTTTAGCACAAACAAACGCACATAGCACATTCACTCAATGAATTAATGATTTAATTCCAAATATTTGTAGGAGCACAAAACATCAAACGCTATGCATCAAACGGTGCAATCAATTACCTTGATCACTGTTTAACTGTAAAGACAACCAAACAGACATCGAATACTTGCGGAACCTCATCCTGGCCATACCACAAAAACCCACGTGCATGAGAACTAAAATAATTTAGGAAACAATAGAAGAGTACTCATTGAAATCTAATCTGCATATTATCCTTGAGAAGTAGAAAAAAAAGAGTCATATTTGGCTCTCCGTTCTGAAAGTTATCACATAGAACATGATAATACCACAAGGAATAAGCAGCAATTAAAAAAATAGGAGTCTGCATTCTAGCTCGTGCTTCTCCAAATGAAATCACGTCACTCACCTGAAGAACATCCAGATTGCGACCAACTCCGCAATTTGTGTCATCTTCTGCTAAAAATTCTCCAAGTGCATGCTCCAGTCCTTCCTCCGGCTGATTACATCATCTAAACCATGTTAAATTAGGTCTCAAGTAATCAGGTAAACCAAGGAAGAGCATGTAGTTTGGTCTTCCCAAACAAACACTAAGCAGAATAAGAATGATCAGGGTGGGGTTGGGATGGCCATGGCAACAAAGGGTGGATGAGATAGAACCTTCTCTGATCAGGTCATCCGGGTCAGTCCTGCAGCACGGGGTGACGGAGCTCAGCAGCAAACAGTTGTCTCGATCTTGCAGGTGCACACGGCCTCCACGGGACAAACATGCCCAACACACCACACACGGCACACTCGCCCGTCGCCACAGACAGAGCACGGACGCCCAATACTCGATGCTAAATTGAAGAAGGCTATACAGATGCTCTCAACAGAAACCTATGCAATTAAAGAAGATGTCATTGGCACTGGATCAATATTAATATACAATTCTGAATGGCCCCTGCAACTCCTCACACAATATCTACTCGATCTTATAAGGAACAAGTGGTGCTCGGGCAAGGCAGTTCTGGAATTCTAAACAATACAGAACACATAATATAGAAAAATATGATATATTTAAGTAAACTACTTGTAGATTCTCAGTTATTTCCTTTTGTACAAAATTTATGATCAAGCATCCCGAGCCAAGGACATAACTGAGAGCAAGCTTGCAAAAGAAACAAAGCACATGTTCAGTACACAGTCCACTGTTCTTCCATATGGTAGGGCATAATAACCTTGCTTATAATATGTAGACTGCACTACACGTGTAACAAAATCCTACAAGTGTAGATGGATATTCAGCTAGATGTAAACATGTGAAAAGAGGACATGATAGAACTAAATTCGTGTAATGTTAAAGATATATAATCTGGAAGATGATAATAAGAAGAGAAACCTGGTAAACTAAAGTTGGAAAACATGATAGCAGAAGAGTTGCAATTAGTCTCGTTTCCAGGCCAAAACATCAAGGAATAAATGACTATAAGGACACTGATTGTGAGGGCTACTATGATTGAACAAAAACAGATATGATGTCATTGGCCGCCGGTCAACACCAGGTTATGTTCGCATTGGCTTCCTTTCACGTTGCTTGTCTCTTAACATGTTCTCCTTCTTGATGTATTGTGTAGCACCGAGCTGTCCGTCAGCCTCGTCATGCGTCGTCAGCTACCAAGAGGATCGATCGGTGGAGTGGGCCGTAGTTTCCCTTCAACGGAAGGCATCCTGTTTGCTACAAACTTCCATCGGTGCAGCTGCTCCCAGGCTGCATCAATAATTATTAGAATTAATTGGCCTATACAAAAATCCTCTGACGGCCTCAAGGCATGGTAGCTCGGACGTAGGGGCTCACATGCATGGGCAGTTCCTTCCCTGCCCTGAGCATCCAATGGAGCTGATAATGTAAACACACTCCATCGTAATCAGCGAGGGAAACGAAACAATAATCCACGCACCAAAGAGCTTCCGTCGTCGGACCTTCTCGCGCCAAAGAAGAGCCAACGTGGTCGGGCTGCCACCGCTATGATCACCGTCAACATGCCAACACCGTCACCGTTACAATCGTTATTGAGCTACCGACGCAACGTCACCGGCCACCGCAAGAATCACTGTTGAACTTTCGTTGTTGTGTCGCCATTGAGTTGCCAACGCTGCAATGTGAGCTGCCGCTGATATGATCACTGTCAAGCTGCCGACGTTGCCTTGTTACCAAGTTGGCGACGTTGCCGGCTGCTGCCGCTATGACCCTCGAGGTGTCGCCACCCCTTCTCCACGTACACGCTGCGCTGCATCAATCTTTTGATCATTGCTAAATCAAATGTTCATAATTTATATTAATTGGCAAAGTACAGAGTACTTGTAGTTCTCTGACATACAAGACTTTCATGTGGCTTCAAGGGATGGGAATTTTGGGATTTAAAGCATTATTGGCGGTACTCTGTACTCGTAGGCATGATTGAGTGCAAAGATTTAGAAAGAGCGGGGAAATTAAGCAAATCAGTTCGGTGAACCTCAATATCTTATATCTCAAAATCCAATAACAACAAAATTTGAACACAAGAAGTAGAACGCTAAAGAACTTCCTAAGGTAAACATGCAGTCTGCATTTGTACATAATAATGTGAGTTTAAGAAGGGGGAGTGATACCTTGATTTTCTGTATATATGAATTTCATAAAGTAAACATACAGTCTGCATCTGGACAGGCGAATGGTTTTGCCAATAAAGGAATGTTGTGTTGCTGCCAGTAAATCAAATGCATTTGCCAATAAAAACATATGACAAAGACGTATATGGTTTCCCCCTCCTTGATTCATGATTCATCTAACAGCAGCATGGGGTACCCTCATCTGAATATACAGGTTAAGAAGCCAAACAAGCATATGCTAATTAAGTAATATTTCATTGGTTAAAAACGTAACTAAAGGCAACAAGATTGTGTTTTAGAAAAAAAATCAGATAACAAATGAGAATGAAGCAGCCTGCATCTCTACTGCACCATATGAGCACAAAAGTTCGGTAGCCATGAAATCCAGGCGGCTGGCTGTGGCGTGGGATAGGACCAGTGTCCTGCGGTGACCGGTCGTTGTGGCTGAGTTCCTGTGGAAGGAGAGGGCGGCAGGGCCGAGCTCCTGTGGAGAGATAGAGGCGGGGATGGCTGCGGCCAACGGAGATACGGGAGGTCGCCGTCGACCAGGAAGATGGCGGCGGCGCACAACCATAGTTGTCCAGAGAGAAAAAGCTGTGGGTTGGGAGAGCGAGCGAGGGATGGGGGGCGGGAGAACGGGTGACGACGGGCCAACACAGAGGGATGGCCGGTGGCGATGGAGAGGAGGGCGTCGGTGGCGGCCATGGCTGAATCACGGGCAACAGTGAATTCTTGAGGAGGAGGATGGCGAGGGCGTGAGGAGGGGATCCGCAGCTAGCGCCTGGTTTCCGTCGATGTAGCGAATAGATCGGCGACGTTTCAGGGATCCGCGATGGTGGCGGCGGCGTGGTTTCCGTCGTTGTAGCAAAGAGATCGAGGGCAGCCTTTTTCGTGCGAGGGGTCGTCGCTCCCAGGCTCATATGTTTCGTCCGGTTTTTTTTTTTGGGCGAGGGGGCCTCGGTGGTTGTCCGTTTTTTTTCTGTTATTAGGTGTGAGTGGTTGTTACGGGGAGGAGGAGTGACGAAAAAAAACCAGACGAAGGTGGGAGGTGGAACGAAAAAAACCCGGAACGAAGACTACCAGTTGCTCCATTAGGAGTAGAGATCGAAGAGATTGATAAATTCCTAGCGGCACACACGGTAAGAGTTTTTTTAGGGGTGCAAATGTTAAGAGGTTATCACGGCTGTAGGCTTCAAGCATCTACTGATCCAATGGCTAATAATAATTTGGGTGACGTGGTATATATAGGATATAGGATATATAGGATTAGACTCATGTGAACGCTGACGTGGCATGAAGCTGATGTGGACAGTGTGCATGTTGAGAGAATTGGTAGTAGTGGGGATCAACTTCTTAAGAATGTAAGATTAGTTGCTAAGACTTTTAATGCACTTAGAACCTCACCTAAGCAACAATGCATTGGAAGAGGTCGTGCTAAGCACATTAAATAGCTTAGCAACTATACTCACCAATGCATTGGTGCTTAGCTTCTTATAGCTAAGCTTCCTTTCCTTAATGATTTAGCAACGAAAGTTCTTCATGCATTGGTGGGCTTCTTTCATTTAAATATTTTGTCTAGGTTCATGCGCTTGGCATTGTTTCTTTCTGGGGTCACCACACTCATCTCTCTCCTCTTAATTAACTTGCCACATCAGATTTTTTGCCTACATGGCAGGCTTAGCACCTGTACAAGGTGGAGCATTGGGAGGGGTCGGCATCCCAATGCTCCACCTTGTATAGGTGCTAAGGGTGCCACATAGGCAAAAAAAAATTGATGTGACAAAGCAATCAAAGAGGAAAGAGAGCATTATGGTGACCCCAGGAGGAAACGGTGCTAAGCACGTGGACCTATGCAAAATGCCTACCAACCAATGCATGAAGGTGTTTAGTTGTTAAACAATTAAATAAAACAAGCTTAGCTACAAAAGCTAAGCACCCATCCATTGGAAACATTAGTTGCTAAGACTTTTAATGCACTTAGCACCTCACCTAAGCACCAATGCATTGAAAGAGGTCTAACCCAATGGCTCAAGACCCCCACTCCTCCTTCTTCCCCCACGACCCATCACCAGACATGACGACATCAACAAACTCCTTGTAATCATCCACGCTGCCACATAAGAAACAACAAATATTAGGAGCGTTGTACAAAGATCTCCATCTCTAACCAATATAACAGAGAAAAATGCGGAGTTTGTGTCGCACACAGCAGGGACTCCGAGTCCGACTCCTTGTACTTTGGTGACGAGCGCTAGTGGGTTGAGCAGAAAAATAAGAGCAAATATTTGTTTTGTTCTCGGAAAAATATAGCACATGACCCACAAAAATTAACACTTTTTTTATTGTGATTTAGACCTTTTTTTGCGTGTGTTATACGTAATATTTCGCTCTTGAGTTAAACAATTCCGATACGTCAAAACAACAATTCAGATATAAATAAGCAGTTCACTTGTGGCATGTGCACCTAAACCAGGAGGTCGCGAGTTCAAGTCGTGACACCCCAGCAAATACTTTTGCATTTTTTGGGTAGGCCGGCTGAGTGCGGGCGAGCCAAGGCCCAATGATATGACGTGGCCCATGCGAGCGTAGCTCTTTTAGCGCGGACGAAAACTTATAACATGGGTGGACGGACCAAAAAAATCGGAGAAACGCACCTCCCTTTATTAGTAGAAAAAGTAAAAAAAAAAGTGCCCATGCTTTGCAACGGGAGAAAACTTATATAGCTGTTTTTAGTGTCCGTGTGTTGCAACGGGAACATATCTATATCTAATAATAAAGGGGCTATTGCTTCTGCCGGTACGTCACGGAAATTGCCCCAAAGTTGCATAATATTACCCACAAATGCCACCTATAAGTGATAAAAAAACGTTTCACACAGGGGAATCCCAGCCTGGGCCGGCCCATGCAGTAGGGACCTCCTATACTGCACTCTGCGCGCTGGGAGAAGACGCAGCGCGCCCGTTTGGGCCGGCCCATATCCGGGCGGCCTGTTTTTAAAATTTTATTTTTTCTTTTTCTTTTCTGTTTTCTTTTTTTCTACTTTAAATAATTTGGGACTCCAAAAAAGTTTTGAAAATTAAAAAAATGAGAATTTTGAAATAAAATGTTTAATAAATCATACAATGTTTGTGGATTCAAAAAATGTTCACAATTTTGTAAAAACATGTTTGCTATTCAAAAAATGTTCAAAATTTTGAAAACAAATGTTCGGGAAATCAATTAATGAAATTGAACAAAATTTCGGCAATTCAAAAAATGTTCATGAATGGAAAAATATCCTAAAAATTCAAAAACTGTTTGTGACTTACAAAATAGTTTATTCATTCATAAAATGTTCACTCATTCAAAAAAGATCATGCATTTCAAAAAATGTTCGTTAAATCAAAAATATGTTCTTCAAATCAAAAAATGTTCGTGAAAATTTCAAAAATTGTTCCACCAGTTTCCAAAAAAAATGTCCGTCGATTCCAGAAGTGTTCGCCGATTCAAAAAAATTATTTAGAAAATGTTCATTTTTTTAAATGTTTGCAAATAGTATAAAATATTCATGAATTCAAAAAATGTTCTTGATTTTAGAAAATGTTTGAAAATTTGTAAAAGTGTTCACGAATTTGAAAAATGTTCATGATTTCAAATATATTCATGAGTTTAAAAAAATGTTCATGATTTCAAAAATTGTTCATGATTTCTCGAAATTGAGAGTGATAGTGTATCTCGGTGATGCAGCAAAATGTGGTCATGTCCAGTGGAGATTATGATTGTTTTTCTCCCGTTGCAACGCACAGGCCCTTTTGCTAGTATATAATGATTCAACATCAGTTATGTCTAGATATACATTTACAATTTTTGGTGTCTCTCTATTCCTTTTTAACTCGGAGAAATTTTATAAATAGTTAATTATCATAAAAAATTGAGAATAAAAGCACATGTTTATTGTAATCATGAATAGTATAAATATTTTTAGGGGAATAGTACAAATAGATGAAACACCTCATCTAAACTATTGATATTTTACTGGCGTAAAGCAATTGGTTGTAAAAATTAAATCTATATCTGAAAAGGAATAGACAATTGGAAACGTCATGTCGACGTACCTGGCTGAGTATGACTCTCGGTCTGATATTTCAAGCATGGACGACGTCTCAGCCGGACTCTTTCTCTTCATTCCATTTAAAATCCTCTCCTCATCATGTGTAGTAGCACATCTGCCCATGCCGTGGCTATGAATGTGGGTTGGCTCCATGGTGTCACATGAATCTCGTTTGCTGACGACATTCAACCGGATTCATTCTTTTTCCTGCTTAGTTCTGTGTTAGGTCGTTTGAAATCCTCTCTTTATCCTGTGCTTATTGCTTCCCAAGCCGGCTTATTGAGTTAATGGTATCTATGTAATAAAAGGCGAATATAAATTGGTGAGGTTGGCTGCAAGGGGCAGGGTGGTACTATTTAATAGGAAGACCAATTGTTCTTATGCACACTTGCCTATGTAGCTCAACTCGCCACTACCTGAGGCGCTAGGCGTGAGGTCGCTGGTTCAAATCCTCACAGTATTGGCCTAGTAAAACAGCGATTCACAGACCCAGTACAGGCCCATTAAATCGAGCGACGATCGAAGGATGGAGACCCAGCGAAGCTGCGATGGACAGATCTTTTGGGACCTATGAAACGGACGACACAAAAAAATTGGGACGTACCCCTCAAAAAAATTGGGATGTACGAAACGGACAAAAAATTGGGAGTAAGAAACGCTTCGTCATTTATTAGTATATATATATATATATATATATATGTATTATATTATATATATATATATTATATATATATATATATATATATGGACAAATTTTTCCTACTACCGGGTGTAGTTACTCCCACTTTGGTTTCGTACGTTGTAGGTAGTATCTATTATATTAGAGAGTACGTACGTGTAGTATGTAGTATGTAAGAATGTTTGGGTAGTATATATACTATTTTATAGGTAGTATGTACCATATTTTGAGCATACTCCCTTTTACGTACAAATATGTACGTATTTCACAAATATGATAAAAACATGGGCTTACATGCAATTTTTTCACATAACTCGTTTTGGAGTATCTTAGATATAGTATATGAACATATTAAAAATGATAAAGTAGTATATATATATTACCACATGGTAGTATATGAGATATGGGTGTAACTACACCCGGTAGTAGGATGCATTTTCCCATATATATATATACCTTATATATATATATATATATATATATATATATATTATATATATATATATATAAGGTATATAGCTTTGCAGGGCCGCTTTTGCTAATTCCATTCATCAACTGGATGCTTCATTAGCTTCATGGGTTAGAAAATGTTGTATGATTTGGAATATAGGGACGGTTCGTAAGAGCATCTCTAGCAGATCCTGTAAAGGGCTGTGTCGTGGGTGCAAGTCTGACAGTAGTGTGTAGGGGTACGGATGAGAGGGCAGAACCTAGCTACGACGCGGTTGTTACACTCGGATTTACGAATTCAGGCCCCTCAGCGGTGGAGGTAACAGCCCTACGTCTCGGTGCTCTGAAGCTTGATTGCTTGAGTGTATGTGTTACAAATGGATTGCGAACCCCTGGAATGGAGATGGGGGGTGGCTTATATAGTGTCCGCCAAGTCCCCCACGAATGCCGCCATTACCAGGGGTTAAAGAGGGGGTTTAAGGGCGCCAGGTAACGGGCGCATTGATTACAATTAATACGGGCGAGCGCACGTCCTGACCGTTGCGTTCCTGAAGCCTCCTGGTCTTCTCTGGTCGAGTGACTGTCTGGTAGTTCGAGTGAAATAGCCGGTCGAGTGAACTCCTGCTTCCCGAGTGGTTCGTTGAACTCCGAGTGAATGTCAGTTTGCAGAATTCTTGGTTGCTGATCTGGCCCTGGGGCCCAGTATAAGGCGTGTGGAGTCCTAGGGTAGGGTCTGTAGGTCAGGCCTGTTACCCTATCCCTAGTATATGTCCTCGTCATTAGCCCCTGAATCGGTCGAGGTTGAGCAGGTCGAGCCAAGGCGAATTCTCAGGTGAGTTGAGCGCTACAGGGACGCTCAAGAACTCCTACTGGTCGTTAGACGTCCTTGTCTTCGTGCGGCACCTTGACGGATTCTGCACCATATGACGTCCGAGTGAAGGTCTTTCTCCGAATGAAATGAATAGCTTCCATCCGAGTGAAGCGAGTAGTCTCCATCCGAGTGAAACGGGTCACTATGCGTCGGGTGATGGAACAGGTCCGAGCGTTTATGGAACGTCTCCAAAGGCGAGCAATCAGATCGCTGGAATCCGGATCTTGCGGGATTTGAAATCGGCAACGAGCGCGCGCGAACGGTTGCGACGCGGTGAGTGGGGAAAGTGGGGCGTGACGCCTCGATTTTTGCCCCACTTTTCGCCACGTACAGCTGCAACTCCGCCAGCGAGATTTGAGGAGATATGCGCCCGAGACTCGCGGAAGAGGATTGGGGAGCGGAACGGGCGACGGCATAAGAGGCCGCTGCGTCGGAGAGGGAGAGAGGACATATCCACTTTTCCCCAACTCTCTCAGCCCGCCCAATCTCCTCCCCAGCAATCCACTCAGCACGAATCCCCCTTGGTCGCTGGAGAGCTCGGCGGCGATGGCAAAGGACAAGACGGCAAAGCTCGAGAAGGCGAAGAAGGCGGCGAAGGGGAAGAAGGCGTCGAGCTCCCGAGCTGCGGCCCCGCGCGGGTGGATCCAAGGCGACTGGCTTCCGCCGACCACCACGGTCGACGACATCAGCGGGCTCGTCGTGGACGGGCTGATCCGCGACGGGACGTGGAGGCTGCCGGAGGAAGGGGAGACCGAGCCCGCGCCACGCCCCGGGGAGCGAGTGCTCCTCACCACACACGTGGAGCGAGGTTTCTCCATGCCACCTCACCCCTTTTTTCGCGGATTTTTGAACTTCTTCGGTGCTCAGCTCCACCATCTACCTCCGAATGCCATAGTGTACCTCGCCGCATTCGTTTCCTTGTGTGAGAATTTTTTAAGCTGCCAGCCGCACTGGGGATTGTTCAAACACATCTTCACGTGTCGATCTCAGTCGGTTAAAAAGGCTGATCCCAATGGAGATAGGACTCACGTGACCCAGATGTGCGGTGGCTTAGGTATCCAGATGAGGGGTAAGAGTGCATTCCCATCCATGTCTTTTCCCGATTCGGTTAGGGGTTGGCAGTCGACCTGGTTCTACTGCAATGACCTGCCTTGCTCTGGCTCGTCGACTGGTCTTCCCCCTTACACGACTGAAAGAGTCAAGACCCCTCCCTCGCTGACGATTGATAAGGGGAGAAGACTGACGTGGGGATCCTGGTGAGTGCCGTGGTTGGTCTGATTCAGGGTGGAGTTACTGGCCTGGATCTTCTGGAGGTCTTCCTCCGTCGGAGGATCCAGCCGTTGCAGGAGCGGGCTCATCCCATGTGGCGCTATACCGGAGCCAACGACTCGACCCGAGTGCATCCAGAAGATGTCGAGGAGAAAACGGTGGAACAGTGGATCAAGTGCATCACAGGCGCGCGCGACAATCCGCGAGGGTCGAGACGGATCCCGCCCTACGACGCCAATAACCAACCGTTGGAGGTATGACATGCACTTCTGAGTGAATTACTTATGCGCAAATTCTCTGGGTGAACTGAGTAATCTGATTGAACTGACTGAACCGGCTGTCTCTGATCTTTGTGTCTTGCAGGAGTTCCAGAAGATGCTCTCGCCGGTGCCGAATGGAGAACAACTTGTCGGAGACGTGGGGAGTGAACATGGCAGCGTCGAGGGCAGCTACGTGGAGGACAGCGAGGAGGAAAGCGACCACTCGAAAGAGAGCGACGAGGTCGAATCTTCCCAGTCTCCGGAGCTGCGCTCCGAGCGCCGCTCCAAGCTAACTCATGATCCGAGTGCTGGCCCGGAGAAGGAGGTGGTTCCGAGTGCCAAGGCTCCGAAACGCACTCGGACGTTGTCATGGTTTTGTCACGGCAGATGTCCTCGTAGGAGAACTTAGGTGTGAGGCCATCGCAACTAGGTGGTAGCTTGAACGGGGTTGGTCGGAATCGAGAGACGCGTGTTTTACCCAGGTTCGGCCCCTCGCGGTGGAGGTAAAAGCCTACATCCTGCTTGATTTCCATTGATGATGATCTCGATTACAGGGGTGCTGATTTGCTACCTCTATCTCGAGAGCTACTAATTTGTCTGTCTATCTTGACTTGTCCCTCTTGGGGTGCCTTGCCCCTTCTTATATAAGTTGAAGGGGCCGGCTTACATGTAGAGTCCTAGTAGGATTAGGACTGGTATATTTTCTATTACAAGTCGAATCCTAGTCCGGGTCTTGCTTCCCTTGTCAGGGAACTTTCCTCTTCTTGGACCTTCTCCGCGAGCCGGCCTATTGGGCTCCCCTTAAGCCGGCCTCCTGCTGGGTCTCGCCCTGGGCCCTTAGTCTCTCCTTGTTGTCTTGCCATAACCCGGAATATGAGATGACCCATAGAGCCTCCTGACTCTTGGCCGGGTCAAACTATGGCCGGGTCATAACCGTGGGGAATATCCCCAACATTAGCCCCCAGTTTAGCTTGAATTTATTCATCCTAAGCTCCTGAAATAATTATTATGTTAAAGGACCGGCTCGTTCAAATGGCCGGCTCATTCAATGAACCAGCTCCTGGAAAAATCCAGGTTTTCTTGTCATATCAATACTCTGGCTTCACAATCAACTTGCTGGCACTGAATCCTCGTAGGAAAATATAGTGAAAAATAATCCATTTGATGTTGAGCTGGTTTTCAGTGCTTCAACTTAATAAAAATTTTGGGAATAAAAACCCGTATGATGTGGAGCCGGCTTTCTGGGCCTTTTAAGAATAGCTTGGAGCAAATAAACTTTGCAAATTTTTTCTTCGAGAATATGAGACCCGGTTCGCTCAAAACTGAGGATTTGAAGGTGTTCTTCCCTTATATCCATATTACCAGTAGCCCCCAAGTCTTAAGAGTGGAACGTAGTGATAGCTTAAGACTTGCTTAAATATAAATGTTGCAACTTTGGGGAAATCCCGATTGCTCATCTGAGTCACCAATCATAAACTGAATGTTTTGCATTTCACATGTGTAGCCCCCAAGGGCCGGCTCATATTTATATGATGGGCCGGGTCTTCAATGTGATCCCTTAACTTGAAAACGACAGTACATTAGCCCCCAAGTGCCATGTTGAGTGTTCACAGCTACATGGGACTTGATGTTTTGTAGATCAAAATTGACTGATGTAGCCCCCAAGTGTCGGGTCGTTCGCCAACGGCGACTCGGGACTTCAGAAACTTGAACAATATAGCCCCCAAGTGCCGGGTCGTGTGCCTGTGGCGACTCGGGACTTTTCCTTCCATTGTAGAATAAAATCATATCCACTGTAGCCCCCACGTGCTGGGTTGCATTGCCTGCAGCAGCTCGGGACTTCTGTGATATATACTCCAACATTTTTCCAACTTCAAAAAGGTGTAGCCACCAGGACTCAAGGAGAAAACCAATCAAAGCCGGCCAAACCAACTCTTGAAGACCAGGCGTTTTGACAATTGCGGAGAAAAACTTGCCTGAGTCTGAGGAACAGTCTTATCTGGATGATGTTGCTGGGTACTTTGCATATCAATGCTGAATTTGTTGCTGAATCCATCAAGAGTACTGCCTTGCATAACACTTCATATTTCATTGCCTTTGATAAAGCCAGTTGCCATGATCTTTGCCATGATATCCTTGCTTGAATTTTTTCTTCTTCTTTGCAACATTGCAATAATCCAATTTGCGAATTACTACTAGTAATTTATTATACCATGCTCCTCACTGTAAGCCGGCATTTTGGATTTAAAAAGAATAGCCATCTCTCTGAGCCGGCTGCAATTTTCAAAAATCGGCAGTGATAGCCATGTTATTTGAAACTGGTTTTGATAAACCAGATAAGACCCGGCCATTTTGGCTATCAAGGATTTGCTTGTTCCTGCATAGTTACAATGTAACCCAGTTTTGAAGACCGCCCCCTGCGACACAGGAAACCAATATGCCTTGACAAGATAATGAATTGTTATTATAACAAATCATATGATATAAAATCAATATGAACCAAGTTTGAATAAACATGGAAAAACATCAGCTTTCGAAGCCAGTTATTGGTGCTTCATGTTGAAGCCGGCTTGATAGCCATTGGTATTATAACAAAGGCCATATAGTCGTCAGAGTAATTGACTTAACAAATTTTTATAACTACAAATGGTTAACCCGGCCAATAGACCGGTTCCTGCAACATAAACGAATATAGATATGCATTGTATGATGATGCAATGTATGATGATGTATGTGTATGGTGATGTATGTGTATGGTAACAGAGTATAAAAATGTCGGCTTTCGAGGCACGACATAAGACCGGCTTTCGAGGCTCGAGTCTGATTCGCTTCTGTGAAGCAGGCTTTTTGGCCTCTTTTGGTTTGTCCTAGCTCTCTGAAAGTCGGCTCTCACGTGATTTAACCAGTGTTTTAACTTTGATGAGTTCAGGGTCACCTCTGTGATTGACTCATCAGGCGTTCACCGGGTCACCTTTTCAGAGTAGCATCTTGCTAACAGGCAGGTATAACCAAGTATATAATGGCATATGCCGAGTCAAGAGGGTGAGAAAGCTAAACTCGGTGAGTTGGAAGCCCCCAAGTGACCATATGATCATGGAAAAGCTCAGCATAGGATATACAGGAGACAATGCTACTACTGCAAAACATCTGGGGGTCCAGATAAGCCGGTTTTATTCCTTTGATCATAATATATACATGAGACAATGCTACTACTATAGGTGTGTTAAGGCTTTTGAGCCATAGGCATTTTAAGGTTGCCGAACCGTAGGCATTTTTAAGGTTGCCGAACCGTAGGCATTTTTTAAGGTTGCCGAACTGTAGGCATTTTAAGGTAGCCAAACCGTAGGCATTTTAAGGTTGCCGAACCGTAGGCATTTTAAGGTTGCCGAACCGTAAAATCACGTGAAGATGAACGTGGTGCTACCTCCGAGGTTAACTCAAAAGTGCCAGTCTATTTCATTGAATAATAAAATCATGAAAAACATGAAAATGACTTAGCTGTTTTTATGCCTCAGCGTTGATAACGCAATGTGAACCCACGGAAGGTTGAGGTCGACCGCGGCGGGTTATAGATGATCCTGCATGGGTTGCGTGCCAGTAGCCCGACGGATGGTTCGAACTGGCAGCTTGTTGAAGTTGACTGAACCACAGGGGCGGCGACTAGTGCGCCTGTCCATTAAGCAATCCGGTGCAAGCGGAGGCTGATAGTATATTATTATTTGCTTCAGAGTTGTTGGAGTAGACCGAGCCACAGGGGCGGCAGCCTGCGCGCGTCCGTTGAGCAGCTCGTGCGGACGGGCGCGGCTCCGGTGTGTTTGAAGTAGACGCGAGTGTCGGCCGCGGCGTTCGAAACCAGCTCGGACGCGCGAGTCGGCTGTGGCGTTAGAAACCAGCGCGAACGCGAGAGTCGGCCGCGGCGTTGTAAGCCGGTGCAGACGCGTGAGTCGGCCGCGGCGTTAGAAACTGGTGCAGACGCGTGAGTCGGCCGTGGCGTGTTGATGTAGATCGGACCGCAGGGGCGGCGGCCTGCGCGCGTCCATTTGGCAGCTCATACGGGCGGGCGCAGTCCCAGCGTGTTGATGTAGACCGGTCCGCGGTGCTGGAAACTGGCTTAGAAGCGCGGGTCGGCCGCAGGGTCGATGGCCTGCATGAGTCGGCCACGGCATTGTAAGCCGGCGCGGACGCGTGAGCCAGCCGCGGCGTTCGTGTAGACTGATCTGATGAATTACTGCTCCGTACGACGGTCACCCTTGCATTGAACAATTGTCCTGTATAAAAAATATTGCGTGCCAGAGTAATTGTTCTCGGATGAATTAATATGTACTGAAAAATAGATAGGGCGAATAGCACCTGGTATTTTTAGAGGAATGCGGACGCTCGTGCTGGATAATGCTGATAGCCCGCACAGATGTACGCCTAGTTCGGATCATCTGATGTAGCACTAGCATACCCACGTGATCTTCTTTTGCCCTTCTTTTTTTTATATATATCCTGAAGTGGTGGTGCGCCATGGCTGCAAAATTTTTGTCTTCAGTACTGATTTCCATGCAAGCTAACTAGGAGTAGTCCTACATCATCACGCCTCCTCCTCGTGAGACAAACGTATCAAAAGAAACTTGGTTCTTGTGCCATTGGGGCAGTACGCAGAACAGATAAAACTTTTAGAGGTCCTGTTGGATACGTTGGACATATGGGCAGCTTGCTGGTCCGCTTGCTCGCACGCCTCGGGGTCGGTGCCTAGCGCCTTTGTGCAGCACTGCAGTTCTTCGCCAGCCCCCACCGCATGCCCCTTTTTTTTATATATATATCCCTGTCAGGATGATCCGGTAGTAGCGCTTGTTTTCTTCCGATTAGTCTCGGGTACCAGCTTTCGATCGTAGACCAGCAGAACGTCCGAAAAATGACACAAACTAATACTCCCTCTGTTCCAAAATATAGTGCGCCTGCGCTTCCCGAGGTTCAATTTTGACCATAAATTTAACCAAAGAGACCGACTGCGGTGGGAGAAAAAATTATATAATTGAAAACTTCTTTCGAATACGAATTCACTGGTATAATTTTTGCTCCCGTCGCAGTCGGTCTCGTTGGTTAAATTTATGGTCAAAGTTGAAGCACGGGAACCGAGGACGCACTATATTTTGGAACGGAGGGAGTATTACATTACTAGCCCACCAAGTCCTTTTCTCTCCTGAACCTCCGTGCACTACCTTCTTTTTTTTTCTTGCTTGATCCCCACGACCCCACGTGAGTGGATAGACCACTGCATGCGTCTCATATTCCATGATTTGACCGCTTCTGATGCAACGCATGCACATGCTGCTCTATGGTGCCGCATAATTTTTTGTCTTGGGACCTGGTGTATACACCGTTGGCCAGCACAACTGATGGGCACTAGGGCATCTAACAGACGACTCCTTGTTTTGAAAAAAAAATTAGGCCCGTCTGCTGGTCGGCATGACGCTTAATTTGTGCAGTCGTCCCAGTGCAAGCTTCCATGTCAGTCGTCGTAGATCGGCTATTATCTTTTGTGACTTCTTGCCACTGCTGTCTCCGATTTCCTTAGGGCTTGCTTTTTCTGAACACCACATCCAAAACGTAGACCATCCGGATCTTTTGGTATATTGCTTTACTAGCGGCGGCCGAAATTCTTTTGACTCCAATCGCCAGAACGGAATTGATGTATATTCTTCTGCTCCGGCTCTTCTTCATCCAGTCAATCGCGAGTCTTCTTGATCCCTAGGAGAGCTCCCTTCAAAAACATAACAATACCATACGCAGGCCCCACGGTGGGCGCCAACTGTCGTGGTTTTGTCACGGCAGATGTCCTCGTAGGAGAACTTAGGTGTGAGGCCATCGCAACTAGGTGGTAGCTTGAACGGGGTTGGTCGGAATCGAGAGACGCGTGTTTTACCCAGGTTCGGCCCCTCACGGTGGAGGTAAAAGCCTACATCCTGCTTGATTTCCATTGATGATGATCTCGATTACAGGGGTGCTGATTTGCTACCTCTATCTCGAGAGCTACTAATTTGTCTGTCTATCTTGACTTGTCCCTCTTGGGGTGCCTTGCCCCTTCTTATATAAGTTGAAGGGGCCGGCTTACATGTAGAGTCCTAGTAGGATTAGGACTGGTATATTTTCTATTACAAGTCGAATCCTAGTCCGGGTCTTGCTTCCCTTGTCAGGGAACTTTCCTCTTCTTGGACCTTCTCCGCGAGCCGGCCTATTGGGCTCCCCTTAAGCCGGCCTCCTGCTGGGCCTCGCCCTGGGCCCTTAGTCTCTCCTTGTTGTCTTGCCATAACCCGGAATATGAGATGACCCATAGAGCCTCCTGACTCTTGGCCAGGTCAAACTATGGCCGGGTCATAACCGTGGGGAATATCCCCAACAGACGTCGTCGCCCGAACCGACTGAGAAGACCGCCAAGCAGCCCAAGGTCGCTTCTCCCAAGCCTCGGAAGGCTTTGCCCAGGATCAAGGTCACTGTGCCTGTCGCCTCGACGTGAGTGTCTTTGTCAGCTTTTCTTTTCTGTATTTACCAACTTTTGGACTCTTCTGACCGAGTGAATCTTCTGAACTAGAGCTGCCACCTCGACCATGTCTCCCATGCAGATCGACGGAGACCGTATCGAGGCCGAGTCGGCAGACGCAGCCACTTCTCGGAAAGGTAACAATGATTTCATTTTTTCTTTGATCTGTGATCCGATTGAACTGCCCTCATCCGACCGAATTGCGTACTGAGGTTGATCGTGTCGAGTGAATGCAGCACTTGGAGAGATTATCCATGTCGATGACGACGAGGGGCCATCGCGGAAGGACGCCGAGAAGGGGACCGCGGCCCCAACCGCTTCCCAGACCGCCACACTGAAGGCACCTCCAAGCCAAGCACCTCCAGTTCCTCCTGCGCAGCCCGTGATCGTGCCCCTGGCACAAGGGTCCTCTCAGGCCGGCACTGGCCCGGTCACGGCGCCATCGACTGCTTTGACCTCGGCTCCAACTCCTCCCGTCAACATCTTCAGTCTGTACAAGGTGCCAGAGGACCAGACTGGAGCCAGCAAGGAAGCAATGATCCAAGCGGAACTGATGACCCAATGACTCAAGGAGATGTGCGCAGCTAGCAAGCTGGCATACGATGCCAGTGCTGCCCTCTAGGAGAACGTTCGAGTAAGTGCCCTTGTAAGTTGACCTCCAAGTCATTTTTCTTCAGTAGTAATTTCAGTCGGAAAATATCCAGTACACCCAGTGGGTGTTTATTTCCTTTTTGTGTTCGGCCATCACTCGGATCGGGCAGACCACTCTGAGTGGATACCATTCCAGTGGGGGAACACTGAGTGCACCCACTGGGTGTAGTCCCCGAGACTGCCGTCGACTGCGGGCAGTCGGCGGGAGTCTTAGAGCTTTTTCGTCTTTTTTTTTGTTCGGCCGTCGCTCGGATCGGGCGGACCGTTCCGAGTGGATACCGTTCCAGTGGGGGCACGCTGAGTGCACCCAATGGGTGTAGTCCCCGAGACTGCCGTTGACTGCAGGCAGTCGGCGGGAGTCTTAGAACTTTTCCTTCTTTTTTTTGTTCGGCCGTCGCTCGGATCGGGCGGACCGTTCCGAGTGGATACCGTTCCAATGGGGGCACGCTGAGTGCACCCACTGGGTGTAGTCCCCGAGACTGCCGTTGACTGCAGGCAGTCGGCGGGAGTCTTAGAACTTTTCCTTCTCTTTTTTGTTGTTGTTCGGCCGTCACTCGGATCGGGCGGGCCGTTTCGAGTGGATACCGTTCCAGTGGGGGCACGCTGAGTGCACCCACTGGGCGTAG
Source organism: Elymus sibiricus (assembly GCA_039707655.1). Taxonomy (NCBI): domain Eukaryota; kingdom Viridiplantae; phylum Streptophyta; class Magnoliopsida; order Poales; family Poaceae; genus Elymus; species Elymus sibiricus. The sequence continues at coordinate 146,939,731 of CM077666.1, forward strand.
TCCCCGAGACTGCCGTTGTCTGCAGGTAGTCGGCGGGAGTCTTAGAACTTAGAATCTGATGCTGGTCAAGTTTGTTCCTCCCTGACAAAGGGTACTTCAGGATCTGATACTGGTCAAGCTTGTTCCTTCCAGGAGCGTCGGTCTCTGGGCACACGGAATATTCTTTAACATTAACTGATATGTTCTCACTTGTATTTCAGAAAACTTGCGAGCTTGGGACTCAGTACATGGCACTGGAGAAAGAGACGACCCAGCTTCAACTGGATTTGGAGGTGGAGTGGAGGAACACAGCGCGCGCTCAAGGCCATGCGAGGTAAGCTTCAATTACTGAGCATTTTGCTTTCGTCTTTTTCCGTTCTTTGAACCGAGTGACTTCACTCAAACAGATGTGCATAGTGAAAACCATCGACTCCAAGTGCGGCTCAGAACCTATGTCTCTTTAGAAACTATGAAGCAGGCACTCGAGAACAAGGACAACGAGCTGGCGGGAGCGCAGAAAGTAGCGAAGGAAAAGACCAAAGCCGCCGAAGAGAAGCTGGCCTCACTCGAGAAGCTTGAAGGGGAGAACAAAACGCTGAAGGCCGCCATCACAGAGGCGAAGAAGGAAGTTGCTGAGCTCAAGAAGCAAAAGGCCGAGTGGGACGGCAAGCTCAGGGCCCAAGCAAATGCTCATGAGCAGGAGAAGAAGACTCTGAACGAGAAGATCAACCAGCTCATCGAGAAGAAGAATGCTCTGGAGAAGTATATAGAGGAGTTCACGGAGGAGATGTACACCAAGCTTGCAGGTAACTTATAGCATCCGAGTGCATTTCAACTTATCTCTGAGTGATCTTCATGCATGCTAATGTTCGACTCTCCTCGTTTACAGAGTACTGCCGGGACTTCGAGCTTGAGACTGACAGAATCTAGAGGGATCTGGATCCTTCCAGGTCACTCGTCGGTGACAAGGCTGCCCTGGGCGTCTTGCGGCTTGAATCTCACATTGAAGATGTTCAGGGGTACTCATCCGCCTGCGGGGTGCACTCAGAAGGATCGACAAGGTGCTGTGGCCAGAAGACACCCTCGACACCGACCTGGAAGCCATGATGACTCGTCTCAATGACATTCCCAGCCGAGTGCAAGCGTGGAAGAAGTCGGCTGCCCGCTGCGGAGCCGACGTGGCCCTCTCCCTGGTCCGAGTGCATTGCAAGGACGCCAAGGAGGAGAAACTGAAGACTCTCCAAGTTGCCAACACGAAGAAACTCAAGTTTGAGGACTTTATGGAGACATTCATCGAAGCGGCCACTCGGATCGCAGACGGCATCGACTTGGATTCCTTCGTCGAGCCGGCCAGCCCCACATGGGCGCGAGAAAACTTTAAGTCCTACCCATTAGCCTCGGTATGCCGAGTGGAACTGTATTCGTTAAACTCTTTTGGGTTTCGGGCCTGCGTACTTGTATTTGCTTTTCAACTTCTATAGTTATTCGAATGCTTTCCTTCGAGTCTTTGAAATGGGTTTTAACTTGGGCGAAAGCTGGTTCGCAGCCAAGCCCCCGAGTGAGAGGAACGCTCTTCACTCGGAGTAGTATTTTTAACTTGGGCGAAAGCTGGTTCGCAGCCAAGCCCCCGAGTGGAAGGGGTGCTCTTCACTCGGAGTAGTTTTTTAACTTGGGTGAAAGCTGGTTCGCAGCCAAGCCCCCGAGTGAGAGGGATGCTCTCCACTCGGAGTAGTTTTTTAACTTGGGCGAAAGCTGGTTCGCAGCCAAGCCCCCGAGTGAGAGGGATGCTCTTCACTCGGGGTAGTTTTTTAACTTGGGCGAAAGCTGGTTCGTAGCCAAGCCCCCGAGTGAGAGGGATGCTCTTCACTCGGGGTAGTTTTTTAACTTGGGCGAAAGCTGGTTCGCAGACAAGCCCCCGAGTGAGAGGGACGCTCTTCACTCGGAGTATGTTTTTAACTTGGACGAAAGCTGGTTCGCAGCCAAGCCCCCGAGTGAGAGGAACGCTCTTCACTCGGAGTAGTGTTTTAACTTGGGCGAAAGCTAGTTCGCAGCCAAGCCCCCGAGTGAGAGGGACGCTCTTCACTCGGAGTAGTGTTTTAACTTGGGCGAAAGCTGGTTCGTAGCCAAGCCCCCGAGTGAGAGGGACGCTCTTCACTCGGAGTAGTGTTTTAACTTGGGCGAAAGCTGGTTCACAGCCAAGCCCCCGAGTGAGAGGGACGCTCTTCACTCGGAGTAGTGTTTTAACTTGGGCGAAAGCTGGTTCGCAGCCAAGCCCCCGAGTGAGAGGGACGCTCTTCACTCGGAGTAGTGTTTTAACTTGGACGAAAGCTGGTTCGCAGCCAAGCCCCCAAGTGAGAGGGACGCTCTTCACTCGGAGTATATTTTTAAATTAGGCAAAAATTGGTTTGCAGCTAAGTTGAAGGGCGTACACCCACTGGGGGTTGTAAGCCAGAGAATGTGTACGAGTGAACTCAATGCGGAACTGGAAAATTCATGCTTTTATTCATCAAATATCACTCGAGTACTTTTATTACATCTCCTCATCAAGTATAGAAACGTCGAAGCAAGTCTGCATTCCAAGCGCGGGGCTCGTCTGCTTGCTTCAGAAGGTTGTACAGGTGATATGCTCGGTTGGCAGAACCTTTGAAATGACGAAAGGACCTTCCCACGCAGGAGCAAGCTTGTGAGGTCGCTGCTAATCCACTCGGAGCACAAGATCTCCTTCCTGAAAGGTCCGATTTCTGACGTGCCTGTTGTGAAAATGTCGTAGATCTTGCTGATAAATGGTCGAGCGGATAAGAGCCATCTCTCTCTCCTCTTCCAGGAGATCAATCGCATCTTGCCGCGCCTGCTCAGCTTCAGCTTCGGAGTATAGTTCCACTCGGGGCGAATTGTGGAGCAGGTCACTCGGCAAGACGGCTTCAGCTCCGTACACCATGAAGAAGGGAGTACGATTGGTGGACCGATTGGGGGTCGTCCTCAAGCCCCAAAGAACTGATGGCAACTCGGTGACCCAGGCTCCAGTTGCATGCTCCAAATCGCGCATGAGTCGCGGCTTTAATCCCTGAAGAATCAGCCCGTTTGCTCTCTCAGCTTGTCCATTTGACTGCGGGTGCGCCACAGATGCATAGTCAACTCGGGTGCCTTGTGACAAGGACAAATACTAGGGATAGGGTAACAGGCCTGACCTACAAACCCTACCCTAGGACTCCACACGCCTTATACTGGGCCCCAGGGCCAGATCAGCAACCAAGAATTCTGCAAACTGACATTCACTCGGAGTTCAATGAACCACTCAGGAAGCAGGAGTTCACTCGACCGGCTATTTCACTCAGACTACGTGACAGTCACTCGACCAGAGAAGACCAGGAGGCTCCAGGAACACAACGGTCAGGACATGCGCTCGCCCGTATTAATTGTAATCAATGTGCCCGTTACCTGGCGCCCTTAAACCCCCTCTTAACCCCTGGTAATGGTGGCATTCATGGGGGGACTTGGCGGACACTATATAAGCCACCCCAGCTCCATTCCAAGGGTTCGCAATCCATTTGTAACACATACACTCAAGTAATCAAGCTCCAGAGCACCGAGACGTAGGGCTGTTACCTCCACCGCTGAGGGGACTGAACTCGTAAATCCGAGTGTAACACCTGTGCCGTAGCTAGGCTCTGCCCTCTCATCCGTACCCCTACACACTACTGTCAGGCTTGCACCCACGACAGTTGGCGCCCACCGTGGGGCAGGCGTCTAGCGACTTCCGGCGTAGTTGCATTTTTTCCATCTTCACCATGGTTTCCGGCGGCGGACTGACCCTGGGCGGCGAGATCCGTTTCGGCGTCCTCAGCTTCATCGCCGACGATTCGGCGTGGCTCCAAGAAGCCCCACTGGATGTCGAGGCGTTGCCCATCCGCGGCGCAGCGCACTTCCGCGGGAGTTCCTTCGGCGTTCTCCTTCGACAACCGTCGACTCCGTACCAGTCGGCGTCTTCGCTCCCCACCAGCCGTCGTCGCAAGCGTTCCGGACGCTCACGGCTTCAGCGGTGGATCAAGCACGCGGTGGCCCTTCAGATCGCGGCCCCGCAGATCGCGGCAATCGAGCCCGATGAGCCTGTCTTCAATCTGTTCGCCTCCGTGCATGAGCACTCGGAAAGCTTGTCCGAGTGCGAGAGCAGCGATCCCGTTGCAGAGGTGCTGATGGCCGATTCCCCGCCCAGTCTGCCTGGGAACGGCCGCGGTGGCGCAGAGACAGGTGACCCGTCGCGCACTGATCTTGGCGGTGGCAGAGACCATCACGACGAGTACTACCCCCGACCTCTCACTCGGCAGCAGAGGGAGGAGCTGCAGCGCAGAACCGAGCAGACCCTCCAGACGCCCATCGTTGCGACGACCCCCGAGGCTCAGGCTTTGGAGGCCGTGCGCCAGGCCAACTTGGCCGAGCGCAGTCATCTGGAGGCGCTCCAGAAATCACTCGACGACCGCACCCGCAGGCAGCATCCGCCCAGTTCCAGTCGGCGGCAGCGGCGGTTGTTCTCAAATGACCAGCAGCAGAGCTTCCAGGTATTCCGCACTCCTGTCCAGAATCTGGCGGCGGCCACTCGGATAGCAGATTCCATTGAGCCGTCCCGATCCGAGGCGGGAGAGGGTCTTCGGCAGATCCGGGCCCTGCTCAAGGCGGTTAAAGAGCAAAATTCGGCAGTGTCCCAGTCGCGCAATAGGATTCATAGCAGATCCATTCGGGCAGACACCGTCCATTCGGCCCACAGCCCAGTGCCCCCAAGGAGAAATAGACACTCGCCTCCGTGGCGAAACGACCAAGACTGCCACCGAGACCAGTACTCGGGGCAGGATCGCAGTCGGAATATGCCTCCGCGGCGTCAAGACGATCGTCGTCGTATGCAGTCGCCCCCTCCGCGGGATGGCTCGTACGCGCCCCGGCCGTACGATGCCAGGCATCCTTACGGCAATGATCGGAGGGCCAGCCCTCCCCACCATGGTGACGGTTATCGCCAGAGAGAGCCAGTCGAATATCGTGACCCGCAGTTCAACGCGAGATCCATTCTCGCTCAGAAGCTGGTCGACAGAGGCAGAGCTCTGAGAGAACTTGGACAGAGATCGTCCGAGTGGAAGTGAAGCGTTCATCTCCGGACCCGAGTGTTTCAGCAGAGCCATCAGGGCCGCCGAGATTCCGCCAAACTTCAGATTGGTAGCTGGAGTAAGCAAGTTCACCGGTGAGTCCAAGCCAGAAACTTGGTTAGAGGATTACCGAGTGGCCGTGCAAATTGGAGGAGGAAATGATTATGTGGCTATGAAACATTTGCCTCTAATGCTGGAAGGGTCTGCCCGCGCCTGGCTCAACCAGCTCACTCCGGCCAGCATATACTGCTGGGAAGATTTGGCCCGAGTGTTCATCAAAACATTCGAGGGCACGTGCAAACGCCCTGCTGGATTGACCATGCCAACGACGACAAAGTTTCTGAACTGGTCGAAGTCTCCGATCACCTTTGATCAGTCGGACCACCCAACCTACATTGCCACCCCTGGGCGGTAGGCGCTGGTGGTCGATCCAGTCATGGGAGGTGTCTGGTTGTGCAAGGTCCTCATGGACGATGGAAGCGGACTGAACATACTGTATGCTAATACTCTAGAAGCGATGGGCATCCCGATGTCCCGTCTTAGTGAGAGCAGCATGTAGTTCCACGGACTGATCCCCGTCAAGAAAGCAAAGTCACTCGAGCAGATCGCCCTAGATGTGGTCTTTGGAGACGACAAGAACTTCAGGAAGGAAAGGCTGACCTTCGAAGTGGCCGACTTCCGCAGCGCCTACCATGCAATCCTTGGTCGGCCGGCTTACGCATGTTTCATGGCCCGACCATGTTATGTGTATCTCAAGCTGAAGATGCCCTGCCCCAAAGGTGTGATCACGGTCACTGGCAGTTGGCAGCGTGCGGAGGAGTGTTTGCAGCAAGGGTCCAAGATAGCTGATGAACAGATGGCCATGGTGGAGTTGGAGGAGTACAAAAAGAACGCCGATCCGAATGATCTGCTGTGCTCCAAGAAGCCAGCGGCAGAATCTGCATTTCAGTCGGCCGGTGACACGAAGCCTGTACACATCCACCCGGAAGATCCCAATGCTGCTCCCACCAACATCTCGACGACACTCGATAGCAAATAGGAAGAAGCGCTCATCCAGTTCCTCCGTGAGAACTGAGACATCTTCGCATGGAAACCATCTGACATGCCGGGTGTTCCCAGGGAGCTGGCTGATCACCGTTTGCGAGTCGACCCGAAGGCAAAACCTGTGAAGGAGCATCTTCGTCACTCTGCCACACAGAAGAGGAAGGCCATTGGGGAAGAAGTTGCTCGGCTCCTGGCAGCCGAGTTCATCCGTGAGGTGTACCACTCCGAGTGGCTCGCCAACGTCGTCATGGTCTCTAAGAAGGACAAGTCTCTCCGAATGTGCATCGATTTCAAGCACATCAATCGGGTCTGCCCCAAGGATCATTTCCCGCTCCCCTGCATAGATCAAATCATAGATTCCATCGCGGGTTGTGAGCGACTGTCTTTTCTGGATGCGTACTCCGAGTACAACCAGATCCGAGTGTATGGGCCAGATGAAATAAAAACAGCTTTTATCACCCCATTCGGGTGTTTCTGCTATATCACCATGCCATTCGGTCTCAAAAATGCTGGTGCCACTTTCATGCACATGGTGCAGAAGTGTTTGCAGAAACAGATCAGTCGGAACATCGAAGCATACATGGATGACATAGTGGTCAAGTCCAGAAAAGGTTCCGACCTGCTGGCTGGCCTAGCCGAAACTTTTGCAAATCTGCGGAAGTATGACATCAAGCTGAATCCGGCAAAGTGCACTTTCGGAGTTCCTGGGGGCAAGTTACTCGGTTTCCTCGTTTCTGAACGAGGGATAGATGCCAATCCTGAGAAGATCGGGGCGATTGTACGAATGAAACGTCCAGAATGTCTTCATGATGTGCAGAAGCTCACGGGTTGCCTCACAGCTCTGAGCCGATTCATCTCCCATCTCGGTGAGAAGGCACTGCCCCTGTACCGATTGATGAAGAAATCTGATTCGTTTAAGTGGACTGCTAAAGCACAAGCAGTGTTTGTTGAGCTCAAAGCCCTGCTTTCCACCCAGCCGGTGCTTGCCGCTCCGAACAGTAACGAGCCATTGCTCTTGTACATTGCGGCCACTGGTCAAGTTGTCAGCACTGTCCTGACAGTCGAGCAAGAAGAACAGGGCAAAACTTACAAAGTTCAGCGCCCAGTTTATTACATTTCCGAAGTCCTGATTCCGTCCAAGCAGAGGTATCCTCATTATCAGAAGCTCGTCTATGGCATCTACCTGACTGCGAAGAAAGTAGCCCATTACTTCCAAGAGCACACCGTGTCAGTCGTCAGCAACGCCCCGCTGTCTGAGATCATGAACAATCGGGATGCGACTGGTCGAGTGGCGAAGTGGGCTATCGAGCTCTTGCCCCTGGACATCAAGTTTGATGTGAAAAAGGCGATCAAGTCCCAAGCATTAGCCGATTTCCTAGCCGAGTGGACAGAACGGCAGCAACCGACTCAGAGTCACCCGGAACACTGGACCATGTTCTTTGACGGTTCCAAGATGCTGAATGGTTCAGGAGCTGGAGATATGTTCTGCAGATTCACTTCGATTCCTCCAACAATAAGGCTGAGTACGAGGCGCTCCTTTATGGTCTACGTATGGCCATCTCACTCGGCGTCCGGCGCCTGATGGTCTACGGAGACTCGGATTTAGTTGTGAACCAAGTGATGAAGGAGTGGGATATCAGAAGCCCCGCTATGACAGGATACTGCAACGCGGTGAGAAAGTTGGAGAAGAAATTTGAGGGTCTGGAGTTGCATCACGTCCCCCGAGCTAAGAATCAGGAGGCAGACGATCTGGCAAAGATCGGGTCCACTCAGAAATCCATACTGTAGGATCGAAAGTATGTCTAGAGGGGGGTGATTAGACTACTTGACCAAATAAAAACCTAACCTTTTCCCAATTTTAGTTGTAGGCAGATTTTAGCAATAATACATGTCAAGCATCACCCTACACATGCAATTCTAAGAGTATAGCAGCGGAAAGTAAGAAATTGCATATGTATGTAAAGGAGGGGATCGGAGATTTCAAACGCAATGAAGACACAGTGGTTTTTGGCGTGGTTCCGATAGGAGGTGCTATCGTATGTCCACGTTGATGGAGACTTCAACCCACGAAGGGTAACGGCTGTGCGAGTCCACGGAGGGCTCCACCCACGAAGGGTCCACGAAGAAGCAACCTTGTCTATTCCACCATGGCTTACGTCCACGAAGGACTAGCCTCACTCGGGGTAGATCTTCACAAAGTAGGCGATTTCCTTGCCCTTACAAACTTCTTGGTTCAACTCCACATCATGTCGGAGGCTCCCAAGTGACACCTAACCAATCTAGGAGACACCACTCTCCAAAAGGTAATAGACGGTGTGTTGTTGATGAACTCCTTGCTCTTGTGCTTCAAATGATAGTCTTCCCAGCACTCAAACAACTCCTCACAGATTTGGATATGGTGGAAGAAGGATTTGAGTGGAAAGCAACTTGGGAAAGGCTAGAGATCAAGGTTCAAATGGTAGGAATGGAATAGCTTGATCTCAACACATGAGTAGGTGGTTCTCTCTCAGAAAATGTATGGTGGAAGTGTAGGCACGTTCTGATGGCTCTCCTTACAGAGAAGGAAGTGGTGGAGGGGTAAATTTAGCCTCCACACAAAATCCAACCGTTACACAGTTTTGACCCAACTCGGTGGCACCGATTCAGAAGACTCGGTGGCACCGAACTGTGTAAAAGATATGAATGTTAGGAGTCTCAGTGGGACCGATAGGAACAACTCGGATGAACCGAAGTGCAATGGCTAGGGCAAACCTCATCTCGGTGGCACCGATTGCATCAACTCGGTAGGACCGAAGTGAAGCAATAAGGCAACAGAGACTCGGCAAGCCATCTCGGTGAGACCGATTTGCAAAACTCGGTGAGACCGAAGTAGGTGCAAATGATCACAGAGAGTTGGCAAGGCCATCACGGTGAGACCGAGATCCATATCGGTGGATCCGATTTGTTAGGGTTTTGGCAGTGGCTAAGTCTCGGTGAACTCGGTGGGGCCGGATAGAGAATTTTGGTGGGGCCGAGTTGGAATGTAGATTTAGGACATATTTGGGTAGAAAAAGTGGTTGAGGGTTTAGGAGTACTGTCACTAAGCACTTGAGCAAAACGACCATTAAGCAACACCTCATCCCCTTTTAATAGTATTGGCTTTCCTATGGACTCAATGTGATCTTGGATCACTAAACCAAAAATGTAGAGTCTTGATATTTTGCCAATCCTTGTCCTTAGCATTTTGAGGGGTCCACATCTCTAGTCCATGCCATGCCAATCATTGAACATTCTGAAATCTTTAAATTGAATGGACATTAGTTCAATGATATATATGTTGTTATGAATTACCAAAACCACCAAGGGAGCAAATGTGCTTTCACATACCCAGCAATGTGTTCCTCGAGCATTTACGTTCTCCTACGGTGAAAGAAGATCCCTTCACGGAAGAGCCCCCGCAAGTGGTCGGTCCGTCCGATCCGACTGAAGTCGAGGTCCCGGCAGTCATTGATTTGGTCATGGAGGTCCTAGCAATCACGCCCGAGTGGACAGTGCCTTATATTGCATACCTGCTCAGACAGGAACTTCCAGAAGATGAAACCGAGGCCCACCAGATTGTTCGCAGGTCCAAGGCCTTTACAGTGATGGGTGATCAGTTGTACAGAAAGAGCGTCACCGGTGTGACTCAGCGCTGCATCTCTCCGGAGGAAGGTCGATTGATCCTGCAGGAGATTCACTCGGGAACTTGTGGTCACCACGCGTCCTCTCGGACAATCGTGGCTAAAGCTTACCGAGTCGGCTTCTTCTGGCCACGTGCCAATGAAGCTGCGCAGGGGATAGTTCAACATTGCGCCGGGTGCCAGTTCTATGCAAACTTATCGCACAATCCTGCGTCTGCTCTAAAGACGATTCCACTCGTCTGGCCGTTTGCAGTCTGGGGACTCGACATGGTGGGACCCCTCCGGATAGGGGCGAGTGGGTTCACCCACTTGCTGGTTGCAGTCGACAAGTTCACTAAGTGGATTGAAGCCAAACCCATCAAGAAGCTGGACCCTCGTACGACGATCAAGTTTATGAAGGAGATAGTCTTCAGATATGGCGTGCCCCACAACATTATCACTGACAACGGCTCAAACTTCAACTCGGAAGAGTTCAGGGCGTTCTGTGCCGCCCAAGGCACCCGAGTCGACTATGCATCTGTGACGCACCCGCAGTCGAATGGACAAGCTGAGAGAGCAAACGGGCTGATACTTCAGGGATTAAAGCCGTGACTCATGCGCGATTTGGAGCATGCAGCTGGAGCCTGGGTCACCGAGTTGCCATCAGTTCTTTGGGGCTTGAGGACGACCCCCAATCCGTCCACAATCGTACTCCCTTCTTCATGGTGTACGGAGCTGAAGCCGTCTTGCCGAGTGACCTGCTCCACAATTCGCCCCGAGTGGAACTATACTCCAAAGCTGAAGCAGAGCAGGCGCCGCAAGATGCGGTTGATCTCCTGGAAGAGGAGAGAGAGATGGCTCTTATCCGCTCGACCATTTATCAGCAACATCTACGACGTTTTCACAGCAGGCATGTCAGAAGTCGGACCTTTCAGGATGGAGATCTTGTGCTCCGAGTGGATTAGCAACGACCTCACAAGCTTGCTCCCGCGTGGGAAGGTCCTTTCGTCATTTCAAAGGTTTTGTACAACAGAGCATATCACCTATACAACCTTCTGAAGCAAGCAGACGAGCCCCGCGCTTGGAATGCGGACTTGCTTCGACGTTTCTATACTTGATGAGGAGATGTAATAAAAGTACTCGAGTGATATTTGATGAATAAAAGCATGACTTTTCCAGTACCGCATTGAGTTCACTCGTACGCATTCTCTGGATTACAACCCCCAGTAGGTGTACGCCCTTCAACTTAGCTGCAAACCAGTTTTTGCCTAAGTTAAAAATATACTCCGAGTGAAAAGCATCCCTCTCACTCGGGGGCTTGGCTGCGAACCAGCTTTCGCCCAAGTTAAAAACATACTCCGAGTGAAGAGCGTCCCTCTCACTCGGGGGCTTGGCTGCGAACCTGCTTTCGCCCAAGTTAAAAATCTACTCCGAGTGAAGAGCATCCCTCTCACTCGGGGGCTTGGCTGCGAACCAGCTTTCGCCCAAGTTAAAAACACACTCCGAGTGAAGAGCGTCCCTCTGACTCGGGGGCTTGGCTGCGAACCAGCTTTCGCCCAAGTTAAAAATCTACTCTGAGTGAAGAGCGTCCCTCTCACTCGGGGGCTTGGCTGGGAACCAGCTTTCGCCCAAGTTAAAAATCTACTCCGAGTGAAGAGCGTCCCTCTCACTCGGGGGCTTGGCTGCGAACTAGCTTTCGCCCAAGTTAAAAATGCTACTCCGAGTGAAGAGCGTCCCTCTCGCTCGGGGGCTTGGCTGCGAACCAGCTTTCGCCCAAGTTAAAACACTACTCCGAGTGAAGAGCGTCCCTCTCACTCAGGGGCTTGGCTGCGAACCAGCTTTCGCCCAAGTTAAAAATCTACTCCGAGTGAAGAGCGTCCCTCTCACTCGGAGGCTTGGCTGCGAACCAACTTTCGCCCAAGTTAAAAATGCTACTCCGAGTGAAGAGCGTCCCTCTCGCTCGGGGGCTTGGCTGCGAACCAGCTTTCGCCCAAGTTAAAACACTACTCCGAGTGAAGAGCGTCCCTCTAGCTCGGGGGCTTGGCTGCGAACCAGCTTTCGCCCAAGTTAAAAACGATACTCCGAGTGAAGAGCGACCCTCTCACTCGGGGGCTTGGCTGTGAACCAGCTTTCGCCCAAGTTAAAACGATACTCCGAGTGTAGAGCATCCCTCTCACTCGGGGACTTGGCTGCGAACCAGCTTTCGCCCAAATTAAAACACTACTCCGAGTGTAGAGCATCCCTCTCACTCGGGGGCTTGGCTGCGAACCAGCTTTCGCCCAAGTTAAAACACTACTTCGAGTGTAGAGTATCCCTCTCACTCGGGGGCTTGGCTGTGAACCAGCTTTCGCCCAAGTTGAAACACTACTCCAAGTGTAGAGCATCCCTCTCACTCGGTGGCTTGGCTGCAAACCAGTTTTCGCCTAAGTTAAAACCCGCTTCAAAGACTCGAAAAGACTCGAAGGAAAACATTCGAATAACTCTAGAAGTTCAAAAGCGAGTACGAGTACGCTGACTCGAAGCACGAAAGAGTTTAACGAATACAGTTCCACTCGGCATGCCGAGGCTAATGGGTAGGACTTAAAGTTTTCTCATGCTCCTGTGGGGCTGGCCGGCTCAACGAAGGAATCCAGGTCGATGTCGTCCGCGATCCGAGTGGCCGCTTCGATGAACGTCTCCATGAAGTCCTCAAACTTGAGTTTCTTCATGTTGGCAACTTGGAGAGTCTTCAGCTTCACTTCCTTGGCGTCCTTGCAGTGCACACAGACGAGAGAGAGCGCCACGTCGGCTCCACAGTGAGCAGCCGATTTCTTCCATGCCTGCACTCGGCTGGGAATCTCATTGAGGCGAGTCATCATTGCCTCCAGATCGGTGTCGAGCGTGTCTTCTGGCCACAGCTCCTTGTCGATCCTTCCGAGTGCAGCCCACAGACGGATGATGTACCCTTGGACGTCTTCAATGCGAGATTCAACCCGCAAGACGCCTAGAGCAGCCTTGTCACCGACGAGTGACCTGGAAGGATCCAGATCCCTCTTGATTCTGTCAGTTTCCAGCTCGAAGTCTTGGCAGTACTCTGTAGACAAGAAAAGAGGAGAGTTGAAGATCAGCATGCATGAAGTTCACTCAGATAAAAGTTCGCTCGAGTGTTATAGGTTACCTGCAAGCTTGGTGTACATTTCCTCCGTGAACTCTTCTATGTACCTTTCCAGAGCGTTCCTCTTCTCGATCAGCTGGGTGATCTTATCGTTCAGGGTCTTCGTCTCTTGCTCGTAGACTTCCGCCTGGGCCTTGATCTTGCTGTCCCACTCGGCCTTCTGCTTCTTGAGCTCGGCCGCCTCCTTCTTCGCCTCCTTGACGGTGGCCTTCAGCGACGTGTTCTCTGCTTCAAGCTTCTCGAGTGAGGCCAGCTTCTCTTCGGCGGCCTTGGTCTTTTCCTTCACTACTTTCTGTGCTCCCGCCAGCTCGTTGACCTTATTCTCGAGTGTCTGCTTCATAGTTTCTAAAGAAACAGAGGTTCTGAGCCGCACTTGTAGTCGATGGTTTTCACTACGCACATCTGTTCGAGTGAAGTCACTCGGTTCAAAGAACGGAGAGAGATGAAAGCGGAATGCTCAGTAATCGAAGCTTACCTCCCATGGTCTTGAGCTCTGCTTGAGCGCGCACTGTGTTCCTCCTCTCCACCTCCAAATCCAGTCGGAGCTGAGCCATCTCCTTCTCCAGTGCCACGTACTGAGTCCCAAGCTCGCAAGTTTTCTGAAACACAAGAAAGAGCAGATCAGTAAACGTTAAGAAATATTCCGAGTGCCCAGAGACTGACGCTCCTGGAAGGAACATGCTTGACCAGTATCAGATCCTGAAGTACCCTTTGACGGGGAGGAACAAGCTTGACCAGTATCAGATTCTAAGTTCTAAGACTCCCGCCGATTGCCCGCAGTAGACGGTGGTCTCGGGGACTACACCCAGTAGGTGTAGTCCCTGTGACTGTCGTCGACTGCGGGCAGTCGGCGGGAGTCTTAGAACTTAAAACATGTTCTGTTGTTGTTGCTGTTGTTTTTTATTTTAATTTTTGTTTGGCCATCACTCGGAGCGGGCGGACCATTCTGAGTGGATACCATTCCAGTGGGGGCACGCTGAGTGCACCCACTGGGTGTAGTCCCTGAGACTGCCGTCGACTGTGGGCAGTCGGCGAGAGTCTTAGAGCTTTTTCTCTTCTTTTTTTTTTTTGTGTTCGACCGTCACTCGGATCGGGCGGACCGGTCTAAGTGGATACCATTCCAGTGGGGGCACGCTGAGTGCACCCACTGAGTGTAGACTCCCGCCGACTGCCTGCAGTCGACGGCAGTCTCAGGAACTACACCCAGTGGGTGGACCGGTCTGAGTGGATACCATTCCAGTGGGGCACGCTGAGTGCACCCACTGGGTGTAGACTCCCGCCGACTACCTGCAGTCGACGGCAGTCTTGGGGACTACACCCAGTGGGCGGACCGGTCTGAGTGGATACCATTCCAGTGGGGGCACGCTGAGTGCACCCACTGGGTGTAGACTCCCTCCGACTGCCCGCAGTCGATGGCAGTCTCGGGGACTACACCCAGTGGGTGCACTCAGCGTGCCCCCACTGGAATGGTATCCACTCAGACCGGTCCGTCCGATCCGAGTGACGGCCGAACACAAAAAAAAAAGAGAAAAAGCTCTAAGACTCCCACCGACTGCCCACAGTCGACGGCAGTCTCGGGGACTACACCCAGTGGGTGCACTCAGTGTGCCCCCACTGGAATGGTATCCACTCAGAACGGTCTGCCCGCTCCGAATGATGGCCAAACAAAAAATAAAATAAAAAACAACAGCAACAACAACAGAACAGGTTTTAAGTTCTAAGACTCCCGCCGATTGCCTGCAGTCGACGGTAGTCTCGGGGACTACACCCAGTGGGTACACTCAGCGTGCCCCCAATGGAACGGCATCCACTCGAAACGGTCCGTCCGATCCGAGTGACGGCCAAACACAAGAAAACACCCAGTGGGTGTACCGGATATTTTCCGACTGAAATTCCTACTGAAGAAAAATGGCTCGGAGATCAACTTACAAGGGTGCTTACTCGAACGTTCTCCTGGAGGGCAGCACTGGCATCGTATGCCAGCTTGCTAGTTGTGCACATCTCCTTGAGTCGTTGGGTCATCAGCTCCACCTGGATCATTGCCTTCTTGCTGGCCCCAGTTTGGTCCTCCGGCACTTTGTACAGACTGAAGATATTGACGGGAGGAGTCGGAACCGAAGCCAGAGCAGTCGACGAAGCCCCAGCAGAACCAGCTCCAGCCTGAGAAGAACCCTACCCCAGAGGCACGGTCACGGCAGGTGCAGTGGGAACTTGAGGCGCTTTGCTCGGTGGCGTCTTCCGCGTGGTAGTCTGAGAAGCAGTCGGAGCTGCGGTCCCCTTCTCGGCGTCCTTCCGCGGTGGCTCTTCATCGTCGTCCCCGACGTGGATGACCTCTGCAAGCGCTACGTTCACTCGACGCAACCAGTCGTAGTACACAATTCAATCGGATGAAGACATTTCAGTCGAATGACAGGTCGAAGTAAAAATGAAGTCATTATTACCTTTTTGAGAAGTGGCCGCGTCTGCCGACTCGGCCTCGGTGCAATCCCCATCGATCTGCATGGGAGACGTGGTCGAGGTGGCAGCTCTAGTTCAGAAGATTCACTCGGTCAGAAGAGTCCAAAAGTTGGCAAAGATAGAAAAGAAAAACTGACAAAGACACTCACGTTGAGGCGACAGGCACAGTGACCTTGATCCTGGGCAGAGCCTTTCGAGGCTTGGGAGAAGCGACCTTGGGCTGCTTGGCGGTCTTCTCAGTCGGTTCGGGCGACGACGTTCGAGTACGTTTCGGAGCCTTGGCACTCGGAACCACCTCCTTCTCCGGGCCAGCACTCGGATCATGAGTTAGCTTGGAGCGGCACTCGGAGGGCAGCTTCGGAGACTGGGAAGACTCGACCTCATTTCTCCCTTCCGAGTCGTCGCTTTCCTCCTTGCTATCCTCCACGTAGCTGCCCTCGACGCTGCCATGTTCGCTCCCCACGTCTCCGACAAGTTGTTCTCCATTCGGCACAGGCGAGAGCATCTTCTGGAACTCCTGCAAGACATGAAGATCGGAGACAGATAGTTCAGTCAGTTCACTCGGATCATTCAGTTCACTCGGAGAATGTGCGCATAAGAAATTCACTCGGAAGTGCATGTCATACCTCCAACAGTTGGTTATTGGCATCATAGGGCGGGATCCGTCTCGACCCGCGCGGATTGTCGCGCGCGCTTGTGATGCACTTGATCCACTGTTCCACCGTTTTCCCCTCGACATCTTCTGGATGCACTCGGGTCGAGTCGTTGGCTCCAGTATAGCACCACATGGGGTGAGCCCGCTCCTGCAGTGGCTGGATCCTCCGACTGAGGAAGACTTCCAGAAGATCCAGGCCAGTCACTCCGCCCTGAATCAGACCAACCACGGCACTCACCAGAATCCCCACATCAGTCTTCTCCCCCTTATCAATCGTCAGCGAGGGAGGGGACTTGACTCTTTCAGTCGTGTAAGGGGGAAGACTAGTCGACGAGCCAGAGCAAGGCAGGTCATTGCAGTAGAACCAGGTCGACTGCCAACCCCTAACCGAATCGGGAAAAGACATGGATGGGAATGCACTCTTACCCCTCATCTGGATACCTAAGCCACTGCACATCTGGGTCACGTGAGTCTTATCTCCATTGGGATCAGCCTTCTTAACCGACTGAGATCGACACGTGAAGATGTGTTTGAACAATCCCCAGTGCGGCTGGCAGCCTAAAAAATTCTCACACAAGGAAACGAATGCGGTGAGGTACACTATGGCATTCGGAGGCAGGTGGTGGAGCTGAGCACCGAAGAAGTTCAAAAATCCGCGGAAAAAGGGGTGAGGTGGCATGGAGAAACCTCGTTCCACGTGTGTGTGGTGAGGAGCACTCGGTCCCCGGGGTGCGGCACGGGCTCGGTCTCCCCTTCCTCCGGCAGCCTCCACGTCCCATCGTGGATCAGCCCGTCCACGACGAGCCCACCGATGTCGTCGACCGTGGTGGTCGGCGGATGCCAGTCGCCTTGGATCCACCCGCGCGGGGGTGCAACTCGGGAGCTCGACACCTTCTTCCCCTTCGCCGCCTTCTTTGCCTTCTCGAGCTTTGTCGTCTTGTCCTTCGCCATCGCCACTGAGCTCTCCAGCGACCAAGGGGGATTCGTGCTGAATGGATTGCTGGGGAGGAGATTGGGCGGGCTGAGACAGTTGGGGAAAAGTGGATCTGCCCTCTCTCCCTCTCCGACGCCGCGGCCTCTTATGCCGTCGCCCGTTCCACTCCCCAATCCTCTTTCGCGAATCTCGGGCCCGCGGATCTCCTCAAATCTCGTTGGCGGAGTTGCAGCTGTACGTGGCGAAAAGTGGGGCGAGAATCAAGGGGTCACGCCCCACTTTCCCCACTAACCGCGTCGCAACCATTCGCGTGTGCTCGTTGTCGATTTCAAATCCCGCAAGATCCGGATTCCAGTGATCTGATTGCTCGCCTTTGGAGACATTCCATAAACGCTCGGACCTGTTCCATCACCCGACGCATAGTGACCCGTTTCACTCGGATGGAGACTACTCGCTTCACTCGGATGGAAGCTACTCATTTCATTCGGAGAAAGACCTTCACTCGGACGTCATATGGTCCAGAATCCATCAAGGTGCCGCACGAAGACAAGGGCGTCTAACGACCAGTAGGAGTTCTTGAGCGCCCCTGTAGCGCTCAACTCACCTGGGAATTCGCCTTGGCTCGACCCGCTCAACCTCGACCGATTCGAGGGCTAATGACAAGGACATATACTAGGGATAGGGTAACAGACCTGACCTACAGACCCTACCCTAGGACTCCACACGCCTTATACTGGGCCCCAGGGCCAGATCAGCAACCAAGAATTCTGCAAACTGACATTCACTCGGAGTTCAATGAACCACTCGGGAAGCAGAAGTTCACTCGACCGGCTATTTCACTCTGACTACCTGACAGTCACTCGACCAGAGAAGACCAGGAGGCTCCAGGAATGCAACGGTCAGGACGTGCGCTCGCCCGTATTAATTGTAATCAATGCGCCCGTTACCTGGCGCCCTTAAACCCCCTCTTAACCCCTGGTAATGGCGGCATTCGTGGGGGGACTTGGCGGACACTATATAAGCCACCCCCCAGCTCCATTCCAAGGGTTCGCAATCCATTTGTAACACATACACTCAAGTAATCAAGCTCCAGAGCACCGAGACGTAGGGCTGTTACCTCCACCGCTGAGGGGCCTAAACTCGTAAATCCGAGTGTAACACCTGCGCCGTAGCTAGGCTCTGCCCTCTCATCCGTACCCCTACACACTACTGTCAGGCTTGCACCCATGACACCTTGGGCGGCACAGAACGCCCTGAACTCTTCTGAGTCGAAGTTTGAGCCGTTGTCAGTGATAATGCTGTGGGGCACGCCATATTTGAAGACTATCTCCTTCATAAACTTGATCGCCGTACGAGAGTCCAGCTTCTTGATGGGTTTGGCTTCGATCCACTTAGTGAACTTGTCGACTGCAACCAGCAAGTGGGTGAACCCACTCGCCCCTGTCTGGAAGGGTCCCTTCATGTCGAGTCCCCAGACTTCAAACGGCCAGACGAGTGGAATCGCCTTTAGAGCAGACTCAGGCTTGTGCGATAAGTTTGCATAGAACTGGCACCCGGCGCAATGTTGAACTATCTCCTGCGCAGCTTCATTGGGATGTGGCCAGAAGAAGCCGGCTCGGTAAGCTTTAGCCATGATTGTCCGAGAGGACGCGTGGTGACCACAAGTTCCCGAGTGAATCTCCTCCAGGATCAATCGACCTTCCTCCGGAGAGATGCAGCACTGAGTCACACCGGTGACGCTCTTTCTGTACAACTGATCGCCCATCACTGTAAAGGCCTTGGACCTGCGAACAATCTGGCGGGCCTCAGCTTCATCTTCTGGAAGTTCCTGTCTGAGCAGGTATGCAATATAAGGCACTGTCCACTCGGGCGTGATTGCTTGGACCTCCATGACCAAATCAATGACTGCCGGGACCTCGACTTCAGTCGGATCGGACGGACCGACCACTTGCGGTGGCTCTTTCGTGAAGGGATCTTCTTTCACCATAGGAGAACGTAAATGCTCGAGGAACACATTGCTGGGTATGGATTTCCGAGTGGACCCGATCTTTGCCAGATCGTCTGCCTCCTGATTCTTAGCTCGGGGGACGTGATGCAGCTCCAGACCCTCAAATTTCTTCTCCAATTTTCTCACCGCGTTGCAATATCCTGTCATAGCAGGGCTTCTGATATCCCACTCCTTCATCACTTGGTTCACAACTAGATCCGAGTCTCCGTAGACCATCAGGCGTCGGATGCCGAGTGAAATGGCCATACATAGACCGTAAAGGAGTGCTTCGTACTCGGCCTCATTGTTGGAGGAGTCAAAGTGAATCTGCAGAACATATCTGAGACGATCGCTCTTCGGAGACACGAACACAACTCCAGCTCCTGAACCATTCAGCATCTTGGAACCATCAAAGAACATGGTCCAGTGTTCCGGGTGACTCTGAGTCGGTTGCTGCTGTTCTGTCCACTCGGCTAGGAAATCGGCCAATGCTTGGGACTTGATCGCCTTTTTCGCCTCGAACTTGATGTCCAGGGGTAGGAGCTCGATAGTCCACTTCGCCACTCAACCAGTCGCATCCCAATTGTTCATGATCTCAGACAGCGGGGCATTGTTGACGACTGATATGACGTGCTCTTGGAAGTAATGGGCTACTTTCTTCGCGGTCAGATAGATGCCAAAGACGAGCTTCTGATAATGTGGATATCTCTGCTTGGACGGAGTCAGGACTTCGGAAATGTAATAAACTGGGCGCTAAACTTTGTAAGTTTTGCCCTGTTCTTCTCGCTTGACTGTCAGGACAGTGCTGACAACTTGACCAGTGGCCGCAATGTACAAGAGCAACGACTCGTTGATGTTCGTAGCGGCAAGTACCGGCTGGGTGGAAAGCAGGGCTTTGAGCTCAACAAATGCTGCTTGTGCTTCAGCAGTCCACTCGAACGAATCAGATTTCTTCATCAATCGGTACAAGGGCAGTGCCTTCTCACCGAGACGGGAGATGAATCAGCTCAGAGCTGCGAGGCAACCCGTGAGCTTCTGTACATCATGAAGACGTTCTGGACGCTTCTTTCGTACAATCGCCCCGATCTTCTTAGGATTGGCACCTATCCCTCGTTCGGAAATGAGGAAACCGAGTAACTTGCCCCCAGGAACTCTGAAAGTGCACTTTGCCGGATTCAACTTGATGTCATACTTCCGCAGATTTGCGAAAGTTTCGGCTAGGTCAGCCAGCAGGTCGGAACCTTTTCTGGACTTGACCACTATGTCATCCATGTATGCCTCGATGTTCCGACTGATTTATTTTTGCAAACACTTCTGCACCATGCGCATGAAAGTGGCACCAGCATTTTTAAGACCGAATGGCATGGTGATATAGCAGAAACACCCGAATGGGGTGATAAAAGTTGTTTTTATTTCATCTGGCCCATACAGTCGGATCTGGTGGTACCTGGAGTATGCATCCAAAAAAGATAGCCGCTCACAACCCGTAGTGGAATCTACGATTTGATCTATGCGGGGGAGCGGGAAATGATCCTTGGGGCAGACCCGATTGATGTGCTTGAAATCAATGCACATTCGGAGAGACTTATCCTTCTTAGGGACCATGACGACGTTGGCGAGCCACTCGGAGTGGTACACCTCACGGAGGAACTCGGCCGCCAGGAGCCGAGCAACTTCTTCGCCAATGGCCTTCCTCTTCTGTGTGGCAGAGCGACGAAGATGCTCCTTCACAGGTTTTGTCTTCGGGTCGACTCACAAACGGTGCTCAGCCAGCTCCCTGGGTACACCCGGCATGTCGGATGGTTTCCATGCGAAGATGTCCCAGTTCTCACGGAGGAACTGGATGAACGCTTCTTCCTATTTGCTGTCGAGTGTCATTGAGATGATGGTGGGGGCAGCATTGGGATCTTCTGGGTGGATGTGTACAGGCTTCGTGTCGCCGGCCGACTGAAATGCAGATTCTGTAGCTGGCTTCTTGGAGCGCAGCAGATCACTCGGATCAGCGTTCTTCTTGTACTCCTCCAATTCTACCATGGCCATCTGTTCATCAGCTATCTTGGACCCTTGCTGCAAACACTCCTCCGCGCGCCGCCGACTGCCAGTGACTGTGATCACACCTTTGGGGCCGGGCATCTTCAGCTTGAGATACACATAACATGGGCGGTCCATGAAACGTGCGTAAGCCGGCCGACCAAGGATGGCATGGTAGGCGCTGCGGAAGTCGACCACTTCAAAGGTCAGCCTTTCCTTCCTGAAGTTCTTGTCATCCCCAAAGACCACATCCAGGGCTATTTGCCCGAGTGACTTCGCTTTCTTGCTGGGGATCACTCCGTGGAACTGCATACTGCTTTCACTGAGATGGGACATCGGGATGCCCATCGCCTTCAGAGTGTCAGCATAGAGTATGTTCAGTCCGCTTCCACCGTCCATGAGGACCTTTCGCAACCGGACGCCTCCCACTACCGGATCGACCACCAGCGCCTGCCGCCCAGGGGTAGCAATGTAGGCTGGGTGATCCGACTGATCAAAGGTGATCGGAGTCTTCGACCAGTTCAGAAACTGTGTCGTCGGCGGCATGGCCATGTTCACTTCTCGGTTGATGACCTTCAACCGGCTCCTGCTCTCTACATCTGCAAAGATCACGAGGGTTGCGTTGACACTGGGAAAAGGTTCATCCTTGTCTCCATCATCAGCATCTTCTGGGCTCTTCTCACTCGACTGGCCCTCTCGGAACTGCTGTATCAACAGTCTGCATTGTCGAGTGGTATGCTTAGGCAATATCAGATTGCCCTCTTCATATTTCCTGGTGTGGATGTGACACGGCAAGTCTAGGACATCCTGGTCCGACTGATCTCTCTTTTTCTTCGGGATCGACTTTTCCTTAGCCTTCCCCTTGTTCTTGGCTTGACCGACCAGTGCGGCAGCCTTGGCCTGAGCCGAACCGTCAGCCTTGCGCTTCGGCTTCCGACTGGAATTATTGTTTCCTGGGTTGGGCTCACTGGTTTTCCCCTTGCCGTTACGGAGACGGTCTTCCTCTTCTCCGTTCGCGTACCGAGTGGCGATCTCCATCATTCGGCTCATGGTCAAAGATCCTGACCGGCCATATTTCAGGATGAGCTCCCTGTATCTGACTCCTGCCTTGAAGGTGCAGACTGCTTGGTGCTCTGTGACGTTCTCAACCACATGATGTAAGGTCGTCCACCGCTGAATGTACTCCCTCAAGGTTTCATTCGGTTTCTGCACACAATGCTGCAACTCAGTCAATCCAGCAGGGCATTTGCACGTGCCCTCTAATGTTTTAATGAACACTCGGGCCAAATCTTCCCAGTAGTATATGCTGGCCAGAGTGAGCTAGTTGAGCCAGGCACGGGCGGACCCTTCCAGCATCAAAGGCAACTGCTTCATAGCCACATAGTCATTTCCTCCTCCAATCTGCACTGCCACTCGGTAATCCTCTAACCAAGTTTCTGGCTTGGACTCACCGGTGAACTTGCTTACTCCAGCCGCCAATCTGAAGTTAGGCGGAATCTCGGCGGCCCTGATTGCTCTGCTGAAACACTCGGGCCCAGAGATGAATGCTCCACTTCCACTCGGACGATCTCTGTCCAAGTTTTCTCTCAAAGCTCTGCCTCTGTCGACCAGGTTCTGAGCGAGAACGGATCTCGCGTTGAACTGTGGGTCACAATAGTCGACTGGTTCTCTCTAGCGATAACCGTCACCATGGCGGGGAGGGCTGGCCCTCCGATCGTTGCCATAAGGACGCCTGGCGTCGTACGGCCAGGGCGCGTACGAACCATCCCGCGGAGGGGGCGACTGCATAGAGCATCGATCATCTTGACGCCGCGGAGGCGTATTTCGACTACGACATTGTCCCGAGTACTGGTCTCGGTGGAGGTCTCGGTCATTTCGCCGTGGAGGCAAGTGTCTGTTTCTCCTTGGGAACACCGGGCTGTGGGCCGACTGAACGGTGTCAGCCCTGACGGATCTGCTGTGAATCCTGTTGTGCGACTGGGACACCGCTGAGTTTTGCTCTTCAGCCGCCTTAAGCAAGGCCCAGATCTGTCGAAGACCCTCTCCCGCCTCGGATCGGGACGGCTCGATGGAATCTGCTATCCGAGTGGCCGCCGCCAAATTCTGAATGGGAGTGCGGAACACCTGGAAATTCTGCTGCTGGTCATTCGAGAACAACTGCCGCTGCCGCCGACTGGAACTAGGCTGATGTTGCCGCTGGGCGCGATCGTCGAGTGATTTCTGGAGCGCCTCCAGACGACTGCGCTCAGCCAAGTTGGCCTGGCGCACGGCCTCCAAAGCATGAGCCTCGGGGGTTGTCCCAACGATGGGCGTCTGGAGGGTCTGCTCGGTTCTGCGCTGCATCTCCTCCCTCTGCTGCCGAGTGAGAGGTCGGGGGTAGTACTCGTCGTGACGGTCTCCGCCACTGCCAAGATCAGCGCGCGATGGGTCGCCTGTCTCTGCGCCGCCGCGGCCGTACCCAGGCGGACTGGGCGGGGAATCGGCCATCAGCACCTCTGCAACGGGATCGCTGCTCTCGCACTCGGACAAGCTTTCTGAGTGCTCATGCATGGAGGTGAACAGATCAAAGACAGGCTCATCGGGCTCGATTGCCACGATCTGCGGGGCCATGACCTGAAGGGCCACCGCGTGCTTAATCCACCGCTGAAGCCATGAGCGTCCAGAACGCTTGCGACGACGGCTGGTGGAGAGCGAAGACGCCGACTGGTATGGAGTCGACGATTGTCGAAGGAGAACACCGAAGGAACTCGTGCGGAAGTGCGTTGCGCCGTGGATGGGCAACGCCTCGACATCCAACGGGGATTCTTGGAGCCACGCCGAATCGTCGGCGATGAAGCTGAGGACGCCGAAACGGATCTCGCCGCCCAGGGTCAGTCCGCCGCCGGAAACCATGGTGAAGATGGGGAAAATGCAACTACGCCAGAAGTCGCTAGATGCCTGCCTCACGGTGGGCGCCAACTGTCGTGGGTGCAAGTCTGACAGTAGCGTGTAGGGGTACGGATGAGAGGCAGAGCCTAGCTACGGCGCGATTGTTACACTCGGATTTACGAGTTCAGGCCCCTCAGCGGTGGAGGTAACAACCCTACGTCTCGGTGCTCTGGAGCTTGATTGCTTGAGTGTATGTGTTACAAATGGATTGCGAACCCTTGGAATGGAGCTGGGGGTGGCTTATATAGTGTCCGCCAAGTCCCCCCACGAATGCCGCCATTACCAGGGGTTAAAGAGGGTGTTTAAGGGCGCCAGGTAACGGGCGCATTGATTACAATTAATACGGGCGAGCGCACGTCCTGACTGTTACGTTCCTGGAACCTCCTGGTCTTCTCTGGTCGAGTGACTGTCAGGTAGTCAGAGTGAAATAGCCGGTCGAGTGAACTCCTGCTTCCCGAGTGGTTCATTGAACTCCGAGTGAATGTCAGTTTGCAGAATTCTTGGTTGCTAATCTGGCCCTGGGGCCCAGTATAATGCGTGTGGAGTCCTAGGGTAGGGTCTGTAGGTCAGGCCTGTTACCCTATCCCTAGTATATGTCCTCATCAGGCTGTAAAATAACCGCCGTTTTACAGTTTTGGGGTAAAAATATGTCCATTCCAGATCCCGCAAAAGGCCCCGTCCCGTAAAAATTATCCAACTCCCCTAAAAACACCTCATATTGTAGATACCCAGTTTTGGAGGCAATTTTTGTAGGGAACTGGAAACGAGAAATGATTGGCGGGAAGGAACTTTTAGCTCCCGCGTCTTCCATCCTGGCCACCGCCGCCACCGTCCGCAGTTGATTCCGGTCATCCCCGCCACCACCGCCCCCGCTTTTCCTCATCTCATTGCCGAGGCTGCCGAAGCTCGAATCAATCTCTCGGCGGCCGCCCAAGCTCTGCATCCATGGATGGTGGTCATTCGTGCCTCCCCCTTTCATCTTCCTCCCCATACCAGTGCGCCCGTAGACTGCGGATGCAGGAGTTGCAGTGGCAGTGGCAAGCTGAGACGGCCGGTGAGGTGGGAGGCGTTGGCGGCAGCGCGGTTGGAACGGCGGCGGAGACCTGCACTGGCACAGCCGGCAGCTCGGATCCCTTCGGATCTAGGCATGAACGGCGGCTCCTGGAAACGGAGGACGAACAGGGGTGACGCGACCATGGCGGTTGACGGTGTTCTGGACTAGGGGGTCCCGACCTAGTCGGTCTAGTCCATGGGCCGGACTCGAGGCCCGTAAAAGAATAAGGACTCCGGAGGCTTCCAACTTGAAGAACCGGCATATCGGGCTTCACCGAAGACTTGGCGTGTACCCCAAGAATATTAGGTTCGGCATGTAATCCCTAGATGGTAACCGACCATGTGTAACCCTAGATACCCCTGGTGCCTATATAAACCAAGAGGGTTTAGTCCGTAGAGATAGATTTCAATCACCGTACCCCTAGGGTTTAGACCACAACTTACGATCTCGAGGTAGATCAACTCTATACCTTGATACATCCACAATATAAACAAGAGTTGGATATAGGGTTTTACCTCCTTGGAGAGGGCCCAAACCTGGGAAAATCTTCGTGTACCTTGTCTCCTGTTAACCATCGATCCGATCTCACAGCTCGGGCCCCCTACCCGAGATCTGCCGGTTTTGACACCGACATTGGTGCTTTCACTGAGAGCTCGCTGTGTGATAGCTTCCGATTGATGGCTCATTTACAGTTTGATAGTAGCATTGGCCGTGGCGACATCTTCATCCCCGGCCGGCTTTTCGCCTTTGGCAGCATCGTGCTGCACGCTGATCCAACCGTCCACCTAGGCCGTGTCGAGAACTTCCCCCCAGGTCGAACCATCAAGTTTGGGAGCCTGGAGTACATCGCGGACACCCGAGGTGACCTGGTCCTTTCGGGATGGACCTCGGATCAGCTTCAGAATCCCTCCGACGCCGCGCCCTCGGAATTGGCTCCCGATCTGATTCTCGGGTCCGACCTTTCAGCAGGATCGATCCCGGAGATAGATCCGGCTGTCACCATGCCCGGCCCAACCGCTGCATCCTTGGACGATGGCCTCGTGCCAAGCTCGTCATTGGGCCCGGCAGTCACATCCTCCTCGCCGATGATCGACGAGATCTCTTCTCCCGCCGACCAGGGGTCAACCCTGAACGAGTGGGATGACAGCGCTGCGTCAGGCAGCCTGAACAGGCTACTTCAGATCGGTTTGACCTACAGCCAGGTCCTGAACACGAAGGAGCTTTCGCAAATAAATGAGGTGCTGGACCGGATCCAAAACCTGGCGATCTCATCCGATGTCTACGATCAGATCGGATGTAAAGCCGACGATCGGGAAATTTTTGTCCCACCCACCACCCACTTAGTCGCCATGGTTGAAGACTTGAGTGATGCACTTGACTACGGCTCCGATGAAGCCACTGACATGGATGAAGATGTTTGTGGCGACACCGAAGCAAATCCATCCGTCAAACCCCGCACAGGGGATTGGGCAGCAACGTCTACCTATGACATCTATGATACGTCCAATTTGCATCATGATTTCCTACTGTTATTTATAATGTATTTGGTCATTATTTCACTTTATGATGCAATTCTTATGCCTTTTCTCTCTTAATTTGCAAGATTTATATGAAGAAGGAGAATACCGACAGCTGGAATTCTGGACCTGAAATAGCTACAGCAGAGATACCTATTCTACAGAGCTCCAAATGACCTGAAATTTTACGGAGATTTTTTATTGAATATATAAAAAATATTGGAGAAAATAAATACCAGAGGGGACCCACCAGTTACCCACAAGGCAACAGGGCGTGGCCCCCCTGGGCGCGCCCTGATGCCTTGTGGGGCCCACAGCTGGCCTCCGGCCCCCTCCTTCTGCTATATAAGGTCATTTTCCCTCAAAAACCTATAGAGAAGACTTTCGGGACGAAGCGCCACCGTCTCGAGGCAGAACCTAGGCAGGAGCAATTTTGCTCTCCGGCGGAGCGATTCAGCCGGGGATCTTCCCTCCGGGAGGGGGAAATCGAAGCCATCGACATCACCAACGATCCTCTCATCGTGGGAGGACCAATCTTCATCAACATCTTCACCATCACCATCTCATCTCAAACCCTAGTTCATCTCTTGTATTCAATCTTTGTCTCAAAACCTCAGATTGGTACATGTGGGTTGCTAGTAGTGTTGATTACATCTTGTAGTTGATGCTAGTTGGTTTATTTGGTGGTAGATTATATGTTCAGATCCTTAATGCTATTCAATACCCCTCTGATCTTGAACATGAATATGATTTGTGAGTAGTTACTTTTGTTCTTGAGGACATGGGAGAAGTCTTGTCAGAAGTAATTATGTGAATTTGGTATTCGTTCGATATTTTGATGATATGTATGTTGTTGCTTCCTTAAGTGGTGTCGTGTGAACGTCGACTACATGACACTTCACCATATTTGGGCCTAAGGGAAGGCATTGTGGAGTAATAAGTAGATGATGGCTTGCTAGAGTGACAGAAGCTTAAACCCTAGTTTATGCGTTATTCCGTAAGGGGCTGTTTTGGATCCATATGTTTCATGCTATGGTTAGATTTATATTAATTCTTCTTTCGTAGTTGCGGATGCTTGCGAGAGGGGGTAATCATAAGAGGGTTGCTTGTTCAAGTAAGAACAGCACCCTAGCACCGGTCCACCCACATATCAAATTATCAGAGTAGCGAACGCGAATCAACTAAACATGATGAAAGTGACTAGATGAGAATTCCCATGTGTCCTTGAGAACGCTTTGCTTTATATAAGAGACCGTTCCGTCTTGTCCTTTGCTATAAAAAGGATAGGGCCACCTTGCTGCACTGTTGTTACACTTGTTACTTGCTACTCGTTACGAATTACCTTGCTATCAAACTATCTATTACCGCTACTTTCGGTACTTGCAAAGAATACCTTGCTGAAAACCGCTTATCATTTCCTTCTGCTCCTCGCTGGGTTCAACACTCTTACTTATCGAAAGGACTATGATTGATCCCCTATACTCGTGGGTCATCAAGACTCTTTTCTAGCGCCGTTTTTGGGGAGTGAATCACCTTTGGTAAGTGGATTTTGGTAAGGAAACATTTATAATACGTGCTGAAATTTACTGTCACGTGTCACTATGGAAAGTAATCCTTTGAGGGGTTTGTTCGGGGTATCTTCACCTCGATCAGAAGCATTAAGAGTTGCCCCTCAACCCACTGAACCTACTGAAAATATTTATTATGAAATTCCTTTGGGTATGATAGAGAAACTGCTAGCTAATCCTTATGCAGGAGATGGAAAGGTACATCCTGATATGCACTTGATATATATATATATATAGATGAGATTTGTGGATTGTTTATGCTTGCAGGTTTATCCGAGGATGGAGTTAAGAAGAAGGTATTCCCTTTATCTTTGGAGGGAAAGACATTGACATGGTATAGGCTATTGGATGATACTGGAACATGGGATTGGAACCAGTTGAAGCTGGAATTTTACCAGAAGTTTTATCATATGCATTTGATTCATCGTGATCGGAATTATATATATAATTTTTGGCCTCGTGAAGGAGAAAGTATCGCTCAAGCTTGGGGGAGGATTAAATATATGATGCACACATGCCCCAATCATGAGCTCTCAAGAGAAATAATTATTCAAAACTTTTATGCTTGGCTTTCTCATAATGATCAATCGATGCTCGATACTTCTTCTACGGGTTCCTTTATGAAGAGGACTATTGAATTCAAATGGGATCTTCTGGATAGAATTAAATGTAACTCTGAAGATTGGGAAATCGACAAAGGTAAAGAGTTAGGTATAAATCTTAAGTTCGACTGTGTTAAATCTTTTATGGAAACTGATGCTTTTCATAAGTTTAGTGCTAAATATGGACTTGACTCTGAGATAGTAGCTACTTTTTGTGAATCTTTTGCTGCTCATGTTGATCTCCCTAAGGAGAAATGGTTTAAGTTTCATCCACCTATTGAATTAAATGAAGAGCCTGTTAGTGTTAAAGAAGAAACAATTGTTTACAATGTTGATCCAGTTGTGCCTACTGCTTATTTTGAGAAACCTCCTTTCCCTGTTAGGATTATGGAACATGCTAAAGCTTCAACTGTGGTTAACAAGAGTAATATTAAACCAATTAAATCCTATGAAAAAATTAAAGTTGAACCTAATATTGCAATGGTTAAAGATCTTTTGGTTGATAATATTGATGGACATGTCATATATTTCTGTGATGAAGCAACTAGAATTGCTAAGCCAGACACTAAAGATAAGAACAAACCTGTAATTGGCATGCCTGTTATTTCTGTTAAAATTGGAGATCATTGCTATCATGGTTTATGTGATATTGGTGCAAGTGTGAGTGCTATTTCGTTTACTCTTTATCAAGAAGTCATGAATGATATTGCACCTGTTGAAATTGAAGATATTGATGTTACTATTAAGCTTGCAAACAGGGATACTATTGCACCACTTGGGATTGTTAGAGATGTTGAAGTCTTGTGTGGTAAGATCAAATACCCTACTGATTTTCTTGTCCCTGGATCACCACAAGATGATTTTTGTCCCATTATATTTGGTAGACCTTTCTTGAATATTGCTAATGCTAAGATTGATTGCAATAAAGAAATAGTCAGTGTTAACTTTGGCGATGTATCTCATGATTTCAATTTCTCTAAATTTCGTAGACAACCTCATGATAAAGAATTACCTAATAAAGATGAAATTATTGGTCTTGCTTCTATTGTTGTACCTCCTATTGATCCATTAGAACAATATTTGCTAGAACATGAAAATGATATGCATATGAATGAAAGAAATGAAATAGATGAGATATTCTTTAAACAAGCACCTATTCTTAAACATAATTTGCCTGTCAAAACTCTTGGAGATCCTCTCCCACCTAAGAGTGATCCTATGTTTGAATTAAAGAAACTACCTGATACACTTAAATATGCTTATCTTGATGAAAAGAAGATATATCCTGTTATTATTAGTGCTAACCTTTCAGAGCATGAAGAAAAGAGATTACTTAAAACTCCGAGGAAGCACCGTGCTGCTATTGGGTATACTCTTGATGATCTTAAGGGCATCAGTCCCATTCTATGTCAGCACAAAATTCATATGGAGCCAGATGCTAAACCAGTTGTTGATCATCAAAGAAGATTAAATTCTAAAATGAAGGATGTGGTAAGAACTGAAATATTAAAGCTTTTGGAGACAGGTATAATTTATCCCATAGCTGATAGTAGATGGGTAAGTCATGTTCATTGTGTTCCTAAGAAAGGAGGCATTACTGTTGTTCCTAATGATAAAAATGAACTTATGCCACAAAGAATTGTCACTGGTTATAGGATGGTAATTGATTTCAGGAAATTAAATAAATCTACTAGGAAAGATCATTACCCCTTGCCTTTTATTGATCAAATGTTAGAAAGACTATCTAAACATACACACTTTTGCTTCCTAGATGGATATTCTGGTTTTTCTCAAATACCTGTATCAAAATAAGATCAAGAGAAAACCACTTTTACTTGTCCTTTTGGAACTTATGCTTATCGTCGTATGCCTTTTGGTTTATGCAATGCACCTACTCCCTTTCAAAGATGTATGACTGCTATATTCTCTGACTTTTGTGAAAAGATTGTTGAGGTTTCATGGATGATTTTTTCGTTTACGGAACTTCTTTTGATGATTGCTTAAGCAACCTTGATCGAGTTTTGCAGAGATGTGAAGAAACTAATCTTGTCTTGAATTGGGAGAAGTGCCACTTTATGGTGAATGAAGGTACAGTGCTTGGGCATAAATTTTTTGAAAGAGGTATTGAAGTTGGTAAAGCTAAAGTTGATGCAATAGAGAAAATACCATGTCCTAAAGATATCAAAGGTATAAGAAGTTTCCTTGGTCATGCTGGTTTCTATAGAAGGTTTATAAAAGACTTTTCTAAAATTTCTAGGCCTCTTACTAATCTCTTACAAAAAGATGTTCTATTTGTTTTTGATGATGATTGCGTAGAAGCCTTTGAAATACTTAAGAAAGGCTTAATATCTGCACCCATTGTTCAACCACCTGATTGGAACCTACCCTTTGAACTTATGTGTGATGCTAGTGATAATGCTGTTGGTGTTGTTCAAGGACAAAGAGTTGATAAGATATTAAATGTTATTCATTATGCTAGTAAAACTCAAGACAGTGCTCAAAGAAATTATGCTACTACTGAGAAAGAATTTTTAGCAGTTGTGTTTGCATGTGATAAGTTCAGATCTTATATTGTTGATTCTCAAGTAACTGTTCACACTGATCATGCTGCTATTAAATACCTTATGGAAAAGAAAGATGCTAAACTTAGACTTATTAGGTGGGTTCTTTTGTTACAAGAATTTGATTTGCATATTTGTCTAGGATGGAAAATGTTCTTTATGACCCACTTCCTATTAATGATAATTTCCCTGATGAGCAATTAGCTGTTATAAATGCTTCCTACACTATTCCTTGGTATGCAGACTATGCTAATTACATTGTTGCTAAATATATCCCACCTAGTTTTACCTACCAACAAAAGAAAAATTTCTTCTTTGATTTAAGACTTTACTTTTGGGATGACCCACATTTATATAAAGAAGGAGTAGATGGTGTTATTAGACGTTGTGTCACTACGAAGCATATGGAGGACACTGATACGTCTCCAACGTATCTATAATTTTTGATTGTTCCATGCTATTATAGTATCAAGCTTGAATGTTTTTATATGCAATTATATATCATTTTTTGGGACTAACCTATTAACCTAGTGCCCAGTGCCAGTTGTTGTTTTCTGCTTGTTTTTGGTTTTTCAGGAAATCAGTACCAAACGAAGTCCAAATGCCACGAAACTTTTTGGAGATTTTTTTCTGGACAAAAGAGACCCTGGAGACTTGGAGAGGAGGCCAGAAGCTTCACGAAGCCTCCACAAGGCAACAGGGCGCGGCCCAGGGGAGGGCGCGCCCTGATGCCTTGTGGGCCCCTCGTGGCTCCTTTTGACCTAATTCCACTTCTATAAATTCTCAAATATTCGGAAACCAACAGAGAGCCACCCCGAATAACTTTTACGCTGCCGCGAGCCTCTTTTCTTCTGTGATCCCATCTGGAGGCCTTTTCCGGTACTCTTCCGGAGGGGGAATCGATCACGGAGGGCTTCTACATAAACCTTGCTGCCCTTCCATGATGTGTGAGTAGTTTACCACAGACCTACGGGTCCATAGCTAGTAGCTAGATGGCTTGTTCTCTCTCTTTGATCTTCAATACCATGTTCTCCTCGATGTTCTTGGAGTTCTATCCGATGTAATCTTCTTTTACGGTGTGTTTGTTGGGATCCGATGAATTGTGAGTTTATGATCAGATTATTCATGAGAAATATTTGAGTCTTATCTGAACTCTTTTATGCATGATTGTTATAGCTTTGTATTTCACTCTGATCTATCGATTTGGTTTGGCCAACTAGATTGGTTTATCTTGCAATGGGAGAGGTGCTTTGTGATGGGTTCAATCTTGTGGTGCTCAATCCCAGTGACAGAAAGGGACATGACAAGTATTTGTATTGTTGCCATTAAGGATAAAAAGATGGGTTTTAATCATATTGCTTGAGTTTACTTTGTCTACATCACGTCATCTTGCTTAAGGCGTTACTCTGTTTCATACTTAATACCCTAGATGCATGCTGGATAGCGGTCGATGGGTGGAGTAATAGTAGTAGATGCAGGCAGGAGTCGGTCTACTTGTCTCAGACGTGATGCCTATATACATGATCATTGCCATGAATCCATCATAATTATTTGTTTTTCTATCAATTGCCCAACAGTAATTTGTTTACCCATCGTATGCTATGTGTTCGAGAGAGAAGCCTCTAGTGAAAACTATGTCCCCTGGGTCTATCTTTATCATATATTAAAACCCAAAAATACCTTGCTGCAATTTATTTACTTTTATTTTATTTTGCAATTTATATTTCTATCTATCACTATCAGAATTAATCCTTTCAAATAACCGCTAAGAGGATTGACAACCCTCTTATTTGCGTTGGGTGCAAGTGTTTGCTTTTGTGTGTGTAGGTGTTGCTAAAGGATTTTGCGTGGTTCTCCTACTGGATTGATAACCTTGGTTCTTAACTGAGGGAAATACTTATCTCTACTATACTGCATCATCCTCTCCTCTTCGGGAAATACCAACGCAGTCTACAAGTAGCAGACACCATGCGGGAGACAGAACTGCACATAAGGTATTACAGTCTGGTTTTTATTGGCCTACTCTTTTTAAGGATGCACGTAAGATTGTCCTATCTTGTGATGAATGTCAAAGAATTGGTAATATTGGTAGACGTCAGGAAATGCCTATGAATTATTCACTTGTTATTGAACCATTTGATGTTTGGGGTTTTGATTATATGGGACCTTTTCCTAAATCCAATGGGTATACACATATTCTTGTTGCTGTTGATTATGTTACTAAGTGGGTAGAAGCTATTCCAACTAGTAGTGCTGATCACAACACCTCTATTAAAATGCTTAAAGAAGTTATTTTCCCTAGATTTGGAGTCCCTAGATACTTGATGACTGATGGTGGTTCACATTTTATTCATTGTGCTTTCCGTAAACTCCTTGCTAAATATGATGTTAATCATAGAATTGCATCCCCTTATCATCCTCAGTCTAGTGGTCAAGTTGAATTGAGTAATAGAGAAATAAAGTTAATTTTGCAAAAGACCGTTAATAGATCTAGGAAGAATTGGTCTAAGAAGCTTGATGATGCATTATGGGCTTATAGAACTGCTTATAAAAATCTTATGGGTATGTCTCCATATAAAATGGTCTATGGAAAAGCATGTCATTACCTCTTGAACTAGAGCATAAGGCATATTGGGCAATTAAAGAACTTAATTATGATTTTAAACTTGCCGGTGAAAAGAGGTTATTTGATATTAGCTCTCTAGATGAATGGAGAACCCAAGCCTATGAAAATGCCAAGTTATTTAAAGAAAAAGTTAAAAGATGGCATGATAAAATAATCCAAAAATGGGAATTTAAAGTGGGTGAGCATGTTCTATTGTACAACTCTCGTTTCAGATTTTTTGCAGGAAAACTTCTCTCCAAATGGGAAGGGCCATACATCATCGAAGAAGTTTATCGTTCCTGAGCTATCAAAATTAATAACTCTGAGGGCACTAATCCGAGAGTGGTTAATGGTCAAAGAATTAAACATTATATCTTAGGCACGCCCATTAATGTTGAAACTGATATTATTCAAGCTATGACACTGGAAGAACATATCAAAGAGTCCTTCCGGAATGCTCCAGAACCCTAAAAAGAGGTAGGTAGGTGATACGGTAAGTAAACCGACTCCAAAAATTCCGTAAAAATTATTTCTGTCCGTTTTGGAATATTAGAAAAAAATACAAAAATAAGAAGCAGCCAAGGGGACCCACGAGGAGGTCACAAGGCAACAGGGCGCGACCCCCCTGGGGCGCGCCGTGTTGCCTTGTGGGCCCCTCGTGTGCCCTCCCGACTCTGTTTTTCTGTCGTATACTTGTTTTGCAAGATAAAAAATTCTTTATATATACTCCCGTATGTTTTGACCACCGTATCGCAAGTTTCTCCTATGTTCTTGTTTCGTGCTGTTTTTATATCAGATTTTCGAGGCCAGGCGTCATGTCTTCCTCTTCCTCCAACAATGTGGGAGACGACGCTTGGTTGCTGCAGATGGAACACAAGAGAGAGGAGGAGGAAGAAGTTACCATGGAAGAAGATGATGGAGATTCGCTGGAGGTCCACCCTCCGGCTTCCGAGAGGGGTACCCTTGCCGGCATCTCCACAACTCCAAATCCCCATCAAGCCATGAGAAGTACAACAAGCCTTGGGAGTCCAGAGGTACAAGAAGGGCTTCCCCCTAGGAGGCCCTTGCACAAGTTACATCGGAACAATTTTCATAACTTGGTTCACAATTATGGATTTGAGAATACTCCCCGCATGCACATACCTTCCAATTGGGACATCTCTCGTCCAAGTGAAAGTGATGCAGGGAAGAAAGCATGGGGGCCAGAGAATAAGCATATTATGGCTGAAGTCCAGAAGAACGCGGAGATGATCCAACATGTACTCCGGGAAATTCAGATCCTAAGGGAGATCCTAATGGATGTAATAAAAAGCAAGCCCATCACCCCATCACCATCATCACCGAAGAAGGAGAATTGAGTACACGGGTATGGCCACCACCCTTGGCTTACTCCAAGCTTGGGGGAGGTGCCCCGGTATCGTATCACCATCACCTTTTTTATCATCATTATCTATCTTAGTTTGATCCTTAGTTATTTCATGATTTAGAAGAATAAAGTTTTAGTATAATTTAGTTTCGAGTGTTTGCTTTGTGATCTATCTATCTATGTAATCGAGTGTGAGAGTTATATAATAAAGAGTAGTTTGAGTTTTGCTTCTTTACTTTTATGTTTCAATCTAAGCAATAAAAGAATAAAAAGATCATATGCTAATTCCTAGGAGAGTAATGACTTTACATGAAGAAAAGTATAGTTGATAAAATTTATTGCAAGTTAACAAACATAGCATTGGTCATTGATGCAATTCATGAAAAAGTTAATAAAGGAAGAGAGGATTCACATATAAATATACTATCTTGGACATCTTTTATGATTGTGACCCCCCATTAAATATTCCATGCCAAATAGTTGACGTTGGACAAGGAAGACAACGTAATGAGTTATGTTTGCTTATATTCACATAGAAGTTATATTGTCATAGATCCTCTAACATGTGGTGCTTGCTCCCTATCTTTTGCTAGCCAAAAATCTGCACTAAGTAGAGATACTACTTGTGCATCCAAAACCCTTGAACCCAGTTTCATGTCATGAGAGTCCACTATATCTACCTATGGATTGAATAAGATCCTTCAAGTAAGTTGTCATCGGTGCATAAAGCAATAAAAATTGCCTCTAAATATGTATGAACTTTCATTGTAAGAGAAAATAAGCTTTGTACGATCTTGTGATGGTGAAGAAATAAAAGCGACATACTGCATAATAAAGGTTGCTATCACAAGGGGCAATATAAAGTGGCATTCCTTTACATTAAGAGTTTGCACATCCAAAAATAAAAAGCGCATGACAACCTCTGCTTCCCTCAGCGAAGGGCCTATCTTTTACTTTTCTGTATTTACTTTTATGCAAGAGTCAATAGTATCCTTCTCTATTCCGTTTTTTTTCTCTCTTTGCAAGCACCATGTGGTGGGGAAAGATCTAGGCATATATATCCCGTTGGATGTAAGTGATCATGAGTTATTATTGTTGACATTACCCTTAAGGTAAAATTGTTGGGAGGTGAAATTATAAACCCCCATCTTTCTATGTGTCTGACTGGAACTTTTGCTCCATAAAAATATGTTGTGAGTGTCAGCAATCATAGAAGACTAAATGATAGTTGAGTATGTGGACTTGCTAAAACAAAAAGCTCTTACATAGACTCTTCCTAAAAATATGATGAATTGTAACTGTTTCATTGACCGAGAACAAAGTTTGTTAGTTTTCAAGAAAGTTTATGCTTTATACTTCATTGTTGTGAGGAATTATTACTTGTCCATGGGAAGCTTTATGATAATATATTGCTGTTATGAAATTAATCATGATGCTCTCATGTCTGTATTTTATTTTATCGACGCCTCTCTCTCTAAACATGTGGTCATGATTATCGATTTTGGCTTTCGCTTGAGGACAAGCGAGGTCTAAGCTTGGGGGAGTTGATACGTCCAATTTGCATCATGATTTCCTACTATTATTTATAATGTATTTGGTCATTATTTCACTTTATGATGCAATTCTTATGCCTTTTCTCTCTTAATTTGCAAGATTTATATGAAGAAGGAGAATACCGGCAGCTGGAATTCTGGATCTGAAATAGCTACAGCAGAGATACCTATTCTACAGAGCTCCAAATGACCTAAAATTTTACGGAGATTTTTTATTGAATATATAAAAAAATACTGGAGAAAAGAAATACCAGAGGGGACCCACCAGTTACCCACAAGGCAACAGGGCGTGGCCCCCCTGAGCGCGCCCTGATGCCTTGTGGGGCCCACAGCTAGCCTCCGGCCCCCTCCTTCTGCTATATAAGGTCATTTTCCCTCAAAAAACTATAGAGAAGACTTTCGGGATGAAGCGCCACCGTCTCGAGGCAGAACCTGGGCAGGAGCAATTTTGCTCTCCGGCAGAGCGATTCCGCCGGGGATCTTCCCTCCGGGAGGGGGAAATCGAAGCCATCGACATCACCAACGATCCTCTCATCGTGGGAGGACCAATCTTCATCAACATCTTCACCAGCACCATCTCATCTCAAACCCTAGTTCATCTCTTGTATTCAATCTTTGTCTCAAAACCTCAGATTGGTACTTGTGGGTTGCTAGTAGTGTTGATTACATCTTGTAGTTGATGCTAGTTGGTTTATTTGGTGGTAGATTATATGTTCAGATCCTTAATGCTATTCAATACCCCTCTAATATTGAACATGAATATGATTTGTGAGTAGTTACTTTTGTTCTTGAGGACATGGGAGAAGTCTTGTCAGAAGTAATTATGTGAATTTGGTATTCGTTCGATATTTTGATGATATGTATGTTGTTGCTTCCTTTAGTGGTGTCGTGTGAACGTCGACTACATGACACTTCACCATATTTGGGCCTAAGGGAAGGCATTGTGGAGTAATAAGTAGATGATGGGTTGCTAGAGTGACATAAGCTTAAACCCTAGTTTATGCGTTATTCCGTAAGGGGCTGTTTTGGATCCATATGTTTCATGCTATGGTTAGATTTATCTTAATTCTTCTTTCGTAGTTGTGGATGCTTGCGAGAGGGGGTAATCATAAGAGGGTTGCTTGTTCAAGTAAGAATAGCACCCTAGCACCGGTCCACCCACATATCAAATTATCAAAGTAGCGAACGCGAACCAACTAAACATGATGAAAGTGACTAGATGAGAATTCCCATGTGTCCTCGAGAACGCTTTGCTTTATATAAGAGACCGTTCCGGCTTGTCCTTTGCTATAAAAAGGAAAGGGCCACCTTGCTGCACTTTTGTTACACTTGTTACTTGCTACTCGTTATGAATTACCTTGCTATCAAACTATCTATTACCGCTACTTTCAGTACTTGCAGAGAATACCTTGCTGAAAAGCGCTTATCATTTCCTTCTGCTCCTCGTTTCGTTCGACACTCTTACTTATCGAAAGGACTACGATTGATCCCCTATACTTGTGGGTCATCAGTC
Organism: Elymus sibiricus; assembly: GCA_039707655.1. NCBI lineage: Eukaryota > Viridiplantae > Streptophyta > Magnoliopsida > Poales > Poaceae > Elymus > Elymus sibiricus. The sequence continues at coordinate 146,978,009 of CM077666.1, forward strand.
TACATGGTCGACACTCCCAAAGACAGCCCTCGGGATAAATCTAAGGAGAACCCTAAGCGTCGTCGCCCGAAGAGGCGATCAAAGGGAAGCAACGGAAGCAAAAGTATGACCAACACCATGGGCGCCGCCGATAACGGCGCTGCCCCCGACACCGCTGAAAACCCGGGTGAGGACAATCAAGCCTCGCCCGCCCAAAGGAATGAGCCCGTAGAGGCACCTGCGGAGGATGATCTCGAGGACAGGGGCACTTTCAACGACGGGTCTGATACGTCTCCAACGTATCTATAATTTTTTATTGTTCCATGCTGTTATATTATCAATCTTGGATGTTTTTATATTCATTTACAGCAATTATATATCATTTTTGGAGACTAACCTATTAACTTAGTGCCCAGTGCCAGTTGTTGTTTTCTGCCCTGTTTTTGTTTTACAGAAAATCAATACCAAACGAAGTCCAAATGCCACGAAACTTTTTGGAGATTTTTTATTGGACAAGATAAACACTAGAAGCTTCAGGAGAGGACCAGATGCCAGAAGGGGTGGCCACGAGCCACTAGGGCGCGCCTGGGGGGGGGGGGCAGGCGCGACCTGGTGCCTCGTGGGCCCACCCCAGCTCTGTTTGACCTAATTCCACCACTATAAATTCAGAAAAAATCAGAAACCCTCAGGGGAGTCCACGAAATACTTTTTCCGCTGCCGCAAGTTTCTGTTCCAGAGAGATCCCATCTGGAGGCCTTCTCCGGTACTCCGCCGGAGGGGGAATCGATCGCGGAGGGGCTCTACATCAACCTTGCTACCCTTCCGATGATGCGTGAGTAGTTTACCACAGACCTTCGAGTCCATAGGAAGTAGCTAGATGGCTTCTTCTCTCTTTTTGTTCTTCAATATAATGTTCTCCTCGATGTTCTTGGAGTTCTATCCGATGTAATCACTTTTTGCGGTGTGTTTGTTGGGATCCGATGAATTGTGAGTTTATGATCAGATTATCCATGAATATTATTTGAGTCTTCTCTGATCTCTTTTATGCATGATTATTATAGCTTCGTATTTCTTCTCCGATCTATTGATTTGGTTTGGCCAACTAGATTGATTTATCTTGCCATGGGAAGAGGTGCTTTGTAATGGGTTCGATCTTGCGGTGCTCAATCCCAGTGACAGAAAGGGACATGACACATATGTATCATTTCTATTAAGGGTAAAAACATGGGGTTTATTCATGCGTGAGTTTATCTTGTCTACATCATGTCATCGTTCTTAAGGCGTTACTCCGTTCTTTATGGACTTAATACACTAGATGCATGCTGGATAGCGGTCGATGTGTGGAGTAATAGTAGTAGATGCAGGCAAGAGTCGGTCTACTTGTATTGGACGTGATGCCTATATACATGATCATTGCCTTGGATATCGTCATGATTATTTGCTTTTCTATCAATTGCCCAACAGTAATTTGTCTACCCACCGTATGCTATTTTCTCGAGAGAAGCCTCTAGTGAAAACTATGGCCCCCGGGTCTATATAAATCATATTACTAAAACCCTAAAAATATTGCTTCCATTTTCTTTTATTTATTTTGTTTTGTATTTTTGTTTCAATCTATCTATCTATCACATACAATTTAATCTTGCAATTTACCGCCGAGGGATTGACAACCCCTCGTTTGCGTTGGGTGCAAGGATTTGTTTTTTATGTGCAGGTGCTGCTAACGAGGTGTTGCGTGATTCTCCTACTGGTTCGATAACCTTGGTTTCATAACTGAGAGAAATACTTATCTCTACTATGTTGCATCATCCCTTCCTCTTCGGGGAAATACCAACGCAAGCTACAAGTAGCAGGAAGAATTTCTGGTGCCGTTGCCGGGGAGACATCATCAACATCTATCAAGTACCTTTGCATAAACTCTCATCTCCTTGCATTTACTTTATTTGCCTCTCGTTTTCATCTCCCCCACTTCTAAAACGTTTTTGCAAAAATACAAAAATATTTTCCGTTTGCCTTTTTATTGTTTGCTTCTTTACTTGCTTGCTTACTTTTATGGCCTTTATGTCGAACACACCAAAACAGAAACTACAAGTAAAAATATAAGATACTATGGATCCATATAAAGTTTACTACTTGGATCATCTTCTATCCATTCGTGCTCGTGCTGAAACCCCAACTAGTTTAGTTGAGGGAAAATCATTAGATGAGCATGCTCATTTTGTGCGTCACCGTTTGTCCCAAAAGGGGAGACTCCTATGGCATCAAATAAATAATTTGCTATGCTATGCTTTAAATCTATGTGAAATTTATGATTTTACTTGTTGCTCTAAGAACCCTAAAAAATACCTTCCCTACCTATGTGAGTTCAATGATAATAAAATCTTATCTTCTTATGAAAAGGGTGTTTATAGTTACTATGATATCGAACAAATTGAGGAATTTGTTGCTTTTAAGGGTGCTTATGAAGTTGCTTCTTTGATTGAAAAGTATGATGTTACTCTCTACAAATCTGAAAATTTTGCCATACTTAAATATTGCTATGAAAACTATGCTCATAATGCTTATGTTAAAGAATTTATTGAGAGAATGTCTGCTGCTTTGGAAGAGAATAATGATATGCATGAATCTATAGATAATTGTGATTCCGTTGATTCGATTGAAATATCCCCTCTTAATGAACATGATGCTTGCTATGCTTATGGCCATGATGCCAATATTAATGATGCTTATGAAAATGAACTTGCTATAGTTCCTTATGTTAAAAATGAAATTATTGCTATTGTTCCCATACATGATAGCTCCTTGAATAAAAAGCATGATTGCAATGATGTTACTATAAATTCTATTAATGTCAATTATGCTAATGATATGCAAAACTACAAGCTTGGGGATGATAATTTTCTCATATCCACTACATATTGCAATGATCATGATTGGGGTGATAATGCTTCTTATGATATTGAAAATTTATTTAATCCTCATGATGAATATTTTATTGATAATAATGTTTGCAATAATATTGGAAGTGGTTTTGGAGAGGTCATGACTTTCATTGATGATAATCCCACTATTTTGGGAGATTATAATTTTTTTATGCATGTGGATCATAAAGAGAATATTGTTTATGATAGCTATATCATTGAATTTGAATATGATCCTACATGTAATTATTATGAGAGAGGAAAATAAGGTTGTAGAAATTTTCATGTTACTAAATTACCTCTCTTCATGTCGAGATTGTTATTGTTTCTTTCCTCTTCCTTGCATATGCTAGGTTTTGCTTGTCTAGATAATTTGTTTGCTTATAAAATTCCTATGCATAGGAAGTATGTTAGACTTAAATGTGTTTTTCACATGTTTCATGATGCTCTCTTCGTGTTTCAATTACTATCTTTCATGAGAGCATCATTGAAATCTCAAGCCTATCTTAATGGCTATAAAGAAAGAGCTTGTTGGGAGACAACCCAATGAATAAAATAAATTATGGTGTGTTTTCACAATTATTCTACTGGTATGATTGTGTTTTTGTGTTTTTAATTAGTGTTTGTGCCAAGTAAAGCCTTTAGGATGATTTGGAAGATAGTATAATTAATGCTGTTTGGAAAACAGAAAGTTTTGCGTCCAGTGCCCGAATGTTTTTTCTGTACTGGACTGTCAGAAAAATCTGAAATTTTTACACAGTATTGGTATATGAATTTCCCACGTTTTCCTAATTTTTCAGAATTTTTGTAGTTACATAAGTATGGATTTTAAATAGATTGCTACAGACTGTTCTGTTTTTGACAGATTATGTTTTGATGCACTACTTGCTTGTTTTGATGAATCTATGGATTGTATCGGGGGGTATAAGCCATGGTGAAGTTAGAGTACAGTAGGTATAATGCAAAAATAAAATATGAATGGGTTTGCAACAGTACTTAAAGTAGTGATTTATTTTGTTATGCTAACGGATCTCATGAAGGTTTTGTTGAGTTTTGTGTGATTGAAGTTTTCAAGTTTTGGGTGAGATCACGATGGATGAAGGAATAACGAGTAGCAAAAGCCTAAGCTTGGGGATGCCTGAGGCACCCCAAGGTAATATTCAAGGAAGACTCAAGCGTCTAAGCTTGGGGATGCCCCGGAAGGCATCCCCTCTTTCTTCTACCAACCATCGGTAATTTTACTTGGAGCTATATTTTTATTCGTCACATGATATGAGTTTTACTTGGAGCGTCATGTATTATATAAGTCTTTGCTTTGTTTGCTTTTTAGTTTGTCACAATCATCCTTGCTGAACACACCTATCTTGAGAGAGCCACACGATCATCATCATTTGTTAGAATACTCTATGTGCTTCACTTAAATTTTTTGAGCTAGGCAGTTGCTCTAGTGCTTCACTTAAATCTTTTTGAGCACGGTGGTGGCTAAATTTTGAAGAAATGAATTCTCATGCTTCACTTATATTATTTTGACAATTTACAAGATTAAAATTTTGAAGAAATGAATTCTCATGCTTCACTTACATTATTTTGAGAATTGATAAGATTGAAATTTTGAATAAATATTTGCACTCTCATGCTTCACTTAAATCTTTTTGAGAGTTGATAATAGTAATGGTAATTTGCACAAGATATGAATTTGGTCTCAAAGTGATGAATATTCAAGAGGGATATAATAAAAACTTTCACATAGATCATTGGATATGATAAGTGTGATTCCTTGCAATAGTTTTGCGATATGGAAATGATAATATGTGAGTCATGTTAGTGAGTAATTGTGATTTAGTAAGAATATTAGTGTTAAGGTTTGTGATTCCCTATGCATGCACATCAAGTCAATAGTTATGCAAAGAAATTATATCCTACTTATGGTGCATTATTCGGTGTTAGTTATGTTTAATGCATGTTTATGACTGTTTTCGCTTTTTGGTTGGTTGCTTCTCAATCTATTTGCTAGCCTTCATTTGTACTAAGCGGAAATGCTGCTTGTGCATCCAAAATCCTTAAACCCAAGTTGTGCCAAATGAGTCCACTATATCTACCTATATGCGGTATTTCAATGCCGTTCCAAGTAAATTTGTGTGTGCCAACTCTAATTTTCAAAATAATTTTTCCGTTTTGTGTGCCCGTACCGCTCATGAAGCGGCAGGGGGTGGCCATTATTTTCCATTCTAGGTGTGTTATTCTCACGATGAGTGTTTATTCACTTTTCATTGCACGAGAGAATGGTTGGTAATAGGGATGCCCAGTGGATATGGAGGGCACCCGTGGATACGGCTAGCCATGGATTGTGAAAGAATTGTGGAAAGGAAATGAACTTTACTTTATGTTTGGGAACCACCTATGATGTGTCTAGCATGAAAAATATTGGGAATTCTCGGTCGTTTTCGTTGACAGGAAAAGCATGCCTCTCAAAATATTTTTACCTCTTTAATTTCAGCTTTGAGCTCTGGCACATTAGACAAATCTCTGCTTCCCTCTGCGAAGGGCCTATCTATTTACTTTTATGCAATTTTTATTTTTACTTGAGTCTCCATCTTCTCTTACAAAAGCACCAACTAGAGAGCACTATTGTCATACTTGTGCATTGGATGTAGCTAATATTTGAGTGTGTTTCATGAATGGATCAATGATTGAGCATAATGGGCTAGGGATAACTTTCTTTAGCGTTGATATTTTGAAAGACATGGTTGCTTGTTAGTATGCTTGAGTATTTATATCTTCATGTCAAATTATAGACTATTGCTTTGAATCATTCAAGTCCAATGTCCTTGCTATAAAAGAAAAGAATATGTGATGAATATGATAGGCAGCATTCCACATCAAAAATTCTGTTTTTATCATTTACCTACTCGAGGACGAGCATGAATTAAGCTTGGGGATGCTGATACGTCTCCAACGTATCTATAATTTTTTATTGTTCCATGCTGTTATATTATCAATCTTGGATGTTTTTATATTCATTTACAGCAATTATATATCATTTTTGGAGACTAACCTATTAAATTAGTGACCAGTGTCAGTTGCTGTTTTCTGCCCTGTTTTTGTTTTACAGAAAATCAATACCAAACGAAGTCCAAATGCCACGAAACTTTTTGGAGATTTTTTATTGGACAAGATAAACACTAGAAGCTTCGGGAGAGGACCAGACGCCAGAAGGGGTGGCCACGAGCCACCAGGGCGCGCCTGGGGGGGCAGGCGCGCCCTGGTGCCTCGTGGGCCCACCCCAGCTCCATTTGACCTAATTCCACCACTATAAATTCAGAAAAAAATCAGAAACCCTCAGGGGAGTCCACGAAATACTTTTTCTGCCGCCGCATGTTTCTGTTCCAGAGAGATCCCATCTGGAGGCCTTCTCCGGTACTCCGCCGGAGGGGCAATCGATCACGGAGGGGCTCTACATCAACCTTGCTGCCCTTCTGATGATGCGTGAGTAGTTTACCACAGACCTTCGGGTCCATACGCAGTAGCTAGATGTCTTCTTCTCTCTTTTTGATCTTCAATACAATGTTCTCCTCGATGTTCTTGGAGTTCTATCCGATGTAATCACTTTTTGCGGTGTGTTAGTTGGGATCCGATGAATTGTGAGTTTATGATCAGATTATCCATGAATATTATTTGAGTCTTCTCTGATCTCTTTTATGCATGATTATTATAGCTTCGTATTTCTTCTCCGATCTATTGATTTGGTTTGGCCAACTATATTGATTTATCTTGCCATGGGAAGAGGTGCTTTGTAATGGGTTCGATCTTGCGGTGCTCAATCCCAGTGACAGAAAGGGACATGACACGTATGTATTGTTGCTATTAAGGGTAAAAAGATGGGGTTTATTCATGCGTGAGTTTATCTTGTCTACATCATGTCATCGTTCTTAAGGCGTTACTCCGTTCTTTATGGACTTAATACACTAGATGCATGCTGGATAGCGGTCGATGTGTGGAGTAATAGTAGTAGATGCAGGCAGGAGTCGGTCTACTTGTATTAGACATGATGCCTATATACATGATCATTGCCTTGGATATCGTCATGATTATTTGCTTTTCTATCAATTGCCCAACAGTAATTTGTCTACCCACCGTATGCTATTTTCTCGAGAGAAGCCTCTAGTGAAAACTATGGCCCCCAGGTCTATCTAAATCATATTACTAAAAACCTAAAAATATTGCTGCCATTTTCTTTTATTTATTTTATTTTGTATTTTTGTTTCAATCTATCTATCTATCACATACAATTTAATCTTGCAATTTACCGCCGAGGGATTGACAACCCCTCGTTTGCGTTGGGTGCAAGGATTTGTTGTTTGTGTGCAGGTGCTGCTAACGAGGTGTTGTGTGATTCTCCTACTGGTTCGATAACCTTGGTTTCATAACTGAGGGAAATACTTATCTCTACTGTGCTGCATCATCCCTTCCTCTTCGGGGAAATACCAACGCAAGCTACAAGTAGCAGGGTCGGACAGGGATTACCTGCCTGAATCCGAGGACGACCTTAGCCTTAGACCCGAGGACTTCGTGGTACTCATAAGCCGATCCGAGCAGGCACCGTTCTAACGGCGGTTAATCGCAACTACGCGAAGCATGAAGAGGAAGCAACAAGAGTTGTACACTCACAAAAACGCGCTCAATGACAAATGGGTAAAGGTTCTCGCAGCCGAAGCAGAGCTCGAGACCTGACGTACAACCACCAAATCATTCCTGAAACGGTGGCTATTACCCGACTTCGATGGCGAGGTAGCGGACGACGAGTTGTTCACGCACGGCCACATAGGCTAGGCTGACTGCTGTTGGGAAACGTAGTAGAAAACAAAAAAAATCATGCCTACGATCACCCAGGAACAATATGAAGATTCATATGGATTTGGATCAAACGATCGTTACTGACTCCGAAGTGCAGCAGAAGAAGACGAGTCGGCGTAGATCATAATTGGAGTCCCTCGAACGTCGATGATGATCCCGCGAACCGCCCTCAAACTGTCCCTTGAACAGAAGACCGAAAGCATAGCCTCTCTACTTGGTTGCAAGCGTACGGTCTTCACGATCCGGTAGCTCTTCACCGTCCAGAGCTAATCATTGCCAGAGAATTAGAGGGAGGAGATTAGAACCACATAGGGCTTCTAATTATGAGGATTAGAGGAGGCTAGGGCTAGCTCTAATTAGTCAACTAGGACCAACTAGAACTAGTACTAGATGAACTAGAGGAGGCTCCAAAACTTGTGTGTTCAAAAGAGCAAAAACCCCTAGTATATATAGGTGGAGGGGAGAGGGAGGGCTTCCACCAAGGAGGGAAAGTCCCTCCTTGGTGCGACGGCCAAGGGAGGAGGAGTAGGACTCCTCCCCCTCTCCCAATTCGGCTTCCTTCCTTAGGGAAGGAGGCACTTTCCCACTTGGGCCTTTTTGGTCCAAGTTGTTGCCTTCCACCTCTTTGCCTTTTTAGGCCCGTTGATATTTAAATTAAATATAAAAATGTTCTAAATACTTTAAGACTATTTTATATATATTTTAACATCTCTAGAAACATTTTCCACCTATATATAATTTATTGGTAATACCCGGTATTACATGATATTCACCGAAACCCTTCCGGTGACCCCGAAACGCTTTCAGATCCTCTCGGAACTATTCCAAATATTAATGAAACAATTCCACAAATATATTCTCATCACTCCCGTCATACTAACACTCAGCTGATCGTTATTACCTTAAGCTTGTGACCCCGTAGGTTCGGTAAATCATAGACATGAACGGAACTCCTTCGTTCAATGACCGATAGCGGAATCGTGGACGTCCATATCGGTCTCTATGATTACACGAATGATATTTGAGTGAAACTTTGGTTATCATGTGATGTTCCCTTTGCTTCACGATACTCTACAAAACCCGGTGTGCATCGGTATCCTTCGGAGTCATCACCATGCTCACTATACCGTTGCTCCCGTTATTGGTTTTGTTCTTTTTTCTCGTTGAAGTGTTTCGGTATCCCCATGACGAAGTCACCTATGTCTGGCCAGACAATGATGGATACTGTCACACCGAGAGGGCCCTAAGAATATCTCTCCATCGTCAGAGGAGCAAATCCCACTCCTGAGCTATCCAGTCACTTGTCAAACTTTTCGATGAGCCTGGAAGTTGTCATTATGGTCACCTTGTTACAGATGACGTTTGAGCAACCCCAAAGTCCACCGTCTGGTAGGAAGTGACTAAGATACTCTCATGGTCTGAGGAACTAATACACATGCTAACACTCTGTGTTATAACAAATGATTTCAGACGATATAATCACAAAGTATAACAGACAAGTTTTGGGTCGATTCAATATGATCGTTCTTCTAACGCCATACTCTCAATGTTGTTTTAGGACTATCGTTACACTTAATGATATCCTAAGATCCGGAAAACATGATCACCAATAACACTTGAGCCAGTCTTACAGGCGAGACTAGGAACCTATTATTTACCGTTTATCATTCCACACATGCATATGAGTTTTCCACTGAATCGCATATTCCAGGATCATAGCAGTTATAGCATGAAATATAAACTCTTAATTATGAATATGGAAATATAATGATACAATATTATTGCCTCTAGGGCATATTTCCAACAGTCTCCCACTTGCACTAGAGTCAATAATCTAGTTTACATAGTCTCTCTAACACCTATGGCTATCCGGTGTTGCTCATGCTTTGCTCGTGGAAGAGCCTATGTCATCGGGTCTGATACATTCAAATCCGTGTGAACCTTGAGAACCTTCACAAAACCCTTCTCGACATACTGTCGGATAATGTGATACTTGCGCTCGATGTGTCTGGTCTTCATGTGGGATCTTGGTTCCTTTGCTTGAGCAAAAACACTGCTATTATCACAATAGAGCGCCATTGGATTCATTGCACTTGGAACCACAAAAACTTCTTCAAGAAACTTCTTGATCCAGACTGCCTCCTTCGAAGCTTCCGAAGCTGCAATATATTCTGCTTCTGTCATAGAATCCGCAACAGTATTTTGCTTGAAACTCTTCCAAAGCACCGCACCACCATTAAGGGTGGAAACATAACCGGATTGAGATTTATAGTCATCTATATCAGTCATAAAGCTTGCATCGGTGTAACCATTTACAATGAGTTCTTCATCTCCTCCATAGACAAGGAGCAAGTCCTTTGTCCTCTTGAGGTACTTAAGAATATTTCTAACAGCTGCCCAGTGAGCCACTCCAGGATCACTTTGGTACCTGCTACTAACACTTAGCGCATAAGAAACATCTGGTCTAGTACATATCGTAGCATACATGATGGATCCAATTGCCGAGGCATATGGGACTCCACTCATCTGCACCTGCTCATCAACTGTCTTAGGACATTGATTCTTGCTAAGTGTTGTGCCGTGTGACATTGGGAGAAAACCTTTCTTTTCATTCTCCATTTTAAACCTCTTTAAAACCTTGTCAATGTATGTACTTTGGCTTAGCGCAATGAGACGTCTTGATCTATCTCTATAGATCTTTATGCCCAATATATATGCAGCCTCGCCTAAATCTTTCATTAAAAACACACTCTTCAAATAGTCTTTTATTGTGCTAAGAAACTTTGTATCATTTCCAATCAATAATATGTCATCCACATATAAGATTAAAAAAGCTACACAGCTCCCACTAAACTTCTTGTAAACACAAGATTCTTCATCATTTTTAATGAAGCCAAACTCTTTTACCACTTCATCAAAACATTGATTCCGGCTCCTTGATGCTTGCTTCAAACCATAGATTTATCTTTGAAGCTTACACACCTTTCTGGCATCCTTCGGATTGACAAAACCTTCTGGTTGCATCATATATACATCCTCTTTCAAAAACCCATTCAGGAAAGCGGTTCTGACATCCATCTGCCATATCTCATAGTCGATATATGCAGCGATTCCCATCATAATCCATACAGACTTTAGCATTGCTACCGGTGAAAAAGTCTCGTCATAATCAACTCCTTCAACTTGCAAAAACCCTTTCGCTACTAGCCTTGCTTTATAAATGGTAGGATTACCATCCGCATCTGTTTTTATTTTGAAGATCCATTTGCACTGTATGGGTTTCACACCTTCTGGAAGATCAACCAAGTTCCAAACTTGATTCTCGTACATGGACTCCATCTCGGATTGCATGGCTTTGTGCCATTCTTTTGAGCTGGGTGCTGATACGTCTCCAACATATCTATAATTTATGAAGTATTCATGCCAAGTTTATAACAATTTTATATGGTTTTGGTATGATTTGATTAGAACTAACCCGGACTGACGCTGTTTTCAGCAGAACTACCATGGTGTTGTTTTTTGTGCAGAAATAAAAGTTCTTGGAATGGGACCAAAATTTACGGTGATTTTTTATGGACCAGAAGAGACCCACGGAGCACCGGAGCTGGACCAGGAGGTGGCCGAGGGCGCCACAAGCCTGGGGGGCACGCCCCCCCTAGGGCGCGTCCCCCGAGCTTGTGGGACCCTCGGGCACCCCCCCCCTGACGTGATTCCAACACCAAATATTCCTATAAATAGTGAAAACCCCAGAATTAAACCAAGAACTTCCACGCCGCCACCGCAAGCCTCTGTTTCGAGGCGATCTCATCCGAAGCCCTATTCCGGCACTCTGCCGGAGGGGGGAATCATCACCGGAGGCCATCTTCATCATCCCGACGGTCTCCATGACGAGGAGGGAGTAGTTCACCCTCGGGGCTGAGGGTATGTACCAGTAGCTATGTGTTTGATATCTCTCTCTCTCTCGTGTTCTTGATTTGGCACGATCTTGATGTATCGCGAGCTTTGTTAATATAGTTGGATCATATGGTGTTTCTTCCCTCTCTATCTTCTTGTGATGAATTGAGTCTTTCCCTTTGAGGTTTCGTTATTGTCGGATTGAATATTTTAGATTTGAGAACACTTGATGTATGTCTTGCATGTGGATACCCGTGGTGACAATGGGGTATTCTATTGAGTCACTTGATGTATGTTTTGGTAATCAACTCGCGGATTCCCGTGACCTTGGGGTCATCTAGGCATAGGGGTTGGTTGCACGTTTTCATCTTCTTTTCTCCAATAAGAAACTTTGGGGTACTCTTTGAAGTTCTTTGTGTGGATTGAATATTATGAATCTGAAGTTGTTTGATGCATATCGAATAATCAACTCATGGATACTTGTGGTGACATTGAAGTATCTAGGTGACATTAGAGTTGGTTGATGCGTATCATATGGTGTTATTTAAGTATGAACTCTAGGGTTGTTTGTGACATTTATAGGTATGGCTCAATAGATTGATCGAGAAGGATAACTTTGAGGTGGTTTCGTAGCCTACAATAATTTCTATCTTATGTTCTCCGCTAATATGAACTTTGAAGTGATTTTTTGTCGCACGTTGAGGGATTGTTATATGATTCAGCTATGTTAGCACTGTTGAGAGATTGCACTAGTGAAAGTATGAACCATAGGCCTTGTTTTCAAGCATTGCAATACCGTTTGTGCTCACTTTTGTTACTTGCTACCTTGCTGTTTTTTTATTTTCAGATTACAAAAACCTATATCTACTATCCATACTACACTTGTATCACCATCTCTTCGCTGAACTAGTGCACCTATACAATTTACCATTGTATTGGGTATGTTGGGGACACAAGAGATTTCTTGTATTTGATTGCAGGGTTGTTTGAGAGAGACCATCTTCATCCTACGCCTCCCATGGATTGATAAACCTTAGGTCATCCACTTGAGGGAAATTTGCTACTGTCCTACAAAACTCTGCACTTGGAGGCCCAACAACGTCTACAAGAATAAAAGTTGCGTAGTAGACATCAAGCTCTTTTCTGGCACCGTTGCCAGGGAGGTGAGTGCTTGAAGGTATATCTTTAGATCTTGCAATTGAATCTTTTAGCTTCTTGTTTTATCACGAGTTTGGTTTATAAAAGAAAACTACAAAAAAATGGAATTGAGGTTGCCTCAAATGCTTTATCTTTATAATGTCTTTCTTGAAAATAAGGATTCCGATAATTGTGCTCAATTGTTAGAGGAAGAATTTAATAAAATGTTTAATGTGAGTTTTTTGAATGATGAGCATGATTGCAATGTTGTTAGTATGCTTTCTATGAATATCCATGATGCTAATGATATGCAAAGCCATAAGCTTGGGGATGCTATGTTTGATGAAGATGATATTTTTAGCCCCCCAAGTTTTGATGAGCAAATTTATTATGATGATAACATGCCTCCTATCTATGATGATTACAATTATGGAAGTAGGTTTGGAAGAGTGTCAACTTTATGTAATAATGATCCCACTATTTTGGAGGGTGTTGAATCTTATTGGAATAATGATAAAAGTGGATTTGGAGAGGTCATTACTTTATTTAATGATGATTCCACTATTTTGGAAGAGGTTACAATTGACTATGATAAGAAAGTTGCTATCTATGATGATTATTGTGATGACATGTATGCTATAAAGAATAATGATAACTATGAAACTTGTCATCATGATTTTAATTTTCAATTTGGTTATGCCAATCAAGTATCTCATGATAGTTATTTTGTTGAGTTTTCTCCCACTATTATGAATGAGAAGAAAATTGCTTATGTGGAGAGTAGTAAAAATTCTATGCTTGTGGATCATGAAAGGAAACGAATCTTACCCCCGTCGAGTCCGGTCTCCGGGGGCGCTAATACCAGGTACCGATTTCCAGAGGTACCGATATGATTTGTGTGATGGATATATTGTTGAATTAATTCATGATGCTACTAAAAGTTATTATGAGAGAGGATCATATGCTTGTAGGTGTTGCAATAATATCAAGTTTCCTCTCTATGTGTTGAAAGTTTTGAAGTTATACTTGTTTTGCCTTCCTATGCTAGTTGATTCTTGCTCCCATAAGTTGTTTGCTCACAAAATTCCTATGCATAGGAAGTGGGTTAGGCTTAAATGTGGTTGTCATATGATTCATGATGCTCACTTTGTGTTTCAATTCTTTACTTTTATGCGAGCATCATTAAAATCTTCATGCCTAGCTAAAAAGGCATTAAAGAAAAGCGCGTGTTGGGAGACAACCCAATATTTATCCCTGCTATTGTGTGTTAACATGATTAAGCTACTGTATTAATCATGTTTTGTATGTTTTGTTTCAATAATGTGCCAAGTAAAGCCTTTGGGATAGTGTGGATGATAGTTGACTTGATTCTGTGCAAAAATAGAAACTTTAGCGTCCAGTGCTGGAATTTCTATTCTGTACTGGAGCGTGAGAAAATTCTGAATTTTTTACATAGTATTGGGTTACAAATTGTTTACGTTGTCCTAATTTTTCAGAAGTTTTTGAGGTACATAAGTATGGTTTTTAAATCGCTCACTACATGCTGTTCTGTTTTTGACAGATTCTGTTTTCGGTGAATAGTTTGCTTGTTTTAGTGTTTCCATAGCTTACATTGGTCAATATAAATTGTGGAAATGATAGAGTACAGTAGGCATTATATGAGAACAATTTTGAATCTTGTCTTGACAGTACCTAAGTGGATGATTTATCTTTATCATACTAACCTATCTCACAAGTTCCATTAAGTTTTGTGTGATTGAAGTTTTCAAGTTTGGGTGAGATATTGATATGAGGAGAATAAGGAGTGGCAAGACCCTAATCTTGGGGATTCCCAAGGCACCCCAAGGTAATACTCAAGGAATACCCAAGCAACTAAGCTTGGGGATGCCCCGGAAGGCATCCCCTCTTTCGTCTTCAACATTATCGGTAACCTCACTTGGAGCTATATTTTTATTCGTCACATAATATGAGTTTTGCTTGGAGCGTCATTTTATTTTGTTGAGATTTGCTTGCTGTTATCAATAATCTTGTTTTGTATCTTTTAGTTCAATAAAATGCCAAGTATAGCCTTTACCATGCTCAGTTTGCAAGTTTATGTGTTGCTGTTTGAAAACAGAAAGTTTTCTGTTATGTCCAGAATATTCCTGAATAGTCAGAACATGATAAAAATCTGACATTTTTACACAGTAAGCATGTATGAGTTCTCTGTCACGTGGTAATTTTTCAGAATTTTTGGAGTTTGGGAAGTATGAACTTATTCCCCCTTTACAGACTATTCTGCTTAGACAGATTTCGGTTATAGTTGCATTATTTGCATATGTTGCTTGTTTAATGTTTCTATTTGTGGATAGGAGTATTAAATATGCAGAGGCATTTAGTATGCAATGTTTAGTTATAATTTTAGTGATTTGTTACAGTAGAGAATGTTAAGGTTTTGAGTGGATTTATACTAACTTATCTCACGAGTTCTTGTTGAGTTTTGTGTGGATGAAGTTTTTAAGATTTAGGAGAAGCCATGATATAAGAGGAATTAAGGAGACACAAGAGATAAAGCTTGGGGATGCCCAAGGCACCCCAAGATAACATTCCAATAAGTCTCAAGTAACTAAGCTTGGGGATGCCCCGGTGGGCATCCCACCTTTCTTCATCAACACCTATCGGTTAGCCTAAGTGTTTACTTGTTCACATGATATGTGCTATTCTTGGAGTGTCCTTTTATTTTAATTTTGCTTGCTGTTTGAATACAATTATCAAGATCTGAAATATTTATTTGGAGAGAGTCATCGCATATCTACTTAATTGCTTAACTACTCTTTGTTCTTCACTTATATCTTTTGGAGTAGATTGTCATTTACTCTCGTGCTTCACTTATATCCTAAGAGTAAATTGTTGAATGAATTGAATATCATAGAGTTGAAATTATATGTGTTTCATATGCTTGTCCCATGGGGAGTAGTGACTTCACATAAAAGAAGTATAAGTGGTAAACTTTGTTGAAAGTTAGCAAACACAGCATTGATCACTTGAACAATTCATGAACGAATATTGAAGGAAGAGAGATTTCACATATAAATATACTATCTTGGACATCTTCTATGATTGTGAGCCCCCATTAATTATTTTCAACCTTGATCAAGTAGTTGATGTTGGACAGGGAAGACAACGTATTGGGTTATGTTTGTTTATGTTCACATAGAAGTTATATGTTCTTGGATCCTCTAACATGTGATGCTTGCCCCCTATCCTTTGCTAGCCAAAATTTCGTACTAAGTAGAAATACTACTTGTGCATCCAAAAACCCTTAAACCCAGTTTCTTGCCATGAGAGTCCACTATATCTACCTATGGATTCAATAAGATCCTTCAAGTAAGTTGTCATCGGTGCAAAAGCAATAAAAATTGCTCCTAAATATGTATGATCTTTTATTGTAAGGGAAAATAAGCTTTGTACGAACTTGTGATGGTGAAGAAATAAAAGCGACGGACTGCATAATAAAGGTTGCTATCACAAGGGGCAATATAAAGTGACATTCCTTTGCATTAAGAGCTTGCACATCCAAAAATAAAAAGCGCATGACAACCTCTGCTTCCCTCTGCGAAGGGCCTATCTTTTACTTTATGTATTTACTTTTATGCAAGAGTTAATAGTGTTCTTCTCTATTTCATTTTTATTTTCTCTCTTGGAAAGCATCATGTGGTGGGGAAAGATCTAGGCACATATATCCAATAGGTGATCATGAGTTATTATTGCTGACATTATCTCTATGATAAGCAAGTTGGGAGGCAAAACATTAAGCCCCTATCTTCCTATGTGTTTGACTGAAACGGGTTGTTCTAAAAATATGCTTTGAGTGTCAGCAATCATGGAAGATTATATGATAGTTGAGTATGTGGAATTTGCTAAATCAAAGCTCTTACATAGACCCTTCCTGAAAATAAGATGAATTGCGATTGTTTGATGACTAAGAACATAGTTTGTTAGCTTTCAAGAAAGTTTATGGTCTATACTTTAGCATGTGAATAGCTTGCTACTTAATTATGAGAAGTTTTATGAGATGAGCTACTGTTTATGATATATAATGATGCTAGAAAAGTGATTGAAATTATCATTAATCAAACTTATGCACTATGCTAGCATTCACACTTCATAAATTATTTCTTTTATCATTTACCTGCTCGAGGACGAGCAGGATTAAGCTTGGGGA